>OV702283.1:10834479-12084479 GCA_916181665.1 Avena sativa
TAGTTCTTACGGAACAACGCCTTCGAGAAGGATCACACACACGCAACGATGCCATGGGAAACAACTGATGAAGGCGGGGCATTCTAATTCTCGAACGGAGTCCGATCAATCAAGCCACATTTTCTTCACAGAGACAACACCTTCACCAACGAGGCGACACACATGTAATATATCCAGGTCCGATAAAGGAAGGCAAAATTGCGGGTTTTCACTATTGAGAAAAAGGAGTGTTTGGTTCTCCATGTCGATCATGCCACCCATGACGTTGCTTGAAGCTGGTGTGGTGTCCTCTAGAGATGCCGCTGGTGTTCATTGGAACTCTTCTATGAAATATACTGACTTGACGGATCATATGCAAAGGATGAGCCATAAACCTGGCATCCACGGGAGGTATATGTCCGTCGTCACCGGCGATAGCACAAGAAGTTGGTGTTGGCAACATAGGCCGTTATTTCAAATCCGCTCAGTGCATATTGGGTTGGGTGCAAACCTTACCAGCCACTACCCGTCGATGACTGGTCCGCGGGGATGACACTCCTTCCCACTCAACCCATGATACATTGGGCGGGAGGCAAGGGCCATGTCGGTGTCGGAGAACTGTTACAAAGCCGACATCAAATGGACCATAGTTTTGTATGCCTGGCCCAGCAAGTCAAGGCAGTCAGAGCCAATTCATGTTGGCCACACAAGCGCTAGAGTCGAATCATGTGTCCACCATCGAGCCATACTCTTGACCGCCACCGTCAACCGTTTAGGCTTAACTCAAGGCATACCCCAAGCGGCGGCAAGGAGTAGGAGCGGTTGAAGAGGGGCCTGCGACAGACGCGATATCACTATCCTTGTCACCTTATCGATGACACAGGTAGTACTTTTCCTTGGAGCAATCTTTTGTGTATTTTTTGGCCCATGTAATGATATACAACATACTACACGGCGAACTGACGGACTACTCTATGACAAACTTGAGGTCTACACACTGATGAAAGAGAAACTTATTTCATGTCTCACGTCATTTAGAGAAGACAACAAAGAAACATTATGAGACGAGTTGTTGGTTAATGTCTCTTGCAATTTATGGTTGCGTTGACGTGTTTAGTAAAATCGGTAGAAAAGAGAAACATCTTATATATATAATAAAAATACAATACAATCATAAATTGCGTTAAGAGATCATATTTTTAAAGATATAGTGATATTTCTCTTTTTTTTACCTCAAAATAAATTTGGTGCTCTATGAAAAGGCATATACTACTATCACACATCATGGAGACGCCTGTGCGGACGTGTGATTTGGCGTTTAGGAGAGATGCTACTTTGTCGCTACCAGCAGGGGCACGCACGAACAGCTGGCATCATCGGCAGCTTGCCACTTTGTCTGCGTCCGGCCGCGAGACGCGGGGGTTCAGGGGGGACTCACCGGCAGATAGATGCCTTCCTATGATCCTATCCCAGCTCAGGTGCTTCAGCCTTCAGCCTTCCTTTTGACTGCCACTTAATCTAAACACCAGAGCGATGACAGAAAAATTTCAGCAAATTGACCACCTATCTATCTTCACCCGAACCAGTCGCAGGACCGCAGCTCAATTAAGTTGACCACCGAAGAGAAAGCCGACACGGCGACACTCGCACAGTGAACTCAGTTAAGTTGACTACTGTAGCACTGCAGCGCGTGATCGTCACATGTTTAGACTAGACCTAGACCACACGTCCCCCTTCCAGAAATGCTTTGTCTGGCACACGCGTCGATCGCGTGCACCACCTGGCAGGCACGCTGATCTATCAATTCAGGTGTAGTAGATGGAGTCAAAATCGGTTTGTCCTTTTTTTTATTCCTCTTTTTGAATATTCGAGGCTGGAGCCAAAAGCACGGTATCCTAGGCACAAGGCAAAGCCGACCATTTCCACGCGCAGGGGGAAGGGGGGGGGGTCAGCGTGTTTTTTTCTCTCTTTGTTGGAAATGTTTTTTCACGTTTAATTCATGTACCCTTCGCTGTGATTTTGTTTTCGTTTTTCGTTATTTACTTGTCGCAATTATAACAAGAAACTATCGATAACAGTATTGACGATGTCTTTCACGATATATCAAGTTTGAGTCTATTTATGGTCGTTGTTTTTCTCAACAATCTCATATATCACCGACATCTCAACACTTTGTTCTTCGCCCATAATCAGAAAATCCAGACTATCAATGATATACAAAGTTTGTATATCTAAATGGTGTATTACAAACTAGTTTTAGAGGCGAGAGCGAGACTAGGTATATCTAAATGGTGTTTATAATTTTACACATGTATTAGGATTTTCCTCCAAATACTCTTTATCCAGAACTAATACAATTATAGCACAGCATAATAAACTTAATTATGAATAGAAATACTATAATAATAATCCATTTATTATTGCCTTTAGGGCATATTTCCATCATAAACTTTATTGTTATTTCTAAAACACGGGAAGCTCAATTATTGATATAAACTCTTTGGAACCATCGACTAAACTTCCATCCACTCGCTAAGGAAGACGAGTTTGCTTACTTATAATCTAACCCTACATGGATATTTTCTTAATGGGAAATAGCATTTTAGACAAAAAATAACAATGTGCATACAAGTATACAGTGAAGCGAAGGAAAAAAATATACCTCCAATCAGAAGCTATTACACAAAAAATCGAGAAAAAAAAGAAAAGGAATTGGTACACACAAGAATACATCGAAGTGAGCGAGAAAAAGATACCTCAGATCAGAAGCTCTGTACACATCAATATTTTTTCGAAGGGAGCGAGCTCTCTATACATCACAGCTTCGCTGTCAATTGATAAGTTTATGCTTTGCGTCCTACAGCCTGAACACAACCTAATAATCTCAATCAGCTACTCTTGCATAGTATACACATGTCAACACTAGCAATGCTCCGACGCATTACCCTGCGAGCTCTGCCTCGTCATCTCGCAACAAGGGTAGTCATCACTAGCAGCGGGGCCATGGTTCGCGGCGCTCGGACAGGCGGTGCCGGAGGAGGCCGGTTCATCGGAGATAACGATCTCCAGCTGAGCGGACGTCGCGTCAGCATGGGCTGTGCCCGCCTCCGTCGCCGTCGGGACCGCGGCCACTTCAGCTTGCCGTGCGTCCTGTTCTGACGAGGACGTCGATACCTGGAAGAACGGCGGCGGCAGCTGGCCCATGGCGACCGCGTAGTAGACGGGTGGCATGGTGGCGGCGGCGCGATGCTTCGTTGTGGCGCGCATGGAGGCGCGGCAGATGGGGCAGGTGGACTGTTGCTTGAGCCAGGCGTCGATGCAGGCGACGTGGAAGGCGTGGCCGCAGTAGGGGAGCACCCGCACCACGTCCTTCGCCTGGTACTCCTCCAGGCACACCGTGCAGCTGCAGGTGGGCGCGCACGTTCGTTAGCGGATCATTTGGACATAGCTACATGGTAATTGGTAAAGTAAGGGCAATGAGCTATTGGATGAGTCTGGATTCGATTAATCGTAGTATCTCTTTTTTATGGGCTTTTCCATGTGTAACCAGAAAGCCCCATATAACAAGCTAAAAAATAAACAACTGCAAACCCAATTACAAGTTGATATGGGAAAATCAAATAAAAATATGGTATGCTTCCTTTGTGCCGAATTACTTGTCGCAGAGTTGTCTACATATACATGTACCTAGACACGTTTTATTGTATAGATATATGCGAATTTAGACAAAACATGACATCTAATTTAGGACAGGTAAAATATAAAACTTAAAATTGCGCAAATATTTGCAATTAACCTCTATTTATAATAACATATAAAAAGGTTATTCCGGGTAGCATATAAAAAATAATTATATGTGCAATTACACAATTGAACACCTATGTGTGCTTACACATATGCACAATGAAACAAATCCACCAATAACCACTTCCAGCAAAACTGTCACCATCCATTAGGAGACATTACATGATACACAAAAACAACAATATTTGTTATTCTTCCGGTTCGTAATTATTAACATACAATTGAGCGACACAAAAATTGACCAAGCGCCAAGATTTTTTTTTTTAAATATCAAGTAAACAATAGTCAAAAATATCTAGACAAAAACAGAAACAAAAACAAGGCCCACAACTCTAGAAACCAGTCAAACACAAAAATAGGCCGTCTCGCTCAAGCAGCCCAATACAAAACTAAGAAAACAAAAACCACGAGGATACACACAACCGGACCACACAACAAAACTAGCAAACCCAACAACTAACAGAGACAAACATCGAACAATGGAATCAATCGATCGAGACCCAAGTGAAATCTCATGTGACTGAGAGTTAGCAAAAGTGTTATTTTCATGTGGGGGTTATGAATCTGGATTCTTGAGTAGTGAGATTTGTTAGTCCGGTTAATTCATCGTGATTCAAAGTTTTATAAAAAAAATCGTCATGAACCACAAAAATAAGTGCTTGGTCTGATTTGACCAGCTCCAAAACTGTTTATATTTGACCCTATAAGCTTGTCCTAAATATGAACCCAATTTTTGATGGTCAATCAGTGTCTTGATGAGGCTCCAAACAAATACGAAAATCCATGTGTATAGAAGTTATAACGGGAGAACACAAAAAATCCTATAACATATGTTTTTTGTCCACCAATTTTGCATAATAGGACAAAAAAAAACGAGTCATATTGTTTGCAAAGAGAATTATCTGCGTTTTCCTCTTTTTAGGACACAAATGAAAAAGTTGACCCCTGGGGTGGGGAACGATCCCTCGCGGGCTATACGTTGTTACGTAGATGCAACCTCTTCAGCAGCAAATTATACGCGCTCAGATAAAACCATATTTAATTTAGTCCTCATGGGGCTTGAACCCGGGTGACTGGATGCGTACTCGCTAGCCTTGCCACCAAGCCAACACTTGGTTCTCTACGCCCTGTTTAAGGTTGTTGAATAATGTTGTTGTACTACACTTTCTTATCAAACATCGTAGAAAATTAGCCATGAAGGTAAAAGGAAATTAAATAAAAAATTACAAGCTAGTTCAACCATCTATATTATCATAATCCACCGTTACATCGAACACAATTGTCTAGCACTACGTACATCCCTAAATTATCACGCGTTCTCTGAACTGGCTACGGTTTGAATGACAACGTTGTACCATCCAATATTGTTTTAAAGGAACGCTCCATCGGAAAGGTGACCAGGTTTACCATGTACTCTTTGTGTAAAAAAAAACTATAAATCTCGTCTTAATTAAAAAAATGAATAATTATATAGAAAATATCAACATCTAGACATGAATCTATATCACTGTAGATCTATGATTAAACATGTCATCATAACATATTCGTTGGATATGGCATTTGTTGGTATTGTTTCTATATAAACTTGATCAAACCTAAAAAGTTTTGGTCTAACATAAAACTAATTGTATTTATATACATGGCAAGAGGGCGTAGAATTAGAAAGAATGGATAGTGTGATTAAGATTGCCTTTTAAACGTTGAAACATGATGACCGGCCTGTCGTTGTATGGGTTTGAATTAAATTCACTCGTAGTACGTAGTATACACTACAATACCGCTTCCGTATGATACTGCTACTCGTCCCCTCTCTTCATCAATTATAACATCTTATCATTTTACTTACAATACTCCTTTTGTTTCCAAAATAAATGATACAACTTTGTCTATGTAATATGTATATAGACATGTTTTAGTGTTTATATATACATGTACATCTATACAAAATTGCGTCGTCTGCTCTGTTTATGACACTAGCATGTTGCGAGAGGCACACAGAAAACCACTATGTTACAGTTTTATCTAAATACAAATATAGATAAATCTACGATACTATCTAATTCAAGATAGATGTGGTAATATTTTTCTAGGTTTCTAGATTCCCAAATATGTTCACACGGCCTGCAAACAGTTTTCGGCTGCGTCAAGTGAGACTAGGCAAGTGAGACTAGGAGTAATTAAAAGCTGCAAAACTGTTTATGACTTCCGTTTGGACACTCCATCCCCATTCCATTCCCGAGGTAAGCCTGCCGTACCCAGATCGAGCAGTTGCAAAAAGTCTAACATTATCTATGGACGATCCACGTCGACGGAGAAGTGGCAAATTGGCAATGTGCCGCGATCCTTTTAAAAAAAAAACTGAATGTGTTGTGATCCGCGCATGAATGAGTACAGAAAAACAGAACGCGCAGAAATAAATAAGTACAGAAATGGTCTTAACTGCGACTCCTCCTGCGTGGGCTGTCGCTGCGAGTCGTCGCCGAGCTTGACCGTCGGGAAGGCGGTCACCACGGACGGCTCCATCCCCCGGACGCTGCGCTCGACCTGCGAACCAGTCGATCGGTTGCACACTCGATCAGGATCCAAAGAGAACGCAGCAACTGAATCAGCCATGAGTGATACTAGGATGCTTAACATGAATGGCGACGTCGCCGGCCTGCGCAGCGGCGGCGTGCTCCGCCGCGGCGTTCCTGAGCTGGATTCGCGCGCAGAGAATCCTGGTGAAGACGAAGAGCACGAAGAAGGCGCTGACCGAGAAGGCCATCGCCGTGGTCACCACGTTCATGCCCATGCTGCTGCCCCTTGACGCCGACATTGCCCCCTCCCCCCTTCACTCCTCTAGCATCACACCTGGGCATCAGAGGAATTCACCTCCACGCACGCACGCGCGACAAGGGATTAATCTGCGAATAACTGCGCGCGAGTGAGAACTTACTTGGTCGATCGATTTCACCTCCACGCGCGACAAGGAATTAAGCCGCGCGCACCCGTCGCCTCCTCGGCTCGGCTGCAAGGAATCTTATCGTCTACCGCTCCTCCATCCCTCTCCATTGCTCTTGGATAATAAAGGGGAAGAGAACACCGAAGGGGAGAAGAAGATGTGCAGCGGCAGCGTAGCGATAGCGAAACCTGCCTGCCCCCTTGTGCCCGTCTCGTCCACGGAGACTGTTTAACTATCACTAATCTATGCCCGCATGTCGATGAAGGGCACGTTAGTTCGTATCGCGGCAAATCTAATCAAGTTGTTAATACACTAAGTGCTAATTATGTCGACTAATGAACGGTTTAATTATGGATGATGGCTCTAAGCTAGGCCGAAAGAGTTTAATTATGGATGATGGCTCTAGGCTAGGCTAGCCGTCGCTTTCAGCCGCTGGTGGTACCCGCCCGTCGTCGCATTGGTGCATTATTATTGTGTGGAATGCTGCGTGAGCGAGCGGTTGATTCGTGTGAGTTTTGTTCTCACCGTGTGCTGTGGACGGTCGACCGGCTCTTTTCCACACAACGGCGTTGCCAACACGCCCTTTCGCGGCTCAAATAGTTCGAGTTTTCACATACGGCGGCCCCATCTTAACCTCTTCCTCTGTTTCCTTAGAACTGTTGAATAAAAGAGCAATTTATCAAACGAATTATCTATAATAAATATTAGATAAAATATGATTAGAATACTAGGCAATATACTAATCATGTGAAGTAGCGAATACACATTAAGGCATATAATCAAACAAACTGCAAGGCGTAAAACTTTAGATACGATCGGAACAAGATTGAGAAAGAAAATATACACGGCAGTAGCAGAAGAGGAACCGCCGGCGTTGTAACCGTCGTTGGCCATGTCGTCGAGGAAGAGGATGCTGATGTCGGGGAAGAAGTCCTCGTCGGGGAAGACGTCGCCGCAGTCGCTATCCGTGAGGGAGTCCGTGACGAAGCCAGTAGTCGCGCCGATAGCGCTCCACAAAAACCTTATCACCCTTCTCCCGTACAGGACTCGAAGCAGCGGGGTCTCGGAGGCCTTCTGTCCCGGCTCGCGGTGCACGCCGCAAGACGGGATGGGGAAGATCTAAGTAACGCAGTGCTCTAGAACTTGAGGCGCAAAGGATGTGTGGCAGTGTGTCTGAGAGGAGGCGTGACCTCTCTCTTATATAGGCACAGAGGGAAAGGCAGAAAGGATGCGCAGAAGATGAAACGAACGGACAAAAGTTGAAGCGAACAGGCGGCAGCCCACCGGACAGCCTCCACTCAGTTCGTATTTATTTAGCTCGTATTAAAAGTCCACTCGAGCAAAACGTTTCAACTTCTGTACGATTGTTCATATACCATTCATGCATGGAAAAATAAAGCTCCGCTCGGCGAGATTCCGGCAACCCGCGGCGCGCGCGCGCGTCGTGACGTGACGTGACGTGACGAGGAGGAGGAGCGCGCGTGTATATGTCTTCTTTTCTCAAACTCGTACAAGTGGTGGAAGAGCTCGCCTTATAAGTTGGTCCAACTTTCACTCAACTAGCAATGTGGGACTAAACATTTTTTCCAGCTCTTGCCTTATATGAATGGGCCAAATGGGCCTCTAGTATTTCAGGAATTTATTGGCATATAATAAATGGGCTGGACCTATTAAGGAAAAAATTCCAACAATCCTCCACCAGATCCCAGAGACACATGAAGTTTTCCTTTGGTTCCAAAACATTGTTTATATACCGGTACTGTAGTGGAGACTATTAAGTTGAACTTCCATCTATAGCTTTATATTATACTAGGCTGTAACTTATACAGTGGACTATGCCTTGAACTGCAAGTTTGCTGCAAACCTAGCTTCACAGAAAGTCTTGACCGATACTAGGCTACCGTGGGACTTCTCCGCAGGTGGAGCTTATATGTCATACTCCATGACCTTTCATGAGTTTATTAGAGAGCACCCTACTCTCATAGACTGCGACGTTTTAACAGTCAGACTCATATAGGTGTGTTCTTCAAAAGATATTCTGCAGGACAACATCTTTGCTTAGGATAAGCCACTTAGAACACATTAAGATAATAAATCAACCTGCCGTGCAGAATAGGAAAGTATTGCATCTTTATGGAGTGGTGTTTATTAAAGTAGGGATACTTTCCTCTCAGCTAACCAACAGCTTGTCTCCCAATTCTAATTCACAGGATCTCCGATCACATAGAGTGGTTTACCACTATGGAAAGCTCAATTTGTGGGTCTCATACCCATCTCATTCGATGCATTTTCTATCACATTGCGTGATAGACCCTTTATGAAGGGATCTGCCAAGTTCTTAGATGTTTGGATATAATCCAATGCAATAACTCTGGAGTTTCTCATTTTCCTGACAGATTTCAGTCTTCTCTTCACATGTCTTGATGACTTCATATTATCCTTAGAACTATTTACCTTGAAAATCACAGTTTGATTATCGTAGTTCATAAGGATTGCGGGTATTGGTTTTTCAACCATAGGTAAGTTCATCAAGAGTTCATGAAGCCACTCTGCTTCAACAGTGGCTGTGTCTAATGCTGTGAGTTCCGCTTCCATAGTTGACCTCGGTAAGATGGTCTGCTTGCAAGACTTCCAAGAAACAGCGCCACCAGCAAGTGTGAATACATATCCACTTGTGGCCTTTATCTCATCAACATCAGATATCCAATTTGAATCACTATAACCCTCTAGTACCCTCAGATACCCAGTATAGTGTATGCCATAGCTCGCAGTGCCTTTTAGATATCGGTATGGTAGATATTCCTGATCGAATCAAAGAGGAACATGTACCACACTACCACCTAAAGTGGGTCCTGTTTTCGAATTAAAACCAACTCTCTCAAGAGCATGCCAGTGATCATCTCCTAGATTTGAAACAAATTGACTGAGTTTGCTTACAGCAAAGGCGATGTCAGGTCTCATGGCACTAGCTAAATACATAAGTGAGCCAATAATTTGAGAGTATCTCAGTTGGTCTCTAGCATTTCCTCGATTCTTTCGAAGCAACACACTAGGATCATACGGTGTAGGAGAAAACTTGAAGTCGCTATACCCGAAACGACTCAAGATCTTTTCCACATAGTGGGACTGAATCAATGTAATCCCACCATCATCATCTCTCGATATCTTGATGTTCAGGATGACATCAGCTACTCCCAGATCCTTCATCTCAAAGGAACGAGATAAGAAATCTTTGACCTCCTTAATTTCATTAAGGTTGGTTCCGAAAATCAGTATGTCATCAACATACAAACAAAGGATGACTCCCTCACCCCCACCATGGCGATGGTACACACATTTATCAGCTTCATTTACAACAAAGCCTGCATCAGTTAAAGTTCTTTCGAACTTCTCATGCCACTGCTTAGGGGCTTGTTTTAGACCATATAAAGACTTCAACAACTTGCACACCTTTCCTTCTTGACCATTTACCACAAAGCCTTCTGGCTGATCCATGTAAATTTCCTCATCCAACTCTCCATTAAGGAAAGCTGTCTTTGAAGGGTTTCGCGGCATAGTAAATCAAAATTTTCTACGGATGCGAACAGAGGGAAAGCCAAGATTTAATCTAGGAGATGCAATCAACGAGAGAGATTAGATTAGATCTTCATACCCTTAAAGATTCGCACAGCGGAACGTTCGTCAGAACGTGGGTGATGTAGTCGTACTCGCTTCTCCTCCTCGCGATCCGATCCGATCTAGCACCACAAGTGGCAGTGCCTCCGTGAGATGCACACGTGCAGCACCTCGACGTCTCCTCCTTCCTCGGACCACCAAGTATGGTGGAGAGATAGATTGGATCTACAACACGACGGCGTGGTGTATATGGTGGAGAATTTCTGCAGCAGGGCTTCGCCTACAAACAGTCGGGAGGGAGAGAGGAAAGCTAGCAAGGCGTCTAGGGTTTGGAGGAGAGGTGTGGGGGGTTGGTGCGCCCCCACCCCTCTTTATATAGAGGGGGGGCGCAGCCCTAGCCCCTCCCCCAAGCCCAAAGGATAAGGAGTGGGGGGCATGGACTCTCCCCTCTTCTAGAAACCCTATCTCTAGTTTAAACGATTTAAACTCTCTAGGATCGGCTGGGCCCTATGGGGCCTTGTGCCCCTGGCCCAATGCGGCCAGGACACTCCCTCATAGGCCCATGCCCCCTCCCGGAAGGTGGGGCCACGTTGGTCCCCTTCCGGAAGGTTCTAGAAGCTTCCGGTACAATACCGATTAACCCGGAACAATTCCGAACTCCAAAAACTGCACTGCCTTATATGAATCTTATTCTCCGGACCATTCCGGAACCTCTCGTGATGTCCCGGATCCCATCCGAGACTCCGAACAAAAATTCATAAACCAATTATCCAATCTATCCTAGCGTCGAGATACGTTAAGTGTGTGACCCTGCGGGTTCGAGAATATGCAGACATGATCTTCTATCAATAATCAACAGAGGGGTCTGGGCACCCATATTGACTCCCACACATTCATCGATGATCATATCGGATGAACCACGATGCCAGGATTCAATCAATCCCATATATATATTCCCTTCGTCTCGCGATATTTTACTTGCCCGAGATTCGATCGTCGGTACCGTCATACCTAGTTCAATCTCGTTCACAGCAAGTACTTTACTCGTTCCATAATCCGATATCACTTTGTGATTAACTCCTTAACCACATGCTTGCAAGCGGTGTTGATATCGATTACCGAGTGGGCCCGAAGTATATCTCTCCGACTTGGGAGGGACAAATTCCATCTCGATACATACAACCCAACAGATACTTTCCGATCACCTGAGAGACACCTTTATGATCACCCTCTCATAGGATGACGTTTGATGACCTCAAAGCTTTCTTCCGATACCAGGGAGTTGTACTATCTCATGGTCTAAGGAATACAATATTTGACATAGGAAAAGCTACGCAAAGATGAACACGATGATACGATCTAATTGCTTCGCTTAGTTTGGGTCTGTCCATCATATCATTCTCCCAATGATATGATCTCATTATCAATTGACAACTCATGTCTATGGTTAGGAAACCTTAACCATCATTGATCAATGAGCTAGTCCTTAGAGGCGTACCAGGGACACGGTGTTGTTCACAAACCACACAAGTATTAATGTTTCCGCTTAATACAATTCTAGCATGGAATATAAACTTTATCATGAACAAGAATTATAATAATAACATCTTTATTATTGCCTCTAGGGCATAATTCCAACAGTCTCCCACTTGCACTAGAGTCAATAATCTAGTTTACATCTGGCAACAATCTCACACCCATGGCACTGAGGTGTTGATCATGTTTTACACGTGGAAGAGGTTTAGTCAATGGATCTGCGACATTCAGATCCGTATGTACTTTGCTAATCTTCAGATCTCCATCTGCTATATAATCTCAGATTATATGAAACTTGCGGTTGATATGCTTGGTCTTTGGATGATATCTTGGTTCCTTAGCGAGTGCTATGGCGCCAGTGTTGTCACACAATATCTCCAGTGGGTCCAATGCACTTGGAACCACGCCAAGCTCAGTGATGAAGTTTCTGATCTAAACTCTTTCACTTGACGCTTCTGCAGCAGCCATGTATTCTGCTTCCACTGTAGATCCCGCGATCACGCTTTGCTTGCAGCTTCTCCAGCTCATAGCTCCTCCATTCAAAATATAAACGTATCCTGTCTGAGATTTGGAATCATCCTTGTCGGTGTCGAAACTAGCATCGACGTAACCTTTTACGACAAGTTGTTCATCACCCCCATAGACTAAGAACATTTCTTTAGTTCTATTTAGGTACTTTAGGATGTTCTTCACGGCTGTCCAGTTTTCCACTCCTGGATCACTTTGATATCTGCTCGTCAAACTAAGAGCATTGGACACATCCGGTCTAGTACACAACATGGCATACATGATGGAACCTATGGCCGAGGCATAAGGCACTTTGCTCATAGCTTCCCTATCATTTACCGTAGCTGGACACTGAGCCTTGCTCAATATCTTACCTGACAACATAGGCACTGGACCTTTCTTTGCCTTATCCATTCTGAACCTTTTCAGAACTTTGTCTAGGTATGTACTCTGGCTTAAAGCTATCAGGCGTCTTTGTCTATCTCTATAGATTTTGATGCCCAATATATAAGCAGCTTCACCTAGGTCTTTCATTGAAAAACACTTGTTCAAATAACTCTTCACATCGTTAAGCATGTTGATGTCATTTCCAATAATCAATATGTCATCCACATATAGTACCAGAAACGTCACCGAGCTCCCACTCACTTTCTTGTAGATACAAGCTTCGTAGCAATTTGGAACAAATCCAAAGCTCTTGATCACTTGATCAAAACGAAGGTTCCAACTCCGAGATGCTTGCTTCAGTCCATAAATGGAACGCTGAAGTTTGCATACTTTATCAGCATCCTTAGGATCGACAAAACCTTCGGGTTGCATCATATACAACTCTTCATCAATGTTGCCATTGAGGAAAGCAGTCTTGACATCCATCTGCCATATTTCATAATCATGAAACGCAGCAATTGCTAATAAAATCCGAATGGACTTAAACATCGCTACGGGAGAGAAAGTCTCATCGTAGTCAACACCTTGAACTTGTCGAAAACCTTTCGCGACAAGCCGTGCTTTATAGATGGTAACATTACCATCCGCGTCCGTTTTCTTCTTGAAGATCCATTTGCACTCAACGGCCTTTCGGTCGCTAGGAGGGTCCACCAAAGTCCATACTTGGTTTTCGCTCATGGATCCCAATTCGGATTTCATGGCTTCCAGCCATTTCTCAGAGTCTGGGCTCATCATCGCTTCCTCATAGTTCGTAGGTTCATTGTCTTCTACTAACAAGACAGTCAAGACAGGGTTGCCGTACCACTCAGGAGGGGCACGCGACCTTGTCGACCTGCGACGTTCAGTAGCAGCATCGTCCGAAGCTTCATGATCCTTGTCATTAGCTTCCTCTATTGTTGGTGCAGGCGGCACTGGAACAATTTCAGGTGCTGCGCTACTCTCCAATTCAAGAGAAGGTTCAATAACCTCGTCTAGCTCTACTTTCCTCCCACTCACTTCTTTCGAGAGAAACTCCTTCTCAAGAAAGGAACCGTTCTTTGCGACAAACACTTTGCCTTCGGTTCTGTGATAGAAGGTATACCCAATAGTTTCCTTAGGGTATCCTATGAAGACGCATTTCTCTGCTTTGGGTTCGAGCTTGTCCGGCATCAACTTCTTGACGTAAGCTTCGCATCCCCAAACTTTAAGAAACGACAACTTAGGTTTAGCACCAAACCATAGTTCATACGGTGTCGTCTCAACGGATTTAGATGGAGCCCTATTTAAAGTGAATGCAGCGGTTTCTAATGCATAACCCCAAAATGATAACGGCAAATCAGTAAGAGACATCATTGATCGGACCATATCTAATAGGGTTCGATTCCGGCGTTCAGACACACCATTGCGCTGTGGTGTTCCGGGTGGCGTGAGTTGTGAAACGATTCCACTTGCTTTAAGATGCGTGAGAAAATCATAACTCAAATATTCACCTCCACGATCGGATCGTAGAAACTTAATCTTTCTGTTACGATGGTTCTCCACTTCATTCTGAAATTCCTTGAACTTTTCAAATGTTTCAGATTTATGTTTCATTAAATAGATATACCCATATCTACTTAAGTCATCGGTAAAAGTGAGGAAATAGCGATATCCACCGCGCGTCGAAACACTCATCGGTCCGCATACATCGGTATGTATGATTTCCAACAAGTCCGTTGCTCGCTCCATCATACCGGAGAACGGGGTTTTGATCATCTTGCCCATGAGGCATGGTTCGCATGTGTCAAATGATTCAAAATCAAGAGACTCCAAAAGTCCATCAGAATGGAGTTTCTTCATGCGCTTTACACCAATATGACCTAGACGACAGTGCCACAAATAAGTAGTATTATCACTATCTACTTTGCATCTCTTAGCCTCAATGTTATGGATGTGTGTTTCATCCCTTTCGAGATTTAGAAGAAATAAACCATTCACAAGAGGTGCATGACCATAAAAGATGTTACTCATATAAATAGAACAACCATTATTCTCCGATTTAAATGAATAACCGTCTTGCAATAAACACGATCCAGAAATAATGTTCATGCTCAACGCAGGCACATAATAACACTTATTAAGGTTTAAAACTAATCCCGAAGGTAAAACTAAGGAGAGCGTGCCGACGGCCATCACATCAACTCTTGATCCGTTGCCAACGCGCATCGTCACCTCATCCCTCGCAACCCGCCGTCTATTCCGTAGCTCCTGTTTCGAGTTACAAATATTAGCAACTGAACCGGTATCAAATACCCAGGCACTACAACGAGGGCTAGTAAGGAAAACATCAATAACATGTATATCAAATATACCTTTGATGGTGCCAGCCTTCTTGTCCGCTAAGTACTTCGGACAGTTGCGCTTCCAGTGACCCTTGTCCTTGCAATAGAAGCACTCAGTGTCGGGCTTAGGACCAGACTTGAGCTTCTTCTCAGCAGGGGCATTGCGCTTGCCGCCGCCCTTCTTGAAGGGTTTCTTTGCTCCCTTACCTTTCTTAAAGGAGGGCTTGTTGACCATCAACACATGATTATCCTTCTTGATGTCCACCTCTGCAGCCTTCAGCTTTGCGAAGAGCTCGGTGATCGTATCAGTGGAACCAATCTGATTGTGAGTCACTACAAAACTTTTGTAGCAGGGAGGGAGTGATTGCAGAACCCTGTCAATCTTGAGCTCCTCTGGAATCTTGCAGTCCAGTTGCTCAAGGCGTTGAGTGTAGCCCGACATCTTTATGGCGTGCTCACTAACGGAACTCCCTTCCTCCATCTTGCAGTTAAAGAACTTCTCGGAGATCTCATATCTCTCAGAACGGGCCTGAGTCTGAAACATGGTTTTCAGCTCCTCGAGAATCTCGAAGGGCCCGGGATACTCTTCAAAATGATTTTGAAGCTCCGGTTCCATAGCAAACAACATGGTGCTCTTAATCACACCATAATCATCTTTGTGCGACTGATAGACAGCTTTCTCATCAGCCGGCGCAGTTGCAGCAGGGGGGTCACCTAACGCTTTCCCAAGGACATAGTCCTTTTGTCCGCCAGACAGAATGATTCTTAGATTGCGGAACCAATTGGTGAAGTTAGACCCATTGTTTCTAAGCTTTTCCTTCTCAGCAAAAACGTTGAAGTTGAAGTTGGACTTGGCCATGTGATCTACAGTATTTGCAAGTACAATTTAGACTATGTTCATGATAAATAGTTCAATTTAATCAAATTACTAGATGAACTCCCACTAAATTCAACATCCCTCAAGTTGTTTAGTGAACACGATCCAAATTCACCACACCTAATATGATCATCACGAGAAGAGATGTGGTTTCAATGGTGGACAACAAAGTGTCGATCATATCACTCATATGACTCATGCTTAACCTTTCGGTTCTTGTGTTCCGAGGCCATGTCTGTACATGCTAGGCTCGTCAAGCTAGACCCAAGTATTTCTGCGTGTGCAAAACTGGCTTGCACCCATTGTATGTGAGCGTAGAGTCTATAGCACCCGATCATCATGTGATGCTTGGACACGACGAACTTTCGCAACGGTGCATACTTGGGGAGAACACAGTTTTTATCTTGATCTTTAAGTGAGGAATCATCTTATAATGCTACCGTCGCGATCTAAGCATAATAAGATACATAAAGGGATAAACATCACATGCATATAACTTTATGTGACATGGTATAGCCAATCCTCGCGCAATGATCTCCATCTTGTGCGTTCCGGCATGATCTCCATCACTCCACCATGATTGCCTCCACCACGAATAGCAACTACAACTATTGCTAACTGAAAGAACAAAGGAAGTCGCCTAGAGGGGGGGGTGAATAGGCTTTTAAAAATATTACGGTTTAGGCTCAAGTAAATGCGGAATAAAACTAACGTTTAATTTATTGAGCACAAAACCTAGCCACTAAGTTCACCTAAGTGCACCAACAACCTATGCTAAGCAATACAAGCAACAAGGTGATAGCAAGGTATAAATACTTCAAGCACGAAGGCTATCACAAAGAAAAGTGCATAAGTAAAGGGTTCGGTTGAGAGATAACCGATGGACGCGGAGAAGAAGATTTGTTTCCCGAAGTTCACTTCCAAAGAAGCTACGTCTCTGTTGGAGAGGTGCGATGGCGCAATGCTCTCCGAACGCCACAAATGGCTCACCTCGAGGTGTGGTGGCTCGATGCTCACCCAACGCCACACAAGGCCTCACCCCGGATGCGGAAGCACGCAACTCACCGACGCCACAAAAGGCTCACCCTATTCTCCCAAGTGCGCACCACAAAAGGCGGGCACTTGCTCCACTATGGGACGCTTGAGGGCGGTCACCGAACCCGTACAAGATTGGGGCTAACTCCACAACTCAATTGGAGGCTCCCAACAACAAAGCCACAAAAGGCCAACAATGCCACAAAAGGCCAACAATGCCACAAAAGGCCAACAATGCCACAAAAGGCTACAAGACCACAAAAGGTCAACAAGACCACAAAAGGTCAACAATCCAACCACACAACCGTCTAGGGTTCCAAGGAACCCAAGAGAAACAAGCTCACAAGCTTGAACTCGCCGAATCTCCGAGGAGAACTCAAACCTATGCACCAAATGCAAGGGCAAGTCCTTCTCCCCCAAATTCCAACAAAGCTACAAAAGCTATTGGGGGAATAAAGGAGGAAGAACACAAGAGTAGAACTCAAACCTATGCACCAAATGCAAGGGCAAGTCCTTCTCTCCCAAATTCCAACAAAGCTACAAAAGCTATTGGGGGAATAAGGGAGGAAGAACACAAGAGTAGAACTCAAACCTATGCACCAAATGCAAGGGCAAGTCCTTCTCTCCCAAATTCCAACAAAGCTACAAAAGCTATTGGGGGAATAAGGGAGGAAGAACACAAGAGGAGAACACAAAACTCTCCAAGATCTAGATCCCAATGATTCCTTCACAAAGAAGGGATTTGACTTGGGGGGATTGTAGATCTAGATCTCCTCTCTCAAATCCCTCAAAAAGATGCAAGAATCATAGGAGGGGAAAGGGAGAGGGAAAGCTTCTTCAAGGTTGACAATGGAGGAGAGAGAGAAAGCCAAGAACCAAGAAGAAAAGCTAGTACCCACGAAGGGGAAGAGGAGCCCCTTTTAAAGGGCTCCCAGATCTGCCCGTTATGGGCATTCGCGACACCTGGCCGGAACTTCCGGTGGGAGGCCGGAAGTTCCGGTGGTACCCAGCCAACGGTCAAAAACTGCGGAGTGAGAAACTGAAAACACGAATCATGGCCGGAACTTCCGGCCCTCGGGCGGAAGTTCCGCTCAAGAACTTTTGCCAGGACAAGTTCCGATCAAGTTCCGGCCAAGTTCCGGCAAATAGACATATTCAACACAGAAGGTTTCTGAACGTGAGCGGAACAAGACCCGGAACTTCCACCGGAACTTTCGGCGGCAAAAATGCCCTAGCGGAACTTCCGGTGGGAAGCCGGAACTTCCGGTCAGGGAAATTCCAGAAACCAGAAAACCAGAAACGCAATAACTTTTGCATCCAAACTCCAAATGGGATGAAACCAATTTTGTTGCAAAGATAACGACGAATAGAATCCAACAAAATATTGGGTATCACCTTGGGAGAAAATATCATAAATATATATGTGAAGTATCCCCCAAGGTGTGGAGCCGGAAAACTCGCAAGATCAAAAACCGCAATAAGATATGCAAGTGAAATCCTTAGATGATGAACTAGAGCTTGTTATGATGATGACCACAAGCTCTAGATCCTATCATGGACAAGAACCAAATAACAACCAAGAAAGATGATGCTTATGAATGCAAAGGTTTGAGCTCTCTCCGAACGATGCAAACGAGACACCCGCTTGAGAGCCCCTCTTGATAGTACGGCTATCTATCCTAAACCCGGTCTCCCAACTAACAACACGAGACCGGCAAAAGAGAATCCCTATCAACATACCTTTGCCTTGAGCGTCCCACTTGAACTTGATGTAGACCGTCTTGTTCTTCTATAGTGGGAACACCTTTCTTGATTGCTCTTGCTCGCTCTTGCTTGATGAAGACTTGCAAAATGCTCCCCCATACTCCATGGGGAAACCTATTCTTTGAACTTGTCTTCATCATTCCATGAGCACGAGGATGGCAAGCTTCAAGCATGAGATCTTCTAGAGATGGCGCATCTTGAGCTCGTCCTTCTTCATCCTTACTTGAGGTTGATCCATCTTGATGCAACTCTTTGCACATTCCTTGATCGTCCTTCAAGCTCCTTCTTTCTTCATGATTCCAATGGGCACAAAGCCCTTGGACATTTCTTCATCTTCCAACCTTGAGACCAACACATGGCCCAAGCGATGCCAATGGACAAACCTACAAGTGAAACTCAATTTACACATTAGTCCATAGAGATTGTCATTAATTACCAAAACCACACATGGGGGCATACATGCCCTTTCACTAACTACTTAGCGATAAAGTAAAGCTATTACATGGCGTATAAGAAGTTGACTCGCAGGTCATACACAATTATAAAGACAACCATATGGCTCCTGCCGGTTGTGTACTCATCGACATGCAAGTCATGAAACATTACAAAACATGATCATCGCATACAATATACACATCACATCTTGGGCCATACCATATCACAGAAAACACTCCCTGCAAAAACAAGTTAGACGCCTCTACTTTGTTGTTGCATGTTTTACGTGGCTTATGGGAGTAGATGCTAAGAACGATTCTTACCTACGGAAAGCCACAACGGTGATATTATGGTTGCCAAACTCCGGTGTTAATCCCATGACAACTATAGTGAGAGAAACTGACATCCACCAGCCGCATGTGTGGAACAAGCCACACGTCAAGTGCGGAGCCGGTCTCGCGAACGACGTCGCGTAAGGTTGGCCTGGACCGCTTTAATCTCACTATCCCGCGTCATAAGAAGAACACAAACAAGAGGCTTGCAACAGAAAACATCAACGCCCGCAACAACCATGTTGCGTTCTACTCGTGAAACACATCTACGCATAGATCTAGCTCTGATACCACTGAAGGGTTTCGCGGCATAGTAAATCAAAATTTTCTACGGATGCGAACAGAGGGAAAGCCAAGATCTAATCTAGGAGATGCAATCAACGAGATAGATTGGATTAGATCTTCATACCCTTGAAGATTCGCACAGCGGAACGTTCGTCGGAACGTGGGTGATGTAGTCGTACTCGCTTCTCCTCCTCGCGATCCGATCCGATCTAGCACCACAAGTGGCGGTGCCTCCGTGAGATGCACACGTGCAGCACCTCGAAGTCTCCTCCTTCCTCGGACCAGCAAGTATGGTGGAGAGATAGATTGCATCTACAACACGACGGCGTGGTGTATATGGTGGAGAATTTCTGCAGCAGGGCTTCGCCTACAAACAGTCGGGAGGGAGAGAGGAAAGCTAGCAAGGCGGCTAGGGTTTGTAGGAGAGGTGTGGGGGGTTGGTGCGCCCCCACCCCTCTTTATATAGAGGGGGGGCGCAGCCCTAGACCCTCCCCCAAGCCCAAAGGATAAGGAGTGGGGGGCATGGACTCTCCCCTCTTCTAGAAACCCTATCTCTAGTTTAAACGATTTAAACTCTCTAGGATCGGCTGGGCCCTATGGGGCCTTGTGCCCCTGGCCCAATGCGGCCAGGACACTCCCTCATAGGCCCATGCCCCCTCCCGGAAGGTGGGGCCACGTTGGTCCCCTTCCGGAAGGTTCTAGAAGCTTCCGATACAATACCGATTAACCCGGAACAATTCCGAACTCCAAAAACTGCACTGCCTTATATGAATCTTATTCTCCGAACCATTCCGGAACCTCTCGTGATGTCCCGGATCCCATCCGAGACTCCGAACAAAAATTCATAAACCAATTATCCAATCTATCCTAGCGTCGAGATACGTTAAGTGTGTGACCCTGCGGGTTCGAGAATATGCAGACATGATCTTCTATCAATAATCAACAGCGGGGTCTGGGCACCCATATTGACTCCCACACATTCATCTATGATCATATCGGATGAACCACGATGCCAGGATTCAATCAATCCCATATATATATTCCCTTCGTCTCGCGATATTTTACTTGCCCGAGATTCGATCGTCGGTACCGTCATACCTAGTTCAATCTCGTTCAGCAGCAAGTACTTTACTCGTTCCGTAATCCGATATCACTTTGTGATTAACTCCTTAACCACATGCTTGCAAGCGGTGTTGATATCGATTACCGAGTGGGCCCGAAGTATATCTCTCCGACTTGGGAGGGACAAATTCCATCTCGATACATACAACCCAACAGATACTTTCCGATCACCTGAGAGACACCTTTATGACCACCCTCTCATAGGATGACGTTTGATGACCTCAAAGCTTTCTTCCGATACCAGGGAGTTGTACTATCTCATGGTCTAAGGAATACAATATTTGACATAGGAAAAGCTATGCAAAGATGAACACGATGATACGATCTAATTGCTTCGCTTAGTTTGGGTCTGTCCATCATATCATTCTCCCAATGATATGATCTCATTATCAATTGACAACTCATGTCTATGGTTAGGAAACCTTAACCATCATTAATCAATGAGCTAGTCCTTAGAGGCGTACCAGGGACACAGTGTTGTTCACAAACCACACAAGTATTAATGTTTCCGCTTAATACAATTCTAGCATGGAATATAAACTTTATCATGAACAAGAATTATAATAATAACATCTTAATTATTGCCTCTAGGGCATAATTCCAACAGTCTTAACGTCCATTTGATGAACGAGAAGACCATGAGAAGCAGCTAATGAGAGTAATACTCGAATGGTGGTCAATCTGGCAACAAGTGAGTAGGCGTCAAAGAAGTCTTCACCTTCCTTTTTAGTATATCCCTTGGCCACAAGCCGTGCCTTGTACTTCTCAATAGTACCATCAGGTCGAAGCTTTTTCTTAAACACCCACTTGCACCCTACAGGTTTGCACCCATAAGGGCGATCGATGATCTCCCATGTTACATTATCTAAGATGGAATTCATCTCACCGTGGATGGCTTCCTTCCAGTAGTCAGCATCAGGATATGCATATGCTTCTGAAATGGAAGTGGGAGTGTCATACACAAGGTACACAATGAAATCATCACCAAAGGACTTTGCAGTCCTCTGTCTCTTGCTCCTTTTAGGAATTTCATTATCATCCTCCTTGGGACTTCCAGAGTGTTAAATTGTAATGGTAGGTTCAGAGAATGTAGCAAATTCCTGATTAGATGAACTAGGTATCTCCGAATTTGATGAGTTAGGTTTATCTTTCGTTGGAAAGATATCCTCAAAGAAAGTCGCATTAGTCGACTCCATGATTGTACTGACATGAATGTCAGGCACTTCAGATTTTACTATCAAGAATCTATAACCAATGCTATGAAAAGCATAGCCCAGAAAAACATAATCAATGGTTTTTGGTCCAAGCTTGCGCTTCTTGGGGATTGGTACATTAACCTTTGCCAAACAAGCCAAGTACGTAAGTAAGAGAGTTTTAATCTTTTCTTCTCCCATTCTTCGAATGGAGTAATTTCTTTGTTATTTTTGGGAACTCGGTTTAGGACATGACACGCAGTGAATAGTGCCTCCCCCACCATTCCTTAGAAAGACCCGATGTGTCTAACATGGCGTTAACCAAATCTGTTAGAGTACGGTTCTTTCTTTTGGCTACTCCATTTGACTGGGTGAGTAGGGAGGCATCCTCTCATGAATTATGCCATGTTCCGCACAAAAGGAATAAAACTCGTTGGAAAAATACTCTCCACCACGATCAGACCTAAACCTCTTAATCTTTCGATCAAGTTGATTTTCTGCCTCAGCTTTATAGATTTTGAAGAAACTCAAAGCCTCATATTTTGATTTCAGAAGATACACATGAAAATATATCGTAGAGTCACCGATCAAAGTTATGAAATATTTCTTTCCACCTTTTGTCAACACATCATTCATCTCACAAAGATCAAAATGTATGAGCTCTAGTGGTGTTAAATTTCTCACTTGTGCAGTCGTATGTGACTTGCGAGGTTGTTTAGCTTGCACGCAGACTTGGCACTTAGATCCCTTAATAGTTGTGAAATCAAAGATTAAATTCATTTTGGCTAGCCGCGTCATACAACCAAAATTAATATGACAAAGACGAGAGTGCCATACATTTGATACAAAATTCGTGTAAATATGATTAACAACTTTATTATAAATGTCTGACAGAGATAAGCGGAACAAGCCTCCACACTCATAGCCTTTACCAACAAAGGTTCCATACTTCGAAATTACAAATTTATTGGACTCGAATACAATCTTGTAGCCATCTCGACACAGAAGAGATCCGCTAACAAGATTTTTATTTATTGAGGGAACATGATGCACGTTCTTTAGGAGCACGGTCTTTCCCGAAGTAACTTTAGATCAACCATACCAACACCATGAACAGAAGCATGCGAGCCGTTTCCCATCAGCACGGTTTTAGTCCCTCTGACCTGATATGAAGAAAATATGGAAATATCAGAACAGACATGTACATTAGCGCCCGTGTCAATCCACCAATTAGGAGAATGACATAATGAAAGAACAGTAGGTAATATACCATACCCAACATCTTTCATTTCAACATCGCCCATGACAACATTAACAGTCTTGCTGCCCTTCCCATGCTGGCGCTTGTCAAAGCGGTTGGGACAAGCAGGAGCCCAATGATCAGGATCACCGCATACATGACAAGCACATTTCCTCTTATCAGTCTTCTTCTTGAAGCTGGTAGACTGTGAGGCCTTGTTCTTTCCATCGACTTTCATTTGCCATCAAACTTGCCTTTGTTCTTGAACTTATGAGGCTGGAAGTTCCTTTTCTGTACCAGATTGGCATTAGAACCTCCCTAGATACCTCGAGCACGTGTGTCTTTTGCTCTCGCCTTCTCTTCCACATCAAGAGTCCCAATGAGATCTGTCACGGAGAACTCTTGTCTCTTGTGCTTCAGAGAAGTAGCAAAATTCCTCCATGACTGGGGAAGTTTGGCAATAATGCCTCCGGCAACAAACTTGTCCGGTAACACACAAGTAAAGTGCTCAAGCTCCCTGGCAAGTGACTGTATCTCATGAGCCTGCTCCACAATGGGGCGGTCATCAACCATCTTATAGTCATAGAATTGTTCCATGACATACAGTTTAGTGCCAGCATCGGAGACTCCAAATTTTCTCTCGAGCCCATCCCACATGTCCTTGCCTAAATGATAGATATGAATCGAAAATATTGTCGCCAAGGATGCTGATCAAGGCATCCTTGAAAGTGGTATCAAGTTTTTGGAACGCCTCTTCCTGAGCAGGATTAAGTTCTCCCTCAGGTGCGCCATATATGGCGTTATAGCAGCTCATGGTCTGAAACCAGATCACTGCTCTCGCATGCCATCGTTTGTAATTGACACCTTCGAACACAGGTGGATTCATAGAAGCAACAAAGCCACTTGGGGCAAATTGCCTGAAATAAGGTTTTTGGATTGTTGAATAAAATAGCAATTTACTAAGCGAATTATCCATAATGAACGCTAGATAAAACATGATTAGAATAATAGGCAATATACTAATCATGTGAAATAGCGAATACATATTAAGGCATATAACCAAACAAACTTCAAGGCGTAAAACTTTAGATGCGATCAGAACAAGATTGAGAAAGAAAATATACATGGCAGTAGCGGAAGAGGAACAGAAGACGCTGGAACCGTTGTTGGCCATGTCGTCGAGGAAGAGGGTGCTGATGTCAGGGAAGAAGTCCTCGTCGGGGAAGACGTCGCCGCAGTCGCTATCCGTGAGGGAGTCCGTGACGAAGCCAGTAGTCGCATCGATAGTGCTCCCCAAAAAGCTTATCGTCCTTCTCCCGTACATGACTCGAAGCAGCGGGGTCTCGTAGGCCTACTGTCCCGGCTCGCGGTGCACGCCGCAAGACGGGATGGGGAAGATCTAAGTAGCGCAGTGCTCTGGAACATGAGGCGCAAAGGATGTGTGGCAGTGTGTCTGAGAGGAGGCGCGACCTCTCTCTTATATAGGCACAGAGGGGAAGGCAGACAGGATGCACAGAAGATGAAACGAACAGTCAGAAGTTGAAGCGAACATGCGGCAGCCCACCGGACAGCCTCCACTCAGTTCGTATTTATTTAGCTCATACGCGGGCGAGAAGGGTTTTCCGGTCGGATCCGCATAGGTGTGGGTGTTCGGTTATGGCCAAAAATTCGGTCTTTGCATATCGGGCTATTTTAAATCAGTCTTTAAAAAATAAAAAGCGAAATATACTTGTTATTTTTACTAACTGATAAATTTAGTTACCTGGTAATTTGGCTTCGGTTTCGGTCATGACCGAATTGTGTGATATATATTATCAAATACAAAAATTGGATAATATTTGGTAAACTATTTGGTACTACTTCGATTGTAATTGAAATATAAAATACACTTCATATACTCATATTAATTGGCAGAAACTAACATTCAATAATTTGACTTAGTCGAGAAAGATAAATCTATAGTTATGAGCAACTAGGGCTTTGGAACTAGGCCGCTCTCACCTAAAGTTCGGTCAATTCGATCCATTCGGTTACCAAGAACTAATGACCGAATTAACCGAACTAATTTCGGTCTACAAAATTTGCTATCCAAATTTTTGATCTGTCCTTTCAGTCTCGGTCTATTTGGTTTTGGTCTCGGTCTTTTCGGATTCGGTTATCGGTTATTCTGCTCACCGCTAGATCCGCATCCCGTGCAAGGCGTTGGCGCGAGGGAACTTTCAACACCGCTCGAGTTCATGTTCCCGGCCGGCGCCGCCGCTGATCTCGCTAGCCCAGCCATCTCCGCCCTCCGTGCGCCTCCACGCGCCAAAATGGTTGGTCATGGCCTGCCGGTGGTCGTCGACCTTGTTCCACCGGTCGAATCAGCCCCGCGAGCAGCGACAGGAACTCAATAAGTCGCAGCAGCCGCCGTCGACACCCAGCCTGCTGGCGTCCCCTCTCCTGATGGGACGGCGCTACCAGTGGTTGGAAAACGCAAGAGGATGGGGACGCACGTAGTTGGCGTTGCGGCTCCTAATGTGAGGGTGCTCCCGGCAGTAGGTGATGCCATTGCGAAGCCGAGGCGAAAGAAGATTGCCAGAGTGAAGACGAAGGTACCGCCTCCCACAAAGAAGTCGGTCGGCAAGAAGCCAGCGAAGAAGGCGTCCCTAGCAGCACTCATGGTGATGATGGAGGCTGCTCCAGGCTCCGCAGGTGCCGGTGCACGCAAGATGTTCGACCACACTCTTACAAGGTACGCAAATTCAATATTTTGATGCCGTCGGTGTTCATGTGGTGCATATGTTAAAATTGGATGTGTGTCGGTTGTAGTGAGGTCGAGGAGGATTCATTCATGCTCTTGCTCAACAACGCCTCCGTCGATATTGATGTTGCACCACTAGGATACTATGAGAATGACTATGAGGGCATAGAGGATGGTGGTTAGGAGGAGGAAGAAAAAGATGCCGAGTAGGGCGATGATGGAAAGGTGCAAGAGATAGAGGAGGAGGTGTTCGAAGGTGCGGTGGGAAAGGGGAAATCGGTGAGGACCATGAAATACACCAAGTTTCAAGACGGCATATTGATCAAGGCATGGGAGAGTGTGTCACTTGATGCTGTGACGGGCAACGTCAAGCCGGAAAGCGCTATTGGCAACACATCGAGGACAAGTTCTTCAAATTGATGCCTCCCCTTTCTTCAACGCCAACTCTCTCTTATAGATCACTCTAAGGGTGTTGGGACACCATCAAAGTGCATGTAGCCGATGGGCCGGATGCATTGAGGCGGTGAGGAATGCTCCACCGAGTGGCACAAACATTGATGATTGGGTGAGTTCAATTATATACATTGCTATGCTATTGTTTGCCATGGTTGTTGCATCTTCACACTCTTATGCATTGTGTTCAACGTGTAGGACCGAATTGCAAATGAGAGATACAAGGACATGCTGGCTTCCAAAAACAAGGGATTTTCTCTTAAGCATTTCTACAATCTTCTCTAGCACATCCAAAAATGAAAGTTGAGAGATCAAGAAGCACCACCTTCGAGGGAACAACTTGTCCAATTGTATGATGATGCGGAGGATGATGTGCTATCGGTCAAGAGGAACAAGCAAAGACCGGATGTAACAAAGTTGGCAAAATACAAGATCAAGAAGAAAGCAGAGGAGACTAGTTTGAGGGACAAGATTGATGATATGGTGAAGTCCAAAAAGGCGTTGATGACGAAGACATTGGAGGCAAAGAAGGAGACGATGGAGAAGGAACTCCTAGACAAGAAAGCAAGGTGGAGCATACTACGAGAAGATGCAATGCGCAAGGCTGAAGTGGAATAGAGGAGAGCACATGTCGATGAGAAGTGTGCCATGGCTGAGCTCATTGCGTCGGAGAACAAGATCATGATGAGGGGCCCCTCCAGCATGGACGCGCTGATGCGAGAGTGGTGGGACGACATGAGGATGGAGATCTTGCAGTGAAGGAGGGAAGCTGCCACTACGAGGCGTGCTACTTCGGTGAGTGGTGGTGACGACAGTGGTCATGGGCCTATGGCGAAGGGTAGTCATGTTGATGATCCGACAAGCCAAGGATCCGCTTGATCTTCGTGACAACAAGCACTGTGATTCTTTATTTTGGCTTGATGGGTACAATAGTGATGTTATTTATGTATGATTGCGCACTTTGACAATCAAACCATTGCATGTTTCTCATCGCATATTGCCCAAGGTTTATGAAAGTATGCAGAAACCCGTGTTGAGGTTCATGTTTGCGGGTCAAAACTCATCACGCAGACTAGACCCCGTAAGGAATATGTTGTTATTCAGTGGGAATATGTTGTTATGTGTTTTCCCCGCAAAGAGGAAACCGTATAATATCATATTCAGGAATATGCTATTATATTCGGGAATATGTTGTTATGTGGTTTCCCCTTTGCGGGGTATGGTCTGCGCGATGCGTTTCTGATCTGCAGATCATGTTTGATGTGTCATGGATCTGCGCATTCGTAGTTTGTGGCTTGGAGGGTCTGCTAGAGTTCCTCTTATACGATTAAGATAATTCCTTACTTGATACTGGTTTAAAATCGGCTTGTCTATTTGATCCTAAAATCTTATTTTTTTCCAATTTGACGCTTGGTCAGATTTTTGTTCCTAACATAAGACTCTAGTTAATTTTGAGCATTAATGGTGTTAAACAGGAAGAGGAAAAGACTCTTTCGCCCCTGATGAATTATGTGAAGAAAGGACCTATATTGGACAAAAGCAATAGTGTTGTGACATATCTGACAAATTGAGACCTGTGCATGGGGTCGTGAAACCAAATTTATTCAAACACTTCATCATCAGATTTTAATTTTAAAAATTCAATAATTTGGTAGAACCTTCCTTGTAAATTCATGCCAATCCCTACACACAATTCATATATACATAGACATCTCTAGATAATGCACCACATAGCATGCACAAGCGCCATAGACTCCAGGTTCACACACAGATTACATAGATTCACATTCAGTAGTACTATTCATATGCAATACCTACAGGTTTCATTACATGAGGTCAAGCCACACATACAATCACGTGAACAGGGTAAACATGTTGAATCCAAAAGTAGAGAAGGCATGAGAATCATAAATTGTGTCTTCTTTTGCTTCTTATGCTCATTGCAGGGCTAGCAGGAAGACTTTTTTGCTTCTTATGCCCATTGCTAGGCTGTCAAGTAACACTGTTGGAACCATATCAGCACACACCTTATTTTCTTAGCATTTACCTTCACCGCTACATTAATTCTCTCGCTGGGCATAGGAAGCTTGATGCAAATTGTCTCAGGCTGACTTGACCCAGTTCTTGATCTACACATGCATGTTTGGCATCAATAATTATTAATAGAGACAAGAGAACATGTGAACTAAAAAGAGAAACAATACCTTTTTGAACATCTAGATCCAGAGTTTCCCTTTCCCCCGTTTATGCTACTTGATTTTTCCAAGCTATGAGTATGATGAGAAGGAAGCAATTAGAATACAAAACAAGGTATAATTTAATTTACACTAAAAATCAGAACTAGGAATTACTTTTTGATGCTTTAACACTAGTTGTAATTGATACATGGAAAACGTATCTATAATTTTTGATGCTCCATGCTTGTTTAGTATTTACTTTGCTTTGCTTCGTCTACACTTTGAGGTGTTTTTATATCTTTTTTGAAACTAACCTATTAACAAGTTGCCACAGTGCCTATTGCCTGTTTTCTTCTATTTTTGGTTTCATAAAGGCAGAAAATCAATATTCTCGGAATTGGAAGGGACAAAAGCCAAAGTCAATATTTTACCGTGGGCGACACGAATCCAGAAGACGAGACGGAGAGGCGAGCCAAGGCGGCCAGAACCCCCCTAGGTGCGGCCAGTGAGGGCCCGCGCCTGGGCAGGGTGTGGGCCCGCTGGTCGCCTATAAGAAGCCCCGATGCAGAAACCCTAGGCACCCGATCAAAACTCTATGAAACCGTCTGTAGCCGCCGCCACCATCGTCCCTAGATCGGGGGTGGGGGGTTCTGAAGTTCTTCCCGGCACCCTAACGGAGGGGATATCATCCCGGAGGCCTTCTCTCTGGTATGATGCGTGAGTAGTTCCACCTTGGACTATGGATCCATGTAGTAGCTAGATGGTTGTATCTCCTCCTTTGTGCTTTCATCTATAGATATTGTGAGCTCTGTTCATGATCAAGATCTAATCTATTTGTAATCATGCATGTTGTGTTTGCGGGGATCTGATGGATATTGAGATTATTATGTTGGTTTGATTAATGGTTTTGTCTTTATGATTCTATCATGTCTATGTTGTTTGTGATCTTGCATGCTCTCCGTTGTTAGTAGCTATCTTGGCCAAGTAGTTGCTAGTGACTCCAAGAGGGGGTATTTATGCTCGATAGTGGGTTCATGCCTCTAGTTTCCAAGAGAAGTGACAATAATCTCTTCGGTTGTAGATGTGATGTTGCTACTAGGGAGAAAACAATGGTCTCTTGTTCATGGAACATGTGGACTGTTTACCTTACACACTTTGCTTAAAGTAGTTGTTTGTTGCTTGCAAATAACACTGGAGGGGGGTCGCATGATAACCTGAAGGTGGACTTCTAGTTATAGATACAGTTGGATGGCGGTCTATGTATCTTGTTGTATTGCCCAATCGAATCTCATAAGATCTTTTTGTCTAGTATTGCATTGTTATGCCTTGCTCAGTTCCTGTCAATTTCCCTGTTGTAATTTGTTTACCCTTTATGCCATGTTGTTTATCTAAGGAGAGCACCTCTAGTGAACTATGGACCTCGGTCCAATCTTTACCATTGATACATCCTCCACTGTTACCTATTTACTTGCTGCAAACCATCATTACCTTCCACACCATACGTTTAATCCTTTGTTACAGCAAACCGGTGAGTTTTACAACCTCACTGATTTGTTAGGGCAAAGTCTTGAGTTTGTGTTGTGCAGGTCTCCGCGTTGCTTGCAACACCTGTGTGACGTTTCCTTCCTCCTACTGGTTCGATAACCTCGATTTCTTACTGAGGGAGAACTTGCTACTATGCTGCTTCACACCTTGCTCTTGGGGTTCCCAACGAAGTGCTTCCCAGCACCATCAAGCTTTTCTGGCGCCGTTGCCGGGGAGGCTAAGGACGTCTTCACAAGGGGAGTCCTCCACTTCCTTTCTCTTTACTTTGTTTTTAGTTTGCTTAGTTTCTTTTGCTTGGTTTTGTTTGCCTCTTTTCAAAAACTCCAAAAAATTAGTCTAGTTTGGTTTGCTTTCTTTATTCAAAAACACAAAAAAATAGTTCCTGCTCTAGCTGCTGCTGCTGTTTTTGGCTTGCCCACCTTTGCCAAAATGAACTCTGCTGAGAACACCAAGTTGTGTGACTTCACTAGCACCAACAACAATGATTTCCTTAGCACACATATTGCTCCACCTGCTCCTGATGCTACCTTTTATGAAATTAAGCCTGCTTTGTTGAATCTTGTGATGAGAGAGCAATTTTCTGGTGCTAGTTCTGATGATGCTGCTGCCCATCTCAATAACTTTGTTGAACTTTGTGAGATGCAAAAGTATTGTAGGGTTCGCAGCATAGAAAACAAAAATTTTCCTACGATGTGAACTATATACCAAGATCTATCTACTAGATACAAACAACGGGCGGATGTATATCCGTAGAGAACATACCCTTGAAGACCGACAAAGCTTAACGAGTTCAACTCGTGGTTGATGTAGACGATCTCTTGCCGATCTCAAGATCGAGAGGAAGTCCTAGCGCCACAAATCAGCAGCGCATCCGTGCTCGCACACACGTTCGAGGCACCGAGCAACCTCCGCCTCCTCGCTCCAGCGATGCAGCGGAAGCACAACTCTTTCTTGCCGAATAGCCACCGGGAACATGTATCTCGCTAGTCCGAGACCATGGGGATAAATTCTAGAGGGGGAGAGAGATCCTTCACGAGGAGGTGTGAGAGACAAGTGAGGAGGGGGGCTCCTTTTATAGGAGGAGGGGGGGCACCCAAGGGGGTGGCCGCCAGCCATGGGGGCTGCCCCCTCCCCTCCTTCATTCATGTGGGTGGACACTCCACTCACAAAATGCCCTTTAAATTCCCTCCACTCAAAAGTCCACTCAAATTCCCATTAAATTTCCACCAAATTTAATGCAAACTCTCATTAAATAAAACTCTTTTATTTTATTCAGAATTTTGTCAATTACTTTAATGACAAACATTCACAAATAACCCCTTGCTAGAATTCTATTTCACATGCATAACCACTTTATGCAATTTCACCCGAAAACCTGTTTCGGTATCTAGTGAAATAAATTCCTGCGCTTGTTCATTCTTTCGGCATGAAACATTTGCTCCAATTGGATGTCGGTGTCTCTTAAGTGTGTCACCCTACGGTTCGTGAATAATGCGGACATGATCGAGACCCCTCTCGGATCAATAATCAGAAGCGGGATCTGGAGACCCATACTGACTCCCACACATTCAACGATGACTTTCTTGTGATCGTCGGAACCTTTTACGCTAGTATATCTTAATCCCTTTGTTTCACGATATATTACATGTCCGAGATTCGATCATCGGTATCTCCATACCTAGTTTGATCTCGTTACCGACATGCACTCTTTTCTCATTCCTGTGATATAACATTCTAGTGATCAAATCACTTGCTTGCAAGCTAATCAATGTGATATCACCGAGAGGGCCCAGAGTATATCTATCCGTCATCGGGATGAACAAATTCCACTCTCGATCCATGAGCCTCAACATAACACTTTATTAGTTCTGAATCCATCTTTATAATCACCCTGTTACGGTGTGACGTTTGATGTTATCAAGAAACTCTTCCGGTGTTAGTGATTGACATGATCTCATGGTCTAAGGATTAGGATCACTTCGTAAGTTGTTATAGCAATATAAACTCAATGACTTTGGTCGTAATGCTATACTTCGGATGAATGTTCATCACACCATTACACTAATGTTGTGATCCCGTTATTAACAACATCCAATGTCCATGATCAGGAAACCTTGATCATCTTGTTAATCAACGAGCTAGTTTATGAGAGAGGCATAACTAGGAACTTTCTGTTTGTTTATTAAACACACATGTATTAACGTTTCCGTATTAATACAATTATAGCATGCAAAATAAACATCTATCATATACTTGGAATACACATAATAAACACTTTATTATTGCCTCTCAGGGCATATTCCCTTCAGTCTCCCACTTGCACTAGAGACAATAATCTAGTTACATAGTGATAAATCTAACACCCATTGAGTTCTGGTGTTGATCATGTTTTGCTCTAGGGAGAGTTTTAGTCAACGGATCTGCTACATTGAGATCCGTATGTACTTTACAAATCTTTATATCTCCATCCTTGACATGCTCGCGGATGGAGTGAAACCGGCGCTTAATATGTTTGGAATGCTTGTGAGACCTTGGCTCTTTGGCATTGGCAATGGCACCATTGTTGTCACAATAGATCACCATTGGGTCCAACACGTTTGCCACCACTCCTAGTTCGGATATGAACTCCTTCATCCAAACTGCTTCCTGAGCCGCTTCTGAAGCAGCAACATATTCGGCCTCCGTTGTTGATCCCGCTACGACAGGTTGTTTGGAGCTCCTCCAACTAACCGCTCCGCCATTCATGAGAAATACGTATCCGGATTGAGACTTAGAGTCATCCGGATCGGTGTCAAAGCTAGCGTCGACATAACACTTAGCGACGAGCTCTTCTTCACCTCCGTATACAAGAAACATATCCTTAGTTCTTCGTAAGTACTTAATGATATTCTTGACCGCTATCCAGTGTTCCGAACCTGGATCCGATTGGTACCTACTAGTCAAACTAATAGCATGTGCCACATCCGGTCTTGTACATAGCATGGCGTACATTATAGAGCCTATGGCTGAAGCATAGGGGACTTTGTCCATTATCTCTCTTTCTTCCGCCGAAGCCGGACTTTGAGTCTTACTCAATGTCTTGCCTTGCAACATAGGTAAGAACCCCTTCTTACTTCCGTCCATTTTAAACTTCTTTAAAATCTTATCAAGGTATGTACTTTGCGATAGCCCTATTAGGCGCCTAGATCTATCTCTATAGATCTTTATGCCTAATATGTATGACGCTTCACCTAGGTCCTTCATTGAAAATTTGCTGTTTAGATAACTTTTAACACTGTTTAAAAGATCTATATCATTTCCGATCAATAATATGTCATCCACATATAATATCAGAAATGCCACATTGCTCCCACTCACTTTCTTGTAAATACAAGCTTCTCCATAAGTTTGGACAAATCCAAACTCTTTGATCACCTCATCAAAGCGGAGATTCCAACTTCGTGATGCTTGCTTCAATCCATAGATGGATCGCTGAAGCTTGCACACCTTGTTAGCATCCTTAGGATCGACAAAACCCTTTGGTTGTATCATATACAACTCTTCTTCAATATTCCCATTGAGAAACGCGGTTTTGACATCCATCTGCCATATCTCATAATCGAAATATGCAGCAATTGCTAACATAATCCTAACTGACTTTAGCATCGCTACGGGAGAGAAAGTCTCATCGTAGTCAACTCCTTGAATTTGTCGAAACCCCTTTGCGACAAGTCGAGCTTTATAGACGGTCACATTACCATCAGCATCAGTTTTCCTTTTGAAAATCCATTTGTTCTCCACGGCCTTTCGGTCGTGAGGTAGTTCCACCAAGTTCCAAACTTGATTTTCATACATGGATTCCATCTCGGATTTCATGGCTTCTAACCATTTGTTGGAATCCGGGCTCATCATCGCTTCTTCATACGTCACAGGGTCATCATTTTCATCAACCATGAAATTCATGACAGGATTTCCGTACAGCTCGGGAGCTGCACGCGTCCTGTTTGACCTGCGAGGTTCGGTAGTACTCTCTTTCGGAGTTTCATGATCATTATCATTAGTTCCCTCTTCAACAGGTGGAGCCAACTCCGGAACAACTTCCGGCGCTGCGCTACTCGCCATACTTTGAAGAGAAGGTTCCACAACCTCTTCGAGTTCTACCTTCCGACTACTCACACCTTTCGCGAGAAACTCTTTCTCTAGAAAGGATCCATTCTTGGCAACAAAAACCTTGCCCTCGGATCTGTGATAGAAGGAATACCCAATAGTTTCTTTAGGGTATCCTATGAAGACGCATTTTTCCGCTTTGGGTTCGAGTTTATCCGGTTGAAGTTTCTTCACATAAACATCGCATCCCCAAACTTTAAGAAATGACAGCTTAGGTTTGTTTCCAAACCACAATTCATACGGTGTCTTTTCAACGGATTTAGATGGTGCCCGATTTAAAGTGAATGCAGCAGTTTCTAGTGCATAACCCCAAAATGACAACGGCAAGTCCGTCAGAGACATCATAGATCGAACCATATCTAATAAAGTATGATTACGACGTTCCGACACACCATTTCGCTGTGGTGTTCCGGCAGGTGTGAGTTGTGAAACAATTCCACACTCTTTCATGTGAGTGCTAAACTCGTAACTTAGATACTCACCTCCACGGTCGGACCGTAGAAATTTGATCTTTCTATTACGATGATTTTCCACTTCATTCTGAAATTCCTTGAACTTTTCAAAGGTTTCAGACTTGTGTTTCATCAAGTAGATATAACCGTATCTACTCAAATCATCCGTGAAAGTAACAAAATAACGATATCCACCTCGCGCCGACACACTCATTGGACCACATACATCAGAATGTATGATTTCCAATAAATCTGTCGCCCGTTCCATTGAACCGGAAAACGGCGTTCTAGTCATCTTGCCCATAAGGCATGGCTCACATGTATCAAATGATTCATAATCAAGTGATTCCAAAAGTCCATCCGAATGGAGCTTCTTCATGCATTTAACGCCAATATGACCTAGACGGCAGTGCCACATATATGCGGATATATCATCATTAAGTTTAATCCTTTTAGCATCAACATTATGAATATGTGTAACATTATCATCGAGATCTAATAGAAATAAACCATTCATCATCGGTGCATGACCATAAAAGATTTCATTCATATAAATGGAACAACCATTGTTCTCGGATTTAAATGAATAACCACTTCGCATCAAACACGATCCAGATACAATGTTCATGCTCAGTGCAGGCACCAGATAACATTTATTTAAGTTTATAACTAATCCCGACGGCAAGTGGAGAGGCAGCGTTCCGACGGCGATCACATCAACGCTTGATCCATTGCCGACACGCATCTTGACCTCACCCCTTGCTAGCGGTCGCTTGTTCCGCAGCCCCTGATTCGAGTTACAAATATTAGCAACTGAACCGGTATCAAATACCCAGGTGCTACTGCGAGCACTAGTCAAGTACACATCAATAACATGTATATCATATATACCTTTGTTTGCCTTGCCGGCCTTCTTGTCTGCCAGATACTTGGGGCAGTTGCGCTTCCAGTGGCCAGTCCCCTTACAATAGTAGCACTCGGAATCAGACTTAGGTCCAACTCGGGGTTTCTTTTCAGGCGCGGCAACCGGCTTGCCGCCCTTACTTCCCTTCCATTTTCCCTTCTTGTCTTTCTTGAAACCAGTGTTCCTATTGATCATCAACACTTGATGTTCCTTTTTGATCTCCACTTCTGCAGTTTTAAGCATTGACAGAAGCTCGGGGAGAGACTTCTTCATGCCTTGCATATTATAGTTCATCACGAAGCTCTTATAGCTAGGTGGCAGAGACTGCAGAACACGATGGATGCCTAAGTCAATGGGAATCGATATTCCCAAGGACACAAGCTTATCGGCGTAACCCGACATCTTGAGTACATGCTCACTAACGGAGTTGTGCTCTTCCATCATGCAGCTAAAGAACTTTTCTGAAGCGTTGTAGCTCTCTACAGCAGCATGTGTGTCGAAAATCATTTTCAACTCACCCATTGTATCAAATGCATTGCCGTTTTCGAAACGCTTTCGAAGTTCCGGCTCTAGCCCATACAATATGCCGCAATGAACTAAGTTGTGGTCCTCCTGACGAGTCTGATAGACATTCTTCTCCTCGTCAGGGGCATCATCAAAAGGTGGGGGGCCTAACGGCGCTTCTAGCACATATTGCTTTTGTGCAGCAGAGAGGAGAATCCTCAAATTCATGGCCCATTCGGTAAAGTTGCTACCGTTCGTTGCTAGTTTCTCTTTCTCCATGAACACATTGAAATTAAAAGCAGGTGGTGCCATCTACAACAGAATTTGTAAAGTTTAGACTAAGTGTATGACAGATTGAGTTCAACTAATCTTTATTACGAATGAACTCCCACTCAAAAACGACATCCCTCGTGCCTTTTTGGTGATTACATGAACCAAATCCACTACACCAAGTCCGATCATCACGTGAGTCGGTATAGCTTCAAAGGCGAGCATCAAATGGGCATCATATCAACTATATGACTCATGCTTAACCTTTCGGTCCGTGTTCCGAGGCCATGTCTGTACATGCTAGGCTCGCCAAGTTAGAACCTTAGTATTCGCATGTGTAACTGTTTTACACCCGAAATATGGTCGTGGATCCAAGAACACCCGATCATCACGTGATGTCTTGGAGCGACGAAAACATAATCGGTGCATACTAAAGGAAGAACACATTCTTATCTTGATATTTAAATGAGGGATCATCTTATTATGCTAACAAAGCGCTAAACAAGCAATATAAGATGCTAATCAAACATCATATGTTTATTAGTGAAATTATATGGTTCCCGCAGATGATCTCTATCATGTGCATCGTGGTATGATCACTATCATACCTATATGTGTAAATCCAAGGTCTATGGATTTTACACGCTATGTGTGTTGTAAGAGTATCATCTCATACTTCTACTTACAACACTACCATATCATAACACTAGCCCAGCAACAATCTAAACTAGACGCCTCTAATTTATCCATTGCAAGTTTTACGTGGCTTAGGGCTTTCGAGATAGAACCGTTCTTACCTACGAACATGAACCACAACGAGGATAATCAAATTGTTGACAACTCGCTTGCAAAATAGATATTGACTATAGTAGGAGAGACAGACACCCGCTAGCCACTTATGCAAACTAGTTGCATGTCAAGCGTGGAACAGGTCTCATGTGCGAGGACATGTAAAGTTTGTCCGGGCCGCTTCATCCCATTATGCCACCAATATCCAAAATTACAACAAAGGAGCAACAACATGATCATCATCGCCCACATACTCATATGTGTACTACCCGTGTAAAGTATCTACGCATAGATCCGGCTCTGATACCACTGTAGGGTTCGCAGCATAGAAAACAAAAATTTTCCTACGATGTGAACTATATACCAAGATCTATCTACTAGATACAAACAACGGGCGGATGTATATCCGTAGAGAACATACCCTTGAAGACCGACAAAGCTTAACGAGTTCAACTCGTGGTTGATGTAGACGATCTCTTGCCGATCTCAAGATCGAGAGGAAGTCCTAGCGCCGCAAATCAGCAGCGCATCCGTGCTCGCACACACGTTCGAGGCACCGAGCAACCTCCGCCTCCTCGCTCCAGCGATGCAGCGGAAGCACAACTCTTTCTTGCCGAATAGCCACCGGGAACATGTATCTCGCTAGTCCGAGACCATGGGGGATAAATTCTAGAGGGGGAGAGAGATCCTTCATGAGGAGGTGTGAGAGACAAGTGAGGAGGGGGTCTCCTTTTATAGGAGGAGGGGGGGCACCCAAGGGGGTGGCCTCCGGCCATGGGGGCTGCCCCCTCCCCTCCTTCATTCATGTGGGTGGACACTCCACTCACAAAATGCCCTTTAAATTCCCTCCACTCAAAAGTCCACTCAAATTCCCATTAAATTTCCACCAAATTTAATGCAAACTCTCATTAAATAAAACTCTTTTATTTTATTCAGAATTTTGTCAATTACTTTAATGACAAACATTCACAAATAACCCCTTGCTAGAATTCTATTTCACATGCATAACCACTTTATGCAATTTCACCCGAAAACCTGTTTCGGTATCTAGTGAAATAAATTCCTGCGCTTGTTCATTCTTTCGGCATGAAACATTTGCTCCAATTGGATGTCGGTGTCTCTTAAGTGTGTCACCCTACGGTTCGTGAATAATGCGGACATGATCGAGACCCCTCTCGGATCAATAATCAGAAGCGGGATCTGGAGACCCATACTGACTCCCACACATTCAACGATGACTTTCTTGTGATCGTTGGAACCTTTTACGCTAGTATATCTTAATCCCTTTGTTTCACGATATATTACATGTCCGAGATTCGATCATCGGTATCTCCATACCTAGTTTGATCTCGTTACCGACATGCACTCTTTTCTCATTCCTGTGATATAACATTCTAGTGATCAAATCACTTGCTTGCAAGCTAATCAATGTGATATCACCGAGAGGGCCCAGAGTATATCTATCCGTCATCGGGATGAACAAATTCCACTCTCGATCCATGAGCCTCAACATAACACTTTATTAGTTCTGAATCCATCTTTATAATCACCCTGTTACGGTGTGACGTTTGATGTTATCAAGAAACTCTTCCGGTGTTAGTGATTGACATGATCTCATGGTCTAAGGATTAGGATCACTTCGTAAGTTGTTATAGCAATATAAACTCAATGACTTTGATCGTAATGCTATACTTCGGATGAATGTTCATCACACCATTACACTAATGTTGTGATCCCGTTATTAACAACATCCAATGTCCATGATCAGGAAACCTTGATCATCTTGTTAATCAACGAGCTAGTTTATGAGAGAGGCATAACTAGGAACTTTCTGTTTGTTTATTAAACACACATGTATTAACGTTTCCGTATTAATACAATTATAGCATGCAAAATAAACATCTATCATATACTTGGACTACACATAATAAACACTTTATTATTGCCTCTCAGGGCATATTCCCTTCAAGTATAATGATGTAGATGGGGATATTATTAAGCTCAAGCTTTTTCCTTTCTCCTTCAGAGGAAAAGCTAAAGAATGGTTGCTATCCTTGCCTAGAAATAGTATTGATTCTTGGACTAAGTGCAAAGATGCTTTTATTGGAAAGTACTACCCTCCTGCTAAGATTATATCTATGAGAAGTGACATTATGAAATTTAAACAACTTGATAATGAACATGTTGCTCAAGCTTGGGAAATAATGAAATCTTTGGTTAAGAATTGCCCGACTCATGGACTCACTGCTTGGATGATTATCCAGACTTTTTATGCAGGTTTGAACTTCTCCTCAAGAAACATGTTGGATTCAGCTGCTGGAGGTACCTTTATGGGCCTCACTTTGGGTGCTGCAAAAAATCTCCTTGATAATATGATGGTTAACTACTCTGAATGGCACACTGAGAGAGCTCCACATGGTAAGAAGGTAAATTCTGTTGAAGAAACCTCCTCTTTGAGTGATGAGATTGATATTATTATGGCTATGCTTGTTAATGGGAAAGCTCCTCTAGATCCTAATAGTGTTCCCTTAGCCTCTTTGGTTGCTCAAGAAGAGCAAGTTGATGTGAACTTCATTAGAAACAACAATTTTAACAATAATGCTCATAGGAGTAATTTTGGTGGTAACAACTATAGGCCTTATCCTCCTAATAATGGCAATTCCTATGGAAACTCTTACAACAATGCTAGAAGTGCCCCCTCTGGACTTGAAGTCATGCTCAAAGACTTTATTAGTAAACAAACCACTTTCAATAAGGCTATAGAGGAAAATCTTTTAAATGCTGAGAAAAATATATCCTCTTTGTCTGAAGCTCAGTCCTCCTTGATTAATAAAATGCCCGCTAAACCTGAAACCGTGGAAAGTACCTTTGCTGCCACTCATGCCATACAAGTTACTATTGATGAAAATGTTAGACTGTTAGCCCAACTTCATGCTAAGTGGGAAAGGGAAGCTGAAATTGATAGAAACAATAGTGTGTGCACTATCACCACTAAACCACAAGTAGTCCCTATTCCTCCTCCTACTATGCCTAAGCCTATTGAGTCCTACTACTAGTGATGCTAAGTTTGATTTTGATATTGATGGTTGCAATATTTCTGAAGTGATTATGTTCTTGCAAAAGCTTGCTAGAAGTCCTGGTGCTAGTGATATGCATGTTGCCTTCACCAAACACATTACAGATGCTCTTGTTAAGATTAAGGAAGAGAAGTTAAAACACAAAGCTTCTATTCCTAGGAAAGTAGAAGATACTCCCTCTATCCCAATTTATAAGACTTACGTGTATACCTAGTTCGTCCGCATGAACTATATAATGTTAATTATATAATATAAAAATTATATCATTAGAAAATATAACATTTGAAGTTTCTAATAATATAGTTTTTATGTTATGTACCTCATGCTAAGTTGGTTAATTTGTCAACCTAGAAATACGCGTAAGTCTTATAAACCGAGACAGAGGGAGTGGTTGGGAACCCATTATTAATGTGCAAGTGAATGACTTTGATCTCAAAGCTTTATGTGATTTTGGTTCTAGTGTCTCTATTATGCCTAGGAAGATTTATGAAATGCTTGATTTGCCACCTTTGAAGATTGTTATTTGGATGTCCCACTCAATGATAATGCTAAGAAAAAACTCATGGGGAGTATTAATGATGTTCTCATTATGGTAAACAATTCTTATGTCCCTATTGATTTCTACGTTTTGGATGTTGAATACAATGCTTCTTGTCCTATTACTTTGGGAAGACCTTTTCTTAGAACTGTTGATGTCATCATTGATATGAAAGAAGGCACGATTAAATATAATTTTCCATTCGAGAAAGGTATTGAACACTTCCCTATGAGGAGAGAGAAGTTGTTTTTGCTCCTCCTTTGAAAGCAATGTTTGATGTTAATGCTTCATTATTTGAAAATACTTGATTCTTCTTGCTTCTTGTGCCTAACTTAAAGGCGTTAAAGAAAAGTACTTGTTGGGAGATAACACAAGAGTTTCCTTGAGTCTTGGAAGTTATTACTTCAGTAATGATCTCTCCTTGTCCTTTTTGTTTGATTTTTGTGTCAAGAATGACCTCTAATGAGAGGGAAGTAAGATTTGGGGAGTTGCTGTCCCGAAACAGATTTCTGCCCTCCACCATAAAAGTTCGTGAGGAGTCTATGTAACTTATATTGAGCTGAAAATTTACGAATAAATCCCCCAATATGTTAGATAACTTTCGTTAGTTCAACACTTTTTTATTTGAGCAACAGAAGATTTTCGAAAAAATCGGTTTCTACCTGCTCATCTGTTTTGACAGATTTTTGCCATTATTTGCATTTGCTTCTTATTGATTCCTTTTGAGTTCTCTTTTGGAGAATTGAGCGTTTTGAAGGAGTTTCTATAGTAGCTTGTTTTTTTAGTGAATAGTTTTGCTGTTTCAAAGCTTTGCCTAAGGTCTAATATCTTTTGAATAAACTAATGTTGCTAATGAAGATTGTGTGAAGTTTTGTATGAAGGAAAAAAATTCACGTGTAGAGAGAGAATAATGCAATGAGATGAAGAATGGACAAAATATCAAGCTTGGGGATGCCACCATGGTGTCACCCCAAGAAATATCCAAGAGGTAAAAACGTAAAATATTGGGGATGCTCAAGGCATCCCCTTCTTCATCAATAAAAAGCTCAGGTCTGTCTAGACACTTTGATTTTATTGTTTCATGCATATTTGTGTTGTTCTTGGAGCGTCTTAGTCTTTGTTTGCTTTGATTAGGTTGTTTAGTTTGCTTGAATAAAGTAGTTTGGACCCCCGTGCTCGCTGTATTGTTTCAAATAAATTGCTTGGTGTTGGACAGGAGTAGGAAGTCCCTGCTTGAAAGTGCAAGAGGAGCTTGCATTGACTATGACTTAGACTTCAGCATGACATGCTAGGTGTTGTTTTGACCTTATGCTTAGTGATTATTGTTGTATCATGTCTTGTTCCAAACAATTGGGATTGCTTAGTGTGCCTTGAAGAAATTATGCGTTGTTTTAGCATGCAAAAGCATAGTGTTGTGGTATTCTCCTTTGATGCTTTGCTTGGGTTGACTTGGCACATGATCACACCATGTTATGGCTATGAACAAGTCACCGTAGCCTCTATGATCATTTAGTCCTTGACTTGTAGTACCACTCTATGCTTTAATTAGTAATGTTTTGTCACTCTGCATGATTATGGCTGCTATTGCTCTCTTAGTTGGTTGCTCCCAGTCTTTTGCTAGCCTCCACTTGTATGAGTAAGCTCTAATCATGCTTCCACCTCCCAAGAAACCCAGTTTTTCAAAGTGACCACTATAAACTCCTATGCATGGTGTGTTACACCATTCCAAGTATATTCTTGTTTTCAGCTATCTTCCAATTAAAAACTATTTTGCTATGTGAAAACTTAGTGATTAAAGCCCTCACAAACTTGATGGCACACTTTATATTCTTTGCCCCTAATAAACTTGAACCATTGTGTCGTCTATGTTGTATATGCTTGCACTTATACGTTGGAATTAGCAGAACCATGTTGTGATGGGGAACGTTTTCAACATTGCACTTGTACTTTGTACTCAGTTGATATCATGCTCTTTTGTCTATGGATGTCACCGGTGTGAAATAAAGAGGGAACTTGTAAGTCCATGGAGTAAGTATTTTGTGTTAGAGAAACGCCTGGGCCATGATGGTGCTGACGTAGAGCACTTCGTTGGAAACCCCAAGAGCAAGGTGTGAAGCAGCAAGCAACAAGTCTTCCCTCAGTAGAGACCTAGGTTATCGAACCATAAGGAGGAAGGAAACGTCACACATGTGTTGCAAGCAACGCGGAGACCTACACAACACAAACTCAAGACTTTGCCCCAACGAATCAGTGAGGTTGTCAAGCTCACCGGTTTGCTGTAACAAAGGATTAAACGTATGGTGTGGAAGGTAATGGTTTGCAGCAAGTAAACAAGTAACAATGGAAGATGTATCAATGGTAAAGATTGGACCGGGGTCCATAGTTCACTAGAGGTGCTCTCCTTAGATAAACAACATGTCATGAAGGGTAAACAAATTACAGCAGGGCAATTGACAGGAACTGAGCAAGGCATAACAATGCAATTACTAGTCAGAAAGATCCTATGAGGTTGATTATGCAATACAACAATATACATAGACCGCCATCCAACTACATCTATGACTAGAAGTCCACCTTCAGGTTATCATCTGACCCCCCTCCAGTATTATTTGCAAGCAACCGACACCTACTTTAAGCAAAGTGTGTAAGGTAAACAGTCCACATGTTCCATGAACAAGAGACCATTGTTTTCTCCTAGTAGCAACATCACATCTACAACCGAAGAGATTATTGTCACTTCCCTTGGAAACTAGAGGCATGAACCCACTATCGAGCATAAATACCCCCTCTTGGAGTCACTAGCAACTACTTGGCCAAGATAGCTACTAACAACGGAGAGCATGCAAGATCACAAACAACACAGACATGATAGAATCATAAAGACAAAACCATTAATCAAACCAACATAATAATCTCAATATCCATCGGATCCCCGCAAACACAACATGCATGATTACAAATAGATTAGATCTTGATCATGAACAGAGCTCACAAGATCTATAGATGAAAGCACAAAGGAGGAGATACAACCATCTAGCTACTACATGGACCCATAGTCCAAGGTGGAACTACTCACGCATCATACCAGAGAGAAGGCCTCCGGGATGATCTCCCCTCCATTAGGGTGCCGGGAAGAACTTCAGACCCCCCGATCTAGGGATGACGGTGGCGGCGGCTACAGAAGGTTTCGTGGATTTCTGATCGCGTACTCAGGGTTTCTGCATCGGGGGCTTCTTATAGGCGAAGGGGGAGACCGAGGAGGCGGCCATGGCCACCAAACCGTAGCCATGCGCGGGGTGGGGCCCACCCACGCCTGGGGTGGGTCTGCCCCCCTGGCTGGCCTCCCAGGCTCTCCTATGGACTTCTTGTTCCCCACGGAAAGTAATTGACTTTGTCCTTTGTGTCGTCCAATTCCGAGAATATTTCTTTACTAACTTTTCTGAAACCAAAAACAGCAGAAAACAGGCATTTGGCACTGTTGCAACTTGTTAATAGGTTAGTACCAGAAAACATGTAAAAAACACCTCAAAGTGTAGACAAGTAAAGCAAAGTAGATACTAAACAAGCATGGAGCATCAAAAATTATAGATACGTTTCTGACGTATCAAGCATCCCCAAGCTTAACTCCTGCCCGTCCTCGAGGGATCACGGCATATGCCATGGGTAGGCTAAAGTTGGGGCCGATGGACGTGGAGGAATCCGGGGAGGGATGATGCGGTGAAGACCGCACTCATATGAACAAAGAGAAATACAATGTATATTGGATTGAAGCTCTCAAGTGGAGATAACACCTCATTCTATACATCTAATCCCTTATAATCTTGCCATACTTGTGGCTACAATCATGCTCCTTGAGCTGTTTCCCCTATGCTTCTGTCTAAGCTCTCTGTGAGAGTGGAGGAAGAGGAAGAAGAAGAGCTCCTAGTGAGCAGAAAGGAGAGGAGCCCTTTGGGGCCTCTTCTAGAACGATCCCCCTGGTGCTCCTTATAAAGGGGAGCCCAGGGGACAAATCTTGTTCCCCACGATTGGTATCTAGGCAGCATATTCTCGACATCTTCTTAGATGCTGAGCATATGACTTGGCATCTTTGGAGATGCCAGGGCATATTCCTTAGCATATTCCTAGATGCCATGGGCATATGCCATACACCCTGTGCCAGTCTGAGCTGGTGGGCTCCAAGACTGGCACGATACTTGTTGCTCTTGTCCTGACTCGATGGCGTGTTCTTGTGAAGACCGTGGAGGCATCTGGAGGTAAATTACAGGGCGTATAGATCATTATAACTCGGCCCAAAGGTCCTAGAGGGTGTGTCAACTCGGCATGGGTTTTGGTTGATTCGGCCTGGGGGAGAGGCAGCCCAGCCGGATCATCTAGTGGCCCAGCCGAGGTCCGGCAGCGGCCCAGCCGGGTTCCCCTTCAGTCGGCCCACGCGGGCGTGATGGCGTGAAGTGGAGCTGGTGACGTTGCCCCGTGGTGGGCCGAGCTTGCCTTTATTCGGCCCACCCGGGAGCTACCTGCTGCGCATCCGGCGAGGTTGGAGAGAGCCCCGCGGTGGGCCGAGGTTCCTCCTTCCCGGCCCACCCGGGCGGCGTCGAAGGAGCAAGGTGGCGAGGAGGCAGTCTGGCGCGGGGAGCGAGCGGTGGATTGGCGATGCTGGCGGGATCGGTGGCGTGGGGAGTCCGGCGTCGAGGTGGCTAGCTGGAGTAGTTCGGTGCTGGGCCAGGTTGTTTGGTGGGCCGGATGGGAGGACTCGGCCCAGGAGGGTAATTCGGCTCTTAGAGCTTTAGTTCGGCCTGTTCCCTGTAGATCTGGTCCAGTAGTGGTGAGGGCTGGGCCGACTTAGTGTTAACTCGGCCCAGACTTGTTTTTTGCCTTAGTATTTTTCTATTGGACTGATATTGAGTATTATTTTCTCATATACATTTCTTATTGATTCACTTAACTCGTCAACTCTGGGGTACCCGGGGGTACACCCCCGACAAGGTAAGTGATAAAAAGAATAATTTTTGAGGTGACATGCACCCTCACAATAAAGATCCAACCATTTGCAAGCATTGAAAGCTGGGATCAAAGAACTCTAAACATGTGCATGAAATATGGAGTTCTAACAATAGGACATAGTAACTATGCATGCAACATGACAAGCTACAAACAAAGATCATGAATAACATGCATTGAAAAACGTTTGTTTGTTTCACATACAGAAAACATAGCATAGTGGCAATCAGCTTGTCCCTCATAGAGTAGCAAATAGATTCATAGGACACCTTCAAAGTTCACAAGGGTGACTAGAAACAAATAGCACAAGAACAAGTAATAACACAATATGCATCAATTAATAAGCTTTGGAACACTGCACACAGAATTACAACTATGCTCTCTTAATGGTGCCTAAAGGTAGAAGGTGGAGACTCAATAGTGGTGGAAGAAAGGCCTTTTTGTAAAGGAAGCAGGGATTACAAGTTTCAAAAAGAGCTTCCAAAAATTATGGTACTTGTTAGCTTTCAGCCCTTATTGCCCCTATCATAAGCATATTGAAGTGGTTAAGGTTAAAGTGGCAAAGCTAGAGTATATGCTTGACGAAGTATAAGTTGGCAATCTCATGCCCCTTGAATACGAGGGCCACACCTCATGCATACTCAACTTTGGGTCCAGGTAAGTTCTTGTCACTGTAAGTATTTGCATATCATTAAGAACCGCCAACGGGGTACCCCTTGCACATGGTACAGGAGTTTTCCCATAACCAAAATGAAAAGGCAAGCATACAATGAGCATCTCAGCAATCTTTTTATTACCATATGCATAGCTTTTTATTGAGGATGCTTCATAGTAGCTCATTATGGTGATGCTGCAAGTTTCCACCAAGATTAGGCATGGCTTAGGCTAGCGGCCCAGGCGTTTCTCTAACACAGAGATACAAACTCCATGGACTTACAAGTTCCCTCTTTATTTCACAGCGGTGACATCCATAGACAAAAGAACATGATATCAACTGAGTACAACAAGGTACAAGTGCAATGTTGAAAACGTTCCCCGTGACAACACGGTTCTGCTAATTCCAACTTATAAGTGCAAGCATATACAACAAAGTTTTCACAATGGTTCAAGTTTATTAGGGGCAAATAATAAAGTGTGCCATCAAGTTCTTGAGGGCTTTAATCACTAAGTTTTCACATAACAAAATAGTTTTTAATTGGAAGATAGTTGAAAACAAGAATATACTTTGAATGGTGTAACACACCATGCATAGGAGTTTATAGTGGACACTTTGGAATAACTTGGTTTCTTGGGAGTTGGAGGCATGAGTAGAACTTACTCATACAAGTGGAGGATAGCAAAATACTGGGAGCAACCAACTAAGAGAGCAATAATGGCCATAATCATGCAATGCAACAAAGCATACTAATCAAAGCAAAGAGTGGTACTACAAGTTCAAGGACTAAATGATCATAGAGGCTATGGTGACTTGTTCATAGTCATAACATGGTGTGATCATGTGCCAAGTCAACCCAAGCAAAGCATCAAAGGAGAATACCACAATACTATGCTTTTGCATGCTAAAACAACGCATAATTTCTTCAAGGCACACTAAGCAATCCCAATTTTTTGGAACAAGACATGCTACAGCAATAATCACTAAGCATAATGCTAAAACAACACCTAGCATGTCATGCTAAAGTCTAAGTCACAGTCAATGCAAGCTCCTCTTGCACTTCAAGCAAGAAGTTACTACTCCTTTCCAAACACCAAGCAAACTTATTTGCAAAACAACACAGCAAGAACAGGGGTCCAAAGTACTTAAGAAAACTAAGAAAAGCAAACCAAAACTAAGACGCTCCAAGAACAACACAACTGTGCATGAAACAATAAAAACGAAGTGTCTAGACAGACCTGAGCTTTTTATTGATAAAGAAGGGGATGTCTTGGGCATCCCAAGCTTTGACGCTTGTACCTCTTGGATATTTATTGGGGTTACACCATGGTGTAATCCCCAAGCTTGAGCTTTTTTCCATTCTTCATCTCATTACATCATTCTCTCTCTACACCTGAAATTTTTCCTTCACACAAAACTTCACACAATCTTCATTAGCAACATTAGCTTATTCGAAAGATATTAGACCACTGGCAAAGCTTTGAAACAGCAAGAATTTTCACTACAAACACAAGCTACTGTAGTAACTCCTTCAAAAATCTCAATTCACCTAAAGATAACTCAAAAAGGAATCAATAAGAAGCAAATGCAAATAATGGCAGAAATCTGTCAAAACAGACCAGCAGGTAGAAACCGATTTTTTAGAATATCTTCTGTTGCTCAAATAAAAAAGTGTTGAACTAACGAAAGTTATCTAATATACTGGGGGATTTATTCGTAAATTTTCAGCTCAATCCGAGTTACAGATACTCCTCACGATTTTTTTTGGTGGAGGACAAAAATCTGTTTCAGGACAGCAACTCCCCCAATCTTACTTCCCTCTCATTAGAGGTCATTCTTGGCACAAAAAGCAAACAAAAAGGATAAGTAGAGGTCATTACTAAAGTAATAACTTCCAAGACTCAAGGAAACTCTTGAGTTATCTCCCAACAAGTACTTTTTTAACGCCTTTAAGTTAGGCTTGATAATTTGAGAAGATGCTCACATAAGAATTATGAATTGAAGTCAAAGAGAGCATCAAGAAGCAAATTGGAAACACATTTAAGTCTAACCCACTTCCTATGCATAGGAATCTTGTATGCAAATAAATTCACAAAGAACAAAGTGACAGGCATAGGAAGATGAAACAAGAGCAACTTCAAAACTTTCAGCACATAGAGAGGTGTTTCAGTACCATGAAAACTTTTACAACCACACTTTCCTCTCTCATAATAATTTTGAGTATCATCATGAATAAACTCAACAATATATCTATCACATAAAGCATGCTTTTCATGATCTACAAACACATAATTTCTATCAAGCTCAAAAACAGTGGGATTAAAACCTCCACAGGTTTTATCCAAAGTAGATATTTCAAAAGGATCCACAAGAACATAACATTCATCCTCCTTTGGTAAACATGGGGGACAATCAAATAATTTAAGGGATAAAGAGTTACTCTCATTAGAAGGTAGGCATTCTTCCTCCTTTTGTTCATCACTCTCCTCCTCTTTTTCATCTAATGAGCTTCTAGTTTCAATAATTTCTTCTTTCATAGGCTCCTGCAAGGCATTAGTATCTTCCATTTGTGGAAAAAACCTATTAAAATATTCAAGAATATAGCTATTTTCGTCCTTGTAATTGTCAAAGCAAAATTTAAGTATCTCATAAACCTCGGATTCATAAGGTGCAACATCAGTATTTTCAAGCAAACTGGCAAGTTCGAAAGCACCCTTGAAAGCAATAAATTCTTCAATTTGTTCCACATCATAAAAGTCATTATTCCCCTTAACATAAGAAGATATGGTAACATTATCATTATACTCACATTGAAAGGGTAGCTGTTTATACCTCCTGTAGCAACAAGCTTTATCAAAGCAATAAGTAACATTATAAGTAGAGCACACCTCTCTAGCAATAGTATTCAACTTATCAATTTGCTCCCATAAGTGTTTCCCTTTTGTGACAAACGGTGTTCCTTATAATAATACTTTTGTTCTTACGTGAACCCACCTTGCCAATAAGAAATAGTTTCAAAGAAACATCCATTGATAGAAAGCATGACCAAGCAAGGCAATAAAAAACCACCAACTATAGTAGGAACAATTTGGGGGGGGGGGGGGTTTGAATAAACAAAGCAAACCAAACTAGACTAATTTTTTGTTTTTTTTTGGGAAAGAGGTAAACAAAACCAAGCAAAAGAAACAAAGCAAACTAAAAATAAAGTAAAGATAAAGGAAGTGAAGGACTCCCCTTGTGAAGATGTCCTTAGCCTCCCTGGCAACGACGCCAGAAAACTTGTTGATGGTGCTGACGTAGAGCACTTCGTTGGAAACCCCAAGATCAAGGTGTGAAGCAGCAAGTCTTCCCTCAGTAGAGACCGAGGTTATCGAACCAGAAGGAGGAAGGAAACGTCACACATGTGTTGCAGGCAACGCGGAGACCTGCACAACACAAACTCAAGACTTTGCCCCAACGAATCAGTGAGGTTGTCAAGCTCACCGGTTTGCTGTAACAAAGGATTAAATGTATGGTGTGGAAGGTAATGGTTTGCAGCAAGTAAACAAGTAACAATGGAAGATGTATCAATGGTAAAGATTGGACCGGGGTCCATAGTTCACTAGAGGTGCTCTCCTTAGATAAACAACATGGCATGAAAGGTAAACAAATTACAGCAGAGCAATTGACAGGAACTGAGCAAGGCATACCAATGCAATTACTAGTCAGAAAGATCCTATGAGGTTGATTGGGCAATACAACAATATACATACACCGCCATCCAACTGCATCTATGACTAGAAGTCCACCTTCAGGTGATCATCCGAACCCCCTCCAGTATTAAGTTGCAAGCAACAGACAACTGCTTTAAGCAAAGTGTGTAAGGTAAACAGTCCACATGTTCCATGAACAAGAGACCGTTGTTTTCTCCCTAGTAGCAATAACACATCTACAACCGAAGAGATTATTGTCACTTCCCTTGGAAACTAGAGGCATGAACCCACTATCGAGCATAAATACCCCCTCTTAGAGTCACTAGCAACTACTTGGCCAAGATAGCTACTAACAACGGAGAGCATGCAAGATCACAAACAACACAGACATGATAGAATCATAAAGACAAAACCATTAATCAAACCAACATAATAATCTCAATATCCATTGGATCCCCGCAAACACAACATGCATGATTACAAATATATTAGATCTTGATCATGAACAGAGCTCACAAGATCTATACATGAAAGCACAAAGGAGGAAATACAACCATCTAGCTACTACATGGACCCATAGTCCAAGGTGGAACTACTCATGCATCATACCGGAGAGAAGGCCTCCGGGATGATCTCCCCTTCGGCAGGGTGCCGGGAAGAACTTCAGATCCCCCCGATCTAGGGACGATGGTGGCGGCGGCTACAGAAGGTTTCATGGATTTATGATCGGGTACTCAGGGTTTGTGCATCGGGGGCTTCTTATAGGAGAAGGGGGAGACCGAGGAGGCGGCCAGGGCCAACCAACCCAAGCCAGGCGCAGGGTGTGTTGGGGATATGCTATATGGGTATCCTTATAGCATGTCTCTTATCCGGCTAACCCGGGTGGCCCATAGTCGGTAGCATGGCCTATGGCCTGCTGGGCGGCCCAGTTAGGTGGATCCAGAAGGGAGGCCCGTGCCGGATAAAGGAAGGATACGATGGAGTTACCAGCGTATCCGGAGCCTTGGAGTGCAAGATACACAAGACTAGTGATAGACGGTGTAGGACTCTGTAACCTGTCCGGCTAGGACTTTTCCCTGTAACCCTAGGACCTGGCGACTATATAAGTCGGGCCTATGGGAGCCTTTAGGGCACAATATGATACGATCATAGATCGACACACACCACCTCGCACAACGAACCTATCTCTATAACTCGGCGTATTGCCCTTATAGTGATTTATAGCAGGAGTAGGACTCCGCCACCGTTGTGGGATCTGAACCTGGGTAAGCTGTGTTACCTCGTACCTGTCAACCGTCCGCCTTACACCACATCTCTAAACACGCACTGTGAGGACCCCTCCATGGCGTACTCTTCGGCAATACCAGGACAGTTGGCGCCCACCGTGGGGCAAGAGGAGCTTTAGGCTCTCCAGCGGGCGAGGACCAACGTCTTCGCAGGAATCGGCAAAACCGTAGCCATCGGCCATGTTCTCTTCTCCGGCAACGTTCCGATCGTCCCTCCTGACGAGTTCTAGATCCCGGCGAAGACGAACCCTACACGGTGTTCGATCGTTCCTATCAGAGACATCCACCTCTTCATCGGCGAAACCGACTCGGGCACTAGTTCCCTGGGAGTCGGAGGAGCATCAAGACCCGCACGGACCGCCTACGGGCAGGATACGTTCGTGGAAGGATCGATGTCGGATCTCTCTTCGGAGTTTGCCGGCAAAGATCGGAAAAATTCAAGGCCCGCACGGACCGCCTACGGGCAGGACACATACGCGGAAGGATCGATGTTGGATCTCTCTTCGGAGTTTGCCGACAAAGATAGGAAAAATTCAAGGCCACCCAAACCGCCCCTATGCAGTATATAAAGGTGGAAGATCACTGCAAATCCACCGGCTTCGTCCGTGCGTCTGGACAACAGAGATCCAAGTTCGTCGGCATGGTTACCATCTTCGATCTGGCGCGCTGCATTCAGAGAGAGGGCGAAAACCCCCGCGATTACCTAGCCAGGTGGCTCCGTATACGAGCCGATCTAGCCCACTACCCCGATGATAACGCTTTGTATCACTTCGTGGAAGGACTGGAACGCGACACACTTCTCCAACATTCTTTAAGACGGCAGCAGGCAACAGGACGCCTTACCCTCGAAGAGATGGTGAGCACCATTAACAGCTACGCGGCAGCCCAGATGGAGCTTGCGCTCAAAGACGGAGAACCTCCGATTCAGCAGCCGCCGCCACTGCCTCCCGCCGCCATCGTCGCAGCAGCACCACCACCTCCAGTCATCGTCGAGACCGTTGCACCTCCACCGCCCGTCATCGAGGAAGTCCTGGCACCCTCCGACTCTGTCATTGACGCGCTTTATGCTGATTTCAGTGCAGATTCAGAGGAGATAGACTTCAGTCCAGAAGAGCTAGACTCCGCTATGCAGGAGATGGAGGAGGAGTACTCTCGCGATGAGTAAGCCAACAACGCCGTCACGTCCTGAGGGGTGTTCGTCACCATTGGGACGGCGATGGATGAAGATCAACCCGGACAAGCTCCGCCTACGACGCTGGAAAAGGGGAAGGGGCCACTTATTTCTGCTGACGATGATCGCACAAAGGTCATGCCTCCTCCGCCTAACCCAGTGCTGCAGCCGCAGGAACTCCAGCATCTACGTCTGCAGCAGCCCAAGTTACTCCAGCTGATAGAGTGATGTACGACAATCTCCTCGTCGAGCCAGTAACCGTTGCTCATATCCGGAACGTGACCCAGCTTGACGAGAAGCGCCAGCAGCTGCTGGAGGAAGCGCAAGACATCACAGAGCAAGGCGCTAAACTAGATCGATATCTGGTCAACGCGTAGAAGTCCATAGAAAAAGCTAGAGCAATGGAGGCCGAGTACAAGACTCTGCTACAGCAGCAGAAGGCTAAGAAAGCCCCGGCTCACGTCATCAACGATCCTGGTGTACAACGCAACCTAGGATGGGCTCCCTCGAAGCCGGCACAGGCCAAGCCATACATTGACAGTGAAGGCAAGCAGGTGATGCCCACCCCACTCCTTAACCTCGCCGTCGCCAAGACCCTTCTAGAGCAGGATAGATCGCCTGAGGCAGTGGAACAGGTCTATGACCTAGTGGCCAAGGCGGTGAAGCAGCAGAAAAAGGCCACCTCTCAGAGGCTTGAGTCTAACCCAACGCTCTGTCAATCTAGCCAGTACAAGCCACCAAGGGACAGATCTCCTCTTGATGTCGGTTCCCAGACGGGTTCATCAGAACGAAGACGGAGGGATGCGCGCAACAGGAAGGACGCCATCCCCATATCCTCCGATCACGGAGAAAATGCCCGACCTCGTCGCCCTTCGCCACCGCCCTGATCTCCCCGACGTCACGAAGATTACAAGGCTCACCATCATACGGATATGCCCCCACCAAAGCAGTGCGGCATCGTCATCCGCGACAACATGGAGCAGACCCGTCATGACGGAGAGAGCAACCAGGGACACAAGAGTAGGTCACGCCATGACCCTCCGCGTCCGACAAGCAACCGTGACAAGCGTGAGGCATCGCAGGAGGGTAACAGCAAGAAGGCTAACCCACCGCCACCTCCGCCTCCGTCACCACCAAGCAGTCACCATGGCGGAGGGGCCCGCATCGTTCACGCAGCCCATCCCCTGCTGACAAAAATAAGAAGAACTCGGAGCCGTACGATGCACGTTCGCGGATCGATAAGATCCACGAGGCCTAGGAAGGACCATACCTGGGACCACGTTGCTTTGGACCTGTAATACGGTCCGCAACTTACCCCAAAGGTTTCCGGATTGACAAGACCATCAAGCCCTATGACAGCACCGCCAAGCCAGCCACATGGTTGCAGGACTACGACAACGCGGTGGAGATTGCCGGAGGCAACCCCAACGTCGCCGTCAAGTACCTCCTGTTAATGTTGGCAGGCACGGCCCGTCAATGGATCGACGACTTGCTGGAGAAATCTATCTACAACTGGCTGGACATGCAAGAAGCATTCACCAAGAACTTTGAGGGTATATACAAATGTCCCTGCACTGTGGGAGATCTACAGCGGTGCGTTCAAGAGAAAGACGAGACCTCTCGTGCCTACCTCTCCCGCTGGTTGGATATGAAGAATTCCTGCGCAGGAGTGCACGCTCAGACTGCCATGGCCGCCTTCATCGATGGGTTGGAAAGAGGCACGTTGCTCCGACATAAGCTGAAGCGCTTGCAGGAAAATCACCAGCTTGACTTGAACCAGATGATTCAGTTGGCTAGTGAGTTCACAGCTGCTGACGACGATGCTCGTGGCTCCTTGCCGGCAATGGCCTTTCCAACTCAAGCTCGGAGGAACAGCAGTACAAAGCGGAAGACCGCTCCAGAAGAAAAGCAATCTACCGACATGGTCGCTATGACTTTTGCAGGACGAGGAGAAGGCGGACAACGTGGCCGAGGAAGGGGAGCTGGTCGTGGGCAGCAACAAGGAAGTGAAACCACCTCGGCGCCGCTCCGTGTTCCCCAAACCTACGAAGAGTACCGCGATATGCCGTGCCTCGTACACCTCGACGCCAACGGCAAGGCCACCCATACCAATCGACACTGCAAGTTCGTCAACGACCTCAAGGAAGACCCGAAGTTCGGCTACAAGCAAAGTCGGAAGAACATACCGTGAGGCAAGGGCAAGGGGAAGAAGAAGGAGGAGGAGGACGTTGACCCCAAGCATGCCGCCAAGAGCGACGACAAGGGAAAGAACCCCTTCGCAAAGAAGGCCCCATTCTACCACACTTTCCTTGGCACCCCCACCGTCCGACAACAGAAGACCTCTCTGAGGATCCTGATGGCTACTCTCCCCCCAGTTCCCCAGTACCTGCGCTGGTCGAAGGTTCCAATAACTTGGGACAGGACGGACCACCCAGACCTTATACCCACGGAGAACCAGTACGCCATGGTCATCAACCCCTTGATTGATGGCGTGGATTTCACCAAGTGTATGGTGGATAGTGGAAGCAGCATCAACATCATGTACCTGGATACACTTCAGAAGATGAACTTGACCGAGGCAAACCTAAGGCGGACCAACACCATCTTCCACGGTGTAGTTCCTGGTCGGGAGGCTCGGTCCCTTGGGTGCATTACACTTCAGGTTACCTTTGGCGATGTTAATAATTACCGTCAAGAGCGCATGACCTTCGAGGTGGTCCCCTTCAAGAGCGTGTACAATGTCATATTCGGCCGCGACATATTCCACACGTTCATGGCCAAGCCATGCTTCGTCTACAACAAACTCAAGATACCCGGACCAAACGGCATCATCACCGTATCCGGAAGCTTTACCAAGGCAAGGGACTACAAGATCAACAAAGCAGTTGTTGCAGAAGTTGTCCTCTACAGTGAAGAATTCAAGGAGATCCAGAGCAAGGTCGATGACTCAAAGATGCCCGCGTCGAAGAAGCAGATCTCCGACTCCGCTCCTGCGTTCAAGGCCGCCATCGAGACCAAGCCGGTGGAACTTGTGGTAGGCGATGCCTCCAAGGTCACCTCCATTGGGACGAACTTGGATCCCAAATAGGAAAGCGCGCTCGTCGAGTTCCTCTGTGAGAATAGGGACATCTTTGCCTGAAAACCTGCCGACCTGAAAGGTGTACCTAGGGAACTTGCCGAGCACAGCTTAAACATTGATCCAAAATGCAAACCAGTGAAACAACCTCTACAACGCTTTGGAGATGAGAAGAGATGCGCCATTGGAAAAGAGATAGCTAGGTTACTTAAGGCTAGATTTATCCGAGAAGTCCTTCACACCCAATGGGTGGCCAATCCTGTACTTTTCCCCAAAAAGGGAACCAATGAATTAAGAATGTGCGTTGATTACACCGGCTTGAACAAAGCATGTCCCAAAGATCCGTTTGCTTTGCCTCGCATTGACCAAGTCATTGACTCGACGGCTGGCTCGGAACTTTTGTGTTTTCTCGATGCATACTCAGGATACCACCAGATCAAGATGAGGAAGTCAGACCAATTGGCCACTTAGTTCACTACCCCATACGACACGTTTTGCTATGTCACGATGCCCTTTGAGCTGAAAAACGCAGGTGCTACTTACCAGCGGACAATGCAACGTTGCCTCCATGACCAAATTGTTCGGAACGTTCACGCCTATGTGGACGATATTGCGGTGATGTATAAAAAGTGAAACGACTTAATCTCCGACTTAAAAGAAACCTTTGATAATCTCCGGAAATACAACATGATGCTCAACCCTAAGAAGTGCGTCTTCGGGGTTCCAACCGGCAAATTGTTGGGCTTCATTGTTTCCCAACGTGGAATCGAGGTCAACCCGTAGAAAATCAAGGCCATCCTAAACATAAACCGTCCGACATGCCTAAAAGACATTCAACGACTAACAGGTTGTGTTGCAGCAGTTAGTCGATTCGTCAGCCGACTTGGAGAGAAGGCTCTGCCGCTGTACAAGTTGCTGAAGAAGGTGGACAAATTCACATGGACGGATGAAGCAGATGCAGCATTGAAGTAGCTCAAGGAGATTCTTTCCTCAGCGCCCATCCTTGCAGCACCCGAGCCTGGTGATCCCCTGTTAATTTACATGGCGGCAACCAACCGGGTTATCAGCATTGTCGTCGTGGTAGAGCGGAAGGAACCAGGCTATGAGCACGGAGTTCAACGACCAGTTTACTATGTGAGCGAGGTCTTGACGGAGTCTAAGCAACGTTACCCGCACTACCAAAATATAGCTTATGGAGTATTCCTCGCTTCTTGGAAGCTGGGGCATTACTTTCAGGAGCACCCAATCACAGTGGTGAGCAAGACTCCACTGTCCGACATTATCAACAACAGCGACGCTACAGGAAGGGTCGCGAAGTGGGGCATTGAACTTGCCGCCTTCGAGATCACCTACAAGAGACGCGACGCTATCAAGTCATGAACCTTGGCGGATTTTGTTGCAGATTGGACGGAGATGCCAGACGCTACTCCATTGCCAGAACCAGAGTACTGGGTGATACACTTTGATGGATCAAAGCTGCTCAACGGCTCGGGGGCTCGTGTATTGCTACAGTCACCAATAGGAGACAAGCTACACTACGTTCTGCAGATCCACTTCGAGGCTACAAACAACATGGCGGAGTATGAAGCACTCATTCACGGACTACGTGTAGCCAAGGATATTGGGATCAAGCGCATAGTTTGCTGTGGAGATTCCGACTTGGTTGCCTAGCAGGTGGCTGGCACCTGGAATGCGCGGAACCCTATGATGGTGGCATATCGAGACGAAGTGGACGAGATAGCCAAGAGCTTCTTGGGCTACGAAGTCAAGTATGTGCCTAGGGAACAAAACGAGGCGGCTGATCTACTCTCTAAGCTAGGATCAGGGCGCAAGCGAATTCCGCCAGGAGTTTTCCTAGAGCACCTGCGCACACCATCCGTGAAGGGAGCCGACATCGACAACCCGGATAGAGCTGACTCTTTCGTCAACATGGTGACTAAGGTCCCGTTGGCTTGGACAAAACCGTTCATGGAATATCTCGAACACGGTACTTTGCCCGACGACGAAGTCGACAGACGACAAATAGTACGACGAGCAAAGGGTTATACCATAATCAATGGGCAACTCTACAAAAGGAGCACTACTGGTGTATACCTAAAGTGTGTTTCCCAGCTAGAAGGTATGGAAATCCTACGCGAAATCCATCGGATATTGCGGGCACCACGCCGCTCCTCGATCGCTAGTCGTGAAAGCCTTCAGGCAAGGATTTTACTGGCTGACCGCGAAGGCGGACGCTGACAAGCTGGTCGAGACATGCATGGGATGCCAGTATTATGCCCGACAACCACATGTTCCTGCTGAAGAACTGCGAACAATACCAATAACTTGGCCGTTTGCGGTCTGGGGGCTGGACATGGTGGGACCATTACAGACGGCACCTTGTGGATTTACGCATTTGCTTGTAGCAGTTGACAAATTCACCAAATGGATAGAAGCTAAACCCATTAGAAAGCTTGATGGGGAAACTGCCCTCAGGTTCGTCCGAGATCTAGTGGTGAGATTTGGTCTCCCACATAGCATTATCACCGACAACGGCAGCAATTTATCACTCGGAGAAGTGGAGGCATATTGCTAGGAGAAAGGCATCCGACTTGACCTTGCATCTGTGGCACACCCACAATCCAATGGTCAGGTTGAGCGATCCAATGGATTAATTCTGCAGGGAATCAAGCCACGTCTTGAGGCACCGCTACATAGAGCAGCTGGAGCCTGGGCGGAAGAATTGCCATCTGTGCTGTGGAGTTTACGAACTACACCCAACAGATCCATCGGCTACACCCCTTATTTCATGGTATATGGAGCAGAAGCCATCCTGCCTTCCGACATCCTCCACGATGCACCAAGAGTTGCCGCCTACGACGAGGATGACGCTGAAGAATCCAGACGCCTGGATGTGGACCTTCTCGAGGAGGAGCGCGTTTTGGCATGCCAAAGATCCGCCATCTACCAGCAGATGCTACGAAGCTACCATAGTCGCCGCGTTCGGCATCGCTCGTTTAAAGAGGGGGATTTGGTGCTCCGACTTAAGCAGAAGAAGTCACACAAATTATCCCCGCCATGGGAAGGACCGTTCATCATAAGCAAGGCGCTGTTCAATGGATCTTACTACCTTGTTGACAATCTTGAACTAAAGGATAGACCCAACGAGGATCATAAGCATAAGCGACGTGACCCGGATGATGACTACCCGGAGCTTGATCGGCCATGGAACATAGCACAGCTACGTCCTTTTTACACTTAGCATTTTTTATCTAATTGTGTACCTCTTATATGATCAATGAAATAAAGCTCTTTGGTTCACTCATATTTCTGAGTCTTTTACCTCCTTTAGTGTTCATTTTTGGATCATGTAAAACCTTTATGCACAAGCTTTGCGTTTGCACTTGTGAAAATTCCGCCTACGGGCGTTAGCTTAAGTTTTCCGGTCTACACGTTCTTTGTTCTTTTTATGTGGATTCTAGAGTAGTGAATTTCGGCACTTATTGTCAGCGATTTTGTGCCCAGGTTATTGACGGTGCCATTGGGCATCATCACCTGAGCGCATGGTTCCGACAACGAGTCTTCCGACTCACGAAAGGTCAAGCATAAAAACCAAAGTAATGGATAAGCCATCACTTGCTTAAAAAAGATATACATGCTGGAAACTAAGTTCTTAAGTAGCAGGAAATTGTTTTCCGCCTTAAGTTACATCATCAAGTTTTTTCCGCGCATACACCAAAGGTGAAACAAATATTACAAAGTTGTTTTTCATTCCTTTGGCGCAGGAGACTTGGAAGCAACATCGTCACCAGCCGGAGAATCACCCTCAATGTCGGCACTGTGGTGGGACTCAGAGGAGTCTTGGTTGACGCTGTCGATGGTGTTCATGGGCACGAAGACGTCGATGTCCACCAACTCGGCAACTCTGGTGTCGTAACCCGCGAGTGATGACAAGATGGCTTCGTGATCAATTTCTTTGCCGTCATCGTCAATGTTGGGGATACCAGAGGTCACCGTGTCGATGTCGGCATCTTCTAGTGTGCCTTCACCATTGACAGCGCCATCCTTGCGCCAGCCCGTGCACATGAAGCTTTCCAGCTTGTGATACGCTCAGGGGCTCGGCGCAGAATCTCCGAGTACTTCGCCACGGAGTCCGAGGCCTTGATGTGTATCTAGAGGGGCTTGGCAATCTCTTTGGCTTGGGTGATGGCGGTGTTGATGAAGTTGCCGGCAATAACCATGCATTCCTTGGCTGGAGGAGGCGATCTGGTTAAACCCATAGGAGCTGCAAATTCCGACAAGGATCGCATGAGTTCAGCAATTCAAAGTATCCAGACTACAGAAATACAAGGCGGAGGAAACTTACTGAAGATTCTGGCCTCAGCTTGCCAGAGGGTGTCCACCAAGGATTGTTTCTCTTGTTGGAGGAGCTTGTACGCCTCGCCATGGCGGTGATTCTGCTCATCGGCAGCACGCTTTTGATCTTTTAAGATCGCGATCTCCTCCTTCAAGCGGTTGATTTCCTCGGCGGTGGAGTCCTGCAAGGCCTGCATTGATTCTTCATGCATTTTCAGCATGTCTTCCCTCTCCTTTTTAAGGATCTTGTTCTCGCTGTCCAGCTGCTGGATGTGCTTGGACTGCTCGACAATGTCCTTGGCCTTGGCAACATGTTCTGCAAAGTCGGAGAAAACAAAGTACACAGTAAGTACTCGGAGAATGAAGGCACAAAACCAAGACATAATGCGCAAAAAGAAAACAGACTCTTGTTTTTTATGATATGTTCCTTCAAGATGGCAGTTTTACCCTTTTTGGCTTCAAGATCTGCGCGCATATTCTGGTACTTGTCGTTGGCCATGCCCCTCCGAGCATTATCGTTCTATGGAAAAAAGGAAAAAAGTTAAACCGTTGTTTAGTCTACTTGGAGCATCTAGTCGGAATCTTACCACCTAGATGCTCGGGGGCTACAACGAGAGTTTTTAACTTAGCAATATGCTTAGCTTTTCTTTAAGCATCTAGTCGGAACTAATTCAGTTACAACTAGAGGCTTGGGGGCTACAGTATTGAAAATTATAAACACTGCGTATGCTACTCTTAAAGCATCTAGTCGGAATAGTTTGTTCCATATAAATGCTTGGGGGCTACAGTGAGAGTTTTTTCTAACTTAGTCACTCTTAGAGCATATAGATGCAAAGCCTATGGTTTTCCGTCTACATCCTCGGGGGCTACAGTGGGATACTCATATGAAATGCAGAAGGCAAAGTAAACTTACAAGTGCGATTATCTTGAGGTTTGTAGCGCTCTCGGCTAGCAGCTTGCCAAAGGAAACGCTATTTCCTCGCAATATTTCTGCTTGTCGGAGGAGCTCCTCAAGACCGCATGTCGGAGACGACGGTACTCCTCCAGGAACCAGAGTTGTGTTACTCGGCATAAGCGCAGGGTGGACTATCTTTGGGAACTCGAAGGGTTTCTAGGGAGCAAGGGCGCCGCCTTCGGCAGAGGTACCAGCTTCCACCACCGCCTTGCCGCCACCGATGGCATCCTTAGCCGGAGCTTCAGCCATTTGTTGAGCGGTGCTCTCCTGCGTCGCCTGCTCGCTGACAACGGCGAGTTAGGTAGAGGCGCCAGAATCCACTTCCATGACGAAAGGGCCTGGTGCCTCCTTAGCTTGTGAGCTCGTCGGGGCAGACAAGGGCTTGACGACAGGAGTAGCAGGGGAGATGGCGGGGGAGGCGTCGCGATGCAGCATGTCTTTGATATTTCTAGAAGCCCCCAAAGTTTTGGAGGTCTTCTTAAGGCTGGTCGTGGCTTTCTTCCTGAGACGTGCAAAATGCATAAGTACAGGGACAAGACAGATAAATAGACAATGTCGGAGAATGAGGAGCTTACACTAGGGGGGTGCTTTGGCAAAAATCCCGGTGGCTTTTCTCTTTTCCGCCTCCAGGGCGGCGGTAGTCTTTTTGGAGGCTCCACCCTCCGTCTTCTTCTTCTTGCCTCCATCGGCAGCGTCAGAGGTGGAGCTCTTCCGCTTTCACGCCAATGGGACATCGTCGTCGGACACGACCGTGCCTTCCTTCATCTTTGGATCGTAGATTTGGGCAGCCATGCATGTTGCCCTCCTCTAGATCGCTAAGCTGTTAAGTAAGAATTCACCGTGTTAGACAAAATGACATGTGCAAGACGGAAGAGTTGGAGTATATGTCGTACATGGAAAATAAATACCTACCTTTGGGCACTTGCCATCTACGAACATGTCGTAGGTGATGGTGAAGCCACGCTTCTTATCCTTCACCTTGACGATGTCCTTTAGGCGGAGCTTGACGGAGTCGCTCGAGAAGTTATCCACGGAGATCCGGAGGCTATCCCTTCGATCACTGGTATACTCGTGCGTATACTCCGGCGGTGCTGCAGAGGTTGGATTCGCCTGATGAACCAGCACATGGCTAGGTCCAAGCCGGTCAAACCCGTCTCTACGAACCATTCGATCCGCCTTATTGCACGAGAAGCGTCGAGGTCAGAGGGAAGAGAGGCATGGGATCTCCATGTGGAAACTTCAGCGGTGGCTCCATCCGCGAAGTCCGGGTACGTCACTTCTCGGCCCGCCAGAGGAATGTCGGGGCCATAGAAGTACGTCCGCTGCCAGTTCTTGTAGGACTCGTGGCCGACGATGTCGGGGAACCGCCGGCCAGGTCGAATCTTGAAGCTGATGGTGCCGCAGTTCCTAAGCCCCCCCTTACTATGTCCGGCTTCACGTTTGACGGTGAAGAAATACACGAACAAGTCTAACCTAGGCCTTATCCCTAGATAACCCTCGCAAAGTGCCGCAAAGTTGCTAAGCACTAGGATACTATTGGGGGAGAGGTTATGGGACTGGACCTTGTAGTGGTTTAAGACGGAGAGGAAGAAGTGGGAGATGGGCAAGGAAATGCCGCGTACCAGCTGAGCCTTGAGGTACACCTTTTCTCCGGCTTGGGGATAAGGTGTCACCTCGCCGGCCGGCGCCGCCCGCCAGGCGAGCCCCTCCGTCGCGGGGAGGTAGCCTTCGGCGACCATCTCCTGGATGTCACGGTCAGTGATGTCCGAGCCGCGCCAGTCGCCCTTGTGCGAATCTGGTTCCTCCTCCAGTGGCTCTAGCGCCGCCAAGTTTTGGTCACCGCCGGTGGACTCGATCATCGCCGATGCGGGGATGACCAAGCCCTCCGGGGGCATGACGATGGAGCTCTCCGGCTTCGCCGCGGCTTCACTCGACGCCGCCATGGATGGGGATGTGCTGCTGCTCGCCATGGAGTGAAGGATGGACGCGATTGGTGCAGATGGAAGCTAGGGTTTTCTCGAGGTTTCTCGCGGAGAGCTCGAGGAGGCGCACGGCTGGAGGAAGACGATGATGCGAGGAGAATGAGGTAAAAAGTGGAAAATGCCCCACGGTTACTATTTATCATCCTCGGCGTCAAGATTCGTGCAGCTTAATCGGACGGTTGCTGTGTAGACGACGTGTTCGTGAATGTGCGCGGAAATTTCGCTACGTCTCCAACCGCCGCCGCCAACGGTTTGTATCGCCCGCGCGGGAAAATCGGATATGATTGCATTCTCTGCATGTGTGAGTTACGAGGCGTCGCTGACCTAAGCCTACGTCATCCTAGCTGACAAGGGTAGATGAGCCGTCACATCGAAGATTCCGGCATGGACGGATTTAATCCGACTACGGAAGAGTACGATGGAAGATTCAGCATTTCTCCGGTTTACAGATCAAAGACGGAGAAAACCTTGTAGGGTTCTTTGGGAGGACTACAAGATGTTGCTTGACGATCTGCCGACATCTATCTAGACGGAACATTCCACGTGAAGAGGCAAGACGGCGCAAGATCTCGGAGTTCTCCGGGGGCTACTGTTGGGGATATGCTATATGGGTATCCTTATAGCATGTCTCTTATCCGGCTAACCCGGGTGGCCCATAGTCGGTAGCATGGACTATGGCCTGCTGGGCGGCCTAGTTAGGTGGATCCAGAAGGGAGGCCCATGCCGGATAAAGGAAGGCTACGGTGGAGTTACCAGCGTACCCGGAGCCTTAGAGTGCAAGATACACAAGACTAGTGATAGATGGTGTAGGACTCTGTAACCTGTCCGGCTAGGACTTTTCCCTGTAACCCTAGGACCTGGCGACTATATAAGTCGGGTCTATGGGAGCCTTTAGGGCACAATCTGATACGATCATAGATCGACACACACAACCTCGCACAGCGAACCTATCTCTGTAACTCGGCGTATTGCCCTTATAGTGATTTATAGCAGGAGTAGGATTCCGCCACCGTTGTGGGATCTGAACCTGGGTAAGCTGTGTTACCTCGTACCCGTCAACCATCCACCTTACCCCACGTATCTAAACACGCACTTTGAGGACCCTTCCATGGCGTACTCGTCGGCAATACCACGATATGGTGGGCCCACCCGCGCCTGGGGTGGGTCTACCCCCCTAGCTTGCCTCCCGGGCTCTCCTCTGGACTTCTTGTTCCCCACAGAAAGTAATTGACTTTGTCCTTTGTCCCGTCCAATTCCAAGAATATTTCTTTACTAAGTTTTCAGAAACCAAAAACAGCAAAAAACATGCATCTGGCACTGTTGCAACTTGTTAATAGGTTAGTACCAGAAAACATGTAAAAAGCACCTCAAAGTGTAGACAAGTAAAGCAAAGTATATACTAAACAAGCATGGAGCATAAAAAATTATAGATACGTTTCCGACGTATCAGGCCGCTAGCCTAAGACATGCCTAATCATGGTGGAAACTTGCAACATCACCATAGTGAGCTATCTATGAAGCATCCTCAATAAAAAGCTATGCACATAGTAAATAAAAAGATCGCTGAGATGCTCATTGTTTGCTTGCCTTGTCATTTTGGTTATGGGATAGCTCCTGTACCATGTGCAAGGTGTACCCCGTTGGCGGTTCTCTATGACACGCATGTACTTACAATGACAAGAACTTACAGGTGACTGAAGTTGAGTAGCATGAGGTGTGGCCCTCGTATTCAAGGGACTTGAGATTGCCAACTTATACTTTGTCAAGCATATACTCCATAGTTAGTTCACTTTAACCTTAATAAATTCAAGATGCTTATGATAGGGGCAATGAGGGTTGAAAGCTAACAAGTACCATAATTTTTGGTAGCTCTTTTTGAAACTTTAAATCCCTGCTTCCCTTCATGAAGGGCCTTTCTTGCACTATTATTGAGTCTCCACCTTCTACTTTTAGGCACCATTAAGAGAACATAGTTGCCATTCTTAGTTCTATGGGCAGTGTCCCAAAACTTATTGGTTGATGCATATTGTGATATTACTTGTTCTTGTGCTACTTGTTTCTAGTCACCCTTGTGAACTTTGAAGGTGTCCTATGCATCTATTTGCTACTCTATGAGGGACAAGCTGATTGTCACTATGCTATGTTTTCTGTATGTGAAACAAAAAAAGTTTTCAATGCATGTTATTTATGATCTTTATTTGTAGCCTTTCATGTTGCATGCATAGTTACTTTGTCTTATTTTTAGAACTCCATCTTTCATGAACATGTTTAGAGTTCTTTGATCCGAGCTTTCAATGCTTGCAAATGGTTTGATCTTGGTTTTGATGGTGCATGTCACCTCAAAAATTATTCTTTTATCACTTACCTACTCGAGGACGAGCAAGAGTTAAGCTTGGGGATGCTTGATACGTCGGAAACATACTATAATTTTTGATGCTCCATGCTTGTTAATATTTTGGAACAAGTCATGCTATAGCAATAATCAAGGTGCGCTAAGCAATCTCAATTGTTTGATACGTCGGAAACGTACTATATCTTTCAAGGTACACTAAGCAATCTCAATTGTTTGGAACAAGTCATGCTATAGCAATAATCAATAAGCATAAGATCAAAACAACATCTAGCATGACATGATAAAGTCTAAGCCACGGTCAAAACAAGCTCCCCTTTTGTACCACTTAAGCATGATTTCTACTCTTTTCCAACACTGATACGTCATAAACGTATCTCTAATTTTTGATGTTACATGCTTGTTTAGTAACCACTTTGCTATGCTTTGTCTACACTTTGAGGTGCTTTTATACATTTTCTGGTACTAACCTATTAACAAGATGCCACAGTGCCAGTTCCCTGTTTTCTGCTGTTTTTGGTTTTAGAAAAGCTAGTAAGAAAATATTCTTGGAATTGGACGGGACAAAAGCCAAAGTTAATATTTCACCGAGGAGAACACGGAGTCTAGAGGAGAGACAGAGGGGCGACCAGGCCATCCACACCCCCAAGTGCGGGCCCACCCTAGGCCGCACCTGGGCAGGGTGTGGGCCCCCTGGCAACCCTCCTGCCTCGCCTCTTCGCCTATATAACCCCCTGATGCCAAAACCCTAAGTACCCGATCAGATCTCCACAAAACAGTCTGTAGCTGCCGCCACCATCGTCCCTAGATCGGGGGGGTCTGAAGCTCTTCCCGGCACCCTGCCGGAGGGGAGAGATCATCCCAGAGGCCTTCTTCATCACCATGCCAGCCTCCGGTGTGATACGTGAGTAGTTCCACCTTGCACTATGGTTCCATACAGTAGCTAGATGGTTGTTTCACCTCCTTTGTGCTTTCATGTTTAGATCTTGTGAGCTCCGTTCATGATCAAGATAATCTATTTGTAATCATGCATGTTGTGTTTGCGGGGATCCGATGGATATTGAGATACTAAGTCAGATTGATTATTGATTCTATCATGTCTTATGATTATTGATTCTATCATGTCTGTGTTGTTTGTGATCTTGCATGCTCTCCGTTTCTAGTAGCTATCTTGGCCAAGTAGATGCTAGTGACTCAAAGAGGGAGTATTTATGCTCGATAGTGAGTTCATGCCTCTATTGAGTCTGGGGAAGTGGCAGAAATCTCTAAGGTTGTAGATGTGTTGTTGCCACTAGGGAGAAAACAAAAATCTTTTGTTCATGGAACAATTGTATTGTTTACTTTACACACATTGCTTAATGCAGTTATCCGTTGCTTGCAACTTAATAATAGAGGGGGGTCGGATGATAACCTGAAGGTGGATTACTAGTCATAGATGCAGTTGGATGGCGGTCTATGTATATTGTTGTAATGCCCAATCAAATCTCATAGGATCATGAATATCCAGTATTGCATTGTTATGCCTTGCTCAGTCTTGTCAATTGCCCCGCTGTAATTTTTTTACCCAGCATGTTATGTTATCTATCTTAAGGAGAACACCTCTAGTGAATTGTGGACCCCGGTCCAATATTTACCATTGATACATCATCTATTGTTACTGTTTACTTTCTGCAAGCAACCATTACCTTCCACACAATACATTTAATCCTTTGTTTTCAGCAAACGAGTGAGATTGACAACCTCACTATAAGTTGGGGCAAAGTCTTGAGTTTGTGTTGTGCAGGATTCCAAGTTGTTAGCAACACCTTGGAGTTGTTTCTTTGCTCCTACTGGTTCTATAACCTTGGTTTCATAACCGAGGGAAAATTTGCTGTTGTGCTCATCATACCTTCCTCTTGGGTCTCCCAACGAAGCTGCACTACTGAACCGCATCAAACACCAATCAACTTATTTGAAACAACACAGCAAAAGTGGGGGTCCAACTAATTTATTAAAGCAAACTAAACAAACAAAAACTAAGACGCTCCAAAAACAACACAATAGTGCATGAAACAATAAAAACGAAGTGTCTAGAAAGAGACCTGAGATTTTTATTGATGAAGAAGGGGATGCCTTGGGCATCCCCAAGCTTTGACGCTTGTACCTCTTGAATATTTCTTGGGGTGACACGGGGTGGCATCCCCAAGCTTGATCTTTTGTCCATTCTTCATCTCATTACATCATTCTTCCCCTACACTTGAAAATTTCCTTCATGCAAAACTTCACACAATCTTCATTAACAACATTAGTGCATTCAAAAGTAATAAACCTTTGGGTTTAGTTTCAACAATAGTAAAACTTCCATTAAGAACACAAGCTACTGAAGAAATTCCCTTTAAAAAGCTCATTTACCAAATATAACTAAAAAAAATCGATAAGAGGCAAAATGCAAATAATGGCGGAAATCTATTAGAACAGATCAATAGGTAAAAAACAATTTTTTCAAAGAAATTATGTTGGTCAAATCGAAAAGTGTTGAACTATCGAAAGTTAGATAACAACCTGGGGCATTTACTCATAAAATTACATCTCAATCCAACTTATAGAGATTTTTCATGAATTTTTACAGTGAAGCACAAAAATCAGTTTCGGGATAGCAACTCCCCAAATCTTACTTTTCTCTCATTAGAGGTTATTCTTGGCACAAAAATCAAACAAAAAGGATAAGGAGAAGTTATTACAGAACTAATAACTTCTAAGACTCAAGAAAACTATTGGGTTATTTTCCAATAAGTACTTTTCTTTAACGTCTTTAAGTTAGGCATAGAAAGCAAGAATCAAGTATTTTCAAATGAAGAAGGATTAACATCAAATTTTGCTTTAAAAGGAGGATAAAAAGGTAACTTCTCTCTCCTTATAGGGAAGTGTTATATACCTTTCTTGAATGGAAATTGATATTTAATGGTGCCTTCTTTCATATCAATAATGGCACCAACAGTTCTAAGAAAAGGTCTTACCAAAGTAATAGGACAAGAAGCATTGCATTAAACATCCAAAACATAGAAATCAACAGGGAAATAGGCATTATTAACCAAAATAAGAACATCATTAACACTCCCCATAAGTTTCTTTTTAGCATTATCATCAAGTGGAACATCTAAAGAGCAATCTTCCAAAGGTGGCAAATCAAGCATTTCATAAATCTTTCTAGGCATAATAGAGACACTAGAACCAAGGTCACATAAAGCTTTGAGATCAAAATCATTCACTTGCATATTAATAATGGGTTCCCAACTATCTTCTACTTTCCTATGAATAGAAGCTTTATGTTTCAATTTTTCCTCCTTAATTTTAATGAGAGCATATGTAATGTGTTTTGTAAAAGCCATATTCATAGCACTAGCATTAGAACTTCTAGATAGATTTTGTAGGAACATAATCACTTTAGAAATATTGCAACCATCAAGATCAAAACCAAACTTAGCATCACAGGTAGTAGACTTATTGTTTCCCATAGTTCGAAAAATATTCAGCATTCTTATTGGGTTTAGGCATTGTTGCAGGAGGAATGAGGACATTTTGTGGTTTGGTAGCATCAACATTGGTGGTAGTAATAGTACAAATACTATTGTTTCTAGAAATTTCATCTTCTCTTTCCCACTTAGCATGAAATTTAGCTAACAGTCTAACGTTCTCATCAATTGTAACTTGTATGGCATGAGTAGCAGCAAAGGTACTTTTCAAGGTTTCAGGTTTAGCAGCCATTTTATTAATCAAAGAGGATTGTGCTTCAGGCAAAGATGAAATATTTTTCTCAACATTCAAAAGCTTTTCCTCTACAGTCTTGTTGAAAGTATTTTGTTTACTAATAAAGTCTTTAAGCATGACTTCAAGTTTAGAGGGAGCACCTCTATTGTTTTTGTAGGAGTTTCCATAAGAATTACCATTATTGGGAGGATAAGGCCTATAATTATTATTACCAAGATTATTCCTATAGGCATTGTTGCTGAAATTGTTATTTCTAATGAAGTTCACATCAACCTGCTCTTCATGAGCAACCAAAGAGGCTAAAGGAACATTATTTGGATCAATATGAGCTTTTCCATTAACAAGCATAGACATGATAACATCAATTTTATCATTCAAGGAGGAGGTTTCTTCAACAGAATTTACCTTCTTAACATGTAGAGCTCTCTCATTGTGCCATTCAGAATAATTAACCATCATATTATCAAGAAGCTTGATCCGCTCAGATCACTGTAGAGCTTCGTTGGGAGACCCCAAGAGGAAGGTGTGATGAGCACAACAACAAGTTTTCCCTCAGTAAGAAACCAAGGTTATTGAACCAGTAGGAGGAAAGAAACGACTCAAAGGTGTTGCTAGCAACTAGTAAACCTACACAGCACAAACTCAAGACTTTGCCCCAACTAACAATGAGGTTGTCAATCTCACCGGTTTGCTAAAAAGGGTTAACTGTGTGGTGTGGAAGGTAATAGTGGTTTGCAGAAAGTAAAGAGTAACTATGGAAGATGTATCAATGGTAAAGATTGGACCGGGGTCCATAGTGCACTAGAGGTGTTCTCCTTAAGATAAACAAACATGGCATGTTGGGTAAACAAATTACAGCAGGGCAATTGACAGGACTAAGCTAGGCATAACAATGCAATACTAGACATTCGTGATCCTATGAGATTAGATTGGGAAATACAACAAGATAATAGACCGCCATCCAACTGCATCTATGACTAGTAATCCACCTTCAGGTTATCATCCGCCCCCCTCCAGTATTAAGTTGCAAGCAACGGATAACTGCTTTAAGCAAAGTGTGTAAGGTAAACAATCCACTTGTTCCATGAACAAGAGACCGTTGTTTTCTTCCTAGTGGCAACAACACATCTACAACCTTAGAGATTTCTGTCACTTCCCTTAGATTAAATAGAGGCATGAACCCACTGTCAAGCATAAATACCCCCTATTAGAGTCACTAGCATCTACTTGGCCAAGATAGCTACTAGAAGCGGAGAGAATGCAAGAACACAAACAACACAGACATGATAGAATCAATAAGACAAAACTATTAATCAATCTGACATAGTAATCTCAATATCCATCGGATTCCCACAAACACAACATGCATGATTACAAATAGATGATCTTGATCATGAACGGAGCTCACAAGATCTAAACATGGTAGCACAAAGGAGGAGATACAACCATCTAGCTACTACATGGACCCATGGTCCAAGGTGGAACTACTCACACTTCATACCGGAGGCTGGCATGATGAAGAAGAAGGCCTCCAGGATGATCTCCCCTCCGGCAGGGTGCCGGGAAGAGCTTCAGATCCCCCCGATTTAGGGACGATGGTGGCGGCGGCTACAAATGGTTTCGTGGAATATTGATTGGGTGCTTAGGGTTTAGGCACCGGGGACTTCATATAGGCGAAGAGGCAAGGCTGGGAGGCGGCCAAGGGGCCCACACCCTGCCCAGACGCGGGCCCACCCTAGGTCGCACTTGGGGGGGTGGCCACCCTATGGAGCCCCTTTGTCTCTCCTCTGGACTCCGTGTTCTCCTCGGTGAAATATTTACTTTGTCTTTTGTCCCGTCCAATTTCGAGAATACTTTCTTACTACCTTTTCTGGAACCAAAAACAACAGAAAACAACAACTGACACTGTGGCAACTTGTTAATAGGTTAGTACCAGAAAACATAAGAAAAGCACCTCAAAGTATGGACAAAGCAAAGCCAAATAGATACTAAACAAGCATGGAACATCAAAATTATAGATACGTTTACAACGTACCAGGGGGCCCACACCCTGCCCTGGTGCGACCTAGGGTGGGCCCGTCCCGGGGAGGCACCTTGTGGCGCCCCCTCGGTCTCTGTGTTCGTTCCGGTAATATATTTACTTTGTCTTTTGTCCCATCCAATTCCGAGAATATTTCCTTACTAGCTTTTCTGAAACCAAAAACAGCAGAAAATAGGCAACTGTCACTGTGGCATCTTGTTAATAGGTTAGTCCCAGAAAATGTATAAAAATACCTCAAAGTGTAGACAAAGCGTAGCAAAGTTGATACTAAACAAGCATGGAACATAAAAAATTATAGATACGTTTACGACGTATCATCTGGAACTCATATTATTCGGGCAAGGTTCCACAATCTGAAAATATGTGTGGATCATTTTGTTGGAGGGATGTACTGAAACATGTCGATAATTTCAGGGGATTGGCAACAGTCAAACATGGTAAAGTGGACATGTTCTTAATTTGGACTGATAATTGGCTCATGAATGGCAATATTCAACCACATAAGATCAGATTTCCTAAACTGTTTTTGTATGTGTTAGAGGATAGCCTCTCTACTGCCGAGGTTTACCCAAGGGGGGATATGTCTACTAAGTACTTTGTTTTAGTTACTTATGTCTAGACTTGCATCCAAGGAGCTTGGTAATCTTTAAAAACTATAATGCAAGCTAACCCTCTATCTGACAGTAAAGATATTTGGACTACTGCTAGGGTGGGGTGGGTGGGGTTTAGGGGAGGGGGTAAGCAGTTGCCAATTCTATGGTCACATGCATACACACATTGTGATACCTAAGGTCTTGTGCTGGTTATGGAATTCTAACTATAGTATGAAGACCATTTTTTTTGTTTTTCTTACAAGATACACTGATCATGCGAGATTTATTGCTACGTAAACATAATTCATCTATTTTTTACTGCAATGTTAGTAGGCACATCTGGAACTACCTCCAGATTGACTGGCCACCTCATGATGATCTACATGCTATTATTTGTGGAGCTAAGAGGAGTTTTGGACATCCCTTTTTCATGGCGTTGTGATCACAACATGTTGGCATATTTGGTTGCTCTGTAACGGCAAGATCTTTCGCAACGATTGATCCACTTTCGCTAAGTGGAAGTGCAAGTTTGTGCATCACACTCCTACAACTTAGGATAGTTATTGCCTCATAGTCCACAATAAAAAACTGAATGAAACATCTAGTACACACATGAACTTCTAATTCTATTGTGCCCCACAAATTCTACTAAAAATATGCTTAACCTAAATTTCAGAGCATTTGTTTCCTGCTTTTTCGTGAAAGATGTAAACTTGTCGATTAATCCAAGTCTCCTTAATGTAATTCAACAAACCGTGAAACATATTTTTCAATTTTATTAATTGAAAACCTATATCAAATAGGAAGGAACTTGACCGTACTCATGTAGTTTTTATTGCCATACCTTTTTTGTCCAAGATCGAGACAACAAAATTATTTTCTTATCACTTCCGATCTCCAAAAAAGCACTGCCTACATCTCTAGCACCGCTCCCTTATTTCCATTGTCTTCCTCAAAAATGGACATCGTTCCCTCTCAATAAGTGCATAATTGAATCATTTTTACCTAATGTTTTTGCATGTGTTGCGGTAAGATTTTGGTATTTTACAGCGCGAGCACCCATCTTTTATGCTTGTTTCCGCAGGATCCTGAAATATTAAATCAATAATAAACATATCAATAATAACTATCACATATGTGTTAATATGATATTTTGAAGCGATAAAAGTCATCTAAATAACTTTTCACGCAATTGGGTAAAAGGAGGAAGTGATGAGAAGCAGCAGAGGCCATAACGAGCATTGGTATGGGCGAAGCCCACCCGTACGGGCCTCCATCGGCCTCGCCTCGTCAAATAGTTTCACCTAGCATAGACGGGTTTGAGATCCGACATTCATAAACACCAGAAAAAAGAAACTTCACCTCTAGAAGAGATCTAGAAGAGGAACTCGCAGTAAGGCATCATCCTCGTTGCTACACAGATCATTGGAGGACAAGACATCATCCCTTCATCATCAACCACTGCATCTACATCATTCCCTCATCTTATATATATCTCAATTAGTTGTACTTGCAATTGATATTATGGATTTATACTCGAATTTATCCATACATGTTCATTCCATCTGCATGATTATGATGATGATGTTGGTTGTCTCCATGTGTGAGTAGTTTACCTTGTTCTTAGGGAGATGTAGAAACCCTAGCAATATTATAATATGAAATGAAGATGATCTATAACTTTGTGTTATGAATATATGTTAGTTCTCTCTTTAAATATTATATGAAGATGACCATGTAATATTTGCCTTCGGGACTAGAGAGGGAATTACCCCTGGAAGTATGGAATTGTGTATGTTGGGAAGTGACATACCGTGATCGGATCTTTACCATATGGAAAAGGGGGATAAGGAGAGATTCACTAAGCTCATACCGATTGATACGTCCAATTTGCATCACCATTCTATATTATAATTTGCCTCCATTCTTTGATATATGTCTTATTATGAGGTAATACTTATGTCTTTCCATCTATGTATGCATGTTGGATGATTCTTGGAGGATGAACTGTCGGAGTCTGGATTCTGATGGAAAAAGAGGTGTTTTGATGCAATTTCGTGAAGATCAGAAAAATACCAGAAAAATATGGGAAATTATATTCTTACAGAAGATAAAGGAAGCCAGAAGGGGAGGCTAAGAAGGGCCACAGGGGGCCCACACCCCCTAGGCACGGGTCACCCCTGGGTCGCGCCTAGGGCAGGTGTGGCGCACCTGCTCGGCTCCCGACTCTGCCCTCTCGCCTATATCTTCCTTACGGAACCCTAACACCAGGAGAGCGACCACAGATAAATTTCCGCCGCCTCTACGAGGCGGAAAACACCGAGAGAGAAAGATCTCTCCGGCAGACAGATTTTTGCCGGGGAAATTCCTTCCTGGAGAGGGGAGATCGTCGCTATCAATACCATCGTCACGCTAGGCTTCATCGGGATCATCATCCATACCATCATCTCCACCAGCACCATCATCATTACTCCATCCCGCTGTAACAATTGTGTTGGATATTGCTTTAGTTCTTAGGGAAAACTTTCCCGGTGTTGATTACTATTGTAGTTGATGCTTATGAGTGGAACCATTGGATTATTGTTTATGTTCAGATTGTTATCCATTATCATATCATCTTTGATCTTGATCCATATGATGTCTCGTGAGTAGTTAGTTTAGTTCTTGAAGACATGGGAGAAGTCATGTTGTTAGTAGTGGATTTGTGTTGAGTTATTATTCAATGGTTTAGTATTTAAGTTGTGGTGCTATTCTTCTAGTGGTGTCATGTGAACGTCGACTACATGATACTTCACCATTTATGGGCCTAGGAGGATGCATTGTGTATTTGGATACTAATTGTGGGGTTGCCGGAGTGACAGAAACCTGAACCCCCGTTAGGACACCTTTGCACAAGGGAGCGTAGGATCTCAGAGTTTAAGGTTGTGGTTAGATTTATATCTTAATTACTTTCCTGTAGTTGCGGATGCTTGCAGGTGTTTAATCACAAGTATGTATTAGTCCAAGTAAGGTCGGTATGTTAGCACAGGTTCACCCACACAACACTTACAACACCAAATAAGAGTACTTAGCTATTTGAAGCGAAAGCACTTGACAGAATTCCCATGTGTCCTCGAGAACGTTTGGTCCTTATAAGTATTTCCACCGGCTTGTCCTTTGCTAAGAAAGGATTGGGCCACTTGCTGCGTTTGTTCGTTGTCTTTATTACTTGCACCTTGTTTTGTTGCTTTATCAGAAAAACACTAAAAATCCGTTTGCTAAGTATTTACAGAGATTTCCTGCTCCGTACCACTAGTCAACACCTTCTGCTCCTCGTTGGGATCGACACTCCTATTTATCGAAAGTACTGCGATACACCCCCTATACTTGTGGGTCATCATCGATATCCATAGGATAACCCTTATTGTCAATGGATCCATAGGTGGTTGCTGAAGATCGTTGAAGTGGTTATTTAGAGATGTGATGACCGATGGTTTTCCGAGAACATATTATTATGAAGCTCTCGCCACAGATATCATAACAGAAAATATAGATTTATCCTACTCATAGTTAATACCAATGATAGAGGTGGATCTTAAAACCCCAAGAACATTCAGCCTTACTTAAGTTCCATTACAGTTCTCATCGACTCGTTTACTTTACCGCATTCTTTACTCAAACTCTCTTAAAACATTCTTACTTGAGATCAAGGACAACTCTAAGTATCCTTTGATGGATAGTGACGATGGGCATAAAGACCTTAATTAAATAGCTCTTTGTGGTTCAATAATGGTACTTTTGAAACTAGCTACAATTGATCTGCGCACTTGCAGTCATCACCTCTCCAACACCTACACCATAATCAACTCGCAACCCAGATTCCATTCCCAAGTACAGAGAGAGATCACCATCGGGCACCAGGGAATTCAATGACTGACTCCCTTCCATACCAAGAAATTCACCAATGTCTCTTCTCTCAAAACCATCTACTTGGAAAATCCAGATTTAGATCTGCAACATCAAAGAGGAATCAATCCAAATATCTTGATAGGAAATTGTCTCAGATGTAATTGATTTACTTACCTGGATCCTTGCTCAGCTTCCATGAAATCAGTGGACTCAACCACAATAGCTCCCATAGATAGATTTCTCTCAGGCGAACACAATGGATTCGTTCCGTCAATGGAGACTGAGCGCTCTATTTTTCCGACGAAAAGAGTTGAGGAGGAAGAACAATAGGGTATTGTCGCATTTAACTCATTGTGACAATCACTGTTCAAAAAATAGGCCGAATCAGCGATTAATAGGCCGATTAATCGCTACTAGGGACCTGACCGTGTCGATTACCACTAATCCTTTGTGTTAATCGTTTAGCCCGATTAATAGGTCTGACACTCCGATTACTAGGTATGTTCCCTATTAACCACTACACTTGGTCAAAAAAGTTGCAAAATTATCAACACATATCGCCCATCCATCCGCTACCCTGCCCTAATGAAGTAGGTTTTGCGAAGCTCCCGTTCGATCCCTGCCTCCAGGAGCTTGATTTCAGCCATCACCAACTAGTTCCTTGTCGTTGTTGACCAGTTCCTCATAGTTGCCGACTAGACCTCACATACAAAAGCTCGAGCGCCTTGAGGATCTCATCCGGGAGCTTAAGGCCGAGGATTCATACGTGTTTTAGGTTCTAATTTTTATAGGCTACACCGATTAATAGACGACCGATTAAATCAGCTAATCGTCCGAATTCCGATTAATCGCTATTCCCAAGCCAACCGAGCAGCTAACGATTACCGATTTCCTTAACATTGGTGACAATTAAGGCACATCAGGCACGGTACATCAGCGAAAACAGTGGAGTTTTTGGTTCCACATCTTCTATCAATGAATACATATCCTCATGTATAACACGCTTTATCAGCACAAACAACCATTTGTATTTTTATGACCCACACGTCTGTGCTAGTCTGATCCGATCCGTGCGAACCAAAGGTGAAAAGTTTCTTCTAACATTCATTAATAGGTTAGCCCTCATAGGGTATTAAAATTAGTAACTACCAGGGACCATTTTGCAACCGAACTTCAAAATTAATATATATGTTTGCGATGTATTAATGTCACACTGAGAATTTGGGGACATGTTTTCTTTATTTCGTTTAACATCCGTTGCAATTATAGAAACAAGGTAGATAATTTATAGTTACATTATATCCATGACAAAACTTGAATTTGTCCAATTATGAGAGTTTCATCTATTGAATTTTTGCATCATCAAATTCAACAAAAAATCTGAACTGATAGAGACAAACATACAATATATTTTGACACTGCCCCCTCGTGTGTATGAGCTCCTCGAGACCTTAGATATTTGATTGATGAAGTCCTTAGTTATTTTTGTTAATAGCATGTTGTAAGGGTCTCAAATTGAATATCTCTTGGCTCTCATATCATATTGAATATGCACTAAGAGCATCTCCAATAGGCGCGCTATATAGGCTGCGCGCTATATAAACTGCCGTTTTGCAGCGCGCGGAGCCGGAATTGCCCCTCCAGCAGGCGCGGCAAACGGCGCTGTAATTTTTTTGGGCGCGGGCCGGTTTGCACTATCCCAAGCGCTAAACTTTGGGCATCGGCTACAACGCGGGTCATCGCTCCACACACGCGCGAAGAAACCCCGCGCTGAAACTTCTTCCCGCGCCTCGCCGCCCCACCGCCCAATCCCTTGCCTCTGTGCGGCCGCCGGTGCAATACGGACGATGGACGGGCCCTCTGGCACCCCACATACCCCTCCCTACTCTGTTCCACCCGCCACCGCTGCAGCCGTCTTCGTCTTGCCGCCACCCCATACGCCAAACCCTAGCGGTGGCGTCGACGCCGGCAACACAACCGCCGCTGCCGTGCTCTCTTCGTCCCGTCGCGCAGCTGGCTGCCGCGCAGGCCCCCGGCAAGGCGCGGGAGCCTCCGAGGAGGAAGGCGCCGTCGTCCAAACACCCGTACGGAGCCGTGGGCGTCGCCTCCGTCGCACCGCCAAAGAAAGTGAAGGCGCCCGCGACCCGCCGCGCGCAGCCTCCGCCGCCTCCTCCACCGACGAACCAGCCACCGCCGGCGCCTCCGTCCGGCGACCATCCGGCGCACATACGGTGTATGAGGAAATGCCAGAGAGGTAAAAAACAATATGGTAGATCATTTGTTTCATGATTTATATGTGAGTGTTTAATCTTGTTGAATGCATAGTAGTATAGAAAGTTGTTTTCCGCGCCCGCGCGCGCTGTATTTTGGCGCGCCCGGCGGAGGAACCATTTTACCGTTCGAGCACGCGCTACATTTTGGCGCGTTCGGCGGGGCAATTTTCAGCCCAGCGCACGCTATACGTTTACAGCGCGGCGAAAGCGAGGTTTAGCGCGCCGAAATATAGTGCGCCTGTTGGAGATGCTTTGATAGGCTGAAACGGTGGAGAAGCGTGGATAACAATATCTTCCACATCCGAGCATAGGTTAAAAACGAGGTGATGGCAGGAGAGAGGGGAGGGACAATAAATAGAGAGTGAGATATGGACATATGTCAGGCAGGGATGCTAACCAAAATCGCGCATATGCCAGATCGGCCCAACGCAAGAACTCATATGGTCATGTCGTTTGCTTGATGGCTGCTATATGACAATGATCCTGTTCAAATATTTGCTTGATATAAGCATCCCAACAAGTATTATGGTAGTCAATTTGGAATCTGTGGTCGAAATTTTGCTGCTAATTGTTGGAATAAAATAAAATGTTGCCCAAGCTCTCACAAAAAGTGTGTTGGTATTAATAAGGAGTAACATTGCATTTCCTCAACAAGCAATTGACAAAACAGAACACCACATCGGATATAGGATAGGAGAAAACAATGGCAAAAATAAACTCTCCAATGCACAAATCCTCCACGCTAAACGCCATAAAAAACTCCTAATCTGGAAGTTCATACTCCCTATATCCTATAAACATCATTCTTGTGGGAACATATATATACTCCTAATCGACCGCCTTCTCTTGTACCTGAAGTTACATACACGTAATATAATGGCGTAAAGCTTCAAACCAAACGAGCTCCCCTGGAATGTCAGTCAGTAGTGTACTTGCATGAATGTGACCGGCGCTCACGAACAAGCAGCAATGCCATCTGGGACTGGTGCCTGCCCCGGCCTCGCAATGGAGAAGGAGGCGTCCAGCCATCCCCCCTTCTTGGCGCGCTCGACGTAGCAGCGGAGCTGCTCCCTGGCGTCCGGCACGTCGAGCGCAAGGTCGTCGACGCAGTCGCGCAACCTCTCGAAGCCCTTGGTCATCTGGTTCGGCGTGATGAGGCCGCGGCCGTAGCACTCGTCGAGCAGCCCCCAGAGCCGCTCGTCCTTGCCCCGCTTCTCGATGATCGCCACTAGCGCCTTCTTCACCACCTCGTGGTGGAAGAACGGCATGCCGAGCTCCTTGATGCACCGGCACGCCTCCCGAACGCCGCCACCGCAGTCGTACTCCTGCAGGAGCTTGCCGATCTTGTCCTTCACCTCACTCAACTCCCAGCCGGCCTTGCCGGTGCCGCCACCGCCCCAGCAACGCAGGATGCGCTCTGCGGAGAGCTTTGCTCCCAGAAGGGCGTGCGCGTTCCGCAGCGCCAGCATGCCGGGGGAGCTGGCAGCCTTGCGGCGGCCGGCCTCCTCCTCCATCGCCTCCAAATCCGACGGCGCGATCACCTCGTCGACCACCGACCTGGCGAAGAACATGGCCAGGTCCTCGACGATGGCAGGGTTGTCCAGCGCGGCGTCCTCGGCGGTGTCGATCAGGAGGTGGAACCCTGCGACGACGTGTTCCGGCGGCATGCAGAGCGAGGACAGCAGCACGGAGGCCATCTCTTTCTCCCGGTTCTTCCGGTCCATTGCGGCGATGATGAGCTTCTTGACGAAGATGGCATTGACGGAGGGGGACCAGGAGCTGTTCTCGGCCTCCAGCCTGCTCACCGACTCGATGATGTCCCCTGTCAAGAAGTACTCCTGTATGATCGACACGGCCTTCGCCTTGAGCTTCTTGACGGCGGTGTCGTCCTCGACGGCCTTCCTCGGCTCCGGACCCAACGGTTTCAGGGACGACGCGCACAGCCAGCCCTCCGACGAAGCCTTGAGGATTATGGATTTCAGGAGACACCTCGCGTTCGGCACGTCGAGCGTCAGATCGTCAACGGAGTCGATCATACGGTTGAAGCCTTTGATGATCTGGCTCTCGTTGATGACCCCTTGGTCCGACGCCGACTTGAGGAGGTCCAGGATGAGGCCCTCGGCCGCGCCGGCGCGCTCTATGGCAAGGACGACGGCCCGCTTGACGACGTCGTGGTGGAAGAAGGGGATCTTGAGGTCCCTGATGCAGCGGAACGCCTCGGCCGTGTCGCCGGCGGCGAGGTACTCCTCGAGGATCTCGACGATCTTGGCCTTGGCCTCCTCGACGGTGATGCACTTGATCCCGCCCCACCTCTGCAGGATGATCTCCCCGTGGTGCGGCACGGACAGGTAGCTCTTCTCCGCCCTGTGGATGACCTCGGCGCCCTTGCAGCCGTCGGGCAGGCACGGCAGCTGCTTGGCCAGGAAGGCCGGGGGCAGGATGTCGTCGACGATGGCGCGGGCGACGAAGACGGCGAGGATGTCGACGGCGTCGGGCGTGTCGACGGCGAGGTCGTCGCAGGACTCGGTGAGCTTGCAGAAGCCCTTGTAGACCTGGGGGCGGTCGATGACGTCGTTGTAGAGCGAGGAGAGCAGCACGGCGGCCATCTCCTTCTCCCTGTCGTGCCGGTCCATGGCGACGGAGACCAGCTTCTTGACGAAGTAGTAGTGGTAGCAGGGCACGCGGAGCTCGCGCAGCTCGTTCGCCGTCGCGGCCACGTCGTCCGTGGAGAAGTACTCCTCCACGATCGTCGTGGCCTTCCTCTTGAACTCGATGAATTCCTGGGACGACACCGACGGAGTCCGCAGCAGCTCCACGTCCTGAACCAACCATTTTTCCCCCAAAAAATCGTAAGATCGTGGAGAGGAAACCTCAGGCCGATCGCGCCACGAAATTACATTACAGGGACAGAAAAAAGCTGGTCTAATTACCTCAGCGGCGGCGCTTGGGCATTTGATGGGCGCGCGAGCGGGAGGAGCAGATCCTCTGGGGCTGGACTCCATTGCCATTGGGGGAACTCTGCAATTTTCGTTGTACCGTCCAGTCAGGCGCCTTGACCCCCTGCATTCACCGGATGCAGGCGCCTTGGACACTCGACTCCGGTTACATGTACAGATGCGATCGATCGGCTGTTGGAAAGGAAATCAACATGGAAGGAAATGTTGAGGAGCCCCCGCCGTGTTCATCCGGTAAATTATTCTGGCTTCCGCAGGGACAGCTCTGCCTCAGGGAGCGATTGAGAGAGAGCTGTGAAGAGCGAGCGCGGCGGGTGGAATGGCTTTTATGTGTCCATGCATGCCTCCTCCCAGGGAAACGGGGGGCAAAGGAACGGGAGGGGGAGCATGGCCGCACCGTGTCATCGCCGGTGTGTTTCTGGTTCGAAGAACCAGTGGACACGCGCTGAGATGGGCATGAGGGCAGTTGGATCTCATTTACCCAGGTGAACTAGTAGCCATGGTACATGCCTTCGAGATAAAACCGGGCACACTTGAGCGAGGTATGGGCCGGCCCAGTTAGGCGTCATTTTCTTTTTCCTTTTCTTTTTATTCGACTGTATTTTTATGTTTTTTTTTCGTTTTTTGAAAAATGTTCAGATCTAAACTTTGTTCAGATTCAAGCCTGTTTAAATTTTAAAATTGCTCAAATTCAAAATTTTGTCTAAATTTGAAAAAAAATTGATTTTCAAACATCAATATCCTTCAATTCCCCCTTCTCTGTCACCAAATATACCAAAACCCTATAGCTATACTCGCATTCAAACCAACATGATCAACAACATGGCAATTTTATTGTGAATTGCATAGCAGTTCACAGTTCGTTACAAGCTAATTTTGAAATAAGAGTATCAAACCGCAGAGAGCTACTGGTAGAGGTCTTGATGCACCTCGTTACTATCAACCAAAGGGTCCTAACACTAGTGGAAACAGGGCCTCTAGTCCCGGGCCGTAAGGGCCTTTAGTCCCGGTTTTTGAACCGGGACTAATCAAGCAGGACTAGAGGCCCACCACTAGTCCCGACCCAGTTACCAGCCGGGACTAGTGGATGTCCACGTGGCTGCCCCTGCACGCTCGTGGTGCACCCCCACTAGTCCCGGTTGGTGTTACGGACCGGGACTAGTGGGTTTCTGCCGCAGCATTTTGCCCATTTTATCTGTCGCGGCAGAGCATTACCTTGGACTAGTGGTTCTCTGTCACGGCAGCATTTTGTGCCCTTTCTCTGCCGCAGTAGAGATTTCATTTTTTATTGTTTTATACTTATTTTTCATTTCAACATAGTTTTTGAATATTTCTATGCCACCACATATCGTACACATTCGTGCATATATAAGATAATTTGTATTACGATATCGAGCATACAAATATATACAATTTACATAGTTACATGGAGATCACAAAATCTTGGGACTAGAGCACGTCCGTTCGATTACATGGAGATCAGTAACGCCTATTCACACTAAATTCTCCGACATCGTCTACGATCTCTTTGACAATAAATATCTCCAGCTCCTCCGCAATTGCTAGTACGCGTTGCGCTGGTAGTAGTTGATCCCGCATTCTCTCGAACTATATATAAGAAAAAGGAGATCAATATGAATATCAATCATGATAACAAAATGTGATGGCAATAAAATGATGGTGTGAATGCATTGCTTACATCGACTCTATAATCATTGTGTTCGGTGGTAAACATGCGAATGAACTCGCATACGTAGAATCCACATAGATTCGACCCCTGTGGCTGCCTCGCACTTTACAAGAATAGAATTCAATCAAAATAATAATCTAGCATCATTATTGTATTGAAACTAGAAGTAAAGAGATGCGTGGACATATGACGTGCTACTTACCGAGACTGCCCTAAACGTCAGCTTCTCACTAAATACACCGGTAACCTCGCGCTTGAACCGGATCCAAACCCTGCCCGACGAAGAAAATGAATGAATGGGTTATAGTACAAGCATCGATCTTGGAGATGCCTCAAACTAGCTACAGGACTGGCCTATTTATAGTACAAGCAGCTCGGCATAGTATCGACACTCACGACATAATGTCAACACTCACCCCTATTACTAGTGCTCACTCGTGTTTTGTCCCGGTTGGTGTCTCCAACCGGGACTAAAGGTTCATCCAACCGGGACTAAAGGTTCAATCCCTATTATTAGTGCTGCCTGGCCCAGCCTGCCGCAATCCCTTTAGTCGCAGTTGGTTTCTCCAACTGGGACTAAAGGTTCAACCCCTATTATTGGTGTTGTCTGGCCCAGCCTGCCGCAATCCCTTCAGTCGCGGTTGGTTTCTCAAACTGGGACTAAAGGTTCAACCCCTGTTATTGGTGCTGCCTAGCCCAGCCTGCCGCAATCCCTTCAGTCGCGGTTGGTTTCTCCAACTGGGATTAAAGGTTCAACCCCTATTATTAGTCCTTCCTGGCCCAGCCTGCCGCAATCCCTTCATTCGCGGTTGGTTTCTCCAACTGAGACTAAAGGTTCAACCCCTATTATTAGTGCTACCTGGCCTAGCCTGCCCCGCCCTTTCCCTCTATTTATAGTGCGGCCGTCATGGCCACCCACACATACACACATTTCTCGCCGCCTACTTTAGGATGCCCATCCCGCATCCTCGTATTCGACTCGGCGGCAATATGATTCACAATATGATTACATAAAAGGTTTAATATATTACACCAACATCCCTATCTAGTGTTGTTGTTTTCTTCTGCGCCGTAGCCATGGAGAATCTTCATCATTTAACAGGAGGCTGGGTCAGTTTTCACTTTAAAGGGCGGAATTTCATGAAACTTATTATAATCTTCTGACATATCTGTCTTGTCATCCACTCTCACGATATTTCTTTTTCGTGAAAGAACTATGTGGCGCTTTGGCTCATCGTACGATGTATTCTTTTGCTGATTTCTTTTTCTCGGTTTCGTAGACATGTCCTTCACATAGAAAACCTGAGCCACAACATTGGCTAGGACGAATGGTTCGTCCATGTACGCAAGATTGTTGAGATCCACTGTTGTCATGCCATACATTTCGTCTACATGTACCCATCCTCCTGTCATCTTAGCCCATTTGCACCGAAACAAAGGGACCTTAAAAGTAGGTCCATACTCAAGTTCCCATATCTCCTCTATATACCCATAATATGTGTCCTTCTGCCCATTGTCATCTATTGCATCAAAGCGGACACCACTGTTTTGGTTGGTGCTCTTTTTATCTTGGGCGATCGTGTAAAATGTATTACCATTTATCTCGTACCCTTGGAAAGTACATATAGTCGAAGATGGTAACCGTGCCCACAAGTACAGCTGATCTTCAACAGTGTTGTTATTCATGAGATGTTTCTGCAACCAACTGACGAAAGTGTCCTCGTGTTCCACTTTAATCGAGGAGTCACGCATCCCCAGGTTTTCCGAGCATACAATAATCTTGTGTTTCTCGATATACGGAGCCACCAAGGTGGAATTGTGTAGAACTAGGTAGTGTGCTTTATTGAAAGAATCCATGTCCATACATACCATTGTTTTCCTTCCTAGTGTGCCTTTTCCAGTTAGCCTCCCCTCATACCGAGATTCAGGAACACCAATCGGCTTAAGGTCAGGAAGAAAGTCAACACAAAACTCAATGACCTCCTATGTTCCATAGCCCTTGGAGATGCTTCCTTATGTCCTAGCACGATTATGAACATATTTATTTAAGACTCCCATGAACCTTTTGAAGGGGAACATATTGTGTAGAAACACAGGACCAAGAATTCTAATCTCTTCGACTAGGTGAACTAGGAGGTGCGTCATAATATTGAAGAAATATGGAGGGTACAACAACTCGAAGCTGACCAGACATTGGACCACATCAATCTGTAACCCCGATAGACTTTCTGGATCGATTACCTTCTGATAAATTGCATTGAGGAATGCACATACCTTCATAATGGCCAGCCGGACATTTTTCGGTAGAATCCCTCTTAATGCAACCGGAAGCAATTGCGTCATAAGCACGTGACAGTCATGGGACTTTAGGTTTTGGAAATTTTTTCTCTTTCATATTTACTATTCCCTTTATGTTAGACGGGAAGCCAAACAGGACCTTGATACTAAAAAGGACTTCAAAAAAGATTTCCTTCTCTTCCTTGGTAAGAGCATAGCTGGCAGGCCCTTGAAACTGCCCTGGATGCTTGCCGTCTCGTCCTTTATGACGTTGCTGGTCCTCTCATGCTTCTGGTGTATCTTTTGACTTCCCATACAAGCCCAAGAAGCCTAGAATATTGACGCAAAGATTCTTCGTCAGGTGCATCACGTCGATTGCAGAGCAGACCTCATGGACTTCCCAATAGGGTAGCTTCCAAAATATAGATTTCTTCTTCCACATGGGTGTGCGTCCGTCGGCATCTTTTGGAACAGATTGTCCTCCGGGACCCTTTTCAAATATTACATTTAAATCCTTGATCATATCAAATACATCAGCACCAGAACGGGGGGCAGGCTTCTTCCGGTGATCTACCTCGCCATCGAAATGCTTGCCTTTTTTCCTTAAGGGGTGTCTGGGCGGAAGAAAACGACGATTGTATAGGTACACATTCTTCCTAGATTTATTCAGATATATACTTTCAGTCTCATCTAAACAGTGTGTGCATGGATTATATCCCTTGTTCGTCTGTCCTAAGATGTTACTAAGAGCGGACCAATCATTGATGTTTACAAACAACAACGCTCGTAGGTCGAATGGCTCATGTTTGTGCTCATCCCACACACGTAAACCTGGTTCGGCCCACAACTGTAAAAGTTCATAAACTAATGGCCTTAGGTACACATCAATGTTGTTGCCGGGTTGCTTAGGGCCTTGGATGAGCACTGGCATCATAATGAACTTCCGCTTCATGCACAACCAAGGAGGAAGGTTGTAGATACATAGAGTGACGGGCAGATGACCCACAAGTATAGGGGATCGCAACAGTCTTCGCGGGTAGTATTACCCAATTTATTGATTCGACATAAGGTGAGCCAAAGAATACTTGCAAGCCTTAACAACTGAGTTGTCAGTTCAGCTGCACCTAGAAATAGTTCTTGCTCACAGAAGTCTATCAGTAGCAACAGTTTGGTAGTAGCAACAGCAGTAGTAACAGCAACAGTGAACAATAGCAATAGTAACAGTAACGGTAACAGTAGGATTCGAGTGCGGTAGGCATAGGGATGGATGGATGAGCGTTGCATGGACGAGTCTAAACATGTAACTTCAAGAACTAGGGCATTGCAGATAAATAATAACAAGCATCCAAGTACTAAACAATCCTAGACATGTGCTCCAAATATAGTCATACATGCTCGCAATGAGAACTGGCACAACATCATCTGTCCAGCCAGCCCGTGGCAGTGGGGCCTCTAGGGAACTACTGGCAATTAAGGTGCTCCTTTTAATAGAGCACCGGATCAAAGCATTAACACTCCGTGAACACACGTGATCCTCACACCACAGCCATCCCCTCCGGTTATCCCAATTATTGTCACTTTGGGGCCTTTGGATCCGGACAATCATATGTGTACACAACTTGTAGATAAGATCATAAACAATACTATCATAATGATTCAATAATAAGTTCACATCTGAGATCATGACACTCAGGCCCTAGTGACAAGCTGAAGGGAATATGCCCTGAGAGGCAATAATAAAATGTTTATTATGTGTATTCCAAGTATATGATAGATGTTTATTTTGCATGCTATAATTGTATTAATACGGAAACATTAATAATGTGTGTTTAATAAACAAACAGAAAGTTCCTAGTTATGCCTCTCTCATAAACTAGTTCGTTGATTAACAAGATGATCACAGTTTCCTGATCATAGACATTGGATGTTGTTAATAACGAGATCACAACATTAGTGTAATAGTGTGATGAACATTCATCCGAAGTATAGCATTACGATCAAAGTCATTGATTTTATATTGCTATAAACAACTTACGAAGTAGTCCTAATCCTTAGACCATGAGATCATGCCAATCACTAACACCGGAAGAGTTTCTTGTTGACATCAAACGTCACACCGTAACTGGGTGATTATAAAGATGGCTTCAAAGCTACTAAAGTGTTATGTTGAGAATCATGGATCAAGAGTGGAATTTGTTCATCCCGATAACGGATAGATATACTCTGGGCCCTCTCGGTGATATCACATTGGTTAGCTTGCAAGCAAGTGATTTGATCACTAGAATGTTATACCACGGGAACAAGAAAAGAGTGCATGTCAGTAACGATATCAAACTAGGTATGGAGATACCGATGATCGAATCTCGGACATGTAATATATCGTGAAACAAAGGGATTAAGATACAAGCATAAAAGGTTCCGACGATCACAGGAAAGTCATTGTTGAATGTGTGGGAGTCAGTATGGATCTCTAGGTCCCGCTACTGATTATTGATCGGAGAAGGGTGGAAATTTGGTGGAAATTTAATGGCAAGTTTGAGTGGGATTTTGAGTGGAGGGAATTTAAAGGAATTTTGTGAGTGGAGTGTCCACCCACATGAAGAGGGGAGGGCAAGGGGGCAGACCCATGCGCCGGCCACCCCCTTGGGGTTCCCCCCTCTCCTATAAAAGGCACCCCTCTCCTCACTTCTCACTCACACCTCCTCGTGAAGGATCTCTCTCCCCCTCTAGAATTTATCCCCCATGGTCTCGGACTAGCGAGATACATGTTCCCGGTGGCTATTCGGCAAGAAAGGGTTGTGCTTCTGCTGCATCGCTGGAGCGAGGAGGCGGAGGTTGTTTGGTGTCTTGTACGTGTGTGTGAGCACGGATGCGCTGCTGCTTTGCGGCGCTAGGACTTCCTCTCGATCTTGAGATCGGCAAGAGATCGTCTACATCAACCACGAGTTGAACTCGTTAAGCTTTGTCAGTCTTCAAGGGTATGTTCTCTACGGATATACATCTGCCCGTTGTTTGTATCTAGTAGATAAATCTTGGTACATGGTTGTTCCCATCGTAGGAATTTTTTTGTTTTCTATGCTGCGAACCCTACAGTGGTATCAGAGCCGGATCTATGCGTAGATGCTTTACACGGGTAGTACACATATGAGTATGTGGGTGATGATGATCATGTTGTTGCTCCTTAGTTGTAATTTTGGATTTTGGTGGCATAGTGGGATGAAGCGGCCCGGACAAACTTTACATATCCTCGCACATGAGACCTATTCCACGCTTGACATGCAACTAGTTTGCATAAGTGGCTAGCGGGTGTCTGTCTCTCCTACTATAGTCAATATCTATTTTGCAACGAGTTGTCAACAATTTGGTTATACTTGTTGTGGTTCATGTTCGTAGGTAAGAACGGTTCTATCTCGAAAGCCCTAAGCCACGTAAAACTTGCAATGGATAAATTAGAGGCGTCTAGTTTAGATTGTTGCTGGGCTAGTGTTATGATATGGTGATGTTTTAAGTAGAAGTATGAGATGATACTCTTACAACATACATAACGTGTAATCTCCATAGACCTTGGACTTACACATATAGGTATGATAGTGATCATACCACGGTGCACATGATAGAGATCATATGCGGGAACCATATCATTCCACTAATAAACATGTGATGTTTGATAGCATCTTATATTGCTTGTTTAGCGCTTTGTTAGCATAATAAGATGATCCCTCATTTAAATATCAAGATAAGAATATGTTCTTCCTTTAGTATGCACCGATTATGTTTTCGTCGCTCCAAGACATCACGTGATGATCGGGTGTTCTTGGATCCACGACCATATATCGGGTGTAAAACAGTTACACACGCGAATACTAAGGTTCTAACTTGGCGAGCCTAGCATGTACAGACATGGCCTCGGAACACGGACCGAAAGGTTAAGCATGAGTCATATAGTAGATATGATGCCCATTTGATGCTCGCCTTTGAAGCTACACCGACTCACGTGATGATCGGACTTGGTGTAGTGGATTTGGTTCATGTAGTCACCAAAAAGGCACGAGGGATGTCGTTTTTGAGTGGGAGTTCATTTGTAATATGGATTAGTTGAACTCAATCTATAATAAACTTAGTCTAAACTTTACAAATTCTGTTGTAGATGGCACCACCTGCTTTTAATTTCAATGTGTTCATGGAGAAAGAGAAACTTGCAACGAACGGTAGCAACTTTACCGAATGGGCCATGAATTTGAGGATTCTCCTCTCTGCTGCACAAAAGCTATATGTGCTAGAAGCGCCGCTAGGCCCCCCACCCTTTGAGGATGCCCCTGACGAGGAGAAGAATGTCTATCAGACTCGTCAGGAGGACCACAACTTAGTTCATTGCGGCATATTGTATGGGCTAGATCCGGAACTTCGAAAACATTTTGAAAACGACAATGCATTTGATACAATGGGTGAGTTGAAAATGATTTTCGACACACATGCTGCTGTAGAGAGCTACAATGCTTCAGAAAAGTTCTTTAGCTGCATGATGGAAGAGCACATCTCCGTTAGTGAGTATGTACTCAAGATGTCGGGTTACGCCGATAAGCTTGTGTCCTTGGGAATAACGATTCCCATTGACTTAGGCATCCATCATGTTCTGCAGTCTCTGCCACCTAGCTATAAGAGCTTCGTGATGAACTATAATATGCAAGGCATGAAGAAGTCTCTCCCCGGGCTTCTGTCAATGCTTAAAACTGCAGAAGTGGAGATCAAAAAGGAACATCAAGTGTTGATGATCAATAGGAACACTAGTTTCAAGAAATAAAAGAAGGGAAAACGGAAGGGAAGTAAGGGCGGCAAGCCGGTTGCCGTGCTTGAAAAGAAACCCCGAGTTGGACCTAAGTCTGATACCGAGTGCTACTATTGTAAAGGGATTGGCCACTGGAAGCGCAACTGCCCCAAGTATTTGGCAGACAAGAAGGCCGGCAAGGCAAACAAAGGTATATATGATATACATGTTATTGATGTGTACTTGACTAGTGCTCGCAGTAGCACCTAGGTATTTGATACCGGTTCAGTTGCTAATATTTGTAACTCGAATCAGGGGCTGCGGAACAAGCGACCGCTAGCAAGGGGTGAGGTCAAGATGCGTGTCGGCAATGGATCAAGCGTTGATGTGATCGCCGTAGGAACGCTACCTCTCCACTTGCCGTCGGGATTAGTAATAAACTTGAAGAATTGTTATCTGGTGCCAGCACTTAGCATGAACATTGTATCTGGATCGTGTTTAATGCGAAGTGGTTATTCAATTAAATCCGAGAACAATGGTTGTTCCATTATATGAATGAAATCTTTTATGGTCATGCACCGATGATGAATGGTTTATTTCTATTGGATCTCGATAATAATGTTACACATATTCATAATGTTGAAGCTAAAAGGATTAAACTAAATGATGATATATCCGCATATATGTGGCACTGCCGTCTAGGTCATATTGGCGTTAAACGCATGAAGAAGCTCCATTCGGATGGACTTTTGGAATCACTTGATTTTGAATCATTTGATACATGTGAGCCATGCCTTATGGGCAAGATGACTAGAACGTTTTTTCGGTTCAATGGAACGGGCGACATATTTATTGGAAATCATACATTCTGATGTATGTGGTCCAATGAGTGTGTCGGCGCGAGGTGGATATCGTTATTTTGTTACTTTCACGGATGATTTGAGTAGATACGGTTATATCTACTTGATGAAACACAAGTCTGAAACCTTTGAAAAGTTCAAGGAATTTCAGAATGAAGTGGAAAATCATCGTAATAGAAAGATCAAATTACTACGGTCCGACCGTGGAGGTGAGTATCTAAGTTACGAGTTTAGCACTCACATGAAAGAGTGTGGAATTTTTTCACTACTCACACCTGCCAGAACACCACAGAGAAATGGTGTGTCGGAACATCGTAATCATACTTTATTAGATATGGTTCGATCTATGATGTCTCTGACGGACTTGCCGTTGTCATTTTGGGGTTATGCACTAGAAACTGCTGCATTCACTTTAAATCGGGCACCATCTAAATCCGTTGAAAAGACACCGTATGAATTGTGGTTTGGAAACAAACCTAAGCTGTCATTTCTTAAAGTTTGGGGATGCGATGTTTATGTGAAGAAACTTCAACCGGATAAACTCGAACCCAAAGCACAAAAACGCGTCTTCATAGGATACCATAAGGAAACTATTGGGTATTCCTTCTATCACAGATCCAAGGGCAAGGTTTTTGTTGCCAAGAATGGATCCTTTCTAGAGAAAGAGTTTCTCGCGAAAGGTGTGAGTAGTCGGAAGGTAGAATTCGAAGAGGTTATTGAACCTTCTCTTCAAAGTATGGCGAGTAGCACAGCGCCGGAAGTTGTTCCGGAGTTGGCTTCACCTGTTGAAGAGGGAACTAATGATAATGATCATGAAACTCCGAAAGAGAGTACTACCGAACCTTGCAGGTCTAGCAGGACGCATGCAGCTCCCGAGCTGTACGGAAATCCTGTCATGAATTTCATGGTTGATGAAAATGATGACCCTGCGACGTATGAAGAAGCGGTGATGAGCCCAGATTCCAACAAATGGTTAGAAGCCATGAAATCCGAGATGGAATCCATGTATGAAAATCAAGTTTGGAACTTGGTGGACTTACCTCACGACCGAAAGGCCATGGAGAACAAATGGATTTTCAAAAGGAAAACTGATGTTGATGGTAATGTAACCGTCTATAAAGCTCGACTTGTCGCAAAGGGGTTTCGAAAAATTCAAGGAGTTGACTACGATGAGACATTCTCTCCCGTAGCGATGCTAAAGTCAGTTAGGATTATGTTATCAATTGCTGGATATTTCGATTATGAGATATGGCAGATGGATGTCAAAACCGCGTTTCTCAATGGTAATATTGAAGAAGAGTTGTATATGATACAACCAAAGGGTTTTGTCGATCCTAAGGATGCTAACAAGGTGTGCTAGCTTCAGCGATCCATCTATGGATTGAAGCAAGCATCACGAAGTTGGAATCTCCGCTTTGATGAGGTGATCAAAGAGTTTGGATTTGTCCAAACTTATGGAGAAGCTTGTATTTACAAGAAAGTGAGTGGGAGCAATGTGGCATTTCTGATATTATATGTGGATGACATATTATTGATTGGAAATGATATAGATCTTTTAAACAGTGTTAAAAGTTATCTAAACAACAAATTTTCAATGAAGGACCTAGGTGAAGCGTCATACATATTAGGCATAAAGATCTATAGAGATAGATCTAGGCGCCTAATAGGGATATCGCAAAGTACATACCTTGATAATATTTTAAAGAAGTTTAAAATGGAAGATAGTAAGAAGGGGTTCTTACCTATGACACAAGGCACGACATTGAGTAAGACTCAAAGTCCGTCTACAGCAGAAGAAAGAGAGAAACTGGACAAAGTCCCCTATGCTTCAGCCATAGGCTCTATAATGTACGCCATGCTATGTACAAGACCGGATGTGGCACATGCTATTAGTTTGACTAGTAGGTACCAATCAGATCCAGGTTCGGAACACTGGAAAGCGGTCCAGAATATCCTTAAGTACTTGCGAAGAACTAAGGATATGTTTCTTGTATACGGAGGTGATGAAGATCTCGTCGCTAAGTGTTATGTTGACGCTAGCTTTGACACTGATCCGGATGACTCTAAGTCTCAATTCGGATACGTATTTCTCATGAATGGCGGAGCGGTTAGTTGGAGGAGCTCCAAACAACCTGTGGTGGCAGGATCAACAACGGAGGCCGAATATGTTGCTGCTTCAGAAGCGGCTCAGGAAGCGGTTTAGATGAAGGAGTTCATATCCGAACTAGGTGTGGTTGCAAACGCGTTGGACCCAATGGTGATCTATTGTGTCAACAATGGTGCCATTGCCAATGCCAAAGAGCCAAGGTCTCACAAGCATTCCAAGCATATTAAGCGCTGGTTTCACTCCATCCGCGAGCATGTCAAGGATGGAGATATACAGATTTGTAAAGTACATATGGATCTCAATGTAGCAGATTCGTTGACTAAAACTCTCCCTAGATCAAAACATGATCTACACCAGAACTCCATGGGTGTTAGATACATCACTATGTAACTAGATTATTGTCTCTAGTGCAAGTGGGAGACTGAAGGGAATATGCCCTGAGAGGCAATAATAAAATGTTTATTATGTGTATTCCAAGTATATGATAGATGTTTATTTTGCATGCTATAATTGTATTAATACAGAAACGTTAATACATGTATGTTTAATAAACAAACAGAAAGTTCCTAGTTATGCCTCTCTCATAAACTAGTTCGTTGATTAACAAGATGATCACAGTTTCCTGATCATAGACATTGGATGTTGTTAATAACGAGATCACAACATTAGTGTAATGGTGTGATGAACATTCATCCGAAGTATAGCATTAAGATCAAAGTTATTGAGTTTATATTGCTATAAACAACTTACGAAGTAGTCCTAATCCTTAGATCATGAGATCATGCCAATCACTAACACCGGAAGAGTTTCTTGTTGACATCAAACGTCACACCGTAACTGGGTGATTATAAAGATGGCTTCAAAGCTACTAAAGTGTTATGTTGAGAATCATGGATCAAGAGTGGAATTTGTTCATCCCGATGACGGATAGATATACTATGGGCCCTCTCGGTGATATCACATTGGTTAGCTTGCAAGCAAGTGATTTGATCACTAGAATGTTATATCACGGGAACGAGAAAAGAGTGCATGTCAGTAATGAGATCAAACTAGGTATGGAGATACCGATGATCGAATCTCAGTCATGTAATATATCGTGAAACAAAGGGATTAAGATACAAGCATAAAAGGTTCCGACGATCACAGGAAAGTCATCGTTGAATGTGTGGGAGTCAGTATGGATCTCCGGGTCCCGCTACTGATTATTGATTGGAGAAGGGTCTCGATCATGTCCGAATTATTCGCGAACCGTAGGGTGACACACTTAAGGGACACTGACATCCAGTTGGAGCAAATGTTTCATGCCGAAAGAATAAACAAGCGCAAGAATTTATTTCACTAAATACCGAAACAGGTTTTCGGGTGAAATTGCATAAAGAGGTTATGCATGTGAAATGGAATTCTAGCAAGGGGTTATTTGTGAATGTTTGTCATTAAAGTAATTGACAAAATTCTGAATAAAATAAAAGAGTTTTATTTAATGAGAGTTTGCATTAAATTTGGTGGAAATTTAATGGCAAGTTTGAGTGGGATTTTGAGTGGAGGGAATTTAAAGGAATTTTGTGAGTGGAGTGTCCACCCACATGAAGAGGGGAGGGCAAGGGGGCAGCCCCATGCGCCGGCCACCCCCTTGGGGTCCCCCCTCTCCTATAAAAGGCACCCCTCTCCTCACTTCTCACTCACACCTCCTTGTGAAGGATCTCTCTTCCCCTCTAGAATTTATCCCCCATGGTCTCGGACTAGCGAGATACATGTTCCCAGTGGCTATTCGGCAAGAAAGGGTTGTGCTTCCGCAGCATCGCTGGAGCGAGGAGGCGGAGGTTGCTCGGTGTCTTGTACGTGTGTGCAAGCACGGATGTGCTGCTGCTTTGCGGCGCTAGGACTTCCTCTCGATCTTGAGATCGGCAAGAGATCGTCTACATCAACCACGAGTTGAACTCGTTAAGCTTTGTCGGTCTTCAAGGGTATGTTCTCTGCGGATATACATCCGCCTGTTGTTTGTATCTAGTAGATAGATCTTGGTACATAGTTGTTCCCATCGTATGAAATTTTTTGTTTTCTATGCTGCGAACCCTACACAAGCATTAAGCACAACAAGTTGCGACAAAGTCAAATAGCACTAATAGAGATACTAGGCACTATGCCCTAACAGATCTTACTCGATTACATGATAGAACTCATCCAATCCCTACCATCCCCAAGCCTACAGCGGGGATTACTCACTCATGTATGAGGGACACATCGGTGGTTGATGGAGATGCGTTGGTGATGATGATGGCGATGATCCTCTCCAAATTCACCGTCCTGGCAGGGTGCCAGAACAGAGTTTCTGGATCCGAATCTTGGTTTCTGGTGGCGGCGGTGGAGCGTAACTCTTTCTGAAAAACTATCGAACCCTCCTCTGTTTTTAGGTCAGAAGGTAACTTATAGACGCGGAGGGAGGCCGAGGAGCTGCCTGGGGTGGCCAGAACTCCCCCAGGCGCGGGGCAGTGGGCCCGCGCCTGGGGTGGGTCTGGGCCCCCAGGCCTCCCCTCTGTCTCCCCTTCTGGCTCCGTGGATCTTCTGGTGAAATATAATTTTTGGCATATTTTCCAGGATTTTTCCTGATAGTTCATTTTCTGCACAAAAACAAGACACCAAGGTAATTCTGCTGAAAACAGCGTCAGTCCGTGTTAGTTGTATCCAAATCACACAAGTTTATAGAAGAAACAATAGCAAAGTGTTCGAGAAAGTAGATGCGTTTTGGACGTATCAACTCCCCCAAGCTTAGCTTATTGCTTGTCCTCAAGCAATTCAGTTGAAAACTGAGTGCGATAAAAGAACTTTCATGAACACATTGCTTCATATGATGTAAATATTCTTAGCTTAGGAGTAGATGCTTTGACAATTCATAATAAAGAGTATGCAACTAAGTCTACTCAATAGTCATTGCAAGCTATGAAGAGAAACCAACTCAATAATAATAAGTAGCATGAAACATAAACACAAGCAACATTGCAATGCTCATAATAAGGTATGACAGAGTGGTATATCACTTGCCTTTGTTTGAAAAACACAATATAAATGTTGAGGCACCTCTGAAGTTCACATGAAGACTAGAGATAAAGATATCAGAGATACAAGCATAAAAGTCATGACATAATTAACCAAGTTTAGGAACAAACACGAGAATGACAACTATGCTCTCAAGAAGGTGCTCATAGAATAAGTGGTGACTCAACAAAGTTGTGGAAATGGTTTTGTGAAGGTTTGAAAGGCTTCCTAATGCTGAAAGTAAGGTACTCATTAGCTTTGAGCTCTCATTGCCCCTATCATAGGCATCTTCATGTGGTTAAGGTGAAAGTGAGGTCCACTCTGAATCATATGCTTGACAGACCATAGACTGGGAATCCCAAGTCCCTTGAGTACGAGGGTCGCTCTGCATGCTACTCAACTTTGGTCACCTGAAAGTTCTTGTCATTGTAAATACATGCATATCATCGAGAACCGCCAACGGGGTACCCCTTACACATGGTACAAGAGCTTTCCCATAACCAAAATGACAAGGCAAGCAGACAATAAGCATCTCAGCAATCTTTTTATTTACCATATGCATAGCTTTTTATTGAGGAAGCTTCATAGATGCTCATTATAGTGATGTTGCAAGTTTCCACCATGATTAAGCATGGCTTAGGCTAGCGGCCCAGACGTTTCTCTAACACAATGTATAAACTCCATGAACTAACAACTTCCCCTTTTATTTCACATCGTCGACATCCATAAACAAAAGAGCAAAGTATCAACTGGATGAGATATCCAACAGCTGTTGAAAGCGTTCCCCGTGACAACACGGTTCTGCTGACTCCCAGTATATAATAAGCAAGCATATAACTTTCATGGACTAGTCACAATGGTTCAGATTTATTAAGCACAAAGAATAAAGTGTGCCATCAAGTTCGTGAGAGCTTTACTAACTAACTTTCTCAAAACAGACAAACATTTTATTTTGGAAGAAAACAATGCATATGGAATATGCACTGAAATAGCAAATGATGCTAATAGGTAGGTATGGTGGACACAGCTGGCAATATTGGTTTTTGGGAGTTGGATGCACAGGTAGAGCACATACTGAGTGCAAGTGAAGGCTAGCAATAGAGAGGGAGCGACAAACAAGAGAGCAATAACTGTCATAATCATGCTTGCAACAAAACATGACTAATTATGGCATGAAAGTGATACAAGAACTCTGAGGCAAAATAAACATCGAGGCTTACTGACTATTGATTAGTCATATGCATGCGTGAGCATGTGCCAAGTCGATTCACATGAACAGTCAGAGGAGGATACCACAATGTCATACCGAAGTATGAATAAAACAATGCAAGCAAACATTCATATGACATGCTACAAACTATTATCAAGCCGGAGCTAACCATAGACAAGCAAGAACTGCTGAGCATCCATAATCACATACACCTTACACAAACAGGCTAAGCATGCTCACAATGATGATTATATGTACAAAAATGAAACAAATAGAGTTCGTTACCAGCCTCTTACCACACCTCGAGTTGTCTTAATCTTCATTATTTCCCTTCACTTGTGTGACTTGAATAATTAACATGAAAACCAATATCCACTGAGGACGGCTGAACCCTGCGAAGAACTCACAAAACCAAAGAAGAACAACAAATATTTTTGGTGTTTTCGATTTTTTTAGAAACAAGCAAACAAAGAAAAACCAAACAAAAACAAATCAAACCAAACAAAGCAAAATATTTTTGGATTTTTATTTTAAGGCAAACCAAAACAAAGAAACAAACCAAGAGAAACAACAAAAATATTTTTGCTATTTTTGTGTTGTTAGAAAGAAGCAACAAAAACCAAAAAGAAAGCAAAACAAATGGATATACAAAGAACCGACCGAGTATATATATATATATATAAATATATATATATATATATATATGAGTGTGATGTCGGTATACCTCCCCCCAAGCTTAGGATTTTGGCCTAAGAGGGGCTCAATAACGCGGATAGTAACCCCATGTTGGTGGGTCATCATAGGAATGATCATATTCAGGCACCTGTGATGAAGAAGAAGACGCGCCCCAATCAAATGAGGGCTGCTGGTATGAAGACTCTCCCAAGTTGGAGGGCTGAACCGAATTGTCTTCGGCATCCTCTGAAGGGTTTCGCGGCATAGTAAATCAAAATTTTCTACGGAGCGAACAGAGGGAAAGCCAAGATCTAATCTAGGAGATGCAAACAACAAGAGAGATTGGATTAGATCTTCATACCCTTGAAGATTCGCACAGCGGAACGTTCGTCGGAACGTGGGTGATGTAGTCGTACTCGCTTCTCCTCCTCGCGATCCGATCCGATCTAGCACCACAAGTGGCGGTGCCTCCGTGAGATGCACACGTGCAGCACCTCGACGTCTCCTCCTTCCTCGGACCAGCAAGTATGGTGGAGAGATAGATTGGATCTACAACACGACGGCGTGGTGTATATGGTGGAGAATTTCTGCTGCAGGGCTTCGCCTACAAACAGTCGGGAGGGAGAGAGGAAAGCTAGCAAGGCGGCTAGGGTTTGGAGGAGAGGTGTGGGGGGTTGGTGCGCCCCCACCCCTCTTTATATAGAGGGGGGGGCGCAGCCCTAGCCCCTCCCCCAAGCCCAAAGGATAAGGAGTGGGGGGCATGGACTCTCCCCTCTTCTAGAAACCCTATCTCTAGTTTAAACGATTTAAACTCTCTAGGATCGGCTGGGCCCTATGGGGCCTTGTGCCCCTGGCCCAATGCGGCCAGGACACTCCCTCATAGGCCCATGCCCCCTTCCGGAAGGTGGGGCCACGTTGGTCCCCTTCTGGAAGGTTCTAGAAGCTTCCGGTACAATACCGATTAACCCGGAACAATTCCGAACTCCAAAAACTGCACTGCCTTATATGAATCTTATTCTCCGGACCATTCCGGAACCTCTCGTGATATCCCGGATCCCATCCGAGACTCCGAACAAAAAATTCATAAACCAATTATCCAATCTATCCTAGCGTCGAGACACGTTAAGTGTGTGACCCTGCGGGTTCGAGAATATGCAGACATGATCTTCTATCAATAATCAACAGCGGGGTCTGGGCACCCATATTGACTCCCACACATTCATCGATGATCATATCGGATGAACCACGATGTCAGGATTCAAACAATCCCATATATATATTCCCTTCGTCACGCGATATTTTACTTGCCCGAGATTCGATCGTCGGTACCGTCATACCTAGTTCAATCTCGTTCACAGCAAGTACTTTACTCGTTCCGTAATCCGGTATCACTTTGTGATTAACTCCTTAACCACATGCTTGCAAGCGGTGTTGATATCGATTACCGAGTGGGCCCGAAGTATATCTCTCCGACTTGGGAGGGACAAATTCCATCTCGATACATACAACCCAACAGATACTTTCCGATCACCTGAGAGACACCTTTATGATCACCCTCTCATAGGATGACGTTTGATGACCTCAAAGCTTTCTTCCGATACCAGGGAGTTGTATTATCTCATGGTCTAAGGAATACAATATTTGACATAAGAAAAGCTTCGCAAAGACGAACACGATGACACGATCTAATTGCTTCGCTTAGTTTGGGTCTGTCCACTATATCATTCACCCAATGATATGATCTCATTATCAATTGACAACTCATGTCTATGGTTGGGAAACCTTAACCATCATTGATCAATGAGCTAGTCCATAGAGGCGTACTAGGGACATGGTGTTGTTCACAAACCACACAAGTATTAAAGTTTCCGCTTAATACAATTCTAGCATGGAATATAAACTTTATCATGAACAAGAATTATAATAATAACATCTTTATTATTGCCTCTAGGGCATAATTCCAACAGTCTCCCACTTGCACTAGAGTCAATAATCTAGTTTACATCTGGCAACAATCTCACACCCATGGCACTGAGGTGTTGATCATGTTATACATGTGGAAGAGGTTTAGTCAATGGATCTGCGACATTCAGATCTGTATGTACTTTGCTAATCTTCAGATCTCCATCTGCAATATAATCTCGGATTATATGAAACTTGCGGTTGATATGCTTGGTCTTTGGATGATATCTTGGTTCCTTAGCGAGTGCTATGGCGCCAGTGTTGTCACACAATATGTCCAGTGGGTCCAATGCACTTGGAACCACGCCAAGCTCAGTGATGAAGTTTCTGATCCAAACTCCTTCACTTGACGCTTCTGCAGCAGCCATGTATTCCGCTTCCACTGTAGATCCCGCGATCACGCTTTGCTTGCAGCTTCTCCAGCTCAGAACTCATCCATTCAAAATATAAACGTATCCTGTCTGAGATTTGGAATCATCCTTGTCGGTGTCAAAACTAGCGTCGACGTAACCTTTTACGACAAGCTGTTCATCACCCCCATAGACTAAGAACATTTCTTTAGTCCTATTTAGGTACTTTAGGATGTTCTTCATGGCTGTCCAGTGTTCCACTCCTGGATCACTTTGATATCTGCTCGTCAAACTAAGAGCATTGGACACATCCGGTCTAGTACACAGCATGGCATACATGATGGAACCTATGGCCGAGGCATAAGGCACTTTGCTCATAGCTTCCCTATCATTTACCGTAGCTGGACACTGAGCCTTGCTCAATATCTTACCTCACAACATAGGCACTGAACCTTTCTTTGCCTTATCCATTCTGAACCTTTTCAGAACTTTGTCTAGGTATGTACTCTGGCTTAAAGTTATCAGGCGTCTTTGTCTATCTCTATAGATTTTGATGCCCAATATATAAGCAGCTTCACCTAGGTCTTTCATTGAAAAACACTTGTTCAAATAACTCTTCACATCGTTAAGCATGTTGATGTCATTTCCGATAATCAATATGTCATCCACATATAGTACCAGAAACGTCACCGAGATCCCACTCACTTTCTTGTAGATGCAAGCTTCGTAGCAATTTGGAACAAATCCAAAGCTCTTGATCACTTGATCAAAACGAAGGTTCCAACTCCGAGATGCTTGCTTCAGTCCATAAATGGAACGCTGAAGTTTGCATACTTTACTAGCATCCTTAGGATCGACAAAACCTTCGGGTTGCATCATATACAACTCTTCATCAATGTTGCCATTGAGGAAAGCAGTCTTGACATCCATCTGCCATATTTCATAATCATGAAACGCAGCAATTGCTAATAAAATCCGAATGGACTTAAACATCGCTACGGGAGAGAAAGTCTCATCGTAGTCAACACCTTGAACTTGTCAAAAACCTTTCGCAACAAGCCGTGCTTTATAGACGGTAACATTACCATCCGCGTCCGTTTTCTTCTTGAAGATCCATTTGCACTCAACGGCCTTTCGGTCGCTAGGAGGGTCCACCAAAGTCCATACTTGGTTTTCGCTCATGGATCCCAATTCGGATTTCATGGCTTCTAGCCATTTCTCAGAGTCTGGGCTCATCATCGCTTCCTCATAGTTCGTAGGTTCACTGTCTTCTACTAACAAGACAGTCAAGACAGGGTTGTCGTACCACTCAGGAGGGGCACGCGACCTTGTCGACCTGTGACGTTCAGTAGCAGCATCGTCCGAAGCTTCATGATCCTTGTCATTAGCTTCCTCTATTGTTGGTGCAGGCGGCACTGGAACAATTTCAGGTGCTGCTCTACTCTCCAATTCAAGAGAAGGTTCAATAACCTCGTCTAGCTCTACTTTCCTCCCACTCACTTCTTTCGAGAGAAACTCCTTCTCAAGAAAGGAACCGTTCTTTGCGACAAACACTTTGCCTTCGGTTCTGTGATAGAAGGTATACCCAATAGTTTCCTTAGGGTATCCTATGAAGACGCATTTCTCCGCTTTGGGTTCGAGCTTGTCCGGCATCAACTTCTTGACGTAAGCTTCGCATCCCCAAACTTTAAGAAACGACAACTTAGGTTTAGCACCAAACCACAGTTCATACGGTGTCGTCTCAACGGATTTAGATGGATCCCTATTTAAAGTGAATGCAACGGTTTCTAATGCATAACCCCAAAATGATAACGGCAAATCAGTAAGAGACATCATTGATCGGACCATATCTAATAGGGTTCGATTCCGGCGTTCAAACACACCATTGCGTTGTGGTGTTCCGGGTAGCGTGAGTTGCGAAACGATTCCGCTTGCTTTAAGACGCGTGAGAAAATCATAACTCAAATATTCACCTCCACGATCGGATCGTAGAAACTTAATCTTTCTGTTACGATGGTTCTCCACTTCATTCTGAAATTCTTTGAACTTTCCAAACGTTTCAGATTTATGTTTCATTAAATAGATATACCCATATCTACTTAGGTCATCGGTAAAAGTGAGAAAATAGCGATATCCACCGCGCGTCGAAACACTCATCGGTCCGCATACATCGGTATGTATGATTTCCAACAAGTCTGTTGCTCGCTCCATCATACCGAAGAACGGGGTTTTGATCATCTTGCCCATGAGGCATGGTTCGCATGTGTCAAATGATTCAAAATCAAGAGACTCCAAAAGTCCATCAGAATGGAGTTTCTTCATGCGCTTTACACCAATATGACCTAGACGACAGTGCCACAAATAAGTAGTATTATCACTATCTACTTTGCATCTCTTAGCCTCAATGTTATGGATGTGTGTTTCATCCCTTTCGAGATTTAGAAGAAATAAACCATTTACAAGAGGTGCATGACCATAAAAGATGTTACTCATATAAATAGAACAACCATTATTCTCCGATTTAAATGAATAACCGTCTTGCAATAAACACGATCCAGAAATAATGTTCATGCTCAACGCAGGCACATAATAACACTTATTAAGGTTTAAAACTAATCCCGAAGGTAAAACTAAGGAGAGCGTGCCGACGGCCATCACATCAACTCTTGATCCGTTGCCAACGCGCATCGTCACCTCATACCTCGCAAGCCGCCGTCTATTCCGTAGCTCCTGTTTCGAGTTACAAATATTAGCAACTGAACCGGTATCAAATACCCAGGCACTACAACGAGGGCTAGTAAGGAAAACATCAATAACATGTATATCAAATATACCTTTGCTGGTGCCAGCCTTCTTGTCCGCTAAGTACTTCGGACAGTTACGCTTCCAGTGACCCTTGTCCTTGCAATAGAAGCACTCAGTGTCCGGCTTGGGACCAGACCTGAGCTTCTTCTCAGCAGGGGCATTGCGCTTGCCGCCGCCCTTCTTGAAGGGTTTCTTTGCTCCCTTACCTTTCTTAAAGGAGGGCTTGTTGACCATCAACACATGATTATCCTTCTTGATGTCCACTTCCGCAGCCTTCAGCTTTGCGAAGAGCTCGGTGATCGTATCAGTGGAACCAATCTGATTATGAGTTACTACAAAACTTTTGTAGCTGGGAGGGAGTGATTGCAGAACCCTGTCAATCTTGAGCTCCTCTGGAATCGTGCATTCCAGTTGCTCAAGGCATTGAGTGTAGCCCGACATCTTTATGGCGTGCTCACTAACGGAACTCCCTTCCTCCATCTTGCAGTTAAAGAACTTCTCAGAGATCTCATATCTCTCAGAACGGGCTTGAGTCTGAAACATGGTTTTCAGCTCCTCGAGAATCTCAAAGGGCCCGGGATAGGTTTCAAAACAATTTTGAAGTTCCGGTTCCATAGCAAACAACATGGTGCTCTTAATCACACCATAATCATCTTTGCGCGACTGATAAACAACTTTCTCATCAGCCGGCGCAGTTGCAGCAGGGGGGTCACCTAACGCTTTCCCAAGGACATAGTCCTTTTGTCCGCCAGACAGAATGATTCTTAGATTGCGGAACCAATTGGTGAAGTTAGACCCATTGTTTCTAAGCTTTTCCTTCTCAGCAAAAACGTTGAAGTTGAAGTTGGATTTGGCCATGTGATCTACAGTATTTTCAAGTACAATTTAGACTATGTTCATGACAAATAGTTCAACTTAATCAAATTACTAGATGAACTCCCACTAAATTCAACATCCCTCAAGTTGTTTAGTGAACACGACCCAAATTCACCACACCTAATCCGATCATCACGAGAAGAGATGTGGTTTCAATGGTGGACAACAAAGTGTCGATCATATCATTCATATGACTCATGCTTAACCTTTCGGTTCTTGTGTTCCGAGGCCATGTCTGTACATGCTAGGCTCGTCAAGTTAGACCCAAGTATTTCCGCGTGTGCAAAACTGGCTTGCACCCGTTGTATGTGAGCGTAGAGTCTATAGCACCCGATCATCACGTGATGCTTGGAAACGACGAACTTTCGCAACGGTGCATACTTGGGGAGAACACAGGTTTTATCTTGATCTTTAAGTGAGGAATCATCTTATAATGCTACCGTCGCGATCTAAGCATAATAAGATACATAAAGGGATAAACATCACATGCATATAACTTTATGTGACATGGTATAGCCAATCTTCGCGCAATGATCTCCATCTTGTGCGTTCCGGCATGATCTCCATCACTCCACCATGATTGCCTCCACCACGAATAGCAACTACAACTATTGCTAACTACTTAGCAATAAAGTAAAGCTATTACATGGCGTATAAGAAGTTGACACACAGGTCATACACAATTATAAAGACAACCATATGGCTCCTGCCGGTTGTGTACTCATCGACATGCAAGTCGTGAAACATTACAAAACATGATCATCGCATACATTATACACATCACATCTTGGGCCATACCATATCACAGAAAACACTCCCTGCAAAAACAAGTTAGACGCCTCTACTTTGTTGTTGCATGTTTTACGTGGCTTTATGGGAGTAGATGCTAAGAACGATTCTTACCTACGGAAAGCCACAACGGTGATATTATGGTTGCCAAACTCCGGTGTTAATCCCATGACAACTATAGTGAGAGAAACTGACATCCACCAGCCGCATGTGTGGAACAAGCCACACGTCAAGTGCGGAGCCGGTCTCGCGAACGACGTCGCGTAAGGTTGGCCTGGACCGCTTCAATCTCACTATCCCGCGTCATAAGAAGAACACAAACAAGAGGCTTGCAACAGAAAACATCAACGCCCGCAACAACCATGTTGCGTTCTACTCGTGAAAAACATCTACGCTTAGATCTAGCTCTGATACCACTGAAGGGTTTCGCGGCATAGTAAATCAAAATTTTCTACGGAGCGAACAGAGGGAAAGCCAAGATCTAACTAGGAGATGCAAACAACGAGAGAGATTGGATTAGATCTTCATACCCTTGAAGATTCGCACAGCGGAACATTCGTCGGAACGTGGGTGATGTAGTCGTACTCGCTTCTCCTCCTCGCGATCCGATCCGATCTAGCACCACAAGTGGCGGTGCCTCCGTGAGATGTACACATGCAGCACCTCGACGTCTCCTCCTTCCTCGGACCAGCAAGTATGGTGGAGAGATAGATTGGATCTACAACACGACGGCGTGGTGTATATGGTGGAGAATTTCTGCTACAGGGCTTCGCCTACAAACAGTCGGGAGGGAGAGAGGAAAGCTAGCAAGGCGGCTAGGGTTTGGAGGAGAGGTGTGGGGGGTTGTTGCGCCCCCACCCCTCTTTATATAGAGGGGGGGTGCAGCCCTAGCCCCTCCCCCAAGCCCAAAGGATAAGGAGTGGGGGGGCATGGACTCTCCCCTCTTCTAGAAACCCTATCTCTAGTTTAAACGATTTAAACTCTCTAGGATCGGCTGGGCCCTATGGGGCCTTGTTCCCCTGTCCCAATGCAGCCAGGACACTCCCTCATAGGCCCATGCCCCCTCCCGGAAGGTGGGGCCACGTTGGTCCCCTTCTGGAAGGTTCTAGAAGCTTCCGGTACAATACCGATTAACCCGGAACAATTCCGAACTCCAAAAACTGCATTGCCTTATATGAATCTTATTCTCCGGACCATTCCGGAACCTCTCGTGATATCCCGGATCCCATCCGAGACTCCGAACAAAAAATTCATAAACCAATTATCCAATCTATCCTAGCGTCGAGACACGTTAAGTGTGTGACCCTGCGGGTTCGAGAATATGCAGACATGATCTTCTATCAATAATCAACAGCGGGGTCTGGGCACCCATATTGACTCCCACACATTCATCGATGATCATATCGGATGAACCACGATGTCAGGATTCAAACAATCCCATATATATATTCCCTTCGTCACGCGATATTTTACTTGCCCGAGATTCGGTCGTCGGTACCGTCATACCTAGTTCAATCTCGTTCACAGCAAGTACTTTACTCGTTCCGTAATCCGATATCACTTTGTGATTAACTCCTTAACCACATGCTTGCAAGCGGTGTTGATATCGATTACCGAGTGGGCCCGAAGTATATCTCTCCGACTTGGGAGGGACAAATTCCATCTCGATACATACAACCCAACAGATACATTCCGATCACCTGAGAGACACCTTTATGATCACCCTCTCATAGGATGACGTTTGATGACCTCAAAGCTTTCTTCCGATACCAGGGAGTTGTATTATCTCATGGTCTAAGGAATACAATATTTGACATAAGAAAAGCTTCGCAAAGACGAACACGATGACACGATCTAATTGCTTCGCTTAGTTTGGGTCTGTCCACCATATCATTCACCCAATGGTATGATCTCATTATCAATTGACAACTCATGTCTATGGTTGGGAAACCTTAACCATCATTGATCAATGAGCTAGTCCATAGAGGCGTACTAGGGACACGGTGTTGTTCACAAACCACACAAGTATTAAAGTTTCCGCTTAATACAATTCTAGCATGGAATATAAACTTTATCATGAACAAGAATTATAATAATAACATCTTTATTATTGCCTCTAGGGCATAATTCCAACATCCTATTCAACATTCTCTTCTTGCTGGGAGAGTTACCCAACATATGTGTCAACCTCCTCCTCCGTAAGTGACCATCCTTGCCTGTTATCAAAGTTAAACAAAGCAGGTGCAGGCAAATAAACTATTTTCTCACTCCTACCTTTTCTCCGACCTTGTTGGACAAAAGATAGTTCATATGTCAAACTTCTCACACTATCCCCCAAAGAAACAAAACCATGCTGAATCATGGATTCAATATCAAGCCTCTCTATGGAAAACTGAAAATCTGAATAATGAGGCTTTAAACCATGAAAAGCTAGCAACCTAGATGCAATGAGGCCTCCACAAATTCCACCCTTCTCACGGTTGATGGTGAGACGGTGAGTTATCAAAGCACCTAGACTATAAGAACTATTCCTATTCAGAGAAGTTGCAATAAAAGCTAGATCAAAAGAAGACAACTTTCTAGCAGTCTTTCTAGCAAGAACACACTTGGTAATGAAATAGGAAAAGTATCTAATAGCTGGGAGCTGGATGTTCCGAATTTTACCACTTTCCTTTGAGAAGTCAAAACCTTGGCAAATCTCAGCATACAAATCAACAAGTGACTTGGTCCTCTCCTTGATCTTCTCACAAGATCCCCACTGAGGTACTCTAATTGCTGCACAGAAATCAGCAAAAGGCAGGTTGACAGGCATATTATATATTTTGTAATGGACCATGGGATTAGAAGTAGACCAAGTGAAACGGAAGTCCTGCACAAAATCCATGGTTATCTTAACATATTGGATTGGTTCACCTTCAACAAAGTGCTTCAACCCTGCATTTGTAACCAATGTTTGAAAATCTTGGAGAATCCCCGCAGCTCTCATAAATTCATGGCATGAGTATATGGAGGGAAAAATTGCCTCCTCACGATGAACCTTCATTGGCTCATGCACCATCAAGTCATATTGATTCAGTGAATAAGCACTCATCTTCTTTGCTGAAATTTTTAGACAACCATCAAACCAAGTGATTTCTAAGTTGATAAATGATGAGAAACTACTATAGGAACTTGCTAGAGGACTACACATGCATCAAAACAAAGTTTCTAAGCATAGAACAAGCATGCAAGCTCAAACAACCTGTCACCTACAGTAGCAAAATACTCAAGATACAATCTACCAATCACAAATCTAATTGGACGAGTGGAGGAGGCACATACCAAGGAGCAATCCCTCCAAAAATCAGCACTTGAGATGGGATGAACAAGGAGATCGAAAATCGCGAGCAAGAATAGCAAGAACTCGAGCTTGAGCAAGTTTTTCGGTGTGTTTTGGGAGAGAGAAATAAGGTGGCTTTGAGGAGGCAGCCTGGAGGGGCCCAGGTGGGCCAGACCCCCCTAGGTGCCACTAGTGGTGGGCCCGCGCCTACCACAGGTGTGGGTCCTAGGGGTGGCCCCCTGGGTCATCTTAGGTGCCACTCTGCCCCTTTTTCGAGGAAAAAATTATTTTGAATTTTCTGGGATTTTTCGAAAAACTTTATTTTTGGCCAATTTTCAGGGTATGAAAATTGATTTTCTCGCAGAAATAGTTTTTTCAGAATAATCAAAAGCAAACCAAAAGACAAACTATAGGAGCTCTAAGAAACTCAAACAAGCAAACAACTAGCAAAACTAAAACTAAAGCAAAGACTAGTAAGGAGAAAGGAAAAAGAAAGCAAGTATAACCACAGTGGAAACATTATTTTGTTCATTAAAATCCTTTTGTTAACAAGGTTAATCAAGTCTTGTTACCAAAACAATCTTATATGCAACAAAACTTTGCATTCCACAAGGTGATTATGTTACCTAATACTTGATAGCAATGGTCCCAATCATAATAGTTTCAATATTTTCTTGCGGAATGGGACAATATATTTCTCCAACCTTGATGCCTTCAATATTTTCAATAGAATTCAGGCAATAGCTCTTAACAACCTTCTTGGGGAAATAGACAGTGTTCTCTTTGTCATTAATATTGAATGTTACTTTTCCTTGATTGCAATTGATGATAGCACCTGCAGTATTAAGAAAAGGCCTCCCAAGAATAATAGACATATTATCATCTTCAGGCATTTCAAGCACAACAAAATCTGTTAAGACCATGCAATTATGAGCTACTAGAACAGGAACATCCTCACATATACCAACAAGGACAGTAGTTGACTTATCAGCCATTTGCAAAGAAATATCAGTTGGTATCAACTTTTCTAGCTGGAGTCTCTTATAGAGAGAAAAAGGCATAACACTAACTCCAGCTCCCAAATCACATAAAGAAGTTCTAACATAATTGTTCTTAATGGAGCAAGGAATAGTTGGTATACCTGGATCACCAAGTTTCTTTGGAACCTTACTAGTGAAGGAGTAATTAGCAAGCAAAGTAGAAATCTACTCATTAGGAATCTTCCTTTTATTAGAGACAATATCCTTCATAATAAGGAGGCAATTTAATAGCATCACTCAAAGGAATTTGCAAAAATAAAGGTTTCATCCACTCACAAAACTTGTTGTAGTGTTCTTCCTCCTTTGACTTGTGTTTCTTACCTGGAAAGGGCATAGGTTTCTCCACCCAAGGTTCTCTCTCTTTACCATGTTTATTAGCAATAAAATCTTCCTTGGTGTACCTAGTGTTCTTAGTGTGTTATTCAAGTTCTTCCTCAACTTCCTCCTTATCAGGAGACTCATCAATATTACCACTCTCAGTTTCAGCATCAGAGACATATATACTATTAGGATCTATAGCAGGTTCAAGTGGTTCCTCAACTTTCTTATGTTTCTTTTTCTTCCTCTTACGAGGACTACCACTATCCTCACCTTTTTTGGGAATCCTGCTCTATTCTTTTAGGGTGTCCTTCATGATATAAAGGATCTTGAGTAGCTGCACCACTCCTAGTCCTAATTCCATAAGCATGTTTATCTCCTGAAGAATTAACTAGCATATCCTTTTCTACCTTAGCAAGTTGATCAAGTTGGGTTTGAACAATTTGAAAGTGTTTACAAAGCATTTTAATATCATTAGAAGTTCTTTCCACAATATCTTTCAACTCATGGATAGCTCTAGAGTTTTCCAATAAATGATTCTGAACTTGTTTATTAAAGTGACCTTGTTTAACAATAAAAATGTCAAGTTCCTCTAAGCATTGATCAGGAGGCTTACCATAAGGAATATCACCTTCATAAAAGTGTTGGAGAGAGTGTACCTCAATAGTAGATGAGTGGGGAATTGGCTTACATAATTCTTCTATAGGAGGTAGATTCTTCACATCTTCAGCTCTAATACCTTTCTCCTTTAGACACTTCTTAGCTTCCTTCATCACTTCATCATTTAATGCAATAACTCCCCTCTTCTTTGTTGTTGGTGTTGGAACTGGTTCAGGAGTAATAGGCTCAGGTGTATTCAGCTCAGTTGAAGTCCAATCATCATAATTCTGGCTTATCTTGTTCATTAATTTTTCAGCATCTGTAGGACTCCTTTTCGTGAAAACACAATCAGCAAAGCTATCTAGGTAGGTCCTAGAATCATTAGTTAGTCCATTATAATAAATATCAAGCAACTCATTCTTAGGTAATGGACATCCAGGATATGCATGAATCAAGGAACATAATCTTTTCCATGACTCAGGCAATTTCTCTTCTTCTTCCTGTTTAAAATCAAAAAGTCTCTACAAAGGACCTAATGAACCACTCGCATCAAGCATAGTAGAAAAGGAGTTTTGGTATTTCCTAGACTAGCCATAGTAGCATCTAGAAAAGGACCTAATGAACCACTCGCATCAAGCACAGTAGAAGTAACATCATGAGTATCAAAAGCAGTTTCAGATTCAGCAGTAGTAGCAGTGTGTGTATCATGAGCATGTGGTGGTGGTGTGACAAGCTTACTTATAACAGACGGTGAATCAAGAGCAACAGAGGTGTTTAGGACTGTACCTCTTCTTGTAGTGGATGGTAAAATAGGTAACTTTCCATCACGAGACTTCCCCATGATGAAAGGAGTAGCAGTGAACAATAATAGATCCAAGTGAACTTACAAATAAAGCTATGCTCCCTGGCAACGGCGCCATAAAATAGTCTTGATGACCCACAAGTATAGGGGATCGCAACAGTCTTCGCGGGTAGTATTACCCAATTTATTGATTCGACACAAGGGGAGCCAAAGAATACTTGCAAGCCTTAACAACTGAGTTGTCAGTTCAGCTGCACCTAGAAATAGTTCTTGCTCACAAAAGTTTATCAGTAGCAACAGTTTGGTAGTAGCAACAGCAAAGCAACAACAGCAGTAACAGCAACAGTGAACAATAGCAATAGTAACAGTAACAGTAACAGTAGGATTCGAGTGCGGTAGGCATAGGGATTGATGGACGGGCATTGCATGGATGAGTCTAAACATGTAACTTCAAGAACTAGGGCATTGCAGATAAATAATAACAAGCATCCAAGTACTAAACAATCCTAGACATGTGCTCCAAATATAGTCATATGTGCTCGCAATGAGAACTTGCACAACATCATCTGTCCATCCAGCCCGTGGCAGCGGGGCCTCTAGGGAACTACTGGCAATTAAGGTGCTCCTTTTAATAGAGCACCGGAGCAAATCATTAACACTCCATGAACACACGTGATCCTCACACCACAGCCATCCCCTCCGGTTATCCCAATTATTGTCACTTTGGGGCCTTTGGATCCGGACAATGATATGTGTACACAACTTGTAGATAAGATCATAAATAATACTATCATAATGATTCAATAATAAGTTTAGATCTGAGATCATGGCACTCAGGCCCTAGTGACAAGCATTAAGCACAACAAGTTGCAACAAAGTTAAATAGCACTAATAGAGATACTAGGCACTATGCCCTAACAGATCTTACTCGATTACATGATAGAACTCATCCAATCCCTACCATCCCCAAGCCTACAGCTGGGGATTACTCACTCATGGATGAGGGAAACATCGGTGGTTGATGGATATGCGTTGGTGATGACGATGGCGATGATCCTCTCCAAATTCCCCGTCCCGGCAGGGTGCCAAAATGGAGTTTCTGGATCCGAATCTTGGTTTCTGGTGGCGGCGGCGGAGCAGAACTCTTTTTGGAAAACTATCGAACCCCCCTCTGTTTTTACGTCAGAAGACAACTTATAGACGCGGAGGGAGGCCGAGGAGCTGCCTGGGGTGGACAGACCTCCCCCAGGCGCAGGGTCAGTAGGCCCGCGCCAGGGGTGGGTCTGGGCCCCCCATTGTTGGAATTATGCCCTAGAGGCAATAATAAAGATGTTATTATTATAATTCTTGTTCATGATAATGTTTATATTCCATGCTAGAATTGTATTAAGCGGAAACTTTAATACTTGTGTGGTTTGTGAACAACACCGTGTCCCTAGTACGCCTCTATGGACTAGCTCATTGATTAATGATGGTTAAGGTTTCCTAACCATAGACATGAGTTGTCGATTAATAATGAGATCATATCATTGGGAGAATGATGTGATGGACAGACCCAAACTAAGCGAAGCAATTAGATCATGTCATCGTGTTCATCTTTGCGAAGCTTTTCTTATGTCAAATATTGTATTCCTTAGACCATGAAATAATACAACTCCCTGGTATCGGGAGAAAGCTTTGAGGTCATCAAACGTCATCCTATGAGAGGGTGATCATAAAGGTGTCTCTCAGGTGATCGGAAAGTACCTGTTGGGTTGTATGTATCGAGATGGGATTTGTCCCTCCCAAGTCGGAGAGATATACTTCGGGCCCACTCGATAATCGATATCAACACCGCTTGCAAGCATGTGGTTAAGGAGTTAATCACAAAGTAATATCGGATTACGGAACGAGTAAAGTACTTGCTGTGAACGAGATTGAACTAGGTATGACGGTACCGACGATCAAATCTCGGGCAAGTAAAATATCGCGAGACGAAGGGAATATATATATGGGATTGATTGAATCCTGGCATCGTGGTTCATCCGATATGATCATCGATGAATGTGTGGGAGTCAATATGGGTTTTCAGACCCCGCTGTTGATTATTGATAGAAGATCATGTCTGCATATTCTCGAACCCGAAGGGTCACACACTTAACGTGTCTCGACGCTAGGATAGATTGGATAATTGGTTTATAAGTTTTTGTTCGGAGTCATCACGAGAGGTTCCGGAGTGGTCCGAAGAATAAGATTCATATAAGGTAGTGCAGTTTTTGGAGTTCGGAATTATTCCGGGTTAATCGGTATTGTACCGGAAGCTTCTAGAACCTTCCGGAAGGGGACCAACGTGGCCCCACCTTCCGGGAGGGGGCCTATGAGGGAGTGCCCTGTCCGCATTGGGCCAGGGGCACAAGGCCCCATAGGGCCCAGCCGGCCAAGCAAGGGATAAACCCTAATTGGACCTTCTAGAAGGGGGGGGGGTTCCTTGCCCCCACTCCTCCCTCCTTTGGCCGCCGGCCTAGGGCTTGGGGGAGGGGTTAGGGCAGGCGCCCACCCCTATATATATATAGAGGGCTGGGGCGCACCACCCCCCCACACCTTCCCCTCAAGCCTAGTCGCTCTGCTGCCCTCCTCTCTCTCTCCCTCCCGACTGTGTGTAGGCGAAGCCCTGCTGCAGAAACTCTCCACCAATTGCACCGCGCCATCGCGTTGTAGATCCAACCCATCTCTCCACAATACTTGCTGGACCAAGGAAGGAGGAGACGTCGAGGTGCTGCACGTGTGCATCTCACGGAGGCATCGCCACTTGTGGTGCTAGATTGGATCGGATCGCGAGGAGGAGAAGCGAGTACGACTACATCACCCACGTTCCGACGAACGTTCCGCTGTGCGAATCTTCAAGGGTATGAAGATCTAATCCAATCTCTCTTGTTGTTTGCATCTCCTAGATTAAATCTTGGCTTCCCTCTGTTCGCATCCATAGAAAATTTTGATTTACTATGCCGCGAAACCCTTCAGTGGTATCAGAGCTAGATCTATGCGTAGATGTGTTTCACGAGTAGAACACAACATGGTTGTTGCGGGCGTTGATGTTTTCTGTTGCAAGCCTCTTGTTTGTGTTCTTCTTATGACGCGGTATAGTGAGATTGAAGCGGTCCATGCCAACCTTACGCGACGTCATTCGCGAGACCGGCTCCGCACTTGACGTGTGACTTGTTCCACACATGCGGCTGGTGGATGCCAGTTTCTCTCACTATAGTTGTCATGGGATTTACACCGGAGTTTGGCAACCATAATATCACCGTTGTGGCTTTCCGTACGTAAGAATCGTTCTTAGCATGCTACTCCCATAAGCCACGTAAAACATGCAACAACAAAGTAGAGGCGTCTAACTTGTTTTTGCAGGGAGTGTTTTCTGTGATATGGTATGGCCCAAGATGTGATGTGTATAATGTATGCGATGATCATGTTTTTGTGATGTTTCACGACTTGCATGTCGATGAGTACACAACCGGCAGGAGCCATATGGTTGTCTTTATAATTGTGTATGACCTGTGTGTCAACTTCTTATACGCCATGTAATAGTTTTCACCTTATCGCTAAGAAGTTAGCAATAGTTGTAGTTGCTATTCGTGGTGGAGGCAATCGTGGTGGAGTGATGGAGATCATGCCGGCACGCACAAGATGGAGATCATTGCGCGAAGATTGGCTATACCATGTCACATAAAGTTATATGCATGTGATGTTTATCCTTTTATGTATCTTATTATGCTTAGATCGCGATGGTAGAATTATAAGATGATTCCTCACTTAAAGATCAAGATAAAACTGTGTTCTCCCCAAGTATGCACCGTTTCGAAAGTTCGTCGTGTCCAAGCATCACGCGATGATCGGGTGCTATAGACTCTACGTTCACATACAACGGGTGCAAGCCAGTTTTGCACACGCGGAAATACTTGGGTCTAACTTGATGAGCCTAGCATGTACAGACATGGCCTCGGAACACATGAACCGAAAGGTTAAGCATGAGTCATATGAATGATATGATCGACACTTCGTTGTCCACCATTGAAACCACATCTCTTCTCGTGAAGATCGGATTAGGTGTGGTGAATTTGGATCGTGTTCACTAAACAACTTGAGGGATGTTGAATTTAGTGGGAGTTCATCTAGTAATTTGATTAAAAGTTGAACTAGTTATCATGAACATAGTCTAATTTGTACTTGCAAATATTGTAGATCAAATGGCTAAGTCCAACTTCAACTTCAAAGTTTTTGCTGAGAAGGAAAAGCTTAAAAACAATGGGTCTAACTTCACCAACTGGTTCCGCAATCTGAGAATCATTCTCTCTGGCGGTCAAAAGGACTATGTCCTTGAGAATGCGTTAGGTGACGCCCCTGCTGCTACTGCGCCGGCTGATGAGAAAGCTGTCTATCAGTCGCGCAAAGATGATTATGGTGTGATTAAGAGCACCATGTTGTTTGCTATGGAATCGGACCTTCAAAATCGTTTTGAAGACTATCCCGGGCCCTTTGAGATTCTCGAGGAGCTGAAAACCATGTTTCAGACTCAGGCCCGTTCTGAGAGATATGAGATCTCTAAGAAGTTCTTTAACTGCAAGATGGAGGAAGGGAGTTCCGTTAGTGAGCACGCCATTAAGATGTCGGGCTACACTCAACGCCTTGAGCAACTGGACTGCAAGATTCCAGAGGAGCTCAAGATTGACAGGGTTCTGCAATCACTCCCTCCCTGCTACAAAAGTTTTGTAGTGACTCACAATCAGATTGGTTCCACTGATACGATCACCGAGCTCTTCGCAAAGCTGAAGGCTGCGGAGCTGGACATCAAAAAGGATAATCATGTGTTGATGGTCAACAAGCCCCCCACCTTCAAGAAAGGTAAGGGTGCAAAGAAGCCCTTCAAGAAAGGCGGCGGCAAGCGCGTTTCCCCTGCGGAGAAGAAGCTCAGGTCTGGTCCCAAGCCGGACACTGAGTGCTTCTATTGCAAGGACAAGGGTCACTGGAAGCGCAACTGTCCGAAGTACTTAGCGGACAAGAAGGCTGGCACCATCAAAGGTATATTTGATATACATGTTATTGATGTTTTCCTTACTAGCCCTTGTTGTAGTGCCTGGGTATTTGATACTGGTTCAGTTGCTAATATTTGTAACTCGAAACAGGAGCTACGGAATAGACGGTGGCTTGCAAGGGATGAGGTGACGATGCGCGTTGGCAACGGATCAAGAGTTGATGTGATGGCCGTCGGCATGCTCTCCTTAGTTTTACATTCAGGATTAGTTTTAAACCTTAATAAGTGTTATTATGTGCCTGCGTTGAGCATGAACATTATTTCTGGATCTTGTTTGTTGCAAGACGGTTATTCATTTAAATCGGAGAATAATGGTTGTTCTATTTATATGAGTAACATCTTTTATGGTCATGCACCTAGTGTGAATGGTTTATTTCTTCTAAATCTCGAAAGGGATGAAACACACATCCATAACATTGAGGCTAAGAGATGCAAAGTAGATAGTGATAATACTACTTATTTGTGGCACTGTCGTCTAGGTCATATTGGTGTAAAACGCATGAAGAAACTCCATTCTGATGGACTTTTGGAGTCTCTTGATTTTGAATCATTTGACACATGCGAACCATGCCTCATGGGCAAGATGATCAAAACCCCGTTCTCCGGTATGATGGAGCGAGCAACGGACTTGCTGGAAATCATACATACCGATGTATGCGGACCGATGAGAGTTTCGACGCGCGGTGGATATCGCTATTTTCTCACTTTTACTGATGACTTAAGTAGATACGGGTATATCTATTTAATGAAACATAAATCTGAAACATTTGAAAAGTTCAAAGAATTTCAGAATGAAGTGGAGAACCATCGTAACAGAAAGATTAAGTTTCTACGATCCAATCGTGGAGGTGAATATTTGAGTTATGATTTTCTCACGCATCTTAAAGCAAGCGGAATCGTTTCGCAACTCACGCCACCCGGAACACCACAGCGCAATGGTGTGTCTGAACGCCGGAATCGAACCCTATTAGATATGGTCCGATCGATGATGTCTCTTACTGATTTGCCGTTATCATTTTGGGGTTATGCATTAGAAACCGCTGCATTCACTTTAAATAGGGCACCATCTAAATCCGTTGAGACGACACCGTATGAACTGTGGTTTGGTGCTAAACCTAAGTTGTCGTTTCTTAAAGTTTGGGGATGCGAAGCTTACGTCAAGAAGTTGATGCCGGACAAGCTCGAACCCAAAGCGGAGAAATGCGTCTTCATAGGATACCCTAAGGAAACTATTGGGTATACCTTCTATCACAGAACCGAAGGCAAAGTGTTTGTCGCAAAGAACGGTTCCTTTCTTGAGAAGGAGTTTCTCTCGAAAGAAGTGAGTGGGAGGAAAGTAGAGCTAGACGAGGTTATTGAACCTTCTCTTGAATTGGAGAGTAGCGCAGCACCTGAAATTGTTCCAGTGCCGCCTGCACCAACGATAGAGGAAGCTAATGACAAGGACCATGAAGCTTCGGACGATGCTGCTACTGAACGTCGCAGGTCGACAAGGTCGCGTGCCCCTCCTGAGTGGTACGGCAACCCTGTCTTGACTGTCTTGTTGGTAGAAGACAGTGAACCTACGAACTATGAGGAAGCGATGATGAGCCCAGACTCTGAGAAATGGCTAGAAGCTATGAAATCCGAATTGGGATCCATGAGCGAAAACCAAGTATGGACTTTGGTGGACCCTCCTAGCGACCGAAAGGCCGTTGAGTGCAAATGGATTTTCAAGAAGAAAACGGACGCGGATGGTAATGTTACCGTCCATAAGGCACGGCTTGTCGCGAAAGGTTTTCGACAAGTTTAAGGTGTTGACTACGATGAGACTTTCTCTCCCGTAGCGATGTTTAAGTCCATTCGGATTTTATTAGCAATTGCTGCGTTTCATGATTATGAAATATGGCAGATGGATGTCAAGACTGCGTTCCTCAATGGCAACATTGATGAAGAGTTGTATATGATGCAACCCGAAGGTTTTGTCGATCCTAAGGATGCTGATACAGTATGCAAACTTCAGCGTTCCATTTATGGACTGAAGCAAGCATCTCGGAGTTGGAACCTTCGTTTTGATCAAGTGATCAAGAGCTTTGGATTTGTTCCAAATTGCTACGAAGCTTGCATCTACAAGAAAGTGAGTGGGAGATCGATGATATTTCTGGTACTATATGTGGATGACATATTGATTATTGGAAATGACATTAACTTGCTTAACGATGTGAAGAGTTATTTGAACAAGTGTTTTTCAATGAAAGACCTAGGTGAAACTGCTTATATATTGGGCATCAAAATCTATAGAGACAAACAAAGACGCCTGATAGCTTTAAGCCAGAGTACATACCTAGACAAAGTTCTGAAAAGGTTCAGAATGGATAAGGCAAAGAAAGGTTCAGTGCCTATGTTGTCAGGTAAGATATTGAGCAAGGCTCAGTGTCCAGCTACGGTAAATGATAGGGAAGCTATGAGCAAAGTGCCTTATGCCTCAGCCATAGGTTCTATCATGTATGCCATGCTGTGTACTAGACCGGATGTGTCCAATGCTCTTAGTTTGACGAGCAGATATCAAAGTGATCCAGGAGTGGAACACTGGACAGCCGTGAAGAACATCCTAAAGTACCTAAATAGGACTAAAGAAATGTTCTTAGTCTATGGGGGTGATGAACAACTCGCCGTAAAAGGTTACGTCGACGCTAGTTTTGACATCGACAAGGATGATTCTAAATCTCAGACAGGATACGTGTATATTTTGAATGGAGGAGCTGTGAGCTGGAGAAGCTGCAAGCAAAGCGTGATCGCGGGATCTACAGTAGAAGCGGAATACATGGCTGTTGCAGAAGCGTCAAGTGAAGGAGTTTGGATCAGGAACTTCATCACTGAGCTTAGCGTGGTTCCAAGTGCATTGGACCCACTGGAGATATTGTGTGACAACACTGGCGCCATAGCACTCGCTAAGGAACCAAGATATCATCCAAAGACCAAGCATATCAACCGCAAGTTTCATATAATCCGATATTATATAGCAGATGGAGATCTAAAGATCAGCAAAGTGCATACAGATCTGAATGTCGCAGATCCATTGACTAAACCTCTTCCACGTGTAAAACATGATCAGCACCTCAGTGCCATGGGTGTGAGATTGTTGCCAAATGTAAACTAGATTATTGACTCTAGTGCAAGTGGGAGACTGTTGGAATTATGCCCTAGAGGCAATAATAAAGATGTTATTATTATAATTCTTGTTCATGATAATGTTTATATTCCATGCTAGAATTGTATTAAGCGGAAACTTTAATACTTGTGTGGTTTGTGAACAACACCGTGTCCCTAGTACGCCTCTATGGACTAGCTCATTGATTAATGATGGTTAAGGTTTCCTAACCATAGACATGAGTTGTCGATTAATAATGAGATCATATCATTGGGAGAATGATGTGATGGACAGACCCAAACTAAGTGAAGCAATTAGATCGTGTCATCGTGTTCATCTTTGCGAATCTTTTCTTATGTCAAATATTGTATTCCTTAGACCATGAAATAATACAACTCCCTGGTATTGAAATAAAGCTTTGAGGTCATCAAACGTCATCCTATGAGAGGGTGATCATAAAGGTGTCTCTCAGGTGATCGGAAAGTACCTGTTGGGTTGTATGTATCGAGATGGGATTTGTCCCTCCCAAGTCGGAGAGATATACTTCGGGCCCACTCTTGCAAGCATGTGGTTAAGGAGTTAATCACAAAGTGATATCGGATTACGGAACGAGTAAAGTACTTGCTATGAACGAGATTGAACTAGGTATGACGGTACCGACGATCAAATCTCGGGCAAGTAAAATATCGCGAGACGAAGGGAATATATATATGGGATTGATTGAATCCTGGCATCGTGGTTCATCCGATATGATCATCGATGAATGTGTGGGAGTCAATATGGGTTTCCAGACCCCGTTGTTGATTATTGATAGAAGATCATGTCTGCATATTCTCGAACCCGAAGGGTCACACACTTAACGTGTCTCGACGCTAGGATAGATTGGATAATTGGTTTATGAGTTTTTGTTCGGAGTCTCGGATGGGATACAAGACATCACGAGAGGTTCCGGAGTGGTCCGGAGAATAAGATTCATATAAGGCAGTGCAATTTTTGGAGTTCGGAATTGTTCCGGGTTAATCGGTATTGTACCGGAAGCTTCTAGAACCTTCCGGAAGGGGACCAACATGGCCCCACCTTCCGGGAGGGGGAATGGGCCTATGAGGTTGTGCCCTGGCCGCATTGGGCCAGGGGCACAAGGCCCCATAGGGCCCAGCCGGCCAAGCAAGGGATAAACCCTAATTGGACCTTCTAGAAGGGGGGGGGGTTCCTTGCCCCCCACTCCTCCCTCCTTTGGCCGCCGGCCTAGTGCTTGGGGGAGGGGGGAGGGCAGGCGCCCACCTCTCTATATATAGAGGGCTGGGGTGCACCTCCCCCCACACCTTCCCCTCAAGCCTAGTCTCCCTGCTGCCCTCCTCTCTCTCTCCCTCCCGACTGTGTGTAGGCGAAGCCCTACTGCAGAAACTCTCCACCAATTGCACCGCGCCGTCGTGTTGTAGATCCAACCCATCTATCCACCATACTTGCTGGACCAAGGAAGGAGGAGACGTCGAGGTGCTGCACGTGTGCATCTCACGGAGGCATCGCCACTTGTGGTGCTAGATCGGATCGGATCGCGAGGAGGAGAAGCGAGTACGACTACATCACCCACGTTCCGACGAACGTTCCGCTGTGCGAATCTTCAAGGGTATGAAGATCTAATCCAATCTCTCTCGTTGTTTGTATCTCCTAGATTAGATCTTGGCTTCCCTCTGTTCGCATCCGTAGAAAATTTTGATTTACTATGCCGCGAAACCCTTCACCCATGCCTCCCCTCTGTCTCCCCTTCTGGCTCCGTGGATCTTCTGGTGAAATATAATTTTTGGCATATTTTCCGGGATTTTTCCTGATAGTTCATTTTCTGCACAAAAACAAGACAACAAGGTAATTCTGATGAAAACAGCGTCAGTCCGTGTTAGTTGTATCCAAATCACACAAGTTTAGAGAAGAAATAATAGCAAAGTGTTCGAGAAATTAGATACGTTTTGGACGTATCACGGGCCAGGTACTGTGACTGCACCTCTGCTCCCCAGAAGGATTCATGCCATCTGTACTTAGACCAAACCATAAGTTTCTTGCGTCACTAGCAAAGTCCGGGAAGTCTCTCTCGATTTTTCTCCATTGTCGACCATCAGCGGGGTGTCTCAACATCCCGTCTTTCTTACGTTCTTCCATGTGCCATCGCAACAACTTGGCATGCTCTTTGTTTCTGAACAAACGTTTCAATCGTGGTATTATAGGAGCACACCACATCACCTTGGCAGGAACCCTCTTCCTGGTTGGCTCGCCATCAACATCACCAGGGTCATCTTTTCTGATCTTATACCGCAATGCAGTGCATACCGGGCATTTATCCAAATTCTCGTACTTCTCACCGCAGTAGACGATGCAGTCATTAGGACACACATGTATCTTCTCCACATCTAATCCTAGAGGGCAGACGAGATTCTTTGCTTCGTATGTACTGGCGGACAATTTGTTATTTCTTGGAAGCAACCTATTCATGAGTACCAGCAACTTCTCAAATCCCGAGTGAGTCACACCGGTCTCTGACTTCCACTTCAGCAATTTCAGTGTGCTACCCAGCTTCTTCTGACTATCTTCACAAGTTTGGTACAACAATTTGTTGTGGTCCTGTAATATCTTCTCAAACTGCAACCTCTCCTTTTCTGTGTCGCAGTTCTCTTTGCATCAGAAATGACCCGACCAAGATCATCAGCGGGCTAGTCTGGTTCCCGTTCTTCACCTCCTTCTTCTTCATTGTCTTCCATTGCGGTATCAGCATATTCAGGGAACATAGATCGGTAGTTGTCATCATCGTTCTCTTCTTCATCGCCGTATTCCATCACAACCCCACTTTCTCCGTGTTTGATCCAAACATTATAGCCGGACATAAAACCAGACCGAAGCAGGTGGCTCTGAATGACTCTTGCGGAAGTGTGAGCCTCCTCATTCCTACAGTCAACACATGGACAACACATAAAACCATCCCGCCGCTTGTTCTCCTCGGCCACAACTCAAAAAGAACGCACGCCTTCTCTGAAAGCGACAGAGCGTCGGTCACCGTACATCCATGGATGGCTCATCTGTATCATACAAATATATGTCAAACGCAATCACTATGCTAAAATTAGTACCACACGGTCTAAACGAGAAAATAGTTGCTAACCTTTTATTACACTTGGAAACAAAGATGAGAAAACTTAAGTGCGGCTCGGGCACCTCATATCATGTCTGACTTGTGTGACCTAAACTCGCATCGCTCTAATGGACATTTCACCGAACACCTCTAGTGCATATGTATGAATAAGAAAAAAATAGCACAACAACACTCTCTTCCACCAGGAAAAAAACAGTTGAGAGGAGGAGGGGGCTGTGCGTATATATAGGGCCAGATCACTAGTCCCGGTTGGAGATACAAACCGGGACTAAAGGGGGTGCCCCCAGCGAGCGGCAGGTCCAGGGCCCTTTAATCCCGGTTTGTGTCTTAGACCGGGACTAATGGGGTCTAACGGGCCGGGACCTATGGTTCTGGGTGGCTCGGGCCGTCCGGCGAGGGCCATTAGTCCCGACCCCATCCACAGACGGGACTAATGGCCTGGACGAAATGCCTGTTTTTTACTTGTGTAAGTGTTGTCTCTGATTTCTAGCGGGAGTGTTGAGGGCAACGGTGTGTGTGTGAATAGAATAATATTAACTACAAAATAGAGAGATTCGTGATGTAAAGGACCTGAAACTGCAATAGGACTAAAACATTATCGGGAAGTATTTGAATCATCGGAAATATCTTTGTCTTTGTTTATGAGTATGTATAGTTTAGAAGCAAGAAACTATGTATATTCTATCGTTGCTCGTGTGAACCCTAGATAGACTAGTATATTTTTGAGCACTTGTAGATTTTTCTTTTTATTTAAACTTGGCATATTATATTTAGTGCACATAAGGGTCATAGTTCATGCACGATAATGCTCTCTTATCCCATTTTTAGTTGTCATTACATTCATATATTAATGTTCAGTTCAACAGCTCAAAATTTCAGTTCAAGAGGTTATTTAAATTTAAGTTCATGTGCTACACTTCTATGTTGAAGAGTGTGCTTATATATAATTATATGTTGTGCGTGTGTACATTGAATTGGGAGTGGATGAAGGTGCAATATTAGTGTCAACATACATGGAGACAAGACAAACGCAAGATGTTGGCGGTTCAGAGATGATAACAGAAGAGGATTATGAGGTTCATGAAGAGATTCAAGTCGAAGAAGATGGGGATGAAAACGAGCATTATGAGCTAGAAGAGGATTTTCATGATGACATCGGTGAACGCAGTTGCTTAAGGACGGAAGTTGATGATGATGAAGACAAGATTTTTTTTCCATATGTTCTAATATGTTTTAATATTCTAATTAGTTATTCTAACTTATTATTGGATAATTTAAAAAGGGTACGAACCTAATAACGAAGCTTTAACCATTTCTAATCTAGTAACCTAATGGTTATATATTGCCTTTCTCTATTACACAAAATGGAGGGCAGTGGTACCCCCACCCACCAGAGTTCAAACCCCAGGTTTGACACTTTGGTGTCTCATAAAGGCGAAATATTCTTTTAGTGGGAGACGACGTTCCCGTCGATAGCGAGGCGTCTGTGGTGACTTCGTCAATCTCAAGACCCGCCGACTCAGTCTCTCGGAGGTGCTCATAGAGATAGAGTATACGTGCGTGTGTTCATAGGGGTGAGTGTATATACGCATTATGAGCGTCTGCGTTTGTACTGTGTTTCTTAAAAAAAAGATTAACAGGGACATGGTTTCCAAACACAAGAAATAAAGATGAGTAACAAACGAGATCTCCAGCGCTACACACGGCGGCCACGCTGCCCGGGACGTGGAAAGAGCTGCTATTTATCGCCTGAAGCGTGAGCATATAGGCATCACGTCAATGGTTTTCCTGGTGGGCAGGTCCATTTGTTGAAATTCAGTTTTGGCGTATAGGCACGAGCAAGGAAGGCAATGTATCGTTTCTAGTTTTCGCGTCAAGGCAACTCGTCTCCTCTCCGGTTAGCTTTGATATTTTTTTCACATCGTTGAATTCAAATCTAAATATTATCTAAAATTGAACAAAAATAAAACTTGAACAAATTTTGAATCTTAACAAAATTCGAGTTTGAAAAAATTTCACATCATAACAAATTTCGAATATGATCATAATTCGAATGTGAATAAATTTCAAATCTAAACAAATTTCGAATCCAAACAAAAATCAAAATAAAAAAATAAGAAAAATCAAATTAAAAATTTGTTCACATACGAAAACTATTCAGATATAAAATTGCTCGAATTTATAAAATGTTTATAACTCAAAATTCTTCAAAATTTTAAAATATTCATATTTAATAATTGTTCAAATAAAGAAGATATTTTAAAAAGAAAGGAAAACCGGGTAAAAACCAGGCCAAACCAGGAAAAATCATGTCAAAAAACCAAACAGAAAAAAGAAAACCCGTTAACACGGTGTCTATTGAGCCCGACCAAGACTGTAGAAGCGCTCAGGCACACGCTCGAACCATAAATAGCAACTAGTGGATACCCCACGCTTTGCTGCAGAAATTTATTATAATTTTCTCAATGGCACTCTGTAGTGAAGAAGATGAATTCCATTGCTGTGGGACGTTTGCATGTCGTGCAACCTATAGGCTCACATAATAGAAGAGGCACAAAATGTAAGAGTAGAAAATAAATAATGGAAGATTGATACATTGCATGCATTGCAAAAGCTGCAAATATAATCAATCAAATTAATTAGGATGATGTGGAATTTATATCATCGTCCAGACATGTCGGCAGCATGTTCAATAACCTGACAAAGTGCAGTCCGTTAGACAACAGTGGAGGCGGAGGTGTACGATCCAACATTCACGGGTGCTCTGCACTTTGGTGGACTGACCTTGGTGTCATACTTAGATCGTACAAAGAGTGTCGTGTGTATAGCAAGGTTCCACTACTGGAGGAGAGCAAGCACATGGATAGTGCACAAACATAGTACAACAACTATTGCGTGTGATTTCATAAAAAAAATCACCTCACAATGTAATCATTGTCACACTGACCGATTGGAAGACACGAGCATTGAAACATAAATGTCTCATGTAGATCTTTGAAGATAAAATCATCGCCTTGCCTTTTGAATTGTACTATTTGTAGATAAGTAAGAAATCAGTGACTTGATAACTGTTGTGGTGATTTGCTAAGGCATGAAACAGATAACATATAATAGAGCATAGATGGAAGATCGGAACAAATGCCTTCATGTACCATACTTGTGGTTTTTCTCTCTTCTAATTGAATAGGCAGTGCTCCTGCCGGTTACTCCAAAAAAAGAAGAAGATCAGAACAGCATAGGCACAACAACAATTCAATTATAGATTCCACTTAATATTGTTTCCAAAGTAAGAAAAGGAAAACATTAATTCTATTAAAAATATAGTACAAGGCATACAAAATACTCCAGTGCAATGAAATAAGGCGAGGGAAGATAAATGACCATCCGTGCTTACCACTCACACTACATCTACAGCAGGAAATGTAGCAGTTAACCTGCCGAGCCTTTTGGAACACTTAACAACTTCGTTTTTTTTCTATACCTATAGTATTGGAAACATAGGCTAATATTCTTTTAGAAAATAAATGTAATGGGTGATGAATCCCTTTCAAATTCCTAATCAAGTGCGTGCCTCCAAAGCTAAAATAGAGATTGAGAGAGAGAGAGGTGTAGGGTTCGTAGCATGGAAAACAAAAATTTCCTACCGCATGCAAACAAACAAGCCAAGATTTATCTACTAGATTGTAGCAACGAGTCGATAGAATAACTCACCCTCGACAAAGTAGGTTTCCTACTCTCCCTCCACCGAGCAAACTTGTCGTTTGACTTTTCAAATTGGCGTTTGACTTTTCAAACTAGGATTTGATTTATCCCTTTATTTTGCTCAGCGATGACACCTAGTACATGATGCAACCATTCCAACTTGTTATGACACATTCATGTACCCTTCCCCTCCGGAGTGCCGGACCTTTCGGAACCTTCTAAAACATTCCCGATGAAAACACCGGAATCATTCTCCAACCCCGAAACAAGACTTTCCTTATATGAATCTTATTCTCTGGACCATTCCAGATCTCCTCGTGATATCCCGGATTCTATCCGAGACTCCTAACAACATTCGGTCTCTTACTCATCATTCCATAACTACTCAACAACATCGAATCCTTAAGTGTGTCTCCCTACGATTCGTGAATTATGCGGACATGATCGAGACACTTCTCCGAACAATAACCAATAGAGGAATCTGGAAATTCATATGGCTCCCACATATTTCTACGATTACTTTGCGATCGAATGAACCACTTACATACGATACCAACTTTCCTTTGTCTCACGATAGTTTACTTATCCGAGGTTTTGATCGTCGGTATCTCTGCATACCTAGTTCAACCTCGTTACTGATAAGTACTCTTTTCTCGTTCCCGTGATATATGATCCCTTATGAGCCAGTCACATGCTTGCAAGCCAATTGGATGACATTCCACCGAGAGGGCCCAGAGTATATCTATCCGTCATATGGATGGACAAATCCCACTCTTGATCCATGTGTCTCAACCCATACTTTCCGAACACTCAATGGCACCTTTATAACCACCCAGTTACGGTGTGGTGTTTGATGTCATCAAAGCATCCTTCCGGTGATGGTGATAAGCATGATCTCATGGTCGAAGGAATTAGGTTACTATGTATCAGAAAGCATATAGCAATTGAACTATTAAAATGACTTGATCTTTATGCTACGCTTATCTATAGGAGTATGTCCATCATATCATTCTCCTAACGATATGATCTTGTTGTTAATAACATCTCAATGTTCATGATAGGGAAACCATAATCATTTATTAACCAACAAGCTAGTATTATAAAGAGGCTTTACTAGGGACTCTAATTTAGTTTACGAATCACACAAGTATTAATGTTTCCTTGTTAATACTGTTATAGCATGAATGTAAACATTTATCATAAACACAAAGATATAATAATAACTACATTTATTATTGCCTCTAGGGCATATCTCCAACAGTCTCCCACTTGCACTAGAGTCAACTAATCTAGATTACATTGTAATATACCGAACACCTATGGCAGTTTGGTGTTGGTCATGTTTTTCCCTCGGGAGAGGTTTAGTCAACGGATCCGCCACATTCAGATCTATGTGTACTTTGCAAATCTTTATGTCACCATCTTGGACATGTTCTCGAATAGCGTGAAAACGTAGCTTGATGTGCTTCAGCTTCTTGTGTGACCTTGGTTCTTGCGCATTGGCTATGGCGCCCATGTTATCATAGTAGATAGACATTGGGTCCAGCGCACTTGGAATCACACCGAGCTCTGTAATGAACTCCTTCATCCATATCGCTTCTTGTGAAGCCTCCGAAGCAACTATGTATTCCGATTCAGTTGAAGATCTTGCCACAACGCTTTGCTTTGCACTCCTCCAGCTAACTGCTGCACCATTCAAAGTAAATACGTATCCAGATTGAGATTTAGAATCATCCGGATCGGTGTTCCAACTTACATCGGTGTAACCATTAACAACGAGCTGTTCATTACCTCTATAGAAAGAACCATATCCTTAGTCCTTCTCAAGTACTTAAGGATGTTTTTGACCGCTGTCCAATGATCCACTCCTGGATCACTTTGATATCTGCTAGTCAAACTAACAACATATGCAATGTCGGGTCTAGTACATAGCATGGCATACATTAGAGATCCTATGGCTGAGGCATAGGGAGTTTTACTCATCCTTTCTCTATCTTCTGCCGTTGCTGGACTTTGAGTTTTACTCAAGGTCGTATTGGGCAACATGGGCAAGAACCCTTTCTTGCTATCTTCCATTCCAAACCTCTTTAGAACTTTGTCCAAATATGTACTTTTTGACAATGATATTAGGCGTCTCGATCTATCTCGATAAATCTTTATGCCTAATATGTAAGCTGCTTCGCCAAGATCTTTCATTGAAAAACTATTATTCAAATATTCCTGGACACTATTAAGAAGGTCTACATCATTCCCAATCAACAATATGTCATCTACATATAGTATTAAGAATGCTACAGAGATCCCACTCACTTTCTTGTAAATACAAGCTTCTCCATAAGTTTGTATAAAACCAAAACTTTTGATTACCTTATCAAAATGTTGACTCCAACTTCGGGATGCTTGCTTCAATCCATATATGGACCGTTGAAGTTTGCATACCTTGTTAGCATCTTTAGGATCGACAAAACCTTTGGGTTGCATCATATACAACTCTTCATCAATGTCTCCATTGAGGAACGCTATTTTGACATCCATCTGCCATATCTCATAATCGTAATATGCAGCGATTGCTAATAAAATCCTCACAGACTTTAGCTTCACTACTGGTGAGAAAGTCTCATCGTAGTCAACTCCTTGAATTTGTCGAAACCCTTTTGCGACAAGTCGAGCTTTATAGATAGTAACATTACCATCAGCATATGTTTTCTTCTTGACAATCCATTTGTTCTCGACAGCCTTCCGACCATCTGGTAAGTCCACCAAAGTCCATACTTGGTTTTCGTACATGGATCCAATCTCGGATTTCATGGCGTCTTGCCATTTATTGGAATTTGGGCTCATTATCGCTTCCTCATATGTCGCAGGGTCATCGGTGTTGTCCACCAACATGACACTCATAACGGGATCATACCAATCAGGAGTGGTACGAGTTCTCGTTGACCTGCGAGGTTCTGTAGCAACTACAACCGAAGTTTCATGATCATCATCATTAGCTTCCTCTCTTATTGGTGCAGGCACCACAGGAACTTCTTCCGGTGCTGCGCTACTCGCAAGTTCGAGAGAAGGTTCGACAACCTCGTCGAGTTCTACTTTCCTTCCAGTCACTTCTTTCGAGAGAAATTCCTTCTCTGGAAAGGATCCATTCTTGGCAACGAAGATTTTGCCTTCGGATCTATGATAGAAGGTATACCCAATAGTTTCCTTCGGGTATCCTATGAAGGCGCATTTTTCCGCTTTGGGTTCAAGCTTGTCCGGCTGTAACTTCTTTACATAGGCTTCGCAACCCCAAACTTTAAGGAACGGAAATTTAGGTTTCTTCCCAAACCATAATTCATACGGTGTCGTTTCAACGGATTTAGATGGTGCCCTATTTAAAGTGAATGCGGCTGTTTCTAATGCATAACCCCAAAATGATAGTGGTAAATCTGTAAGTGACATCATAGAACGAACCATATCTAAGAGAGTTCGATTACGATGTTCGGACACACCATTACGCTGTGGTGTTCCCGACGGTGTCAATTGTGAAAGTATTCCGCATTTCTTCAAATGCTCGCCAAACTCATAACTTAGATATTCACCTTCACGATCAGAACGTAGAAATTTAATCTTCTTGTTACGTTGATTCTCCACCTCACTTTGGAATTCCTTAAACTTCTCGAAAGTTTCGGACTTATGTTTCATGAAATAGATATATCCATATCTACTCAAGTCATCCGTGAAGGTAAGAACATAACGGTAACCACCGCGCGATGCTACACTCATTGGACCACACACATCGGTATGTATGATTTCCAATAAGTCCGTAGCTCGCTCCATCATACCAGAAAATGGAGCCTTAGTCATTTTACCCATCAGACATGCTTCGCATCTTTCAAGTGATTCAAAATCAAGTGATTCAAGAAGTCCATCGGAATGGAGTTTCTTCATACGCTTCACTCCAATGTGACCAAGACGACAGTGCCACATATAGGTCGAGTTATCGCTCGATTTCAAACGTTTAGCTTCAATGTTATTAATATGTTTATTTCCACTATCGAGATTCAATAAGAATAGACCATCTATCAAAGGTGCATGTGCATAAAACATATTACTCATATAAATCGAACAACCATTATTCTCGGAGTTAAACAAGTAACCGTCTCGCAATAAACAAGACCCCGATATAATGTTCATGCTTAACGCATGCACCAAATAACAATTATTTAAGTATAAAACTAATCCCGATGGTAGATGAAGAGGTAGCGTGCCGACCGCGATCACATCAACCTTTGATCCATTTCCTACGCGCATCGTCACCTCGTTCTTCGCTAGCTTCCGTTTATTCTACAGCACCTGTTTCGAGTTACAAATATGAGCAACCGAACCAGTATCAAATACCCAGGCACTACTACGAGTACTAGTGAGATACACATCAATAACATGTATATCGGATATACCTTTCTTCTTGATGTTGTCGTTCTTCAAATCCGCCAAGTACTTTGGGCAATTCCGCTTCCAGTGACCTTCTTCCTTGCAGTAAAAGCACTCAGTATCAGGCTTAGGTCCAGCCTTGGTCTTCTTCGTCGGTGCGGTAACTTTCTTACCACCCTTCTTGAAGTGTCCCTTTTGCTTAGACTTGCCTTTCTTGAATTTGGTGGTCTTATTGAGCATCAACACTTGGTGCTCTTTCTTGATCTCCACTTCTGCAGATTTTAACATGGAGAAGAGTTCTGGCAACTGCTTGTTCATGCTTTGCATATTGTAGTTCATCACAAAGTTCTTGTAACTTGGTGGTAGTGATTGGAGGACACTATAGGGGTTCGTAGCATGGAAAACAAAAATTTTCTACCGCATGCACACAAACAAACAAGCCAAGATCTATCTACTAGATTGTAGCAACGAGTCGATAGAGGAACTCACCCTCGAAGATTCCAAAGCGGTTAACGAGAGCAGATTCTCGTGGGTGATGTAGTCGTACACTTGCCGATCTCAAGATCGCGTAGACGATCCTTCCGGCGCTGCGTTCCGGCAGCGCTCCCGCAGTCGGTCACACGTTCGGTACTCGACGAAGACCTTCCTCTCCCTTGTTCCAGCAGGCAGCGGAGGTTGTAGCACTCTCCTCGTGATTCCGGCAGCACAACGGCGTGGTACCGGAAGTAGAGGGAAGATCTCGCAGGGCTTCGCCTTAAGCCGGAGCGAGTATGGTGGAGTACGAGAGAACCCTCGGTGTTCTAGGGTTTAGACACACCAAGGAGGGGATTCTAGAGCCGGCAACTAGGGTTCTGGGGACCCCCAAGTCGGCGGCTAGGGCAAAACCCTAGGTGGTGGCGGCGACTATCGAGGGCTGCAGCTTCTAGGGTTTGAGGTGAGGGACTTGTGTGTCTAGAGGAGGGAGCCCTGCCCCTCCTTATATAGGTGGAGGGGCCGGCGGCCAAGGGGAGGGAGGGGAGTCCCTCCCCAACTCGGCTTGGAGGTGGCGCCGCCGGTTGGAGGAGGGATTCCCTCCCCAACTCGGTTTCCCACTTCCTCCTCTCTTCCTCTTTCCAAAAACTTGCCGTTTGACTTTCAAACTAGCCGTTTGACTTTTCAATTTAGGATTTGAATAAACCCTTTATTTTGGACAGCGAATACACTTAGTACATGATGCAATCATTCCAACTTGCAATGACACACTCATGTACCCCTTCCCCTCCGGAGTGCCGGACATTCCGGAACCTTCTAGAACATTCCCGATGGAAACACCGGAAACATTCCCCAACTCCGAAACGGGACTTTCCTTATATGAATCTTATTCTCCGGACCATTCCGGATCTCCTCGTGATATCCCGGATCCCATCCGAGACTCCGAACAACATTCGGTCTCTTTCTCATAATACCATAACTACTCAAAACAACGTCGAATCCTTAAGTGTGTCTCCCTACGGTTCGTGAATTATGCGGACATGATCGAGACACTTCTCCGAACAATAACCAATAGAGGAATCTGGAAATTCATATGGCTCCCACATATTTCTACGATTAATTTGCGATCGAATGAACCACTTACATACAATACCAATTTCCCTTTATCTCACGATAGTTTACTTATCCGAGGTTATGATCGTCGGTATCTCTGCATACCTAGTTCAACCCCGTTACTGATAAGTACTCTTTTCTCGTTCCCGTGATATGTGATCCCTTGTGAGCCAGTCACATGCTTGCAAGCTAATTGGATGACATTCCACCGAGAGGGCCCAGAGTATATCTATCCGTCATATGGATGGACAAATCCCACTCTTGATCCATGTGTCTCAACCAATACTTTCCGAACACTCAATGCCACCTTTATAGCCACCCAGTTACGGTGTGGTGTTTGATGTCATCAAAGCATCCATCCGGTAAAGGTGATATGCATGATCTCATGGTCGAAGGAATTAGGTTACTATGTATCAGAAAGCTTATAGCAAATGAACTATATTAAATGACTTGATCTTTATGCTATGCTTAACTATAGGAGTATGTCCATCACATCATTATCCTAATGATATGACCCTGTTGTTAATAACATCTCTATGTTCATGATCAGGAAACCATGATCATATATTAACCAACAAGCTAGTTTAACAAGAGGCTTTACTAGGGACTCTTTTATGTTTACAAATCACACAAGTATTAATGTTTCCTGTTAATACAATTATAGCATGGTATGTAAACATTTATCACAAGTATGAAGATATGATAATAACCACTTTATTATTGCCTCTTGGGCATATCTCCAACAGTCTCCCACTTGCACTAGAGTCAATAATCTAGTTTCAAACCTTTGTGTATTCAACACCTATGGCTTTCTGGTGTTGTATGTACACGATTGCTAGTGGTCAACTGATCTCCGGATCTGACACTTCCAGGTCCGTGTGTAATTGCATGTCTTTGCGTCTCTACGCATCACTCATTCTCTAATGAGATGGCTTCGTACTAATTTGGTCCTTTGGTATGACCTTTAGTTCTTTGGGGTTAAAACATGTTGACAATATTGTCGTACAATATATCTTCATAGTACTATCCCACTGTGAACTACACCTAGTTTGATAACAAACTACTTGACACAAATGCCCTCTTTTGCTGCTATTATAGCAGTCATATACTTAGCCTTTTGTTGTAGTATCTGTCACAATGTCTTAACTTTGGAACTCATCCAAATCCATTATGAAACTTACTTTCCACTATATTGTGCCACCCTTAGTTTGGATTGAGATAAACTTAATTTGTACTTTGCGACAAAACTAGTATCAATGTAGTACTTTTACAATGAACTAGCCATCTATTTGTTACTTCTACAAATAATATACTCTTAGTTCTTCCAAAAGATCATAAGAATATCCTTACTATTGTCCAATGATCAACTTATGAATCATTCTAGTATATGCTCATAACATTTAGAGTATAGGACATATCTGGATTTATACATATCACAGTATGATTGATATAAATACTCTTTGTGATTTCATACATCAAGTATCAATCTATACTTGAATCTTTGTTTCACTTACCCAGTGTCAATACACTTGAATATATCATCAATATTGAACTTATTCAATCCTTTCTGTGCAACAAGAACCTTTCTTGTAGTTTCTATATTGAACTCATTCAATATATCATCTATGTACTTTTGGCACAACCATATTAGCGTCTATTGATGCCAAATATTTGGGTTTTGCCTAAGCCTTTCATCGAGATGAAATTCTTAATATGTGTTAATAAAAGATACATCATTTCCAATCAACAATATGTCTTCCACATAATGTATTAGAAATATGTCTTAGCGCTCCCACTTAATTTCTTGCAAATGCAAGCATCTTCATCGTCTCTGATGTATTTAAACTCTTTTAACAATTTCATCATTGTGAAGATTCCAACTCCGCGATGCTCACTTCAACCATTGAAGTTTTGCATATGCTTTTAGCATCCTTTGAATTAACAAAACCCTATGGACCATGTCATGCACACGTCCTAGGTAACAATTCTATTAGAATAACTTGTTTTGTTTATTCAACTACCATATAACAAAATTATATGTAGTGGTTGCTACATTAATCCGTCTAGACTAAATATCGCTATGAAAGATCAAATCCTGTCATATACAACCTTTGAACATTGTTGTGAACTCTTTCCCAACATGTCGACTATTTCATAGATGTGAAACATCCATGTCTATTTCTTTATAGATCCAAATACGACTGTAAAGTCTTGTACCTTTCTAGAGGGTCTTTCAAGTTCAAAGCTCGATCTCTCGTATATGGAACTATCACGGATTTTATGGCTTCAAGCCATATGTCGGAGTCAGGGCCCATCATCGCTTCTTTGCATGTAGTCAGATCATTATTGTCAAATAATGATTTAACTCTCAAATCTTGGTATTTGATTGTTTACCCGACCTACTTGTTTCAATAGGAACTTAGATCTCCGTGACCACAACCTTTGAGGCACGTGAGCCATGAGCATTATTGCTGCCTCCGGAACACTTTTCGGTGTTGCGCAACTCTGATCATATAGCTAAGGTTCTTTTAACCCTATTAAATTTCTATTGTCCTCCCACTTAACTTTTCACGAAAAATTCCTTCTCAAAGAAACTTGACGTTCTAAGCGGCAAACACTTTTGTCTCCGGTGTTATGGAGGAATACTTAACAGTTATTTGAAATAAAATACAAAGACAGGTTCATCCGACTTTGGTTACAAACATCTTTCTTATGCATAGCATACCAATGTTTAAGAAAGGACAACTTGGGTTTTATCCCAAACCATAACTTTATATGGTGTCATTTCAACGGATTATGATGGAGCTCTTTTCAGTGGAAAAATGTTAGTCTCTAAAGCTTTTAGTCTTTAAAATATAATGGCAGTTTTATGAGTTACACCTTCGATCTTACCATGTCAAACAAGGTTTAATCACATATCTCGAACGCTCCATACTCTTATGGTGTTTCGGGATATGCAAATCCACGGAACGATTCCTTAAATCTTAGGTATTATGCTAAACTTGTAACTCAAATATCTTCCTTTATGATCTTATCATAAACTATTTATATTCTTGTTACAATGATTTTGCACTTCATCTTGAAAGTCATTGAACTTTTCAAATGTTTCATACTTCATCCTTATTAAGTAAATATTCATATATTCACTCAAATTTTTGGAGAAAGCATATGAAGTTGAAATCCATCGCTTTTGACTACACATAATGGACTTTGTACAACAATATGTACAAGTTCCAATAAGCTAGTCATTTGTTCCCTTTTGGCTTATGAACGAAGTTTTAATTATCTCTAGGAAAGTTCCACAAGCGTCATTTGATCAAAATCAAATAGACTCCAAAATTCCATCCACATGGAGTTTCTTCATGTTTTCTTTCCAATATAATTTAAATGGCGATGTCACTTCCTAAGTGATCTTTCAATCAATTTGTCTTTCGACATTTTAGCACTAGTTTTATGGATGTGATTTCTCCAACAAGATTTGTGAATCATCCATCTTTTATGGATTACGGCAATTATTTGAACAATCCTTTTGTTCTCATAATACCTGATAAAACAAATCTTGAAGGAAAGCTTTGATGTTTAACGAGCAACACAATAACCCTTTATTTGTTCTCGATGAACATCATCACATATTCTTTTGCTAGTTACTTAGGCCATTGAAGTTCATGAATTGTGTTGTTTCGTATGACGATTCACACCAACAAATTCAGTATCAAATACTTAAGAACCACATTGTTTAATAAGCAAAGAATATAGCCATAACATGTGTATCATCTATATACTTAAACTGAACAATTCTAGTCTTTCTTTTCTACCATATATTTATGAGATTCTCTTTCAGTATTTACTTTTCTGTTTGAAAGAATCTATCAATAGCAATAGTGGAGTCATACATATGACACATAGTCCAAAGCGTGTATAATTAAATACCAATGTCTTTGGACTTGCACTTTGAAGTAGATCACCATCATCAAATGTTTGGTGTGCTTTCAAATTCCATTCTTTAGTAATCTCTTGGTGTAGTAAACATTTTACCTACATCAAATATTCACCCTCATCATGGATTTATCCATGATCAAGCTACTTTTAGCTTATAACGGTGAATCACGAGTATAATGTTGCTCTCCAAAACCTTTTGGAGGATTAGGACAACTAGTGTCTCCAACCTTTTGCAAATTCTCATCAAATATGAGAACATGACTTTTGCCATATTATACTCTATCATGTTGCAACCAAAACTTCGTTTCAGATATCACAATATCTTCCACACATCATGGTTTCTGAAACAACTCTTTCAGATCCTAGATAACCTTGATATTAAGACAATCCTTTGAATATCAAGAATCATGGAAACAAACATGATACTCATACACTAACTCTTGGAATTGTCACTCTTGTTTTAATACCAATTATTAAACTTCATGGAGTAACCGGAACTTACTGAAAGTTTGCAATAGGACTTTTAAACTTTAGATTAACACTTCAAAACAATACGATACCAGTTCGTAAAGTAACTAACCAGAATTCTATAGTTCTATCATCTCAATTATAACTAAGCGTAAGGTGGTAAACGGATGCCAATGACTACAACAACTATGCAAATTCACTTTGATTTAATTTATGATAAATAGTGTTCAACTTTTAATCATATTGCCGTTGAACTCCCACTCAAAACAATATCCCTCACATTGTTTTAGTGATCACACGAACCAAATCCACCACATCAAAACCGATCATCACGAGAGTTGATGTAGCTTCAATGGCGAATAATCAACATGTTCATCATATCTACTATATGACTCATGCTTTACCTTTCGGTGATCCGTGTTCCGAGACCATGTCTGTACATGCTAGGATCGTCAAGATCAAACCTTAGTTTCCGCATGAGCAAATCTGGCTTGCTCACATTGTATACACTTGCAGAATCTAACACACCCGATCATCACGTGGTGCTTCGAAACTGCAATCTTTAGCAACGGTGCTAACTAAGGGTGAACACTTTATGACTTGAAATTCATGTGCATGAGGGATCATCTTATAATGCTACCGTCGTCTACTAAGCAATACAAGATGCATAAAGGATTAACATCACATGCAATTCATAATATGTGATATGATATGGCCTTTCTTCTTTGTGCTTCCGATCTCCATCTTCAAGCACGAACATGATCTCCATCATCACCGGCATTGCATCAAGGTCAATGACGCTTCTCCATGGTTGTCGTCCACCGGCTTCAACTATTACAACTACTTTGAATAGACACGCGGGTCTTAACATAAATTAAAGACAACCATATGGCTCCTGCCGGTTGCCAACTTACAATAAGGATCATTGCATACATCAAATATAATCACAATCATGGCCATATCACATCACTGCACACCCCTGCAAAACAAAGTTAGACGCCTCTACTTTCTTTGCATGTTTTACGTGGTTTGGGGCTTTCAATAAGTGTCGTTCTAACTTACGAACATGAACCACAACATTGATACTAGTATTGTTAATCACCCGTTGTAAATTGGATCTTAACTATGCTAGGAGAAACAGGCACCCGCAAAGCCACTTATGCAATACAAGTTGCATGTCAAGCGTGGAGCAAGTCTCCTGAACGATGTCATGTAAGGTTAGCCCGGGCCGCTTCATCCCAACATACCGCAAGATGCAAAGTACACAAGAAGCAATCGACAATAAAAGCATCAACGCCCACAATGACCATTGTGTTCTACTCGTGCAACAGATCTACATATAGACACGGCTCTGATACCACTGTAGGGGTTCGTAGCATGGAAAACAAAAAATTTCTACCGCATGCACACAAACAAACAAGCCAAGATCTATCTACTAGATTGTAGCAACGAGTCGATAGAGGAACTCACCCTCGAAGATTCCAAAGCGGTTAACGAGAGCAGATTCTCGTGGGTGATGTAGTCGTACACTTGCCGATCTCAAGATCGCGTAGACGATCCTTTCGGCGCTGCGTTCCGGCAGCGCTCCCGCAGTCGGTCACACGTTCGGTACTCGACGAAGACCTTCCTCTCCCTTGTTCCAGCAGGCAGCGGAGGTTGTAGCACTGTCCTCGTGATTCCGGCAGCACAACGGCGTGGTACCGGAAGTAGAGGGAAGATCTCGCAGGGCTTCGCCTTAAGCCGGAGCGAGTATGGTGGAGTATGAGAGAACCCTCGGTGTTCTAGGGTTTAGACACACCAAGGAGGGGATGCTAGAGCCGGCAACTAGGGTTCCGGGGACCCCCAAGTCGGCGGCTAGGGCAAAACCCTAGGTGGTGGCGGCGGCTATGGAGGGCTGCAGCTTCTAGGGTTTGAGGTGAGGGACTTGTATGTCTAGAGGAGGGAGCCCTGCCCCTCCTTATATAGTTGGAGGGGCCGGCGGCCAAGGGGAGGGAGGGGAGTCCCTCCCCAACTCGTCTTGGAGGTGGCGCCGCCGGTTGGAGGAGGGATTCCCTCCCCAACTCGGTTTCCCACTTCCTCCTCTCTTCCTCTTTCCAAAAACTTGCCGTTTGACTTTCAAACTAGCCGTTTGACTTTTCAATTTAGGATTTGAATAAACCCTTTATTTTGGACAGCGAATACACTTAGTACATGATGCAATCATTCCAACTTGCAATGACACACTCATGTACCCCTTCCCCTCCGGAGTGCCGGACATTCCGGAACCTTCTAGAACATTCCCGATGGAAACACCGGAAACATTCCCCAACTCCGAAACGGGACTTTCCTTATATGAATCTTATTCTCCGGACCATTCCGGATCTCCTCGTGATATCCCGGATCCCATCCGAGACTCCGAACAACATTCGGTCTCTTTCTCATAATACCATAACTACTCAAAACAACGTCGAATCCTTAAGTGTGTCTCCCTACGGTTCGTGAATTATGCGGACATGATCGAGACACTTCTCCGAACAATAACCAATAGAGGAATCTGGAAATTCATATGGCTCCCACATATTTCTACGATTACTTTGCGATCGAATGAACCACTTACATATAATACCAATTTCCCTTTATCTCACGATAGTTTACTTATCCGAGGTTATGATCGTCGGTATCTCTGCATACCTAGTTCAACCCCGTTACTGATAAGTACTCTTTTCTCGTTCCCGTGATATGTGATCCCTTGTGAGCCAGTCACATGCTTGCAAGCTAATTGGATGACATTCCACCGAGAGGGCCCAGAGTATATCTATCCGTCATATGGATGGACAAATCCCACTCTTGATCCATGTGTCTCAACCAATACTTTCCGAACACTCAATGCCACCTTTATAGCCACCCAGTTACGGTGTGGTGTTTGATGTCATCAAAGCATCCATCCGGTAAAGGTGATATGCATGATCTCATGGTCGAAGGAATTAGGTTACTATGTATCAGAAAGCTTATAGCAAATGAACTATATTAAATGACATGATCTTTATGCTATGCTTAACTATAGGAGTATGTCCATCACATCATTCTCCTAATGATATGACCCTGTTGTTAATAACATCTCTATGTTCATGATCAGGAAACCATGATCATATATTAACCAACAAGCTAGTTTAACAAGAGGCTTTACTAGGGACTCTTTTATGTTTACAAATCACACAAGTATTAATGTTTCCTGTTAATACAATTATAGCATGGTATTTAAACATTTATCATAAGTATGAAGATATGATAATAACCACTTTATTATTGCCTCTTGGGCATATCTCCAATAGACACAGTAAATCCCCAAAGCATTAGGAATCACTATACCCAAGCTTTGAAGTTTGTTTGCGTGCCCAGACATCTTAAGCACATGCTCACTGACGGAGCTGCCCTCTTCCATATTGCAGTTAAAGAACTTTTCAGAATCCTCATAGCTCTCAACTGCCGCGTGAGTCTCAAATATCAATTTGAGTTCACGGACAATATCATGTGGGTCTAAATTCTCAAACCTTTTCTGAAGCTCCGATTCCAAACCATACAAGATAGCACACTGAACTGTGGAGTACTGATTCTTCCGAGCGAGGTAAACATTCTTTACTTCATCGGTAGCATCAGCTGCAGGCGGGTCACCCAGCACATAGGTCAAATTACCAGCATTGAGGACAATCCTCAAATTGCGGAACCAATCCGCGAAGTTGCTTCCATTGTTTTTCAACTTTTCTTTCTCTGGGAACGCATTAAAATTGACGGTAGGGGCCGCCATTGATCTACAACATATTTGCAATAGTTTAGACTAAGTTTATGACAAATTGAGTTCTAATTAATAGTTAAATTAATCTAGGTAAACTCCCACTCAAAACAATATCCCTCACATTGTTTTAGTGATCACATGAACCAAATCCACCACATCAAAACCGATCATCACGAGAGTTGATGTAGCTTCAATGGCGAACAATCGACATGTTCATCATATCTTCTATATGATTCATGCTTTACCTTTCGATGATCCGTGTTTCGAGACCATGTCTGTACATGCTAGGCTCGTCAAGATCAAACCTTAGCTTCCGCATGAGCAAATCTGGCTTGCTCACGTTGTATACACTTGCAGAATCTAACACACCCGATCATCACGTGGTGCTTCGAAACAACAAGCTTTAGCAACGGTGCTTACTAAGGATGAACACTTTAGAACTTGAAATTTATGTGCATGAGGGATCATCTTATAATGCTACCGTCGTTAACTAAGCAATACAAGATGCATAAAGGATTAACATCACATGCAATTCATAATATGTGATATGATATGGCCTTTCTTCTTTGTGCTTCCGATCTCCATATTCAAGCACGAACATGATCTCCATCATCACCGGCATTGCATCAAGGTCAATGACGCTGCTCCATGATCATCGTCCACCAGCTTCAACTATTACAACTACTTTGAATAGACACGCGGGTCTTACACAGAAATTAAAGACAACCATATGGCTCCTGCCAGTTGCCAACTTACAATAAGGAACATTGCATACATCAAATATAATCACAATCATGGCCATATCACATCACAGCACACCCCTGCAAAACAAAGTTAGACGCCTCTAATTTCTTTGCATATTTTACGTGGTTTGGGGCTTTCAATAAGTGTCGATCTAACTTACGAACAAGAACCACAACGTTGATGTTTGAACTATCAAGTGTCCGTTGTAAATTGGATCTATACTATAATGGGAGAGACAGACACCCGCAAAGCCACTTATGCAATACAAGTTGCATGTTGAGCGTGGAGCAAGTCTCATGAACGATATCATGTAAGGTTAGCCCGGGCCGCTTCATCCCATCATACCGCAAGATGCAAAGTACACAAGAAGCAATTGATAATAAAAGCACCACCGCCCACAATGACCATTGTGTTCTACTCGTGCAACAGATCTACATATAGACATGGCTCTGATACCACTGTAGGGGTTCGTAGCATGGAAAACAAAAAATTTCTACCGCATACAAACAAACAAGCCAAGATCTATCTACTAGATTGTAGCAACGAGTCGATAGAATAACTCACCCTCGAAGATTCCAAAGTGTTTAATGAGAGCGGATTCTCGTGGGTGATGTAGTCGTACTCTTGCCGATCTCAAGATCGTGTAGACGATCCTTCCGGCGCTGCGTTCTGGCAGCGCTTCCGCAGTCGGTCACACGTTCGGTACTCGATGAAGACCTTCCTCTCCCTTGTTCCAGCAGGCAGCGGAGGTTGTAGTACTCTCCTCGCGATTCTGGCAGCACAATGGCGTGGTACCAGAAGTAGAGGGGAGATCTCGCAGGGCTTCGCCTTAAGCCGGAGCGAGTATGGTGGACTATGAGAGAGGCCTTGGCAATCTAGGGTTTAGACACACCAAGGAGAGAGGGCTAGGCCGGCGGCTAGGGCTTGGGGAAAGCCCCAAGTCGACGGCTAGGGTTTGCCCTAGGGCGGCGGCGGCTGCAGGAGGGCCGGCGGCTAGGGCTAGGGTTTTGGTGGTGGAGGTGTAGGTCTAGAGGGGCAGCCCTGCCCCTCCTTTTATAGGTGGAGGGCGTCGGCCAAGGGGGAGGGAGTCCTCCCCCAACTCGGCCTCCAAGGCCGGCGGTGGAGGGAGAGGAACTCCTCCCCAAGTAGGTTTCCTACTCTCCCTCCACCAAGCAAACTTGCCGTTTGACTTTTCAAATTGGGTTTAACTTTTCAAACTAGGATTTGATTTATCCCTTTATTTTGCTCAGCGATGACACCTAGTACATGATGCAACCATTCCAACTTGTTATGACACATTCATGTACCCTTCCCCTCCGGAGTGTCGGACCTTCCGGAACCTTCTAGAACATTCCCGATGAAAACACCGGAATCATTCTCTAACCCTGAAACAGGACTTTCCTTATATGAATCTTATTCTCCGGACCATTCCAGATCTCCTCGTGATATCCCGGATCCTATCCGAGACTCCGAACAACATTCGGTCTCTTACTCATCATTCCATAACTACTCAACAACATCGAATCCTTAAGTGTGTCTCCCTACGGTTCGTGAATTATGCGAACATGATCGAGACACTTCTCCGAACAATAACCAATAGAGGAATCTGGAAATTCATATGGCTCCCACATATTTCTACGATTACTTTGCGATCGAATGAACCACTTACATACGATACCAATTTCCCTTTGTCTCACGATAGTTTACTTATCCGAGGTTTTGATCGTCGGTATCTCTGCATACCTAGTTCAACCTCGTTACTGATAAGTACTCTTTTCTCGTTCCCGTGATATGTGATCCCTTGTGAGCCAGTCACATGCTTGCAAGCCAATTGGACGACATTCCACCGAGAGGGCCCAGAGTATATCTATCCGTCATATGGATGGACAAATCCCACTCTTGATCCATGTGTCTTAACCAATACTTTCCGAACACTCAATGCCACATTTATAACCACCCAGTTACGTTGTGGTGTTTGATGTCATCAAAGCATCCTTCCTGTGATGGTGATAAGCATGATCTCATGGTCGAAGGAATTAGGTTACTATGTATCAGAAAGCATATAGCAATTGAACTATTAAAATGACTTGATCTTTATGCTACGCTTATCTATAGGAGTATGTCCATCATACCATTCTCCTAACGATATGATCTTGTTGTTAATAACATCTCAATGTTCATGATAGGGAAACCACAATCATTTATTAACCAACAAGCTAGTATTATAAAGATGCTTTACTAGGGACTCTAATTTAGTTTACAAATCACACAAGTATTAATGTTTCCTTGTTAATACTGTTATAGCATGAATGTAAAAATTTATCATAAACACAAAGATATAATAATAACTACATTTATTATTGCCTCTAGGGCATATCTCCAACAAGAGGTGCTTGCCTATTGAAAATAACAATTGTACTCATAAATATCCATTTACCCAACAAAAGTAAATCAATTATATACTCCAGCATCGTACGATTATTTTGTGCTATATATAACAAATGTCTACCTACAAAAGAATTACATCTGGCTGGGTAAGAATCTAGCTATGAAACATCACCGTGCTTAGGTATCATTGAGAAGGTACTTGTTGAAGCATTCAGTTGTCGCAACCGAAAAACAGATAAGGTGTAGGTGCGAACAAAATAGGATAATCGCTTCCAAATAAATTTGATGCATGAACAAATCAAAAGGAAAGAGAGCATGTACCTATGGAGAGACCAAATAGCTTCTGGTTTATCCCCTACACGTTCAGTAACCAATATTTTTGATAATTGGCTGCATGGAATTGTTGATAAGTTCAGAACTTTGTTTAGGGTGGGAGCGCTTGTCATTATATGGTCGCTATGACTTTGTAGAAATGATAAGATTTTTAATAATATTGTGTCTTCTCCTCTACGGGTTATTTATCGAGGCACGGCTATGCTCCGATCATGAACTATTCTCCAACACATGAAGTTTTGTGACTTATTTATGAAGGGATGTACGCGATTGGAGGACATGGCGAGGGATATTTTCTTCTGACATGGATGACCGCGTGATTTGAGGATTGATGTAACTTAGATTGAAGACAATTATTTTAATACTGTTTTTTAATGTTTGTTTTTCCTTTTATTCTCTTGTTCTATTGTTCGTGTGGCTGTGTGCATCTTAGTTATATAGAGACCGGGTGTAAACATTAAATATTTTATATTAATAAATGCACCCATTTTAAAAAAAACTTTAAAAAGACCAGGAATTAATAAATACATCGTCAGGTTAATGAGATTTCATAGGCAAGGACAATATACTGACCGGGGGTACAGATCTGCTAAGAAGGCCGGCCATGATGGCATCCTAGTGCTCTCGACACGGGAAGGAAACGATAAAATAGTATCTATAAATTTCATTTCAGTTTACAAGACAAATATGTACTTCGATAAAATAATTTGACTATAAATAAATTTGATCAACAATATATGAATCATATGTTATAAAAATTATATCATTAGAAGCATATTTTAAATGATTTTTTTTGTTAAACATAGTTTATATTTTATTGATCAAATTTACGATTAAACTACTCCCTCTGATCCATATTAGTTGACTTGGATTTATCAAAATTTGGATGAACCTATATACGAGATAGTGTCTAGATTCATCAAAATCTAGACAAATTTGAGTCAACTAATATGAATCGGAAGGAGCATTTTTAAAAAAAAATATGTATTTGTCTTATAAACCGGAAGCGAAGGTAGTATTATAGATTGCCATAAGGTCGGCGGGCAATCGGAGCTGGACCACTGGTCCTCGTTGCATCATCCGGACTTGATACGTTTTGGTGCGATCGACCCAGCCAGCCAGAAGCCCATCATCAGCCCCAGCACCAGCTAGCACGATTCACTGGGCACGCTTTGGGTGGTTTGCGGCACGAGCGCATGATGCAGCTGGGGAGCATGCGCGCTTCCACGTAGTACCTCGCTCGCTCTCCTTCCAAGTTGTACGGCACGTGAGCCACCCGTTCGCTGCCGACGTCTGTCTGTCTGCCAGACCAAACTGACGGGCAACTGCCAATCAACCACCTCAGCTCTCGAGTGCCATGAAAATACTGTGGTCGTTTGCGCCGGAACTCCATCATCACCATGCATTCGACTCGAGGAGTACGTACGTCGAGGGCCACCCTTCTCGTTCCTTCCAGCCGCTACCACGTCCACGTGTGCGTGCGTACAGCTCACCTGGACGTACGCGTGCCATATCCGCTGCACTGCATGCATGCCCTTTCCGGCGAGAGACGTTGGAGACTCTTGAAACCCCCCGTCGCCTTCGAAGGTTGCGCATCTGCTCGGATCCGCTCATCTACCGCCGCTGTGAGCAATGAGATCGCCTCATCGATCGCCGTCTCTAGCTGTCTGGTTTCCCCGAACGAGCAGCTTCCCTCTGGAAATTAATGATATATATAGAGGAGAAATCACCATTATTGGAAGGTGCGTGTGGAGGGATTAACAGGGCATATCGTGTGTCCATGCCCGCACGCCATTGACAGCTTCGGAGCGTTGAGACCAGTGACGGATCCAGAATTCGACCAAACCCAGGACCAACATCTTATTATATATTGTAATTAGGCTAAATCATAAAGAAAATAGTGTATTTTTTCTAATATATAGACGAAAATTTTGTCTAAGCCCCGGGCCATGGCCCGGGTTGCCCGGGGTGTAGGTCCGCCCGGCCAGTGCGGCACCTTCGTGCACGTCTGCACGCAAATGGGAATTGACGGCCTATCGCGCAGACCATGTGGGCTGTCGCCGTTTTTATCCGATCTAGGCACGCAGCATTACGGCCGGTGTAGGGGGTCCTCCGGGTCGTACGTCTGTTTAGCTGTTTGCCTATCTCCTGCATCTCATCTGTATACCTCCGCGGCACATAAAAGGCAGTCGACCTGCTCTGAAAGTTTTCACCTAAAAAAAGAAAATTATCTGCTTTGGGTCAGACGTTAATGTAGCTACTACTAGCTTGAACACGATCGATCGAGAGCGCGCACGGTACTCTATTTTCGCACGGTTTGGCGCATTCTCAGATCACATTTACAACTTTACCTAAAATCAGAATGACCTGTTTTATCGGCATTCCTTCATTCATGCACGTGTAACTGCTCAGGCGTTCACAGTATCAAGCCCGCAGATCCTAGCTAGTACTAGTAACCTTTTTCCGGCATTAACAGAGAGGGAGAGCGTTCTGCTTAGTGCTTACAGAGTCACGATGGCCCTATTAGTACCACCACAAACCACTGCGAGCATCCCCACTCCGCTCTCCCACCATCGCCTCGCCTTTCTCCAAAGGTACCACTATACTGTTGTATCCTCCAATGCTTCCCAAGTATCGGATTCGTTCCCTCCCTCTTCTCCTGTGTGTGTTTCCTGGTTGATAATCCAAATCGATTCGCTTTTTCGATCGGCAGATCCTCCTACAGGCTCGGCTCGACGTCGCGAGTAACCGTAACCGCCATGTCGTCGTCGTCTGATCCGTCGATGGAGACGGTGGCGCCCCACGCGGCCGTCACCGGCGAGCGGAAGCTCAACACCGACCTGCAGGAGCAGGTTCCCAAGCCATGTACGTATCCCTTTCTTTCCCCTGCTTCCTCGCCTTGGTCAGGTGCTGCTATTCAAGCCTTGAGAGATCGGTGGGAATTTCTCCATTCTTTGCGGGGTTCGTTAGTGAAGGGAGTGACCAAAGGGGTTGGCGCCAACGAATAACAGAACACCATATAATAAGGGACATAGGCAATCCATCGTCGCTTCTGCTACTGTCACTTCATTGGTTAGCCTGTACGATAGACGTTCTGTTTCTGGTCAAAGAGCAAGAGTTAAATATATTATTGTTCTCTGATCAACTTATCTGGTAGAAGAACCATGAATAGTTTACTATCCCATCCACGAGCCCATCTCCAATGAAGAATTTGCAGAACTCCTACACGTTTACTCTCATTTCTCCCTTTTTGCTGTTTCTCTGAGCTGAACTCGTCTGTATATATGCAGATCTCGCGAGAGCCATGGCGGCGGTGGACCCGAGCCACCCGCAGGGGACCAGGGGGAGGGACACCCGCGGCATGAGCGTGCTCCAGCAGCACGTCGCCTTCTTCGACCGCAACGGCGACGGGATCGTCTACCCATGGGAGACTTTCCAAGGTGCTGCTCGTCTCGCTATCCTTTTGACAGTTTTGTATCAGTCCGGTGTTTCCCGTTTCGGATAAGCCGTCAGATATGATATCAGTTCTCTCCAATAAAAAAACGACTATACTTCTGTATCTGTAACTAATATTACCAGTATATACTTTTTTATTGGGACACCTCCTCCCTTGTTATTTCAGGCATGCGAGCAATAGGGCTTGGCTACCCTGTATCCCTGGTCACCTCCTTATTCATCAACCTCGTCATGAGTTATCCTACACAACCGGTATGCAGGGCCTCTGAATTCACACGATTTCAAGTAGTAACACCAATGCCAAACAAGCCCTTAATTAGGGAAACATGAATTTATATATGCTACGTTATGCCTTTTCATTGTAGAGTTGGATACCTTCCCCTCTCCTCTCAATCCATATAAAAAACATCCACAAGGGCAAGCATGGAAGTGATTCTGAAACTTATGATACCGAAGGGAGGTATGTCCGCAAGATGCACTTGCAGCTCTCTGATCCTGCTTTTTCTGCAGAAATATCCCAATTTTATTACCATTTCAAATAGTAGTATGTTATTTCTAACTTGTTTTTATTACTCTCTGCACAGGTTTGATCCATCGAAATTTGATGCTATATTCAGCAAGTTTGGTCGAACTCATCCAAATGCTTTGACAGAAGATGAGATTAGCACCATGCTCAAAAGCAACCGTAATATGTATGATTTTGTTGGCTGGTAAGCGCAGTGCTGAATTAGCAAAATATTCTTTGCTCTCTGGTACTTATTTTCAGTTATATCCTTTGAAAAATGCTGATTCGATGTTCAAAAACATTTTATGTTACTCCATACACAACACTCCTGATAGTCTCCTTCCAAGTATTTTCAGTCCTGCATGCAAGTTGTATCCATTTGATCCTGTCCTTGAAAACTAATAATGTTTTTTAGGCGTTGGGAAGTATTATGTGAATAATATACTTATCGCCCCATATTGTTCACACAGGGCCGCTGCCACCCTAGAATGGAATATACTGTACAAAGTTGGAAAGGATAAAGAAGGACTGTTGCAACGCGAAACAGTCAGGGGTGCCTTCGACGGCAGCCTGTTCGAGCGGCTGCAGGACAGCAAGAAATCTTCCTGAATTCATGTTCAGAGTAGTGTGTTGCCAATAAAACATCTGCATTTGAAAAAACATTTCTTGCCTATGTTTGATTTGTGTACGTCTGGTAACAAGTGTTTGATCAGACTACATTGGCCCGCACTGCCGCACAGTCTTATCTTACTATCATATACTTCCTCTGTCCACAGCTACATGGTGTATAAATTTAGTCAAAATTCAAAGTTTGCATATATAGAAGAGAATATTAACAACTGTTACAATATTTAATAGATATATAAAAACGCATCTCATGACCCATTATTATGGACTTGGGTTTTGAAAAAAAGAGGGGACGCTGGAGATCATGAAACGGCTAACAAATTCGCAATACGGGGACACGAGGTTTACCCAGGTTCAGGCCCCCGGAGGGAAAACTCTACTCCTACTTGTCTGTTCTTAATTGACGGCGATGCCGAAGTTACAGGGATGCGCAGATGAGATCTGACAGGTTGTGTGCTAGGTTATGAGGTGAGGTTCTTCTCGCCGTGCCCTCCTGACCTTTATATGGGGAGGCTAGGTCTTGGGTCGGCTAAGTCGGTTACAGATTAGGATTTGATCCTTTAAATTTCTATCTAAAGTTGGTCGTGTTCTACAAGGATCCGCATCTTTTATGGGCCTGGGTCACCTAAATCTTTTTTGGGCTTCGCCATCTGAAGCGGGTTATTGTATGGGCTTCTGTTAGGCTGGACCGGATAGGCTAACATCAGGCACCCGTAGGGTATACCCATATCAGTTGGTATTTATTAAGTATTATAGATCATCATATTTTTGCATATATACTTTCTCGAAACAGGCTTTCACCCAAAAAATCAATTTGGATCCTGGGCTACATCCGGCCCTTTATTTTTCGGATTTTAAAAACTTGATTTCAAATATCAAAAAATTATGAAAATAATTCTAGATATTAATGTACTCTATCCAATACACAAAATCTCACCCCGATATACTTTGTATTCTATGCTAACAAAATGACAAAACATATTTTGATGGTTTGAAATCTGGTAGTGTTCACTACTTCATATGTCAGATTTTGATATTTTTGTACAGCCTAGAATACAAACTATTTCAGGGTGAGACTTTGTGTATTGTATAGAGTACATTAATATCTATGTCTAGAATTTTTTTGCGATTTTTTAACTTCAATTTTTGAACAATTCAAAAACAAGGACCCATGGAGCCTGAATTCCATATATCCGCACTCGCTTTTGGCCCGCTATATTATTATATTTACCACCCGATAAAAGTTTCCGAAGGAGAAACCATCACAAGTCAAGCCCAAAAAAAACAAGAAGAAAGAAAAGAAAACAAAGACGACATCGGTGGTTCGACGAAAATGGTGATAACTCGCGACGGTTGCGTCATCCGGAGAAGTACCACCACAAGTCTAGCACTCCAAAGCGCTGTGTACCAAGCAACACCTCCAAAAATAAAGTGACAACGATACTGCTACCCGGACCGGTCCTAGGGTTTCCACCGATATGCTACGAGAGGTGAGGAAGATATAAACCCGACGAACTTTTGGAAGGACGGCGATACACATGGTGTCAATACGACAAGGATTTCTCCCAGCCCCTCAGAAAACCGCACTCCCGGACACTTTATAATGCTCCACCAAGCTACGCCTACAAGCATGCGCCACCACATTCTTGAAGTCACAACCGTCGTCTCACTGTGGCCCATGGTGTGAGGCTGGTGACACCAAAAACGTTGAAACATCGACGAGGGTTAGCATGACATCAACATGCGAGAGGAAACTACCTTCACCGTCAGAAGGCGGTAGCCGACCGAATGCAGCAGCAGGACAAACTAGGCCCTCTCGCCCGACCTAGCCCGAATAGGCTCGTGAAGGCCCACCGCCGCACTGCAGCAAGGGTGACACCCTACACACTAACCCCATCACTAGGCCCTACTCCTCCGTCCACCCGGGGATCCTCCACCATGGCAGATCCCTACCGCCAACCAGCAGCTTCGTCGCCACCGAGCTCACCCGGGCCTACCGGATTGCCGCCAGTCTGAGGATCACTACCGCAACCCACCTCCCGGAGCCGCCGCGCCAGAGGGTCACCCACGTAGACTGACGAGGTTTGATCTCATCAATGCCCATTGTTATGGACTTGGGTTTTGGAGAAGATGGGGATGTTGGAGATCGTGGAACGGTTAACAGACAATCAACCAGGGGACACGAGATTTACCCAGGTTCAGGCCCCCGGAGGGAAAACCCTACTCCTGCTTGTCTGCTCTTGATTACGGCGGAACCGAAGGTTACAGGGGTGCGCAGATTCGATCTGGCGTGGTGGTACGTATGCGAAAGTATGAGTCGAGGTAGATCTGTAGATCTATTGTGGTCTAGTCTATCGGGGGGTTATGGCGTCTGTAGGTCGTGCCCTCCTCGTTGGACCCTCCTAGCCTTTATATATGGGGAGGCTAGGTCTCAGGTACCGATACGAGTAGGTTACAAGTTAGATTCGAACTCTAGTCTTGAGGTTTCCTTGTCTTGTGCGCTTGGGACTCCGTGTCCATATGGGCTTCGTTCCAGCCGAACCGTCATAGGTGTCATGGACCCGGGCTGGTCGTCGAGTGGGCCTTCCGTCAGGCTGGACCAGGTAGGCTAACATCGGGTACCCGTAGGGTATAACCATGTCAGTAGCCCCCGAGTGTTCAGTCGAATCGTAGATTCGGCTGAGGACTCTTCAATCTTTCGGGTGCAGATGTTTAGTAGTAGAATCCCAGTAGTTTTACCCAACGCGTCCGTCGGGATTTGCCTCGTGCCTGTTAGCACGAATTTTCATTAGTAGAGCGCAGTCGTGTGCGTTGCCAGGCCATCAGATGGTATCTGTAGGTCTTATCTTTGTGTCGCAGACGCAGCATCCGAAATTTTATCACCGCGGAGGTGTTTCGGGTGGCCAAGGAGAATGTTGCTCACTTAGCGTTGGTTGGGGCAAAGTTGCCGAAAAGTTTTTACATTCGGATCCGAAGGATCGTAGTCGAAGAATTCATAGGGTGCGCGACCAGCGCTCCCTATGGGAGTAGCCCCCGAGTGTCTGTTCGAGTCGTAGACTCGAGCAAAGACTTTAATTCGGCCGTTGTTTGGCTTTAGGTCCGTAGGACACAAATTTTTCGGATGCTTGAATCCATCCTTCCTATGGGAGTAGCCCCCGAGTCCTTAGTGGAGTCGTAGACTCGACGTAGGACTCGAAGAATAAGTCATTGGCATAGTACGCTATTCATGATTCGGGTGCGCGACCAGCGCTCCTGATAGGAGTAGCCCCCGAGTGTCTAGCGGAGTCATAGACTCGAGTCTTGTATCATGTAGTTGTAGCCGAAAATTTCGTGGGCGTACCGCTGACCCGAAAGTACATCGGGTGCGCAACCAACGCTCCTGATAGGAGTAGCCCCCGAGTGTCTAGTTGAGTCGCAGACTCGAGTGGAGACTCATGCGAGGAGAAACCACTGACCCGGAAGTGCATCGAGTCAGTGTCTCATGCATAAGGATCCAAGAATCGATGATGCAGTCGGAGTTGACGTGGCAGAGTTGTGCGGCGTTTAGCCGGAAGGACTCGACGTTGCGGATGAAATCGACGCAGTTGCTTCTGTCGGGTGAGCGGCCAACGCCGCTTTTTCGTAGTATCAAGCGATGCAACCATCCAAGGAGGGACTCGACTCAGGTCTTGAGTGTATGGCTTAGCCAGTTGCTCTGTCGGCTCCTGTTAGAGGACCCGATATAATAGCTCGACGCAGTCGACATCCTTGTAAGCTGCAGAAAACATAAAAAGTTGTGAAGTACTTGTATCTTGCAAGAAATATTTGCCTGTCGGCTTGTATAGTAAAATTCTGGTGCCGATCGAGTCGACACTTTTGCACTGTATGTTAGGCCTTTTCGTTAGCCTGATTACCCTTAGTCTCAGTACCTTGCCGAGGCACTCGAAGTTCAAGGATTCGACGATCAGGCAGAATCAGCTACTCGGGCTGTCACGTTCGAGGTGCTCGAGTGCGTGGAGCCGATGGCACATTAGGTTACTCGAAGAGGGCGGAGCCCCCGAGTGTTTCGAGTGCGATTAAAGTAAGAATGAAAATCAACTCTGAGTAGAGAACTTAGCTTTGTTGGTTGTCATGGATGAAGTTGATGCGACCGCGGACGTATTCGATGCGGTAGCGGGTCACGCGGCGGAGTCGGCATGATGGCGAGTCGTCGAAGTCGAAAGATGTGGCGGGTCACCTGAGTCGAAGACATGGTGGATCGCCGCATTCGAAGACCGTGGCGGGTCGTCGAAGTCGAAGAAGACCCTGGGCAGCCGGAGCCGAAGACCACGGAGGGTCTCCAAAGCGGAGGAAGCCCCTAGGCCCTCGAGTCGTTGGAGCCAAAGATCGTAGAGGATGACCGGAGTCGAAGGGGCACCCGTCGCGGTGGCTGAAGCCGATGCGACCGGTCGCCGCAATCGAAGATCGCATCGGGTCGTCGCAGTCGGAAGCCGCAACAGGTCGATGGTCGCGAGTCGTGTGGCCAAGTGGGCGTAGTCCCCGAGCGTGGAGTTGATGTGGTCAAGGCGGCGTCCGAGAGCCAATGCGGCAAACCAGAGTCAACGCAGTAGCGGGTCTCCGAAACCGATGGCGGCGGCAGTTTGCTGCAATCGAAGATCGCAGAGGGTCGACGTAGTCAAAGAGTGCAGTAGGTCATCAGGGTCGAAGACATGGCAGATCGCCGGAGTAAAAGACCATAGCAGGTCGCCGGCGGAAGGGAGTCGACGTTGCACAATATTGTTGCTCGAATCTTCTCCTCCTGACAGCAAATTCTTATCAAACACGGCGATCCGACAATTTGCTAGATACGTCATAAGAGGTCGGTGTCACAAGGATCTTCTCTTTTTACGGCGTTGTTGGTAGCCGTGTACTGGCGATGTCATCAACGTAGCATAGACTATAATTTGATTTTCGGCAGGTCCTCCGTACACATCGTTACAGTATTTGCCTTGATAGTTGATTCCAATAATATCGCTCCTTCTCGCTTTGGTGGCCTGATTCCTATTTTTATGCATCGTAGCAACCAAAATTTTATTGTTGATTGCTTCTCCTGAAGGAGCAGTAAAAACACGCTTCACGAGGCTGGATTACTAGCTATTCTTCATAGTGCACGTGGTGCTTTTCCACCGATCGATCCTGATGGAAGTAAGCCTTTGCCTGGCTGCTCTTCTATCTGCGTGTAGCTATCCTCATACAAACTCCTCTCATCATCCGAACTTGGTCCACGCTGGATTTCCGTACGTGCAGATAGCGCTGTCGGTTGAACATGAGATTGCTCCATCCACATCGGAACGAGGGGTGTGTTGATCATAATGTCGGTTTGATGTAGATGATGATGCCGAAGAAATTGTGACCAGTTGCGATCTGGCTGGCGGCAGCGAGGTATCCCGCCGGGATCTTGATTTCAGACGCAGCTTTTCTCCATGGAAGGGTCGTAGATTGTTTTGGATGGGACCGTCACGATCGCACAATCAGCGTCCCCAGTTCCCACAGACGGCGCCAATTGACGAGGTTTGATCTCATCAATGCCTATTGTTATGGACTTGGGTTTTGGAGAAGATGGGGATGCTGGAGATCGTGGAACGGTTAACAGACAAACAACCAGGGGACACGAGATTTACCCAGGTTCAGGCCCCCGGAGGGAAAACCCTACTCCTGCTTGTCTGCTCTTGATTACGGAACCGAAGGTTACAGGGGTGCGCAGATTCGATCTGGCGTGGTGGTGCGTATGCGAAAGTATGAGTCGAGGTAGATCTGTAGATCTATTATGGTCTAGTCTATCGGGGGGTTATGGCGTCTGTAGGTCGTGCCCTCCTTGTTGGACCCTCCTAGCCTTTATATATGGGGAGGCTAGGTCTCAGGTACCGATACGAGTAGGTTACAAGTTAGATTCGAACTCTAGTCTTGAGGTTTCCTTGTCTTGTGCGCTTGGGACTCCGTGTCCATATGGGCTTCGTTCCAGCCGAACCATCATAGGCGTCATGGACCCGGGCAGGTTGTCGAGTGGGCCTTCCGTCAGGCTGGACCAGGTAGGCTAACATCGGGTACCCGTAGGGTATAACCATGTCACAGACCACCTTCTAGGGCTGCCGACCCCGGCTTCCATGATATCTTACCTGCAATTCACGAGTCATTAACATGGCAGATCCAACGGCATGGACGAGGGAGGCCGGCGCAAGATAATTAGTCTAGGTGGCAGAAGATCAACAAGCATGGAAGCAGCGACACCTCTGTGGTGCCAACAAGTCGTGTCCCACAAACCCTAGGTAGGTATGCTAAACAACCACCAGATCTATACCCGCCTGGCCCAGACCTAGCTCCCTAGCCACCGGCGGCCAGGGAGACTGTGTACACCTTCCTCAACCTCGGCTAGCACTATGGCAGTGGCAGATGCAACCTACGAAGCCCAGATCGGGCCCTCACTTCCCCATATATGGCTCGCGGGCCTAGCCGTTTCTATGCCGACGACCATCCACCGCCACCCTCCGGCTCTGCGCCAAACCCCACCTGCGCTCCCGCCAGACCCTTGCCGCTATGGAGCAGACACCGCTAGGCCGAGCTCACACCGTCACCGGGATACACCGCCACCGGTTGACGCTGCCCCACGCAGGTCCCCTAGTACGCGAGTGATAGTGGCGGGTAGGGGGAGGGGGGAGAGAGGAGCGGGCGGGGGAGGGGTAGAGGAGAAGGTGGAGATGCCCACCCTTCGGATGGGCCGATTGTTTTTTCCTGCCTCCTTTTTTTCAAGAGGCATTCTCTGCATATATACTTGGTCACACTAAAAAAGCATTAACCTTTCACTAAACCCATACGCCGTGTATTTCGGGATGGGGGGAGCATATGGTAGTATTACGTTACATAACAGGTGTACTATCAAACATGTATTTTATAATGGAAGGAGCATAGGGTAGTATTACATAAAATGGTGTACTATCAAACGTAGAATGTGGTCCCATGGTTCATTGGGTTACCTTGCATAACATAGGCATGTTTTCTTATTGTCATGTGAAGATTTTCTTATATTTTCAATTGTGGTTAATGAGATGCTAGAAAATCAATAATCATCGAAGTATACCTTTGTATGGAAGACCATCCTTTCCAATTCAACATTGAAAATGTTTGTTAGGCATGTGTACTCAAATTCCGTACGGACTGTAGTAGTTCCTATGGGCAATGCTCTGCATCGTCTAGAAGAAGAGAAGCCTAAATTGGTCACTTCCCCCTCATTGGATCACAGTAAAATGCAAGATCTTGGCCATTCGTCCATTGCAGCCCACCTGTATAATTTTCTTTGTAATTTTGCAGCTTCATGGCAACATTTTTCCCGTATGCAAAAAAACAAGCAGAAAAATGTCGCAGCATGTCCTGAAACCAATCAACAAAGAACATGTCTATGTCACAAGTCACCGAGAAGAACCATTTGGAGGTAATTACGGCTTCATGCAAGACGTTGGATCAATGCATGAAATTCTACGGTGGTGAAGAGGTCCGGTGTCTGATTTCACATCGGGCCACGATGTATAGTATTTACCTTAGCATATGCGGCATATTCTTCTTATCATCTTGGATGGTGATCATAGTGGAATAGTAACATTCAAAATGTGTTATAATTGAATTGAATGTTTAATATTATTGTTATTGTAGCATCTTGGCATCTCTATGCATGTTTGCAGTATGTTATCAACACCGTATTTGACTCTAACATCTCCACATTCTATACAAAGCAATTGTTGCATGGATATCAATATCCTTGGTTCCTCGGTATATAAAGAGTGAAATCTTTGAGTTCTTATGTTCATCATTTGCATTTTACTTTCCTCCCCCCCCCCCATTAAAAAGATGACAAATCAAATGGAATACTCCTAGTGGCTACACGCCTTTTCCTATCTTCAACTTATATATATATATATTCTTGAAGTTGGGAAGTTTATATTTCATGGTATTGGGATTGTATCATTATAATTATTTTACTAATAAAAAATTAATGGCAAACATGTGAAATACTCTCCTTTTGATATATCATCACACATATTGGATGTGATTCAAAATCATGTAGCCAGAGAGACTCAAAATGTTTGTGGTTCCATGTGTAGTGGGGCACTTTAATCAACAAGTATCCAGCTACTTCTTCACTCCATTCAGCGTAAAAACCCATATGTTTAATCTCAAGTGTGAGTGGACATTGTATCTTGTGTCATTAGACTCTCCACTCTAGAAAACAGCCGATGAAGATCTATGCGGTGCTCGAACTAAATTTTTAGAGTAGGTCCCTTTTTAAACATAACATATATAACAAGAAATTGAGTGTTAAATGTGGGGTCTATTATAGTTGGGCAAGGTGGCAATGCCAAGTTTAAAATGCTACATGGAACATTCAAATATATATTGCTTCTGGAGCTGGAACATTGAAACATTGTTAAATTTGAGCATGAATTGATTTTTTTACAAAAATGAATATTTCTAGATCAATTGTGAGATATTTTTTTTGAAATGTATAAGTACATTACTTGGACCTACATTTATTTTAAATGGGGTTGCACCCTGGCCTATGCATCCATGGATGCGCATAACCTTTATTACTTAGTTCAAAAATTCAAAAGGTTCCAAACATTACACCTCATGGATCAGCGATGGTCGATACAAGAATCAACCATCAAAATATAAACAAAATCCTCAGCAATCTAAACATCTTGCCTCTTAGTAGGCCGCTACGTAGCCTGGTAGAAAATATCATGTGCGACCGTCAAAAGCCGGCTGCACCAACAACCATGCATCCCCGGTGATCCTCTGGGAGAATGAAGCGCCATTATTAAATCCAGTGAACAACTGATGGCACTGTGTCAACGTGGAGCGCTTTGTTGGGAAACCCCAAGAGCAAGGTATGATGCAGCACAACAGCAATTCTTCTCTCAGTAAGAAACCGAGGTTATTGAACCAGTAGGATGAAGGAAACGTCTTAAAGGTGTTGCAAGCAACATGGAAACCTGCACAATACAAACTCAAGACTTTGCCCCAACTAACAGTGAGGTTTTCAATCTCACCGGTTGGTGTAACAAAGGATTAACTGTATGGTGTGGAAGGTGATGATGGTTTGCATCAAGTAAACAGTAACAGTGGAAGATGTATCAATGGTAAAGATTGGACCGGGGTCCATAGTTCACGAGAGGTGCTCTCCTTAGATAAATAAACATGGCATGCAGGGTAAACAAATTACAGCAGAGCAATTGACAGGACTGAGCAAGGCATAACAACGCAATACTAGACATAAAGATCCTATAAGATTCGATTGGGCAATACAACAAGATACATATACCGCCATCCAACTGCATCTATGACTAGAAGTCCACATTTGGGTTATCATCCGAATCCCCTCCAGTATTAAGTTGCAAGCAACAAACAACTGCTTTAAGCAAAGTATGTAAGGTAAACAATCCACTTGTTCCATGAACAAGGGAACGTTGTTTTCTCTCTAGTGGCAACATCACATCTATAACCTTAGAGATTTTTTTCACTTACCTTAGATTAAATAGAGGCATGAGCCCACTATCGAGCATAAATACCCCCTCTTGGAGTCACTAGCAACTACTTGGCCAAGATAGCTACTAACAACAGAGAGCATGCAAGATCACAAACAACACAGACATGATAGAATCAATAAGACAAAACCATTAATCAATCTGGCATAGTAATCTCAATATCCATCGGATCCCTGCAAACACAACATGCATGATTACAAATAGATGAGATCTTGATCATGAACGGAGCTCACAAGATCTAGAATGAAAACACAAAGGAGGAGATACAACCATCTAGCTACTACATGGACCCGTAGTCCAAGGTGAAACTACTCACGCTTCATACCGAAGGCTGGCATGATGAAGAAGAAGGCCTCCGGGATGATCTCCCCTCCGGCAGGGTGCTGGGAAGAGCTTCAGACCCCCCGACCTAGGGACGATGGTGGCGGCGGCTACAGACGATTTCGTGGAATATTGATCGGGTGCTTAGGGTTTAGGCATCGGGGGCTTCTTATAGACGAAGAGGCGAGGCTGGGAGGCGGCCAGGGGGCCCACACCCTACCCAGGCGCGACTTAGGGTGGGCCCGCGCCTGGGGGGTGCGGCCGCCCTGTGGCGCCCCTCCGTCTCTCCTCTGGACTCCGTGTTCTCCTCGGTGAAATATTGACTTTGGATTTTGTCCCATCCAATTCCGAGAATATTTCCTTATTAGATTTTCTGAAACCAAACACAGCAGAAAACAGGCAACTGGCACTATGGCAACTTGTTAATAGATTAGTACCAGAAAACATATAAAAAGCACCTCAAAGTATGGACAAAGCAAAGCAAAGTAGATACTAAACAAGCATGGAACATCAAAAATTATAGATACGTTTCCGACATATCAACAACCATATGGATAACCTGGAAAAAATTGGTAGAATCTTTACTATTAAAAACAATGTTATTTCTACAATCCATATTGACCACACTAAAGCGGAAACCCTAATGCCAATCCTAGCATTAGTATCATTCAACCAATTTACAAACATGTTTGTGTAGGGGTTCGTAGCATGGAAAACAAAATTTTCTACCGCATGCACACAAACAAGCCAAGATCTATCTACTAGATTGTAGCAACGAGTCGATAGAGGAACTTACCCTCGAAGATTCCAAAGCGGTTAACGAGAGCAGATTCTCGTGGGTGATGTAGTCGTACACTTGCCGATCTCAAGATCGCGTAGACGATCCTTCCGGCGCTGTGTTCCGGCAGCGCTCCCGCAGTCGGTCACACGTTCGGTACTCGACGAAGACCTTCCTCTCCCTTGTTCCAGTAGGCAGCGGAGGTTGTAGCACTCTCCTCGCGATTCCGGCAGCACGACGGCGTGGTACCGGAAGTAGAGGGGAGATCTCGCAGGGCTTCGCCTTAAGCCGGAGCGAGTATGGTGGACTATGAGAGAGCCTTGGTGATCTAGGGTTTAGACACACCAATTATAAGGGACTAAACCAGCGGCTAGGGCAATTAGAAGCTCTAACTCGGCGGCTTGGGAGAAATCCCTAGGCTGTGGCTAGGGTTTAGGTTTAGAGGGAGGCAACTTGTGTGTCTAGGAGGGGAGCCCTGCCCCTCCTTATATAGGTGGAGGGAGGCGCGCCAGGGGAGGGGAGTCCCTCCCCAACTCGGACCCAAGGTGGGCCGGCGGTGGAGGTGGAACTCCTCCCCAACTCGGATTCCACCTCCCCTCCACTTCTCAAAATAGCCGTTTGACTTTCAAACTTGGCGTTTGACTTTTCAAACTAGGATTTGAATAAACCCTCTATTTTGTTCAGCGATGACACCGAGTACATGATGCAATCACCAACTTGATATAACACATTCATGTACCCTTCCCCTCCGGAGTGCCGGACATTCCGGAACCTTCTAGAACATTCCCGATGAAAACACCGGAACCATTCCCTAACTCCGAAACAGGACTTTCCTTATATGAATCTTATTCTCCGGACCATTCCGGATCTCCTCGTGATATCCCGGATCCCATCCGAGACTCCGAACAACATTCGGTCTCTTTCTCATCATTCCATAACTACTCAAACAACGTCGAATCCTTAAGTGTGTCTCCCTACGGTTCGTGAATTATGCGGACATGATCGAGACACTTCTCCGAACAATAACCAATAGAGGAATCTGGAAATTCATATGGCTCCCACATATTTCTACGATTACTTTGCGATCGAATGAACCACTTACATACGATACCAATTTCCCTTTGTCTCACGATAGTTTACTTATCCGAGGTTATGATCGTCGGTATCTCTGCATACCTAGTTCAACCTCGTTACCGATAAGTACTCTTTTCTCGTTCCCGTGGTATGTGATCCCTTGTGAGCCAGTCACATGCTTGCAAGCTAATTGGATGACATTCCACCGAGAGGGCCCAGAGTATATCTATCCGTCATATGGATGGACAAATCCCACTCTTGATCCATGTGTCTCAACCGACACTTTCTGAACACTCAATGCCACCTTTATAGCCACCCAGTTAAGGTGTGGTGTTTGATGTCATCAAAGCATCCTTCCGGTGATGGTGATAAGCATGATCTCATGGTCGAAGGAATTAGGTTACTATGTATCAGAAAGCTTATAACAAATGAACTATATTAAATCACTTGATCTTTATGCTACGCTTAACTATAGGAGTATGTCCATCATATCATTCTCCCAATGATATGATCCTGTTGTTAATAACATCCCTATGTTCATGATCAGGAAACCATGATCATATATTAACCAACAAGCTAGTTTAACAAGAGGTTTTACTAGGGACTCTTTTATGTTTACAAATCACACAAGTATTAATGTTTCCTGTTAATACAATTATAGCATGGTATGTAAACATTTATCATAAGTATGAAGATATGATAATAACCACTTTATTATCTCCAACAGTCTCCCACTTGCACTAGAGTCAATAATCTAGTTTCAAACATTTGTGTATTCAACACCTATGGCTTTCCGATGTTGTATGTACACGATTGCTAGTGGTCAACTGATCTCCGGATCTGACACTTCCAGGTCCATGTGTAATTGCATGTCTTTGTGTCTCTACGCATCACTCATTCTCTAATGAGATGGCTTTGTATAAATTTGGTCCTTTGGTGAGACCTTTAGTTCTTTGGGGTTAAATAATGTTGATAATATTGTCGTACAATATATCTTCATAGTATTATCCCGCTGTAAACTACACCTAGTTTGATAACAAACTACTTGACACAAATGTCCTCTTTAGCTGCTATAATAGCAGTCATATACTCAGCCTTTTGTTGTAGTATCTGTCACAATGTCTTAACTTTGGAACTCATCCAAATCCATTATGGAACCTACTTTCCATTACATTGTGCCACCCTTAGTTCAGATTGAGATAAACTTAATTTGTACTTTGTGACAAAACTAGTATCGATGTAGTACTTTTACAATGAACTAACCATCTATTTGTCACTTCTACAAATAATATACTCTTAGTTCTTCCAAAAGATCATAAGAATATCCTTACTATTGTCCAATGATCATCTTATGAATCATTCTGGTATATGCTCATAACATTTAGAGCATATGACATATCTGGATTTGTACATATCACAGTATGATTGATATAAATACTCTTTGTGATTTCATATATCAAGTATCAATCTATACTTGAATCTTTGTTTCACTTACCAAGTGTCAATACACTTGAATATATCATCAATATTGAACTCATTCAATCCTTTCTGTGCGACAAGAACCTTTCTTGTAGTTTCTATATTGAACTCATTCAATATCTCATCTATGTACTTCTGGCACAACCATATTAGCGCCTATTCATGCCAAATATTTGGGTTTTGCCTAAGTCTTTCATCGAGATGAAATTCTTATCCTGTGTTAATAAAGATACATTATTTCCAATCAACAATATGTCTTCCACATAATGTATTAGAAACATGTCTTAGCGCTCCCACTTAATTTCTTGCAAATGCAAGCATCTTCATCATCTCTGATGAATTTAAACTCTTTTAACATTTTCATCATAGTGAAGATTCCAACTCCGCGATGCTTACTTCAACCATTGAAGTTTTCATATGCTTTTAGCATCCTTTGAATTAACAAAACCCCTATGGACCATGTTATTCACATGTCCTAGGTAACAATTCTATTAGAAGAACTTGTTTTGTTTATTCAACTACCATATAGCAAAATTATATGTAGTGGTTGCTACACTAATCCGTCTAGACTAAATATCACTATGAAAGATCAAATCTTATCATAGTCAACCTTTGAACATTGTTGTGAACTTTTTCCCAACATGTCGACTATTTCATAGATGTAAAACATCCATGTCTATTTCTTTATAGATCCAAACACGACTGTAAGGTCTTACACCTTTCTCGAGGGTCCTTCAAGTTCAAAACTTGATTTCTCATGTATGGAACTATCACGGATTTTATGGCTTCAAGCCATTTGACGGAGTTAGGGCTCATCATCGTTTCTTTGCATGTAGTCAGATCATTATTGTCAAATAATGATTTAACTCTCAAATCATGGTATTCGATTGTTCATCCGACCTACTTGTTTCAATAGGAACTCGGATCTCCGTGACCACAACCTTTGAGGTACGTGAGCCATGAGCATTGTTGCTACCTCCGGAACACTTTTCGGCGCTGCGCAACTTTGCACATATAGCTAAGGTTCTTTTAACCTTATCAAAGTTCTATTGTCCTCCCACTTAACTTTTCACGAAAAATTCCTTCTCAAAGAAACTTGACGTTCTAAGCAACAAACACTTTTGTCTCCGGTGTTTATGGAGGAATACTTAACAGTTATACAAAGACAGGTTCATCCGACTTTGGTTGCACACATCTTTATTATGCATAGCATACCAATGTTTTAAGAAAGGACTACTTGGGTTTTATCCCAAACCATAACTTTATATGGTGTCATTTCAACGGATTATGATGAAGCTCTTTTCAGTGGAAAGACGATAGTCTCTAAAGCTTTTAATCTTTAAAATATAATGGCAGTTTTATGAATTATACCTTTGATCTTACCATGTCAAACAAGGTTTAATTACATATCTCGAATGCTCCATACTTTTATGGTGTTTCGGGAAATGCAAATCCACGGAACGATTCCATAAATCTTAGGTATTATGCTAAACTTTGTAACTCAAATATCTTCCTTTATGATCTTTATCATAAACTGTTTATATTCTTGTTACAATGATTTTGCACTTCATCTTGAAAGTCTTTGAACTTTTCAAATGTTTCATACTTCATCCTTATTAAGTAAATATTCATATATTCACTCAAATTTTCGGAGAAAGCATATGAAGTTGAAATCCATCGCTCTTGAATACACATAATGGACTTCGTACAACAATATGTACAAGTTCCAATAAGCTAGTCATTCGTTCCTTTTTGGCCTATGAAGGAAGTTTTAATTATTTCTAGGAAAGTTTCACAAGCGTCATTTGATCAAAAATCAAAAGACTCTAAAATTCCATCCACATGGAGTTTCTTCATGTTTTCTTTCAATATAATTTAAACGGCGATGTCACTTCCTAAGTGATCTTTCAATCAATTTGTCTTTCGACATCTTTAGCACTAGTTTTATGGATGTGATTTCTCCAACGAGATTTGCGAATCCATCTTTTATGGATTACGGTAATTATTTGAACAACCCTTTTGTTCTCATAATACCTGATAAAACAAATCTTTGAAGGCAAGCTTTGATGTTTAACGAGCAACACAATAACCCTTTATTTGTTCTCGATGAACATCATCACATATTCTTTTGCTATTTACTTAGGACACTGTAGTTCATGAATTCTGTTGTTTCGTATGACGATTCACACCAACAAATTCAGTATCAAATACTTAAGAACCGCTTTGTTTAATAAGCAAAGAATATAGCCATAACATGTATATGATCTATATACTTAAGCTGAACAATTCTAGTCTTTTCTTTTTTGCCATATACTTATGAGATTCTCTTTCAGTATTTCCTTTTCTGTTTGAAAGAATCTATCAACATCAATAGTGGAGTCATACATATGACACATAGTCCAAAGCGTGTATAGTTAAATACCAATGTCTTTGGACTTGCACTTTGAAGTAGATCACCATCATCAAATGTTTGGTGTTCTTTCAAATTCCTTTCTTTAGTAATCTCTTGGTGTAGTAAACATTTTACCTACATCAAATATTCACCCTTATCATGGAATCGTCCATGATCAAGCTACTTTTAGCTTATAACGATGAATTACGAGTATAATGTTGCTATCCAAAACCTTTTGGAGGATTAGGACAACTAGTGTCTCCAACCTTTTGCAAATTCTCATCAAATATGAGAACATGACTTTTGCCATATTATACTCTATCATGTTGCAACCAAAACTTCGTTTCAGATATCACAATATCTTCCACACATCATGGTTTCTGAAACAACTCTTTCAGATCCTAGATAACCTTGATATTAAGACAATCCTTTGAATATCAAGAATCATGGAAACAAACATGATACTCATACACTAACTCTTGGAATTGTCACTCTTGTTTTAATACCAATTATTAAACTTCATGGAGTAACCAGAACTTACTGAAAGTTTGCAATAGGACTTTTAAACTTTAGATTAACACTTCAAAACAATACGATACCAATTCGTAAAGTAACTAACCAGAATTCTATAGTTCTATCATCTCAATTATAACTAAGCGTAAGGTGGTAAACGGATGCCAATGACTACAACAACTATGCAAATTCACTTTGATTTAATTTATGATAAATAGTGTTCAACTTTTAATCATATTGCCGTTGAACTCCCACTCAAAAAAATATCCCTCACATTGTTTTAGTGATCACACGAACCAAATCCACCACATCAAAACCGATCATCACGAGAGTTGATGTAGCTTCAATGGCGAACAATCAACATGTTCATCATATCTACTATATGACTCATGCTTTACCTTTCGGTGATCCGTGTTCCGAGACCATGTCTGTACATGCTAGGCTCGTCAAGATCAAACCTTAGCTTCCGCATGAGCAAATCTGGCTTGCCCACGTTGTATACACTTGCGGAATCTAACACACCCGATCATCACGTGGTGCTTCGAAACAACAAGCTTTAGCAACGGTGCTAACTAAGGGTGAACACTTTATGACTTTAAATTCATGTGCATGAGGGATCATCTTATAATGCTACCGTCGTCTACTAAGCAATACAAGATGCATAAAGGATTAACATCACATGCAATTCATAATATGTGATATGATATGGCCTTTCTTCTTTGTGCTTCCGATCTCCATCTTCTAGCACGAACATGATCTCCATCATCACCGACATTGCATCAAGGTCAATGATGCTTCTCCATGGTTGTCGTACACCAGTTGCCGACTTACAATAAGGAACATTGCATACATCATATATAATCACAATCATGGCCATATCACATCACTGCACACCCCTGCAAAACAAAGTTAGACGCCACTAATTTTCTATGCATGTTTTACGTGGTTTGGGGCTTTCAATAAGTGTCGCTCTAACTTACGAACAAGAACCACAACATTGATACTAGTATTGTCAATCACCCGTTGTAAATTGAATCTTAACTATGTTGGGAGAAACAGGCACCCGCAAAGCCACTTATGCAATACAAGTTGCATGTCAAGCGTGGAGCAAGTCTCATGAACGATGTCATGTAAGGTTAGCCCGGGACGCTTCATCCCACCATCCCGCAAGATGCAAAGTACACAAGAAGCAATCGACAACAAAAGCATCAACGCCCACAATGACCATTGTGTTCTACTCGTGCAACAGATCTACATATAGACACGGCTCTGATACCACTGTAGGGGTTCGTAGCATGGAAAACAAAAAATTTCTACCGCATGCACACAAACAAGCCAAGATCTATCTACTAGATTGTAGCAACGAGTCGATAGAGGAACTTACCCTCAAAGATTCCAAAGCGGTTAACGAGAGCAGATTCTCGTGGGTGATGTAGTCGTACACTTGCCGATCTCAAGATCGCGTAGACGATCCTTCCGGCGCTGCGTTCCGGCAGCGCTCCCGCAGTCGGTCACACGTTCGGTACTCGACGAAGACCTTCCTCTCCCTTGTTCCAGCAGGCAGCGGAGGTTGTAGCACTCTCCTCGCGATTCCGGCAGCACGACGGCGTGGTACCGGAAGTAGAGGGGAGATCTCGCAGGGCTTCGCCTTAAGCCGGAGCGAGTATGGTGGACTATGAGAGAGCCTTGGTGATCTAGGGTTTAGACACACCAATTATAAGGGACTAAACCAGCGGCTAGGGCAATTAGAAGCTCTAACTCGGCGGCTTGGGAGAAATCCCTAGGCTGTGGCTAGGGTTTAGGTTTAGAGGGAGGCAACTTGTGTGTCTAGGAGGGGAGCCCTGCCCCTTTTATATAGGTGGAGGGAGGCGCGCCAGGGGAGGGGAGTCCCTCCCCAACTCGGACCCAAGGTGGGCCGGCGGTGGAGGTGGGACTCCTCCCCAACTCGGATTCCACCTCCCCTCCACTTCTCAAAATAGCCGTTTGACTTTCAAACTTGGCGTTTGACTTTTCAAACTAGGATTTGAATAAACCCTCTATTTTGTTCAGCGATGACACCGAGTACATGATGCAATCATACCAACTTGATATAACACATTCATGTACCCTTCCCCTCCGGAGTGCCGGACATTCCGGAACCTTCTAGAACATTCCCGATGAAAACACCGGAACCATTCCCTAACTCCGAAACAGGACTTTCCTTATATGAATCTTATTCTCCGGACCATTCCGGATCTCCTCGTGATATCCCGGATCCCATCCGAGACTCCGAACAACATTCGGTCTCTTTCTCATCATTCCATAACTACTCAAACAACGTCGAATCCTTAAGTGTGTCTCCCTATGGTTCGTGAATTATGCGGACATGATCGAGACACTTCTCCGAACAATAACCAATAGAGGAATCTAGAAATTCATATGGCTCCCACATATTTCTATGATTACTTTGTGATCGAATGAACCACTTACATACGATACCAATTTCCCTTTGTCTCACGATAGTTTACTTATCCGAGGTTTTGATTGTCGGTATCTCTGCATACCTAGTTCAACCTCGTTACCGATAAGTACTATTTTCTCGTTCCCGTGATATGTGATCCCTTGTGAGCTAGTCACATGCTTGCAAGCTAATTGGATGACATTCCACCGAGAGGGCCCAGAGTATATCTATCCGTCATATGGATGGACAAATCCCACTCTTGATCCATGTGCCTCAACCCATACTTTCCAAACACTCAATGCCACCTTTATAGCCACCCAGTTACGGTGTGGTGTTTTATGTCATCAAAGCATCCTTCCGGTGATGGTGATAAGCATGATCTCATGGTCGAAGGAATTAGGTTACTATGTATCAGAAAGCTTATGGCAAATGAACTATATTAAATGACTTGATCTTTATGCTACGCTTAACTATAGGAGTATGTCCATCATATCATTCTCCCAATGATATGATCCTGTTGTTAATAACATCCCTATGTTCATGATCAGGAAACCATGATCATATATTAACCAACAAGCTAGTTTAACAAGAGGCTTTACTAGGGACTCTTTTATGTTTACAAATCGTATTAATGTTTCCTGTTAATACAATTATAGCATGGTATGTAAACATTTATCATAAGTATGAAGATATGATAATAACCACTTTATTATTGCCTCTTGGGCATATCTCCAACAGTTTGTTATATTGGTGAGTGGTGGTATGTTGTATGTTGAATAAACAATTCTCCAGACTAACCCAGCAAAAGGACAAGAGAGGAAAAGATGTTCAATTGTTTCCTCCGCATCATAGAAACAACATTTCGCACTCCCTTTCCAATTTCTCTCAGCTAGGTTATCTCTAGTTAATAAAACCTTTTTCTTAGGAACCACATGAAAATTTTAATTTTTAGTGGGATTTTCAATTTCCATAAGTATTTGCGTGGGAATATAGTATGACTATTGATGATATCGGCATACATACTTTTAACTGAAAAAATCCCAAAGGTTGTTAACTTCCATAAAAAACATCACCTTCAGTGTTTAAAGAACCCCCCTTAGTCTTTGGCATAAGTGCAGCCATGCATCCCACTTATGACCAATCAAATACCTCTTAAAACCAATGTTTAAAGGGATGGTGGACAACACATTTTCAATGATAACATGTTTTCTTTGAACAATGTTATATAAATAGGGATATTATTGAGTTGGCGGCAAAGAGCCTAACCACGTATCTTTCCAAAATCTAGCCATAGTATCTTCACCAATTTTAAAAAGTCCCCTATTAAAGAAATCCTCTTTAACCTTCATTAGTCCTTTCCAAATTGGTGAATCCACCGGCTTGCTTGTAACTTGGGCTAAAGTTTTTTGGGAGAGATATTTGTTATGAAGTAACTCCTGCCACACACCCTCTTCATTGAGTAATTTAAATAGCCATTTACTTAGTAATGATTTATTTTAAATTTCGAGAACTTCAATTCCCAGACCCCGTTGATATTTTCTCTGCAAATCATATCCCACTTAGTTAACTGATACTTACATTTGCCATCTACACTTTGCTATAAAAATGTGATCTGTAGAGGTCAAGATGCTTTGGCACCCCTATAGGCACTTCTAAGAAAGAGAACATAAACATCGGTAGACTATACAAAACAGAATTAATCAGGAAAAGGCTATATATGTATGATAACATCTTGTCTGTCCAACAACCGAGTTTTCCTTCAAAGCGGCTTTCTACTCAGTACCATTCAGAGTTTCTAAGTTTTCTGTAATGGATGGGCACACCTAGCTATCAAACGGGAAGATATCCAGACTCACACCCAAAGAGTTGTTTGTATTGCTCCTCCTCCTCTTTAGCCTTTTCAAAACAGAAAATCTCACTCTTATGGAAGTTAATCTTGAGCTGTTGTTCAAAAATACAAAGTATTAACTTTATGTTAACAACCTTAGCTAAATCATGTTCCATAAATAAAATCGTATCATCCGTGTATTGCAATATTGAAAGTCCCCCATAAAAAAGATGAGGAAAAGACCTCCTACTTGGCCATCTTGTTTTTCCCTAGCGATTAAAATAGCCAACATGTCTGCAATGATATTGGAAAGCATTGATGATAGAGGGTATCCTTGCCGTAGCTCTTTTCTAGTTTGGAAATAATGGCCAATATCATTTTTGACCTTAATTCCCACACTACCTCCTTGAACAAACTACTCAATTAACCTACACCACTCTGCTGCAAATCCTTTCAAGCATAATGCATGTTGTAAGAAGGGACATTTGAGCTTGTCATATGCCTTTTTAAAATCAATTTTAAACAATACACAATCCATTTTCTTCGTATGGAGTTCATGAATGGTTTCATGCAACACAAAACCCCCTTCAAGTATATGCCTTCCAAGCACGAAATCTGTTTGTGTAGGTCTAATAACTTTTTTCACAATGGTTGTGATACGATTAGTTGCTACTTTAGTATTTTTTAATGGGAAAAGTTATTAGTTGCCGTGGGTTTAGGGTTTTCCACAATGGTTGTGATACCATTTTACAGGGAAACTCTTCCCGCATCGCCTATTTGCGGGGAGAGTTTCCCTGAAAATGGTGTGGTCCGTTGCCATCGTTCTTTACATTTTTCCATGCACCACAGGAAAACCAGATTTCGCCGTGTGCATCGTTATTTTCCGTGAGTGTTTCATCGAGGCACAAAACGAACACTTAATTTGCCATGAGCAATGGGTGAACCTCACAACAAATAGACAACCCACGACAAAACGACAACAAAACTCACGGTGAAAGAAGGCTCACGACAAACTACTCAATAAAACTCACGGTAAAAAGGAATCATGTCAAAACACATGACACGTGTTACGACCGTTAGTCAAAGACTACGAGGGAACGTCACGCATATTTTGTCGTGAGCCGTTCTAGAAAGCTTATGGAAAATCATGAAAAAACTTGTCGGCCTAGGTTGCACATTCTGGTGCTTTGGGCCATGGACGGGCTGCAGCCCGAACACCCCGAATTTGCTGCTAGAACGACCGTCCAAATTTGTTTTCACGGTTTACCGCGAGAAATGCAGGAAGCTCCCAGCAAAACTAGTTTTTTATTTTCATTTTCTTTTAACTAGTTTATTCATTATCTATTCACAATGCTACATCAAAAACTAATATTATCTGCAAGTTCCAACTGAAATTCTTCAATGGAAGTTCTCTACCAAACATATTTATGAATGACTACAAAATTCATAGAGTTATACAAGTACAAATGTTGTATGTACCAAAGAACTTGACTAGAAAATTAGATACTGTGGTGATGCCAAATCTGTCCCTGGATAAATGAACATGCACGCTCACACTTATCATGTAGCATGTATATCCGAAGAAACTCACCTCTAACTACCAAAACTAGTAAAGTAGTAAATATATCACTTATACACATGCAATTGATCAAACAATTTAAGAGATGAAGCCGTGTTTATTATTTATGCAGTTCGATGAAGCCATGTCCCTGAATCTATCCATGAAGTTCTATCAAGAGACGAGCCATTTATGCAATTCGATTTAGTGAATAGCAAGAAGGAAGCACTAGTTTAGCCAATTGTGAGATATAAATTCCATGATACTATGAACTTCAAAACTGAATCAAAACCGTATAAAATACCCGAATCAAAAAAACCGTATAACCGACTTGCAGACAGATTACAAAAGTGGCAGAAGTAATGTGAATGCATTCTCGTTTTGGAGCATCATCTAAACTAAGGAATATCAGATACTAAACATGGAAGGTGGTCTGATGCTCTACATGGATAAAATATAAGCACCATATATCATAAAATGAATAAAAACATTTAGAAGGTGTTTGTTCAACATTAGAGAACACTAGCTAGTTTCTAACACCATACCACAGCCTACCACCATACCAACTAGATTTAGAAGTGCGCCTCGGCGCACATGCCCGTAGGATTCAGATCTATTTAGCGTAGGTTTATGGAGCTGTTAGACCTTGATATATAAGTTTTTATTAATAATGTTATTTAAGTTTTTATTATTAGTGTATCAGATATGTTAGACCGCGATCTAATACACAAGGCTGGTAGCACGAGTAGAAAGTTCCGACATAATATTAGGTAAATATCTAAGAGAGTAGCACCTTAGGTCATAACAGAACCACCAGTTTACAGAACCTCAGAGTTTCTCGCAAACATACATAAAACACAAAGACACAATTTTACTTAATGCACCAGACACGCGGCGGTTTGACCTGATTGTTTGCCGCTGGTCTTCTCGCTCAATCCATGCGTTCAGTAGAGCACGGCGATCTTTCGCAAGGATCATGTCAGAGAGACAAACTCCATGTAGAAGTAGGGGTGTGCCTCGGCACGGCCCGGTGGCTCTCGCACTTGTTTATATTATGTATAACACTATTAGAAATAGGCAGGAAATCAATAATATATTTATGGTTTGTATTTCTTGTTTAACAAAATAAAAGTGATCAATATTGACCTGGCCAGTTAAGTTTGTGTGTCAGCTGTCTACATGCATCTCGAACAGGCTTCCATGCCCGCCTCCTACGAAACCAATAGCTAGGAGGGAAATGAACGGTAGATTAGGGTGGCAACTCTGATGGAGAACTCCGTTGCCAGCTCGGTGAGAGATCAGGCAGGCCGCTTAGTTATGGCCGTCGAATCGGCGATCAACAAGCCACAACGACACTATAGCTCAGCGGAAGGCAGCTGTCGCTGTTCCCCGGGCAATGGTGATCATCAGGTAGTAGGTAGAGTCGAGATGAACCTAGATACTGGAGCGCTCCTTGCCGCATTCCCAACTATTAAACAGCTTGTAAAATGCTGTAGGGAACATCTATAGAAATCGATCATAGGCAAGGAAAAAATGAACAATAAACAACTATCCATTTCTCAAGCTACTTGTACGATTAATGATTCCTACCACCCGACATTCTCGACAGTCTGGTTCATCTCATAACACTGTGAAGCATTCCCCTAAAATTCTTAGCAAATACAGTAAAGTAATATATTCTCAATTTCAAACATGGAAAGATCACATGGTATCCTTGGATTCAGTTCTGAACACATGACCATTCTGGTACTTGGGTATAGTTCATTTCAATTCTCCCTTTTTAAATAAAAAGAAATGCAAAGGTCCTCAAAGGCCATAGTACTTGTCCTTGGATTCTTAGCCTATGCTGCCAATTAGAAAATGAAATGAAAACGGTACATTTTTGTATTACAGCTATACCTGAAACAACATTTATACTGTAGTGCCAACACTGAAACTATTGATTTCTCCTATGCATTTTGCATCACATGGAACAAATAGAGGTATGCAAACAACTTTGTCCCATTAACATGCAATTGGAGACATCCTCGAGATGTCCTACGTCGGCCTAAACATCAAAACACGAACATCTATCAGACATTTATCCCGACGGAAAAATGCAAATGGGACTAACGATAGCATGTGGTGGAACACTGGCTATCTGTGACAGTTGGTATTTAAGAATGGTCCAGCCATAAACATAATCAAACTGGAATCCTACATAGAAAAAATCCCATCAAAAGTGGTCCAAGAATAGTTTTTAGAAAAGACTGAGATGCAAAATTTATCTTGTAACATGTAAATAGAAAAGCAACCCTGTCAAATAAAAAAATGTTACGAATAAGCTCTCTCGATATTGATAGTCTGGACTATCTTCTTAATTTTACTGCTAGCTTAACAAACGTGCATATCCAAGGAAGCGAAGAAGGGACACTAAGTGTCCAGTGTTACCTGGTACTACTCTTGTCGGAGTGGGTATCACGCTGGAGCACGGGGCTTGATGAGGCGAGCGAGGAGTGCGTGTTATTTGTTGTGTACTCACGATCCATTGCCAAATTCAGTTAGCTAATTGCTATTGTAGATGATCCGACCCACAAAATCTCAAGCTGAACCTGCAGAAATACCAGGTGTCGAGTATTAGGTCTAACTTGCACCATGATGAAATACCACATACTACATCTCACTGGGAATCATCAATTTTGTTTCATTTTGTTTCCAAAAGAGGATAAGGTATTATTCTTTTGAGAGTTATTTCCATGTATTTATTATTTTCTCATTGCCAAAGCAACCCTCAGTTTGGATCACATATGTTACTTCATAAATAAATTGAACTACAAATCTCCATCTAAACTACATGTTTATGTATTTCACAAAACAAAAAATTATGCAGAGATAATCTACTGATATGAACTATCACATATAGATTACCAAAACAATTACCAATTCTACACCAACACAATAAAATAATTATGAAAAATATACAAATAAAAACATAGATTTGAATGGATACTATTAGCAAAAATGATCCCAATAGACTGTTGAAGGGTGATAAAATCTGTAGATTCAGAAAATCAAATAAATTCTTAAAACTCCATATTAAGAAAATCAAGTAAATCCTCCATATTCTACATCATTATTGAGTAGTTATAACTTAAATATTGTCCATAAGGAAGTCCTACTACGACTAAGTCTTGGCTCTACAGTTACAACATTTTCTTGTAGAATGTCTTAGTACCATTTTCTACCCTTGATACATTAATCGAAAAATCATCGATCCTCTCGTCAAGATACATCCTACTAAGTTAGCTGGAGGTAATTTGTTGGTACATGTTCTAAACGCCCATGCTGGCTCTGCTCTCCCTTCTGGAGAAAACAAAGGGGTTTAAGCAAACTATATTAGAAACCAGTAGCATAAGTACCATATTTTCAGAAAGAGGCAAAAAATGTAACATGCTTTTTTTGTTTTCTGAAAATCCACATGAATATAGCTAGATTAGAAATTATTTAGTGACCAAATATAATAAGATACTTCTATGTTCTTATTTAGCTAAGGTTCAGGTACCAAGCTCATGCACCGAATATAGCTGAATGGAAACCAGGAGGGGAATGACTAATGCATAAATATAACCCTCCATGGGAAATCATGAAGGTACGTCCCCAGCAGGCGCTGGATTTCTCTAGTGCTTGCCACACCCATTTTAGTTATATGTGTGCCATCGTGAAAGAGAAACAAGACATAAATAAGTGGGGAAGGGACAAAACTTATTCATGATCAATAACTATAATGACTTCCAAACATAGTTACCACTATGGATAGTTTAATGCCTCGAAAGGTTCACAGCTCGGTAAACCACAATAATCAGTATAGTTGTTGGCTGCTTGCACAGGAAATAAAGACACAACTGGTATATGTCAAGCAACTGTCTCACAACACAAAATTCACTACATGGACCATTTATACATAAAGAGAAGCTACAAAAATTACAATACATGAAAGTGATATACCTCTTTAATAGTCATCCACTGATATTAGCATTAGTATGTCTGCATTTGGTTCAGATTTTGAGCAGAAGAACACAAGGAAAATCACCTTTGGAGAAAATGTTGGAATGGTACATCCGTGCGTACCATTCCACAAGCTTTATATATCATCGATAATGTTGAAAATTGTTGATCTGTTTTGAAAGGTTGTCTATACTCGTTCTTTCCCTGATGAAAAAATAACATCACCACTAAGATTTGGAATAGTATGAACGCATATAAAATGCCTCACTTTGTGTGTATACACGTGATAGAAAGACCAGTTCAAGCTCATGCCAAACCGCATCACAGTCCATATGCTAGCAGAATGAAAAATTGGAATTGAAATGAGAGAGTGCTCTGACCTCGTGAAGAACATCTGAAAAAGCACGATCACTTTCAATTATTTCCATCCCTTATCTAATTTCTTCTCCTGGCATTTTAGTTGTATCTGTTCAAAAACATCAATTAGAAGAAATCACGTACATCTTGGTAATGTGATATGTTATATGCCTACATAACTGACAGAAATTTAGCATGTGACCACGGTGAAAAACAAGGTATGGCGGCCAACATCATGTTTATCACATAGTTTAGTAAAACAATATAGAGAGAAAAGAGGACACGGTGTTATAAAACATAACATACTTGTGGCATCGATGTAGCCCCATGCTGTAAATTATTAAATTTATATTTATTTCAATTGAAACAATACCACAGAGAGAAAACCAAAGTGACAACCAGCCCAAGACATTATCCACATCGGTCTTATTGATAAAACGATGGCCTGAAATATCACTAAAAGGGCACCAATAAGAAAAGGCCATCAGAAACAATGTTAGTGGATTACAATGAAGCGTAAAAAGAAGAGTACAGCCTTGACAGAGGCCAGATCATACAAAAAATACAACAAATAAAAAGATGCAAGGGAATGGGCAAGAAAAGTGCACTACACTGAGATTGCCGGCACGATTTATTTGTCTTCCAAAATGAGCTTAGAGTACCAAAGCTAGACTGGAATCTGTGTACCTGCACCATGGACTTCGTCATGGTAGAGAAGAAAAACGGCGCACGGTTCCAAAATCAGTTCTTCAGATGGAGTTTTCCGCACGAGAAACTAAGTTGTCAAACTTTTCGAGCAATCTCCATAGACATTTCAAGAGAATTCGTTGGCTGGCATGATCATCTCCATCTGTCATGTATAAGAGAGAGGAGAAAGTTAGACTGGTCTCCATATCGCCTCCAACTACAGAAAGCTCACACCACAAGAGATGTGGCTTACATTTAAAATCTACAAAGTAGTATAAAACAGACTGGAGCACCAAACCTGGAAATTTATTTTGTCGAGTTGAAAGAAACAGTACCATCTCAACCAGGAAATAAAAAACACCTAACATTTAAGCCACTCCAATCATTGCAATTATCCAGTTTACCGATCGGTGTATATGAGATCTGCATTGATTTAAGAGATGAACATTACTGTGACATATAATTCTAAATTGAAGATTTCCACTTATGTGAAAAACAGTTCAGCAAAGAGATAGAAATCAATTGTTCACCATCCAACGCTGAAAACAAATCAATAATTTTTATTAGCTAAAACAATCATCGTCCATAGTTTAGCAAACCATTCAAGCCAGCGCCATGAACGGCGACGATGTCCATGAATAATGAGAAGAATACCTTGCAGATCCTCACACTCCTGCTGCAGTCCTCCAGATTCTCATGGACCATATCACTACCTCATCTTAAGTCACCACATGCTCCATTTTCTTCTGCTCAAATATCACATACATTAAATTAGCTAGGATTTTCAGCAAGCACAAACAAAAACGGATCTGTACAAACAAAAGAATGAGATCTTTACCGCTCCTTCGTGAGCATGAACAACCGAGAGAGAGAGAGAGAGAGAGAGAGAGAGAGAGAGAGAGAGAGAGAGAGAGAGAGAGAGAGAGAGAGAGAGAGAGAGAGAGAGAGAGAGAGAGGACGACACCTGTAGGTGCCCCTCCAGCCATGGCGCCTTGCAGCACTTCACATCACCCTGCTGCATGTCACTTCACCAAACCCCGCGTTGATCCGCAGTTTTCCGACGTCGGCGGCCATGGGGATCTCCTGTGCGACGCGGCCGCGCCGCCGGCGTCAGTGGAATTAGATTCTACAGTACATCTTCATGAGCGGTTGCAGAAAGAAGATCTAGAGAGAGAAAGAGATGGACCTGGAGGTTGGAGGAGACCGAATCCCCATCGCTACATCCTGCAGGAGGGGACCGAACCCCGCGCGATCTTCCGGTGTCGGCGGCCATGGGACTCTCCTGTGCGGCGCGGCATTGCAGCTGTGCGGTGGTGGCAACGGCTCGGGATGGATCAGATGGGGAAGGGATTAGCGAGGAGGAGAAGGACCAGCGGCGGCGCCGCCTAGGGTTTGAGGAGGCACGGGAGTAGCACGAGAGGAAGGCGAGAGAGAGCACCGAGCCGGCGGGACATCGATGCCCATGTGCAGCTCCTCGCGCGACCAGTGCCGCTCACGCGCACACCTCTCACACCCCCACGTGACCCACCCAGCGACTGAGAGATGGGCCGACCAAAGCACGGGACCCAACAACAGCGAGGCGCACTACCAGGCGGGTAGGCCAGGGCCAGTCCATTACGTAGAGGCGGGTAGCGGGACAGATCTGAGCCGTTGTTTCCGCATCATACGGCCGAAAAAATCGGATTTACGTGGAACGTCGTACTACCTCCTCCATCTATAGGTTAGAGGTGTGGGAGACCATGGTATCAGCAGCAGCCACTCCCAGCACCCTGGCTTCTCGCCCATCAGCTCCTCCTCCTCCTCCTGGTATGTTGTGGGTACCGACGAGATGACCTAGAGCATAGTCATATTAAAGCATAGTCCATATTATTCATGTAGGATGTTGATGAAAAGAGTAGATCAACAAATGGTTATGTTATATCAAGTGTCATTCAATCGATGTACGTAGTGTGATCTGGGATTGTGGAGTGCAGAATTGGGATTGCAGAGATACTCAATGAGTATGATATGAGTGTTGTGATAGTGACTTGGCTTCAGTTTGATGGTCATTCTAGCTGCTATTTTGGATTAAAGATAGTAGAGAATCTTTTTCTTTTGCAAGTGAGTATTTGTTTGTTAGCAAGGTCATGTCATCTATTAATAAAATTAGTAAGAGATGGCAAAATAATTTATTATGCGATGTGTTGTTTCGGTACTCCAACTAACCTTGTAGTATCCGACGACACTTTGGGGAGCCATTGATGACATGATCAAAGGTATACAATGGCATAAATACATTCCCCACTTATTGTCAAGGTATATCATTTATTTAGTGACATCTCAAGGCATGCATACCATAGCAAAGCTTAATTACTATTACTGACTACTTCCATATGGCTTAAGCTAGTTGCTATGCATGACATAGAGCATATTGAGTATACATACAAAATTGGAAGTCATGTTAAGTATCCCTGAGTTAAGAATGACCTTTAGGTTAAAAGTTTGAAGATGTCTTCTAACATACTCAATTTGTATATCCATGTTTCTGTTTAGTTGTTGGTTGCCTTCAAGCCTTGGAAAGTATTAATTATACAATAGACAGTTTGTACACAATCTATTCTTAGTTTTTTCCTAGAGTTTTAACCTTTGTTTTGGCATGTATTAGTTTTCCCATGCTACATTTGACTCTAATATAACAAAACTCCTCATATAACAATATATTAGTAAATATAGTTATTAAATTTCTCTATCTTTCTAACCTCTATATAAAAACTAAAATCTTTTACACAACATATAAAATCCAGTGTGACAAAGATGTCACTAGTGGATAGGGGCCTTTAGTCCCGGCCTGTAAGGGGATTTTGTCCCGGTTGTCAAATCGGGACTGGCCAAGCGGGACTAAAGGCCCAAGTATTAGTCCTGGCCCGGTTACCATCCGGGACAAATGGTCCTCCATATGGCCAGCGCGACGCGGGGTGCACCCCATTAGTCTAGGTTGGTGTTACGGGCCGCGACAAATGGTTCTAGGTCGCGACAGTATTTTGGGCATTTTCTCTGCCGCGACAGAGAATTTATTTTGTATTATTTCTTTTTTCATTTCAAAATAGTTTTTAAATGTTTCTATGCTACCACATACCGTACACGTTTCGTACGTATACATAATACAACTTGTCTTACTAGATCGAGCATACAATTTTGATAGTTACATGGAGATCAAAATTATCGGGACTAGAGCTCATCTATTCGATTACACGTCCAGGGATCATCAGTAACGCCTATTCATACTAAATTCTCTGGCATCGTATACCATCTCTTTCATAAAAAATCCTACCAGTTCATCTGCAATTCCTAGTATGCGTTGCTCTGGTAGGAGCTGATTCCGCGTGCTCTCAAACTATATAAGAAAAAGGAGATCAATATGAATATCAATCATGATAACAAAACATGATGGTAATAAAATGATGTTTTGAATGTATTGCTTACGTCGACTCTATAATATTTGTGCTCAGCGGTAAACGTGCGAATGAACTCGCAAATGTAGTATCTACATAGATTCGTCCTCAGTGGCTGCCACGCACACTTTTACGAGAATATAATTTAATCAAAATAATAATGTAGCATCATAATTATATTAAAACTATAAGTAAAGTGATGAGCGGAAATATCAGGTACTACTTACCGAGACCGGAGTAAACTCCAGCTTCTTACTAAAGGAACCTGTAACCTCACGTTTGAACATGTTCCAAACCCTGCCCGGTGATACGTCCATTTTGCATCACTTCACTATATCATAATTTGTTGCTATTCATTGATATATTTCATATTAAGAGGTGTTACTTATGTTATTTTATCTATTTTTGCATGTTGGATGATTCTTGAAGGATGAACATGCGAAGCCAGGATTCTGATGGAAAAAGCGGTGTCTAGATGTAATTTTTGCGAAGATCGGAAAAATATCAGAAAAACTACGGAAATTATATTTTTCTAGAAGACAAAGGATGCCAGAAGTGGAGGCGGAGTTGGGCCACAGGGGGATCACAGCCCCCAGGCGCGGGCCACCCTGGGCCACACCACCAGGGGGTGTGGCCACCCTGGCCCACCTCCAGCTCTGTCCCTTCGCCTATATCTTCTCCTCTAAACCCTAAAACACGGGGAGCGACCATAGAAAGATTTTGCTGCCTCTGCGGGGCGGAAACTACAGAGAGAGAAAGAGCTCTCCAGCAGACAGATTTCTGTCGGGGAAATTCCTTCCCGAAGAGGGGAAATCGTTGCCATCACCGTCATCAAGCTATACTTCATCGGGATCATCATCATCCACACCATCATATCCACCAACACCATCATCACCACCTCGTACCGCTGTAACAATTATGTTGAATCTTGCATAGTTCTTATGGGAAACTTCCCCGGTGTTAATTACTCTTATAGTTGATGCTTGTGAGTGGAACCATTAAATTATTTTTTATGTTCATATTGTTATTCATCATCATATCATCTCTTATCTTGATCCATATGATGTCTCGTGAGTAGTTCGTTTAGTTCTTAAGGACATGGTAGAAGTCATGTTGTTAGTAGTGGAATTGTGTTGAGGTATTATTCAATGGATTGATATTTAAGTTGTGGTGCTATTCTTCCAGTGGTGTCATATGAACGTTGATTATATGATACTTCATAATTTATGGGCCTAGGGGAATGCATTGTGTATTTGGCTACTTGCCCCTCTTACTGATTGGAATCATTTGATTTATGGCTTATTAATTATGAAAGATGTAGTTCTTTCATATTGGTGAAATTTGCCCCTAAAGATTTACTCAATGATGATAAGTGGAACAGTGCATCTCACTGTTCACTACTAAGAGTAATAATAACTTAACCTTTATTTTCTTTCTTTTTGTTTGTTCTTTGTTTTGCAGGTACAAGACTTGAAGATTCAAGATTAGAATAGATTTTCTTTTAGAATAGTTCCCTTGTAATCTTTATTTTATTCTTTTGTAATCTTTATTTTATTCTTTTGTAATAAAGGTGTATTAGTTAAATAATAATGTACTTCCTCTTCTTGTAATTTTACTCTTGTAAAGATTCTTTATTAATTTTGTAAGTTACATTTTGTAACTTATTGATGAAATGATTATATGAAATAAATATTCATTTATTTAATTGTCAATCTTACATAGAGTTCCTGGTTACTATTTATTGTTTCTTTATCAACTTCATAAGTTACCTTTTGTAACTTATTCATTGAATAAATATATGGAATAAATGTTCATTTACTTGATTGTGTTATGTTATTTAAAGTTTGAGTTATTAAATATTATTTCTTGATTAAATAATATTACTCAAACATGATATTAATCTTTTAAAATATAAATCCAACTCTCAAGTTTGAATTCAATTTCCTTTCCCCAAAACACATTAATCCATAAATATCATGTCAAAGTTTATAACGATCATTCTCCAAGGCTATTCCTAAACTTAAAGAGTGAAAGAAACTTTGATCACTTTAAGTTTTTATTTGGCGAAAAATTTACCCACATTTTTACAGATGAATGCATGCAATTGCACAGATTCCTAAATCTACCCTTCGTTGGTTCCTAAATGCTAGGATGTTACAGACTTTCCCCCCTTAAATTAAACTTTGTCCCAAAGTTTGTTGAAATGCACCTGAACAGTTTTGGATAGGCTTTTCTTAAATCATCTTCTTTCTCCCAGGTGGCTTCTCCTTCGGGATGATGTTCCCACTGTACCTTGCAGTACTTGATTGCTCTGTTTCTCAACCTTTTCCAGTTTTCTTCCAAAATTTTACAGGGTTTTTCAACATAAGTCAGGTCTGCTTGTAATTCTATCTCTTGATGTGTGATTGCATCATCAGGAATTTTCAGACATTTCCGGAGTTGTGACACATGGAACACATTATTAACTTGAGCCAATCTTGTGGGTAATTCTAAAGCATAAGCTATAGTATTGTTCTGACTTAGTATCTTGAATGGACCAATATATCTTGGACTTAATTTTCCTTTGACTCCAAACCTTTTAACTCCTTTCATTGGGCTTACCTTCAAATATACCATGTCTCCCACTTCCGGATGCCATGATCTTCGACTTTGATCAGCATAACTTTTCTGCCTACTTTGAGCTATTTTCAATCTATCCTTGATTTTCTCAATGTATCTTGTCTTTCCTTGATATAGTCTGGCGCAAATTCTTTGCTACTTCCAGGCTCATACCAACATATTGGTGATCTACATTTCCTTCCATACAGAACTTGATATGGAGCTGCCTTCAGACTACTCTGATAGCTGTTATTGTAGGAAAATTCTGCCAATGGTAGATGATCTTCCCACGAACCTCCAAAATCTAATGCACAAGCCCTTAACATGTCTTCTAGTATTTGATTGGTTCTTTTCATTTGACCCCTTGTCTCTAGATGATAAGTTGTTCTAAAATCTAACTTTGAACCAAGTGCTTCATGTAATTGCTTCCAAAATGTCGAAGTGAACACTGATCCCCTATGAGTTACGATCTTTCTAGGCACTCCGTGCTTACTTACTATCTCTTTGACGTAAACTTCCACTAACTTCTCGACATTATCCTTCTGATTTACCGGAATAAAATGTGCACTTTTAGTGAGTATATCAACAATTACCCATATGATATCCTTCCGTTTAGGTGTCATGGGAAATCCTGTGATGAAGTCCTTACCAATTTCCTCCCATTTCCATTCGGGAATTTCCAAAGGTTGCAATGGTCCTGCTGGACTTTGATGTTCAGCCTTCACCCTTTGGAAAATATGGCATTCTGATACATATTTTGCAATGTCTCTTTTCATGTTATTCCACCAGAATAATTCTTTCAGATCCATGTACATCTTAGTACTTCCTGGATGTATAGAATATGGTGTTTCATGTGCTTCTCTGAGTATGACATCACGGATCTCAGTCACATCTGGAACACAAAGACGGTCTTGGAACCACAAAGACTCATAATCTCCTAGGCGAAAAATTGATGTTTGCCCTTGAGAAATCCTCCGAATTTCTTCCGCAATGAAAGGATCTTCTGTTTGATGTCTAAAAATTTCGTGTTTAAGATCACTATCTTGTTCTACAACTACCTGCATAGTAGCTAATCCTCCAAGAATCTTTGTTCTAATAAATTGAAGCTCTAATCGTTCCAAGTCCATGTGTAACTCTTTTGGTAGCTCCCGATTGCTAGGTTGAATATCTGCACTTTTACGACTTAAAGCATCTGCTACAACATATTTGCTTTTCCCAGGGTATAGTTGATTGTTAAATCATAATCTTTGATTAATTCCAACCAACGCTTTTGTCTCATATTCAATTCCTTTTAAGTAAAGAAACATTTGAGACTTTTATGGTCAGTGTATATCACATCTGGCTCCATAAAGAAAATGCCACCATCCCTTCAGAGCAAAGACTACTGCTGCTAACTCTAAATCTTGAGTTGGATAGTTGACTTCATGTGGTTTCAGTTGTCTTGATCCATAAGCAATCACTTTCCGATCTTGCATTAACACACAACCCAAACCTTCTTTGGATGCATCACAGTATACTGTAAAGTCTTCCCCTGTTTCTGGAACTGCTAGAATTGGAGCGGTAGTTAACCTGGTCTTTAACTCCTGAAAACTTGCTTCACACTTCTCATCCCAATTGAATGGTGTATTCTTCCTTAATAATTTAGTCATTGGTCCAGCTATTTTGGAGAAACCTTTAATGAATCTCCGATAATAACCAACCATTCCCAAGAAACCTTGAATTTGTTTCACATTGGTTGGTGCATTCCATTCTAGTATCGATTGAAATTTGGATGGATTTACAGCAATTCAATCTTTACTGATCACATGACCGAGGAATTCTACCTCATCTAACCAGGATTGACACTTACTGAACTTAGCATAAAGTTTATGTTCTCTTAGAGTCTGCAATGCTATTCTCAAATGATAAGCATGCTCTTCCTTATCCTTGGAATATATCGGAATATCATCAATGAAGACTATGACAAACTTATCCAAATATGGCATGAAGATTTTATTCATCAGGTTCATGAATATTGCTGGTGCATTGGTCAAAACAAATGGTACTACAAGATACTCATGGTGTCCATATCTTGAGACAAATGTTGTCTTTGGAACATCCTCTGGTTTGATTTTTATCTGATGGTATCTAGATCTTAGATCGATCTTAGAAAACACTCCAGCTCCTTTCACTTGGTCAAACAAATCTTGAATTCTTGGTAAGGGATACTTATTCTTTATGGTAACATTGTTCAGATTTATGTAGTCCCCACACATCCTTCTTCCACCATCCCTTTTATCCACAAAGATTACCGGTGTTCCCCATGGGGATACACTTTCCTGAATAAATTCTTTTTTTGGCTAACTCATCAATTTGCTCTTTGAGTTCTTTTAATTCTTTTGGTCCCATCTTGTATGGTGCTTGAGCTATTGGGGCTGTACCTGGAATTAGATCAATAGTGAACTCTATTTCCCGATCTGGTGGCATTCCAGGTAACTCTGCGGGGAAAACATCTTGAAACTCATTTACTACAGGAATATCTTCCAACTTGACCTCCTTCATTGAGTTCAACTGAAGATCCACCATGATATGACTGTGCCTATCTGCTTGATAAACTATTCTTGCTCCACTTGGAGTTTTGATCGAGACAGTTTTCTCCTCACAATTTATCTGAGCCCCATGTTCAGTCATCCAGTCCATCCCCAGCACGACTACAATTCCCTTCAAAGGAATCACATAAAGGTCCGTAAAGTATGTACAACCACAGATCGAGATAACCTGATCTTGTTTAATGTGGCCTACAATTACATTTCCCGCATGCCGTAACTATGGTCATAGGGTTTTCTAACGTTGCTCTTCTAATCCCGAATTTATCACATAATTCTTCAAAAATGAATGAAGTAGTTGTGACAGTATCAAATAGAACTTTGCCGGGATTGGTAAGGATATTGAGCGTACCTATCACTACATGCTCCGAGTTATCCACCTCCTCTAGGGTTGCGCAATTCAGCTTCCCGGCAGGTCTGTTCCTCTTACCATTGTTGTTCTTGATATTATTTCCTCCTCAATTGGGCTGTCCATTTCCTCCACTGGCTTGTCCTCCACCCTTGGTAGGCCAACCACCTGGTGGTTTGCTCGGACAATTGGGCTTGATATGACCCTTCTGACCACAACTGTAACAGATAACTACTGCCTTTTTGCATTCTCTCTGAAAATGCCCTGGAACTCCACAATTGTTACAGATAACATTCCTCCTGGGATTGGACTGATTTCCACCACTGCCCTTGTTATTGTTATTGTTATTGTTGCTATAGGCTTTGTTCCGAGATTTGAACTCTAGATTGGGTTTAGGTTTACTTGCCTGAATCCTCTTAGTTTCCTTCTTGGCTCTCTTCCTCCTATCCTCTTGGACATTCTTGTAGTCATCTTCAAAAGTGATAGCTGCATCCAGCAACTGCTGATAGGTTTGCTTATTAGCCAGCCTTAACTGCATCCTCACAAATGGATTTAACCCACGCAGAAAACGCTTCTTCATCTTTTCTTCAGTATTAACTTCTTCCTCAGCATAACGAGACAGTTGGCTAAACTCCCTAATATACTTCATAACACTATTATATCCCTGTTGAAGCTCCTCAAATTCTCTTTGCTTCAACTCCATAACACTTTCCGGAACATGATATTGACGAAATCTCTGTTTGAACTCTTCCTAAGTATACTCCCTTCCTGGTTGTTGCATGGCTAACTGATTTTCCCACCATGATGCTGTAGGTCCGGTCAGGAGATGAGTTGCATACCTCAGTTTCTGTTTATCATTACAACCTATAGTCTTCAACTTCCTTTCTGTATCTGCTAACCAATCTTCTGCATCCATTGGTTCAGGGGCTGATGTAAAAGGTAACGGCCTTGCATTCTGGAAGTCAGAAAGACTCACTCCTCCACCTTCAGGTGCTCTCTGATTCCCAGCTCGTCCTAGCAGCTATTCCATGAACTTGTTTTGGTTTTATTGCATCATTTGCATACACTGCATAAATTTTGCTCCATTAACGGCCTCATTGGTGGTGGTGGTGGTAATGTTCCCTGATTTCCTGCATCTGCATCGGCCTTCTCCTTGGCCTCACGTTCCATTCGCTGCTGCTTAGATTCGGTTTCTACACCCGTGTCCATGACCCCCTAGTCCTGCAACATAACACGAATACTCATAATTACATCATGCACATGTGTTCTGAGCTCGACTTTACGCACAGAACTAGTCACACAATGAAGATCCAAATAAAATCCAAATATACATTTCATATATTAGTAAAAATAGTATTAGCTCGAGCAGCCAAGCCACTACTAGGTATAAAATATTAAACAGTAAACTGATGACCCACAAGTATAGGGGGTGTATCGTAGTACTTTCGATAAATAGGAGTGTCGATCCCAACAAGGAGCAGAAGGTGCTGAACAGTGGTATGGAGCAGGAAATCCCTGTGAATACTTAGCAAACAGATTTTTAGTGGTTTTCTGATAAGGCAACAAAACAAAGAGCAAGTAACAAAGAACAAACGCAGCAAGTGGTCCAATCCTTTCTTAGCAAAGTACAAGCCGGTGGAAATAGTTATAAAGAACAAACGTTCTTGAGGACACATGGGAATTCTGTCAAGTGCTTTCGCTTCAAATAGCTGAGTACTCCTCTCTGGTGTTGTAAGTTTTGTGTGGGTGAACCTGTGCTAATGTACCGACCTTACTTGGACTAATACATACTTGTGATTAAACCCCCTGCAAACATCCATAACTATAGGAAAGTAATTAAGATATAAATCTAACCACATCCTTAAACTCTGAGATCCTACGCTCCCTTATGCAATGATGTCCTAACGGGGGTTCATGTTTCTGTCATTTCGGCAACCCCACAATTAGTAGCCAAATACACAATACATTCCCCTAGGCCCATAAATGGTGAAGTGTCATATAGTCGATGTTCACATGACACCACTAGAAGAATAGCACCACAACTTAAATACTAAACCATTGAATAATAACTTAACATAGATCCACTAATAACAACATGACTTCTTCCATGTCCTCAAGAACTAGAAGAACTACTCACAAGACATCATATGGATCAAGATCAAAGATGATATGATAATGGATAACAATCTGAACATAAACAATAATCCAATGGTTCCACTCACAAGCATCAACTACAATAGTAATTAACACCGGGAAAGTTTCCCCTAAGAACTAAAGCAATATCCAACACAATTGTTACAGCGGGATGGAATGGTGATGATGGTGCTGGTGGATATGATGGTGTGGATGATGATCCCGATGAAGCCTAGCTTGATGACAGTGTTGATGGCGACGATCTCCCCTCTCCGGGAAGGAATTCCCTCGGCAGAAATCTGTCTGCCAGAGAGATCTTTCTCTCTTGGTGTTTTCCGCCCCCAGAGGTGGCGGAAATCTATCCGTGGTCACTCCCTTGGCCTTAGGGTTTCGTAGGGAAGATATAGGCGAAGGGGCGGAGCTAGGAGCCGGGCAGGTGGGCCACACCTGCCCTAGGCGCGGGGTCAGGTGGGCCCGCGCCTAGGGGGTGTGTGGGCCCCCCGTGGCCCTTCTTCGTCCCTCCTTCTAGCTTCCTCAATCTTCTGGAAAAATAATATTTTCCCATATTTTTCTGGTATTTTTATGATCTTCGTGAAATTGCATCAAAACGCCCTCTTTTCCATCAAAATCTAGACTCCGGCAGTCCATCCTCCAAGAATCACCCAACATGCATAAAACAGTAGAAAAGACATAAGCAATACCTCATAATAAGACAAATATCAATGAATAGAGGTAAATTATGATATATAAAGGTGATTCAAATTGGGCGTATCATAAACCAATGTACTTTATATAAAAGTATATAAAACATGCATAAGTAAGATAGTAGGACAAGGGCTTATAAGCAAGAAGGTGGCTTGCATGTGACCAACGAGGTGTCCCTTGACTTTGTTAGAATACCAGAATACCTATAACCATAATAATAATAATAATAATAATAAGAAGAAGAAGAAGAAGAAGAAAGATCTGATGCTTCCTTCTTCTCGGCGTCACACAATCGCAACTATTGTTGTTATCGAGCATACATGCAAACAAACAACACCACACTCAACACAAGACATACAAGAATCAATATATACAGCAAGCAATATACATATCATGTTTATAATCCAGTAGGTTTTGAGTCCTTGGATCTAGAGCAAAAGGAAATGCTTGGAAAGCATTTGGAATTTTTCTTTAATGGGTTTGGGAGGCTATGATTACTTAATAAAGGGTTTTTAAACCGAGATCCATTAATGTATGATATCAATATGCAAAAATGATATTATCAGACAGATATTAATAAAATGAAACCAACAAAAGTGGTTTCACTGTTTTATCAATTTTCATTGATTTACTATAAATTTTCTAGTGTTAAAAGCTCTAGTTTTAGGAAATAATTCACCAGAAAAATTATGGAGCTCCAAAAATTATTTCCTTGGATGCTTAAGTAGGGTTTGATGGACTTATTCACTGAGAGTTGGAATCACATTATAATATTTAACATAATGCCCTTGGGAAAATCCCAAGGTTAGTTCTACAAGCAATTTGTCTTTTTCATGGTATTTATTCTATAGAAGATTTTAATATGAAACCAATGGCATCAGTAAGGTATCTCAAATACCTTTCTATAGAAATTGGTTTCATCTTTTTATGAGTTGTAATCCCCTGTAGTGATTTATCTACTGGAGTAGAAATTGGTTTCATAATTGCCGACTGACTGAGCTTTCATGCCCACCAAGTGACCACAACCATGTCCTTTTTACTCTTCTTTTTCCAACTCTTTGTTATAGTGATACAAGCGGTAATTGTTCGGTTTTGCTGCATCTTTTGGAGGACTAAATTTTTCAAAAAAAAAAAATTGCTTGCAGAAGTTCTTAAAAAGAGGGTGATTTTACTAGATGATACATAGTTTAGGGGAATTCTTGTTTTGTGTTATAGTCATACACCTCGGTGTGTAGAAAAGCACTACCAGTTACAATCTGTAGCTAAACTGAAACTTTCAAATTTGTTGTCAGCGCTGGGGAGATACTGGCAGCAGGAGCTGCGGCTGTTGCACCTCTACTTCGAGGAGGAAGGAGGTCATGACCCAGTTGTTTGCTGCAGCGCAAGTGGTTCATGTGGTGCCCTTGCTACATGGGCTGTGGTGGTGCTAGCTGCTGCTGTCGGTCTACGCTGGCCATGGCCTCCTCCACATTGTCATAGTGGTAGGTTGCGGCTGGACCGACCTTTCTCCGCCGACTTCTTTGTCTCCGTCCCCGCCACTTTGTAGTGTGGTGACGACAATTTCGTCGCTCTGTCGCTGCAATTGCGGAAGTGGTGTCTTCTTCCACTATGGTGAGGTAAGTCCTCGATGTTCTCCTCGGTTTTTCGGCCTTTATAAACCTTGGTTCAACTTGATGTCATCTAAGCTGGCATAATTTTAGACCGACTGATCATGTTGTACTATCTAATATGTACTGATTCAGTTAGTGCTAGTCAGGTCACGGTTTCTATTATCTGTAACAGTGTACGACTTGATATGTGTTGGCATAATTTTTTTCCCTGCTCTTAAGTTTGTCGGGAGCTTTGTTTTTGCTCACGGCAAAGTTTAAGGCCTTTCCAAGAGCCTTGCTGTAGAATCACGGGAAATAACTAACATTTTGGTCTGTAGTTTGCTGAGAGTTCTATAACAACTCACGGTAAATAACTGATCGTCTGGGTCTATTTTTTTTTGCCATGAGTAGAGAGGCAATTCACGATAAATCCTTGACAGATAGGGTCTGTTGTTTTACCGTAAGGAAATACAAAGCTCACACTAAACTACTGACTACTGGGGTCAGCTATTTTGCCATAAGGAATAACAAAGCTCATGGGTAATATCTGCACGGTGCAGCATCCTGTAGCAATGCGGCTGACTTGAGACTATAATATTCATTTCATTATCTATCTATCTATCTATCTATATAGTCTAGTCTAGTCTAGTCTAGTACTAATTTACACATCGGAAATGATAGACTTACGGAAAATTCTTACGGACTGGACTTACGGACAACACGTGGCCTGTTTTCCACCTTCCCTCTAATTAACTGCTCCGAAATAAACTCTCCTGATTGGAAAGTGAACCTCCACGTCGGTTCGTAGCTTCAATCCGTAAGAAAAGTTTCCGTAGATGTAGCATTGCTCTTTACACATAGGTAGGTTCGTCCATGCCCTTTTTAGTTCCGATTTTTACTTTGGACAATTTTACCCCTAGTTATTTGGACATATTGCACCCGTTGCCACCGCAAAGAAAAAACTGGGAGGGCACCTCGACGAAGGAATCCCGAGCGAGCCTTCAGCGACTACCCCTTTGGTCTCCATCGTCTCTCTCAGCTCTGGCCTCTCCCACCCCCCGGGGGCCGGCGGCCACGATGCGGTGAGGAGGGGTCCGGGATGAATCGGCGCCACCACAACACACTTCGCGATCGGCGCTCGTAGGAGCAGTTGAGGATGGCCGGTGGAAGGCGAGCGACGGTGGGGGCCTTGCCAGATTCGGGGGCATATGGGGCAAGCAGCACCGGAGAGGGTGCGAGTTGGGTCTCGGACGGTGTGAGATCTTATAGCCGGTGAGCGAAGTGGGGTCCCGTACGGCGCGAGATCCCCGAAGGCAGTGGCTAGCTCGTTCGCCTTTGTCCGATCCCGATGGCGTCTGCGTGCGTGATCTGTCCACAGACGGGAAAGGAGGCCACTCCGTGCTGTGCATCTCTGCATTTACTAACCTAGCAGCTCTGTTTCAGTGTATTTCGTGCAAAACCTGTATTATTTGGAGTGACTAGCAGTTCATGGTAAATGTGTGAAATATTCAATCGTTAGGTATCTATGATCTTGCAATTGTTCTCCATATACATAGTTGTATGAATCTTTGACCACTTATATGTATGCAGTTTGTGTTGGTGTGATCTTCATTGATTTCAGTTGATAATTAACAATTCACGTTGAGAATTGGGACACCATGGAGAAGTTCTAGCTACGGTGAATTAAGATCACTATTTCCTGCTGACTAATAGCCCATTGTCTCCTGAAACTCGTGAGTACACTTGGGGAGATCATATTTGAGACTTTCGATGTGCCTGGTCAGTATGTTCCATCGGAGATAACAGTTAAACTGATCAGGAAAATTGAAACAAGCACATCCAAAACGGTTATTTGATGGTTTTTCAAGGTGTGATGAGAATCCAAATTGTATCTGAAAAGTCAGTAAGTTGTGTGTTTCTATTGCAATGAGGATTCAGACTTTTCTAATAATTACAATAGTGCATAGGGAGATGGACAGGTCCGTGATGTTCATCAGTTCTTTGTTCAACTTCTGGGAAGACTATTGAATTGTTGCTATTTTGTTGGTCTCTAAACTGTAACCATTTTTATCTGCATACATGTCTTTTATTTTGTAGTATACTGTTGGTGTACTGTACATAATTGAGAATAATGTTAGTGCCACTTTGGTGGGTGTATGGTTGCATTGCATTAACAAGTTTTTTGCTATTTTCTTCTTCAGGGTAGTACAACATGATTCACATCAAATACTTTAAGGACCACCTGATAGAAAATTTTCATAACCGCCCGTCAGATAAGGGAACCTACTGAATGGAGATACAGAAAATCTCAGAAATGAAAATCCGGCTTTCTTGGCAACTTTATCTTGGAGTTCAGCTAAAAGGTGGTCTTCCAGCGTTATGACAAGGTAACCATACTCTTTAATGGACCTTTGGCATTTCAGCAGTAAAACTGGGTGGTCAATGTCCAGTTCAGAATTTGTAAGATAACATCACTCGGTATAATCCCTTTATTTTATTACCAATTTCAGTCATCTAAACACTACAGAACAAGCTCTTGCTACCAGCAGCACCATCCTTCACTTCCTTTGTGCAGACAGGGCTTCCTTTATTAAGAAAGAGAAATTGTTTGTGTTCCTACTGAGTGATTCTACTAGCTTCAAGTTTCCAGCAGAGGCACGGATCAGTAGATTCGGTACTTTGTGCAGCTCTGTAGCATTAGATGGCGAAACGAGGCTTCTAATATTTTGCTAATTGCGTGGAGGCTAATGAGAGCTTGAACACTTCATTCGAATTTTTTCCTTCGGATAGTTTGGGTACATGGCTTTGGTCTTTGTATTTCATCTCCGATTGAACAAATCTTATTTTCCAACTATTTCTACCATGCCGTCAAATCTGGGCAGTACACTATTTCTATGTGTGCTTGATCAAGGTAAGACTGTCTAAGAATTTGGGGCTATCTTATCTTTTCATGTCAAATCCAGAGTTTTGATTTTGTAGCAGAGTGTATGTCATATTTTCCAGGGAAATTGTCAAGACTTGGTGATTGATCATGAAAAAAAAAATCAGGTGCAATTCATATTTAGTAATTGAAAATTATTTTATACGGTTGTTGAATAAAACCGTGCCAAATAAAACGATTCATTTTATTCCCCTCTCTCCTAGACTTCCATCGACACCCCCTTTCTCTCCATCTGTAGTCAACGCCAGCGTCTCGATCCCGGCGCGGGAGCACAAAGTGGAGCCGATTCGGCGCCGCTGGAGGTCGGATGCAAGTAAGGGAGAAGGGCGCTGGCCAGTCACGACCTCATGGCTGCGCGCGGACTTGCTCGAGCGACATCTTGCGGGTCCGTTCGCGCAGCGGCCTCAGTGGAGCGGGAGTGGGCCACGTGCCCGCTAGATCTCACACTGTAGCCCGCAAGAGGGCTGTCCATTAATTTTGCTTCAGATTCATCAAGAGCCAAAGAAACTATCATATCAGCAGGTCTGGTTTTGTCTCTCGTTGGCTGTAAGACTTTAGTTCTAAAAATTGCATGTTTGAAAGTTCATTTTGTCTTAGAAAACACTCCAGGATGAGTCCATATTTTAATGGCGGGTATGTGAGGTTTCTAATGTCAGTGGTCTCTAGAATTGCTGGGTGCACACGTTGCATTTTGTTGTAGCTAAGTAAATTGAATCATGTGCGTGGTTGGGTATTCTTAATTTGTTCAGATTCCCATTTTCAAAAACAAAATTTGTCCAGACTGCATTGAGTAATATCGTACTCCCTCCGTTTCAAAATCTAATATGTTTTAGGTTTGTGAAGGAAATGTATCTATACTTTTTTTAGTGTGTAGATTCACTCTAAATCTAAATGAACTTATATATACTAAAATAAGTCTAGATATATTTGCTTCACAAAGCTAAAACATATTATATTTTGAAATAGAGGGAGTACAACTAAACATGTTCATGTATCCTTACATATCCTCCTTTGATACACACATGTACATATTTAGAAATTTATAGTTTTCTATCCTCTATTACACATTGTTTGATTGTACCATTTTCATCGGAATGTTTTCTAGAGTAACATTCCTCCTATTCAGTTCATCCTGGTTCAAGCCCGTTGTGATATTGGACCTATTAGGGGTCTTGTCATGCATTGACACCCATAGTTTTTCTGGCTTTGGGTTAGATTACACAGGTGCTTTTGGTCTGGTATCATCAGCTTTTGTTGTCACCGGAAACTTTCTTGATACGTCAGATAACCCTTAATATGAATGATATGGAATGAAAAATACAGATGGAATTTCAGTAAATATATAGGACCCCGTCGACACTCTCGGAACCATTCACCTTGGAAGATTAATGGTTGTCGATTTATGGCCCCAAGTTCGTGCATCATGACTCTTGGACTCTTAATGAATTCCAACGTGAGAAGAAAGATGGAACATGGCAACGCACGACATTTAGCTATATCAATAAATAAAATTAAGCGACCGGTAGCAAGCATTCAGCTGGTCTTGTTAACAAGATGAGATAGAACCTTCCCTGCGAAGGCCGGTCTGCCTAGACTGATTTCAAAATCTTTGAGCGCTAGCGCCACGCTTCTTGTCTCTTCAAGCCGCCACCAACACCACGTGTGTGTACAGCTAGGTCGCAAGGACGCGTACGTGGCCTACTTTCTCCGCTGTACTTTCTACCGATTGAGAAAATCGAGACTTTTTGAGACCACCGAGAGATTGCCTCTCTGGCTGGTTCCGGATGAACAGATTTCCTCTCTAAAAAATAAAGAGGCGAAAGAACCATTATTGCATGGCACTACGTGGAAGAGGATTATGGCATCTCCAGCGCGACCGGTCCAAATTGGTGACGCAAACCGTCTAAGTTTGTACGGTAGGCCGGCCGCAGTTGTAGTCCCTTTGTCCGGCCAATGGCGCAATCCAATTTATCCGTGTTGGCGGGTTGGCCATGGACATATTTTTTTTAATTCAAACTAAATATAGAAAAACAAGAAGCTACGGCCTTTGGCTTGCGGCGGTGTCGTGGCCATCTACTCCTAGTTCTCGAGACGACATCGATGTATGGCGGCGGTGCCCAGAGGTTCTGGGGCGGCAGCGCACGCGTCGGCGTCGACAGGTCAATCACCTGCCCGGGCCACGCTAGCCAGTCTGGTTGAGGCGGTGGTGGCAATGGTGCCGGGAGATTGGCCAGCTCAATCCCAAGTCGTGGAGCTACCGGTGGCACTTCACACCAACAACGGCTAGGAAGGAGGCAGGAAGGCATTGTTCTCTGTGACCATCGTCGTCAGCTGGACGATCACGGTAATCCTCCCATTTAGCGTTCTTGTTCTCTACGGATGCCTCGTCGCCAGCGCGACCCAGAGCCGCTGGCCGGCCTTAGTGTCGTTTTTCGTCTTCTTTAGCCACCAAGGCATCTTCATCTTTGGGGGCGGCGGCAGAACTTTTCTTGGCTATGGCTGGGGTAGAGAGTGCGTTAGTGACAGGGATTGGACAGGTTTAACAACCCTTTGTCGTCAGTGCGCGCGTAGGTTCTTGCGCCTTCGCCCATCAATGCCGGCGGCGTCCAGTTAGTCAGTGGCACCATTAATGGCCAAGGCTGTTGCCGCCGGTCAGTCTACCTAGGAACGCGTCTGAGTGGATGGCATGCACCTGGATCGCTGTCAGTCGGGCCCGGTGTCATCGGTTGTGGACAAGTTTCGCGCGGCGTAACGCCGCGCCCGTGGCGTAACGCCGCGCCCGTGGCGTAGGTGCGTGAGGTGGTGGTGTAGAAATGCATGGTATGAAGGTGAATGTAAAGCATGGGCTAGTTGTCTTGGTGGTTTGGTATGTGGCGATGTGTCATTACTTGATCTGCTCTATATATGTAGTGATGAAGCGGTCATGAGTTGCCGTTTCATTTTCTTAGTTCAGAATTTTTAATTCTGGGTGAACTGTTTTTTTTGTATGGGTGTAACTATGGCTTACAATGGAACGAAGACGATTGAGTATGCCTCCTTTTCTTCTTCGTAGTGTATGGAGTGTATCTGAAGATGTATCGTAGTTGTTTCTATTAGATATGCTTGTCGAATAAATGTGATTTCGAATTTTTTTTTTGTGTTGGTGGGAGAAGTATTTTTCTTATATGGTGTCCGATTAATGTACTGTTTGTTCTGAAACTTATATAGATGGCAAATATCTAAAGATTTCATATTGAAAGTACTAATGTTCTGCATATAAATACATGGATTTATACAAAGGGTTGAGAACAGGGTGCTCATAATATTTGTACAATAGTGATTGCATAGCAAAAGCAGGTGCACATTTAGTCTGATCAAACTTGGTGACTACATGGTGCTCATAGAGGGCTGTGTACCAAAAGAAACATGCTGGCTTCGGGCCTTTGTTTGTTCGCTGCTTGCATATTTAATCTGATCAATATCTGGTGGCTACGTTTGTCCAAAGCTAGCTGCATGGTGGCTCTGGTGGTTTCTTTGTCCAGTCATAGCACATTTAGCATCATCAAGAGTTGGTGGCTACACTGTGCTAGTAGTTGGCTCCGGAGTCTTCTTTCAGCAGCTGCACATTTGAGAGAAATATTTAATTGACAGGAAGAAATGTATATGTAGAATAAGTTTTTCATGGATTTTTTATTTACTGTCCATCTTTTTCATGTTCAGCTAACTAATTGGAATCCGGGTATCGGATATCATTGATTTATATTGCAGCAGTGTGAATACATGTTCTAATTATAGATTTAAAAATTCTAGTCTGAATATCTTCCTTTATTGAGTAGTCTTTCTATAGTTATATTTCTTAATTTTGTGTTCAATAATAATTTGCAAGGTGTGGCTAGTATAGTATTAGTATCTCATGATACTATGAATAAATAGCATCTTATACCTAACTTTGTTACAATAAATACTAATCTTGAGTAGCATGTTGTGAGAAATTCAGAGAAGTGGTAGGCATCTGGAAATATTGAGTAGATCTAAAACTACAGAGTGTTTGGTATATTAGCAGAGAAAATAAACCTCTGTGTTGCTGTTACCTTACAGCTGTTGTCTTCCATGTTGTATGAAGAAAGGATGATGATGAGGTCGGTTGCAGGCTGTGGAGGCGAAGGGAATAAGGTTGTGAGACGTCTGATTTTGCTTGGACCGACGGAGTTGTCGATGCTGGAAGGCCAAGTGTGACCCCTGTGATGAATTCGTCGTTGCAAGGACGTACCTGAAAAAGAAAGAAGACAAACGGATATTAGCAAATAGATCGCGATGTAACGTGAATAAACGAAAAGGAGGCAGGTATATTAGAAGATACGTACATGGAAAAGTATGGTCACATATTAGCAAGCACTTCTTGGTATACTATGTTTCTTGTATCAGTCGTTGGCTCATCATTTTCATCTAATGCTAAAAATTTTAAGCCTGCTCTTGATGTCACTCTTGACACGGCGACATAGAACTGACCGTGGGAGAAAACGGGCTTTGGCAGATAAGCTCCAACCTTGTTAAGAGTTTGCCCCTGACTCTTATTAATAGTCATTGCATAGCATACACGGACTGGGTACTGTCGACGCTGAAGTGTAAAAGGCCATTTCGTGGATACATGTAATACAATTCTTGGAATACATACATAGTCTCCTATATTGCTTCCAGTCATTATTCTAGCTTCAAGAACCCATTCGCCGAGCCTTGTAACCAGTAAGCGAGTACCATTGCAAAGACCAATCGACTGGTTGATATTTCTCAGAAGCATTATCGGAACACCTACTTTCAGTATTATTCTATGCCTCGGAAAATTGGGAGGCTCTATTCCATGGAGAAATTCTGGCGGGTATAACAAATCTGCATCTGCGGTGTGATCCATTGTTTTACAAATGGAATCACTGCTGTCAAATGTAGTAGCATCGCTGGGAACCATAGAAAAAATGGCATCGTTGATAGAATCAGCAACCTTATTTGTGGGGCAGACTATTGCACGCTCTGCTAAATAGAGCGAGTCAGAATGTTTTTCGCTGAACAGATCATATATTGTATTGATGAGAGCCATCATATAATCAGAGGTAGGCAACAGAGCTATATCAAGTGGCAAGGAAAGCCAGGAAGGACTTGATTCTCCTTCACGTGTATCCATCGGAACGGTCCCATTGCCTATACTGAGGATCCATTGGGCAAATGTGTCCAATTCAGCCTTCTCATTAGGTGAAAGTGCAGGGTTAGACAGTCTCATATTTTCTTTCAACCGAAGAAAGGTCACGTCATTCCAGAGAGGAGATCTGATGAGCGAAGCATTAAGTATTTCTGCTCTGCTTCCTCCTTCAACAATAGGTAACACTTGTCTAAAATCTCCACCCAAAACCACTGTTTTCCCACCAAAAGGGAATGATTTTCTAGAACTGTCATTAACTGACAGAACATCCCTCATACTTCTGTCTACAGCTTCAAAGCACCATCTGTGTGTCATGGGTGCTTCATCCCATAGTATGAGTGCAGCTTTTTCTACCAATTCAGCAAGGTTGGTGCCACGAGCTATGTTGCACATTGTGCGGTCTTTGATCTCAAGAGGTATCCTGAATCGTGAATGAGCCGTTCTTCCGCCCGGAAGTAGCAGAGAAGCTACTCCAGATGAAGCAACTGCTAAGACAATATTATCATTAGCCTGTAATGCTGTTATGATAGAGTTCCACAAAAATGTCTTTCCTGTACCTCCGTGGCCAGATATAAAAAACAGTTTTCCAATAGGACACGAAATTGACTCCATGATTTTGTTATAAATGCCTCTCTGTTCTGAATTTAATCTTGCATGAAGAGAAGAGGCTGTCATTCTAAGATAGTCCTTGTCGTATTGCATTTCTTCTAAAATCAGTCTATTGCCGAGAAGTTGTGCGCCGCTTGGAGAATCTATAGATATTCCAAAGGATGATAAAGAGTAGCCATTCTTACCAAATATGATGGAAAGTTCTTGCAATAATTGGGAATACAAATATTCAGGAGGAATAACCAAGTCACTATCACCCAAGGACTGTTTAATCTGGGAAGCCAAGTCATCTGTCATGTACTTAGAGTAATTATCAAGAAGTTTTCGGCCATTGTTGACATTACAAAATAATAAAACAGTCATAAATAGATGCCTCAACTGAAAAGAAGATGCCCGTTGGACTGCCTCATCAAATAAGAGAAACCACTCATTATCATTGCCAACCAATCCACGAGCTTCACAAGCTTCTTTAAATGAATTGTATAGTGTACCGTGGTAAGTCCTAAGATCCTCGAAACATGTGGCTCCTTGAACGACATTTAATAACATTCTGAGAAAAAAAAGTTCATTTGTGGTAGGATGAACATTGTAGATCCGTCCAATAGGAGGGCCGAATCTTTTCTTTAGTGATCTTCTCTTCCACCTTTTATTTGGTCCATCCCAAATCCACTTAGATGGGAAATCTAGATAGGTTAGAAGGCGTGCATCCTCGTACTGCTGATTGGCAACAAACCATTCGGTAAGCATGGTTTTATACTTCTTTGGATCACGGACGACATCATTAATGTTTTCATCTTCTCGATATATGATTCGATTCATCTTAGGAAGGTGAACAACCAGCCTTTCTACAGACGGTTCTCGGACGTGAATATCGTATGCAAAGGTATGCCAGTCAGCTTCACACGTTGATAAATACCTACACAACAGTAATGATATTAACGTTTTTTTAAATAAAAAAATACAGGACTAAAACATGTTGCAATTTGGTAGCAGTAAAATTGAAGGCGAAATAGCATGTAAGAAAAGAGAAATGTCTAAAAATAGTTACAGCAACAAAAGAAATAATGGCGGTACCTAGATTTTGCATAATTATCGATTTCGTTTATCCCAGTTGTTTCTGATTCTGGACAATGATACATAGAATGCAAGCCTACACGTGCCATATCATGTCCTTTGGCAAGATACTTGAATAAGTACTTCAGTAGGTTTGTTTTATTGCACCACTCCACATTGATATGAGCCTGAAATTTCTTAAGTAGTGCCATGTTATAGGGAACAATCCATTTATTGTCTAAACAGATGCCATTCTTTGTAACATAGCGCCCATTATCTGAGCGGTGATACACTGGAAACCCGAGACCATCTATTGTAGTTTCCTCATTGAACTCTTTTGGATAATGCTTAGAGCAGTTCCCATCTTTCATACAGGGAGAGTTTGGGTTATATTTTCCATATGGACCGTGAACCATAAATTCCTCCACAAGTGTATATCCTAACGGATCATATTTATAATAAGGTATCTCTGCAGATATATATGAATCAATTGTTGCGGGTGTAGGATCTTTAGTGTCTGCTTTTAACCACACCAGTGAGTGTATATGAGGCAAACCCCTCTTCTGGAACTCAACAACATATAGGACTGTCTAAAAAAATACAATGATCAGAAAGAGAAGAACTATAGAATAATTGTTTGACTGGAATATGTAGAAGAGGTGCAAACATAAACATACATGCATTTATAGAGCCAAAAGTTTTGCCTTTCTTCACACCGTTAGTATATGAATTTATCTTCATCTTGAACACGCGTGTAACCATATCAGGCCTATCCGTGTGAGTTTGACCCGGCTCCATAAGCAAAGCGTCCGATATCTCATCCCACTTTGGATTGCAAGTAAAAGTGACAAAGAGATCAGGTGTTCCAAAAACACGGCAAAGAGCCATCCCATCTTGATAGTTCTGAATCATATATCGTGGGCTTCCAGTATATCTAGAGGATAAAATATATTGAACACCAATGTTCTTGTCGGATGAATTTCCTTCACCGAGAGCATCAGATAAACCCTGGTATGTCTCTGATCTGAGACTATCCTGATTCCAGAAATGATAGCTGAGCCTACACGATTCAACACATGAATATGAATCGACATCAAGTTGATGAGAAGATCGGCCACAACATGTGAATGGATTAGGCTCTCCCCTTCGATAATGCAGCCTATAACCATAATATTCAAGCATTGTTACTTCTTTTCGTCCAATGATAGGAACACCATTTACCTCCCGGTACCTGATCCCGAGATGGAAGCCCATAGAAGCATGGGGAAACAATAATGGATACTGAAGGGCCATGAGAGAGGGGTTTAGAGGAGATATGCGCTGAAAGTATCCAACATTTTTTTGAACAATGACGTCGAATCTATTTACTTCCACATCAAAATCTCCGACAATAAGTGCAGCAAGCTCAGATGCAACCGGTAGAGAATAACGGTTACCATGATCCGTTCCTTCATGGCCAAATAATCTTATAGCAACCTCTGGAGAATCAGGAGAAAATATTCTTTGCTCTGCCATACGAAACGTCTGCACAAGTGAATTGTACCTATTGAGCATAATTCTCAGGGAGTCAACTATGGTAGGGTCAGGATGTTCTCTTGGGATATATCGGCCATGTTGACCACATCTAGATGAACTGCCTGCTTCAGTATGAGCCCCCAAATTCTGAAGTTCACTAAATGGAATTGCCTCATTCATTTCATTTTCATCAATAGAGAATATATTCATTCTTCGATCTATCTCATGTTCAGTGTCATAGATATAAAGCTGAGCAAACTTAGGCACAGGGTTCTCTGCTGGAGGGAGCAATGAACCGATTTTATGACAAACAACTCCACATATATTGAACATATATGGACCATTCCCAACATTAACGCTCTTGTCAACATGTACTCCAAGGGAAGTGAAGGCAAACATAGAGTTGTACTCACGGATCAAACGCATAAATTTTTTACACTCAGAGTCACCATCAAAGCGAAGTAGCTTAGACAACGGAGATGGCCATTCTGGATAAGCTGGCAGAGATATTCTTCCACCCCGACAACAGCCATTATAAACAATTTTTTTCTCCGTACTGAGACTTTTACAACGCTCCTTATACCAGAAGGAGGCACCACAGTGTTTGCACACATGATGAGGATAACCACAATACGACCTATCAGGCCAAGCACCTAAGAGATCACAAAAGAAATTAATACAATTGATCGCAGAAATAGAAATAAGAAAGACAGGAAGAAAAGAAATGCAGCTTACGTTTTAAAACATTGATAAAATCTGCAGAGAAAGGCAAACGACCCCGCAACCGATAACCAGAAGCGAGGTAAGCATGATGTTGACGAAGGCGCCTGCGCATTTGACGGTTAGCAGAGGCACGGTGTGCGGGGACAAAAGGGGTAGCAGCAACTGTACAACACGTCGTACATCAGCAAAATAAGCAGCACTAAGATAACGAATAGGAAACTATCAGATGAAAAAGCACGCACCCACAGATGTTGTATTGACATGTAGATCATTAGGAAGAGCAGGTACAACAACAGGAACATGATCTCTGGCGGATGCCATACCGGGAGAAGAAGCAACCGTAGGAACAAATATGGATGGAGCATCATCATGAAAAGAAGATGTGCAAACAGCTGACAAAGGTGCCCATGAGCTCGGGCGTGATAAACGTGATAAAATATCCGGGTTCATATGAGGCCAATCGTCAGATGGATCGTCTATACCAGCAGCAACATCCTCCTCGTAATATTCAGGGGAGGCATCTACATAAGGATAAGCAATAAAGGAAATTAGAAAAAGCAATATAGGTCAGCAGAGCGGGAAAGCAGAGAACAAACCCAAATCTGAAGGTCCAGTTTCAGCGGAAGGAGGAAAATGTGTAACATCCGCATTAGGAGGAACCAAAGCGTCACCCCCAGTTTGGAATGGTACATCACCTATAAATAGGAAAAATAAGTGGTCAAACAATTTCAGTCCACATAATCATATGGTTGGCAAGTCATAGTATTTTCTGAAAGTATGTCGGTGAGCTGACAGAGAAAGATCAATGCGTGATAGCATGCAGCGGCAAACAGAGATCAATAGGATGCAAATTCCTGGCGAATGACTGAGCGAGGCGACCACTCCAAGCAATGGAAGCAAATGCATTGTCTAGTGAAACTATTGTAAAACTATATATAGTGAAAACCAATCTGAGCTGCAATAAAACAAAAGTTGAGAGTACAACAAAACATTTTGACTACAACCTTCACAGTGGCACATCAAACGTTTGTAATACCAAAGGAGCAGAACTGGCGTTATATGACCAAGTTGTCATGAGAAGTCCACAAACAATAAATACAATATAAATAGACCCAAAGTCAGAAGCATTAATCTATGAATCGTTGGAGGGGAAGGAGAACAATGCATCCGAACCATCTGAATTACATTATGTACCACGGATGAACTATATATATAACCTTCAATGCAAAGATACTAATCTGAAGTAAAAGCCTATAAAAAATCAGCAATATCTCAACAACAACAGAGAAGATATGTAAAATTGAAGAAAGAGAGTGAACTGAATACTGATTCTGTTACAATCTGCAATTCCAACGTAAGAAAAGCAATATAAATTACCTATAGGATGCTTTCCAAGCCAAATTTCATAACGTCGCTGCGCATCAGTGAGCAGAGATGGACGGAGCAGTAATGGAATCAGCAGAGATCCCCATCGTAGGAGGCAAGCGACCCACAACATGATGGGAATCAGGTAAAGTAGCCGACACAGAAAGACGACGGCGCTGACGAACAAGCAAAGTAGACGTTACGTCCTGCAACCCACGTCGACGACGCGGCCGCGGAGAAGACAGTGAGGATACATGAAAGCCAGAATCCTGAAGGTCCCCGCGAGATGACCGGCGAGGAGCAGAAGCACGAGATGACCGGCGAGGAGCAGAAGAAGCACGCAAGACAGCCAGGCTACGACGGTACACAGTCTGCGGCAAATGAGTGGAAGAAGTATGCCGCCCACGGCCACGCCGAGCACGACGCGGCCCAACATCGAAAGCACCATTGGGATCAGAAGAAAAGGGTTGACTGAACAAAGAGGCAGCACCAGCGTGGAGATCCATAGGAAAATCTGTAGTAAATGCCAACAAAATCGAAACAGAGATGAAGAAAAGGAGATGAGGAAGCAGTACGTCACTAAGAAAAATCAGAGATGAAACACGGCCGTATATATAGGGGAATCAGTGTAAGAGAATCAGGAGATGGCTGCATCAACGAAAGAAGAACAGAGAATAGGATCGAACCAGAGAAAGAAGAAGCGCTCGCCCGCATCGGCCGGTCCGTCCCGCTTCGACCTCTCCAAGACAGAATCGTCTCGACAGAACGCCTGAGGCGAAGAAACCCAGGCCTCAAAAGGTAAGAGGGCACGTAGTCAAGGAAAAGTAATACGTGTTACCGAGAAGAAAGTTTTAGAAGGAAGTAAAAAAGGAAACAACAATTAGGAGCGCCGAACGACACGCAGGGCGTTACTGTAGATGCACAATTTGTGCGTGAACAGTGCATATGCTGCTGTGGCGCAGCCGTGGGATAGTAGAAACTGTTGAACTTTATATATGTATGTATATGTATATACTGTGGCGCAGCCGTGGGATAGTAGAAACTGTTGAACTTTATATATGTATTAATTAATGAGGCGATCAACTGCGTACGACGTGGCGCACGCAGGACCATATATGTTCGTTGCTGCCATTTTCCACGTGTAGGATGTTCACACTACACTGCCATACCACCTCGTGCGGCACTGTTTCTAGACGGAATAGGGTACCCATTTCTGGTAAGTTCGAAGGGATATCGTTGTCACCTTTTCAAGCTAGCCATTAACAGAGAGAGCCAGCTTTCTTGTTGCAGCCCGGAGTACAGTCATGACGACGGCCCTATTAGTACTAGTGCCATCCATTGCGAGGCTCCCCACTCTGTGCTCCCGCCATCGCCTCGCCATTCTTCCAAGGTACAGTACTACTGTTGCATCCTCCATTGCTCTTGGATTTGTTCACTCCCTCTTCCCTTGGGTTCCTGATTGATAATCCAAATCAATTCACTCCTACGTTCGATTTGCAGATCATACAAACTCGGCTCGTCGTCGCGAGTAACAGCCATGTCGTCGTCGTCTGATCCGTCTCTGGAGACGGTGGCGCCCCGCGCGGCCGTCACGAGCGAGCGGAAGCTCAACCCCGACCTGCAGGAGCAGGTGCCCAAGCCATGTACGTACGTATCACTTGCCGCTTCTTTTTCTGATCGAAGGGCCATGACTCCAAGCGTCAAACACTTCTGTTCTCTGATCAACCGATCTGCCAGCAGAATCATGCATTGTTAATTTACTCCCCACGGACCACACGTACGGTGGCATCTCCAGTGAATTAGCAGAACTCTGATACGTTTACTCTTTCTTCATTTTTCCTGGTGCTCCAACTCTGAGCTCGCATATATGCATACGCAGATCTGGCGAGAGCCATGGCGGCGGTGGACCCGAGCCACCCGCAGGGGACGAGGGGGAGGGACACCCGCGGCATGAGCGTGCTCCAGCAGCACGCGTCCTTCTTCGACCGCAACGGCGACGGGATCATCTACCCATGGGAGACTTTCCAAGGTACGTCACGCTATATTTCCTTGACAATTCTATATCAGTCCCATATGGAACTCTGATATGGACAAGTCGTCTGATATGGAACTCTCCTTCTTTCTTTTGTCCCGCGATGATATCAGAGTCTCTCCAATGGATGATTAATATTGTTCATTTTCTGGCACCTCCTCCTTGTTATTTCAGGCATGCGAGCAATTGGACTTGGGTACCCTGTATCCATCGGTGCCGCCATATTCATCAACCTCATCCTCAGTTATCCCACTCAACCGGTAAGCACGGCTGGTCTCTGATTCGCACAAACTAAAAAACATTCAAGTCAAATTACTGCAAAATCATGTTTTAACACTAAGTTTCTTTTTCTCAAGATATCGAATTAATTCAGAGTAAATTGCAAGGAACCACACTTTCGGGGTCCATATATATCAATTTGCTGCAACCTTTACGAAAACTTTTATATACCCACAACTTCTAATTTGAGCTAACTAGCAACATATAAGTCTTTCATTTGGTCCACGGTGGAAGCACCAAACGTGACACAAGGCTTACGTAAAGGCAGCTTTGCAGTCAAATTGGAGATGGCGAGATTTGATTAAGTTGTCAGTTTGCTAAAAAGTTATGGGTCTGTGAAAATTTGCCCAAAATTGGGACAGATTGTTATATGTGAACTTCAAAGTGTGGTTCCTTGCAATTTACTCATTAATTTATTGTGTCAGTTAATGCATATGAACTTGGAGAAATAGTGAGTGGGAAAGATATATCACTTTACTTTCCTTAGGCCCAGTTTAACATTAGAATTTGGCTAGCTAGGAAATCCTTACCAGTCCAATATTTTCCTGGTTAAACCATAATATGAGGTGTTTCCAAATAACTTGGATATTATTATAAAGCGCTAAAAGTTAGGATAGTAACACCAATACCACACGAAACCTTAATTTGGGACACCTAAATTTATGCTCTGTTTTTTCATTTCAGGGATGGATACCTTCCCCTGTGCTGTCGATCCATATAAAGAACATCCACAAGGGCAAGCATGGGAGTGATTCCGAAACATATGATACTGAAGGGAGGTATGTTTGCAGATATGTATTTCCAGATGTTTAATTCGCCTCATTTTCCTACAAAAATCACAACTTCGTTACTATTTCAGAAAGGAATTTCTAACTAGCTGTTTTTTGCTTAATGTCTGTAGGTTTGATCCATCGAAATTTGATGCTATATTCAGCAAGTTTGGTCGAACTCGGCCAAATGCTTTGACAGAAGATGAGATGAACTCCATGCTTAAAGACAACCGCAACATGTATGATTTTCTCGGCTGGTAAGTGCAGTGCAGAATTAGCAATACAGAACACTCAGTTTGTAACTAGTATGATTGTCTCCTTCCAAGAATTATTCAGTGCTGCAAGTTCTTTCTTGAAGCCTGTCCTTGAAAAGTAATAATATGTGAATACTTATCACCTGATCCTGTTGACGCAGGGTCGCTGCCACTGTCGAATGGAAGATACTGTACAAAGTGGGAAAGGATAAAGAAGGCCTGTTGCAACGCGAAACCGTCAGGGCCCTCTTCGATGGCAGCCTGTTCGAGCGACTGCAGGACAGCAAGAAATCTTCCTGAATTCGTTGTTCAGAACAGAGTGTTGTCAATACAACATCTTCACGTTGTCAATACAACATTGTCACTTGAAAAGCCTCTCTTGCCTTAATTTGAGTTGTATACGTCGAAATAAAAAGTGTTTGATCCGTTTACAGCACATTTTCATTTACTATAGTATATGGTAGTACACAAAAGTTGTACAAATGGAACTTGTAATGTGGAGTCATGAATCATCTGGCAAAGATTGACTAAATGGTGTTTAAGATTGATTTTAAGAAGGTGTATGCCGAAGTTAATTAATCTTTTCTTGAACAAACAATCCGTATAAAAGGTTTTTCTGAGAAGTGGTGCATTCTTATAGTCTTTTGTGTCTGGGAATAGTGTTGCCATAAAAGTAAATGATGCCATTGGCAATTACTTTCAGACTGAAACAAGGGATCCAATATCGCCTATACTATTTAATATAGTGGCTGATATATTGGCTATCCTTATTGAGAGAGCCAAGACTGATAGTTAAATTGAAGGACTAGTTCTATATCTTGTTGATGGTGGACTCTCTATTTTTTAATATGCTAATGATACAATCTTATTTATGGAGATCTGAAGAAAGCTAAGAATCTGAAATTAATATTATCAGCATTCGAGCAGCTCTCTGGACTAAAAATAAACTTCCATAAGAGTGATTTGTATCGTTTTGGTGAGGCTCAAAACGAGATCCACCTATATGCTAAACTTTTTGGCTATGGTCAGGGGCAATTTCCAATCAACTATCTGAAAATGTCGATTCACTATCGGCGTCTCATAATTGCTGAATAGAAACTTGTTAAGGAAAGACTTCAAAAATGTCTTAATAGTTGGAAAAGAAAATTGCTATCCCTTGAAAAAAGATTTGTACTCACAAATTCAGTACACACCAGCATGGTACTGTATATGATCTCGTTTTTCTAGTTACCAAAAGATGTCTTGAATAAAGTAGATTATTTCCAATCAAGATTCTTTTGGCAGGGGATAGTAAAAAAAGAAATATCGACTAGTCAGATGGAATGTGGTTTGCCGACCAAAAGAATACGGTGGACTTGGTATACATGATTTGCAAGTCAAAAAATACCGTGCTTTTAGATACATGGCTTTTCAAACTACTGACTGAAGATGGTGTCTGGCAAACCATTATATGGAGCAAATATGTGGGATCCAAAGCTATGTCTCAAGTGGTTTGGAAACCCGGTGACTCACATTTTTGGGCCGAACTAATGACTTCCAAAAAACATTTCTTCCGTTTTGGTGCTTTCAATATTAAAGATGGATCGCATATTAGATTTTGAAAGGATAAGTGGCTTGGCCAAACTTCTCTTCACGAACAATATCCAGCTCTATATTCGATTGTTAGGCACAAAGGGGATACACTTTCCATAGTGATGGAATCTAATCCTCCTAATGTGTCTTTCAGAAGAAGTCTCGTAGGTCCTCGACTGGTATCTTGAAATAATGATGAGTTCAAATAGAAAATACTAGAAAGTGATAAATTTTCGGTTGACTCATTCTATAGAGCATTGATTCAATCTGATATTTCGGTCGATGATAATAGTAAAATTTAGAAAATGAAAATACCCCTAAAGACAAAGATATTCGCTTGGTATCTCCGTAAGAGTGTAATTTTTACAAAATATAATCTTATAAAGAGGAATTGGCATGAAAGTAAACAATGCATTTTTTGTCACCATGATGAGACAATCCACCGTTTACTCTTCCATTGTAAATTTGCTCGCTCTATATGGTCATTCATCCACATAGTCTCTGGTTTATCTCTCCCATGTTCGGTGGCCAATGTTTTTGGTAACTGGTTGCATGAGATTGATGATAAATGCAGGACTTTGTTTAGGGTGAGAGCGCTTGCCATTATTTGATCGCTATATCTATGTAGAAATGACAAGATTTTTAATAATATTGTGTCTTCTCCCCTGCATGTTATATATTGGGCAACGACTATCCTTCGATCATGGACTATTATTCAATGCATGGAGTTCCTCGACTTGTTTATGGAGGGGTGTAAGCGATTGGAGGACACGACGAGGGATATTTTCTCCTGACATGAATGACCGTGTGATTTACGGATTGATCTGCCATAGTCTGAATCCACTGTTTTTTTTCGTGATTTTTGTATTTTTACTCAACTTTCTCTTTTCTCTTTCTGTGTGGTTTGTGCGGCTGTGTGCATCCTAGTTAGGTCGGGTGTAAACATTACTCAAAGTAATAAAAGCGCTCATTTCCAAAAAAAAAATCATGAATCATCCTTACCTCGCGCATAATTTGATTAGAAAATCCTATATCCTGCACAATAGACACGTGTTTTTCTTCTGTTATAGTTGTGTGACGAAATACTTGAAGTTGTCCATCATTATTTTGATGTCGCAAGGTGCAAACAAACTACTATAATAATCGTTTGGAAAATCATCATTTCTTGAATCTATAATGGAAACCAACCATTCGAAAAATAATTAAAAAGCAGACCTCCTCTCCTCCCACCTACATTGCGTTGACCCCCCCCCTTCCCTCACCATAAGCAGCGGATCCAAGCATAATTTTGATGGATGGTGTTCTCACCTTGCCCGATGTACGTGAGTGAGGAATTAGATTGTTGGCGCCGGTGCCTACATACATACCATGCCTTCTAGGACAAGCGACCTTTATGAAGCTTGAGGAGATGATACTGAGAGGGTAGTCAGGAGCAGGATGGGGTTCCCCAATCTCGCGACGAGTTGTTGTCGTTTCATCCTATGAATCACCTGACGGCACCTTTATAATAACCCTGTTATAGCGTGATATTTGATGGAATTAAAGTATTTTTCTGGTGGAAGTGATTGACGTGATCTCATGGTCTAAGGACATTGAGTTACTACGAATGCAATAGTAATATAAGATATGACCCTCGGGTGACTGTTCATCATATCATTGAAATGATATGACCATGTTATTAACAACATCCAATGTTTATTATCAGGAAACCTTGATCATCTATTAATCAACAAGCTAGTATTAGGAGAGGCATTACTAGGAACCTTTTCTGTTTATAAATCACATATGTTTCCTATTAACACAATTATAGCATAAAAATAAACGGAATACGATAATAACCACTTTATTATTGCCTCTCGGTCATATTTCTTTCAATGGTTTCATCCAAAATGAATATATCATTTAGTTGGGTACTTTAAGGCACTTTAATATTTTACAAATATTCATGCATTACCAATTAGTTTTACAGCTCGAATAATTCACACATAATCGAATAACATATGAACACGAATAGAAATTATTCATAAAAGCAGAACAAATATTTTGTTACAAACTTATATGAATAACCGTCTCGTCAAGTACAAGACACACTAATAAACTAAGTGATAAATATCGAGAGAGAGTGTCGTTGGCAATGATCATCATGCTCGCCATCAACACACAATGTCACCCCCTCTCCAACAAGCAGCTCTCATATAGTAGGACATGTTTTCATAAAAAGAACAAGTATCAGATACTTCAATGCTGCAATAAGTGTTTGCAAGATTATAACATTTATAAAACCGTATATCATATATATCTTCATCATCGATGACTTATCCGGCAATGGGTTCAACCTTCACGTTTCTAAAACGTGATATGAACTCATGGAAATCCTATGTTTCCCCATCACCTCTCATGACGCAGGTTCGGACATGCCCTTGGTAGCCAGGAGGCAGCAACCATAGCAATATGCTTATCGCAAAGGCATGTCATCCAATAGTCCACAAAATGAACCAGTCTCATGTATGCATCATGCATGCGCTCCAAGTGACTCTTTAAGCAAGTGTGTTCCTCCATCTTTATGTAAATGAAATCTCTAGGTTCCACATGCGCACAAGGTCCATGAACTCCACCCTCAGCTGGTCCACCATAAAATATGGGCCAAGATCACCCAGGAGAGGATGCAGTTCATCCACCATCACGTAGCGCATTATCACTTGAATGAAGGTGGACATCTCACGACGATAATAACGGTCTTCCTGCTGTCGGCCCAAAGATCGCTTCAACATTGTTGAATTAGTTCTTGTGCGAGGTAGGCGAAGTTCTTGGGAGTATATTCCCTGATGCGGGGATTTCAGAGATGGCCACACCCTGAGCCCTGGCGACACCCCCAGGTCTCCAATGATGGGGAGGTCTACGGTGACCTCCTTTCGAAGCGGGCTCCAATCTGCATGATGTAAGCACCCAAGCCTTGCGCGCCAACTAATGAAGAATACCCACATATACATTATTAATAAGGTGATCAAGAGATCGTACAATGTGGCTACAAGATGATCTTGACAGGTTTATAATAGGACTCGACGAGAGTAGATGAATCTAGGGTTTATGACTAAGTCTAATGGCTACAACTCGAAAGATTCTGGCATGTCCCCTTCAGGTGAATTTCTAAGTATATATAGCTGCCGGTGATACAAGAATTTCCCCTAGTCATGACAGGTATCCATCTAGCCTTGCAAGTTAAGTTAATTTTCAATCTATCTTCAACATACGCCTGGTCTTCAGGAATCTCCAGAGAACCATCTTGTAGCCCCAAAGGTCAGGTCAGTTAAGAGCTTCTGGTCATAGGCCTTTGAGTCTTGTACGTGGAGGTCTCGGTTGGCATGAATCGTGGATTAGACCCATGTGTCGTATAGGCCTAAATCCACCCATCACCGATACAGATAACTTAGGGATGTCGAGCATGTCAACGTCATTACCTTCATGTTGTGCAGAATGAAGGGAAGACCTATGTGGTCGCCCAGAATGTCAATGCCTCCCGCAACACCATGTAGGCCCTCGTGCTACTGCTGCACCAACACCATGTAGGCCCTCGTGCTACTGCTGCACCACGGGAAGGCAGTTGTGCTTTCCTGTCTCTTGAACGCCGACTGCAGTACCATGCATGTCGTCATGCGCCTAAAGAACCACGGGAATGCCTCCACGCTCGACCAGTAGGGGAATACCAGCACCCACACCAGCCAGGTCGTCATGCTCGTGCATAAGCACACGAACACTAGCGTGGTCTGGCAGCACGGGATGGCTGCCAACCACGCCATGTTGGATATCGCACGTGCCCATCAACACTAGAAGGACGTCGTGCTCACCCACATGTGCGGGAAGGACGTCGTGCTCTCAATTCATCGGGTCATCGCTGCCTACAAGAGCACTATCAGTCGGTCCAATCCCCTCAACTCAAACAACATGGGCAGCCCACGACATGGAAACCACTTCCAAAGCCATGATTGTCGCTTCCCAACTCGTGAACACCGCCTCGCAGGACTTCCTCCTTACACCATGGACAAGATCTAATCTGCATAGCTATCTTTGGAGGATGGGAAACAACTAGGGAAGGAGATGAACGGAAGAAGAATGTGGGTTTATGACGAGTGAGCAATCCTATTCCTCAATGAGAGGGGGACGCATTTTTTAGGAGAAGCGAGAAAGAGAGGAGGGGTAGTTGCTAGGGAAGGAGATGAACCGAAGAAGAATGTGGGTTTATGACGAGTGAGCAATCCTATTCCTCAATGGGAGGGGGACGCATTTTTTAGGAGAAGGGAGAAAGAGATGAGGGGTGGTTTAGGAAGACTAGCGATCCCTCCCGCACCTAGCGCCGATTGTGCCTTCCTTTTACATGAAAAATCAAAAAAATTGCGCCTTGTGCTCGGGAATGAAGAGAGTACCTTTAGAAGCCACCAGAGAGAACAAACATTTGTCTTACAAAAAGTAAGTCCTGACAGTCCTACTAATTAGTAGTACCATCCGAGGCTCCCTGCCATCACCTCGCCCTTCTCCAAAGGTACTGTTTGTATCCTCCATTGCTCTTGGATTTGTTCTCTCCCTCTTCTCTTGAGTTCCTGATTGATCGTGGAGTTGGGTGTACAAATGATTAAACGAATACTTCTCTGCAAGTAAAAAAGATGAAGAGGTTGATGCTGGAATCATATAGTAGCATACTTAAATACAAGCGTAATGTTAGGTCTTCATGCATGAAAAAAATCCGTTGGAACAATTGAAAATGTGAAAAACTGAAACTCCTAAATAAAATATTAGTTACATTATTAAAGATTTGCCCTTTCAGATGCACCTTAATAACATGTCAATTAACAGAAAAATAAAAGCCAAATGGAAAACTGAGGCAAATGAACATCTATCGTAGTTAGCCCAAAAATGCAAACGATGTGCAACTATACAATGGTCTTTAACTAGTGAGATTATGACTATTGGCAGTAGAAGCAAACAATACAACCGAGCATTTTGTTTATCCGAAGAATTAAAAAACAACATAGTTAATTGGAACATGTAAGTCCAGGTAAGAAAGTCTAAACACAAACATTTATATCGAAGTAACACGGCTTGCCCTGCTCGGGAAAGCCAAACAAATTCATCCACATCGTTCACTTGTCCCAAGACACCGTCACTAACAGATTTCCGCTACTAATGACCACTCTCTGTGTTTTAAAATATAAGATGTTTTAGCTTTTATGAAGCGAATGTATCTAGAGAAAACCTACACACCAACATCTTATATTTTAACACGGAGGAAGTACTAGTTTATCTCGAATACGTTTAAAAAGCTAAAGGCCAAAACAAAACCAATGCAACCTCATGACATGTATAAACCATGGCATGGTGCTTACAAAAGGTAGATTCAATGGTATTGCACCAACACAAACCAAAACGCTTCTAGTAAAAGCTGAATTACAGCCATGTTCTGGCAAAAGGATGATTTTAGATCACCCGTTGTAAAATTTTGTATTGCTCGCTGATTTAAAGGCCACTAAAGTTACATCTTACAATATTTTACGCCTTCAACAGGAAATGTTAACTTAGATTGTGGAAGTTTTTGTAAATTTCTATCCAAAAAGCTGAAACAGTTCAACATTATTAGACAAAGAAAATGAAAATTAGTAGAATAGAAGATCAGTTGATTTGTAGTGGCACACATCGACAGTACAATGGATGGAGTAACTCAGGGTATGCATAAAAGATAACTATAAGAAGCAGCTGGTTTAGAGATTCATGCAATATAATTCTCAAGCAACTAAACAAGAGAACATATACATCATCTTATCAGTTTAGTGTAACCAAGCAAAATGATATACAGAGAAAAGAAGATTTTAAATCACCTGTTCAACCACATATTAGTTAGCAGGTATTTTGTTTCACAGATTCATCTTGTCCATCTCCACCTCCATCTTGCATTTTAAGTCCCATGTCTGCAAGGGTAAAGAATGCAATAGACATCAAGGTTCAAGGCATCGACTAGAAAGCAAACGTGCAAACTATTCAACTGTTTTGTTGCAATGAAAGTTTATTTCATCCGTTCCAAAATGTTAGCATTTTTAGTAGTTCAAATGCATTTAGAAACAGAGGTACTATTACCTATTTAGATGATCAATTTAAACATCGGTCAAGATAAATAATACTACCTTTGTTTCAAAATATAAGACATTTTGGTAGGCTAAAATAGTCTACCAAATCGTCTTATACTTTGAGACGGAGGTAGTATATTTGTGGGGCAAATAAATTTGGTGGGAGAAGAAATTACAGGCCTTGATCTGAAGAGTGATAAAAAAATACGAGCCAGTATTTTAGGGGAAGAAATTAAAAGATGAGCTAGGTCTCTATCGCTACCTTTCTGTAGCTTTTAGTCTTTGCGACGGCGTCTCTGTACTCTGTCGCTGCCGCAAGGGCCCTGGCTTCATAGGGGGCCTTGTCCTGCAAACCCGCAGCCACGAATGAATCAACAAACAAACAATCAGCAGCACAACATAACTAGGATTATCAAAATAAACACGGCTTTACCGAATTGCTCAAGGATCTCCACACTTTGGAGGCTTTCCGCAAGACCTGAATTGTTTCCATCCACGGATCAATCAGTGAAAACAAATTAATCAATAAGGCTGCGGACAGAGCGAGGTAATTGAGCAGCCATTGAACTTACGGCATAACCAGAGGACTTGTCTTTGGGATTCTTCTCCCTGAACTCCTTGAGGTAGTCTTTCCTAACAAGATCAAAAATTAATCAGCGTCCACTTACGGCGCCTCACAGGAAAAGGACGGGCAATCTGAGGAAACAGTTGACGGGGGAATTCAGCTCACTTGAAGAGGGCCTCGGCGCCGAGCCAGGATGCCGTGCTCGGGAGCATCGCCCGGAGCTTTGGCGCGGGTCTCTCCTTCTCCTTCTTGAGATCGGTTCTAGGCATCCACTTGTCCGCCTCGCTGATCTTCACCGCCAACCTGCGTAGTACGTCGATTAGGTCAGGATCTCTTACTTTGCCACACGAACATGAACACGAACAGAGATTCGGTCGGGGTGTTCTTACTTCCTGCGCTGGGCGGCGGGTTTGGTCGGCTCTAATCGTCACCAGCGTGGGCGAGTTCGTGGTGGACCTCCACACCGACCTCTGCCCCCGCACCACCGCCAACTTCCTCAATCTCTGCCGGACGAAGTTCTACAACGGGCGCCTCTTCCACAACGTGCAGAAGGATTTCCTGGCGCAGACCGGGGACCCGACCGGGACCGGCAACGGCGGCGGCGCCGCGTACAGGCTCCTCTACGGCGACAACCACCAGTCCCAGTTCTTCGACGACGCGATCCGTCCGGAGCTGACGCACGCGAAGAAAGGCACCGTCGCCATGGCGAGCGCCGGCAACGCCTCGCAGTTCTACGTCACCCTGCGGCCTGGCATCGAGTACCTCGACGGCCAGCACACGGTGTTCGGGACAGTCACCGAGGGGTACGACACGCTGGAGAAGATAAACGAGTCCTACGTCGATGGGGATGGAAGGCCGTTCAGGAACATCAGGATTAAACATACCTATATATGTCCTGTACGTTCCTGACGAGCTCAAGGAGCTTGTTCCTGATGACGAGTTTGTTCCTGAAAATTCTCCCAGAGGAAACCCAAAGGATGAGATTCCAGATCAGTCTCGGTTAGAGGATACCTGGGCCCCTCTAGACGAAACACAGCTTGAGGAGATGATCCGGGCTAAAGAAGCGCGTTCGAACGCCGCGATCCTAGAGTGCATTGGAGACATTCCAAATAGAGATGGGTGCATCAAATTTGATGCCACTGGTTACCGAACTCAAGATCGGCATCAAAGTGATGAGAAGAAAAGCAAGGACCGAGATTATGTTCCGAGAGATAAAAATTATGATTTAGTCTTTGATGATGGGGATGGTACTACTGCTGATAAGCAAGATCGTCGAGATACTGGTCGAAGGAAGATACAGAAATTGGATGATTGGAGATCAGAGTCACCACATAAGAGCGATCGTGATAGGAAAGGTAGGCATGGTGACCACAACAGTTACAATAGGTCGGGTAATCAGAGCTATAGCATACACGACAATCCTATCTATAGCAAGCGCCAGCGTAGGAGCAGAGATCAAGAGTTGATCAGTATAAGAGGGATAAGGAAATATGATGACTGTGGAAAGGGGGGTCGCCACACGAAAGATGAAAGTTGCCACAAGAGAAATAGCGGATATTGAGAGACATAGAAGAGAAGATGGTGGAAACCGTTAGACGCAGTCAGTTTTTCCTCATCTGTTTTCCATTGTACATCGAGTCTGTGGTGTCGCCTCAAATCCATAATTGATGCATGTATATGTAGCTTACAATCTTTTGGTGCAGACAATAGGCAATACCTGACCATGGTAGCCGAAGATTTTGTTTTGAGGACTCAGCACCAGCTGGTGGTTTATCTTTATGTGTGAGATCCAACCTGGCTTAAGAAAAACAAAACAATATTGGTTTTATTACATTTTTAGTAGTAATATGATTTCTAACAAGTTTTGCTTACTATCGCACATGTTTGACCATCAAAATTTGATGCTATGTGCAACAAGTTTGGTAGAACCGGCCAAATGCTTGACAGAAGATGAGGTGAATACCATGCTTAAACACAACTGTAGCATGTATGATTTTCTGGGCTGGCAAATGCACTAGTAGCTCGTCACTATTCTTCATTATGTTTTGATAATTGGTTGTTCTTAGAAGATGTTGTGTTCAATGTACAAAGACTTTTAGGCATTGGGTGATACCTACCAGTAAATAAGACTGAATTTGTATTTTTCTTTACCAAACGAGCCTCCCTCTCGTCGATTCTCATTAAAGAAACTGCCACTGTTATTTCAACATAGAAAGCAAATGAAAGCAAGGGAAATGAACTTAAGCTAAATATTTTTTAAAGAAATCACCAATCCTACCTAAATCTACTTAGAACATAGTATCCAACTGGCCTAATCTATCACACGATAGGATTAACAAAAAAAACACATCTCAAATCACCCAAATCCTCTCCAAAATTTGAAACCAAATAAAATTGTTGTTGCAAACATCAGATTTTGTCACCATGCCAATCTTCTTGTAGTTGGTGCCCAACCATGAGATCTTTAGTATACTTCATGTATCACCATCTTCATCTTTTTCACTCCTTTGCATATGTATATCCAGGTCTAGTAGTAGCCCGGGACAAAACTGGATTATGCAAATATTTCCTTTGCATATGTCTTACCATGTTCCATCGATGTTCTTGAGTTTCCATAACCATTTGCATAATCATGGTTGTTAAATCCTAAACACCAAACTCCCTACAATTTTTAGGTAAACAAAGAGTCTTCTAGTTGATCAAACAATATATATATATATATATATTTTTGTCATTTGGTTCATGCTACACCATTCTTTTCATTTGTATATCCATTTTATCGATGAATCCTTTGAAGATTCTAGGAAGGAAAGCATGTATAAATATATACTACTCATGTAGGCATTCACCAAGGTGACAATGTCCAGTACAAAATATATTTTCTTTCTAGCCAACTAGGTTTTAGCAAGTTTCTGATCATTTTGATCCTGTTGTGAAATTCTTAGTCTCCTCGCAAATATTTCTGACATGGTTATACCCTACGGGTACACGACATCAGCATACCTGGTCCAGCCCAAGGAAGGCCCATGAAAATATACGTGGCCCATGAAGATTTTCGGGTGGCCCAAGCCCATGACGTCTTCGGATCCTTGGAGAGCAAGACTAGATTAGATAGAATATTCAACGGGGCAAACCCTAAAACTGTAACCGACTCGATCTGTGCCTAGGACCTACCTACCTCTATATAAATGCTAGGAGGGCACCTCTCATACCACCGCATACACACCTCCACGCCAGATTGCATCTACGCACCCCTATAACTTTCGGCTCCGCCGTAATCAAGAGCAGACAAGCAGGAGTAGGGTTTTCCCTCCGGGGGCCTGAACCTGGGTAAATCTCGTGTCCCATGGTTGCTTGCCTGTTAACCGTTCCGCGATCTCTAGCACCCCCATATTCTCCAAAACCCAAGTTCATAACAATGGGCATTGACGAGATCGATCCTCGTCAATTGGCGCCGTCTGTGGGAACTGGGGGCGCTGATTGTGCAATCGTGACGGTCCCGACCAAAACAATCTACAACTCCTCGGTGACGGAGAGCCATCTCCTCTTCAGCGCTTTCGACTTCACCGCCCACTCGCCAGCCACCATGAAGGACTTCGAGCCCGTAGGCGACGGGCTCGAGATCCTGTTCGGGAGCTTCTGCTTCCAGGTGGGACAGACCGGCACTCTCCGCCTCCTAGAGCGGGTGCCACTGCCATCGATCAGGCCCACATCATGGGCTCCACATCCTGTGCTATGCACGTCAACATCGACAGATGAGTCATACAACAACAGCAGCTGCAACTTAGATCTATGCGATCCTCCGTCGGATGAAGGAACCTACAGTTCTGGACCCGAAAGCTGCGGCAGCAGTGATCCGACCTACGGACGCTACCAATGCGCCGTGGTCATCCAAAGCGACGTGGAGCAGCAACCACCAGGTTCGGGTGCTCACATACCGCCACCTAACCCGTAGGGCAGAAACGGCAAAAATAGGAGAAACCAATCCCCCCTGCCCAAGGAGGACGACCCTGAGGCCAATAGGGTAATCCACCTCAGCGAGGAGGGATGGAACCAAGCACGCGAAGCTATAGCGGGCAATAAGATCCTGCCTGTGGGTGCCTCACGGGACCTACTGATGGCATACCACCTGATCCTCATCGAAGAGCACAAAAAGCAGGTGAAGATGCAAGAGGTGCTTGACAAACGCAAGCAAACAGCCTCGGAGTCCAGCGCGCGGCGAGCTATGCTCTCTGCCGTTGGCGGCTCCAGCTCGCACGACAACCACGCCAACAAGCATCGTTCTTCCGTAGAGAACATGGACCCCGCCGCACGTCGTGAGGTGACCCGAACCCTCAACACATCCTTCATGGAGATGGATGCCAACGGCAACGTCATCCCGAAGACGCCGCAAGCTGCGATCATGGCAGCCACCACATACCTCGCGTCCCATCCACCTCCGGTGGGGGACCCGAAGAGGGCCATGCACAATTCCGCATTAGCCGAACTTGGACTCGTTGGAGCTGCGCTCCATGGGGAAGCTCCTGAGGAGCCGAAGAACAAGGCTGCGGTTAGATTCAACCACAGTCCCACACCTTCATCCGACGAGGAAGAACACGACCTACCTCGACGGCACAAGAGCTCGCGACGTCGCAGCCGCGACTACGACGCTCGAAGCGAACTCACCCAACGCAAGATCGACAAGGCACGTGCCAAACGCGTGTGCTCATCCGAATCCGAAGAGGATGACGATGAAGGAGAACTCAGCGGGGCTCGATGCTTCAGCAGATCTGTTCGGCGGACACGGATTCCAAGGAACTTCAAGCTTCCTTCAGACACTCCGAAGTTTGATGGTACGCAGGACCCTAAGGCGTGGCTCAGCAACCACCTGTCGTCCTTCAAGATGCACGACAGCAACAAAAACACCGCCCTACAATGCCTTCAGCTGCAGCTGACAGGCGCAGCCCGGATTTGGCTTAGCATCCTATCCTCGGGATCCATCTGAAGCTAGGAGGAAATGGCGTACAGTTTCATCCGAAACTTCAAGGGCATCAGCAAGAGGCCAGCCTCGATCGAAGAGCTAAGGGATTGCACGCAACGAACGGGCGAATCCATTCGCTCGTATATACTATGCTGGTCCAACATCAAGAACTCCGCGGCACACATCTCTGAGGAGAGAACAATCGACGCCTTCAAGGATGGCGTCAAACGCCAGGACTTCAAGGAAGAACTTGGGTGCGTCAAGCCCAAGACACTCGACCACCTCGTGGACATCGCCAACAAGTGGGCAGATGGCGAGGACTCCATCGACCGAGCACATTCGAAAGAGGAGGATGACTACGGCCGCCGACGCGAGCGTTGTAGCAAACGAAGATCGCGCATCTACAACGATCGCGACGGACCCGACATGGTCGCGGCTGGCTACGCCGACCGCCGCAACAAAGGCAACCGCGGCAGCGGCGGATACCGTGGAAACAACTTCCGCGATGGAGGACGCCCAGCGCAATCGTGTCAACACCGCGGCCGCGACGACGAGCCCTCAGCATACGACAAGTTGTCGGGCCCATGCACCATCCACTTCTACATCGACAAGCAGGATGGCAAAAATAAGGCAAGCCACATGCTCAAAGATTGCCGTGAGTTCCAGAAACTCAGCGAGAGCATGTCCCTGATGAGACAGCAAGCCCCGAACCCTGGGTACGGGCACACACCCACACCAGGTGACATCGCCCATGGAGCTCCTCCACCACCACCCGTGGGACCTTCGAATCACCCAATCGCACCAGCGCAGAACAACGGCGGAAACGGGTACCCCGCGCCGAAAGGTTCATTAATGATCCAAAAGGGGCGCCCAACAAACAGGTGCAAAAGAAAAGCACCCGCCAAGTCAGTTTGGCTGTGAACGCTACACCCGCCATCCCTGAGTACCTCAGCGGTTCGGAGTCCTGCATCACGTTCAGCCGTTTGGACCACCCCCGCCAAATCCCTCGCCCAGGCCATGCTTCCCTGGTGCTCGAGGCGCAGATCGGAGGGTTCGAGATGAGCCGCGTCTTCATGGACGGTTGCAGTGGCATCAATCTGATGTTCACTAGAACTTTAGCAGCAATGCGGATCCTGTTGTGCATCCTGGAACAATCTAACACAATGTTCCACGACATCGTCCCAGGGAAGGGCATATTCCCCCTGGGAAAGATATGGCTCGATGTCATCTTCGGCAAGCCCGATAACTTTAGGTGCGAGCGACTCGAGTTTGAAGTGGTGGATTGGCCATCACAATACCACGCCATCCTCGGGCACATGGCATTCACACGGTTCCTGGAAGTACCGCACTATGCGTACCTGCTACTCAAGATGCCAGGACCTAGGGGCATCATCACGGTCCACGGGAGCTTCAACCGATCGGATCACTGCGACAGGGACTTCAACAGAATCTCCTAGTCATTCGGCATGCAGGAGGAGCTCATAAGGCTTCGAGAGGCGACAGACAACGGGGCACCCCCAGTCTCAAGGCAGAACGCACCTGACATGTCGTTCGACTCAACAGTCAACATAAAGAAGGTGCAGGTCCACCCGACGGATTCCTCCAAGACGGCGATGATCGCCAACGACCTTAGCCCCGCATAGGAAAGCGCGCTTGTCGAATTCCTCCGCGAGCGCTGGGAGATCTTTGCCTGGTGTCCTGCGGACATGCCAGGAGTTCCCAGGGAATTCGCCGAGCATGCACTCAACGTGTTTCCAGATGCTAAGCCCGTGAAACAGTCCATCCGACGATTGTCCGAGCCACGGGCCGAAGCCATCGGAGTCGAAGTCAACATACTACTTGTTGGAGATATGCCCTAGAGGCAATAATAAAAGTCGTTATTATTATATCTTTGTGTTTATGATAAATGTTTACATTCATGCTATAATAGTATTAAACGGAAACATTAATACTTGTGTGATTTGTAAACTAAATTAGAGTCCCTGGTAAAGCCTCTTTGTAATACTAGCTTGTTGGTTGATAGATGATCGTGGTTTCCCGATCATGAGCATTGAGATGTTATTGACAACAAGATCATATCATTAGGAGAATGGTAGGATGGACATACTCCTATAGATAAGCATAGCATTAAGATCAAGTCATTTCAATAGTTCGTTTGCTATAAGCTTTCTGATACATAGTAACCTAATTCCTTCGACCATGAGATCATGCTAATCACCATCACCGGAAGGATGCTTTGATGACATCAAACACCACACCGTAACTGGGTGGCTATAAAAGTGGCATTGAGTGTTCGGAAAGTATGTGTTGATGCACATGGATCAAGAGTGGGATTTGTCCATCCATATGACGGATAGATATGCTCTGGGCCCTCTCGGTGGAATGTCATCCAACTAGCTTGCAAGCATGTGACTGGCTCACAAGGGATCACATATCACGGGAAAGAGTACTTATCGGTAACGAGGTTAAACTAGGTATGCAGAGATACCGACGATCAAACCTCGGATAAGTAAACTATCGCGAGACAAAGGGAAATTGATATCGTATGTAAGTGGTTCATTCGATCGCAAAGTAATCGTAGAAATATGTGGGAGCCATACGAATTTCTAGATTCCTCTATTGGTTATTGATCGGAGAAGTGTCTTGGTCATGTCCGCATAATTCACGAACCATAGGGAGACACACTTAAGGATTCGATGTTGTTTAGTAGATATGGAATATAAGTAGGGAGACCGAATGTTGTTCGGAGTCTCGGATGGGATCCGGGATATCACGAGGAGATCCGGAATGGTCCGTAGAATAAGATTCATATAAGGAAAGTCCGATTCCGGAGTTCGGAAATGATTTCGATGTTTTCATCGGAGAGGTTCTAGAAGGGTCTAGAAGGTTCACCGAACCGGAAGGGGAATGGTCCATGAATGTGTCATGGGTAAGTGGAATGATTGGGTCATATCCTATGTCACTTGGTTTGGGCATTTGCGAGATAGAATTAAAGCTCTAAACTGGAAGTCAAAAGGAAAGTTTGAAAAGTCAAACTAGAACAATGGTTTCCTAGTGGAAGAAGGAAAGAGTCCTTCCTTCAATCCAACTTGAGTTTGGGTTTGGATTCAAACCCTCCTCTCCCAAGGCTGCCCCCTCTCATAAATAGAGGGGGAGGGCTGCCCCAAACAACACCAAGCCAGCCCTCACACCCCGTGCGCCACCGCCGCCGCCGGCCCGTCGCCCTAGCTGTCGCTGACTTCTCCTCCTCCACTCCGGCCTTCTAAACCTAGATCACCGAAAAACCCTAGATCCACCATAACTCGCACCGGCTTAGGCGAAGCCCTGCGGGATCTTCCCTCTACTTCCGACACCACGCCGTCGTGCTGCCAGAATCACGAGGGGAGAACTATAACCTCCGCTGCCTGCTGGAACAAGGGAGAGGAAGGTCTTCATCGAGTACCGTACGTGTGACCGACTGCGGAAGCGCTGCCGAAACACAGCGCCGGAAGGATCGTCTACGCGATCTTGAGATCGACAAGTGTACGACTACATCACCCACACGAATCTGCTCTCGTTAACTGCTTTGGAATCTTCGAGGGTGAGTACTCTAATAGACTCGTTGCTACAATCTAGTAGATAGATCTTGGCTTGTTTGTTTGCATGCGGTAGAATTTTTTTGTTCTCCATGCTACGAACCCCTACACTACTCGATGCCGATTTCATTAGGGAGATCAAGGAAAGCGAGTGGTTGGCCAACACCGTGATGGTCCCTAAAAAGGACACGAACATTCTACGGATGTGCGTGGACTTCACCTCGCTGAACAAGCACTGCCCAAAGGATCACTTCCCTCTCCCTCGGATCGATCATATCATCTATTCGACTGCAGGATGCGAGAAACTCTCCTTCCTTGATGCCTATTCAGGCTACAACCAGATTCAACTGAAGGTCAAAGATCAGGATAAAACAGCGTTCATCACGCCGTTCGGAGTATTCTGCTACAACATAATGCCCTTCGGGCTGAAGAACGCAGGTGCCACGTACCAGTGATGCATGAAGGCATGCCTGAAGATCCAGATCAGCCGCAATATACAGGTCTATGTCGACGACATAGTAATCAAAACAAGGGAGGCCAAGACACTGATCGACGATCTTGGCGAGACGTTCGACAACCTTGATCGATACAAGATCAAGCTGAACCCAGAAAAATGCGCCTTCGGCGTCCCATCTGGTCAACTGCTTGGCTACTTCATCTCCCAGCGAGGGATCGAGGCGAACCCGAAGAAAATTCGGACCATAATGGCCATGGAGAAACCGAAGAACCTCAAAGGCGTCCAACAGCTAGCTGGACGCATCGCGGCGCTGAGCAGGTTCATTAGCCGCATGGGAGAAAAGGCCCTGCCTTTCTATCAGCTGCTACGCAAAGCAGACAAATTCGAGTGGACACCCGAAGCGGACGACGCATTCGAAGATCTGAAGCGGCTGATCTCCACCTCGCCCGTCCTGGTCACGCCAAAGGAACGCGGGCCTCTACTGCTATACATAGGAGCCACACACTAGGTGGTAAGCACCATGCTCGTGGTCAAACGACCCGAAGATGGCAAGACCCATGGGGTCCAGCGCCCAATCTACTACCTCAGCGAGGTATTGACGCCGACAAAACAGAGGTACCCTCACTACCAAAAACTCGCCTACGGTGTGTTCATGACAGATCGTCGGCTGAGCCACTACTTCCAGGAGCAGCAGGTGATGGTTGTCAACGAGGCACCCCTAAAAAGCATCCTGAACAACCCAGAGGCCACAAGACGCGTGGCCCTGTGGGCCATCGAGCTGTCTCCTCTAGACATAGTCTACGAGAAGCGCCATGCGATCAAGTCCTAGGTCCTTCCGGACTTCCTCGTCCACTGGATGGAACTGCAGCTACCGGACACCCCGGACATGACACAGTCATGGACGATGCACTTTGATGGCTCCAAGCGCGAGGCTGGAGCAGGAGCCGGATTCATACTGACATCCCCGCATGGCGAAAAGATGAAATACGTCCTCCGGATAAAATTTCGAGCTTCCAACAACGAAGTTGAATATGAGGCCCTCATCCACGGCATGAGGATGGCCAAGATCTGCGGCGCAACGCGCCTGGTCATCTACGGTGACTCGAAACTCGTCGTCCAGCAGACGATGAACGAGTGCGACGTGCACACCGCCAACATGATCGCGTACCGCCCGCTCTACAATTCACTCGAAGGATACTTCGACGTCTGCGAGCTTCGACACATGGGTAGAGAAAGCAACGAAGAGGCCGACAGACTCGCCAATATCGGCTCCACCTGCGCACGGGTGCCACCAGGTGTGTTCCTCGAACAGATCTGCATGCCATCCATCAAAAGGAAATTCCCCAAGGGATCACCCGAAGAGGCAGAGCACTCGGGGGTTGCGCTACCCGAAGGACAGGAAGGACCCGAAAAGCTCGATACAGAGGTCGCAGTGGTCAACCTGATGCAGGTCATGGCAGTCAAAGAAACATGGACGCAGCCGTACCTGTGGTACCTGATAAACAGGGAACTGCCTGATGACCCGACAGATGCCCGGCGTATATCTCGCTGGTCCAAAGCCTTCACCATCATCAATGGCGAGTTGTACAAGCATAACATTTCGGGTGTGCTCCAAAGGTGCGTCACCATCGGTGACGGCAAAACTATCCTCCAAGACATCCATGAAGGCATCTACGGCCATCACGCAGGCAGCCGCGCCCTCGTAGCCAAAGCTCTACGAGCTGGGTTCTACTGGCCAACGGCCATGAACGACGCCAAGGACATCGTCCGAAGATGCAACGGGTGACAGAGGTTCACAGACAAACCTCACGCACCAGGATCGGAGCTCAGGCCCATACCCTTGGCCTGGCCCTTCGCCCAATGGGGTCTCGACATGATCGGCAAACTGCCCAAGTCCTCGGAAGGAGGTCACGTCTACCTCCTGGTAGCAGTCGACAAGTTCACCAAGTGGATCGAAGCCATGCCCGTCACCAACCAAAAGGGTAAAACGGCTGTGAAGTTCTTCCAATCCATCGTCTACAGGTTCGGCGTGCCACACATCATCATCACCGTCAACGGGTCGAACTTCATCTCCAAAGAATTTCAGGACTTCTGCGAAGGCCTCGGGATCAACATATCATACGCCTCCGTGGCGCACCCGCAAACCAACAGACAGGTCGAAAATGCCAACGGCCTCGTCGGCGGTGGCATCAAGAAGCGCCTAATGAGCCCACTCGAGCGGCTCGCTGGAGCATGGGCAGAAGAGCTACCCTCCTTCCTCTAGAGCCTGCGCATAACGCCAAACAGCTCAACTGGCTACACGCCCTTCTTCATGGTGCACGGAGCCGAAGCCGTGTTGCCTGCAAAGGTACGCGATAAGGCCCCACGAGTCGTCGCCTATAGCAAAGCCGAATCGATGGCCGCACTCGAAGACGCCGTCGACACACTCGACGAGGCACGCGACATCGCCACGGCTCGATCAGCGGTCTACCAGCAGAGCCTCCGCAACTATCACAGCCTACGGCTGCGCCCAAGGTCCTTCGTCGAAGGAGACCTCGTCTTACGACTGAAGCAAGATCGGCCGAAGAAGCTCGAGTCACCCTGGGAAGGACCCTACGTCGTCACCGAAGTCATCCCAGGTGGCGCCTATTGCCTCAAGCACGTGGAGTCTGGAGTCGCATACTCCAACCCATGGAACGTCGCACAACTGCGACGCTTCTACCCCTAGCTATTCCCCCTTTACTTTCAATAAGGCTATTCAGCCAAGGCTACTCAGCCGAACAATATACCTCCTCATTACGATATGAATAAAGCTAAGTGTCTCGCCCCAAAATTTATCTTTCGCTCGCATTTCTTTATGCTACAACACACTCGGGGGCTCCCCCTCACCTCACGACTTCATCGACTGAGGATAACGCATGTACACCTGAGTAGTTGATCAAGTCAGGCTAACGAAAAGGGCATGCATACAAACAAGCACCACGTGCCAATACAATCAACCTTCACAACAAAAGGGCATAACAAGACCAGTCAAATATATATAAATTTTACATCTATCTTTTTACAGGTCCTACCTATTCTCAAGGATCACCTCCGCACGGTGCTAAAAGAGATCTACAACTTCCTCGACATACTGCCTCACAACCGCATAGTGCGGGCGCATGTCCCATAGGCCACCATCTGGTCGAGGGGGCGACCCAGCCGCCACTGCCACAAGATTTACGTCAGGGCGATGCAGACGCACAAGGGAAAGAGCGGCCTTCACCCCCGCAACTAACTGATGCCGCACCAGCTCCCTGACATGATGAACATCTCGAAACTTCACCAGCAAACCCCAGAGCGTTGATGGCGCCTCATCCAAAGGAAACATGACATGCAGAATCGACGTCAGGGAAGTCTTCACCTGTCGCAGCACTCGCAATACCTGGTGAGCACGATCCTGCACAGTCGCAAGGACCGTGGCACGGTCGCGATCCATCCAGAAAAAGCCACCGGCCTCCATATCTTGCTGGGTCAAGCAATTGATCCGAACTGCAACGCGCTCCTTCTCCTCCCTCGGAACAAGGTTAGCACCTGCAATTATTACAAAGTAAGATGGTCCGCCAACAAGCGCATCTGAAAAGGAGCAGCATCTCGAAGAAACTTATACTGCAACTGCTCGGCCAACTACCGCAGCTCCCCCGTCAGATATTCATCTCTGGCGACACCTCGCTCCGCTTTTGACTTCCAAACGTCCGCATGGCCTCGGATGCCAAGCAACTCCTTCTCAATACTGCGGACACGATCACGAAGAAATACAAGCTGCGACGCATCATCCAAAGATGGTCGCGGCCGCGGAGCAGACGAAGTATCGACGGGGTCATCACCCGAAGGTCCCTAGAGGAAAACAGACAAGGATATGAACAACACACGAATGGGCAATAGCTCGAAGGTTCATTATATACAACAAAAGCCACCGCGTGGCACAGGAAGTGTTCATGAAGATATTACAACAAAAGTAGACGACAACTATCCTACAACTACAAGGCCTAAGCAGGATCATCTTGAGTGGCCTCGGAGCCAGATTGCCTGCACTTGACCTCTTCCTGCTGCCTCACCGCGTACTCCACCAGCAGGTCAATCAGCTTCGGCCCATAGCGTTTACAGCGGGCAGCGTAGAGAGCAAAGGCTACCTCGGATCCGTCGGGAGCCGTTGGCATCTAGGATGTGACCTGATGAAGATCCAACTCTGCCCAGGATGCCATGGCCATCGCTAGCCCCATGGACACGCTGATGCCCTTTTGCTTGCACTTGTACGTCGTGGGTGCATCGGCAGACAGCGCATCCGCCAACAAGTCGACATCCTCAAGGGCAATGCCCTTGGGGACGAGCTCCTTGTATAAGTGCCCGAGAACCTCCTTGGCTTTGGCAAGAGAGCCAACCACAGTACTACAGCGGTCTTCGACTGCCGCAGTAGCATCATCCAGAGCACTACCGTGCTCTAGGGCACTGCGGTCGAACTCAACCTGCGACATCTAGAAAAACGGAACAAGTACAGTAAGAATCAAACAAAACCAGAGAAACAAGACAACCAAAATGGAACATATAGGCTAAATTACTCACCTGAAATAGCCTTGGTAGCAGCCATCAGCTTCTTGGCTACCTCCTTCTCGCGCGAAGCTGCAGCGGTGGCGAGCTGCTCCTCGCGGTCTGTAGCTTCCTGCTGTAGGCGCTCCTTGGCCGCAGTTGCGTCAGCTAGCTCCCGCTCGAGGCACTTCGTCGCACCAGCGGCATCTTCGGCCTTCTTTTCCGCTTGCCCGAGGCTCTTTTTGAGAGCATCAAGCTCGCGGAGGGCTGCATTATTTTCATCTGCAAAAATTAACAAGAACATGCATGAGCTTCACAAGCCAGCAAGCAGACGAAGAAGTAGAAGATCTAGCTAAGGGTGTACCTTGAAGCCGTTGCAGGCTGGCCTCCAACGCGAGATGATGCTTCACAAGCTGGTTGGCACCTTGCACAAAAGGCTGCAAGAAGAAGCAACTTGTAAGGAAAAGGGCTCGGGGCTGCGCCCAAAAAATGAGAAAAAAGAAATCAAACACACGAAAAATGCTCGGGGGCTTCCCCCGAGACACGCACAAAATAGAAGTAAAGGATCAGCAGATCATACGAAAAATGCTTGGGGGCTCCCCCACGGCAAGAACAAAGACACTTACATGATCAGACGGAGACTCCAAAGGTCCGACTGTAGTCTTCTGGGAGACGATCACCCGAGCCTCCCGCGGAGAGGGGTTCGGAGCAACGCCCCCAGAGGTGGCCACCGTCTGCGAAGGAGGAGGCGACATCTTCGACTCCCCCACCATCTCCCGAGTGGCATCGCTAAACGAGCCCTCAGAGGAGTGGCTGCAAAGGAAAACACCAGTCAAAGACAAGCAAGCAACAAGGAAAGATAGCAAAAAGCATCCGAAGGAACTTACGAGTCCATATCGCTCAAGTTGAAAATAAGCAAGGCCTTCTTGCCCTTCTTCTCTTCCTTCTTCTCTTCCTTCTTCCGCTTCGTCGGCGGCTGCGGTGCTACAGCCCGCACAGACACGGCCGAAATGGGGGAGGAAGAGCCACCATCACCTTCACTGTGACGAACAAGGCATGGCGGGTCCCTAGGCGTTGGCGGAGTCGAGGCATCCGACGATTCGCTTGAGCTCCGTGCCCGTTTTCGGGTCTGCTCCTCGCTCGACTCGAGGGCTTCTTCAACCGGTGATTGCGCCGAGGGAAGCTCAAACATAGAGTCCACTACCTCATTGTCCGGCGCATCCGGAAAACGTTCGGGTAGCTGAGGTACCATGCCAGGCACCTTGAACTCCTGCACAATGAAAACAAACTTTCAGAACAAGGAAGTACAAGAAAACATATTAAGAAAAAGCGCTACGCGCACGTCCCAGATCTACACCTGCGGAACCGGTCAAGAGGCACTGAACGGAGGGGTTAGCGACTTCCCTAGAAGGTCCTCGTCAACTTTGAACTTCAGCAGCGGCCGAAGGACTCTGTCGAGGTCCCCCTTGGAGAGGTCCTCAGCCGCAACTCTCGTCTGGTCATGGCGGCCAGAATAAAGGAACACCGGGTGCGCCCTAGCCTGGAGCGGCTGCACCCGACGTTTGAGGAAGGTGCGGATAATATCCACAGCATTCACCTCCTTCTCCGGAATCACCTGGAGGTCCTCCACCCGATGGTAGAGCCCCTCTATCTCCTCCACCTCACCCTCCAGGATGTGGTTCTTCCAGGACCTCTTCGGCTGGATTTTCTGGGTGGAGTCAAAAAGGGCAAGGCCAAAGTCTTGCCCATCCACTGTGGAATCGCGGATGTAAAACCACCTCTTCCGCCAGTATTGGACAGACTCAGACATCGAAAAAGAGAAGAAGAGAAAATTGGATCGAAGGGAAATAATGCAACCGCAGATCGGATAAACTCCGTCTGAGCCGGATTGCCTCTTCACGGAATAGAGCTTCCCGAAGAGGCCAAAGTGCGGCTCGATACCGAGCCAGCACTCGCAGAAGGTGATAGAACATGCGATGTGGAGAATAGAATTTGGCGAGAGATGGTGGAGTTGGATGCCATAGAAGAAAAGCAGTCCACGGAGAAAATCGTGGACTGGGAGAGAGAGGTCCCGAAGGACAAAAGCAACAAACATGACCCGAAAACCTGCGGGTGGACGGGGAATTACCTCGTCGCCAGGAATCTTGACAGCCTCCTTGTCCTGTAGGATCAGACCCCGCTCACGAAGCTTGCGCAGGTCGCCCTCGCGCGTCTCCGTACGTCGCCACCCACCATCGGTGACGCGAGTAGCGGCGATGCCCTTTTTGCCGCCGGCAGCAGCGCTGGTGCCCACCACGGTGGAGGCCTTCTTCGGCTTCCCCATTGCAGTACGGCGACGGCGGCGGTGTGAGCGCAGAAAAGAGGACGGGAATGATCGAAGAACTTCCAGAGCGCGCCAAGAAAAGCTCAAGAAAATGGACGCGATAGAAAGCAAGTGGCTGCGGTAAAAACAAACAAAAATTTCCCCACAGTTATAAGGACGAAGACGATGAACAGGGACCGTTCATCGGGAAGCCCTAGCACCAGCATCAAATCCAACCGTCCACGTGTTAGCACGACAGCGAACCGTCGCTTGCACGCCGTCTACTACGCACGGAAACCGAGGAGACGTCATAATTATCGCCACGTCGCGCGTGACCAGTCAACTCCAAGTTAGAAAGTGGGACCCACGTTCGTCCAGTCACGTCACCTCTGGAGCCGCAGACGCTTGAGGTCATCGATCGTGAGCACTGACGTCATCAAAGCTATACTGGCAACGGTTACAAATTTTTGGCTAAACAGCTAAAGTATTCACTCGAATCTATGATTCGAGCAACTACTCGGGGGCTACTCCTATCAGGAGTGCTGGCCGCGCACCTGAAGCATGAATAGCGTACTACGCCACTGATCTATTTCTTCAAGTCCTTCGTCGAGTCTACGACTCCACTACGGACTCGGGGGCTACTCCCATAGGGAGGATTGATTCAAGCATCCGAAAAAATTGTTTCATATGGACCTGAAGCAAACAACGGATGCATTAAAGTCTCTGCTCGAGTCTACGACTCGAATAGACACTCGGGGGCTACTCCCATAGGGAGCGCTGGTCGCGCACCCTATGAATTCTTCGAATGTGATCCTTCGGATCAGAATGCAAAAATTTGTTGGCAACTTTGCCCTAATCAACGCTAAGTGAGTAACATCCTCCTTGGCCACCCGAAACACCTCTGCGGTGATAAAATTTCGGATGTTATGTCTACGACGCAAAGATAAGACCTACAGATATCATCTGATGGCCTGGCAACGCACACGACTGCGCTCTGCTAGTAAAATCCATGCTAACAGGCGCGATGAAAATCTCGACGGACGCGTTGGGTACATCATTCGAAAACTACTGGGATTCTACTCCTGTAATACCTCAATGGCCTGAGTCGAATTACGCCAGCATCTGTTCCGGGTTTGAGTCGAGGGACTCGAATCTGAAGAAGATCATGTTGTTTTGTCCTAAGACAGTTAACTGACCCTGATCCATCAGGAGAGTCAGGCACACGCATCGATAATCCCTACATACTAAAATTATTCTCTGATAAACATAAACAGCTGCACCCAAAAGATTGAAGAGTCCTCAGCCGAATCTACGATTCGACTGAACACTCGGGGGCTAATAACATGGTTATACCCTACGGGTACACGACATCAGCATACCTGGTCCAGCCCAAGGAAGGCCCATGAAAATATACGCGGCTCATGAAGATTTTCGGGTGGCCCAAGCCCATGACGTCTTCGGATCCTTGGAGAGCAAGACTAGATTAGATAGAATATTCAAAGGGGCAAACCCTAAAACTGTAACCGAATCGATCTGTTGCTGGGACCTGCCTACCTCTATATAAAGGCTAGGAGGGCACGACGAGGAGGGCACCTCTCATACCACCGCATACACACCTCCACGCCAGATTGCATCTGCGCACCCCTGTAACTTTCGGCTCTACCGTAATCAAGAGCAGACAAGCAGGAGTAGGGCTTTTCCTCCGGGGGCCTGAACCTGGGTAAATCTCGTGTCCCCTGGTTGCTTGTCTGTTAACCGTTCCGCGATCTCCAGCACCCCCATCTTCTCTAAAACCCAAGCTCATAACAATGGGCATTGACGAGATCGATCCTCGTCAATTTCATATGCAACTTAGTTTTGGGGAAAGTGAAAATTCACTATATTGTTGCTCCCTTTATATGGATGCACCCAATTATTATATTTCACTTTTCTAAAAGTTAATCTTAAGCCTAGATATTTGTTAAAAAATGCACATAATAAATTTTAATTTTCTAGCACTAGTTAAGTTATGTTCAAGTGGAAAAATTGTGTCATCAACATATTATAGAATAGCCAGAGCTCCATCAACTAAGTGTGATACTAATCTAGAAAATTTCCCTTATCTTTTCCCTTCTTGATCAGCAGAGCCAAACCATCACTAGCAACAACAAATGAGATAAATGATCTCCGTGTCTCCCCATATATAGATTGGAAGTATGGCCCGATTTAGACATTTACTTTAATTGCAACTCTTCCTCCACTGACAGATCTCATCACCGAGTCACACCCTTGATCATCAAATCCTTTAACATGTATTGATACAGAAAGACTCAATTCACTTTGACATAGGCCCCATTGAATTTTTTGTGATGAATCTCATCAATTGTTTCATGAAAGAGCACAATCCCTTCATAATATACATATCCTTCACTAGTATGGAGTTACGCTATGGATACGGGTCGAAACCCCAATCAGCAATGGAAAAAACGATACATTGTCAGGCACTTGTTACTGATGTGAAGATCTCTGTGGCAACAGAGCCAAAACATGTTACCAATAAGGGGTGTTTTTGGCAATAGTTTTTGTCTTCTGTCATTTTTCTTAAGGTGAAACTCATCAGTTTTGGTTACTTTTCTTTCACTCGTTTGCACTGAGTTTTTTCATGTGTCCATAGGATAAATATATATTTCCCCATCACATTAAAATGCTTACGGCATAAGCGCAAAAATTGTAACAGATCTCATTCATCATCATTACATTCATACCATAATATCACTGATTATAATGTCATGTCAATAGTAAGAACATCACAACTTTCTGAGAGAAAGAAAATGTTAATCATGTCAATAGGTAAGAACATCACAACCTTTTGAGAGAGAAGGAAAATGCTAAAAAATGTATCGTTGCCTTGGTAAAATGACGGAAAGAATCAACAATTTTTTCTCTCGATCCTTTTCATCAATCCCTGCAAGCGCTAGTTTATCCGTCTTGTCCCATCTCAACTTTCTCAGAGAAGGATGTATGGTTGATTTTGAGTGAGAATAGCTTGATATCCTATCTACATGAAATTAAAGAATGATATTATTTAATCGACATTAGTACAAGAATAAATTATTATCATAAAATAAATTAGTTGTATAAGAAAAGTATCCTCACCTAAGCCTATTACTTGTAGAAACAACTCAAGGCATGAAGTCTATTAGTTAGCCGCCCTGTTCTAGCTGAACACAAGTCCAATTGCATATCTTTCGTAGTGTGACCGAACTAGACTCTTGTTTATACATGAGATCTGACTTAGTCACATGACCATTTAATCTGAACATAATTATTTCCGATAACCTAAACATACACATTACAACAAAACTAAATAGAATTATGTAAACACAACACTCACTAAATAGACTCCTGTTTTCAAACGACTTCTAACTTAGTGATAAGACCACTTAATTTCACATAATTTAACTTTAGCAAACCACATGAACTCTTAATCTAAACAAAATTATATAAATATAAATAGAGAAACCACAACCAAAATCAAAGTGCTACACATAACAATCACAGTAGTCAAAACAAACACAATACAATAACCTATACGGCCGGTCACATAAAGAGTATCCCTTGCTAGGGAAAACCGTAGAGTAACCATTGCTATGAACATACCGTGTAGTAACCTTGCAATGAACAAATCCTAATTCATCGGCACACAAAAATTTCTACCTTTGAGAGGTGTCATCCCCGGGTCCTGGTTGTCTGGTTGAGCGTGTTCAGTGGGGTTTGAAGGCTTGGTGTGGAAGGATTAACCGTCCGGAATTTTGAAACACAGCTCGCAAATCGTTCAAGCCGAGCTTCGAGCCCACTTTTCAGTTTTCGATCTGAAGGAAGCCAAGGCTTGGCTCGGCTCTATTCACAGTCAGCGATCCCTCCACTGTTCACGGGAAGAACAAAATTTGGCGAGCGAAAGCCACGAGTCAGGGAGGGATTAACGGAGATGGATGGCAGTTTCTGTTGCTGGGGACAGCCACTGGTCCGTTCCATGGCTGCCGCGCTTTTCCTCCCCACGAATCCAAACCCGACGGCTAACCCCACCTCGTCCCTCCGCCCGCCGCGGCCTTCCACTTCCGGCGAGCTCCACTTCCGTCCTCGCCTAGCCCCCCGTCGTGCCCGCGCCCGAACCCATCTCCCCGCCGCGTTCGGGAGGGGATCGCCCGCAGCGGCGGCGGCGGCCGAGCGCGGAGGGAAGGACTACTACGCCACGCTGAACATCCGCCGCGACGCCACCCTGAAGGAGGTCAAGAGCGCGTACCGGTCCCTCGCGCGAAAGGTGCCGCTCTCTTCCTTTGTCTCCCATGCCCCTCTCGGACATGGGTTACAACAATTTTTCAGATGATAATCCTGCATATTTTTGTGCCACTTTTTGTTGAATATTACAGAGCTATACATAGTTAATACAGTCTACAAATTAAATGTTTGTTCTGTTCAGAGAGTCCTACTCGTATTTTATCACATGTGGATTTGATTCTCTTCCAATATTCCTCCCCTGTATAGTTGGTGCTGGAGTTACAGACCTTGAAGAACACACTTTCTTGTTTTATTTTTATGTTATTTCAGTACCATCCAGATATGAACAAGAGCCATGGGGCAGAAGAAAAATTTAAGGAGATAAGTGCTGCATATGAGGTATATTCTGGTCTCTGCTCTCTGGTCTCTGCTGAAGTGTGCTACGGATATGCTGGGCGTTGGACTATTATACCAAGATGTAGTTATTATCTTACTCTTAGTAATAAGTAACCCAATTTTTAACAGCATGCTTTGGTTTGTGTGCCTACACTTGCTAGTTACTACACTGCTAATCCACTGCATCGTGAGGTTACTAGCGACCCTTGTACTTACTGGTACTTTGTTTATCAACAACATCATTCAATCAAAATCTAACTAGTATGCTTTGTTGTTGCTTGTACATTTGGTCCTATAGTCAACAAGTCTAGATGACCATATACTTCCAAACTGTGATGATTCACAATGTTGTCAGATCACTACCCTGCTATGTGATTCGCTTATTCTGTAGCTTCTTGTAGATTCTTTCAGACAAAGAGAAAAGATCTATGTATGATCGATTTGGAGAAACAGGACTTCATGGAGATTATGGAGGTGGAGATTTCGGTGCAAATCGGGTACTTATTTATTCAAAACCCAAGAGATAGTTTTGCTTTTCAATCACTCTTTTCTTATTTAGGAATATAAATTTATTTTATACTGGTAGATGTTGTTTTCTACTGCTAATTAGCTCTCCAACATTGTGCCAGCAATTGTTCGGTAAATTATATTACACTTTTAACAACTTAATGTAATATTAGATAAGCTTGATTATGGAATTACCATGGGCTGAACTCTAAAGATGTTTCTCACTTAACCCTCCGTGTACATCTTATATTTTCTAGTTTGTACATTGGCATGGGAATCTCATTTTTTCGCTGGAGGAATAGCCGAAGCTATGCTACTGTTGTTGCATTAACAGCTGATATAAACAAAGTAAAGATTTTTTTTGGGCAGGAAACTGTGTGTGTGTGTGTGTGTGTGTGTGTGTGTGTGTGTGTGTGTGTGTGTGTGTGCATTATTAGGAGTTAATAGGGATTAATGATATGTATTTATGAGAGATGTGGGGAAAGAATATACAGATAAATGCCAAGGAAAAACCTTCCTTAAAAACTTAGCTAGAGAATCTATCCAACAAAGTAGAAAGCTGGCTATAAGATGCAATTTAATGAACAAAAAAAAAAGCAATAGCATGTGAACTTGCAAATGGCTATATGTTCTGTGCATCTTGCATCCAAACTAACACTCAGCTTTACATAGAAGGTCTTGATTGAAAAACAGTTTAGGTGACGGGATCTTCGGCCTTTTGGTTTCTTTTGCAGGTTGATCCATATGAACTCTTCAATGCATTCTTCGGTAGTGCCGACAAGTTTTTTGGGGGCATGGGTGCAGGGAGATTTCATTACAGTTCAAATGTCAACGACAACAGGGGACTTGATATTCGGTAAACAATTTTGGTCTCACATTAAAGCAGTGAAAATTAATTTTTCGATAGCTGTTTACACCCTTTTTTCTGTATAGCTATGATCTTCTCCTTCCTTTTGAAGAATCGATCCTTGGAGGCAAACGGGAGATCAGTATTTTTCGTCATGAATCGTGTGGCACTTGCCATGGATCTGGAGCTAAATCTGGTAATAGCATAACAGAATGTACACAATGCAGAGGTCAAGGCAGGTCGATGAAATCTCAGAGGACACCTTTTGGTATAGTATCTCAGGTGATCTAGACATTCTTTTGGAACTTTGTGTTTTCAGTCATTCTTGTGTTTATCCACCTCTGCAGTTAATCTGAACATGACATTTATCTTTTCATGGATACTGAATTACCGAGTTTAATAACCCTTACCATTTTATTAATACAGTCTTATTGAGTTTTTACTATTCATTTTGGGAAATTGTATTCTCAAGACCTTGAGGCAAGGGCAGTTACGCAACATTTTCTCAATATTGAATGAATTTTGCCCACATGTGTGATATGGTTAGAATGGAATAACAATAATAGGCAGGCATTGAATTATAAAAGGGCATCATTCCTCTTAGAGAGGCGAAGTTCGTAAGAAGGCAGTTACGCAACATTTTCTCAATATTGAATGAATTTTGCCCACATGTGTGATATGGTTAGCATGGAATAACAAGAATAGTCAGGCATTGAATTATAAAAGGGCATCATTCCTCTTAGAAAGGCGAAGTCAGTAAGAATGACTGGAGGCACTTCCTCCATGGATGGTACATGGCAGGCATCTGCCGGAACTAGAGGCGAGCACTTTTCAATCAATTGTGAGAGGCATTCGCTTTTAACGGGATGCACCTTATCAGGACCTTATCGGGAGGTTTAATCGAGCTGAAAATGCAAATAAAATGGGTTGTGGACGCCTTGAAGCGCTGGAGTTATCTGGCGCCCAGCCTATCAGAACCCTCAATGTCCTCGCGAAAATGGTTCCTGTAAAGCAAACTAAGAGCGGGGAAGGAACTAGGGCGGGCATAAGCTCACCAATTAGGATGCGGGATTGATGCATCTTTTTTTCAAATGATCAGGGCTTTTCCTTTGGGGCTGGGAGGGTAGGGACGGGATACAAAACTGCCACGAAAGCGATAATAAGCCTAAAAGCGATTCTTACACAAGATACAATGACAGGAAGGGAGTTCGACCAGGAATGGAACCGGAGAATCTGAAATTGGCTCTCGACCCAGGCCTTGCTTTGCTTACCTCTCCCACGGACCATTTAGTAGCGCATCGCGAAGGTGGCCCAGTCTCTTTCCCTTCTCGACTAGACGAAGGAGATATTCATTCCATTCAGGCAGGTGAGGAAGGGCGGCATCGGCTTGACCCCATGTTCTCTCTTGGTCGGGTCGGAGGCTAAGTTTCTCATTAGCAAATTCGGAAATGAAAGAAGGCTACTGAAAGAACAAGCAACAGATTTCTCAAAACTATTCCTTTTTTAGATTCTATTGCTTTTCTAAAGCATTTCTTTAGAACAATATTATTGCTTCTCAAGATGTATGTCTGCTGGCTACTCCTAATCTACTACTTGAAAAAACAAAAGGTGAAGCCCTCCTCTTCTATTTCGGGCAGTAGCTCAGCCCGTTCTGGGCCTTCCTTTACTGAATCTATTAGTAGTGGAACTTTTCGACATATGCCTTTATTTAGGCATTGGTTGTAAGCATCCCCTTCTCTCTTCAGTGAGCGAAGTCATTTCCTCAAGAGAGTTCTTTGCCCGAAAAAAGTGAATCTTGATCTTTATTCTTGATAGTTTGTGATCTTTACCTCTTATTTTGGATAGGCAGAAATGCTTACACCCTAGGGGTTTAAAGGGCCCACTCCCTTTGGTTGACTCATCAGGAGGGGCTTCATTGCCGTGGCCATCCGTCTCTGCTTTGTCGTCTGATAAGATCACCCATATATATATAAACAGAAAAGGAAGAACCTTGATGCTAAACCAGATCGAACAAGGGATCTTCTTGGACATAAAATTTGGTGCTTTCGATCCCTAGTTGCTATGGGGAACAAAGGCTGAAATACAATAGAATCCTCCATTTAAGCGGTTCTCGCTTCTCCTTGTTCCTGCTCCTAACTCCTCCCCGGGTAGTTCCCAAAAATCTTTCGGCGGAGAAAAGGAGGTGACTAGTCGCTTCTGGCAAAGCAGTGAGTTCATGAGCAAGTGAATGAGCGAGCATCGAGTGAAGTGCAAAAGTCGTAAGTAAGGCTTGCCATGTTCCTAAAAGGAGTGACCATCTTTTCTTCCCTTCTATTGACATGGAGTTGGAAGCGGTTGGTCAAGGTAAGTTTTATTGGCACTTCTGGTTAGGTCTATGTTGCCGCAATATTGTTCTATGGAAGCGGGTGGGCTGCTTTTTAGAAGTTTGGCCCGGTTATCAAAAAGAAGAAGGGAGGGGGGGGGGGGGGGGCAGGGCAGACAGATAGAGCAGATGGTCCAACTATAGAACTTCTTTTTCAGTACTTCCATGGTCGTGCCCCGTGGCACGCAACACCTGTATTATTGAAATGGTTCGTTAGTAGAGATGTTCCCACTGGTGCCTCTTCTTCCAATGGTACTATAATTTTGTGTGTGTGTCTAGCTGTTATATCCTACAAAATGAAGTGAGTTGGTCGGAAGCTAGACTCCAATAGCATTGATGCTCAAATAATCCGCTGCTGCAGGAAAGCAACTTGATACTACTACGATCCAGATCCAACAAGAAGTAACATTGCACTATTACTCAATCCAGTTGGAAGAAGAAGCTTATATATCCCAATCCACCGGGTCTAAGTCCCCTTCCAATCATGTACTAATCTTTGCTTCCTCGAGTCCAAGTCTCGGAAGCTGCTTAGGCAAGGCTTTGGCAAATGATAGAATGGCTCTGATAACTGACTGTTTAGTTCATTGAATATAGGTGGGGGTATTTGTGGAGTTTGCGTGTTTTGTTGAAGTAGTAAGAGTGCACGTGCAACACACATGATCCTAATTTTGTTGCTTATAACTAGATTTTTAATATCTCCGATTAGTGAAACAACTAAAGAAAATATGGTACAAACACCATGCAATAGCACAATAAACAAGACACTAACTTGCAGTACATTATTAATTGAGAAAGTCTGTCACCCAAAATAATTGATGGTTGACACGACAGACGAAAAACATTGGATTGACCAATTCCATTGACAGCTGGATTTAAAAGTTTAGCACACCGGTCTACTTATTATGTATTCCGGAACTGCATGTCTAATCAAGTTTTTTCATCTTGTTAACTACCTCGAGCGAGGACGGGTTATATGTTAACGCCGCGCCAGGGGCCACGAATGTACAATTTTCCTTATTATGTTGATGCTCGAAACGGTCATGGCAGGTGTGTGATAACCATCACCATCTATTAGAAAGTTGAAGATGTATTTCATCGAGGAAGCTTGGGAAGAACTTGAGCCATCTTTGGTCTTGAGTTTCTTTGGGTAGGTAGCTGAACAATGTCGCCATTGTTGGGTGACTTGTGAGCATCCCTCCTAAGAAGTACAACACCTTTTACCGCATTACGCTAAGACAAATCATTTTGAATAAGTTGAGGCACACCTACAATGTGGAAAATTTAGACATCTATTCATCAAATGGGCAAGTGGTTTTAAAAATAGTATAGGTAACTTCAAGCACGTCAAACTGATGACACCAAGCACGATAACCGACAACTCCTCTTGAACCTCTCTTGAGTGATCGCTGAAAAAAACATTATCAACGGGATCCAAATCCGGGATGCCATAACATTAATAACCTTCCCCATCAAATGCACCATATCCCTAATGTCTCCAAGGACCATCCGTTCAATTGCAACTTGGTTGGAGTGACTACAATGGTAGTCCCAGGACAATAACTCGAGGTGCTTCTCCCACATGATTGGATGTTGGTTCTCTTTCAAAATACCAGAATAGTTGCGAAAAACCTTCTTAGGGGTTGTTTGGTTGGGCTTAAATCTAGCTTTTGAATTTTGGCTTATAAACAACAAAAAACTTCTAAATAGGTGCTTTTGACTTTTAATTGGACATAGTTGTATGGCTTATAAACAACAAAAACACCTAAATATGTGTTTTTGACTTTTAACCGGAACTGGACATAGTTGTATGATAGTATAAGCCAAAAGCCAAAATCAAAAGCACCCATTTAAGTGCTTTTGTAGCTTTAAGCCAAAAACTAAAAGCCACAAATAAGTCCAACCAAACAGCCCCTTACAGCACATGACATATGGAAAGTAGCAACCTCGGTCAAGCAGTCATCAAGGAACTTGTTGATCTCTATGAAACCTCTTTGCTCACACGCATCTTGAAAGGTTGAACTAGACATGCACATTTTTCAATCTTCTTATGGAGTTGCATCTCACATGATTCATGAGCACTCTCAGGAAGTACCTCTCACGTTTAGCAGGATGTGCATACACAACCAACTTGCCTCCACCCCTTGATATTCTTCTTGGCCACATCTTCTTATCCTTAATCCACTAGTATAACTTTGGGAACTCTTTGTACAAGAAATTCCGCACATAAAGATCCATTTTGTTCATCTTAAAGTATTCAGTGAGCATGGTACTGGAAGAAGCGGCTAATTGACGATATCCTCTAAACTATCGTCCTCTTTGAATGCAAAACATTATGCATATTTTCCAATGAAGTCAAAGTTGAAGACAACAGGAGAGACACCATACATTGGACAAACGCAAATCTTGTAGACGGACTCTGGTGGCGATATGTACTGAGCATCCTTGTATTGTTTAATCTCATTGATTACTCTACCATCATTATCTTCTTACTCCGGTAGTAGATAATGATGGTGGAGTAATCAATTAGATTAAAGAGTACATGGATGCTAGGTACGCATCTCTAAATGGAGTCTAGCTAGGGATTTGCGCTTTTCCAATGTATGATGTCTCTCCCGCTATTCTCCAACTTCATCTTCATTTATAAAATATGCATACTGACGCATTCAAAGAGGGCGATAGTTTAAAGGATGTCATCAGTCGGCCTCTTTTTCTAGGACCATGCTCACCAAATATTTCAAGATGAACCATGTGGATCCTTATGCGTGGAATTTGTTGTACTCCCTTCGACCTAAATTACTTGTTCTATCTAGGTTCAGTGAACCTGCGACAATTTGGATCAGAGGGAGTACAAAGAGTTCCTGGAACTCTACCCGTGGATTTAGCGTAAGAAGATGTAAGATGTGACAGAGAAGAAAATTAAGGAGGTGGGGGGCAAGTTGGAAGAATTGTGTATGCACATCTTGCTGAAGGTGAGAGGTACTTCCTTAGAGTGCTTATGGATCATGTGACACGTGCAAACTCCATATGAGGATTAAAAAGTGTGCATGACAAGCTGGGTTCAACCTTCCAAGAAGCATGTGAGCAAAGAGCTCTCAAAGAGACCGACAAGTCCTTTGATGACTGCTTGACTGCGGATGCTACTTTATAGATGCCATGTGCTCTAAAAATGTTTTTCACAACTATTTTGATATTTTGCAAGGCAACCAACATCCGATCACTATCGGAGAAGCACCTCAAAGTCACTGTCGACTACCGTCGTAGCCAGTCCAACCAGGCTACATTGCAACAAATGGTCCCTAGAGACAATAGGAATCCGGTGCATTTGATGGGGAAGGATATCCGAAGTTATGGCCTCTCGGATTTGGATCATATTGATGATGGTTGTTTTAGTGATAACTCATCGGTGCTTGGTGTGTCATTAGTTTGACATGTTTTAAGTTGACTATAGTATTATTGTTAGTATTTCACCATTCTTGATGAATAGATTACTAAATTTTTCACGTCGTCAACAGATTTAAAATGATGTCTTCCTATGATGCGGTAAAATGTGTTGTACTTCATAGAAGGGATGCTCACAAGCTGCCCAACAAGGACAACATTGTTCAACTACCTGTCCGAAGATACTCAAGACCAAAGATGACCCAAGTTCTTCCCAACCTTTCTCCATGAAACACATCTTTAACATTTTGATAGATAGCGATGTTTATCATGCACTTGTCGTTTGTTCCGGGCATCAAAAAAAGAAGGGGGATAGTACACACGTGGCCCCGGGCGCGGCAGTGATATATAACTCGTCCTCGCTCCTAACTTTTTGATAGATGGCGATGTTTATCACGCACATGCCGTTTGTTCCGGGCATCAACAAAAGAAGGGGGATAGTACACCCGTGGGCCGTGGCCCCTAGCACGGCAGTGATATATAACTTGTCCTCGCTGGAGCGAGTTAACAAGATGGTCCAACTTGATTAGACATGCAGTTCCGGAATAAATAATAAATAGATTGGTCTGCTGAACTTTTTAATCCAGTTGTCAATGGAATTGGTTAATCCAGAGTTTTTCGTGTGTCGTGTCAACCATCAATTATTTTGTGTGACAGACTTTCTCAATTAATGTATTGCAAGTTTGTGTCTTATTTATTACTCCTTCCATTCGGAAATAAGTGTCACCCATTGTATCTAGACAAATCTGTGACTCTTATTTCCGAACCGAGGAAGTAATATTAATATCGCTTGATTGATTTTTATTGGAGCGAACCTTATGATGCTACTGCACCGTGTTTGTACCATATTGTATTTAGTTGCTCCACTAACCTGAGATATTCAGAATCTGGTTATAAGTTAACCAATTTAACAATATATCGTGTGTTGCACGTGCACTCTTACTAATTGTAGAAAATCAGGGTATACGAAGTGTTAGATTCTGCCCAGTTAACTAGACTAGGTGTTACTTTCTTGTGGACATGCATACTCTTATTAGTGTATGAACATGAACATCTTACATGCAATATTTTTTGATAGTGTCTGCTATCTTGAATCCATCTTTAGGTGCATTCAGCTCATAATTTAATCTTTTTTGTCACTGTTTACTATTACTCAATGTCTGGCAAATTCAGAATGATAGACTGTAGTTAGTATCTTTCGCTGTTACATTCTGCAGATATCTTCTTGCTTAAATTGTGATGGCAGTGGTAAGATAATTACTGAACATTGCACAAGGTGCTATGGTTCAGGCAAAGTCAAAGTTGAACGAAGTATAGAAGTAGACATACCTGGAGGTATCGAGGATGGCTCAGCCATTCGAATTACTGGAGGAGGAAGTGTTGATAAGCAAAGGCAAGCACTGGGCAACTAATGCATAATCACGTAAATTAATGAACCCTGTGTAGTTTTCTGCATGTTTTGTTTGAACTTGTAAATTTGTCAAAGCTATGCTTAAGCCGCCCATACTGAAATTTCTACCCATTGACAAGGTGCTCAGAATTATTAATTTGCAAAGTTTAAGTAGAGTAATACAGCCCGGATGAAAACTCACATTTCAGCTCAGTTGATTAGGATCCACTTACTGCAAATAATAATAATTATTATTGTTATCCATTCTATTTTATCATGCAGGGGTGTTAGTGGTGACTTGTATATATTTGTTCGTGTTAAAGAAAGGGAAGGCATCTACAGAGACGGTCTCAGTTTGTACTCGGATGTCACGATTGATTACACTGAGGCAATTTTAGGAACTACAGTAAAGGTGAGCTGTCAAAACTCAACAGCTCCAAACTGTTTCTGACGCATAATCTTTGTCCCCAAGTATTTTTTAAACAAGAATCTTTGTTGTCAAGTTAGATTACACAAAACTTACACGTGCTTTTATAAACTAAAGTACATCCTTTTGTTAATCCCATCACGCTGTAACCATTCTTGTTTTGTGCTACAAAGACTTCCACTTAAGCTTTACCGAGAAAGCTTCCTATTTCAGGTTGAGACAATAGAGGGATGGAGGGATCTTTATATTCCTCCTGGAATTCAGCCTGGGGAGAAGTTGAAATTTGCGCAATTGGGAGCTCCTGACATTAAGAGGCCTAACCATAGAGGAGATCACAACTTTGTTATAAAGGTGAAGATCCCGAAGAATCTCAGGTGTGAGTTGCCAGTGTTTTCTAACAGCATGTGAGCTACCGAAGAATGTTGTGTTTATTCTTTGATCAGTTGATGTCTTGTCGACCTTTAGCTATTACAGGAATCATCTCTTGAAAATTAATTTCCAGAAGTTCTAAAAACTAGTGGATTTGTTTTTCCAAGAGTGAACCAAATTGGACATGCTTTTTTTTATATCAAATTGGACATGCTTGATTGCAGGCTCAGCAGGCAACAGCAATCGTATGGCATAGTTCTTGTATAGTTATATTTCATGTGACCTGCCCTATCTTCCCTTTGCTGTTTTCTCTATTGGCAACTGTAAAGCTGCTGCTACTCATAGTTTTTGTGTTAACACCATATTCTTGACTTTGACACGTTACTTTTCCAATATGTTAATTTATGCAGTGACCAGGCACGTTCACTAGTTGAAGATCTTGCTGCACTAAATGGAACTCAGGATATTTCAGTTTCTGGTGATGGTACGTCTTCCCTTTTCTGCATTTGCATGGGTACATTATTCGTGAGAATTTTTGCTGCCTAAGCTTTTGGCTTAATCAGAAACTATAGACCAAGGAAACTTGAGAAAGACAAGCCATCATTCTTCGGCAAGGAAGAAAATATCATTTTGGGGGTCTGTCAGGAATCTCTTCAGGTACATGTAATATCTTACAGTATTAACTTTTCTCGCAATAAAATGCAACAATGGATCTCTTGTACTGATACATCAATAGTACTGCCTTTACATTTACATTAAAGTATCAAGCCAACTCATGCTTCTTCTGATGCATAGCCAAAAGGACAGATGCTTAGTTTTTTTTCACTTCAGATCCTCTAAATCTGTAGAACTCCAATTCACTTGTGTTAATAAGTCCATTCATACCATGCTAGGGCTGATGATGGGGATCAGAGATTTGCTTCAATCAGTGCACACTGTGTTATTCCACGGTTGACTTCTCAACGAGGAATTCATCCGGCTGCCCGGTTATTAGAAGGATGCTTCATGATCACAGCACTCATATTCGTGATGAGCAGAATGGTTAAATTCAGGATTTGCCCGAAGCAGTATGAGCCTGCAACTAAAGCTAAACATGCTGAAGGTGGAGTATGAAGTTCTGTAGTGCTGTTCGTTGGACATTAATAGTGTAATAGATTGGAATACGGTTGCACAATCTGTTTATCAGACAGATCGGCAATCATACTTTTTGCACCCGCCAGCTTTGTTATATTGTAATACTAGATGAAAGCCGTGAAGAAGCAGCAACCAGAGTAACATCAGTGAAATAGAACAACACATTTTGTACTTACTAGACTGATACTCACGACTTGAACAAGTTACATTATGTAACAGAAAATACCTATGATAGAAGCTATTGACCCAAGATTGGAACATGTTACATGTGAAAGAAGATACCCAAGTTCTTTTTATTATGGAACGTTGCTTTGGGTAATCCTTGTTTTACCCTCTGATGATACATGTGATCACCTCGCAACCTGTTTGTTCTTGCAAGTGGCTTGGCGCATTGATACATCCGTTCATGTTTGATGTTGTTGTTCATGTGTGATGTTGTTTGTTCTGTTTCTTTTGTTTCTGAGATCATGCATCGTTGTGCAAGTGCTGTCTAATGTTGTAGTTGTGCATTAGGAACTGTGATGACAAATGGAGACGGTATACTCCAGGCGGCAAAGTTCCTGGGTTTATTTGTTCTTGTTGCTTTGAAATTACACGACGCAAACGGAGTTGGTGTGCAGCAGGGGATGCTAGACGAGGGAGCAGATGGTTAGCCGTCTGAATGTTCCCAGTGTGTTCCGAAACTACTGAAAAAACTTATGTGCATCCTAAATAAGTTTCTGTTTTGAACAATTTAAGTATAATCTACTCTCTCTGTCTTAAAATAGATACGCAGGAGTTTTGAAAATTTGCAAAATGTAACTCAAATATGGTCTTTGTAATGTGTTCCGGGACGGAGGCACGGAAACATCTCACATCCCCCGCATCGCCCGCCATGCGTCCCCGTTCACCGCCGCTCCCGTTCCACCGGAATCCTTGGCGGCGGATCCCCGCCGCCTGCTGCCTCCTACTCCTCGTTGCTCTCCTCGACCTCCCGTCCGCCGCCGCAAAGTCCTCTACCCGCCCCATCACCGTACGTACCCCCACCTGACCTCTCTCTACACTTCTCCCCTGCCATCTACCCATCTCACCCTGCGATTCCGTATTCCCAGGACAACGAGATCCGGGAGAAGAAGAGCGCCTGCTACGCCGACATCGAGAAGTACGTGGCCCGATACGCTTTGTGCTGCTTGCGTTCGATGGAAACGCATCTGACGTATGTTTTCTGACGGCTGTTTCTCTCTCGGCTCCGCGCAGCGGGCTGTGGGGGTTCGCGTGCAGGTCCTCGGCCACGGAGAAGGAGAACTGCGTGCTGCGCTGCGTCTCGCCGGAGTGCTACAACCTCATATACGGCGGCGATCCGGTGAGTGGAGGGGCGGTGTGCTGTTTCTGAATAGCTGCCTTTGGTTTCTGATGGTTGCTTTTGATTTCTGATGGGGATTTTCTTGTGTTGTGGCAGCTTGAGGAAGGAGAGTTGGACCATGTCCGTGGCCAAGAGTACAAGTACTGCATGCACAAGTAAGACAGAAGGGGATTTCTGGAATATGTAGATTGTAGTGTTTCTGAATGTACACTGAATTAAATCTATCTAGGAGCGAGAAGTTTTGCATTGGTTTGCTCTCTGTTTGGGTCTAGAGGTACGAAAATGAACAAAATAAGGTGGGAGTAATGTCTCCTGTCAGATGGGGTATTAGGGGAAGTTGGGAAGAAGTCTCCTCATAGACTTATGTCCAGGGATTAGTTTATGGATAACTAGAATTTTTAACAATTTTCACTACACCCATATTATTATAACTAATACTGTTTCATGAAAATATTGATGAATATAGAGATTAATGGTCTAACTCATATGCTGTACAAGTCACAATTCAGTCCTTACAACGGACAGTATTAGGTATAGAAATGCAAGTGGGATCCCACCAAAGTCCCACATATAGCTCATATTGTGATTTCTAGTTCAAAATTTGGGCCAAATGACACCTTAATTAGGTATATCAGTATATGTTCAGCGTCTAGATTTGGCTCTTTGTACTTATGCTGGATCAGTTAATGAGGCTTTCAAACAAGTAATCTTGTGATGCTTGTTAAAAATCATAATGTTAGTCTGCTCAAATGCTCATCTTCCACACTACACAACCTTCATGTTCTACAATAGAGCAATCGTTCAGTCCTTGTGTTTTTTCAGTTAGTTATTGCTTGGACTCCACTGTCTACATTGCTGCTGTGTGTAATTTTGTCAACCAACAGCTTGGCCCATCCTAATGTTGGTTAGTCTAAGTGTTCATCTTGGGCAACATGCTGGGTCCATTGGATATCTTGTTTCCATTTCTATATCATAAAGTTTTTAGTTCTCCAGAAAAAAAAAAGAGAGCATTAGCTACTGATGTTCTACCCATTGTAAATACTCGTGCTTTCCAGAGGATCACCTTGATTTCCATGATCCAATGTTCTTTACTGCGATATTACATCCAGGAACAAAGCACAAATTAATTTATTTCAGGCTGAGTTGTTTTTTATAATCTACATTGGAGTTTATATGTCGCTATTGTCATTATTCATTCTGTTGTGTATGTCTACAGAGTATATTTTCAAACTATTATAATTCTAACTTTGACCCGTATTACCATTGCATTTTTTTTATAATTGAACGTTAGACTCTCTGGGCCTTGAATTTGGTTATCTATTCTTGCTCCCTCACCCCAACATGATTTCTCCCTTCTTTTTTCAGGTCATCCCTTGGAGAAAGCTTGGATGGTGTGAAGGGGTCTTTTAGTTACTCATAAAGGATTTATACTTTTTGGCAACGGTGGAAACAGAAGAAAACGATCTCCAAGTTTGCTCTAAATTGTAACTTTTCTTAACATATGGTGTATCATTATGTAGCAGTACCCATCATACATATTTTTATGGAATTCTTAGCCACTGAATGAATATATATCTTTTCAGTGCTATGCTTTCATTTCTTCATTGGAAATTATTAGTATGTAGCAGCACCCAGGAAATGGTGTCAAGTCATTCGGTTGTTCCTTTGTTTCTAACTGTCAAGTCCTCTGATTTGTCAATTATGGAAACTAATCAGATGCACTACAGAGAAACAATATTTGCAAAGAAAAGGGTTCATCAATAAATAAACACCCAGAACAACAATCTCCTAAGTTTTGTGTTTTTTCTCAGGTTTTATTGATAACGAGGGACCAATGGGGGATCAGCAAAATGCACCTCTTATGACACATGAGTTTTGAGACATCTTGCAGCTTCACCTTCCAGTTTTCACTTCTCCACTCTCTTTGAATTTAGGGTCTGCCTCTAGATATTGAGAAAGTTCCAGCCCTTCAGGAACACCAGATGTAATCATAAAACTTTTAAGCTTGGTGGGCACCTTCTTGACAGACATCTCTTCTGCACTGTATAATTGCCACCCAGGAAAACAGTATCTAGGTGACAAAAGATCATCCTGCATGAACAATAATATTGTCGGAGACTCGAAGCGGTACCCCTTGCAAAGCCAGATAATTGATGTTTTTCCAATCGAGTGCAGGAGGAGGCAACATATACTTCGGTAGCAAATGTTTGTAGCTGCATGTTCCCAGGATCAAGCATATCAAAGTCAAGAGACTCAGATAATTGTTTCCACTGATGAGAAGGCTCCGGAGGATATTTGACAATCATGCAAACACGCTTTCAGAATCAGCATGACGCACATCGCCAATCCAGATAGTAAGTACTTGGATCAAAAGCTTCAGTGTCTCCACTGATTCCTTGGTTGATTTAACTGAGTGCAATTTTGACATGTGAGAAGATCCATTTGACTTGTCCACTCTAAAACAGCATAGCTACCGTCATGCAGGGTCTGTCGACTTCTTCAAAAAGAGGTGTCCCGGCCTTGTGGTTGTCTGTTTAGGCTGTATTTCACTGATCCTGGAAGGTGTTTAACTCTTGGCAGAGATGGTGCAAGCCGGAAGAGTCCCCTGCTTTATTTCCTCAGCTTTTTATAAGCGTCAGCTGTTCAGTTCCTTCTGCTAGGTCAAAACCATCATTCTCATCCTTCTGTTGTTCAGCTTGGAGATGGCAACTGCATCTATCTCATCATTCTCCACAAGTTCCAGCATGTTTGATGGGCCAGTTCAGTACGGTAAGCGGGTAGCCATCTTCAACATCCTGTACTGCACTTTTGTCTTTCTGAATTTTGATATGGAACCTGGCAAGGTAAGTAGGTAACCATCTGCAACATCTTTTGCTTCCTCTCCATCTGTTATTTTCGTGTCCTCTTCGATGGCTTTCAGTCCTGTAGCTATTCTATGGAATGTGTTGCAATTGCAATCCTTTACTTCCTCCTGTAAGTATTAGTATATACTATGGTTTTGGACCTAAACTGTTTCAGTTTCAACCAACCTGCATAGAATAGAATTTGGAAGCGCGGAAAGGTAGAAAATGTAAGAAACGACAGCTAATGTCCCTGAAACCTGACCAACTGGGCAATGACAAAGCATGCATCACAAAGCTCGCTATACATGATTGGGCCAGGCCGAGACAAGGGAATATATAGGTGCTGAACGGCGCCCATCCCAATTTTAAACTACGGAATTGGTACGCGATCGCTGGTTGGAAAGACCTACCGTTGATCAATGCTAAACAAAACGGAAAATAAATAAGCACGCGAGTTGCTAGGCTTCCTTGGGCCATACCATCATCATTCGCCAGAACCAGAACTCGTGTTCTCTCGGGGCATCATCAGGTTGGCCGGAGCAGCGCTGCCTGCCATTTCTTTCCTTGGATGATGCACCTCATCAGCTGGAAGAGAAATAATCATCCACTGCCCGCCCACTGGGCGCTCAGATCCGGGTGAGCCAGAGCGACTCCTTGACCACAACCAAGAAGGAGCGTGTGATCCTGTACCTGCCGCTGCCGGTGCGCGTTAGTTAAATTAAATGCCGTTAGTTAGACCCTGCCTGGCATTCTGTTATCACTGTGACTTACCGTACTGCTTGGTGCTTGCTACGAGTACGTACGTACGTGTTGGGTGTTGCCGAAATTTCAAGTAATGTACTCGTGTAGCTTGCCCAGGGAACTGGCCGATAAATGCTCGTGAACTGGATAACATGCGATCCTGGGTACCACTAGGGCGCTGGGAGTGTCCCCTTGAAATTTCTTACTGACAGATGGATCTGGACAACACCCAAGGATAAACAGCGCGCTAGGAGTAGTAGAAGCAGCAGCCCCAGTATCTCAAAATTTTCTTACTGACAGATGGATCCCAAGGATAAGCCGACAAATGCCAAGGTTCGCGGTGGTTAGGAATTTCGAATTCCCCGGTGAAAGCGAGCGCAGACAGGTTCATCCGTCTACCTCATCACGATTTGTTCTCCTAACAAAGAACTCATCACGGAAATGTTAGTAGTACTGCTAGTTAGCAGTAATTATTTTACTGGTGTCTTTGGTCCGGCTGGTCCCGCGTCCAGCCTTTCGCTCATCGAGCCTCTCTCAAAAGACTCCACCTGCTAATCTGCCTTTTCCACCTCTCCAGAGCTTTGGATTAAAAAAAATGGAAAGGAGGAATTCTCCAACTAGGCTCCAGTAAGTGCCACCTAGTTAACCTATCATTAAAGCAATCAAGCCCGTGGAAAGCAATCAGGCAGCCCTGCCCTCGCTCCATTCCAGCTCCTTAAGCTAACCAAATCTTCCATTATAATTCAAGATTCCATTGCCTTGCCCCCGACCTGCCCTGCCCTGCCCACTCTATTTCTACTTCTGCTAGTACTACCTCCACCCAAGAGTGTGTGTGTCTGTGTGTTTCTTCTTCTTCTCCATGGCAGTGCTTCTCCTGAGCTAAGAGTAAAATAAAAAAGGGTATCTTGTGCTTTCCCCACCGCCGGCGATGGCGGCAATGCCGGGGCTGCCGAAAAGGGTGGCCCTTGCGGTCCTCGTGCTCGTCTCGCTGCTCCCGGCCTACCTCTCCGACGACCTCAACAGCGACGCGCAGGCCCTCCAGGCGCTGCGCACGGCGGTGGGGCGGTCCGCGCTGCCGTCGTGGAACAGCAGCACGCAGACGTGCCAGTGGCTGGGCGTCGCCTGCGAGAACGGCCGCGTCGTGGAGCTCCGCCTCCCTGGCGCGGGCCTCATGGGCTCGCTCCCCTCGGGCGTGCTCGGCAACCTCACCGCGCTCCGCACGCTCTCCCTCCGCTACAACGCGCTCACGGGCCCCATCCCCGACGACGTCTCCGGCATGACCGAGCTCCGCGCGCTCTACCTCCAGCACAACGCCTTCTCCGGCGAGGTGCCCGCGTCGATGTACACGCTGAAAAACCTGGTGAGGCTCAACGTGGGGGAGAACAAGCTGTCCGGCGAGATCTCGCCGGACTTCAACAAGCTGAACCGGCTCGGGTCGCTGCTCCTGGAGAGCAACGGCTTCACGGGCGAGATCCCCAAGCTGGACCTGCCCACATTGGAGCAGTTCAACGTGTCCTACAACAAGCTCAACGGCTCCATCCCGGCCAAGCTGAGGAAGATGCCCAAGGACTCGTTCCTGGGCAACACTGGGCTCTGCGGCGGACCGCTCGGCCTCTGCCCCGGCGAGACCGCGGAGACGCCGGCCGGGTCCGAGCCTGGCGCGGGCGGCGCCGCTGATGTCGGTGGCGGCAAGAAGAAGAAGAAGCTCTCCGGCGGCGCCATCGCCGGCATTGCCATCGGCTGCGTGTTCGGCGTGCTGCTCCTGCTCGCTCTGCTCTTCTTCCTCTGCCGGAAGAAGTCCAGCTCGGCCGGGTCTACGGTGGAGAAGGGGCGGGGCCTCGACATGGCCTCGCTGGACGCGGAGCCCAAGGGACAGAACGGGTCAGCGGCCGGCAACGGCATCAACGGCGCTTCCGGTGCCGCAGCCGGAGCAGTGCCAGCCGCCGGTGCCGCTGCAGCCATCGCCGCCGCCAAGTCTGGCGGGTCGACTGCGGGGTCGAAGAAGCTGATCTACTTCGGGCCCATGGCGGCCGCCCCGCCGTTCGACCTGGAGGACCTGCTGCGCGCGTCGGCGGAGGTGCTGGGCAAAGGCGCGTTCGGGACGGCGTACAAGGCCGTGATGGAGAGCGGCGCGGCGGTTGCCGTGAAGCGTCTCAAGGACGTGGACCTCCCCGAGCCGGAGTTCCGGGAGCGCATCGCGGCCATCGGCGCCGTGCAGCACGAGCTGGTGGTGCCGCTCCGCGCCTACTACTTCAGCAAGGACGAGAAGCTGCTCGTCTACGACTACATGTCCATGGGCAGCCTCTCCGCGCTCCTCCACGGTAAGAAAATAAAAACCCAAACCATTTTTCTTACAGCAAGCTTGGCGACGAGGCAGTTCGTTATCCGCTCTGCCGCCCTGTCGGTGGCGGGAACCGTCGATCCATGTCGGCCTGGCGATATTCCCGTCACCGGTGCGAAAAAAGTCCACAGCCGGGCGGTGCCGCGTCCCTTTCGCGGCCCGATCCATCCATTTTTACCGGTTCCAAGACGCAGCCTTTGCTCGTGGCAACTGTGGCACGATCAATTCGGGTCACTCGTAGCTGGCCTACTCTGCCGCGTCCCTGGCCCGGTTTCTTTATTGTGGCGTTGCCCAGCCATGGCAAGGGGTGGTACATACAAATACAACACTTGGAACTGCAGTTTGTACGCTAGTATAATAATAATACGAGTTGTCGGCTTCAGGCGTCGCCAGCTCAGTTGCGTGGGATCTAATCTGCTACTACTAGTAGTTTAAGAGGCAATGCTACAACGTGACAGCCATGACTGCCCTTGGCACGACCCGCCATTTTCGATCAGAAACAGCAACTCGCCCTGCTTACCTTGTGGATGGATGTGGTCCATCGTCCTCATCCATGAGGGAGGCTGGAGCCTGGGAATTTTGAAATTTTCGACGCTAGCTAAAGCTAGCGCTGGTGGTACAAATACTACTATTCCATGGTACGCGTGATTCGTGGTAAATTTTCGTGGCAAGTTGCGCATGTGAGCACGGGGTCAGGGGTAGGGCAGGGTGGTTGATGAACTTGATATGCGTCCATGTGACATTTAGTTGGCGCCACTGTTCCTCGGGATTCCTCTTCTCGCGCCAATAATGTGCCCCCACCCGCGCCCCGCGTACACATTTTAAAGAATCATCATCATCATCGTCATCATTCGTTGGCAGTAGAACGGACATGGCACATGAAACGTAAAACCAACGGAAGCTACGTAAAAAAAAACTGCACTGCACCGTGCAGGCCAGCGCAGTAACTGTCACGGATGTCGTGCTAATTTTCATTTCTGTGCGCTCGTGTGTGTGCAGGGAACCGGTCGTCGGGTCGGACGCCGCTGGACTGGGAGACGCGGTCGGCGATCGCGCTGGCGACGGCGCGCGGGGTGGCGCACATCCACACCACGGGGCCGACGGCGTCGCACGGCAACATCAAGTCCTCCAACGTGCTGCTCACCAAGAACTACGAGGCCCGCGTGTCGGACCACGGCCTGCCCACGCTCGTCGGCCCCTCCTTCTCCCCGACCAGGGTCTCCGGCTACCGCGCCCCCGAGGTCACCGACATCCGCCGCGTCTCGCAGAAGGCCGACGTCTACAGCTTCGGCGTGCTGCTCCTGGAGCTGCTCACGGGGAAGGCGCCCACGCACGCCGTCGTCAACGAGGAGGGACTAGACCTGCCGCGCTGGGTGCAGTCCGTGGTCAGGGAGGAGTGGACCGCCGAGGTGTTCGACCAGGAGCTCCTCAGGTACCAGAACGTCGAGGAGGAGATGGTGCAGCTCCTCCAGCTCGCCATCGACTGCTCCGCGCAGCACCCCGACAAGAGGCCCACCATGGCCGACGCCGCCGCCAGGATCGACGACATCCGGCGATCCGGCAACCAGCAGCAAGCCACCACCGCTACAGAGAGCCCCGCCACCGACGAGCCTTCTCTATAACCAACCAACCAGCCGGCATTGTGATCCTACTACACCTCCGTTCCGTTCGTTCCGGACCAAAAAAATTGCTTAGTTCTTTGCACGGATCAGATCTCCCTCCCTCTCTCCCCCTCCTCCGGCTACTTTTGCAACTTGTGCATGTCTTGATTATTTTTCCCTCTTCTTTTTCTTTTTCTTTTTCGGCCTTTTTTCTCACGGGCTTTGATTCGATTCTCTCTATAGCAGCACATGTCTCTGTAAGCTTTGATTCTTGGAAAGTAACACCCGACGATGCCTGTACTGTACCTAAGACCACCACCTGGATACAATTACTACGTACCACCAGCAGCTCCTCTTGTTGTAATGCTTGTTTGCTTGATTTAAGATACGGTGTGATTATTTGCGGTAGCTACGCTTTCGTTGCCATGCTCTCGTCTCATCTCCATCGGTTGGTGTATGTAATGGTGGTTGGCCTGGCCATTTCCCTGCCGTGATTACCCAGCCTTCCTTTTTGTCACTGCCTGATGGCTCTCCCTGTGGCGTCTAGCTCTTGACCTGTGATTGTGAATCAAACCCAGCTGGGTTTTGGTAGGTCGGAAGAGACATCCGAGAGTGATTTCGAAGTAAAACGACGACAGAAAGAAAGAGAGTGAGAGACTCAAAGCTACAGTACAATGTAGTGTGGCGTTTATATGAGTGCAGTTTGCTGACACCGACAGGATCGTCAAACTCGGCAGTGCCGCGCAATACATCATCGTCGACGAATAGTCTGTGGCTCATGTATGTAGGGGCAAAGCAATCGAGAAGACGACCATGGTTGATACTCAAAATGTAGTGCGATTCAGCTCGAATTAAAATGTGGAGTGATTTAGTACGATTGGAGAACAGAGTGATCACAGTTCAGTGATGTTTGCATTGATGTGACACAGCAAATTTGGTGGGGGTAGAGTTTCTGAATGATCAGCAGGCAGTGTTAATTTGGAGTCTCACACTGATTCTGAAGTTTCCACGCTGATGATGGACGGCTCTGATCGATGTTCCGTTGTACTATTACGCCGGCCAGCCGACAGGTCGAGGAATTGCTCAACAGGACCAGCGGGTAGTCTAGTGTCGCGTGTCGAACCAGCTGGCGTACTCGATGCTGGCTGGCTTCAATTCGGTTGCCTCGCCAACAGTTGCCAATTAATTATAAAAACGCACGCCGTTTCTTAAAATGTTTTAGAGAATCCCCACATCTCAATTTGTAACCAACGCCATTATTCTACTACTAGTTGAGTACTGGAGTAGTATGTAGTAGTAGGAACTTAGAGCCCACTTGTTGGGCGTTTCTAGGCTGAAATACGGATTAAAATATGGCTTGACGAAACTCGTTGTCGGCTTGAGAACGCCGAGTTTTCCGCTCTCGTTCCCAGGCCGAGTTCCCGGACGTCCTTTTTCATCCAAATTCGGATTAAATTCGTCTAATTTTTGACATAGTTCAGCATAATTTGAATACAGAGCACGGTTCAGCCTAGTTCGACATAAAATAGACCATAGTTCGCGTAAATTTAAAAATAGTTCAGCGTACAATAAAAATACAACATATTTCGGCCTAGTTCGGTCAGTTCATGCTCGTTATCTACGTGTTGCCCCTGCGTATCCATAGGTGTTCAACCAGATCATCCTGCAGGTGTTGATGCACTGTCGGATCTCGGATCTCCTGGCGCATGGCGATGAAGGCAGCCCAAGTTGGAGGTACCTAATGATCAGGCTCGGCAAGAGGTCCCTGTTTATAGTATGGATCATTCTGCTCGACCAAGCTCACTGGGTCATTCCTCTCATCCTCAATGATCATGTTGTGCAAACCACACAACAGTTTATCACTTCCCATATCTGATCTTTCGATCACGTCATAGCAGGGAACCGGACAACTGCAAACCTCTGTTGGAGCACACCAAATGCCCGCTCCACGTCCTTCCTGCAAGCTTCATGTTCCTTGGCAAACTGAGAATGCTTGGGGAGCATTGGGTTTGAGATAGTCTTCACAAATGTTGGCCATCTTGGATAGATGCCATGTGCTAGATAGTATTCCTTGTTGTAGTGGTGTTCGTTGATCTTAAAGTCCACAGGGAGAATATGACCCTCAACAAGCTTGGCAAAGACATTTGAGGAGTTGAGGACGTTGATGTCGTTGTTCGATCCTGCCATGCCAAAGAAGGAGTGCGAGATCCAAAGATCATGTGTAGAATTTGCCTCGAGTATCATAGTGCAATCTCCTTTGTGGCCTTTGTACATTCCCTGCCATGCAAATGGACAGTTCTTTCACTGTCAATGCATATAGTATATGCTTTCAAGCATCCTAGGAAATCCTCTACTTTCATTGACTGCAAGGATCCGAGCAGTGTCTTCAGCAGTGGCTGTTCTCAAGTACTGTTTCCTAAACACTACAATCACTGCCCTGCAGAACCTGTACAAGCAATCGGTGGCGATGGACTCGGCCATGCGGAGATAGTCATCGGCAATGTCACCCGACGCTCCATATGCAAGCAACCTCGTTTCCACTGTGCACTTCTGAAGTGAGGAAAACCCAACCATGTCGGTGCAGTCCTTCTTGCACACGAAATAGGGGTCGAATTCACGGATCTCATGCACGATCTTGAGGAAGAGCTTCCAGCTCATTCTGAAACGGTGCCGAAACACGGCCTCTTCATGGAGCGGTTTGTCGGCGTACAACAGACAGTAGCCCTCTATCCTTTGCCTCGCCTTGCACTTCCGGCGACCCTTCGCCGAACCTCCGCGCTTCGGCTTCGCCGTCTACAGGTACAGCTGGGCGAGGGAGGCGAGGATCTGCATGTGCTCTTCATCTTCGGTGACCTCGGCGTTCTCCTCCTCCAGCAACACGGCGAGCATCTCCTCCTCGTCGGAGTCCATGGTCGAACCGGCCAAACGCCGAACACTTGGCGGGCGAGGCGGTGGGAGCTCGCAGCGAAGCCGAGCTAGGGCGAAGTTCGGGCGGCGAAAGCAGCGGCCGAGTGGGTGGCGACTACGACGAGCTTATCTAGAGGTGTGGGCATGTCTCAGCGTGGAGGAGCTCCGTCGGTGAAGTCACGGCGACAGAGGCGCTGGGAGCTCTGCGCCGCAGTCTGGGAGAGTGGATTTGGGGGGAAATGGGGTTGTCTCGCCGACAGAGCTGGCCCACGCCTGTTTTCGCTTCGTCCTACGTTTTCAGGGCGTTCCCGGGTTCCTGAGAATGGCCTGGGAAGCCCGGACCAAAGTTCGCCTGAATTCGGATAAAAAGAGATTCCTGAGAACGAGACTGGACCGATTTTTTGCGTCTGGATAAAAAACGTCTTAGGATTGGCGTCGTGGAAACAAACGTAAGCTGAGTTGCAGCGGCAGGAGCAGCAAGGATTTGAAGAAACTAAGAAACGACTGGACCGATTTTTTGCGTCTGGAAAAAAAAAAACGCCCTAAGATCGGCGTCGCGAAAATCGTGAGCTGAATTGCAGCGGCACCAGCAGCAAGGATTTCAAGAAGCGAAGAAACTGGTCGGAGTGAGCTGCTCGGGCAGCCTTGTCGGCTGCCCGCTACCGGCCTGGCCTGCCTTTTTGGGTTCGGACAACACCTGCTCGGTCATGCTCATGCCTCATGAGATTCTCCTGTCCAGCCACTGGATTAATTTGGAGTCTCAACAGATTGTCTCCAACGATGATTTGCTTATTCACTTCTCAAATTGGTTAGCTATATAGTAATGTTTGGAGTACTATAATCAACGGCCCAACACTACAACTCTACAAATGTACTGCTAACCTGATATGCTTTACACAGAAGAGGGTATCAATCTAGTAGTACAAAACTGTCGCCCAGACCAATGCTGATCAGAGAGTTGGTGCTGCTCCAGGGCGAGATCGATAAAGCTATAGGTCGAGCTTTTGACTTTGGTCACTGTCTGGATGCCCTTAACTGCCCACCTAATAATACTCGTCAGAGATAATTGAGTCGGGTAAGAAAGAGTGGATGGCCCCGCCTCCTCCTGTCCTGCGTGTTGTACCTACGCAGTTACGCACCCAATTCCTCTTTGCTGCGGTGTGCCTCCCGCTCCATGGCAGTGCCGCCTGCCGCGCAGCGGCACATGTGGAGTGACCTGGAGTCCTGGACTGTGACACGATCCCGTGTGCGTACGGATACGGGTTAGCTAGCGTGAGCTGGGAAATTCTCGGTTGGTTGCGTTGATAATGATTGCGCCCGTAAAGTATGCACCGGCCCGGCTAGCTAGGGTTTCGATTTGATAATACTTTTTTTTTTGCCATCGGTCAAGGAGTAGGGAGGAAGTGATCTCAGGTCAAAAAAAAAAAAAAAAAGGGGAGGAAGTGATCTGGATTTTTCTTAGACTAATTTTCTTACTAGTTTTTTATTTGTTGCTATAAAATAATGCTTGCAAGTAGACGTTGGCTCCAATTTTTCTTAGACTATTTTGTTGTTTTTGAAATATTATCATCAGAGCGCATGTTTGGAACCGATCGGCCGAAGGAGCGGGGGACGTGCGATTTGGACGTTTTTTCTGTACGTTGCCGGGTGAGCAAGTAATAATTAAAGAATGGGGCAACCATGTTCATGCAAAAATGCATGTGAAGAGTTGACGATGCCAAATCAATCAGTTGTATAACCCTCCAAAAGAAAAATTCAGTCCGTTGCATACATACATAGCACACCTACGTGCAACGGAAACTATCAAGCTGGGAAAACAGGAGAGCCTAGCTAAAAGTAAGAGGAGGATAAAAGAGTTGACAAATTGATAAAACTTCATTACTACTTAAACACTATTGATATTAGCCTATTACGCTTAGCCCTTGGATTGTTTCCTTAAAAAGCTTAGTGTTTGGAAGGTGTCAAACACAATCTTTTTTTAATAGGACTTTGGCATTAAAAGAAACAATAAATAGTACAAAATAACTCAACAAAAACAAAAATTACATCAAAATTCTTGAGATCGCTTCATCTTTAACCTCCAGATCGTGTGAACGGCGTGCCACCCTGCTGCCGCTCCTCTTAGAGCCGACATGATGTTGTTGCGGACGGGAAGTCGCCGAACAGGCTTAGGCGACCACATCCGTCCAGGAGACGAAGAAGAAAGATAAACCGCCGATGAAGCTCCTAAACGATCTGAAGATCCCCATAGCTAGAAAAAGTCTATGAGGACCACACTACTCCCACAAGCTTCCCGATGTCGCCGTCGAGATGGGGCTGAAACCGAGGAGACTTTATTGGAGAAGACGGTGCCACCACCACCTGAACGGCGCCCCACCAAACTTTGAACCTAAAAACAGGTAAACGGAGCCCTCCCGTCGATGGGGTCGAGATGCACCCTGCCTCCATGGCCCGAATGCCATAGGGGCGGGGCAGATCGCCCGCGACGCCAACGGGAGGTGCAGAAACCCTAATTGCCTCCTCGCGCTCTTTGGAGGCGAAAGTGTGGGACATTAATCCACGAGACCACGGGGGGCGTCGGTGGACACAAGGTAAAATCTTTGTTTCTAACCGCTTGTTCATTTGGTTAGCCTACGAACCTCGTTTCTAACATTACCTTCTTAGGATTCAGCTACCTGTAGCATTTACAGACGATCGTCGCTGCCGAGACACGGGTTCTGAAAGGGTCTCAGGCTCTTCCTGCACAACACGTCCCTTCCAACAAGATTCAGCACAAGAAGATCGCTGAGCTTCGGGAGATCAGTGCAATGTCTCATGCTTTTCGTGTGTATGTCGGATTTTTATGTTGTGCCTAATTTATACGCTCTTACGTACTCCCTTCGTTTAGAAATATAAGACGTTTTAGGTTTGTAAATGAGATGTATCTAGACATCTTTTAGTGTCTAGATAAACCTATATACTAAAAGATGTCTAGATACATCTCATTCACAAACCTAAAACATCTTATATTTCCAAATGGAGGGAGTACATATCGGTCGTGTTTTAGACCGCGTGTTTTAGACCGTTATTAAGCACGAAGAATTCAGATGCATTATCGTCATCGCTAGGCTAGTTGCGGTGAATGTTGGGGAACGCGCTACGGAAAATAAAAAATTTCTAGCATATAACCAAGATCCAATCCAAGAATGAGGTAATGAAACATACCCTCGTTGATCGAACTAGCAGAAGTTTGACGATGACGAGGTTGGTCGTCCGTTGATCCTCGCAACAAGCCTTAGCGAGTCGCGAGGAGATGTACTATCTCACGGACGACTCCGAAGAACTAGTGCCCCAAGTGTCGCACCCCCACCAGTATCCACACGTGCAACAAGGACAACATCGCGTTGAGGCGAGATCAAGAACTTGCGAACGAAGCGGGAACATGTCGATGAGATCCGGCAGCACTCTGTCGTCCGTCAAGATTGGATCTAGACGGGGTAGAACAAGGATATATTGCGGGCGTTGGTGAAGATCTCCTCCACATGACGAAGACGACGACACGAGGAAGATGAAGAGGATCGGGCCGAGGCGGCAGGGGAGGCTGGCAGCTCCGACGACAGCGAGCGGCAGCGGCGGCGGTGCTGGCGCGGCAGTGGCGACGGCTTGGGGCTAGGGCGTGGATTAGTGTGTCTTTCCCTTGACCCTCTCCCCTCATTATATATGCGGATTCCCTCCTCCATAGAGAAGAGTAGGACTAGGATTCGTATCCTATAAGGACTCCTCGTTTTCCTTTCTTCCACCAATATGAGAGAGAGGGAAAATTTGTATCCAATACGAAGTCCGCATCAAATATAGAGTTCTCCCCAAAACCAACTTGGATGGCAAGTTTGAGACCGGGAAGGACTGCCTCCACCCCACATGGCCTTGCCCCCACCCCTCCTCCTCCACCCGCTGGCCTAGTGGAGGCCCTGGCCAATTCGGCAGGGGTTCCCTCCTCCCCCCCCCTGCACGCGTGTGGCCTAGTGGGCCCATGGGAACTTTCCGAATCAACTTTTGTACACCTCCGAATTAATTTGAAACCTTCTTAAAATATTTCTAGCGTTCTCTTTAATTTTGGAACCATTCCGTTCACTCTCGGCGATATCCCAGACTCATCCGTAATATTCCGAGACGCTCCAAAACATTCTTTCGGAATTACTTTATCCAACTATCTCATTCGCACTCACATTCTAAAATGTCGTAAACGTCTTAAGTGTATGACCCAGTAGGTTCGAATATTTACGGACATGTACGGAACTCATTCCGACAAAAATGATTACTATAACTATATTGATACAAGTAGCAACCCCGCAAATAACATAAAATTCTTTATCATGTGAACCTTATATTGAGTCCGATAAATATCGTATTTATTCGTCGATACTTTACATTGTCCGAGATGAAACACTATTTTATTCTCGTTTTCCGGAATGTACTCTTTACTCATCCCGTACTATTGATATTCATGTGTTCAATAATTTGATCATGTGTCCGGCCAGACATGATGAACATCATAGTACATGAGCGGTCCAAGAGTGTGTATCTCTCAATCGTCACGAGTATCAATTCCACAAGCATACCATGTGAATGATTGGTGAACCTTCCGGTACGAACAAGCATAAACTTTATAATTATTCCATTAAGAGCAACATTTAGAGAATCTTGCCACGTCCATATTGTTCCCAAGTTTATATGTGTGTTCCCAAGTTTATATGTGTCGTGGTGGTGTCACGGCAAATGCCATGGGTAGGCTAAATATGGGGCCAATATGCGCTAATGGTATCCAAAGAAGGATAGTGCAGTGGATCTGCACACGAAGAACACTTGCTAGATCTCGTATTAAGATCTATATATGTATACAAGTTGCTACTTGAGCTGTATCGAAGAGAGGAAAAAGATGAAGTACTTCTACTCTCTCCTCACTCTAGGGTTTTCCCTTGTACCAATGGACCTCCCCCCTCCTTGGAGGCCCTGGCTCACCTTATTAAGGGGTGGCCAGGTTACATCTAGGGCATACATGACCCGGATATTCCTTAGAGATGCTCTTCCTGTAATAGTAATTCGGCGCCTGCCTTTCTCCTGTCGACCTCCTCTGTCCGACAATGTCATAGAGTCCACGCTATCTAAACATTAGGGTCAGGGACTAGCACCTCCGTGACCATCTGCCTTTGTCCCTGTCCCTTTGGCATTTGTCCTTAGCACTTGTCTCTCCCTGGATTCCCTTGAGAGAGAGAGAAGAAAGCACTGAACTTGGGGCTTGCTCTCTCCTTATTGAGCACGCCAACCCCTGACTCGACCTTGTCCCTATTGACTCGGCCAAGACGATACATGTAAACATAAAACATCCTAGACATTGTGTCGACATACCATATATGTCGGCCGAGTCTTGCCGGTGCTATCTGGCTTAGGGTAACCCGACCATTATTCGATAGGTCCTTATATACCTCGGCCAGCTCATACTTTGGCGTGATAAATACCTCGGTGGGATTTATCTTTAACCCTAACTTGACCCTACCTGGGGTCATCGCCCCAACGTCCCCAAAGCTGGTGCGATCTTGGAAGCCTTAGCTAGAAAGGCCACAACAAGTTCAACTTACACAGCCTTAGTGGAACGGTGTTTTATTGGTGTCATATCAATGAATATAGTTTACTATATCATGTAGTGGTATGGTGGGTCACCGCTAAAAGGACATTTATACCCTTCATATTCTTTTGATGTTTGTTGACAACACTTGGATAGGTTTAATTTGCTGCTAAATGTTTCAGGATATATTGGCTACATATTGTTGTTTGTATCTTAGGAAAAAGAGGTTCCCAAGTTGATATCATTGCAGCTTGTCAAAGTTCTGTCGGACTGTCCGGCCGATGTGGGCCAGAGTGTCCGACCCAGCCGGAATGTCTGGCTAGTATCTGTCGGAGTGTTCGGCCCTGGGGGTCGCCAAGATTTCTTTGACCAGTGCGGACGTTCTGTATACTAAATCGGATTCTACCCGGACACTTCCCGGAGTCTGGCTAGAAACTTTGCCAGACCGGAGTGTTCGATTGGGTTTGGCCGGAGTGTTCGGCCAGGCTGGACTGTCCGGGTGTTTTTTTTCGGACTATCCGGGTCAAGTGGCTTCCAACGGCTACAATTCCAGGGGCCTATATAAAGGCCCCTTCTTCTACCATTGGAAGCTGCTCGTTCCAGAAAAGAATACCCCCACCATTTGAGCCACCAAATCACCAAGATCTCTTCATCCAACCATCCAAAGTCGTTAATCTTTGGAGAATCGAAGGAGGGGGCCTTCATCTATAGCTTCACCAAGAGAGATCTTCATTTTCCCCTCATTCACTTGAGGTCCCCTTGCTCTAGTGTTTCATTGGAAACCCTAGTTTTTGATTTGGTTCTTACAAGCTTGTCTTTGATTGTGTGACAGCTTGCTTGCATTCAGGAGCCTCCAATTTAGTTGTGGATGTGTGCCTCTAACTTGTTGTAAAGATGTCGGCTTCCATCTCGAAGGTTGCCGATATAGTGGAAGAGGTGAATCAAACCCTTTGGGGTGAGGTTCATCGGAGAACAAGGGAGGCCTCTCATGGCGTTGGTGGTTTGAAACCACCCCCTCTCCAAACGCAGACGTACTTCCCCTCAAAAGGAAGGAACTGCGGAAAACAAATCCTTGTGTCTCTTCGTGCTCCACTTTGGTTACTTCTATCCTTTACTGCACTTTACTTATCTTGTTCTTGCTTAGTGTTTGTGCTAGGTTGACATATAGGTAAATTCATGGTAGTTGCATAATCTAGAGAATTTAGCTTTTATATCAAACCCTAACTTAAAAAGGAGTAAAATTTGAAGTAGAACCTATTCACCCCACCCCCTCTAGGTGCCCATACGATCCTTTCAACCACAACTGGTGCCGGGCAGTCCTGGTGGTTTGCTGCATGTAATAGATAGGGAAAACATCCACTTTATGTGGGACTGGTTACCGATGCTTACATGATGTTCATGCGTGTTGTGTGTGCCTGCTTACTAATCGTCCTGTTGCAGCGATCTGATGAAATTATTATGAGTCCCTCGAATCTGCAGAAACAATAAGGGTAAGAACGCCCGCGTTTTTCTGTCTCTTTGGTCCTACGTCTTTATATAACGTCTATTATGCTCTCTCACAGGTGTAAGACTGAAACGGATAACTTTTCCTCTACCACGAGGAAGTGTATTTCTTTTGATGATTCCACTAACAAGAAGCCTGCGGGTGGAAAGAACAAGAAACAACTGAGCCTTGCGTGCTTTGGTTCTTCGATTTCGTTCATTCATTGCAATCTAAAATTACAAATGTTTATTCGTGTAGCATCTGAATATATCCACTAGAAGTACCGTGAATGGTGTAAACTATTATTATAAAGTTGTACTAAACATCATGTTAACTACGACACACTTCCGCTTCCCGAACGAATGTTGCGTGTGTTTTTATGGGTTCAGATTTTTTATCCTCTTACGAGTGTAAATGTAGTGTGATATAGCTGCTCACATCTACCTTGCATCTGCGCTTTGTCTTACACAGATGTCACACATTCTACTTTACAGCCGTGCCCCGGAGGACGAAGAGATAAGTCTAGTTAATTATAAGTAGTACCGATATACTTGGTTCGTGGGGTTGTTACCAGATTCAAACAAGGAATTAACCCCATGTCCTCCTAGCCAGCTATATAGGAGAAGCATATTGTATTTGTTGATCTAGCATGCACATAAGAGACACGGAAAAATTTACGCCGCCTCTAGATCTTCTCCATCTCGCCCCCCAACTTGCACCATGAATGGGGAGGGTAGACCTCTTGAACCACATTACTCGAGATCTTATATGAGAGAGAGGCCAGAAGGTTTTTGGTGAACTATTTGTGTGACATCTCGGCAAGCGAATCCTTCTACGACTACACCACATTTCTACAGATGACATCATGAATACTCCGAGGAACCCCATATCCTCTGATTTTTTTGACAACTATATATCCTCTGATGTTGTTGTCGTCATCGGCGCTTAGCCATTCTAAAGTTAGTTTTATATGTTTTTTCATCCCTAGTATTAAGGATTGTTCTATACTGCAAATTGATAGTGACACGTGATAACCCACAAGTATATGGGGTGTATCGTAGTACTTTTGATAAATAGGAGTGTCGATCCCAACGAGGAGCAGAATGTGTTGACTAGTGGTATGGAGCAGGAAATCTCTGTAAATACTTAGCAAACGGATTTTAGTGGTTTTCTGATAAGGCAACAAAACAAAGTGCAAGTAATAAAGACAAAGAACAAACGCAGCAAGTGGCCCAATCCTTTCTCAGCAAAGGACAAGCCGGTGGAAATACTTATAAGGACCAAACGTTCTCGAGGACACATGTGAATTCTATCAAGTGCTTTCGCTTTAAATAGCTGAGTACTCTTCTTTGGTGTTGTAAGTGTTGTGTGGGTGAACCTGTGCTAATGTACCGACCTTACTTAAACTAATACATACTTGTGATTAAACCCCGTGCAAGCATCCACAGCTACAGGAAAGTAATTAAGATAAAAACCTAACCACAACCTTAAACTCTGAGATCCTACACTCCCTTGTGCAAAGGAGTCCTAACGAGGGTTCAGGTTTCTGTCACTCCGGCAACCCCACAATTAGTAGTCAAATACACAATGCATTCCCCTAGGCCCATAAATGGTGAAGTATCATGTAGTCGATGTTCATATGATACCACTATAAGAATAGCATCACAACTTAAATACTAAACCATTGAATAATAACTCAACACAAATCCACTACTAACAACATGACTTCTCCCATGTCCTCAATAACTAGACGAACTACTCACAAGACATCATATGGATCAAGATCAAAGATGATATGGTGATGAATAACAATCTGAACATAAACAATAATCCAATGGTTCACTCACAAGCATCAACTACAATAGTAATTAGCACCAGGAAAGTTTCCCCTATGAACTAAGCAAGTATCCAATACGATTGTTACAACGGGACGGAGTGGTGATGATGGTGCTGGTGGAGATGATGGTGTGGATGATGATGATGATCCCGATGAAGCCTAGCTTGATGACGGTGTTGATGGCGACGATCTCCCCTCTCCGGGAAGGAATTTCCCCGGTAGAAATTTGTCTGTCGGAGAGATATTTCTCTCTCGGTGTTTTCTGCCCCATAGAGGCGGCGGAAATCTATCTGTGGTCGCTCCCCTGGTATTAGGGTTCCGTGAGGAAGATATAGGCGAGAGGGCGGAGTCGGGAGCCGAGCAGGTGGGCCATACCTGCCCTAGGCGCGGCCCAGGGGGACCCGCGCCTAGGGGGGTGTGGGCTCCCTGTGGCCCTTCTACGCCTCCCCTTCTAGCTTCCTCCGTCTTCTGGGAAAATATAATTTTCCAATATTTTTCTCGTATTTTTCTGATCTTCGCGAAATTGCATCAAAACACCTCTTTTTTCCATCAAAATCCTAACTCCGGTAGTCCATCCTCCAAGAATCATCCAACATGCAAATACAGAGGAAAAGACATAAGTAACACCTCATAATAAGACATATATCAGTGAATAGAGGTTAATTATGATATAGAATGGTGATGCAAATTAGACGTATGAACTCCCCTAAGCTTAGACCTTCGCTTGTCCCCAAGCGAAAACTGAGCTCAGTAAACATGTCCATAGGTTTATGGAGTGAAGTGTCGATAAAAGAATACAGACAAGAAGCATCGCACTTACCATTACACAACTCATAGAAGAAAGCAACAAGTACATGAGTCACAATAGAGATGCATAAAGATAAATCATAATTGGAATTGGCAAACTCTTATTCTTGGTCAGAGAACATCCGACAAACAGTTTCACAAATAAAACCTTTTTTTGAAGAAGTTTTACAACAGGAGCACTCTTTGCTCAAAATGGTTTTCACAAAGAAGGCTTTCAAAGTAATACTCAATAGATACGAGTTTTGTGCAAACAAGGAAGATAAAGAACATGATTGGATAAATCACCATATGAATGCTTGCAAGAACAACTCAAATGATTGCTAGAGATAGAGAGGAAGTAGGTTTATTGACTCAACTTAGAAAATAGAAGAAAGGTCCCTTCATAGAGGGAAGCAGGGATTTCAAGTCATAAAGAGCTTCCAAAAGATTATGGTACTTACTAGCTTTGAGCCCTCATTGCCCCTATCATAGGCATCTTGAGATGATTAAGGTTAAAGTGAACAAGGATGGAGTATATGCTTGACGAAATATAAGTTGGCAATCTCATGTCCCTTGAGTACGAGGGTCGCTCCTCATGCTACTCAACTTTGGTCACCGGTAAGTTCTTGTCATTGTAAGTACATGTGTATCATAAAGAACCGCCAACGGGGTACCCCTTGCACATGGTATAGGAGCTATCCCATAACCAAAATGACAAGGCAAGCAGACAATGAGCATCTCAGTTTTTATTTACTATGTGCATAGCTTTTTATTGAGGATGCTTCACAGAATGCTCACTATGGTGATGCTGCAAGTTTCCACCATGATTAGGCATGGCTTAGGCTAGCGGCCCAGGCGTTTCTCTAACACACAAACATCACTCCATGGACTTACAAGTTCCCTCTTTATTTCACACCGTCGACATACGCAACCAAAAGAGCATGATATCAACTATGTGAAACGTACAGGTGCAATGTTGAAAGCGTTCCCCGTGACAGCACGGTTCTGCTAATTCCAACGTATAGATGCAAGCATATACAACTTTGATGACACAATGGTTCAAGTCTATTAGGGGCAAGAAAATAAGGTGTGCCATCAAGTTCGTGAGAGCTTTACTAACTAGTTTTCACATAACAAAATACTTTTTAATTCGAAAGATAGATGAAGCTTGAGAATTTGTTTGGAATAGCAATAATGCTAATAGGTAGATATGGTGGACACAAATGGCAGATGTTTTGTTCAAAGGGATTGGATGCATGAGAAGTATGCCATCTCAAAATAGGTTTTTGGCTAGCAAGGTTGGGTAGCAAGCAAAAGAGTTGAAAAAAAACAAGCAAACATACCAGTGATAAAACGAAACATGCAATCTTCCTTGAAGACACAAAAGATCTTAAATAAAGAATACTAAGCTTATGAGCCAACAAAAAAGAAAATGAGTGATACAAAATACCTGTAAGCCTTTTCTCTTTTCCTTTCAAACCTCAAAAAGTGTTGCTACTGACCAGAGCTCGGTTTGCCAAAACCAATTTAGATCCACTTGATGATCCCAAAGTGATGCCAATACTGATCAACAAGATCCATCATATAATAGTGCAAAAAGTAAAAGATAAAACTTCTCATTAATATTCCATAAAGGCACTCACACCAAGGGATACATAGATAATCAACTAAAGGAGAGATACTTCCACATGCAAACCAAACTATAAGATAACCTCTCTATCAAAGATATGAATCCACTAAAAAGGTAAAAGATAAAAGATAATGATGGTGATACCGCGGCACTCCCCCCAAGCTTGGAACAAGCCAAGGGGATGCCAAACCTGATGAATAATTACTCCTTTGGTGGTGGTGGTGTTCCCTTGTTTAGGGTTAGAAAATCCTCCAGCATCTTACGAAGCCTGTTATTCTCCTCTTGAAGCATATCCACCTTCATCCTCAAAGCACGGAACTTATCAAAAAACTCGTTAGTGGTTCGAAGGGCTTCCACTACCTAAGGGCAGGATCTGAAGTTTGGAATGGAGGCTATGATCCCCTGCATGTTACGAGAAAAAGCACGTCCAGTGTTAATTGCTTCTAAAAGTAGGTTTCCTTGCCCTTGTCCCTGCGGTGGTTTGTTCTTCCAACTTTATCTCCTCCACGGGCTTCTTGCCTTTGTTGTTGGCGGAGACCATGGTGCTCTAAACTTGAGAAGTTTTCCTGACAGAAACAGATCAAAACGAAAACATGACGAGAACACGATGCATGAACCTCGGGGATCCGGGGGGTTATATATTACGAAGTTTCAAAGCATAAGTAAGGTTTTGATACGAAAACGAGGCAGAGACGGAGCTCGGGGGAGGCACACCCCCTCCAGGCGCGGCCAGCTGGGGCCCGCGCCTAGGGTGGGTTTGGCCACCCCGGCCTCCGGTTCCTCCTATGTTCTGTATCGTAACTTCCCTTATGTATTAAAAACATCAAAAATATAAAAAGATTGGGGTTTTACGAACCTTCTGTTTTCACCACTTTTACCTATTCAAAGACGAACTCTGCAGACTCCTTTTCTCCTTCTATTGGAAATTCCTTTCCTACAAGGTCTCACACAAACCTCAATGGCAACATTAGTGTAAGCAAAAACAATAAACCTTTAGGTGCACACTTCAATTGAAATACATCAAAACAAAGGCTTCTATAAGAGGAAAATGCAAATGACAAAGAAATCTGTCAAAACAGACCAGCAGGTAAAGATTGATTTTTTCGAAAACCTTCTGTTGCTCAAATAAAAAAGTGCAGAACTAATGAAAGTTGGGTAACAACTTGGAGAACAATCTCAGAAAAATATAGCTCCATCCTACGTACTGAGATCCCTCACGAATTTTTACAATGCAGCACAAAAATCTGTCCCAGGACAGCCACTTTTCACAACTCCTCTACTTCTCAAAAGTAGTTGAACTTGACACAAAAAAACAAAACAAAAAGTATAAGGAGCGGTTATTACTGAGGTAATAACTTCCAAGACTCAACCAAACTCTTGGGTTATCTCCCAACAAGTATTTTTCTTTAATGCCTTTAAGTTAGGCTTGAAACTTTCAAAGATGCTCACAAAGGAGATATAAATCTGGAGTGAAAAAGAGCATCAAGAAGCAAATAACCAACACATTTGAGTCTAACCCACTTCCTATGCATGGGGGTATCATGAGAAAACAAATTGTTGAAACAAAAAGACACTAGCATAGAAATACAAAACAAATGCAACTACAAAGCTTTTAACATAAAATAGGGAAACTTAACATTATTGAGATGCATAAAACCATGTTTCCCTCTCTCATAATAACTTTCAATAGCACTTTGAATAAAATTGACAATATAACTGTCACTGGAACAACTCTATCATCAGAATGAGCATACTTATAGTCACCAAAAAGAGGTCCAAGGTCATAAACCGGATCAATAGAAGCAAGTTGTTCCATCCTGAAATCTTTGTTAAGCAAGCTATTTTCACAAGGAGCTTTAGCAAATTTGTAAAAGTTAAACTCATAAGAATCTCCATCAAACTTAGTTAAAACTTTCTCCTTATTACAATTTATAATGTCTCCACAAGTGTTCAAGAAGGGTCTACAAAAAATGATAGGACAAGTTTTACTAGCTACTGAATTAAGCACCAGAAAATCAGCAGGATACTTAATCTTACCACAAAGAACTTCCACAACTCTTACAATACCAATAGGGCAGATGGTTTCCTTATTAGCAAGGTGAATAACCACATCAATGTCCTCAAGCTCACAAGGACCAATTTCATGTATAATTTCCCTGTAAAGCTCATAAGGAATAGCACTAGAACTAGCAGCAATATCACATAAACCATAGTAGCAATGATCACCAATTTTAACAGAAAGCACAAGAACACTAGCTTTTCTAGTCTTACTAGGATGAGAGACAATATTAGAAGCATCTTCACAGAAGACAATATGCTCATCCTATATATTTCTAGTGACAGGGTCATTCATAATAGCTACCACAGGTTTAATATTCAATTGCTCATTAGGCTCCATAGTTTTCTTAGTACCTTTATTATTTGCACTAATCATCATAGAATACTCCTTTACCTTAGCTGGGAAAGGTATTTTCTCAACATAAGGTTCAGGCACAATATGATTAGTAGTACAAACTTCAGCACTTCTAACAGGAACATGATTAACAACATCTTTATAAGGAGCATGGTACTTGTTCCACTTATTTTTGGGAATTTCTATGTAAGAGGAAAAGGCTTTAAAAAAGTTGGAAATACTTTGGGAATCAATACCAAACTCATTACTAATATCACGGAAGTCATCAGTTCCCATAAAAGTTTTAATGCATTCATAATCATAGTTTATACCTGACTTTTTTCCTTTGTCATTCTCCCAAGCTTCGGTGCTCTCTTGAATACGGTCTAGCAGATCCCATTTAGCTTCTTCCTTTATACATGTGAATGATCCAGCACAAGAAGCATCTAGTAAATCTTTATCATGAAGAGAAAGCCTAGCATAAAAGTTATTGATAATAATATTGTTAGGGAGTTCATGAATAGGACATTTAAGCATTAGTAACTTCAATCTCCCCCAAGCTTGAGCTGTACTCTCTCCATCACGAGGCCAAACGTTATATATCAGACTTCTATCCTTATGAATCTCACTGGGAGGATAGAATTTAGAATAAAAGAGAGATACCATTTCCTCCCATTCCATGGATTGTCCATTCTTCAGCAGCTTATACCATTCTTCGGCTCTCCCTTTCAAGGATATAGAGAGTAACTTCGTCTTCACCTGTTCAGTTGTGATACCTGCACACTTAAACAACCCGCATAATTCATGGATAAAAGGCAAATGATCACCAGGATGGACAGTTCCATCCCCAAAATAATAATTATCCATAACACGATCAACAATACTTGTAGGTATCTTAAAAGGATCTATCTCAACAGGTGGTGGTTCATCTACTACCCTAGCAGTGGTAGTAGTTTTCCCAAACAGAAAACCAAGTGGTTTATCCATATTGGAAACAGGGTAACAAGCAGTAACAAAAACCAAGTTTCCTTTACCAGTTCCACTCTTCAATAGCGCTTCACTCCCCGGCAACGGCGCTAGAAAATAGTCTTGATGACCCACAAGTATATGGGGTGTATCGTAGTACTTTCGATAAATAGGAGTGTCGGTCCCAACAAGGAGCAGAAGGTGTTGACTAGTGGTATTGAGCAGTAAATCTCTGTAAATACTTAGCAAATGGATTTTGAGTGGTTTTCTGATAAGGCAACAAAACAAAGTAAAGACAAAGAACAAATGCAACAAGTGTCTCAATCCTTTCTTAGCAAAGGACAAGCCGGTGGAAATACTTATAAGGACCAAACGTTCTCGAGGACACATGGGAATTCTGTCAAGTGCTTTCGCTTCAAATAGCTGAGTACTCTTCTTTGGTGTTGTAAGTGTTGTGTGGGTGAACCTGTGCTAATGTACCGACCTTACTTGTACAATACATACTTGTGATTAAACCCCTGCAAGCATCTGAAACTATAAGAAAGTAATTAAGATAAAAACCTAACCACAGCCTTAAACTCTGAGATCCTGCATTGTGCAAAGATGTCCTAACGGGGGTTCAGGTTTCTGTCACTCCGGCAACCCCACAATTAGTAGCCAAATACACAATGCATTCCCATAGGCCCATAAATGGTGAAGTATTATGTAGTCGACGTTCACATGACACCACTAAAAGAATATCACCACAACTTAAATACTAAACCATTGAATAATAACTCAACACAAATCCACTACTAACAACATGACTTCTCCTATGTCCACAAGAACTAGACGAACTACTCACAAGACATCATATGGATCAAGATCAAAGATGATATGGTGATGAATAACAATCTGAACATAAACAATAATCCAATGGTTCCACTCACAAGCATCAACTACAATAGTAATTAACATCGGGAAAGTTTCCCCTATGAACTAAGCAAGTATCCAACACGATTGTTAAAGCAGGACGGAGTGGTGATGATGGTGCTGGTGGAGATGATGGTGTGGATGATGATGATGATCCCGATGAAGCCTAGCTTGATGACGGTGTTGATGGCGATGACCTCCCCTCTTCGGGAAGGAATTCTCCTGGCAGAAATCTGTCTGCCGGAGAGATCTTTATCTCTCAGTTTTTTCCGTTCCGCAGAGGCGGCGGAAATCTATCTGTGGTCGCTCCCCTGGTATTAGGGTTCCGTGAGGAAGATATAGGCGAGAGGGAGGAGTCGGGAGCCGAGCAGGTGGGCCACACATGCCCTAGGCGCGACCAGGGGGGCCCGTGCCTAGGCGGTGTGGGCCCCCTATGGCCCTTCTACGCCTCCCCTTCTGGCTTCCTCCATCTTCTGGGAAAATATAATTTTCCAATATTTTTCTGGTATTTTTCTGATCTTCGCGAAATAACATTAAAACACCTCTTTTTCCATCAGAATCCTGACTTCGGCAGTCCATCCTCCAAGAATCATCCAACATGCAAATATAGAGGAAAAGACATAAGTAACACCTCATAATAAGACATATATCAATGAATAGAGGCAAATCATGATATAGAATGGTGATGCAAATTGGACGTATCAATATGCTATGGTTATCTTATTTGTCGGGATGTATATCTAGTTTTCTTAGTATAGTCGTTTCATTTAATCTACTTAGCTAATTTATCATCGGCATTTAGTTCATTTATCTATTAAAAATAATGTAATATTTCTCATATACTCAACAATACCATGTATCAACATCAATAGTGTTCCACCGTTGAGCTAGCATAAGTGTTACAGAACAAATTCTTTATGTGCAACATCTCTCTAGTGTTAGCCTCTTTTGAAGTATAAGATAGAAGAATACCTTCTGTATTTTAGACAACATGATCTAGCTAGTATAAATGTCAAGGGGACAAGATGACGAGTAAAAAATATGTGTAAGCATATCCTCATACACCCTAAAATTCTCTATTATAGTAATTGCATCTAAGCTAGATATTAAAGAATCTCTAGAAACGCCTCTTGAGATATTTGTTAGGTACTCGTACATTTGAGACACTGTACTACAATAATTATGATATATATAAATAGGCTCTAACACATATCAAGAAAACACACTATTCAACACATTCATACTTCAGACATGTATTTACGTACACTTGTTACTTTTAGAAAAGACATCTCTCTCTCTCGGTGAAAATTTAATTATTCGTACTAAAATCAAGTAAAGTATAATCCATATGAACAAAGTGTGAGTTCATTTTATCAATCATGCACATGTATTTAATAATATAATAATAATAAAGACAATTGTATCAATGCTTAGTCACTCACCTAAGAAACAAATCTACTAATTATTTTGCTAACATTTTATTGAGTGTTGAAGGATATCACATATGTGACCGATAGACCGAAAATGTTGAATAGTTTCATGTTTTTAGTGAATCAAAATACATAAATAATTATAAATGAACAAATGATCATATCTAGTTGATATTCTATCAGTGGAAACCAAAGTTATGGTTGAAGAATGAGATAAGTGGAATTCCTAGAGAAGAAGTAAATTAAATTAAAGAAACTTAAAATAAAAGAGGTCACTAACAATTGGATTTCACTACCAACAAGAATGAGTGGCACCAACAAAAAATTTGAGCTCGGAAAGAAAGCGTGTGGTGTAGGTTGACCATGGGATTCCACATAAGGGGTATATTGGTGAATTGCACGTTGTTTCAAACAGATGACGGAATCAAATATTTTTATTACAATACCAACGAAACACCCAAATTTCTAGAGTTTAATCCTAATTTGAATTAGTATAAGGATATATAATGGCGCATAATAAAATTTGATTGTTGTGTATTGTAAACTATAGTACCAAACATAATTGTTAACCATCTATATAGAACTTTATGTGGCAGATTCAATGAGATCAGATGATGAAACCATCCACCATCCCTTCACCCAAATGAACACATGGGTCACTAATTCTCATACCAGGCCCTTATCCATGTAGACTTATTTTTAACTTTAATAAAAATAAGATCTCCTGTACTAAATCCTCGATATGTAAAAGATATAATTTGTTATAAAAGATTGCAATTTATTGGGATGGCCGGTCTCTAAATAACATGACATATTTATATACGTCACACAAAGAGTTGATCACCGAGGCTAGCCAGTTTGAAGGTACAAAAGGTCCAAGTCATCCCCATTTATTTGAGCCATTCAAGCCGTAGTCGGGAGTGTTCTTTGATTTTCGGCAAGAAAGGCCAAAAAGCAACATGAGTTAGATACGATATTTATCAAACAATAATTCCAACGATACAATTCTTGTTCCCCCAAAAAATTCAAGTTACTAGGTCAGATTTCAAAATAGACTGATTTTACTTGCTTTGAACCGGGCTAGGATCAGGCTTATCATTTCCAAATCGGGTTTTCCAACTACCAATCCTGCTCTACATTGAAGCTGGAACAGTTTACGACTTGAAAGACTTGCCAAGTATCGGAGCATTTATAGTCGGCAAACTGAATCATTTGTCATTCTCTATGAGACGCAAATTCTTGTTAGCAGCAGACCATCCAACTATCGATTACTCCTACACCCATTGCATGATCCTCCTTTTCTGAAACACATGGACCATCAACTGCTGACCTCTTTCTCAACAGAACTTCTGTTACCACCGGCGAATGCGGCCCAGACGTCAGAGTCCTGCACTCGTGGTACATGTGCCATAGTTGACCATAGGCTGATCTGTGCACGTCAGCTGAGCACCGAGACCTTGTACTCCCGACCGAACTGTGGCTGTCAAACTCACATGTACTAGTACTAGCAGCATCTTTCTGCATTAGCCGTGAAGGGAACGCGGCCCCTAATACTACCGAAAACGAGGCCCGTCCAAACCCGTAATAATGATCGTGAAGTGGTAGTTTGGACTCGAGGTTACGCTCGCACTCACCTGCAAAGTAGTACAAACCTCAACTACCTAGCTTAGATCGCCATCTCGAGGTTAGGACGGAGCGGACCAAATCGTAGGATGACGACTCGCCCCCGACACCCGCCGCATTTGCTCCTCCGTCGTCTGACAGAATAAACAAAGTATCCGATTGGCCCATCATCACAAAAATAATATTGTTCAGTGTTGTTATTTTAGACAGTCGCCAGAGCTAATTAATTAACAACTGGTGCAAAACTATCAGTAGTCTTCTGAGACAGAGGAATCAATCGTCGGTCACGGTGGGGGAACAACAGTGCTGTGCAAGTCCCATCTCGTACTCCTTGCCAGATGCCAGATGCATCTGCATCGGCAGTATTTGGTTGTTGGTTGATTCTGATTGTTCCCTAGTTGAGGTCCTAGCCTTTTTATTGTGCAATGCCTAATTAACTGGGTTAGCCGGCTGTCTGTCCTTGTTCTTCTCGGAACCGCAGCGGACATGCTTCGCAGAGGCAGGGGAACCTTGTTTTCTTGTCCAGGGAATCGAAGCCGATGGATGGGTGGAAGTGGAACGCTTGCGGACGACGCAAAGACGCCGCGCGCGCACGGTTTCCCGACCCGGATCTCTCGCCTGCGGTGCGGTCTCAGTCTCGATCGCTGGGCACAGGTGGAGGAAACGAAGAAAGCATGGGGAGTGCGTGTGTTCTTTATCGAAAGGAGGGAAAAGTTGGAAGCGAAGCGTGACCGGGAAAAGGACCGTGTTAGCTCAGACTTGCTAATCATACGGTAATAAGTAAGGGCTTACTTAGTTCGGGCACACACTGCAGCATGGGCGGTATATACTGTTTGTTCGGAGAGGCGTTAGGTTCTTCCTTGGCGTCAGGATGGACATCTCGAGAGCGAACCGGCAGAGAAAGGCCATGGTTACGCTAAATGTATATGCTGGTATTTTGGACAATGTGGAAAGAACGAAATACGCGTGTTTTCAGGGGCGTTTTAGCCATGTCGACGATTAGCTTTCTTGTTAAGATCAAAATCGAGGACGCAAATTGTGTATGCCCAGGTAGCATCACGATCGGAGAGTAAAAGTGTACCTTAGTCTCTCTCTTTTATTCGCCTTTTATTTTGGTGTATGTATAATAACGAGAGTAGCTTTTTGAAGGCTTAACAGAGCTGATGCCTGAAGCTGATTTACTTTCGGCCCACCATAAGACAGAGAAACAGGCATGAGTATTCTGCCTCGGCTAAATAATTAACAATGTGATTCTCAATTCAGCTGGCCCTGCAAGATACGCAGTTATCTTAGCCAAAGCCCCATTGCATGAGCTATGGGCTATGACCCATGTGGATACCAGAAAATAGCTATGCCCATGGACCCTCCTCCCTGGCGCCGAGGCCTCCGGCTGCTCCCATTCTGCCCAGTTGGGCCAGTGTGCCAGTTGGGCCCAAACAGCCTAACATGCCCAGTTAAACTACTAGACATGTACATCTTGTGCGAACCTTTTCATTTTTTTCTGTCTGCACTACTAGCTAGGTTGGAATAGAATGGGGTATGTAAACATGTCAAAATCTTTTTGGACAAGTAGTACGATACTAAAGATCAACATTATATCAAACCAGCTTAGTTCGACCACGTGCGAAACAAAACATTGCACCATAAGGAACAAAATCATACTGTCTTAGAAGAACCAACCCGTGGTTAGATGGTTAGGAGGGCAGTGATACTCCCACCAGAGACCAAACCCAAGGTTTGACGATTTGATACTCATAGAGGTGGAATATTCTTTCAGTGGGAGATGATGTTTCTATCGACATCGAAGCGCATATGGTAACCTCGTTAGTTTCAAGACCTGCCACTTAGTCTCTCGGATGTGCTCGTAGAGTAGGGTGTGCGTGCGTTCATAGGGGTGAGTGTATGTATGCATTTATAAGCGTTCACATTTGTACTCTGTTTGTAAAAAAACGCACTGCCTTTAGGGAATACTTATAGAATTATTGTTAAAAAAGTTGGAAACTCTAGTTGACGATATTCTTTGTCATGCCAATTTGAAGTTTTATATCCATTTTCAGCAAATTACAGTGAAGTATGACATGGATTTGGCCATTAACATGATTATCTTGGTAGAAAGCAAAGTTAATTTATACAATAGGGAATACCCCTACCATGTCATTTTCTCATAGATAAATTGGTGGAATATTTACAATAGAGCAGAGATGGGTATATGCTAGTTCTACTTATTCACTCATAAAGTGTTTAGACAGTCTTGCATACCTTCATTAAGACTAGGCTTTGCTCCATGCATAGTTAAAGAAAAGAAATATTTGAATCTAGATATACAATTTTGTGCCATCGGGATATTCAGGTTGAAGATGTAATCATTTCTCTAGTCCCACAAGCTCCAACAACCTGTGATTAGTATCTTCATTAGGAAGGCTACTAAATATCTCTCTTTGGCCTCCGATATTATGGTGTGAATGTCATAATCAGTGTTCCATTCTATACCAAGTGTCCAACACCAAAAGCTTTGACTGAACCTACATTCGAAAAATAAGTGGGATAAAGTTTCTTCTGGGAAAGTATTACGTAGGACACGGTTTTCAAATTCCACATCAAAGTTTTTTCTACTCATCATTTCTTTTGTAGTTGAGTTTGTTGTATAAAAGCAGCCAGGCAAAAAAATTGTGTCTAGGAAGACAACGGGTATCCCAAATTTCCAGGATTGACTTTGGAGTGATAAAGTTTCCTGTTAGAGCTCTGTATACTTTCTTGGTTGAGTACCGAGTATTCCCCCATGGAAAATTCCATATGCATTTTTATTATTGTTATCAATGAAGATGATTTTCTGTTGTAGCATTGTTCATGAGACAAGGTAGAAAGTGGGAGGTTGAAGATATAATATATGTTATCATAAGCACAAATTATTGACTTATCCATTGATAAGTTCTTTTTTTGGCAAATGAGTGAAGATGAGGGTATTTAGTAGCACTGATTGAACTGTTCCATATGTCCTTCCATAATAAAACAGATTATCCATTTTTGATAGAGCATGATGTCATGCCTCTATATATGTGAATAAGGGACATGCAATCCCTCCATCAAAAAGATCCTTTAGGTGAAGTGGAATGAGCTGCCGATCTGTTATTATAATAGGCTTGCCAGACTAAATTTACCCAAGGTATGTCATGGTAGTTGTAGAATTTATGAAGATTCTTCATGAGTAGAGCTTGGTTTTGATACCTAAGATTGAGTACCCCTAAACCACCTTCGTCTTTAGGCCTACCCACAAGATCCCATTTTGCAAGACATTTCCCATGTTTATTTGCATCTCTATCAGCCCATAAAAATTGCCTGCCATTTTTTCAAAATTAACAAAGATAGTAATTGGGATCCTAAGAGAGCACATGCCATATATTGGCATTGCTGAAATCAATAAGTTTAGGAGAGTCAACCTTCATGTGTATGTCATCGGAGAGGAGATACCGGATATCATTTTTTCCAATCTTGAGACCATTGGCATAAGATCATTAACTGAGGGTCTGGTGATGCCGAAAGAAGCCCCAAATAAGTGAATGGAAGACTTTCTAATTTGCACCCAAAAAGTTTAGCCAAGGTCATAGCCTATTATTCCTCCACATTGGTTGGTGCAAGACTTATTTTATGGAAATTTACTTTAAGACCGGTGGAGCTACTGAAGTCATTCAATAATTGCTTTAGTATCAATAGTTGGCTCTGATCAGCAGGCATTATCATCAGAGTGTTATCATCAATTGGTAAACCCAAATCTCCTCTTTCCCAAGACTTGTTGATCACAACTTTCAGTAGATCAGCATTGTTAACAAAGAGTAGGGAGATAAGGGATCACCTTTCCTAACACCCCTTTTTATAGTTTTTTTTACCTAGTACACCATTTAATAATACTAATGAGGAAACCACTTGGGTCCAAATCCTTTTGCTTGGAGCATAGAAATAATGGCACTACATTCAATCTTATCAAAAGCCTTTTCAAAGTCAATCTTCAGGATGATAATAGGTTTTTTTTGATTTGTGAAAAATATGGAGGTACTCAAATGTCCAACCCAAACATTCTTGTATAGTTTTTCCCTTAATGAATCCATATTAGTTCTGGTGAACAATTGGTATAATCTCCTGCATTCTGTTTGCCATTAATTTTGTAATAAATTTGAGAGGCAAGACTTATAGAAGTTGCATCATTTTTATAACCAACATTTTCCCATGCTTTTTTTACAGTATCGTGAAATCCATCAAAGTCTAACCAATAATCTTCAAACCTGAAGAGGTTAGATTTGGGAATATATGTGCCCACTTGTATATGAATAGGAACATGATCTGACCCTAGTCTATCAAGTGTGAAAGAGAGGATATTGGGAAATTTAGTGGTCCACTCAGCAAAATTAAAAATCCAACCTAGTCTTTCAACAAGTGGAGGGGATTGCATGTTTCTCCAAGTGAAGTTTGTTCATTGTAATGGTATTTCTTCCAATTCATGTACTTGGCTTATAGAGTTGAATAACATCATGTTGTTTGTATCACCTCCTGGCCTACTTCTATTAGAGGGGGGACTTATTAAATTAAAATCCCCAACATCTAGTACTGCATCATTGAAGATTCTAGGTCTACTAACCAGGAGATAAAACTAGCTCTATTTTGATTACTTGCAGGACCATAAATATTGGTAAGGTACCTTTTCCCCATAAGTCTTGCAAATGAATTCAATGGTAATATGAAATATACTTTGTCCTTAAAATATACTTCCATTCCATAATGTGATGATGCCACCTAAGCTACCAATTGATGGGATAAAGGCATAATGAGTGAATCTTCTAGGATTTTTTTTCTTATATAGGCATGGTCAAATAACTCTTTCTTAGTCTCCTACATGCAAATAATGTTACTGTTACAGTTGCTTTCCTCACTCCTTTGTCTAATGTCATCTCACCTCTCTTGGGAGTTAATCCCTCTGATGTTTCAGTCCATTATATTCCACCATCTATTCATTTTTATCATTCTTATTAACTCTATCAACATTGTTGATAACATAGTTAATCAATACCGATTTATAGCAAGAGTGGGAAACCTGATTGTGTGCAGCAGACAACCTCTTACCAACAGAGATAACATCATAAGTAATAGCACAAGCTTTGAAAGAGACTATCATGTGTCCACTATAACTAAAATAATATATCATTGATAGGAGCAATTGTCTTGCATATATAATTGATAGATAAGACATTCTAAGTAGACAACCATAATGCAGAGATAAACATCACGTATTCTGGCACATATGCATAATACTTATTACAATATGGGAAATAGTGGGATACCATGGATGCTACCTATGCATACCCATCCAACCATTCATCTCTTATAGGGAGCCAAAAAATTACTAGCCGGAGCACACATGTTTGCAACGGAATATTCCACCACCGTCTTACCAAGAGTACTACACCACACATATTTCCACACAATCAGCACATTCATGCATCCATGAAATCTACAAAAAAAATTAGCAATTCAACCAACCACAGTACCCACTACATGCAAACTAGTACACCTCACTTTATTAGTGCACAGGATGTTTTAGCAGAGCACAAAGCAGTTCTCATATACACATCAATGGACCATGGAAGCTACAAAAATTCTAGCAATTGGCGTGGATGAGCTACCGTTGGAGCGATATTGTTTTGCCCACTGAGCTACACCTCACATATATGTACTAGAAAGAGTGCAGCAGAACTGACGCGGGAAAAACTCCCGGGCTAACTAGAGAAACATGCGTGGAAAATATAGCTGAAAATTGTGCCCCGCTAATGGGTACTTGAAAGAATGCCATCATGGTCCACTCCAATGGACTGTTAGATGGAAATAAAACATGCAGATATATTTGCTCGGTTATATGCTTGATTTTCTTGCCTAACTATCATACACCTATGTAGCATGCACCTAGTATAGCTAAGCATGCACCTAGATAACAAGCACAAATTTATGCTAAAAAAGGCTGCTAGGTATGCTGATGTATATGCTTGATGTGTGGTTTGGGAAGTAAATGGAAGATGACACTGTGAATTGCATGTATGTTTCTTGTTCCCTCTCATCTAGACAGCTGCTAGAACTACTCCCTATATCCAACGACAATGCATGCATGTGTAGGTAGCATCCTAGATAGTAAATCCATGTTGATTACAATATAGATACGACAAACATTGCCAGAATAAAACCAAAAAAAGAGATGGTTATCAGGTGGACAAGAATGGTTGCTATCATGTAGGATGTCACCCATTTGCCACATTTAGCAAGCTGCTTCTCTTCAGTCACCTCACTAGGAGGGATATGACATTGCTTCACACCAACGGACTGGATTATACTGATGGGCATCTCATGTGGTGGGGGAGCTTCATTGTCAATTATCTCCACAACAAATTCCTTGTTCAAGTTCTTCTTGATGCATTTGGTTGCCTTCTTGGGTTTGACAGTACAGTAGGTTTCATAGAGTTAACAGCTATGTTTGCAGTGTTTGCAGCCTGAGTTATATCCTCCTTGTCCTTGTAACCAATACTCATACTTGCAATCCTTTTGCTTCTTCTCACTTGCTTGACATCAGTTGGGCCTTGCATTTTCCTCTTAGCAGCAGGTGTGACAAAATGGACTTCATTGTGAGAGGCCTACTCATCAGATACATCAGAGTAAACAGTGCCATCTTCCTTAACATGAGCATCTTTAGTGATTTCAGATAAGGTGATAGTGCTAACAGTAGTAGGTGCAGGTGCAAATGTAAAAAGGCAATACAACATAGAAATATCCATCAGTTGTACTCTAGTACCCTCAATAGGGTTTTCTTCAACAGAGTTTAGAGAGCTTGGTAGGTCCTCAAAAACTTCAGAGATCATCTTCTGATAAGAATCCAAGGCATCCATGGCTTCAATAGCTGTTTGAATTTTATCAAGTTCATGAGTATTATCATCATCTTGTGGAGGAGTGTGGACCATAGGGATATCCCCTACAGCAGGTGCACCATCTCAAGTAGGTGTAGCAGGTGGTGCAACATGTGCTGCATTTCCATGTGCATCATTATTCTCAGGCACCATGTCATCCAATATACCACCAAAAGGCAAGTTAGGTAGAGGGTAGGGGTTGTTGCCATTTGGAGGCAGAGGATCTTCATCAGCACCTGGTCCCCGAATGAGCTTAGCTTGCAGAATGTAATTAACAATAGTCCAGGAATGACCTTGGCCCTCATCACTGTATTATCACATAGCACAAGACTAATTGGTACTTCTAGCAGATCTAGCACTCTTACTTTCACTAGGATTCTAGCCATGTTTGAACCATCTATATTCCACAAAATAAAGCGCCCAAATTCATTGACAGACTCTGTGATTTTATCGACTAACCAAGCCTCTTATGGGTAATTCACCATCATTATCCAAACATCATGGGTAAATGTGTAGTTGTGATAGCATACCCCTATCTGCGGAATCACTCTGAGAATACCATCCCCAACAAAGAATGAACTTCATTATATAGCTCCATCTCTAACACAAGTGTCAGAAAACTGTACTAAGGAAAGTCCCATCGCTGAGCAAGTCAGTTGATGAACATGATAACCATGATTGTTGTGGAAGTCGCAGATGAGGGCAGCGTCTCCGACGAACTATTCTGGATCAGTCTCCGAGGCAAGGACGATGATGGCCCAAACATCATAGTTCAGAAGAGAAGAGCCGCTGAAGAAGTGGTAAGCTCTCTGATGATGATGGATGCAGTGGGGCATGATCTTGATGCCAGGAGGAAGGCGGGGATACATGTCACATGGGTAGTTTTCCATGGGCGGAAGGGTAGGTTATGCAACTGTACTTTGTGTCAGGTGAAGTAGACGAGGGCAGAGGGGTGGAGGAAGGAGGGATGACAAGGCAAGTATGGTGGGTCAAAGGTTGTTCGTGCTCGGCGGGTTGTTTTATTTTAATGTGGAAAATCATAGTTTGGGCTTTCTTGGATAGACACTCGTGCTAGATATGGCCATATCTATAACAACCACTACACTAATTTGAGACGTTCGGTTTGATAAGCGTGACCCGGTGCTAGGCATTGCTGGCATATACCATGGTATACGATGGCAGATAGTTCAGAGACCAGAGGAAGTAGGTCGAGATGGTGGGGTGCAGGCGAGGACTGGATGGGAGGCGGAGTGTTGGTAGTGGGATGTTGGGTTGAGTTGGTAGTTAGGCTAGTGGGATGAGTGGGGATGGCATGGGGTTAGGAGGGTATAGTTGTTGGGCTGAAAGATAGGGCGAGGGATATATTTGGCTCGACGATTCTCCGTTTGAAAAAGATGGGGGTGGGATCTAGGAAGCTCATCCGTAGAAACCGTATCAACTGTTGCTCATTGGGTGATGTCAGTAGATGGATGAGGCACTGTGATCGGGATTGCTTTTTGATACGTCCAAAATGTATCTACTTTCTCGAACACTTTGCTATTGTTTTTCCTCTATACTTGTGTGATTTGGATACAACTAACACAGACTAACGCTGTTTTCAGCAGAATTACCTTGGTGTCTTGTTTTTGTGCAGAAAATGAACTATCAGGAAAAATCCCGGAAAATATGCCAAAAACTATTTCTCACCAGAAGATCCACGGAGCCAGAAGGGGAGATAGAGAGGCTTGGGGGGCCCAGACCCACCCCAGGCATGGTCCCACCTAACCCCACGCCCGCAGGGGGTTTGGCCACCCCAGGCAGCTCCTCGGCCTCCCTCCGTGCCTATAAGTTGCCTTCTGACCTAAAAACTCAGGGGGGGGCGATAGTTTTCCAAAAAGAGTTCCGCTCCGCCGCCACCACCAGAAACCAAGATTTAGATCCAGAAACTCCGTTCTAGCACCCTGCCGGGACGGGGAATTTGGAGAGGATCATCGCCATCGTCATCACCAATGCATCACCATCAACCACCGATGTTTCCCTCATCCATGAGTGAGTAATCCCCCGCTGTAAGCTTGGGTATGGTAGGGATTGGATGAGTTCTATCATGTAACCGAATAAGATCTGTTAGAGCATAGTGCCTAGTATCTCTATTAGTGCTATTTGACTTTGTTGCAACTTGTTGTGCTTAATGCTTGTCACTAGGGCCCGAGTGCCATGATCTCAGATCTGAACTTATTATTGAATCATTATGATAGTATGGTTTGTGATATTATCTGCAAGTTGTGTACACATATCATTGTCCGGATCCAAAGGCCTCAAAGTGACAATAATTGGGACAACCAGAGGGGATGGCTGTGGTGTGACGATCACATGTGTTCACGGAGTGTTAATGATTTGCTCCGGTGCTCTATTAAAAGGAGCACCTTAATTGCTAGTAGTTCCCTAGAGGCCCCGCTTCCACGGGCTAGCTGGACAGAAGATGTTGTGCAAGTTCTTATTGCGAGCACGTATGACTATATTTGGAGCACATGCCTAGGATTGTTTAGTACTTGGATGCTTATTATTATTTATCTGCAATGCCCTAGTTCTTGAAGTTACATGTTTAGACTCATCCATGCAACGCCCGTCCATCCATCCCTATGCCTACCGCACTCGAATCCCACTGTTACCATTACTATTACTATTGCTACTATTTCACTGTTGCTGTTGCTACTACAAACTGTTGCTACTGATAAACTTCTGTGAGCAAGAACTATTTCCAGGTGCAGCTGAACTGACAACTCAGTTGTTAAGGCTTGCAAGTATTCTTTGGCTCCCCTTGTGTCGAATCAATAAATTGGGTAATACTACCCGCGAAGACCGTTGCGATCCCCTACACTTGTGGGTCATCAAGACTATTTTATGGCACCGTTGCCGGGGAGCATAGCTTTATTTGTAAGTTCACTTGGATCTATTATTGTTCACTGCTACTCCTTTCATCATGGGGAAGTCTCATGATGGAAAGTTCCCTATTTTAACATCCACTACAAGAAGAGGTACAGTCCTAAACACCTCTGCTGCTCTTGATTCATCGTCTATTATAAGTAAGCTTGTCACACCACCACTACATACTCATGCTACACACACTGCTACTGCTGATGAATCTGAAACTTCTTTTGATGCTCATGATGTTACTTCTACTGTGCTTGATGCGAGTGGTTCATTAGGTCCTTTTCCAGATGCTACTATGGCTAGTCTAGGAAATACCAAAACTCCTAGTGAATACATTGTTACACCTGCTAGCTCACCTGAGTATAGTGAGAGTTATGATATTAATGATGGTTACATAGAGCTCACTGATGAATTTGTTGAAGAGTGCCGAAACACACATGGTGCTAGTGCTATTAAGAGTCCCCTTGCTAGACGTACTATTATGCCTAAGAAGTCCTATGATCCTAAGTTTGCCACCTATCCCATAGATATTAAAGATAAAGATTATGATTTCTCTCTTGATTTATCTTATTTAGATATTGTTGAGAAAGAACCTTTTTGTGGTACTGAAAATGAGAGTGTTGTGTCTCATATGAATGAGCTTTCTACTATGAGTGCTTTGTTCTCTGATGATTTTAAAATGCACAAATACTTTGTTGCTAAGATCTTCCCTTTTTCACTAAAAGGAGAAGCTAGGGCTTGGTTTAATAGATTACCTCATGGTTCCATTGATAGCCCTGATTGCTTGATTGCTTCTTTCTTCCATAAATATTTTCCTCCCAGTGCTAGACATGCTGCTTTGCAGAGACTTTTTGATTTTAAACAGGGAGAAGAAGAGAAATTGCCTGAGTCATGGAAAAGATTCTGCTCCTTGATTCATGCATATCCTGGATGTCCATTACCTTAGAATGAGATTCTTTATATTTATTATAATGGACTAACTGATGATTCTAGGACCTACCTAGATAGTTTTGCTGATTGTGTTTTCAGGAAAAGGACTCCTACAGATGCTGAAGAATTAATGAACAAGATAAGCAAGAATTATGATGATTGGACTTCAACTGAGCTGAATACACCTGAGCCTATTACTCCTGAACCAGTTGTTCCTAAACCAGTTCCACCACCAACAACAAAGAAGAGGGGAGTTATTGCATTAAATGATGAAGTGATGAAGGAAGCTAAAAAGTGTCTAAAGGAGAAATGTATTAGAGGTGAAGATGTGAAGAATCTACCTCCTCTAGAAGAATTATGTAAGTCAAATCCCCACTCATCTACTATTGAGGTACACTCTCTCCAATTTAATGAAGGTGATATTCCTTATGGTAAGCCTCCTGATCAATGCTTAGAGGAACTTGACACGTTTATTGTTAAACAAGGTAATTTTAATAAACAAGTTCACAATCATTTATTGGAAAACTCTAGAGCTATCCATGAGTTGAAAGATATTGTGGAAAGATCCTTTATATCCTGAACTCTAGAGCTATCCATTTATTTAAATGATGAACATGCTTATGGAATTAGAACTAGGAGTGATGCATCTACTCAAGATTCTTTATATCCTGAAGGACACCCTAAAAGAATAGAGCAGGATTCCCAACAAGGTGAAGATAGTGGTAGTCCTCGTAAGTGTAAGAAAAAGAAACATAAGAAAGTTGAGGAACCACTTGAACCTGCTGTAGGTCCTAATAGTATATCTGTCTCTGATGCTGAAACTGAGAGTGGTATTGATAAAAATGAACCTCCTGATAAGGAGGAAGGTGAGGAAGAACCTAAAAAGCACACTAAGAACACTAGGTACACTAAGGAAGATTTTATTGCTAATAAACATGGTAAAGAGAGAGAACCTTGGGTACAGAAACCTATGCCTTTCCAGGTAAGAAACACAAGTCAAAGGAGGAAGAACACTACAACAAGTTTTGTGAGTGGATGAAGCCTTTATTTCTGCAAATTCCTTTGACCGATGCTACTAAATTGCCTCCTTATTCAAAGTACATGAAGGATATTGTCTCTAATAAAAGGAAGATTCCTAATGAGGAGATTTCTACTTTGCTTGCTAATTACTCCTTCAATGTAAGGTTCCAAAGAAACTTGGTGATCCAGGTATACCAACTATTCCTTGCTCCATTAAGAATAATTATGTTAAAACTGCTTTATGTGATTTGGGAGCTGGAGTTAGTGTTATGCCTTTTTCTCTCTATAAGAGACTTCATCTAGAAAAGTTGATACCAACTGATATATCTTTGCAAATGGATGATAAGTCAACTACTGTCCCTATTGGTATATGTGAGTATGTTCCTATTCAAGTTACTCATAATTGCATGGTCTTAACTGATTTTGTTGTGCTTGAAATGCCTAAAGATGATAATATGTCTATTATTCTTGGGAGACCTTTTCTTAATACTGCAAGTGCTGTCATCAATTGCAATCAAGGAAAAGTAACATTCAATATTAATGACAAAGAGCACACTGTCTATTTCCCCAAGAAGGTTGTCAGAAGCTATTGCCTGAATTCTATTGAAAATATTGAAGGCATAAAGGTTGGAGAAATATATTGTCCCATTCCACAAGAAAATGTTGAAACTATTATGATTGGGACCATTGCTATCAAGTATGAGGTAGCATAATCACCTTGTGGAATGCAAGTTTTGTTTCATATAAGATTGTTTTGGTAACAAGACTTGATGAACCTTGTTAACAAAAGGATTTTAATGAACAAAATAATGTTTCCACTGTGGTTATACTTGCTTTTTTTTTCCTTTCTCCCTCCTAGTATTTGCTTTAGCTTTAGTTTTGCTAGTTGTTTGCTTGTTTGAGTTTCTTAGAGCTCCTGTAGTTTGGCTTTTGGTTTTCTTTTGCTTCTTCTGAAAAACTGTTTCTGCGAGAAAATCAATTTTCATACCCTGAAAATTGGCCAAAAATAAAGTTTCCCGAAAAATCCCAGGAAATTCAAAATAAATTTTCCTCGAAAATACGGGCAGAGTGGCACCTGAGATGATCCAGGGGGCACCCCTAGGCCCCACACCCATGGTAGGCGTGACCTACCTAGTGGTGGCGCCTAGGGGGGGGTTCTGGCCCACCTGGGGCCCTCCAGGCTGCCTCCTCAAAGCCACCTTCTTTCTCTCTCCCGAAAAACAGCGGAAAACTTGCTCAAGCTCGAGTTCTTGTTGTTCTTGCTCGCGATTTTCGATCTCCTTGTTCAACCCATCTCAAGTGCTGATTTTTGGAGGGTTTGCTCCTTGGTATGTGCCTCCTCCACTTGTCCAATTAGATTTGTGATTGGTAGATTGTATCTTGAGTATTTTACTGCTATAAGTGACAGGTTGTTTGAGCTTGCATGCTTGTTCTATGTTTAGTAACTTTGTTTTGATGCATGTGTAGTCCTCTAGCAAGTTCCTATAGTAGTTGCTCATCATTTATCAACTTAGAAACCACTTGGTTTGATGGTTGTCTAAAAATTTCAGAATAGGGAAGTCATGGACCACCACACCTTTGGTGACATTTTTGAGAGCGATGCACCTAGAAGGGCAAGGCTCCCAAGGTCATCTACCAGCTCCATACCCTCATACAATGAGGATCTCATCACTCCGCGGTTTGGTGACAAGGGAGATGAAGGGGATGCTCACCCCTCCACCTTTCCTTGTCAAACTTTCTTGCGAGATGCTGGGATTCTTAATGATTTCATGGATTTGATTAAGAGGGCTGGTCTAACAAGTTTCATGCAGGATGAGAGTGCACAATATGCTTCACTTACTAAAACATTTGTGGAGAGTTTCTCCTTCACCAATAGTTTGTTCAATCCTTCTGTGTCTTTCAGACTTTATGGCAGGGCTCATTCTATGTCTTTGAAGAAATTTTGCAAGGCCCTGGGACTTGGTACAATTGGGTCATCAAAGAAGATTACAGATCTTCCCGCTGATTTGTTGGAATTATACTGAGGAATAACCAATGATGATGACCGCAGAGATCAACGAGGGAAGATAAAGAACATCCAACTTCCAGCCATCAGGTACTTCACCTACTATCTTACCACCAGTGTTCTTGGTAGGGAGAACACCTAGTAATATATCCAACTATCAATTGGCCATCTTAGCTGCTGCGCTCTACGGTGAGGATAAGTATAATCTTGGTTCCCTCATTGCTCGTCGTTTAGCAGCTAAGGGACCCATTTATGGGGGAAATATTGCTACTCGTATTGTTGCTGCCTTGGACATTGCTGTTGATCCCCATGATACAGTTTTGGCTCCTCAGAGACTTGATCTTGCTGCCATGAAGGCGCACCACTTTGTCACCTCTAGCTCTACTCTTGTTAACTTGGTTTATAGAATTCTTTTTACTGATGGGGAAGAGAGAGATCACTCTACCCCAAACGACTTTGTTCAGTATTTCTCAGGGACCTTGGTCACGCACGAAGGCGGAGATGGATGACAAGCTGCGCTTTCTCAGCTTCCACGGGCACTATCAGGGGGGAGCGCCGGCATCTGACCCCGCTGTACACTACACAGGGGAGGCCTCAAGCTCGTACCAGGATGAGGGATTTTCCTCAACATACTATGGAGGTGCATCTACTTGGGCACCATGGTATTGAGCCCCACTTAGGCCAAAAGCCTAAGCTTGGGGGGAGGTACACCGACATCACACTCATCTATATATCATACTCGGTCGGTTCTTTGTATATCCATTGTTTCGCTTTCTTTTTGGTTCTTGTTGCTTCTTTCTCAAAAACACAAAAATACCAAAAATATTTTTGTTGTTTCTCTTGGTTTGTTTCTTTGCTTTGGTTTGCCTTAAAATAAAAATCCAAAAAGATTTTTGCTTTGTTTGGTTTGGTTTGTTTTTGTTTTTCTTTGTTTGCTTGTTTCTAAAAAATCGAAAACACCAAAAATATTTGTTGTTCTTCTTTGGTTTTGTGAGATCTTTGCAGGGTTCAGCCGTCCTCAGTGGGTTTTGGTTTCATGTTAATTATTCAAGTCACACAAGTGAAGGGCAATAATGAAGATTAAGACAACTCGAGGTGTGGTAAGAGGCTGGTAACGAACTCTATTTGTTTCATTTTTGTACATATACTCATAATTGTGAGCATGCTTAGCCTGTTTGTGTAAGGTATATGTCATTATGGATGCTTAGTAGTTCTTGCTTGTCTATGATTAGCTCCAGCTTGCTAATAGTTTGTAGCATGTCATATGAATGTTTGCTTGCATTGTTTTATTCATACTTTGGTATGACATGTAACATCCCTAAAATCATGTTTTCAAAGCTTTGCATATCATCCATGCTTGCATAATCATATAGGGATCAATTTCAAAGTCATTACAAAAACTAAAGCATTTGGGTGCTTATTATTTTATGTAAGCAAGCATTGATCCAATGCTACTTTCTAGAGAGAGAATATTTGTTTCAAACCAAGGATTGTTTGTTCATGAGATGGTGTGGTTGAGTTCCAAGCTTGGACAAAATTTTCCAAAACAAATAATGGTTTTAAAACCATTTTCAAATCTTTATCAAATCTTGTGCTAAGGCACTGTTTATTTTAAATTTTCAAAGGAACCAAACTAGTCCAGTGAGACAGCATGGTTTTATACTCAAAATTATGCAGGTTTCACTTTATAAAAGTCCAGAAAGATTTGGAATTCAAATGGTTTTGAATTTATTTGAAAAGGATTCCTGAAAATCAATTTAGAAAAAGAAAAAGAATGAGAAAACAGAATTGGGCCTGGCGCCACCTTTTCGGCCCAACAGACAAAGCAGCCCACCCGGGTTTTTTCTTTTCTCTCTGTTTCTCACAGCAGCCGCGTGCACCCACCCACTGACAGCTTGACCCCACCGTGGCCCGTCAGCTTCGTCCTCAATCAACGCGCGGCCGAGCCGCTCGGCCGTTACCTCGTCGCAGTCACTGCTCGCATAAATCCCATTGATGCAGGGAGTAATCATCGCCCCGCTCCTGGCTATTTAATCTCCTCTCCACCACGACCATTTCCCCTCACACCTCACGCTCGCTCCGCCACCAGGCTGCCACAATTCCACGTTGCAACGCCGCTGTACCGACGAACTCCGGCGACGAAATTCCGGTGATCCAGACCACCCCTTCCCTTCTAATTCAAATGAGCGTGTTCCTTGCAACCTTGCGCACCTTCTGGCCCCTCTCGTTTGGCCGCACTTGACCCAGTTAGCCGTTCCCGTCCACCCCTGCAAGCGATAGAGCCATCGCTCAACTCCGACGAGGAATACCGGTAAAGTCTGAGCGCCCCTTGCTTCCTCTCTGACCCTGTCTTGTTCGCCGCAACTTTGTGCATCCTCTGACGCCACTGGTTCGTGCTAGGGCGGTCTACATCGTTGAAAACAACATCATCTGCAAGCACCCGACGCCGCGCGCAACTCCGACGAGCCCCATCGCCTCCACGGTGCGCCCATGTCCATGCCAGCAAGTCGTTGAGCATCAGCACGACCTTGCGAGTTCGGTAAGCCCCTCCGTTGACCCTAGCCCCCTCTGTAGCCACCGGAGCGTCACTGACAGAGCGCCGCCGCCGCGCCATCGTCGCCAGCGCCGCCAGACTTTGGTTGTTTGATCGGTAGCCGTTAGATCTAGATCTAACGCATACGATAGATCCACTTAGCAAAGGGGTACGAGTTAGATCTGGCCGTGCGATTTCATTTAGATCGTGCGGTCCATGCTGGTCGATCTGTGCGAAGCGGTACCGACGAATCAGAGAGCGCTGCGTGGCCTGAGTTTAGATTTAAAACAGAAATTTGATCTATTAGTTAACCAAACTTGTAAAATTCATAACTTTTGATCCACACGTTCAAATTTTACAAATTTTATATCATTGGAATCAGGAGATAAAATCCTATCTGTTTATGCAATGTGTTTAATGTTTTGCCTCTGTAAAAATGGTTATTTTTACAGATACATTTATAGGCATAATTTTAGTATAGTAATTATTTGAAAAATGATATAAAGATCAAATAAAGTTTATTTGGTGTGTTTTGGACTTGTTTATGATTCAGTATTGTATACTTGTCTTGTTTGTTGTAGAAAAACATCACATGGCATTTGCATGCATTCATATATTTTTGTTTGTATATTTTTGATATGTGATTTTGGTGCCATTATTTTATGTGTAGATTTTGGTGCTAATAGTGATTGTGGTTGTGAAGATTGTTGCTACTCCCCAAACTACCAAGGCAAGTGGTGCTTCATGTTTTTATCCCTATATTTTTACCTATGCATTAGAAATATTTTGTATAGGACTTGCATGAATACTTTGCTAAGTATCTATATGCTATGCTTGGGAAATCCTAGTAGTTGTAGAATTGTTAGAATTTACTCTAAGTTAAGATGCTTACTATTTCCATGCTTAGCCTAGCTAGTAGCAACCAAGGGTAGATTATATATTCATGCTATGTGAAAAATTTCTAAGTCATTGACTTGTGTTTTTGCTTAATAAAACAACTAAGTGAATGAAACACCTGGGTGGAATGGAAAGAATGGTTTATGTTGAGTGGTTACACAAGGACCATTTCTATGGTTTACCTTGTGTATCTCACTTGTGGAAAGCCACCCAGGAACAAAGGGATTTGAGATGCCAAATGTTTAGAAGCTTCTAGTGCAGCCACATGGCATTGTGGGCTCTGCCTGGATCATATAAGTTGCAATAACTTAGCCATTTGGACAGTTGGTGGTAGTGGGATGATAGGTTTGGAGCGCGTCCATTTGGTCTAAGCGAAAGCTTCTGAAAGGTCCTGTCTTGGTGAAAATCAAGTCTTGTGGGGAAAGTGCACAACCTCTGCAGATGGAAGAATCTAAGTACTTAGCCATGTCCCTGGAAAAGGACAACTTGAGCATCAAGACATGGAAGCTATCAAGAATCTCCTCATCCCAATTTTCTAAGTTAAAACTTGTGGTTGAACAATGGTGAAGGTTCACCGATTTCTATTGGTGATTCCTTGGGAAAGTTTTGTCAAAGAAAAACTTAGTGTTTTCTACTAATAGGTAAAACCTATTTTGATCAAAGCAAGCCTAAGCTACACTTAGCCAAATTCATGTAGTATCTAGAAGCTAATATTCTACTAAGGTATCACTTGCCAATACTATTCCAATGTATTGACCCACTGTGGCTGTAACTTGTGATGTTGCAGGTTATTCTGATGATGATTAGGGGTTATGCGTCTACACTCAACATGCTTGCCTGTGGCACATGAAGATGAAGACTTATTTATCTTATTCTATATTTTAAACTCTTGTATTAGGCATGTGGCCATGGAGTTGTAAAAGACTATGTTTGTCTCTGGAATGATATGTAATAATGACCTTTGTTTATGTGTACTTCATCATAAACTGTGTATGCTAGCATTGATCCAGGGACTAGCATTGCAATCATAGGGATCCTTACCTTTATAAAGGGAGGGATCTTACATGACATTGTGGTATCCTCCTCTGACTGTTCGTGTGAATCGACTTGGCACATGCTCACGCATGTATATGACTAATCAATAGTCAATAAGCCTCAATGATTTATTTTGCCTCAGATTTCTTGTATCACTTTCATGCCATAATTAGTCCTGTTTTGTTGCAAACATGATTATGACAGTTATTGCTCTCTCGTTTGTCGCTCCCTCTCTATTGCTAGCCTTCACTTGCACTGAGTATGTGCTCTACCTATGCTTCCAACTCCCCAAAACCAATATTGCCAGCTGTTTCCACCATTACCTACCTATTAGCATCGTTTGCTACTTTAGTGCATATTTTATATATGCCGCGTTTTCTTCCAAAATAAAATGTTTGTCTGTTTTGAGAAAGTTAGTTAGTAAAGCTCTCACAAACTTAATGGCACACTTTATATTCTTTGCACTTAATAATTTTGAACCATTGTGACTAGTCCATGAAAGTTATATGCTTGCTTATTATATACTGGGAGTCAGCGGAACCATGCTGTCACGGGGAACGCTTTCAACACTTTTTGGATATCTCATCCAGTTGATTCCTTGCTCTTTTGTTTATGGATGTCGACGATGTGAAATAGAAGGGGAAGTTGTTAGTTCATGGAGTTTATACATTGTGTTAGAGAAACGCCTGGGCCGCTAGCCTAAGCCATGCTTAATCTTGGTGGAAACTTGCAGCATCACCATAATGAGCATCTATGAAGTTTCCTCAATAAAAAGCTATGCATATAGTAAATAAAAAGATTGCTGAGATGCTCATTGTCTGCTTGCCTTGTCATTTTGGTTATGGGAAAGCTCCTGTACCATATGCAAGGGGTACCCCGTTGGCGTTTCTCGATGATATGCATGTGTTTACAATGACAAGAACTTTCAGGTGACCAAAGTTGAGTAGCATGCGGAGCGACCCTCGTACTCAAGGGACTTGGTATTTCCAGTCTATGGTCTGTCAAGCATATGATTCAGAGTGGACCTCACTTTTACCTTAACCACATGAAGATGCCTATGATAGGGCAATGAGAGCTCAAAGCTAATGAGTACCTTCCTTTCAGCACCGGGAAGCCTTTCAAACCTTCACAAAACCGTTTTTACAATTTTTTGAGTCATCACTTATTCTATGAGCACCTTCTTGAGAGCATAGTTGTCATTCTTCTATTTGTCCCAAAACTTGGTTAATTATGTCATGACTTTGATGCTTGTATCTCTGATATCTTTACCTCTAATCTTCATGTGAACTTCAGAGGTGTCTTGGCATTTATATTGTGCTCTTCAAACAAAGGCAAGCAAGATACCACTCTATCATACCTTATTATGAGCATTGCAATGTTGCTTGTGTTTATGTTTCATGCTACTTATTATTATTGAGTTGGTTTATCTTCATAGCTTGCAATGACTATTGAGTAGACTTAGTTGCATACTTCATATTATGAATTGTCTAAGCATCTACTCCTGTGCTGAGAATATTTACATCATATGAAGCAAAGTGTTCGTGAAAGTTCTTTTATCGCACTTAGTTTTCAACTGAATTGCTTGAGGACAAGCAATAAGCTAAGATTGGGGGAGTTGATACGTCCAAAACGTATCTACTTTCTCGAACACGTTGCAATTGTTTTTCCTCTATACTTGTGTGATTTGGATACAACTAACACAGACTAACGCTGTTTTCAGCAGAATTACCTTGGTGTCTTGTTTTTGTGCAGAAAATGAACTATCAGGAAAAATCCCGGAAAATATGCCAAAAACTATTTCTCACCAGAAGATCCACGGAGCCAGAAGGGGAGACAGAGAGGAGGCTTGGGGGGCCCAGACCCACCCCAGGCGCGGGCCCACCTGACCCCGCGCCTGGATGGGGTTTGGCCACCCCAGGCAGCTCCTAGGCCTCCCTCCGCGCCTATAAGTTGCCTTCTGACCTAAAAACTCAGGGGGGGGGTCGATAGTTTTCCAGAAAGAGTTCCGCTCCACCGCCGCCACCAGAAACCAAGATTCGGATCCAGAAACTCCGTTCTAGCACCCTGCTGGGATGGGGAATTTGGAGAGGATCATCGCCATCATCATCACCAACGCATCTCCATCAAACACCGATGTTTCCCTCATCCATGAGTGAGTAATCCCCCGCTGTAGGCTTGGGGATGGTAGGGATTGGATGAGTTCTATCATGTAGTCGAATAAGATCTGTTAGGTCATAGTGCCTAGTATCTCTATTAGTGCTATTTGACTTTGTTGCAACTTGTTGTGCTTAATGCTTGTCACTAGGGCCCGAGTGCCATGATCTCATATCTGAACTTATTATTGAATCATTATGATAGTATTGTTTGTGATCTTATCTGCAAGTTGTGTACACATATCATTGTTAGGATCCAAAGGCCCCGTGCTCTATTAAAAGGAGAACCTTAATTGCCAGTAGTTCCCTAGAGGCCCCACTGCCACGGGCTGGCTGGACAGAAGATGTTGTGCAAGTCTCATTGCGAGCACGTATGACTATATTTGGAGCACATGCCTAGGATTGTTTAGTACTTGGATGCTTATTATTATTTATCTGCAATGCCCTAGTTCTTGAAGTTGCATGTTTAGACTCGTCCATGCAACGCCCGTCCATCCATCCCTATGCCTACCGCACTCGAATCCCACTGTTACCATTACTGTTACTATTGCTATTGTTTCACTGTTGCTGTTGTTGTTGCTGTTGCTTTGCTGTTGCTACTACAAACTGTTGCTACTGTTAAACTTCTGTGATCAAGAACTATTTCCAGGTGCAGCTGAACTGACAACTCAGTTGTTAAGGCTTGCAAGTATTCTTTGGCTCCCCTTGTGTCGAATCAATAAATTGGGTAATACTACCCGCGAAGACTGTTGCGATCCCCTACACTTGTGGGTCATCACTTTTGCACTGGTGATAGGCGATTTTTGGTCATCGATGAGATTCCATTCTAATGATTGATCATAGAGCCAAGAGTGGGTATTCACGGATCAGTTGGGGGTACCAAATCCCCAAAGATGGATAACACTTGAATGATGGGCATGAAAATTCATGCAAGTTTTAGATAATGAATCCAACAACTTTAGCACATCTTTAGCAGATATTGTATCCCACGAATCGACAAAATGTGTTTGCGGTGAACCCCATCTCGTCATGGTGCAAAAAACTGCGGGGCGGAGAAGAGGCCGCATAGGTGTACCACAAATCTGAATATTCTATTTTATGGGTCAGCTATGCGTCATCTGTTCTGCCATGTTGTGTGTACCACAAAACAGAGTTTACCACATCGTACACACATTTTAGTGTTTCACAAGAAATAGCACAAAAAATTTCGAAGTTGAACAGTACAACACATAGTTTAGCATCACTATTCCACTCAGGGATCAAAGTACGACACATAATATTCTTCAAATTTTCAACAATACAAACGGAATAGAACATTTGTTTTAAACCTGAAGCAGGCAACATACTAGGTGTCGTCAAGACCATGATCACCTCCACCATTTGCAGCTGCGGTTGCAGCAGCAGCACTTGTAGAAGCAACAACTTTGCAAGATTTCCTTGCTTCGAGGATCTCTAGCCTTCTATCGTCTCATCGGCAATGATGGATGCCCTAGCCTTGTCCTCTTTGAGATGGATCCTATGGTACTCAAACTCAGCCTTGCGCTTCTCATCTTCATGACTTGCAAGACACATTTTCATATTGTCATCTTCTCTCTTCTCGGCCAACTTGATCTTGGCTTCCAATTGTTGTTACGCTAAAACCACCTGTGCTTCATCATGTCGTTGATATTTTCCCTCAACTTTTCATGCTCATCCTTTCTCTTCAACCCAGCTTTCACCTTCTTGGTGCCATATAGTCTTCTCTTTTGGATTTTGGTTCTTCATCGTCCTCTTCATCTTCTTCATCTAAGTTTATTGACGACCCTGTTCTTGGAGGATATGCCTCTTGATCTCTCAACCTCCACTTGCCACTATGCTCAAGCAATGCCCAATAGTGCTGGAGTTGAAAGGTTTTGTTCTTAGATGCGGCCATGTCCGGTCCCTATACCTCATTTGTGCCACCCCATCTGTCAACACCCGGATTTTTAATCTCAGATGCCTGTTATGCCATACATCGCAATCCCAGGATTATCATTTTTGCGAGACATAACAGAATTGGATACCACAGTACATCATCCATTACAAACCGTACATAAGTTCTTACACAAATAGGGATCTCATGATCCAGTTCTTAATACAACTTCAAGCAGCGGAATACGTAATAATAACGATAGAGAAGGCGAAGCTCCATCTTCGGGGTCACAGGCAATGCTGACGATGGGAGATGATCCTAGTTGTCGTAACCTTCCCGGGGTCCATCTTCCAGGTACTCCTCTTCATAGTCTGGCCATGGGAATAGCCAGGGACAAAGCCATGAGTACTCTTTAAGTACTCGCAAACTAATACTAACAAGTGAAAGGGGTTTTTGATAATAGGACACTAGGCTCTAGGGTTTTTTGCAAAAGCCAGATTTATCTCTACTAAGTTTAGAAGCAACGAATGTTAGTTTAAGTTCTATAACACCTAAGTGGGAACTTGTATTTCATATCACAACCCTGCTATGGTCAAGTCAAAGTCTCAATTCATTTCACAAGTCTTTTGAAAACATCTGATGGGGGAACAGTATGGCCACTCCAACTGTCCATAACCGCGGACGCGGCTATTCGAATAGTTTGACACTCTGCAGAGATTGTACACTTTCACCACAACATTCGATACATCCGTCAGGAACAAATCCTGAATTCACCATACTCAGTATGCGGATAATCAATCCTAACCTTTCAATCACACGCCCTAGTATAAGCACCTCTCCTGTGAGTTTGGCCTCCCAACCATGACCAACTGTCATCTTGGGTACTACACAGGTGGACAATCTTCACAAGGTAGCCTCAGCTCAGACCTTGGCCGCGAGGGAACTAATACTAAGGTATATAAGTTTCCAGTCAAGCCCTACCCAATTCTCGGGTATTGTGGTTGTACGATAAAATTGGAATGGTATCGCATCCAGACAACCATCAGTTTTATAAAGGGATAAGGCTCATGCCTCAACATTTTCATCACCAAAATCATCAGGTGTTCGGAAACACATGTCCAAAACATTTCAATAGAATGATCCATCATTCCAAGGTTTTCATAACCATTTTTCCACCAAGTATTCCCATCTAAAGTTGATCAAGTTTTATGCTTAGCACTAGCATCTACAGGTGGGGGTAAGTACTAATGAGGGGTGGTAAACAAGTGGAGTTTCAACTAAGTTCAATCTCATGTCTTAGGATGACATCAAGATTATCTAGCTTAGGCCAAATTTTATGCTCTTTATGCAACCTTCACATATCTTTCTAGTATCTACAATTCACTTAATTAAGCTCTAAGTACTAGCTTTGATAAAGAAATAAAGTATAAAGCTTGTAGGTAAAACTAGGATTGGTTTATTAAGTGGGTAGGATCATCTATGCTTAAGGCATATAGTTGGCATGGTGAAAAACAAGTATTGTCTTGCATCAGTATCAGTCTAAGCTTGCTAAATTGCAAGTGTTAGCTTGCAAGGTTAATAGCTTGCCTTGTGCAGAGCAGTGGTTGAAGTTCTCCTCGGCTTCTTCTTCGTAGTATCCTCCTTCCTCCTCGTATCCTTGGTCGGTACTAGCGTCTATGAATAAATACGAGGTACACAATCACCAAACAATACTTAACTACTTGCATTCATCACACACAAGGGTCCTATAGATGATCTAGCATCATCACTAACATTACAAGATTAAAGCTTGGTTTAATTCCTTTTATTTTTAGAAAAGTAATTTCTACTCATTGAAAAACTACTTAAGATTTAATATTCTCCAAACCAAACAGGGGATCATGTTGACACATGTCATCACCAAATATTTTAGTCCATGGGAATGTGATTTAAAGTGGTGTTACAATTTAATAAGGTTTTTCTCTTTGATTTTAATTAATTAAAGTGGCTAGAAATGCCTATGTGGCATTATTTTATTACTTGGTCATTATTTCTGTAAGTAAACCTATATATTTTTATATATTCTGAAAGGTATGGTTAAATGTGATTTTTGAGAGTTGGAATCAACTCAAAATCTATTATGGTTTTAATTTGAAAAATGTTTGAATGCAGAAAATCTCCTGCCTTGTTATTTTTTACCATGGATGATCTATAGATCCAAATGACTTGAATCCAACGGTCTTGGATTCAACATTCCCAGACCTTTCTAACAAAATTGGTTTCATTCAATTTGGTTCACTGAATCGACCTGGGTTGATTTTTAAAATTGGGTACAGAAGTGTGTTTGAAATAAGATGGAAAAGGTTAAATTCAAATAAGTGGGCTGTGCGGGAAGTGATACTGGGCCGGCCTACTAAGCACAGCGCTTACGCGGGCTGGTTAAGTCGTTGTCCCCACGCGTCAGTGAGACAGGGAGTGCGAAGCGGTATGGGGCGATGCGGTGCGTTCGATCTAGTTCTAATCCGATGGCTGAGGGTCATCGTCGACGTTGGGCAACGCCGGCGAGACAGAAACCTAGCACGGTCAGTGGGGGTCGTTGGGGGCTCACCGGGGTTCAGGCGAGGGTCGGCGAGGTGGGCGAACAACAAAGTCGACGACGGCGAACTCCTGGTACCGACAGCTTCTCCTGGGGCGGCTCCAATCGCTGGACCCCTTCTTCTCCAGCAGCGGCAGGCTCCGGTGAAATTATGGCGAAGTGCTGCTCGCCTTGCTCCGGGAACGGGGTGGCACGATCAGTGAGGAGAGGGGAGTGAGATGGTGTGCTCAATTCGGCTGGGGGTGGCCTCTATTTATAGTCGCGACGACGAGACCGAGCGGCATGGGCAGGCGACGGTGGCGACATGGCTACAGGCTACTAGAGGCATGGCCGGCGGTGGCGATCTATCTGTGGTCTCCTGGCGATGCTCTACGGCTTTAATGCGTGTGTAGGGGCGGTGCGGTTTGGTCTAGAACGTGCGATGCTCTGCGCGGCCGAGGCGGCGTCTTCGACGGCGAGCGGTGGCTGTGAGGCATGGGGCGGCAAACGGGGATGTCTGGCGGTCTCCTGGGTTGGTGGCAATCATGTATGCACGCGGCGAGGGCGACGCGCGGTCTGTGGGCTTCAGTCGAGGGTGGCGCTCTGGCGCATGCTCGGCATGGTTGACAGAGGCACGGGCGCGGCATTCCTGGGTGCTCTGGTCGGTGTCTTCGAGGCAGGGCTGGTCGAGAGGGGGCGGTGAGGCATGGGTGATCTTCTAGACAAGGTTGGCACGGCTAGTTTCTCTCCTAGATTGTTGTCTCCACTAGGGTGGCATGGTGAGCTTCGGCTGTTCACCATTGATGTCATTGCCCAGCTTACAGTGAGGCTAGTGCTTGATTTAACTTGCTAGATGATCTACTAAGATGGTTGTGAGCTAGAGAGGGAACAAGTTAGGCTTCAATCACTGCTCACAATAGTGTTTGGATTTTGTTTGATTTGTATCTGCAAGGTGTTTGATGAAATGGCCGCAAGAATTCAAGTTTTGAATTTTGAAAAGATTTTTGGTGGGTGTGCTAGGTTGGTGGTGGTGAGTCTGCAGATGCTTGGGTTTTGAAAGTTGAACTTGTTTGGGTGGTTTTTGAAAAAGTGGGATCTTCCCATATGATAAAGATTCAATTTTAAATTGTCATTTAAACTATGCATTTGAATGTTTCTGGATGATCACAGAGTGGGCCTTGATACCTTGTTATGAGTACAATCAAGGGGTGCAAAGATCCATAAAAGTTTCTGTTAAGTTCTGAAAGTTTGAGATAGCCAAAGTAGGCATGGGAGTTAAATTTGTCAAAATGACCATTCCCTTATTTTATTTGCTTTGATTTACTTGTCTTTGAGAAAAGTTTGGGAATTGTTTAGATGATGTTTATTTCACCTAAGAATACATTTACAAGCAAAGGAACACACAAACAAGGTGGTTTAAAAGAATTCCAAATGAAATGCATATACCATGCATGCTTTCATATTTTTATTTTAGAAAAGTTTTTGTTAACCCTAATTTTGATGATTAGAGTTTGATGATCCAAGTTTAGTATTTTTGGGATGTTACAAACCTTCCCCCCTTAAACAAAATCTCGTCCCGAGATTTGAAAAAGGACGAAAAGATTACCTAAGATTTGAAGAGATCGGGAAACTATGTCCTGATGTGATCTTCGCGCTCCCAGGTAGCTTCCTCTTCTGTGTGGTTGCTCCACTGAATCTTGAGAAACTTGATGCTTCAGGTTCATGTAGTTCGGAAAGCTTCTTCCAAAATACGGATGGGTACTTCAGGATAGGTCAGGTCATGGTTGATCTCTATGGTCCGGTGATCGATATTCTTGAACACTTCGACCTTCTCGGGGAATTCGAGACACTTGCGAAGTAACGAGATATGGAACACATTGTGCACGGATGACATCTCCTCGGGTAGTTCCAATTGATACAATATTTCTCCTTGACGGTTCAGAATTTTGAAAGGTCTGATATATCTAGGGGCTAACTTTCCCTTGAGTTGGAAACGCTGCATTCCCTTCAATGGCGACACCTTCAGATATACAAAATGTCCTATGTTGAAGGCGAAGTCTCGACGTCTCTTGTCGGCGTAACTCTTCTGTCTGGACTGGGCAGTCTTGAGGTGCTCACGAATCTTGTGAACCTTCTCTTCTGCTTCTCGTAGGATGACGGGTCCGAAAATCTGACTCTCTCCTACTTCCGACCAGTTCAAAGGGGTGCGACACTTCCTTCCGTACATGAATTCAAATGGGGCCATTTGCAAACTGGCTTGATAACTGTTATTGTATGATAATTCTGCAAACGACAGACAGTCTTCCCACTTGGATCCATATTCTAGCACACATGCTGTCAGCTTATCTTCGAGTATTTGGTTTACTCGCTCCGTTTGTCCATCGGTCTGAGGGTGATACGCGGTACTGAAATCTAGGCGGGTGCCTAAACCTTCTTGGACTTTCTTCCAGAATCTCGAGGTAAACTGAGTTCCTCGATCCGATACGATGTTCTTGGGGACTCCATGCAAACTAACTATTCTAGCGATGTACAACTCCGCTAGCTTCAAACTCTGATATGTGGTCTTGACGGGCAAGAAATGGGCGACTTTGGACAATCGGTCCACTATGACCCAGATAGAGTCATTTCCCCTACTAGAAGTAGGCAGTCCAGTGATAAAGTCCATTCCAACGGAATCCCCCATTTCCATTCCGGAATCTGCAATGGTTGCAACAATCCAGCGGGTCTTTGATGTCCTGCCTTGAGTCGCTGACATATATCACACTTGGCGATATAGCTTCCGATTTCTCTCTTCATCTTATGCCACCAAAATTGCTCTTTTAAATCTTGATACATCTTAGTTCCTCCAGGATGGATAGAATAAAGAGTATCATGAGCCTCCTTCAAAATAACTTCTTTCAACTCAGAATCTGATGGTACACAAAGGCGTCCTTTGTACCACAGAACTTCTTCTTCGTCTTCGGTGAATCCGGGTACTTTGCCTGTACCAATACGACGCTTGATTCCGTCGATACTAGCATTTCCCTTCTATGCCTCTTTAATCTGACTGATCAAAGTGGGCTGGAGTTCTATGCTAGCCAAAAATCCTTCACTTACTAATTCCATTCGAAAATCTTCCATCTATTTGTGCAAGCTTGGTTGCTCCTTCAAGATCATGGAGTTCAAGCGGCATGACAATCTGCTAAGGGCATCCGCTACCACATTGGATTTACCAGGGTGATAGCGAATGGCCAGATCGTAATCCTTGATTAGCTCAATCCACCTTCTCTGTCTCATATTCAGCTCCTTCTGGGTGAATATATACTTCAGACTCTTGTGATCCGAGTAAATCTCACAACCTTTTCCCATTAGGTAATGCCTCCACGTCTTCAGGGCTAGAACTACGGCTGCGAGTTCGAGGTCATGGGTTGGGTAATTTTGCTCATGTTGTTTCAATTGTCGAGATAGATAAGATATAACTTTGCCTTCTTGCATTAGCATACATCCGAGACCGATCTTGGATGCATCACAATACACATCGAAGGGCTTCGTGATATCCGGCATGATTAAGATTGGGGCTGAAATTAATCTCCTCTTGAGTTCTTGAAAACTCGCTTCACATTTGTCGGTCCATTCAAACTTCTTGTCCTTCTTCAACAATTGGTTCATGGGTCTGGCGATACTCGAGAATCCTTCTACGAACTTGCGGTAATATCCCACCAATCCGAGAAATGCACGAACTTGGGTTTGAGTGGTTGGGGCTTGCCAATCCTCTACATCTTTCACTTTGGCAGGGTCAACGGCAATTCCTCCGGCTGATACAATGTGACCGAGGAATCCTACCTCCTGTAACCAGAATTCACATTTGCTAAACTTTGCATACAACTAATGCTCTCTAAGGGTTCCAAGAATGGTCCTTAGGTGTAGCTCATGTTCTTCTTCTGATTTGGAATAAATCAGAATGTCATCGATGAAAACAATGACAAACTTATCCAGGAAGTCCATAAAAATCTTATTCATGAGATTCATGAAATAAGCGGGGGCATTGGTTAATCCAAAAGACATAACGGTATACTCGTATAATCCATATCTAGTGGTAAAGGCAGTCTTGGGAATATCTTTTGCACGAATCTTGAGTTGATGATAGCCAGTTCTAAGATCAATCTTAGAAAACACTTTGGCACCGGTCAACTGATCAAACAAATCTTCTATCTTGGGCAAGGGGTATTTGTTCTTGATGGTGACATCATTCAACTTCCGATAATCCGTACACAAACGGTTACCTCCATCTTTCTTGTCCACAAACAAGACAGGTGATCTCCATGGCGACGCACTTGGTTGAATCAATCCTATTTCCAGCATGGCATCCAGTTGCTTCTTCAGTTCTGCTAGCTCAGACGGGTTCATACTATATGGTCTCTGGGCTATGGGTCCTGTTCCGGGGATTAGTTCAATGATAAACTCGATATCCCGATCTAGGGGCATACCGGGCAAAACATCTAGAAATACATCGGGGTATTCACGGACTATCCGGACTTGGTCAATGGTAGGTTGGGCTATACTCTTGTTGCACTTGAATTGGCGAGGTAAGGTTTCAGATATATGCTCGACTGATATTCCGGCTGTACTGGTCATGGTTATGGCTTTCTTGGCACAGTCAGTCAATCCTTTATGTTTGGACATCCAATCCATTCCTAGTACTACTTCCAAACCTTTAGTTCCGAGTACTATCAGATTAGCATAAAAATCTATGCCATGGATTCGGATAGGGACGGCTTTGAAAATTTGCCTAGCCTTGGTGGTTGAACCGGGAATTTGAACAATCATAACATGCTTCAGTTTGGTTGGTTGAATTTTACTAGTGCATGCAAATTCTTCGGTGACAAATGAGTGCGATGCACCAGAATCAAACAACACTCGTGCAAGTACTGAATTAACAGAAAACATACCCAGCACGACGTCTGGCGCTTCTTGAGCTTCTTCAGCATGCATGAGAAAAAGACGGCCATTGCGGTTGAGCGAATTCCCTGGGGCAAACCTTCTTCCTGGCTGAACATGACGTTGCTGCTGAGCTGGGACATTGGCATTGGGTGCTGCGACATTCTTCTTGTTGGGGCACTCGTTGGAATAGTGGCCTTTATTTCCACAGTCATAACAAGTCACCTGCTACTTGTCCTTAGCCGCTATAGGCACAACATTGCTTCCAGTCCTCGGGGCAGTGTTGGTGTTGGCGGTAGCATTGTTGTTGTTAAATTTGGGTGGGGCACGGTTGAAATTGCTAGAGTTGCCGGGATTGTTGTGATTTCCTCGGGGCCTTGGGTTTCCACGGTTGGGATAGGTCGGACGGTTCATCGGGGGTCTGTTGGTTCTTGGGGCAAATCCTGTAGATGGGTTAGGGCGATACTTTGGGGTCTGATGGGTTCCTGGTTGATGCATCATGCGACGCTTGCGGTTCTCATTGGCTTGGTTGATCTTTCCTTCCATCTGGATGGCAGAGTCGACAAGGGCTTCAATATCAGCAAAGGGGATATTGACTAACAATGTCTGCATCTCATCATGCAGACCATTCAAGAATCTCTCATTCTTCTTGGCTTCGGTGTCGATCTCATCCGAGGCATACCTAGCTAATGACAAAAATTTGTCACGATATTCTACTACGGTCATCCTTCCTTGCTTCATGTGGCATCCCGCTAAAACCACTACTAGAAAATCGCGTTGTTTTGTGCATTGCATCATCATGACCGCATGCTCATGTCATCATGCCACATTGCATTTGTGCATCGTCATGTCATCATGCATGTGTTTGACTGAAACTATTTTCGTAAAGCCTGATTTTGTTTTCTAAACGCCCCGTATTGATTTCAAATTAAAACCCGGGTCTCCGGATATTTTATTTTGTCTACAACATAGTTGCAACTGTTTTAATTTGAACAGAACAAAATAAATATATTAACATAAAACCCTATTTTATAAACCCCGGAGGAGACCGCCGCCCGCCAGGCCCAACGGCCCAGCTAGCAGCAGTCTACAACTCCGATAGGCCAAAAACCCAACCCTAGACCAACCTTTTCCTACCTACATCTAATCCTACCCAGCCCCTCCACATCATCCCTACCAATCCCCTCCCTCCACCTCACCGTTCCCTCCACCTCATCCTCAGCTCAGCCACCTCACCAATCCACCAGCCACCACCACACTCCCTGGTCCCACCCTGCTGGCCCACCTGCCCGCGGGTCCCTCTCTCTCTCCCCACCTCCTCTCCCTGTCCCCCCGGCCCCACCCCACAGCCCCACTTCCCCTGGCCCCGTTCCTGGCCCCACCGACAGACAACCTCCCGCCCCGGCCCCTCTTCCCTGTCCCGATTCCACCAACCCCTCTCTTCCTCCCCATTGCCCCGACGGTGCCTCTCCCTACCGCCATCGCCGGTGGCCGTCCCCCTCGTCGCGGCCTGTGCTCGCCTCCATCGGGCCGCCTTCCACCCCGCCTCCCTGCCGTCGGCCTCACCCTCTGCTCCGGCCCGCCTCCCTCCGCGTGGCCGCGTCCGGCCAGAGCCCCGTCGCCGGCCGCACCAACTCGTCGTCGTCCTCCTCCCTTCGCGAGCAGCAACCACCGGCCCCCTTCCTCCCCGCCGCCAGGCCGACCTCGCCACCCGGCCTCGTCGCGGCCGCTCCTCCCTCTTCTTCCCGCTCGGCCGCTTCCCCCCGCCGCCGCTGCACCTCCTCTCCCCCGCCGCCGGTGCGCCCTCCCCGACGCTCCTCCCGCGTGCCCTTGTCGCCGGCCTCCTCTCCTCGCCTGCAGAGCAAGCGCCGCCACCGGCGGGCCCTTCTGCGAGCACGCCACCGTACCCGTCCCCGAGCTTCCCGAGCGCCGCCTCCGCACGTCCCCTCCGCCGCCTGCGCCGTGGGCGTTCCTCCCTCTGTTGTGGCCGGCGCCCTCGGCCACCGCTCGTCGCCGCCGTCTTGTGCCGTCCTCACCGGCCTCGCCATATGTTCCCCGGCCGCGCCCCTGGAGCGCCGCCCGGCTCGCCCGCACCCCTCGTGTGCCCGACCGACGCCGCCTCCTTCCTCTCCGGCAACGCCTGCCTCCGGCTCTTGCCTGCATCGCGGAAGCCCGATGTCCCCTTCGGCGTCGGGCCCGTCTCGGACGCCTCGCGTGTGTGTGCTCCTGCGTTTGTGTTGTAAGATGTTAGGGGCAAACCAAGTACAAGTTGATCTGAGGCTGAAATGAAGACAATGATTCCAATTGTGTGAATCTAGCGCGGCAATTTTGTTGCTATGTGAAAAACCGCAACCTCGACGACAAGATCTCCATCGCAGACAATCGAAACAAGATCGCCGTCATGGAACCGATGATTGTGGGGACCCAAGATAGCCCTTTCAGCACGCCAAGACCTCCATCACGGAAACCTCAAGATCCACTTTTGGAGACCCGAAGACCGATCCCGCCGGACGCCAAGACCTTCAATCGGATCCGAGGACACCGAGACCCGGTGCAACAAGTACTCCTTCCCGGACGCCGAGCTCGCCGAGAACCCGGATGCGCCAAGATCTACTCTGTTGTCTGAGAACGATCCCCGGAGACCGAGCCTGAACCCCATCGAACCCCAACCCAAGATCTGCCGAACCCTAATGTGTGACCCTTATCCGAGAACCCTATTTTATAAATTGTCAACTATATAAATTGTTGCATATTTAATTGATCATACTCGCATGCATCTTGTCATATGGTTTGGGGGCCTTATGCCGATTCACATTATAATTAAATATGGGGCCCATATGCGGGCAAATCTAGTCTAATATTGGCTCCATTTAAAAATTGTGTAGCGAACCGGTAACTTATCTTGCCATGTTAAGACAACAATTAAATTGCGGGGTAGTTGAACAACTTGGACCACTTAAATATTTGTCGGGACCCCGGTTCCGCTTAATATGGCCTAATTGCATCGCACCTTTGCCATGTCATGCATCATACATGCATCGTGCCCGATCTTCTGCCGTTGTATTAAATAGTGCATCCGGTGTTATTTTAGTGTTTTGCTTCTTCGCAGATAAGGCCGTTGAGTTGATGCGAGTGTCGACCCAATCTTCGGATGAACCTTCGGCAATGTTTTCAGGCGAGCATCTCCCCCTTTCTACCTATCTTACTTTTATAGTATTTACTTCCCTCATGTTGATCTATTGCTATCTGTGTTGCGTTGCTCTAGTTTTCGTACCCGTGATATCCCTTGCAGCCTTATATTGCCTTGGACACATCCTATTACCTGTTGTTTGGTAGATAGTTGGACCTGCGCGTCGTAGTCGCTTGCTCAAGTGCTGTTGCGTGTCGTCAAGTACCACAGTTGTTGGAGTATTGCCGCATGTTTAATGTTGGAGATGATCATGGCTTTAATTATCGTTTAATTCAATTATTGTTTAATAACTAAAATTGAAGTAGGTAAATGCAGAGGCACCGGTGGGTGATAGATAATATTTGGTTTCCGACCGCTCACTGGTGTCCCGTAGGACCTCGAGTTCTTGACACCTGTTCCGAGATCGAGCGCGCTAACCACATGTGGGATGTATGGGCACCCCATCGATTTAGTACCTGATTTCAAAGTACTGTACTGGGGGCCACAACTAGTTTGAGGTTTTATTTACTATCCTGTACCTATGCCATGCTTTACTGCTTTATTTACGATTGTGCGAGGAGCACACTGTACTGTTTAGGATCGGGACACGTTTTCGCTGTATCGACAAGCCCAGTCATCTTTTCGGGTTCCCAGTCGTTTACAGCCGTCCACCCAAACCCTGAGTCCGTCTCGGAGACCGGCCGACTTCGTTGCGGGTAGACTTAGTGGGGTGGCCCCCCCGTGCTTGCTTTGGGTCTGGGAAACATCATGACTTAGGCCCCGCCGACATACCGATGGGTGTATGTTAATTGATCTGGCAAAAAGGGTCGAAGTGCGTGTGGATACTTTGGTGCACCCCTGCAGGGTTAAATCTTTTCGAGAAGCCGTGTCCGCGGTTATGGACGACTTGGAGCACAGGTCTCGATCATAGACAACTATAACTAAAGTTTACAGCTATAATTTGACTTGTATCCGATATGGCTAGTAATCAGTTTCACTGCAACGGAATGGCTAAATAAAAGTACCAACAACTGCTGGGTTTTGGGGTTATCTCATGCTAATTGTATTTGACTAGTAAGTGTCGCAACTACAACGGAATGGTTAACTAAAATTGCCCACTGCTTATCATATCAGGATGATTATCTATACCTGACTAGTAATTGCTGCAACGATAACTGAATAAATAAAACTGCCAACTGCGTGAGTTCCTCGGTTGACTTCCTCGTTTGGTCTCGAGGGGGGAAACACCAGGATGGGTATGTTTGGTCGTAGTATCAAGATGGTTCCGAGTAGGATTTTCTTATGCCTCTCTGGTAGCCGACAGTTATATCGAGTCTCTATAGGTTGTTTAGTGCATGTTGCCGCTGCCGCTTCAGTCCACCATACCTATGTAGGCGAGGACCGCCGAATTCTAGTCTCGCCGTGTACTGGCCTCAGTACTAACCGCTCTCTCTTTTTCCTTTGCCCTTTGTCGGCACCCCTTTTGTTTAAGCAGGTTTTGAGATCGACGTCGTTAGCAGGGTTACCCTTCTGGCTTGGCCTGGGCAGGGTTATGGACGCCATTGGTTATTCTTCAGGGCTCTTAGCTCAATTTGCATCTTGTCCGTACTCGGACGCTGTATAGTTTTCCAGGTGATTTGGATCTTTGTATATTATATCTGGATTCTTGACTCATTGAGTCGCTGTTGTATATATATCTGTTCTGTGGGTCCCATCGAGGACTGTTGTGTAATGTTATTACTTCGTTTTCCACCCGCACGAAAGTGCCTGGTGGGCACCTTTGAATCGTTTCTATGCGGGTTTGGCAGAAATCGCTGAAACTTGCATAGGGCCGATTCTGAGGGTGTTACAGAGTGGTATCAGAGCTCAGCAGTTACGATACCCCACAAGTCCAGCCTATAGGATAACCTAGCTAACGGCCGAAGTAGAGTGTCAAAACTATTTTTGAAAATCGGTTGGATAGTTCTGATTAGGTCTAATTTTACTCCTTACCCCTCTGCTGCTCTTCTCTCACCTCTGCGTGTTTTGAATCCACTCTCTTCTCTCTCTCCGAGTCTAGGATTTCTCGTGGTTGGGTTCCGTCGTATCTTCAGGGTTTCGCTTCCTCCTTTGATAACGGTGTTCTACCATCCGGTGTTCATGCTGTCTGAGGAATCCGTCTACTGTGGTACCATTCTTTGTTCCTTGTTTGTGCCTTCCGGTGTTTTCCGACACGACGACAACATCTACGCTAGATCCGATGCAGAGTCTGAATCACTCCTTTGTTTCTGAACCTCGCTTGTCGAGATCTTCAGTCTGAATTTTGAGAGTTGGTTGCATAATCTGTTATTCATGTACATAGTAATGCTTTGAGTGCGGGATGGAGTCGCGACCATACCACTACTCTTATCATTTGCTTTTGTATATTGAATGGTGGATCGATGTAATTCTTACTCCTTCCATGGAAGTTAGAGGTGGACTTACCTTTAACTCCTCCATTGTTTATCCGGAGAGCTCCCTCGACGAACATGAGAAACGCCCTCTTGTTGGTGGTGTCGCCAATTTCAAGATGAAGAAAGAACCATTGTTAGTGGTGTCGCGAGGATCTACACGATGCGAGAAGACTCAGAACGCCGCCCTTCTTTCCGGTACCATGAGGCGGATCTCGAGGGCGAGATCCATTGTTAGTGGTGTCGAATTGTGGCATCCCGCTAAAACCACTACTAGAAAATCGCGTTGTTTTGTGCATTGCATCATCATGACCGCATGCTCATGTCATCATGTCACATTGCATTTGTGCATCGTCATGTCATCATGCATGTGTTTGACTGAAACTATTTTCGTAAAGACTGATTTTGTTTTCTAAACGCCCCGTCTTGATTTCAAATTAAAACCCGGGTCTCCGGATATTTTATTTTGTCTACAACATAGTTGCAACTGTTTTAATTTGAACAGAACAAAATAAATATATTAACATAAAACCCTATTCTATAAACCCCGGAGGAGACCGCCGCCCGCCAGGCCCAACGACCCAGCTAGCAGCAGTCTACAACTCCGATAGGCCAAAAACCCAACCCTAGACCAACCTTTTCCTACCTACATCTAATCCTACCCAGCCCCTCCACATCATCACTACCAATCCCCTCCCTCCACCTCACCGTTCCCTCCACCTCATCCTCAGCTCAGCCACCTCACCAATCCACCAGCCACCACCACACTCCCTGGTCCCACCCTGCTGGCCCACCTGCCCGCGGGTCCCTCTCTCTCTCTCCCCACCTCCTCTCCCTGTCCCCCTGGCCCCACCCCACAGCCCCACTTCCCCTGGCCCCGTTCCTGGCCCCACCGACAGACAACCTCCCGCCCCGGCCCCTCTTCCCTGTCCCGATTCCACCAACCCCTCTCTTCCTCCCCATCGCCCCGACGGTGCCTCTCCCCACCGCCATCGCCAGTGGCCGTCCCCCTCGTCGCGGCCTGTGCTCACCTCCGTCGGGCCGCCTTCCACCCCGCCTCCCTGCTGTCGGCCTCACACTCTGCTCCGGCCCGCCTCCCTCCGCGCGGCCGCGTCCGGCCAGAGCCCCGTTGCCGGCCGCACCAACTCGTCGCCGTCCTCCTCCATTCGCGAGCAGCAACCACCGGCCCCCTTCCTCCCCGCTGCCAGGCCGACCTCGCCACCTGGCCTCGTCGCGGCCGCTCCTCCCTCTTCTTCCCGCTCGGCCGCTTCCCCCCGCCGCCGCTGCATCTCCTCTCCCCCGCCGCCGGCGTGCCCTCCCCGACGGTCCTCCCGCGTGCCCTTGTCGCCGGCCTCCTCTCCTCGCCTGCAGAGCAAGCGCCGCCACCGGTGGGCCCCTCTGCGAGCACGCCACCGTACCCGTCCCCGAGCTTCCCGAGCGCCGCCTCCGCACGTCCCCTCCGCCGCCTGCGCCGTGGGCGTTCCTCCCTCTGTTGTGGCCGGCGCCCTCGGCCACCGCTCGTCGCCGCCGTCTTGTGCCGTCCTCACCGGCCTCGCCATCTGTTCCCCGGCCGCGCCCCTGGAGCGCCGCCCGGCTCGCCCGCAACCCCCGTGTGCCCGACCGACGCCGCCTCCTTCCTCTCTGGCAACGCCTGCCTCCGGCTCTTGCCTGCACCGCGGAAGCCCGATGTCCCCTTTGGCGTCGGGCCCGTCTCGGACGCCTCACGTGTGTGTGCTCCTGCGTTTGTGTTGTAAGATGTTAGGGGCAAACCAAGTACAAGTTGATCTGAGGCTGAAATGAAGACAATGATTCCAATTGTGTGAATCTAGCGCGGCAATTTTGTTGCTATGTGAAAAACCGCAACCTCGACGACAAGATCTCCATCGCAGACAATCGAAACAAGATCGCCGTCATGGAACCGATGATTGTGGGGACCCAAGATAGCCCTTTCAGCACGCCAAGACCTCCATCACGGAAACCTCAAGATACACTTTTGGAGACCCGAAGACCGATCCCGCCGGACGCCAAGACCTTCAATCGGATCCGAGGACACCGAGACCCGGTGCGACAAGTACTCCTTCCCGGACGCCGAGCTCGCCGAGAACCCGGATGCGCCAAGATCTACTCTGTTGTCCGAGAACGATACCCGGAGACCGAGCCTGAACCCCATCGAACCCCAACCCAAGATCTGCTGAACCCTAATGTGTGACCCTTATCCGAGAACCCTATTTTATAAATTGTCAACTATATAAATTGTTGCATATTTAATTGATCATACTCGCATGCATCTTGTCATATGGTTTGGGGGCCTTATGCCGATTCACATTATAATTAACTATGGGGCCCATATGCGGGCAAATCTAGTCTAATATTGGCTCCATTTTAAAATTGTGTAGCGAACCGGTAACTTATCTTGCCATGTTAAGACAACAATTAAATTGCGGGGTAGTTGAACAACTTGGACCACTTAAATATTTGTCGGGACCCCGGTTCCGCTTAATATGGCCTAATTGCATCGCACCTTTGCCATGTCATGCATCATACATGCATCGTGCCCGATCTTCTGCCGTTGTATTAAATAGTGCATCCAGTGTTATTCTAGTGTTTTGCTTCTTCGCGGATAAGGCCGTTGAGTTGATGCGAGTGTCGACCCGATCTTCGGATGAACCTTCGGCAATGTTTTCAGGCGAGCATCTCCCCCTTTCTACCTATCTTACTTTTATAGTATTTACTTCCCTCCTGTTGATCTATTGCTATCTGTGTTGCGTTGCTCTAGTTTTCGTACCCGTGATATCCCTTGCAGCCTTATATTGCCTTGGACACATCCTATTACCTGTTGTTTGGTAGATAGTTGGACCTGCGCGTCGTAGTCGCTTGCTCAAGTGCTGTTGCGTGTCGTCAAGTACCACAGTTGTTGGAGTATTGCCGCATGTTTAATGTTGGAGATGATCATGGCTTTAATTATCGTTTAATTCAATTATTGTTTAATAACTAAAATTGAAGTAGGTAAATGCAGAGGCACCGGTGGGTGATAGATAATATTTGGTTTCCGACCACTCACTGGTGTGTCCCGTAGGACCCCGAGTTCTTGACACCTGTTCCGAGATCGAGCGCGCTAACCACATGTGGGATGTATGGGCACCCCATCGATTTAGTACCTGATTTCAAAGTACTGTACTGGGGGCCACAACTAGTTTGAGGTTTTATTTACTATCCTGTACCTATGCCATGCTTTACTGCTTTATTTACGATTGTGCGAGGAGCGCACTGTACTGTTTAGGATCGGGACACGTTTTCGCTGTATCGACAAGCCCAGTCATCTTTTCGGGTTCCCAGTCGTTTACAGCCGTCCACCCAAACCCTGAGTCCGTCTCGGAGACCGGCCGACTTCGTTGCGGGTAGACTTAGTGGGGTGGCCCCCCCGTGCTTGCTTTGGGTCTGGGAAACGTCATGACTTAGGCCCCGCCGACATACCGATGGGTGTATGTTAATTGATCTGGCAAAAAGGGTCGAAGTGCGTGTGGATACTTTGGTGCACCCCTGCAGGGTTAAATCTTTTCGAGAAGCCGTGTCCGCGGTTATGGACGACTTGGAGCACAGGTCTCGATCATAGACAACTATAACTAAAGTTTACTGCTATAATTTGACTTGTATCCGATATGGCTAGTAATCAGTTTCACTGCAACGGAATGGCTAAATAAAAGTACCAACAACTGCTGGGTTTTGGGGTTATCTCATGCTAATTGTATTTGACTAGTAAGTGTCGCAACTACAACGGAATGGTTAACTAAAATTGCCCACTGCTTATCATATCAGGATGATTATCTATACCTGACTAGTAATTGCTGCAACGATAACTGAATAAATAAAACTGCCAACTGCGTGAGTTCCTCGGTTGACTTCCTTGTTTGGTCTTGAGGGGGGAAACACCAGGATGGGTATGTTTGGTGGTAGTATCAAGATGGTTCCGAGTAGGATTTTCTTATCCCTCTCTGGTAGCCGACAGTTATATCGAGTCTCTATAGGTTGTTTAGTGCATGCTGCCGCTTCACTCCACCATACCTATGTAGGCGAGGACCGCCGAATTCTAGTCTCGCCGTGTACTGGCCTCAGTACTAACCGCTCTCTCTTTTTCCTTTGCCCTTTGTCGGCACCCCTTTTGTTTAAGCAGGTTTTGAGATCGACGTTGTTAGCAGGGTTACCCTTCCGGCTTGGCCTGGGCAGGGTTATGGACGCCATTGGTTATTCTTCAGGGCTCTTAGCTCAATTTGCATCTTGTCCGTACTCGGACGCTGTATAGTTTTCCAGGTGATTTGGATCTTTGTATATTATATCTGGATTCTTGACTCATTGAGTCGCTGTTGTATATATATCTGTTCTGTGGGTCCCATCGAGGACTGTTGTGTAATGTTATTACTTTGTTTCCACCCGCACGAAAGTGCCTGGTGGGCACCTTTGAATCGTTTCTATGCGGGTTTGGCAGAAATCGCTGAAACTTGCATAGGGCCGATTCTGAGGGTGTTACAGAGTGGTATCAGAGCTCAGCAGTTACGATACCCCACAAGTCCAGCCTATAGGATAACCTAGCTAACGGCCGAAGTAGAGTGTCAAAACTATTTTTGAAAATCGGTTGGATAGTTCTGATTAGGTCTAATTTTACTCCTTACCCCTCTGCTGCTCTCCTCTCACCTCTGCGTGTTTTGAATCCACTCTCTTCTCTCTCTCTGAGTCTAGGATTTCTCGTGGTTGGGTTCCGTCGTACCTTCAGGGTTTCGCTTCCTCCTTTGATAACGGTGTTCTACCATCCGGTGTTCATGCTGTCTGAGGAATCCGCCTACTGTGGTACCATTCTTTGTTCCTTGTTTGTGCCTTCCGGTGTTTTTCGACGCGACGACATCATCTACGCTAGATCCGATGCAGAGTCTGCATCACTCCTTTGTTTCCGAACCTCGCTTGTCGAGATCTTCAGTCTGAATTTTGAGAGTTGGTTGCATAATCTGTTATTCGTGTACATAGTAATGCTTTGAGTGCGGGATGGAGTCGCGACCATACCACTACTCTTATCATTTGCTTTTGTATATTGAATGGTGGATCGATGTAATTCTTACTCCTTCCATGGAAGTTAGAGGTGGACTTACTTTTAACTCCTCCATTGTTTATCCGGAGAGCTCCCTCGACGAACATGAGAAACGCCCTCTTGTTGGTGGTGTCGCCAATTTCAAGATGAAGAAAGAACCATTGTTAGCGGTGTCACGAGGATCTACACGATGCGAGAAGACTCAGAACGCCGCCCTTCTTTCCGGTACCATGAGGCGGATCTCGAGGGCGAGATCCATTGTTAGTGGTGTCGAATTGTGGCATCCCGCTAAAACCACTACTAGAAAATCGCGTTGTTTTGTGCATTGCATCATCATGACCGCATGCTCATGTCATCATGCCACATTGCATTTGTGCATCGTCATGTCATCATGCATGTGTTTGACTGAAACTATTTTCGTAAAGACTGATTTTGTTTTCTAAACGCCCCGTCTTGATTTCAAATTAAAACCCGGGTCTCCGGATATTTTATTTTGTCTACAACATAGTTGCAACTGTTTTAATTTGAACAGAACAAAATAAATATATTAACATAAAACCCTATTCTATAAACCCCGGAGGAGACCGCCGCCTGCCAGGCCCAACTGCCCAGCTAGCAGCAGTCTACAACTCCGATAGGCCAAAAACCCAACCCTAGACCAACCTTTTCCTACCTACATCTAATCCTACCCAGCCCCTCCACATCATCCCTACCAATCCCCTCCCTCCACCTCACCGTTCCCTCCACCTCATCCTCAGCTCAGCCACCTCACCAATCCACCAGCCACCACCACACTCCCTGGTCCCACCCTACTGGCCCACCTGCCCGCGGGTCCCTCTCTCTCTCCCCACCTCCTCTCCCTGTCCCCCCGGCCCCACCCCACAACCGCACTTCCCCTGGCCCCGTTCCTGGCCCCACCGACAGACAACCTCCCGCCCCGGCCCCTCTTCCCTGTCCCGATTCCACCAACCCCTCTCTTCCTCCCCATCGCCCCGACGGTGCCTCTCCCCACCGCCATCGCCGGTGGCCGTCCCCCTCGTCGCGGCCTGTGCTCGCCTCCGTCGGGCCTCAGTACTAACCGCTCTCTCTTTTTCCTTTGCCCTTTGTCGGCACCCCTTTTGTTTAAGCAGGTTTTGAGATCAACGTCGTTAGCAGGGTTACCCTTCCGGCTTGGCCTGGGCAGGGTTATGGACGCCATTGGTTATTCTTCAGGGCTCTTAGCTCAATTTGCATCTTGTCCGTACTCGGACGCTGTATCGTTTTCCAGGTGATTTGGATCTTTGTATATTATATCTGGATTCTTGACTCATTGAGTCGCTGTTGTATATATATCTGTTCTGTGGGTCCCATCGAGGACTATTGTGTAATGTTATTACTTCTTTTTCCACCCGCACGAAAGTGCCTGGTGGGCACCTTTGAATCGTTTCTATGCGGGTTTGGCGGAAATCGCTGAAACTTGCATAGGGCCGATTCTGAGGGTGTTACACTTCAGTTCTCTGAACTCGTCTCTCATCCTCTTGATCAAACCCGGTGGCACATGGGTTCTGCTAAACTTGACCTTGAATTCCTCCCAGGTCATCATCTGGCCTCCGGTCATTGCGCGAACACTGTTCCACCATGCCCTGGCATCTCCAGCTAGATAGTGGGTGGCGAACAGAACTTTCTCGTTAGCTTCCACTCCGGCGACTTCTAGGTTATTTTCCATGGTTTGCAGCCAATCATCGGAGTCTAGGGGTTCTTCTGACTTAGTGAAAACAGGTGGGTTGGTATTCTGGAAATTTTTGAGCTTAGATCCATGGTTGTACTGATTTCTGTGGCCTTGGTTGTTGTGAGCTAGCTGAGCTATCTGTTGCAGAGTGGCTAGGTTGGCTTGACGTTTCGCTCTTTCAGCTTCGCGGTCAGAAGTCAACATTTGCAGGATCTGCAACATCGGGTCCGGGGATGAACCACTTCCTCCACGTGTCATCTGAAGATTGAGATAGATCATGAGAAAATAGGGAAATTTCTAAGGTTCTGGGATTTTGAAAAGTTCTTAAAGTTTGACTCAGATTTTTTCTAGCAACTCGCTTTTCATTCATTCATTCATAGCACACGATACAACACACACCACAACAAAGAAAACCAGATGGTTTTAAGAACCATTCTAAAAACTACGATACAGTGGGACCGAATACTACTCACTACGCTAGTGCTCAAGTGCTACTACTCCTCGGAATCGGTGGCTTCATCATCCTCATCATCATCATCGATGAAGGCGAAATTGTCCTCATCGGTGAAGAAGTCCATAGCCTGATCCTCTAGAAAATCATCGTCATCGCTGAGATAGGAGTAGGGGTCTCCACGAAGATCCTCTCCGGCATTCTCCCTTTCCTCCAACTGCATGTCTCTCTCGTGGATGGTCTCCTCCAAAGATGAGATACGATGGCGAAGACGGGCAATAATGCGCTCCTTCTTGTCGAGCTGACGGAGGCAAGACTTGCGATCCTTTGCCAGCATGGCGATGGTTTGGTCCTTCGTCTTGATGATGGCAGCCTTGTGGTTGGAGTAATCACGGCAGTTATCCAACTCCTGCTGACGATCATACATCATGAAGCTAAGGTGGTCCAATTGGGTCTTCAGCTCGGGGTGGTATGGGGCTTCCAGTGGTTATCCATTAGCATCACGCCTTGGGCAAAACTCAAAGCGGGTTCCCTTGATTTGGTTGATACTTTGCCCACACAGACGGGAAAGAGTTGCCTGCATGGCCTTGGCAAGTCCATCGAGCCAGTTGTTCTCTCTTAAGGTAAATTGAATTCCTTCCGTAGTGGGAGGTTCAATCTTTCCTCGGAGACTTGCAACAATTAGCCACTGCAGATATTCTCCTCCTTGATCATTGAGCTGAGCTCCGAAGAACTCGGGGTGCGGACGCTCCAGAAGTTCCGAAAGCTGGTCCAAATCCCTCTCAAAGATAAGGTCTCCTCCATTCCCCAACTGATAAAACTTCTTGTACTTTACGTCCATCTATAAGAATATAGGATGAGTAAGTTAGTAGAGTGATCAAGTGTGTCAAAATTTTATGTATTTTGCCAGAGTTTTTGAGGAACATGAATTTTCATGAAAGAATCAAAGGGATAAGAATGAGGGTAAGTTTTTGTAAATATTTGTTTTCTTTGGTTTTGAAACTAAGTTTTTGATTCAAACGTTCAGTCTAACTAGGGTCTCCTATGGTCAGGATGGCTCTGATACCAAGTTGTCAACACCCGAATTTTTAATCCCAGATGCCTGTTATGCCATACATCGCAATCCCAGGATTACCATTTTTGCGAGACATAACAGAATTGGATACCACAGTACATCATCCATTACAAACCATACATAAGTTCTTACACAAATAGGGATCTCATGATCCAGTTCTTAATACAACTTCAAGAAGCGGAATACGTAATAATAACGGTAGCGAAGGCGAAGCTCCATCTTCGGGGTCACAGGCAATGCTGACGATGGGAGATGATCCTAGTTGCCGTAACCTTCCTGGGATCCATCTTCCAGGTACTCCTCTTAATAGTCTGGCCATGGGAATAGCCAGGGACAAAGCCATGAGTACTCTTTAAGTACTCGCAAACTAATACTAATAAGTGAAAGGGGTTTTTGATAATAGGACACTAGGCTCTAGGGTTGTTTTGCAAAAGCCAGATTTATCTCTACTAAGTTTAGAAGCAACGAATGCTAGTTGAAGTTTTATAACACCTAAGTGGGAACTTGTATTTCATATCACAACCCTGTTGTGGTCAAGTCAAAGTCTCAATTCATTTCACAAGTCTTTTGAAAACATCTAACGGGGGAACAGTATGGCCACTCCAACTGTCCATAACCGCGGACGCGGCTATTCGAATAGTTTGACACTCTGCAGAGATTGTACACTTTCACCACAACATTCGATACATCCATCAGGAACAAATCCTGAATTCACCATACTCAGTATGCGGATAATCAATCCTAACCTTTCAATTACACGCCCTAGTAGAAGCACCTCTCCTGTGAGTTTGGCCTCCCAACCATGACCAACTGTCATCTTGGGTACTACACAGGTGGACAATCTTCACAAGGTAGCCTCAGCTCAAACCTTGGCCGTGAGGGAACTAATACTAAGGTATATAAGTTTCCAGTCAAGCCCTACCCAATTCTCGGGTATTGTGGTTGTACGATAAAATTGGAATGGTATCGCATCCAGACAACCATCAGTTTTATAAAGCGCTAAGGCTCATGCCTCAACATTTTCATCACCAAAATCATCAGGTGTTCGGAAACACATGTCCAAAACATTTCAATAGAATGATCCATCATTCCAAGGTTTTCATAACCATTTTTCCACCAAGTATTCCCATCTAAAGTTGATCAAGTTTTATGCTTAGCACTAGCATCTACATGTGGGGGTAAGTACTAATGAGGGGTGGTAAACAAGTGGAGTTTCAACTAAGTTCAATCTCATGTCTTAGGATTACATCAAGATTATCTAGCTTAGGCCAAATTTTATGCTCTTTATGCAACCTTCACATATCTTTCTAGTATCTACAATTCACTTAAGTAAGCTCTAAGTACTATCTTTGATAAAGAAATAAAGTATAAAGCTTGTAGGTAAAACTAGGATTGGTTTATTAAGTGGGTAGGATCATCTATGCTTAAGGCATATAGTTGGCATGGTGACAAACAAGTATTGGCTTGCATCAGTATCAGTCTAAGCTTGCTAAATTGCAAGTGTAGCTTGCAAGGTTAATAGCTTGCCTTGTGCAGAGCAGTGGTTGAAGTTCTCCTCGGCTTCTTCTTCGTAGTATCCTCCTTCCTCCACGTATCCTTGGTCGGTACTAGCGTCTATGAATAAATACGAGGTACACAATCACCAAACAATACTTAACTACTTGCATTCATCACACACAAGGGTCCTATAGATGATCTAGAATCATCACTAACATTACAAGATTAAAGCTTGGTTTAATTCCTTTTATTTTTAGAAAAGTAATTTCTACTCATTGAAAAACTACTTAAAATTTAATATTCTCCAAACCAAACAGGGGATCATGTTGACACATGTCATCACCAAATATTTTAGTCCATGGGAATGTGATTTAAAGTGGTGTTACAATTTAATAAGGTTTTTCTCTTTGATTTTAATTAATTAAAGTGGCTAGAAATGCCTATGTGGCATTCTTTTATTACTTGGTCATTATTTCTGTAAGTAAACCTATATATTTTTATATATTCTGAAAGGTATGGTTAAATGTGATTTTTGAGAGTTGGAATCAACTCAAAATCTATTATGGTTTTAATTTGAAAAATGTTTGAATGCAGAAAATCTCCTGCCTTGTTATTTTTACCATGGATGATCTATAGATCCAAATGACTTGAATCCAACGGGCTTGGATTCAGCATTCCCAGACCTTTCTAAAAAAATTGGTTTCATTCAATTTGGTTCACTGAATCGACCTGGGTTGATTTTTAAAATTGGGTACAGAAGTGTGTTTGAAATAAAATGGAAAAGGTTAAATTCAAATAACTGGGCTGCGCGGGAAGTGATACTGGGCCGGCCTGCTAAGCACAGCGCTTACACGGGCTGGTTAAGTCGCTGTCCCCACGCGTCAGTGAGACAGGGGTGCGAAGCGGTATGGGGCGATGCGGTGCGTTCGATCTGGTTCTAATCCAACGGCTGAGGGTCATCGTCGACGTTGGGCAACACCGGCGAGACAGAAACCTAGCGCGGTTAGTGGGGGTCGTTGGGGGATCACCGGGGTTCAGGCGAGGGTCGGCGAGGCGGGCGAACGACGAAGTTGACGACGACGAACCTCCTGGTACCGATAGCTTCTCCTGGGGCGGCTCCAATCGCTGGCCCCCTTCTTCTCCAGCAGCGGCAGGCTCCGGTGAAATTTCGGCGAAGTGCCGCTCGCCTTGCTCCGTGAACAGGGTGGCACGATCAGTGAGGAGAAGGGAGTGAGATGGTGTGCTCAATTCGGCTGGGGGTATCCTCTATTTATAGTCGCGACGACGAGACCGAGCGGCATGGGCAGGCGACGGTGGCGACATGGCTACGGGCTACTAGAGGCATGGCCGGCGGTGGCGATCGATCTGTGGTCTCCTGGCGATGCTCTACGGCTTTAATGCGCGTGTAGGGGTGGTGCGGTTTGGTCTGGAACGTGCGATGCTCTGCGCGGCCGAGGCGACGTCTTCGACGGCGAGCGGTGGCTGTGAGGCATGGGGCGGAAAACGGGGATGTCTGGCGGTCTCCTGGGTTGGTGGCGATCATGTATGCACGCGGCGAGGGCGGCGCGCGGTCTGTGGGCTTCGGTCGAGGGTGGCGCTCTGGCGCATGCTCAGCATGGTTGACAGAGGCACGGGTGCGGCATTCCTGGGTGCTCTGGTCGGTGTCTTCGAGGCAGGGCTGGTCGAGAGGGGGCGGTGATGCATGGGTGATCTTCCAAACAAGGTTGGCACGACTAGTTTCTCTCCTAGCTTTCTGTCTCCACTGGGGTGGCATGGTGAGCTTCGGTTGTTCACCATTGATGTCATTGCCCAGCTTACAGTGAGGCTAGTGCTTGGTTTAACTTGCTAGATGATCTACTGAGATGGTTGTGAGCTAGAGAGGGGACAAGTTAGGCTTCAATCACTGCTCACAATAGTGTTTGGATTTTGTTTGATTTGTATCTGCAAGGTGTTTGATGAAATGGCCGCAAGAATTCAAGTTTTAAATTTTGAAAAGATTTTTGGTGGGTGTGCTAGGTTGGTGCTGGTGAGTCTGTAGATGCTTGGGTTTTGAAAGTTGAGCTTGTTTGGGTGGTTTTTGAAAAAGTGGGATCTTCCCATATGATAAAGATTCAATTTTGAATTGTCATTTAAACTATGCATTTGAATGTTTCTGGATGATCACAGAGTGGGCCTTGATACCTTGTTATGAGTACAATCAAGGGGTGCAAAGATCTAGAAAAGTTTCTGTTAAGTTTTGATAGTTTGAGACAGCCAAAGTAGGCATGGGAGTTAAATTTGTCAAAATGACCATTCCCTTATTTTATTTGTTTTGATTTACTTTTCTTTGAGAAAAGTTTGGGAATTGTTTAGATGATGTTTATTTCACCTAAGAATCCATTTACAAGCAAAGGAACACACAAACAAGGTGGTTTAAAAGAATTCCAAATGAAATGCATATACCATGCATGCTTTCATATTTTTATTTTAGAAAAGTTTTTGTTAACCCTAAATTTGATTATTAGAGTTTTATGATCCAAGTTTAGTATTTTTGGGATGTTACACCATCCTACATATCAAAATGATGGAAAGACAAGTGACACAAATAAAAACACAATGTGAAAAGTGAGCACGATATCACAAGATAACTCACATATTCATCAATGTTGACACCACTTGGGGGATGATTCTTCACTTGTTCATAAGTAGCAGTCCAATGGATATAAGATTGCTTGATTGTATCCCATCAGCCTTGGAGAGATCTCAATGTGCGAGTGCTTCCTTTAGGCACAAGCTTGAATTTTTTCCTCAATTCACTGCCAATACTTCTTCCAGGATTAATCACTCCTGGTGACGGCATCCATGGACACACTCTCCCAAGGTAAGATTAATGCCTCATCTTCGGCCACGGTTTAGTTCGATGATCTATTCGATTTTACATTCTCTTGGGCAGCATCGAACGCCTCCTCGTCCACCACTTCCAGTTCATCAGCCCCTTCATCTTCCTCTTCGTCCCCTTCATGACCACCATCTTCATCGCCTTCGTCAATGGCATCCGCACTATATTTTGTATCCTCGGGTAGGACCGACCATTATTGATGTTCAACCCAGCATACACCAACATGCTCATGAAAGAACATGGAAATGAGTGCAAATCCTTGCTACACGGTACATAAAATCGACAATCTAAACAATACGATCAGAATATGCGATAGATTTTGGGTGAAAATCGTACCTGCCCGAAACCTCGGAGAATGGGGCACGGGAGGATAGTCACAGGGAGGTGACGACTGCAACTGCACAGATCTTTTGTAGCTAGTTTCGAAATAAAGATATCGATCCTACAGGGTGCAGGAGTCTGAAGTCTAATAACTCTTGAAATAAATACTAAAATAGAAATGCTAAATAAAGTTCTAAGTAACAAGATAAAATGCAAGTGTTGTGTAAAAAGGTGTTTTGGGGTTTTGGGTATAACAGAACAATGAGTAAAGTAAACAAAACTGAATACAGAAAGTAAGTATCACGTATGTAAAAGAGATTTGAAACTTCAGTGGGGAAAAGCGTTCTCAGGGATTAGCAGATACACCACTAGCATTAAAAAGGGATAAATTAAAGATTATTATCATGAACATTCTCAACTATGTATGTGATGGAGGAACTCCTTATTTGGACAAATAGGCAGCAACCACTGCTCATATCATCCTCAAAACCACAACAGACAGCAATCAACATCAATTGAATTACCGCGCTATTAAGGGACTTAATCCCGCAGGACGTATCCCATGGCATGGATAGTGTTTTGTGAGTTTCCTTGATTCCCAAGTTGATACGTAAGGAGTGCCAATAGCTTTATAGTCACTATAAGTGCTAACACACCTCTGTCTACCAACAAGTAGTTCCCTCCATCAAGTCCCCACAAGAGGCAAATATTGACAGGTCGACTTCTCCCAACATCAAGATGAAGACAATCTAACACGTGGTCACATCGATGAATATCATAATAAAATTTATCTTATTTCAATCTCATGCTAGGGTTTCTCCATCTTCCCAAGAACTAATGATCTACTCAGACATGGAGGCAATCAACATCATGGCAAAAACAATGGAATCTATCATAGATTAATAGTACTTGTATAAAACCATAATGAGTACAGAAATTACAACAAGATCTAGACAAGATGTAGATGGGATGGATGGAGATGGTGGTGATGCAACGGTTGATGATGAAGATCGACGCCTTATCCTCCTGGATCTGCGTAGGGCCAAGATGGATCCCTGGTGGATGAGTTCCCCCTCTAGATGCCTTTCGGAGGTGAGGTTTCGGTGATTTCTGGGTGTTCTGTATATCGTCTCTGTGATCCAGTTGCACTGGGTGAAACTATTTGAGGAGGCGGTGTCGGCGCCAACTATACGACGGGAACTATAGGACCAAAAATTTATTCCCGTCGTATAGTTGGTCGTTAAACCCATTGTATCCTCCAATTGCTTCGGGTTTTCTTCTGGCGTTATTAATATTTTCCAAATAATCAATTTACGTGTTTTGGCTCCTTTTCACTCTAATATAACTGGTCCAAGAATTTTGTCCATCATATCCACCATCTAATCTGATCCTGGTGAAAATAAACATAAAAGGTGTGCGCGAACGCCATAAAATACCAAGATCCTACCACTACAATGCAAAATAATAATATAAAACATGATGCAAATATGCACTCATCAACTTCTCCAAGCTTAGACTCTTGCTCGTCCCAAGCAAGTTTAGCTTAATGGATGTGATCCTCATATTCATGAAGCTGAGTTGATAAAATAAATGAGGCAGTTGCAACATATGTTTATCATTTAGGATATATATAAATAAGTTCATGAATAGTACCTTACTCGAGCCATCCAAATAATATTAGCAGGCTTCCACATCTTAGCAATTAACAATTCACAAAAGATTAACATGATGTAAAAGTATTCAGTTCGACCGAATGAGTTAGTGAGGTAGTTACAAGTGTTTTAGGATTAACATATTCACTTGGGATTAAAAATCTCAAACGTCTCTTTGTCTTACTACAATATAGTGGTATATTCCTATTTGCTCTTTGCACATTCGCTCTTTTTCTTTCTCTTTCTTTTCTTCTTTCTTTATATATATATCTGTGCTCACACTTTTGTTTAAGTTCTTAGCAAAGGAGCTAGCCATACATTCCACTTCATGTAGGAGTCCAAAGTTTAACGATCACAATTACCAAATTCCAAATATATATGAAGCATCTTTATAACTTGAATATTCTACCTCAACTTGGCTCACTCTACTTGATAGCACTTCTGTTTTCTCCTTTCTTCAAGGTTTTTCTTTTTTCAACTTAACTAATTAGATAATTTCTCATTTTTGTAAATCAAACCATTGACCTACAACATATTGATTAAATTATCTTTCTATGTCCCGTTAATACCAATGTTGTGGAAGACTCCTATTGCTATCATCAAGTGCAAGTAAAATTATACTCAAGCCATTCATATATCCAATAAGACAAACTCAAACTCAATACTTCTCCATATATTATAATAAACTCGGAATTTCATAAAAGTGATCGACTATTCCTGAAGGGAATTATAATGATGCAACTTTATTTATGAGCTCGAACTAATGCAAAACTAGAATAGTAGTAAAAACTTATAATATAAATTACAAGGTCTTAAAGATCTCCCTAAGCTTGGAATCAAGCCAGGCGGGATCAAATAATCCCTCGCGATTATTTGATACCGTAATTTATTAAAGATCACTGTGGCACCATGGCATGTAGCACCGTGGTGCGCAGCTTCTTGTTGGTATCCTCCAGAGTAGTGGTGCGGCTGTAGTGAAGGGTTTCACAGCATAGTAAATCAAAATTTTCTACGGATGCGAACGGGAAAGCCAAGATCTAACCTAGGAGATGCAATCAACGAGAGGGATAGATGAGATCTTCATACCCTTGAAGAAATCGCACAGCGGAAACGTTCAATAGAACATGGGTGATGTAGTCGAACTAGCCTTCTCCTCCTCGTGATCCGATCCGATCCAACGCTGCAAGTGGCGGCGCCTCTGAGAGATGCACACGTACGGTGCCGCGACGTCTCCTCCTTCCTTGGTCCAGCAAGTGGGGTGAAGAGATAGATTGGATCTACAGCACGACGGCGTGATGCAATGGTGGAGAGTTTCTGCGGCAGGGCTTCGCCTACGCGCAGTCGGGAGAGAGTGGTGGAGGGCAGCAGGACGACAGCTATGGTTGGAGGAGTGGGGGGGGAGGGTGTTGGAATTATGCCCTAGAGGCAATAATAAAGATGTTATTATTATAATTCTTGTTCATGATAAAGTTAATATTCCATGCTAGAATTGTATTAAGCGGAAACTTTAATACTTGAATGGTTTGCGAACAACACCGTGTCCCTAGTATGCCTCTATGGACTAGTTCATTGATTAATGATGGTTAAGGTTTCCTAACCATAGACATGAGTTGTCGATTAATAATGAGATCATATCATTGGGAGAATGATATGATGGACATACCCAAACTAAGCGAAGCAATTAGATCGTGTCATCGTGTTCATCTTTGCGAAGCTTTTCTTATGTCAAATATTGTATTCCTTAGACCATGAGATAATACAACTCCCTGGTATCGGAAGAAAGCTTTGAGGTCATCAAACGTCATCCTATGAGAGGGTGATCATAAAGGTGTCTCTCAGGAGATCGGAAAGTACCTGTTGGGTTGTATGTATCGAGATGGGATTTGTCCCTCCCAAGTCAGAGAGATATACTTCGGGCCCACTCGGTAATCGATACCAACACCGCTTGCAAGCATGTGGTTAAGGAGTTAATCACAAGGTGATATCGGATTACAGAACGAGTAAAGTACTTGTTGTGAACGAGATTGAACTAGGTATGACGGTACCGACGATCAAATCTCGGGCAAGTAAAATATCGCGAGACGAAGGGAATATATATATGGGATTGATTGAATCCTGGCATCGTGGTTCATCCGATATGATCATCGATGAATGTGTGGGAGTCAATATGGGTTTCTAGACCCTGCTGTTGATTATTGATATAAGATCATGTCTGCATGTTCTCGAACCCGAAGGGTCACACACTTAACGTGTCTCGACGCTAGGATAGATTGGATAATTGGTTTATGAGTTTTTGTTCGGAGTCTCGGATGGGATCCGGGACATCACGAGAGGTTCCGGAATGGTCCGGAGAATAAGATTCATATAAGGCAATGCAGTTTTTGGAGTTCGGAATTGTTTCGGGTTAATCGGTATTGTACCGAAAGCTTCTAGAACCTTCCGGAAGGGGACCAACGTGGCCCCACCTGACGGGAGGTGGCATGGGACTATGAGGAGTGCCCTGGCCGCATTGGTCCAGGGGCACAAGGCCCCATAGGGCCCAGCCGGCCAAACCTAGGGGAAACCCTAGGGGAGCTTCTAGAAGGAGGGAGGGAAACTTGCCCCCACTCTTCCCTCCTTGGCTGCCGGCCTAGGCTTGGGGGAGGGGCTAGGGTTGGCGCCCACCCCTATATATAAAGAGGTCTGGGGGCGCACCACCCCCTTACACCTCCTCCTCAAGCCCTAGCCGCCCTGCTGCCCTCCTCTCTCTCTCTCTCCCTCCCGACTGCACGTAGGCGAAGCCCTGCTGCAGAAACTCTCCACCACTTGCACCGCGCCGTCGCGTTGTAGATCTAATCTGTCTCTCCACCATACTTGCTGGACCGAGGAAGGAGGAGACGTCGAGGTGCCACACGTGTGCATCTCTCGGAGGCATCGCCACTTGCGGTGTTAGATCGGATCGGATCGCGAGGAGGAGAAGCGAGTACGACTACATCACCCACGTTCCGACGAACGTTCCGCTGTGCGAATCTTCAAGGGTATTAAGATCTCATCTAATCCCCCTCTTTGTTTGCATCTCCTAGATTAGATCTTGGCTTTCCCGTTCGCATCCGTAGAATTTTTTTGATTTACTATGCTGCGAAACCCTTCAGTGGTATCAGAGCTAGATCTATGCGTAGATGTGTTTCACGAGTAGAACGCAACATGGTTGTTGCGGGCGTTGATGTTTTCTATTGCAAGCCTCTTGTTTGTGTTCTTCTTATGACGCGGGATAGTGAGATTGAAGCGGTCCAGGCCAACCTTACGCGACGTCGTTCGCGAGACAGGCTCCGCACTTGACGTGTGGCTTGTTCCACACATGCGGCTGGTGGATGCCAGTTTCTCTCACTATAGTTGTCATGGGATTTACACCGGAGTTTGGCAACCATAATATCACCGTTGTGGCTTTCCGTAGGTAAGAGTCGCTCTTAGCTTGCTACTCCCATAAGCCATGTAAAACATGCAACAACAAAGTAGAGGCGTCTAACTTGTTTTTGCAGGGAGTGTTTTCTATGATATGGTATGGCCCAAGTGTTGGAGATATGCCCAAGAGGCAATAATAAAGTGGTTATTATCATATCTTCACACTTATGATAAATGTTTGCATACCATGCTATAATCGTATTAACCGGAAACATTAATACTTGTGTGATTTGTAAACTAAAATAAGAGTCCCTAGTAAAGCCTCTTGTTAAACTAGCTTGTTGGTTAATATATGATCATGGTTTCCTGATCATGAACATAGATATGTTATTAACAACAGGATCATATCGTTAGGAGAATGATATGGTGGACATACTCCTATAGATAAGCGTAGCATAAAGATCAAGTCATTTCAATAGTTCAATTGCTATATGCTTTCTGATACATAGTAACCTAATTCCTTCGACCATGAGATCATGCATATCACCTTTACCGGATGGATGCTTTGATGACATCAAACACCACACTGTAACTGGGTGGCTATAAAGGTGGCATTGAGTGTTCGGAAAGTATTGGTTGAAACACATGGATCAAGAGTGGGATTTGTCCATCCATATGACGGATAGATATACTCTGGGCCCTCTCGGTGGAATGTCATCCAATTGGCTTGCAAGCATGTGACTGGCTCACAAGGGATCACATATCACGGGAACAAGAAAAGAGTACTTATCGGTAACGAGGTTGAACTAGGTATGCAGAGATACCGACGATCATAACCTCGGATAAGTTAACTATCGTGAGACAAAGGGAAATTGGTATCGTATGTAAGTGGTTCATTCGATCGCAAAAGTAATCGTAGAAATATGTGGGAGCCATATGAATTTCTAGATTCCTCTATTGGTTATTGTTCGGAGAAGCGTCTCGATCATGTCCGCATATTCACGAACCGTAGGGAGATACACTTAAGGATTCGACGATGTTTTGAGTAGTTATGGTATTATGAGAAAGATACCGAATGTTGTTCGGAGTCTCGGATGGGATCCGGGATATCACGAGGTAATCCGGAATGGTCCGGAGAATAAGATTCATATAAGGAAAGTCCCGTTTCGGAGTTCGGAAATGATTCCGGTGTTTTCATCGGCATGTTCTAGAAGGTTCCGGGATGTCCGGCACTCCGGGAGGGGGAGGGGTACATGAATGTGTCATTACATATTGGAATGATTGCATCATGTACTAAGTGTTCTTGCTGTTCCAAATAAAGGATTAAATTGAATCCTAAAACAGAAAAGTCAAATGGCCAGTTTGAAAGTCAAACGGCTAAAACAGGAAACTGTGGGAAACAAGCAAGAGGTGGTTGGAACCGACTTGGGGGAGGAGTCTCCTCTCCAAGCCGGCGTGCCACCCAAGGCCGAATTGGGGAGGGACTCCCTCCCCTTGGCCGCCCTCCCACCTATAAGAGGAGGGGCAGGGCCTCCTCCTCTAGACACACAAGTTCCTATCCTCTAATCTCCGGTTTAGAGCCGTTTTGGTTTAGAGCTTCTAATTGCTCTAGCCTTCGGTTTAGAGCCTTCTAATTGGTGTGTCTAAACCCTAGACCACTAATAGCTCTCTCTCATACTCCACCATACTCGCTCCGGCTTAAGGCGAAGCCCTGCGGGATCTCCCCTCTACTTTCGGTACCACGCCGTTGTGCTGCCGGAATCGCGAGGAGAGTGCTACAACCTCTGCTGCCTGCTGGAACAAGGGAGAGGAAGGTCTTCGTCGAGTACCGAACGTGTGACCGACTGCGGGAGCGCTGCCGGAACGTGGCTCCGGAAGGATCGTCTACGCGATCTTGAGATCGGAAAGAGTACGACTACATCACCCACGAGAATCTGCTCTCGTTAACCGCTTTGGAATCTTCGAGGGTAAGTTATTCCATCGACTCGTTGCTACAATCTAGTAGATAGATCTTGGATTGTTTGTTTGTATGCGATAGAAATTTTTTGTTTTCCATGCTACGAACCCCTACAGTGGTATCAGAGCCGTGTCTATATGTAGATCTGTTGCACGAGTAGAACACAATGGTCATTGTGGGCGTTGATGCTTTTATTGTCGATTGCTTCTTGTGTACTTTGCATCTTGCGGTATGTTGGGATGAAGCGACCCGGGCTAACCTTACATGACATCGTTCATGAGACTTGCTCCACGCTTGACATGCAACTTGTATTGCATAAGTGGCTTTGCGGGTGCCTGTTTCTCCTAGCATAGTTAAGATCCAATTTACAACGGGTGATTAACAATACTAGTATCAATGTTGTGGTTCATGTTCGTAAGTTAGAACGACACTTATCGAAAGCCCCAAAACCACGTAAAATATGCAAAGAAAGTAGAGGCGTCTAACTTTGTTTTGCAGGGGTGTGCAGTGATGTGATATGGCCATGATTGTGATTATATTTGATGTATGCAATGTTCCTTATTGTAAGTTGGCAACCGGCAGGAGCCATATGGTTGTCTTTAATTTATGTTAAGACCCGCGTGTCTATTCAAATTAGTTGTAATAGTTGAAGCCGGTGGACGACAACCATGGAGAAGCGTCATTGACCTTGATGCAATGCCGATGATGATGGAGATCATGTTCGTGCTTGAAGATGGAGATCAGAAGCACAAAGAAGAAAGGCCATATCATATCACATATTATTGAATTGCATGTGATGTTAATCCTTTATACATCTTGTATTGCTTAGTAGACGACGGTAGTATTATAAGATGATCCCTCATGCACCTGTATTTCAAGTCATAAAGTGTTCACCCTTAGTTAGCACCGTTGCTAAAGCTTGTTGTTTCGAAGCACCACGTGATGATCGGGTGTGTTAGATTCTGCAAGTGTATACAACGTGAGCAAGCCAGATTTGCTCATGCAGAAACTAAGGTTTGATCTTGACGAGCCTAGCATGTACAGACATGGCCTCAGGAACACGGATTACCGAAAGGTAGAGCATGAGTCATATAGTAGATATGATGAACATGTTGATTGTTCGCCATTGAAGCTATATCAACTCTCGTGATGATCGGTTTTGATGTGGTGGATTTGGTTCGTGTGATCACTAAAACAATGTGAGGGATATTGTTTTGAGTGGGGGTTCACCAAGATTAATTTAATTATTAATTAGAACTCAATTTATCATAAACTAAATCAAAGTGAATTTGCATAGTTGTTGTAGTCATTGGCATCCGTTTACCACCTTGCGCTTAGTTATAATTGAGATGATAGAATTATAGAATTCTGGTTAGATACTTTACGAACTGGTATCGTATTGTTTTAAGTGATAATCTAAAGTTTAAAAGTCCTATTGCAAACTTTCAGTAAGTTCCGGTTACTCCATGAAGTTTAATAATTAGTATTAAATCAAGAGTAACAATTCCAAGTGTTAGTATATAAGTATCATGTTTGTATCCATGATTCTTGATATTCAAAGGATTCTCTTAATATCAAGGTTATCTAGGATCTGAAGGAGTTGTTTCAGAAACCATGATGTGTGGAAGATATTGTGATATCTGAAACGAAGTATTGGTTACAACATGATAGAGTATAATATGGAAAAAGTCATGTTCTCATATTTGATGAGAATTTGCAAAAGGTTGGAGACACTAGTTGTCCTAATCCTCCAAAAGGTTTTGGAGAGCAACATTATACTTGCGATTCACCGTTACAAGCTAAAAGTAGCTTGATCATGGATAAATCCATGATGAGGGTGAATATTTGATGTAGGTAAGATGTTTACTACACCAAGAGATTACTAAAGAAAGGAATTTGAAAGAACACCAAACATTTGATGATAGGTGATCTACTTCAAAGTGCAAGTCCAAAGACATTGGTATTTAATTATACATGCTTTGGATTATGTGTCATATGTTTGACTCCACTATTGATGTTGATAGATTCTTTCAAACAGAAAAGGAAATACTAAAAGAGAATCTCATAAATATATGGCAGAAAAGAAAAGACTAGAATTGTTCAGTTTAAGTATATAGATGATATACATGTTATGGCTATATTCTTTGCTTATTAAACAATGTGGTTCTTAAGTATTTGATACTGAATTTGTTGGTGTGAATCGTCATACGAAACAACACAATTCATGAACTACAATGGCCTAAGTAACTAGCAAAAGAATATGTGATGATGTTCATCAAGAACAAATAAAAGGTTATTGTGTTGCTCGTTAAACATCAAAGCTTGCCTTCAAGATTTGTTTTATCAGGTATTATGAGAACAAAAGGGTTGTTCAATTAATTGCCGTAATCCATAAAATATGGATGATTCACAAAATCTTGTTGAAGAAATCACATCCATAAAACTAGTGCTAAAAATGTCGAAGGACAAATTGATTGAAAAATCAATTAGGAAGTGACATCGCCGTTTAAATTATATTGGAAAGAAAACATGAAGAAACTCCATGTGGATGGAATTTTGGAGTTTTTGATTTTGATCAAATGACGCTTGTGAAACTTTCCTAGAGATAATTAAAACTTCGTTCATAGGCCAAAAGGGAACGAATGACTAGCTTATTGGAACTTGTACATATTGTTGTACGAAATCCATTATGTGTAGTCAAAAGCGATGGATTTCAACTTCATATGCTTTCTCCAAAAATTTGAGTGAATATATGAATATTTACTTAATAAGGATAAAGTATGAAACACTTGAAAAGTTCAAAGACTTTCAAGATGAAGTGCAAAATCATTGTAACAAGAATATAATAGTTTATGATAAGATCATAAAGGAAGATATTTGAGTTACAAGTTTAGCATAATACCTAAGATTTAAGGAATCGTTCCGTGGATTTGCATTTTTCCGAAAACACCATAAGAGTATGGAGCGTTCGAGATATCTAATTAAACCTTGTTTGACATGGTAAGATCGAAAGTGTAATTCATAAAACTGCCATTATATTTTAAAGATTAAAAGCTTTAGAGATTACCGTTTTTCCACTGAAAAGAGCTTCATCATAATCCGTTGAATTGACACCATATAAAGTTATGGTTTGGGATAAAACCCAAGTTGTCCTTTCTTAAACATTGGTATGCTATGCATAAGAAAGATGTGTGCAACCAAAGTCGGATGAACCTGTCTTTGTATAACTGTTAAGTATTCCTCCATAACACCGGAGACAAAAGTGTTTGTCACTTAGAACGTCAAGTTTCTTTGAGAAGGAATATTTCGTGAAGAGATAAGTGGGAGGACAATATAACTTTGATAAGGTTAAAAGAACCTTAGCTATATGTGCAAAGTTGCGCAGCACCGAAAAGTGTTCCGGAGGCAGCAACAATGCTCATGGCTCACGTGCCTCAAAGGTTGTGGTTACAGAGGTCAAAGTTTCTATTGAACCAAGTAGGTCGAGTAAACAATCAAATACCAAGATTTGAGGGTTGAATCATTATTTGAGAATAATGAACGTACTACATGCAAAGAAGCGATGATGGGCCCTGACTCCGTAAAATGGCTTAAAGCCATAAAATCCGTGATAGTTCCATACACGAGAAATCAAGTTTTGAACTTGAAGGACCCTCGAGAAAGGTGTAAGACCTTACAGTTGTGTTTGGATCTATAAAGAAATAGACATAGATGTTTCACATCTATGAAATAGTCGACATGTTGGGAAAGAGTTTACAACAATGTTCAAAGGTTGTATATGACAAGATTTGATCTTTCATAGAGATATTTAGTCTAGACGGATTAATGTAGCAGCCACTACATATAATTCTGTTATATGGTAGTTGAATAAACAAAACAAGTTCTTCTAATAGAATTGTTACCTAGGACGTGTGCATGACACGGTCCATAGGGTTTTGTTAAATCAAAGGATGCTAAATGCATATGCAAACTTCAATGGTTGAAGTAAGCATTGCGGAGTTGGAATCTTCACTATGATGAAACTGTTAAAGGAGTTTAAATTCGTCGGAGATGATGAAGATGCTTGCATTTGCAAGAAATTAAGTGGGAGCGCTAAGACATATTTTCTAATACATTATGTGGAAGACATATTGTTGATTGGAAATAATGTATCTTTTATTAAACACATATTAAGAATTTCATCCCGATGAAAGACTTAGGCAAAACCCAAATATTTGGCATCAATAGACGCTAATATGGTTGTGCCAGAAGTACATAGACAAGATATTGAATGAGTTCAATATAGAAACTACAAGAGAGGTTCTTGTCGCATAGAAAGGATTGAATGAGTTCAATGTTGATGATATATTCAAGTGTATTGACATTTGGTAAAGTGAAACAAATAATCAAGTATAGATTGATACTTGATGTATAAAATCACAAAGAGTATTTATATCAATCATACTGTGATATGTACAAATCCAGATATGTCCTATGCTCTAAATGTTGTGAGCATATACCAGAATGATTCGTAAGATGATCATTGGACAATAGTAAGGATATTCTTATGATCTTTTGGAAGAACTAAGAGTATAATATTTGTAGAAGTGACAAATAGATGGTTAGTTCATGTAAAAGTACTACATTGATACTAGTTTTGTCACAAAGTACAAATTAAGTTTATCTCAATCTAAACTAAGGGTGGCACAATATAATGGAAAGTGAGTTCCATAATGGATTTGGATGAGTTCCAAAGTTAAGACATTGTGACGGATACTACAACAAAAGGCTAAGTATATGACTGCTATTTTAGCAGCAAAAGAGGGCATTTGTGTCAAGTAGTTTGTTATCAAACTAGGTGTAGTTCACAGTGGGATAATACTATGAAGATATATTGTGTGACAATATTATCAACATGTTTTAACCCCAAAGAGCTAAAGGTCACACCGAAAGACCAAATTTATACAAAGCCATCTCATTAGAGAATGAGTGATGCGTAGAGACGCAAATACATGCAATTACACACGGACCTGGAAGTGTCAGATCCGGAGATCAGTTGACCACTAGCAATCGTGTACATACAACACTAGAAAGCCATAGGTGTTGAATACACAAAGGTTTGAAACTAGATTATTGACTCTAGTGCAAGTGGGAGACTGTTGGAGATATGCCCAAGAGGCAATAATAAAGTGGTTATTATCATATCTTCACACTTATGATAAATGTTTGCATACCATGCTATAATTGTATTAACCGGAAACATTAATAATTGTGTGATTTGTAAACTAAAATAAGAGTCCCTAGTAAAGCCTCTTGTTAAACTAGCTTGTTGGTTAATATATGATCATGGTTTCCTGATCATGAACATAGATATGTTATTAACAACAGGATCATATCGTTAGGAGAATGATATGGTGGACATACTCCTATAGATAAGCGTAGCATAAAGATCAAGTCATTTCAATAGTTCAATTGCTATATGCTTTCTGATACATAGTAACCTAATTCCTTCGACCATGAGATCATGCATATCACCTTTACCGGATGGATGCTTTGATGACATCAAACACCACACCGTAACTGGGTGGCTATAAAGGTGGCATTGAGTGTTCGGAAAGTATTGGTTGAAACACATGGATCAAGAGTGGGATTTGTCCATCCATATGACGGATAGATATACTCTGGGCCCTCTCGGTGGAATGTCATCCAATTGGCTTGCAAGCATGTGACTGGCTCACAAGGGATCACATATCACGGGAACGAGAAAAGAGTACTTATCGGTAACGAGGTTGAACTAGGTATGCAGAGATACCGACGATCATAACCTCGGATAAGTTAACTATCGTGAGACAAAGGGAAATTGGTATCGTATGTAAGTGGTTCATTCGATCGCAAAAGTAATCGTAGAAATATGTGGGAGCCATATGAATTTCCAGATTCCTCTATTGGTTATTGTTCGGAGAAGTGTCTCGATCATGTCCGCATAATTCACGAACCGTAGGGAGACACACTTAAGGATTCGACGATGTTTTGAGTAGTTATGGTATTATGAGAAAGAGACCGAATGTTGTTCGGAGTCTCGGATGGGATCCGGGATATCACGAGGTAATCCGGAATGGTCCGGAGAATAAGATTCATATAAGGAAAGTCCCGTTTCGGAGTTCGGAAATGATTCCGGTGTTTTCATCGGCATGTTCTAGAAGGTTCCGGAATGTCCGGCACTCCGGGAGGGGGAGGGGTACATGAATGTGTCATTACATATTGGAATGATTGCATCATGTACTAAGTGTTCTTGCTGTTCCAAATAAAGGATTAAATTGAATCCTAAAACAGAAAAGTCAAATGGCCAGTTTGAAAGTCAAACGGCTAAAACAGGAAACTGTGGGAAACAAGCAAGAGGTGGTTGGAACCGACTTGGGGGAGGAGTCTCCTCTCCAAGCCGGCGCGCCACCCAAGGCCGACTTGGGGAGGGACTCCCTCCCCTTGGCCGCCCTCCCACCTATAAGAGGAGGGGCAGGGCCTCCTCCTCTAGACACACAAGTTCCTATCCTCTAATCTCCGGTTTAGAGCCGTTTTGGTTTAGAGCTTCTAATTGCTCTAGCCTTCGGTTTAGAGCCTTCTAATTGGTGTGTCTAAACCCTAGACCACTAATAGCTCTCTCTCATACTCCACCATACTCGCTCCGGCTTAAGGCGAAGCCCTGCGGGATCTCCCCTCTACTTCCGGTACCACGCTGTTGTGCTGCCGGAATCGCGAGGAGAGTGCTACAACCTCTGCTGCCTGCTGGAACAAGGGAGAGGAAGGTCTTCGTCGAGTACCGAACGTGTGACCGACTGCGGGAGCGCTGCCGGAACGTGGCGCCGGAAGGATCGTCTACGCGATCTTGAGATCGGAAAGAGTACGACTACATCACCCACGAGAATCTGCTCTCGTTAACCGCTTTGGAATCTTCGAGGGTAAGTTATTCCATCGACTCGTTGCTACAATCTAGTAGATAGATCTTGGCTTGTTTGTTTGTATGCGATAGAAATTTTTTGTTTTCCATGCTACGAACCCCTACACCAAGATGTGATGTGTATATTGTATTCGATGATCATGTTTTGTAATGTTTCATGACTTGCATGTCGATGAGTACACAACCGGCAGGAGCCATATGGTTGTCTTTATAATTGTGTATGACCTGTGTGTCAACTTCTTATACGCCATGTAGTAGTTTTCACTTTATCGCTAAGTAGTTAGCAATAGTTGTAGTTGCTATTCGTGGTGGAGGCAATCATGGTGGAGTGATGGATATCATGTCGGCACGCACAAGATGGAGATCATTGCGCGGAGATTGGCTATACCATGTCACATAAAGTTATATGCATGTGATGTTTATCCTTTTATGTATCTTATTATGCTTAGATCGCGACGGTAGCATTATAAGATGATTCCTCACTTAAAGATCAAGATAAAACTGTGTTCTCCCCATGTATGCACCATTGAGAAAGTTCATCGTGTCCAAGCATCATGTGATGATCGGGTGCTATAGACTCTACGTTCACATACAACGGGTGCAAACCAGTTTTGCACACGCGGAAATACTTGGGTTTGACTTGACGAGCCTAGCATGTAAAGACAAGGCCTCGGAACACATGAACCGAAAGGTTAAGCATGAGTCATATGAATGATATGATCGACACTTCGTTGTCCACCATTGAAGCCACATCTCTTCTCGTGAAGATCGGATTAGGTGTGGTGTATTTGGATCGTGTTCACTAAACAACTTGAGGGATGTTGAATTTAGTGGGAGTTCATCTAGTAATTTGATTAAAAGTTGAACTAGTTATCATGAACATAGTCTAATTTGTACTTGCAAATATTGTAGATCAAATGGATAAGTCCAACTTCAACTTCAACGTTTTTGCTGAGAAGGAAAAGCTTAGAAACAATGGGTCTAACTTCACCAACTGGTTCCGCAATCTGAGAATCATTCTCTCTGGCGGTCAAAAGGACTATGTCCTTGAAAATGCGCTAGGTGACGCCCCTGCTGTAGATGCGCCGGCTGATGAGAAAGCTGTCTATCAGTCGCGCAAAGATGATTATGGTGTGATTAAGAGCACCATGTTGTTTGCCATGGAATCGGACCTTCAAAATCGTTTTGAAGACTATCCCGGGCCCTTTGAGATTCTTGAGGAGCTGAAAACCATGTTTCAGACTCAGGCCCGTTCTGAGAGATATGAGATCTCTGAGAAATTCTTTAACTGCAAGATGGAGGAAGGGAGTTCCGTTAGTGAGCACGCCATAAAGATGTCGGGCTACACTTAACGCCTTGAGCAACTGGACTGCAAGATTCCAGAGGAGCTCAAGATTGACAGGGTTCTGCAATCACTCCCTCCCAGCTACAAAAGTTTTGTAGTGACTCATAATCAGATTGGTTCCACTGATACGATCACCGAGCTCTTCGCAAAGCTGAAGGCTGCGGAGGTGGACATCAAAAAGGATAATCATGTGCTGATGGTCAACAAGCCCCCCACCTTCAAGAAAGGTAAGGGTGCAAAGAAGCCCTTCAAGAAAGGCGGCGGCAAGCGCGTTGCCCCTGCTGAGAAGAAGCTCAAGTCTGGACCCAAGCCGGACACTGAGTGCTTCTATTTTAAGGACAAGGGTCACTGGAAGTGCAACTGTCCGAAGTACTTAGCGGACAAGAAGGCTGGCACCATCAAAGGTATATTTGATATACATGTTATTGATGTTTTCCTTACTAGCCCTCGTTGTAGTGCCTGGGTATTTGATACTGGTTCAGTTGCTAATATTTGTAACTCGAAACAGGAGCTACGGAATAGACGGCGGCTTGCAAGGGATGAGGTGACGATGCGCGTTGGCAACGGATCAAGAGTTGATGTGATGGCCGTCGGCACGCTCTCCTTAGTTTTACCTTCGGGATTAGTTTTAAACCTTAATAAGTGTTATTATGTGCCTGCATTGAGCATGAACATTATTTCTGGATCGTGTTTATTGCAAGACGGTTATTCATTTAAATCGGAGAATAATGGTTGTTCTATTTATATGAGTAACATCTTTTATGGTCATGCACCTTCTATGAATGGTTTATTTCTTCTGAATCTCGAAAGGGATGAAACACACATCCATAACATTGAGGCTAAGAGATGCAAAGTAGATAGTGATAATACTACTTATTTGTGGCACTGTCGTCTAGGTCATATTGGTGTAAAGCACATGAAGAAACTCCATTCTGATGGACTTTTGGAGTCTCTTGATTTTGAATCATTTGACACATGCGAACCATGCCTCATGGGCAAGATGACCAAAACTCCGTTCTCCGGTATGATGGAGCGAGCAACAGACTTGTTGGAAATCATACATACCGATGTGTGCGGACCGATGAGTGTTTCGACGCGCGGTGGATATCGCTATTTTCTCACTTTTACCGATGACTTAAGTAGATATGGGTATATGTATTTAATGAAACATAAATCTGAAACATTTGAAAAGTTCAAAGAATTTCAGAATGAAGTGGAAAACCATCGTAACAGAAAGATTAAGTTTCTACGATCCGATCGTGGAGGTGAATATTTGAGTTATGATTTTCTCACGCATCTTAAAGCAAGCGGAATCGTTTCGCAACTCACGCCACCTAGAACACCACAGCGCAATGGTGTGTCTGAACGCCGGAATCGAACCCTATTAGATATGGTCCGATCAATGATGTATCTTACTGATTTCCCGTTATCATTTTGGGGTTATGCATTAGAAACCGCTGCATTCACTTTAAATAGGGCACCATATACATCCGTTGAGATGACACCGCATGAACTGTGGTTTGGTGCTAAACCTAAGTTGTCGTTTCTTAAAGTTTGGGGATGCGAAGCCTACGTCAAGAAGTTGATGTCGGACAAGCTCGAACCCAAAGCGGAGAAATGCGTCTTCATAGGATACCCTAAGGAAACTATTGGGTATACCTTCTATCACAGAACCGAAGGCAAAGTGTTTGTCGCAAAGAACGGTTCCTTTCTTGAGAAGGAGTTTCTCTCGAAAGAAGTGAGTGGGAGGAAAGTAGAGCTAGACGAGGTTGTTGAACCTTCTCTTGAACTGGAGAGTAGCGCAGCACCTGAAATTGTTCCAGTGCCGCCTGCACCAACAATAGAGGAAGCTAATGACAAGGATCATGAAGCTTCGGACGATGCTGCTACTGAACGTCGCAGGTCGACAAGGTCGCGTGCCCTTCCTGAGTGGTACGGCAACCCTGTCTTGACTATCTTGTTGGTAGAAGACAGTGAACTTACGAACTATGAGGAAGCGATGATGAGCCCAGACTCTGAGAAATGGCTAGAGGCCATGAAATCCGAATTGGGATCCATGAGCGAAAACCAAGTTTGGACTTTGGTGGACCCTCCTAGCGACCAAAAGGCCGTTGAATGCAAATGGATTTTCAAGAAGAAAACGGACGCGGATGGTAATGTTACCGTCTATAAAGCACGGCTTGTCGCGAAAGGTTTTCGACAAGTTCAAGGTGTTGACTACGATGAGACTTTCTCTCCCGTAGCGATGTTTAAGTCCATTCAGATTTTATTAGCAATTGCTGTATTTCATGATTATGAAATATGGCAGATGGATGTCAAGACTGCGTTCCTCAATGGCAACATTGATGAAGAGTTGTATATGATGCAACCCAAAGGTTTTGTCGATCCTAAGGATGCTGATAAAGTGTGCAAGCTTCAGCGTTCCATTTATGGACTGAAGCAAACATCTCGGAGTTGGAACCTTCGTTTTGATCAAGTGATCAAGAGCTTTGGATTTGTTCCAAATTGCTACGAAGCTTGTATCTACAAGAAAGTGAGTGGGAGCTCGGTGACATTTCTGGTACTATATGTGGACGACATATTGATTATTGGAAATGACATTAACATGCTTAACGATGTGAAGAGTTATTTGAACAAGTGTTTTTCAATGAAAGACCTAGGTGAAGCTGCTTATATATTGGGCATCAAAATCTATAGAGATAGACAAAGACGCCTGATAGCTTTAAGCCAGAGTACATACCTAGACAAAGTTCTGAAAAGGTTCAGAATGGATAAGGCAAAGAAAGGTTCAGTGCCTATGTTGTTAGGTAAGATATTGAGCAAGGCTCAGTGTCCAGCTACGGTAAATGATAGAGAAGCTATGAGCAAAGTGCCTTATGCCTCGGCCATAGGTTCTATCATGCATGCCATGCTGTGTACTAGACCGGATGTGTCCAATGCTCTTAGTTTGACGAGCAGATATCAAAGTGATCCTGGAGTGGAACACTGGACAGCCGTGAAGAACATCCTAAAGTACCTAAATAGGACTAAAGAAATGTTCTTAGTCTATGGGGGTGATGAACAACTCGTCGTAAAAGGTTACGTCGACGCTAGTTTCGACACCAACAAGGATGATTCTAAATCTCAGACAGGATACGTTTATATTTTGAATGGAGGAGCTGTGAGCTGGAGAAGCTGCAAGCAAAGCGTGATCGCGGGATCTACAGTAGAAGCGGAATACATGGCTGCTGCAGAAGCGTCAAGTGAAGGAGTTTGGATCAGGAACTTCATCACTGAGCTTGGCGTGGTTCCAAGTGCATTGGACCCACTGGAGATATTGTGTGACAACACTGGCGCCATAGCACTCGCTAAGGAACCAAGATATCATCCAAAGACCAAGCATATCAACCGCAAGTTTCATATAATCCGAGATTATATAGCAGATGGAGATCTGAAGATTAGCAAAGTACATACTGATCTGAATATCGCAGATCCATTGACTAAACCTCTTCCACGTGTAAAACATGATCAGCACCTTAGTGCCATGGGTGTGAGATTGTTGCCAAATGTAAACTAGATTATTGACTCTAGTGCAAGTGGGAGACTGTTGGAATTATGCCCTAGAGGCAATAATAAAGATGTTATTATTATAATTCTTGTTCAAGATAAAGTTTATATTCCATGCTAGAATTGTATTAAGCAGAAACTTTAATACTTGTGTGGTTTGTGAATAACACCGTGTCCCTAGTATGCCTCTATGGACTAGTTCATTGATTAATGATGGTTAAGGTTTCCTAACCATAGACATGAGTTGTCTATTAATAATGAGATCATATCATTGGGAGAATGATATGATGGACAGACCGAAACTAAGCGAAGCAATTAGATCGTGTCATCGTGTTCATCTTTGCGAAGCTTTTCTTATGTCAACTATTGTATTCCTTAGACCATGAGATAATACAAATCCCTGGTATCGGAAGAAAGCTTTGAGGTCATCAAACGTCATCCTATGAGAGGGTGATCATAAAGGTGTCTCTCAGGTGATCGGAAAGTACCTGTTGGGTTGTATGTATCGAGATGGGATTTGTCCCTCCCAAGTCGGAGAGATATACTTCGGGCCCACTCGGTAATCGATATCAACACCGCTTGCAAGCATGTGGTTAAGGAGTTAATCACAAGGTGATATCGGATTACGGAACGAGTAAAGTACTTGCTGTGAACGAGATTGAACTAGGTATGACGGTACCGACGATCAAACCTCGGGCAAGTAAAATATCGCGAGATGAAGGGAATATATATATGGGATTGATTGAATCCTGGCATCGTGGTTCATCCGATATAATCATCGAATGTGTGGGAGTCAATATGGGTTTCCAGACCCCGCTGTTGATTATTGATATAAGATCATGTCTGCATGTTCTCGAACCCGAAGGGTCACACACTTAACGTGTCTCGACGCTAGGATAGATTGGATAATTGGTTTATGAGTTTTTGTTCGGAGTCTCGGATGGGATCCGGGACATCACGAGAGGTTCCGGAATGGTCCGGAGAATAAGATTCATATAAGGCAATGCAGTTTTTGGAGTTCGGAATTGTTTTGGGTTAATCGGTATTGTACCGAAAGCTTCTAGAACCTTCCGGAAGGGGACCAACGTGGCCCCACCTGCCGGGAGGGGGCATGGTCCTATGAGGGAGTGACCTGGCCGCATTGGGCCAGGGGCACAAGGCCCCATAGGGCCCAGCCGGCCAAACCTAGGGGAAACCCTAGGGGAGCTTCTAGAACGATGGGGGGAACTTGCCCCCCACTCTTCCCTCCTTGGCCGCCGGCCTAGGCTTGGGGGAGGGGCTAGGGTTGGCGCCCACCCCTCTATATAAAGAGGGCTGGGGGCGCACCACCCCCTTACACCTCCTCCTCAAGCCCTAGCCGCCCTGCTGCCCTCCTCTCTCTCTCTCCCTCCCGACTGCACGTAGGCGAAGCCCTGCTGCAGAAACTCTCCACCACTTGCACCGCGCCGTCGCGTTGTAGATCCAATCCGTATCTCCACCATACTTGTTGGACCGAGGAAGGAGGAGACGTAGAGGTGCCGCACGTGTGCATCTCTCGGAGGCATTGCCACTTGCGATGTTAGATCGGATCGGATCGCGAGGAGGAGAAGCGAGTATGACTACATCACCCACGTTCCGACGAACGTTCCGCTGTGCGAATCTTCAAGGGTATGAAGATCTCATCTAACCCCCCTCGTTGTTTGCATCTCCTAGATTAGATCTTGGCTTTCCCGTTCGCATCCGTAGAATTTTTTTGATTTACTATGTTGCAAAAACCTTCAGAGGGGTGCGCCCCTGCCCACCTTATATAGGGGGCTGGTCGGCCCCCTTGTCCCCTCCTCCAAGCCCTAGGCGGCGGCCCCAAGGGTTGGAGTGGGGGCAAGTTTCCCCCTTCTTCTAGAAGGGTTCCTAGGGTTTCCCCTAGGGTTTTGGCCGGCTGGGCCTATGGGGCCTTGTGCCCCTGGCCCAATGCGGCCAGGGCACTCCTCTTAGTCCCACACAGGCCTCCGACAAGTGGGGCCAAGTTGGTCCCACTCCGTAAGCTTCTAGAACCTTCCGGTACAATACCGATAAACTCCGAAACTATTCTGAAATCCAAAAACTGCTTTCGTTTATATGAATCTTATTCTCCGTACCATTCCGGAACCTCTCGTGATGTCCTGGATCTCATCCGAGACTCCGAATAAAAACTCATAAACCAATTATCCATTCTAACCTAGCGTCGAGGCATGTTAAGTGTGTGACCCTACGGGTTCGAGAATATGTAGACATGATCTTCTATCAGTAATCAACAGCGGGATCTATAAACCCATATTGACTCCCACATATTCATTGATGATCATATCGGATGAACCACGATGCCAGGATTCAATTAATCCCATATATATTCCCTTCGTCACGCGATATTTTACTTCCCCGAGATTCGATCGTTGGTATCGACATACCTAGTTCAATCTCGTTCATATCAAGTACTTTACTCGTTCCGTAATCCGATATCACTTTGTGATTAACTCCTTAACCACGTGCTTGCAAGCGGTGTTGATATTGATTACCGAGTGGGCCCGAAGTATATCTCTCCGACTCGGGAGGGACAAATTCCATCTCGATACATACAACCCAACAAGTACTTTCCGATCACCTGAGAGACACCTTTATGATCACCCTCTCAAAGGATGACGTTTGATGACCTCAAAGCTTTCTTCTGATACCAAGGAGTTGCATTATCTCATGGTCTAAGGAATACAATATTTGACATAGAAAAATCTTCGCAAAGATGAACACGATGACACGATCTAATTGCTCTGCTTGATTTGGGTCTGTCCATCATATCATTCTCCCAATGACATGATCTCATTATTAATCGACAACTCATGTCTATGGTTAGGAAACCTTAACCATCATTAATCAATGAGCTAGTCCATAGAGGCGTACTAGGGACACGGTGTTGTTCATAAACCACACAAGTATCAAAGTTTCCGCTTAATACAATTCTAGCATGGAATATAAACTTTGTCATGAACAAGAATTATAACAATAACATCTTTATTATTGCCTCTAGGGCATAATTCCAACATGTAGTACCTATGGAAATCAGATTGCAAGGTATCCACCCTATCCACGATTTTAGTCACCAATGGGAGAAGATCATCCTTCTTCTCTATCTCCTTGAGGCGGTGACGGACTTCAAAGCGATGGAGTAGCTCCTACTTCTGATATATCTCTAGTGCCCACACACGCTCCTTTGTCCTAGGGACAACTTCTTCTTCCTCATACATTGTTGATGGATCGGGGAAGTAGAAATTGTTCCTCCACTCTTCTCGAGGCTTCACCCTCATACGAGCGCCAATGGTAGGCTTCAAACGGGGCAACACCGGTTCCTTGCTAGCACCTACACCAATGTTAGGTATTTCCTTACGCTTGTGCGGCCTAGGATCCATGGTGATGAACTTGACCGTCTCCACACGCCCTTTTCCATGTGGCTTGTGGCCTTCTCTCTCTTCTTGAGTTCTCTTCATCGCCGCCCAGTCGATCGCTGGGGGATCATAGACGTCACGGATGACGTAGATGTCCCTCCAGCGTTCGTCGGGATCACTGTTGTAGAAGCTTGGCTCGACGTACTCTTTGTACCCTGGGCTAAACCTCTCCACCTCCTCATCGTTGTCCTCCATAGACGGGCTGCAAGAAGGTCCTTGGGAGCAATGAGCCCCAGGGGTTTTCCACGGCCTGGGACGGGATATAGCATGGCTAGATTTGTTCCGGGTGATTGTGATTAGAGAGAGGCACAATGACAGTATATAAGAGGGGTCAGAGGTCGGTAAAACTCGCGAGAAACACCAAATTCACACCCAAGAAAAGAATCCTAAAAGAATAGGAAAATAAATCACGATTTTGGAGGAGTCCTTCCGCGTAACGACCAACTATACGGTTGCGGCCCGTATAGCTTCGGCCGTATAGTTGATTCCGGGCAGGTACTTCCAAAAATCTTGAGTCCAGGTCGGTTAGGTTACTGACTAGGAACCGACAAAATGTTGTTTTTTTAGATGAATAAATTAGAACGAAAAAGGGCGATGATACAGAAGCTTTAACGACCAACTATACGGCGGAAGATTTTTCTCTGGCCGTATAGTTGCGCTCATATAGATACTAGACATTGAAAAATATTTCGCAAGGGGGTACAGTACCTTTAACGACCAACTATATGGTGGGATATTTTTCTCTTGCCGTATAGTTACGCTCGTATAGTTACAAAAACCCCTCTAAAACTTCAGAAAAACAAGAGAATTCAAAGGCAAAAAAATTAGAAGTAGAAATTGTGAAGATAAATCACTTATTAGAGAAAGAAAACTTACCTTCCACTTACTATTTATTTAGTCAGGAGTGACAAGCTCTTCCAACAACAAGAACTTCTTATTTTTGGGAGGAATTGACCTTAGTTCATCTAATAATTCTTAAAAATGAAAATCACCAAGACTAAAGCTCCTCTCAATAATATTGGTGTCTTGCTGGGCAAATATAGATGCTGCATCCACTACCTTTGCTTCTTGTCTCTGCATAATCTGCAACTCAAATTCTTGAAGTAAAAGATCCAACGGATCAGTCTTGGCTTATGAATCTTCCTTTCAAGGAGTTCTTTTAAACCATCACGATCCGTATAAACTCTTACTTTTGCATCAATTATATAAGAACCAAATTTATCGCAAGATAAAAATACAGCAAAGAGTTCACTTTCTTCCTTAGGATAATTCTTTTGAGCACTATTGAGAGTTCTACTAGCATGATGTATAATATTAAATATGCGACCTATGTGTTATCCCAGAGTTGCTCCTACAACATCATCACTAGCTTCACATATTAAATCAAAATTCATATCCCACATAGGTGGTTTAATGATAGGGGAATGAGATAAAGCATATGTAAGTTTATCAAAGGCAATAAGGCATTTGTCATCAAAATTAAATCTTACTCCCTTTTGCAACAAATTAGTTAAAGGTTTGGAAATTACAGAGAAATTACTAATGAACCTTCTATAGAAACCCACATAACCAAGAAAACTTCTTATACCTTTATGTCCCTTGGTTGTGGCATTCTCTCTATTGCTTCAACTTTAGCCCTGTGTACTTCAATACCCTTACCTAATACCTTATGTCCAAGGACTGTGCCTTCTTTGACCATAAAATGACACTTCTCCTAGTTTAGAACAAGATTGGTTTCTTCGCAATTCTGCAAAATTATTTTGAGATTATCCAAGCAACTAGAAAACAAAGTTCCATAGACATAAAAATCATCCATAAATACTTCCATTATCAGTTCTATAAAATCTGCAAAAATAGCAGCCACATATATTTGAAAAGTAGCTGGAGCATTACATAAACCAAAAGGCATGCGTCGGTAAGCATGTAAACCATAAAGACTAATGAAAGTTGTTTTAAGTTAGTCATCAAGATGAACAACTATTTGGGAAAAACCGGAGTACCCGTCCAAGTAGCAAAAATGAGCGTGGCTTGCTAACCTCTCTAAAGTTTGATCTATGAACGGTAAAGGATAGTGATCTTTCCTACTATCCTTATTCAATTTCCTGAAATCTATGCACATCCTATGTCCAACAATAGTTCTAGTAGGTTATCAATTCATTGTTTTTATTGGGAACAACAGTAAAGTCGCCCTTCTTAGGAACACAATGAACAGGACTTACCCTTTCACTTTCTTCCACATGATATATATACCTGCATCCAGTAGGCGTACTATTTATTTTCTTACCACTTCTTTCATTTCAGGCTTCATCTTTCTATTAAATTCTGCAACCGTTTTAGCACCTTCCTCCATAAATATTCGATGGACGGTTATCATGGGACTAATGCCCTTCAAATCGTCCATTGAGTACCCAAAGGCCTTACGATGCTCCTTAAGTACTTTCATGAGTTCTTCTTCTTCATCCCCTGAAAGTTTAGCACTAATAATAATAGAGAATTTATTAGTATTGTACAAAAATCTATATTTAAGATTATCTGGTAAAGTTTTTAATTCTGGGGTTGTAATTCTTCATCCCCTCTCTTTTCTGTCTCTTCAAAAGCTTCATCAGTTGTAGGTTCTAAAATGGGAAGTGAATCAAATTCACTTTCTAATTCTTCTAGATACCTTTCCTCCATAATTATTTCTTCACAATTTGAGTCTTCATTTATTTCTTCTTTTTGTTTACTAAAGAAGAGAGCCGCCATCTCCTCAATAGTTTTATCTTTCTCTTCTTCTTGTATAATTAGAGGTTTGTCTAAATTTGGAAAAGTGGAATTCTTTTTCCACTTTCCCAAGCTTAAGGGATACAATCTCCTTTTTGAAGTCGATTGTGGCACCTACATCGCTCAAAAAATTTCTTCCAGATATAATTGGGCAAAGAGTGTCAGCTGGCATACCAACAACTACAAAATTGATAGGGAAATTTTTATTGCCAATTGTGACAGTTGCATCTTCAACTACTCCCATTGGAATTCCAAGATTTTTATTGGCTAACATGATTGTCATATTAGTATTTTCTATTGTAGCCGGTGCTATTTCTTCTTTTATTTCTAAGTAAAAATCATAAGATATAACATTAACTGTGGTGCCAAGATCACATAAACCGTAATGCAAGATTTATTTAAATATGCAGGGAAGAATAGGCTTACCCACATCTTTTACCTTAGTTTTACCTTTAACCAATATAGAAGTGTCTTCATCAAGTTCAGCTATGTTACAATGTGCATACATAGGCATAATTGCTTCCTTGGTTACCTCTTCATCTTTGGTTTCATCTAGATGTTCTTCAACTTTTGGCACACTTTCCTATTCTTTGTTCTCCTATACTGCTTTAACCTGTTCATATTCCAAAATATGCTTATGTGCAGTGTTGGGGAAATGCATCTCATACATTGGTTCTAGGGAGGCCAATGTTGCTTTAACTTCTCTTTTCTTCTTAGGTTCGGGTGGTGGATCATACTTGGACGAACCCTCTTTTGGAGCTTTGATGTGTTATGTAAAATCTTTAACAACTTGCAACAAAATATCTGAATCTAAATAAAGTTCTTTAGATAATTCATTAACATGGCCCTTCCTATTATAGTCATGAATACAATCATAATATATTTTTGTGCCTCCTTCACTTCCTAGACCAAAATTCCATGAACTCTATGATCGCGAATTCTATTGAGTAAAGCCCAAGCTTTAGTTGTGGGTAAATCCATAAAAGCTCCTCTCGCGCAAGAGTCTAGTTCAATTTTATTAGATTCAATTAAACCACCATAAAAGATATGCAATAAATACCATTCAGGCAAATTATGATGAAGACATTGATTAAGTAAATCTTATATAAGATCTTACTAGTCCTTCATTAGGACGGTTCCTCCAAGTCATTATAAGATGCCTGATTTCAAAAGATTTTGATAATGGATAATATTTGGATAGAAATTCACAAGCTAAATTATCCCAGGTAGCAGTGGCTTCTGAGGGTAATAATCTATACCATGAGAGAGTTATTCTAGTCAAAGTCTAACTAAAAAGTTTAACCCTTACCTCATTGGCGTTATACCTCGGTATTTGGAAAGTGCCACATATATCTTTGAAGCATGCAATATGCTCATATGGATCAGGATCTTCTTCATCTCCTGTAAATTGCTTCTTGTGTAGGATACCAAGTAGTAGAGGATTTATTTCAAACCTCCTTGTCTTCTCACTGAAGTTGTCTCTTTTATAAATATCATAGGGCTTCCCAAAGTGGCTGAGTGGGTTAGCACTAGTCTAATGCTCAAAATCCATCATGTTTGTGCAAACCTGTAACTGGAAATCAAACTTAGCAAAACTAAAATAAATAAGCAAAAACTAAAAGACTTACAACACTTAGCTCCTCGGCAACGACGTCACAAAATAACTTGATGACTGCAAGTGCACAGATCATTTGTAGCTAGTTTCGAAATAAAGATATCGATCCCACAGGGAGCAGGAGTCTGAAGTCTAATAACTCTTGAAATAAATACTAAAATAGAAATGCCAAATAAAGTTCTAAGTAACGAGATAAAATGCGAGTGTTGTGTAAAAAGGTGTTTTTGGGTTTTTGGTATAAGAGAATAATGAGTAAAGTAAACAAAACTGAAGACATAAAGTAAGTATCGCGTATGTAAAAGATATTTGAAACTTCTGTGGCGAAAATCGTTCTCAAAGATTAGCGGATACACCACTAGCATTATAAAACGCTATGGTAAAGATTATTATTATGAACATTCTCAACTATGTATGTGTGGGAGGAACACCGTATTTGCACAAATAGGCAGCAACTACTGCTTATATCATCCTCATAACCACAGTAGACAGCAATCAACATCAATTGAATACCACGCTATTAGGGATTTAATCCCGCAGGACGTATCCCATGGCATGGATAGTGTTTTGTGAGTTTCCTCGATTCCCAAGTTGATACGTAAGGAGTGCCAATGGCTTTATAGTCACTGTAAGTGCTAACACACCCCCGTCTACCAATAAGTAGTCCCCTTTATCAAGTCCCCACAAGAGGCAAATATTGAGAGGTCGACTTCTCCCAACATCAAGATAAAGACAACCTAACACATGGTCACAGCGATAAATATCATAATAAACTTTATCTTATTTCAGTCTCATGCTAGGGTTTCTCCATCTCCCCAAGAACTAATGATCTACTCAGACATAGAGGCAATCAACATCATGGTAAAAACAATGGAATCTATCATAGATGAATAGTACTTGTATAAATCAACAACAAAATTATAAGACAAGATGTAGATGGGATGGATGGAGATGGTGGTGATGCAGTGGTTGATGATGAAGACTGATGCCGTAGCCTCCTGGATCTATGGCAAAGATGGATCCTCGGTGGATGAGTTCCCCCTCTAGATGCCTTTCGGAGGTGAGGTTTCGGTGATTTTTGGGTGTTTTGTATGTCGTATCTCCAATCCAGTTGCACGGAGTGAAACTATTTGAGGAGGCGGTGTCGGTGCCAAGTATACGGTGAGAACTTTACGGCCAAAAAAATTATTCCTGTTGTATAGTTGGTCGTTAAACCCACTGTATCCTCCAATTGCTTCAGGTTTTCTTCTGGTATTATTAATATTTTCTAAATAAGAAATTTACGTTGTTTTTGGTTCCTTTTCACTCCAATATAACTGGTCCAAGAATTGTGTCCATCGTATCCATCATCTGATCTGATCCTGATAAAATAAACATAAAAGGTGCGCGCGAACGCCGTAAAATACCAAGATCCTACCACCACAATGAAAAATAATAATATAAAACATGATGCAAATATGCACTCATCAGGAGAGGGCATCAACGGCGTGCCCACGGGGAGGGGCTTCCACCCCTCCTCCCCGATTTTCTTCAGCTCCGTGGCATGCTTCCTCTGAGGATGCTTCATGGGGACGTTGTCTGATTGCTCAGCGGGGGGCAACCGCTCAGAACTTCACGCCGAGGCGCTGCCACTTGATCGCGGGAGGAGGGATGGCATTATCGACGACAGACGCCATGTTTGGGGGAGCGGACTGGGCTTCCGTGGTGGAAACAGCCTATGGAGGCACGAGAGAGTTCATGGCAACGACAGTGCAACGCGGAACTGGCTAAAGATGCGAGGGCGAGCAGATCGGCGACCGAGACGGCGACAGCTGTGTGGGAAGCATGCAAGGGGAAATGTCCCTCCCTCCAACAGAAGCGTATGGATGCGGTGAGCCGCATCGTGAACCCTCCATACGGAAAAGATGCATCATGGAAGCACGCATTTGCGGTGAACCGAGATGCTCTTAGAAACCACTCAGAAAGAAAAGACCCGATCCTTAACTTTAGAGACTTAGAGATTGCCACCATCATTCCTGAGACAAGAATGCAGGGCAACATCAACATGATCAACATCAAGTCAAAAATTTGCACGTCCAAAGGAGACAACCAGAAGAAAACCCACACCATCCGGCAGAGGGTGGATCAGTGTGGAGAACGAAGAACGAACCTTGTGGGAGATCTTCACACCTGGTGAGAAGTCCAGGATGAAGTGAAGGCTTGGAGATCCATGAAAAAAGAAATCGGCAAATGGCCCAATACACGGCAAAAATTAGTTTTCCCCGTAGTGAATTGACTCATTGTGCCTATATGAAACGACTTGTGTTGTATGGTTTTTTTCAATTTCTAGTACTACTACCAAACATCAAACTGCAGTATTCATCCATCTAACACTAGAATTATGATACTTTATAAGTGCAGAAATAAGTGATTTGGATTTAGCTAAATTCGAAAGGTTTAGTATATACATATATAATCCAATTCAGTTATTTTGGGACCGAGGGAGTACATCATTCGTCCTGGTACGATTTAGTGCTCCTCAGTTCCCTCTAGCCTTCACCTTGACGGGGAGGCCGTCCGCCATCCGCAGCGTCAGCGACGCCACCTGCCGTGGTCGGTACCCGCCATCCACCTCTAGCTCGAACTCCTCCAGCAGGCATGCCACAATGGACTTCATCTGAATGTATGCCATCTCCTTCCCAAGGCAAATCCTCGGCCCCGCGTGGAACGCCACGTACCGGAACGGGCTCTCCGGCCGGAACGTCCCCTCCGCCGGGTCCAGCCACCGTTCCGGCCGGTACGCCCGCGCGTCCTCACCCCACACGGACTCCATCCGCCCCATCGCGTACGAGTTGTATGCCACGAACCACCCCGCTCCCACCGCCGTGCCGTCCGGCAGCACGTCGGCGGCCTGCGTGGTTAGCATGTTAAGCGGCACCGGAGGGTACAGCCGCATGGACTCCGTGATGGCAGCGTGTACGTAGTGCATCTCCCTCAGCTCGTCGAGGTCGAAACCGGCATTGCCCAGATCGGCGTGGGCGCGGCGGCCGCGCATGGCGGCGACCTCGTCTCGGATGCGGCGCTCCACGTCCGGGCGTGAGGACAGCAGCCAGAAGAACCATGTGAGCGCGGAGGACGTCGTCTCCCGCCCCGCGAGCAGGAAGCTGATCACCACGTCGCGGAGGGCCGTCTCGGTGTAGCTCTCGCTCTTGCTCGCCATGAACCTGGACAGGAGGTCGTGCTTCTCGCAGCCCATGCTCATCTCTTCCCGCCGCGACCGGATGATGCGATCGGCGTAGCCATGCACTATGGCGATTGACTCGCGTAGCCGCCGCTCGGAGCCCAGATTAAACGCCTTCTTGATCTTCCAGAATCCCGGGACGGCGTACCGGAACCTTCCCGCGCTGAGATTGGCGGCGTCGCGGAACGCGTCAGCGAACCTGCTTTTCTCGATCGCAGCGCTCTCGGCCTCGAAGCTTGCGCCGTCGCCGTCTTCGTCACCGTCAGGGAGCTGGCACGGGTCGTGGTCGAAGGCGACGCGGCAGATATTATCGAACGCGTACCGCTCGAGCGTGTCCTGGATGTCGATTGGCTGGCCGGAGCTCACCGCACGGCGTAGCAGCGGGATGAGCCTGCCGTGAAGCTCGCTGTGGACGCTCTGGGCCACGAAGACGCGCAGGGAGCGCGTGTTGAACTCGTAGCTGGCCGCCTTCCGCTGCGAGCGCCAGGCCTCGCCGTCGGCGTTGAAGATGCCCCGGCCGAGGAAGTCGTGGAGCAGGGACGCGAAGCGCGGGCCCTTGGGGAAGTTGTCGAAGCCTGCGCGCAGGACGTGCTCCACGTTCGCCGGGTTGGCGGTGATGATGCCCCGTATGCCGCCCGGCCGGCGGAAGACGAGCGTGCACGTGGGCTGGGAAGCGAGGACCTCGGTCATCCAGTCCATTATGCGGTGGCGGTTCGCCAGGAACTGCGGCAGGTGGCCGAGCAGAGGGTAAGGCTGAAGCCCCGCCTTCTCGTCGACTCTCCGGGTCCGGGCAGCATGAAGGACCAAGACTGCGCCGAGGAAGAAGAGCGGTAGCAGCAGCAGCAAGGCTGCCATCGCCATTGTCACAAGCTAGGCTCTAGTGAACGTGTCGGGCAGTGCGTGGGGTTATCGACCTTCGTCGTTTGTTAGAGTGTAGGTGAACAGGGAGAAGATAAGCAAGGAGAGGAGAAAAAGGGTGTGGTGGTGAGCGAACCGGAACCGGTTGCGGTGGAGGCGCGCCATCGCCACAGATGAGTTCTTGTGCCGAGCACGCAAGTGCTGCCGGTCGATCGGTCGCCGTTATACCCTCCCCGTGGCCCATGGGCTCAGATTCGCTGATGTAAAGTCAGGTGACGTTATGTCACTGATGCATGGGCCCACATGTGATGGACCCGCATGTCACTCACACGACCGGTGCTGTCAAATGGAGGCCTGGTCCTTTCCAATACTACCTATACGAAAGACATAAAAATTAACGGGAGCTCATCAAATATGTCGTGTACCGTGCAATCGCGCCCGGTCTATTTCCTGGCCTACTATGTGTCGTAATCTGGTTGCCTTAACGGTTTGCTGTTCCGGATATTACACGCGTGCTCTTCCTCTGTTTTTGGCAGAGAGGATGTTGAGGACGTTGTGTGCTCTGCTCCTTCGTCTCCTTTCCGATCAACGCCACCGTTTTGTCCGGTTGTTCCGCCCTTGATGCATGCGTATTCTGCAGGGTTGGGATGGTGGAGCCTATCCGTTCTGCTCGGAGACACGTCCGCTTCTCTTTGGCCTCGCTCCCACAGGCTCCATAGCGTCACCGCGGTTTATTCTACCTGCCCGACGCGCTGGCTTCTCAGCCTCCCGTGCATGCACACCATGGTTCTGCTTGTGTCCCGACTAGAGCTTCGGTGTCTTCCGCCATTCTCGACTTCTCTGCTGCGTCCCCTACGGCCAGTGTTCCTTTCAGTGATGCTTCGATGGACCGGCCTCCGCCGGTTGCAGCTTTCGTGACTTCTGCGGCTGTTTCGATCAATATGCCTGCGGGTTTGGGTTCTCCCCGGCGGCAAGGCCCTGTTTTGTTTTCCTCTGTGTCGTCTGCTTCATTATTGCGTCACCCCCATTGTTTGGGCGACATTTCTTCTTCGCCGGTTTCTACCGGTGCCAGTTCTGTCGTGCCTTTTCCTGGGTTGTAGCATGGTTTACCTTCTTCTGGTCGATGGTGTGCCGGTTGTGCCTTCGTTCAGGACAGTGACTCTTCCTGTGGGAGTCACCATATCCAAAGTGACTCCGACAAAAGGATTGAAGGTCCTTGCTCTTGATGAAAATGGAGAGCCGACTATGTAGACGAGGAATATAGTGTACCAAGAGGTTCTTAGTAGTCTCTAAGCTATGTGCATGGGTTCTCTTCTATAGAATATCCTATCAAGTGCGTATTTTTTCTTAGGGTTTATATATTAATAGTGCCTACATACATTTCAATGTGCTGGGCAAGCGTCTAACCTAGCGGTGATCCCTTTAATTTTTCCCTATTACTAAATTTAATCGTCCCTTTGTTGTGCCAGGTACCATACTCATTGTCTTCTGTTGGGTGGTTTACTGGTTGTTGTTTTGCTGCTGCGATTTGGCTAGCCAGGCGTTCTATAATAAGAGATCAGCTAATCATCATCTATGGTGTGAGCCGATGTAATATGGATAGCTCTGCTAAGTAAGAGTACCATGATTTAGAGTAAATAATTAGAGCATCTCCACTCGCCTACCCAGGACGCCGATCCGGACGCCGAATTTCGGTTTGGACACCGAAAATCGGCCCAGTCGCGTATCCAGGGACCTGTTTTCGTCCGGATTTCGGCGTGTTTTGGTCCGGCCTATTCAGGCCGAACCCAGGTTCCCGGGTACGCCCTGAGGACGCCGGACGCCGCAAAAAAGGGCGTGGAACAGCTCTGTCGACGCGACATTCCCATTCCCACCCACTCCACTCGCCCAGACTGCCGCGAAGAGCTCCCAGCACCCCTTGTCGCCATGGCTTCGCCGGCGGAGCTCCTGCGCGCCGAGACATGCCCACGCCTCTAGCTACGCTCGCTGTAGTTGCCGCCCACCACCACGCCTTCCCCGCCGCCAATCTCGCCGACCTAGCCTTGCCATAGCTCTGCTTCGCTACATGCTCCCACCACAACGCCCGCCAAGTGTTCGGCATTTGCTGGATTCGGCCATGGACTCCGACGACGACAAGATACTCGTCATTGACTCCGACGAGGACGAGATACTCACCATGGACTCTGATGACGAGGAGATGCTCGTCGTACTCCTGGAGGAGGAGAGCGCCGAGGTCGCCGAAATATGTTGTATTTTCACTTCTGGCCGAACTATGTTTACATTTACCCCGAACTCTATTTAAAATTTCGCCGAACTTTGGTCTTAAAATGTTCTGTATTCATTGTATGACGAACTATGCCAAAATCTGGACGAACTTGAGCCGAATTTGAGCAGAAACGGGCGACCCGGGAACTCGGCCTGGGTACGCCAGTGGGAAACTGGGCGTACTCAGGCCGAAAATTTGCACCGTCCGGCCAAAGTTTGGTCCGGATTTCGGCCTGGGTTCGCCCAACGAGTGGAGATGCTCTTATGCTCCGTACTTAAAAGTTCTTCACATTTTTCAAAAGGATCTGACAAAGTGTTTACAAGTATTTTATATGTTCGTAAATTTTCCAGTGATAATTTTGAGATACTTAAAAGTACTTCACACTTCTCTGTAATGACCTGGCTCTGTGTTTACCAAGTACCATGAACATGTAACTACAAATTCACCCACTATGAACTATGATTAGTACATCTAAACAAAAACTATGATTAGTAGACAATTATGAGGTATTATGAATTCATAATACAAGAACCGGGCTGAGTTATTAGAAAGTTCTTCACGTAGAATCAAGAGGAGATCAAAACTAAATGAATCACACAAGATCTAGATGATACATCGAAGGAACATGGGGAAAATCAAGAAAAGAAGAAGAAGGAGGTCGTCGCAGCCTTGGCCCTGGTAGCTTGATGCGAGCGAGCTGGTTCAGCTCGTGTAGGGCCTCTACACGAGGGAGCTGATCAAGATCCGATGGGGAAATTGCGCGTGGTCTTCATCTCCGAGGAGTTGCAGGGGAGCTTGTCCCCGACATCCGAGGAAGCAGGGAGGAGGAAGGATGGGGTGGCGGTGTCTCGTGAGTCGGCGGGGTAGGGGTTGTGGCGCCATGCATTGAATAGGGGAGGCGATGACGTCTTTGTCAGGACGGGATGGAAGGAGGGGGATGGGGTCTGGTAGATTAGGGTTCTTCCCCTCTTATCCACTCTCCTGGCAGGACTACAGTCAATTTGCAGTTTTGGAGGGTTAATTTGAAAAATAATCAAGTGTGTATCTCGGTGCATGGACGGCCTGCCTTGGATATGCGTTGGCCGTCCAAACCGCTGGAGATGTCTTTCCCGTGCATCTCCCCATATGGAGTAGCACTTTTTCTTGAAAATTCCGTTGATCTATTAATAATCATCAATTGTAGTATAAAGAGTTTTAAAAGTAATAAAAATTACAAATGGGTCTTTGGACTATCTTAGCGACGACACATACACTAACAAAGCAGCAACACTAATGTTGTCGACAGATCGGGGAGGTAGCCTTCTCCTACAACACAAATCAAAGTAGTGGAGTTGACGAACAATGGTAAGAATGCAACTTAACATTATCGGTCAAATGTCACCCCTACTAACATACTCGCAAACCATAGACAATGTGAACAAGAACAATGCAGGAGTACACATGTGAACAAGAACAATGAGGTATTGGGTATAGCTTGAATGCTCTTCGGTGCATGATGTCATGTATAAGTAGAAAGCGGGTACAAGGAGGAGCACTAATTATGTAGAAGGTATCCTTGTACACACCATCACACTTATACATGAACTACATGCAATAAAGATCATTAAACTCGGCACACTACCTCATAACATGCATCTAACAACATATCATCTGATCTACAACAACGTTCTAGACATGAGCACAACATGATTGCCTTACTCATACTACATCATGAATTAAGAGTTGCAAAATCTATCTATCTACCCAACACAAAATCTGATTTACCTCATCCTGATGCTATATCATGAAGTAGGAGGTGCAAAATCTACCATAGAACCTTCAAATCTACTCAAATCTAACAAATGCACACATATCTAAGCTACAAAAGAAAGGGTTAGATGTTACTCACATTAACCTACACACTGGAGGAGGAAGATGACATCTCAGAGACGTGGAAGAAGGCTTGCCGCCGCCGCAAACGTCCACCAACCAGAGTAGATGGTGTTGCTTACGTGCTCGCTGGTAAAGAAGCTAGCCGATATGGAGAGCTCAAAATGGGAAGATGGTGGTGGAACTCGTGGTGATGCGAAGGGGGGGTAAATAGGCAATGCGAATGAGTGGGAGGTGATGAAATTTCGCACACCATATTATCATGGATGCGCGAGAGATCCCCGCCATCTCTTGCTCACACGAGCTTGACACAACGTTTTCCCTCTGCGGTCGTGTAGAGATTGGCTCGCTGGAAACGGCGGTTCGGGAGTTCCCCCTCATGCAGGCTCCGAGGTGTTGGAGAATTTCAATGTTAAGTCAGATTTGGGTGTTATATTGTTAGGTTTAGTTTTGCTATGAAAAATTGTAGTCTAAAACAGTGTAAACTGCAGTTAGGTTCAGATTGTTAAACTAAGCAAATTTAGTCTAAAATGGTTTAAACTATAGTTCGTGGCTTCATTTTTGCTTCAGATTGGGTAACAACCGTGTACGCGTCCTTATATTTTCTTTGCTTTGCTTTCAGCCATTGGATGGGATGTGAAGGGTGGATTAGAGGGGGTCTGGCATGGCGTGCCATGCTATACTTCCGTCGTCCGCCATGCTATTTGCTATACTGCTATAATCCCGGTCTCTATGTCTCAAAGAACATTTTAGACTTTTGGTTCAGATGAACCACCGTCGTCCGCTGTCCGTCGTCCCCCACATCCTGGCGACGACACTGCCAGTGGAGGACGAAAATATCCTCCTAGAGATCCTCCTCCGCCTACCTCCGCTACCTTCATCACTCACCTGCACCTTCCTTGTTTGCAAGTGCTAGCGTTGCCTCGTTTCCGACCCCAAATTCATCCGCCGCTACCGCGTCCACTACCACAAACCCCCACTCCTTGGCTATTTCATCAGATGCCCTGACTAAATCTCCTTCAAATCCATGATGCGCATGCCCGACCTCATCACGTCCTTCTCGAGGCCGTCGTGTGGGATCCCATCACACACCACCATCGATGCATGGCCTTTCCACCCGACTTCGACGAAAACTATGCAATATGGGTTAGAAACGTCGCATTGCTCTGCGCTTTCGGTGAAAACCATGAACAAGTGTGCACGACGACTACGGTTTGCTCCCTTTTAAGCCGGTCTTGGTGCAAGGCACCGACAGGATTGGTGATCCCCAGCTTGCATTGGTTTATCTCTATGGTTCAGAGTCCGGGGTATGGGAAAATGTCATCTAGGAGCGACTAAACATTGTATTCATGACGCGAGTCCCAACATCTTGGTAGGTAATACACTTTATTGGTTGCTTGATGGGGTGAAATCCTTGAATTTGAATTCCAAAGGCAAAGCTTATTGTGAAAATGAACATCTCCAGTGGTTACGGCGCCTAGCTGAAAGGATACATATGTCGCCTAGAGGGGGTGAATATGCGATTAAAACTTTTTCGAGAGGGGCTCGACAAAGGCGGAATTAAACTAGCGTTTACTTTGTCAAGCACAACCTAGAACAACTAGGGTTCACCTATGTGCACCAACAACTTATGCTAAGCAATACAAGCAACAATGTGAAAGCATGATATAGATTACTTCAAGCACGAAGGCTACCACAATGTAAAGTGCATAAGTAAAGAGCTCGGGTATAGAGATAACCGAGGCACGCGGGGACGATGATATTTTACCGAGTTCCTCCCAACATGGAGTACGTCTCATTTGGAGAGGGGGTGGTATCTAACCACCTATGCCACAAAAGGCCTCCCTTATTCTCCGGTGAATCTCACCCTAACGGGATTGATCCACACTTCCACTATCGGTGCACTTGTCGGTGGCAACCGGAACCTCTCACAAGGTTGGGGCACTTCTCCACAACTTAATTGGAGGCTTCCAACAAACGCCACCAAGACCACAAAACCGTCTAGGGTTACAAGAACCCAAGAGGGACAAGCTTTAATGAATACCACGAACCAAATCCTCCGAGGAGAGCTCAAACCGATGCACCTAATGCAAATGGCAAAAACACCACAAAGGTGCTCCAATACCTCACTCTTAAGTTCCAACAAAGCTACTAAAGCTATTGGGGGAACAAGAGAGGAGGAATCAAAGAGGGACACAAAATCCCCCAAAATCTAGATCCCCAAAGATACACTCACAAAGAGATGTTTTGGTTTGGTCAAATTGTGGATCTAGATCTCCTCCCTCTTCCACTCAAATATGAGACAAAATCATCGGAGGGGAAAGATTAATCAAGCTTCAAAATCTAGAGCAATGTGGGCAAAACTTAGCCTAATAAAGGAGGAAGAAGCTCTCAAAAATACAAAAGGAGACAATATATAGAGGCCCCGATTTTCTGCCCGTTGGGGCCAGAAAACGGCCTGAGCCGGTAGTACTGGATGGGCCCGGTACTACCGCTCGACCACCCAGTAGCAAGGCAGCGTGCAGGAGCGAATCAGCAAGGCGCGCGCGGGATAACGCAGCCCATCCAAGCGGAGCCAGCGCGAGCGAGCGTGCAGCCAGCGAGGGAAGTAGTGCAGGGGATCGGGCGATAGCGGGGCCAGCAAGCTTGGCGGGCCAGCCTGGCGTGCGCGGGAATCAGCGGCAGCTGCACGCGCATGCGAGCAGGCGCGCGAGCGAGCGAGCGTGAGAGGCGGCCGCGCGCACGATGCAAGCCAGCCGCGGCCCGGCAGGCGCAAGGCCCAGGCGAGAGAGGTGGCAGGGGCGTCCGGTACTGGGCACGGTAGTACCGGACGGCCCAGAAAATTTTGTTTTCCCTTTTTCTTTTTAGAATCAAATACGAGATAATCAAATGGCTATAATTTTTTATTTAATTCCGATCGACCCGATTCCAATTGCGTTGGAAAGAGGACGACATGAGCTTCTCTATAAAAAGTGAAAATATTGGTTATCACGAAGTGAGAATGTATCAAGAATAATAATGTGAGATACCTCACTTGGTGAGAAACCGGAAAGCCGCCAAGATCAAAATCGTAACAAGATATAAACGGAAGATCCGACTTTGATGAACAAGAGTTTGTTATGGAGATTACCACAAGCTCTATATCCTCACATGAATAAGACCAAATAACAACCAAATACGATGATGCAAGTATGCAAAGGTTTGAACTCTCTCCGAACGATATGATCGAGTTACTCATTCGAGAGTCCCTCTTGATAGTACGGTTATCTATCCTAAACCCGGTCTCCCACACACAACATGAGACCGGCAAAAGGGAAAACCTATCAAGATTATACCTTTGCCTTGAGCATTCCACTTGAGCTCGATGTAGATGAACTTGACCTTCTCAAGATGGAACGCCTTTCTTGATTCCTCATCATCGAACCATGATCACCGAGGATGGCAAGCATCAAACATGGGATCTTCTATAGATGGCATATCTTCTTCGCATTTCATCGACCTTGAAGCCAACACATGCTCCAAACGATGTCAATGGACAAATCCTACAAGTATAACTTAATACACATTATTCCATAAAGATTGTCATTAATTACCTAAACCATACATGGGGGCCCACATGTTTTTCAATAGCATTTACCGAGGCCGTCCATTTGTCGGCGGAGGTTCGCACTGGCCGTTTTGCAAAATAACCCTCCACAAAAATAGAAATTGGCCGCAGTCCATAAGAGGGGAGTGGATAAGAAGCAAAATTTATCCCTAACCCCATAGATCCCACCCTGTCCCGGCACACCTCCTCCCAAACCCTGCACCCGGCCCATGATGAGACCACACATAGTCGATATGGGATCTGGGTGCCCTGTGGATCCCGATTTGGTTTTTGATTTTTTAGCATCTAGGGTTGTCGATCTTTCTACCTTCCTTTTTTCCTTGATTTTTGGTTCCTAGTTCCCTTGATTGGAAGAACTTTGTAAGTCAGTAGCCTGATCTTTGTGAATATTTATGAAGAACTTCTTGATATGTCTTAAATTTTCTACTAAAAGTCACTTTGGGAATACAAAGCACTTCATAAACACCTTTCTAGATCATTTTGTAAAATGGTGAAGAACTTCATAAACTGATAGAACTAGATAGCAAAAATCACTTGGAAATACAGAGTACTGCATTGCCAGATCGCTTTGCAAAATCGTGAAGAACTTCATAACAATTGCTGAAATGGACTGAACTTTCTAAGAGCAATTCATCATAGCTAAGGGTCTTTTTTGCAAAAAAAAAAAATCACCAATCTCCAAGCATCGGATGCGCGCTCAGCTTATTGGTGATCGCCAGCAGCAGTACCCCCTCATGGGGAGAAGTTTGATGACTTACAGATCTTGCAAAAACAGGGAGAACCGGTTTGGCTTTGCCATGTGGACAAAAATGGGCATAGAAATATGGGAGAGGAAGGGCAATTCTGACAGTGTTACCAGATGGGAGCGTCAGGACATTATCGAATTTGACAAGCTCCCTACACTACTACCTAGAGAATGTTTTCATCTAGCGGAGTTTGATGAGGACACCAATGTGATATCTCTGGCTGCAAACACTAGACGTACCTTCATGTTCCAACTCGAGTTTGATGCAGTTCAGAAGAATTTATGTAGGACATTACAGCCAGGTTTATCCGCACACAAATTTCTGTACAACGGGTAATACCCCGTCTCACTATTTTAAGAACCAATCCAGTTACTTTTGGTACATGTCTATAATATTATGTTTCAAAGATGAAATATTTTTCTTAACATTCAAAAGTTTTTCCTCCATAGTTTTGTTAAAAGCAGTTTGTTTACTAATAAAGTCTTTAAGCATGACTTCAAGTTCAGAGGGGCACTTCTATTATTGTTGTACGAATTTCCATAAGCATTGTCATTATTAGGAGGATAAGGCCTATAATTATTACTACCAAAATTATTCTTATAGACATTGTTGTTAAAATTATTTTTTTTAAGAAAGTTCACATCAACTTGCTCTTCTTAAGCAACCAAAGAGGCTAAAGGAACATTATTTGGATTAATATGAGCTTTTCCACTAACAAGCATAAACATGATAATATCAATTTTATCACTCAAGGGGGAGGTTTCTTCAACAGAATTTATCTTCTTACCATGTGGATCTCTCTCAGTGTGCCATTCAGAATAGTTAACCATCATATTATCAAGGAACCTTGTTGCAGCACCCAAAGTAATGGTCATAAAGGTACCTCCAACAGCAAAATCCAACAAATTTCTTGAAGAAAAATTTAGTCCTATATAAAAGGTTTCGATAATCATCCAAGCAGTCAGTCCATGAGTGGGGCAATTTTTTACCAAAGATTTCATTCTTTCCCAAGCTTAAGCAACATTCTCATTATCAAATTGTTTAAATTTCATTATTTCACTTCTCATAGATATAATCTTAGCAGGAGGGTAATATTTTCCAATAAAATCATCTTTGCATTTATTCCAAGAATCAATACTATTTGTAGGCAAGGATAGCAACCATTTTTTAGCTTTTCCGTTCAAAGAGAAAGGAAACAATTTAAGCTTAATAATATCTCCATCTATATCCTTATATTTTTGCATCTCACAAAGTTTAACAAAATTATTAAGATAAGCAGCAACATCATTAGAACTAGCACCAGAAAATTTCTCTTTCATAACAAGATTAAGCAAATCTCGCCTATGCTATTGCAGAATGAAATAGTAGTACTTTCATGTGGTGTGTTGTGTGAATATTGTAAAACCAATTTCCATAACCATGAAGCTGGTTCTAGACTGTCTGAACAAGCTAAAAAGAATTGTAGCCCTTGAACTTTAGCACGCATAGGAGTGCTGAAAATTGGTTTGGTTAATACAATTTTTCTGCTGTCACAGGATTCCAATGCAGCTTTTGAAGTGCCAAGATGAAGAATTTTGTATGCTTCGTTCTTATATGGCCATCTTGCATCGTGTGCCATATAACTGTCTAGTTTGGTAGAAATGACCATAACGATCTATCGTCGTCATATCCTTCGATCAGCCAAAGTTTGAGTTCACTTTAGTTAACGCATTAGACTTGACTCCTTCCACCTGATTTATGCAAGCAGTAATATCATGCTTTCTGGTTGCTTTTTAGTGAATTTTAGTGAGAAAGCTTGGCCTGTAGGTCCTTGATCAGTCCTTCAGTCATGTGGCCCAACGGAGTAAATTGAGATGAGTTAAATCCATGGTTAGTCACTGAACTTGTTTAGTGAAGTCAATACAGTCATCGTACAACGGAAATACAAGTTCATGGTCACTGAAGACGCGTCGGAGCGTCACTCGCAGTCACCGCGAACGTCGTAGAGATGTATTTGATGACGTGGCGCTGAGTGAGACCCACTGTCAGCCTCTAGTTGTGTTTCATTTGCAAAAAAGTCCCTAAAATTTACTTTTCTATAGACTCGGTTTACAAGTTACTCTCACTGACAGTGGGACCGAGTTGTCATATTCATCTTCTTCACAAACTCTATTTTCTCTTGTTCACGCCAATGGAGCAGCCATTGTACTCATCGGCCACTCGTGTTCCCACGATTCAGAGGAGGGCTTCCTCGACAGCAGCTGTGCCGCCTCAGCCCGCAGCCCATAGCCCTGCTCTATTCACCGACCATCCATGGACAAAGGACCAGATCAGGAGGAGAGATGGAAGGGAGTGCGGTCCCAGATGGCAATCGCTCCGCCCATCGATGAGCGTCTCCAGTGTCCCGGTGCTGCTGGACGACGGCGGTGGCGAGATCTCGTCGATGCCGAGCTCCATCCTCACCGTCTGCAGCTCGGACACCGGCGCCGCGTTCCGGATGCGTGGGCCTCCGCGGCGCTTGTCTGTTTGCGTGGCTGCATCCGCAGCGCCGATATGCACGGCCGCGGCGACCAGGTACTTGCCAAGGTCGAAGGATCTCCAGTTCTTGCACCGGGAAGCCCGGCTGCCTTCGGGCGGAATCCTGTTGATTTCGTTACCTTGGCAGCTTGAGGAGGCAGAGGCATCGCGCGGGCGCACTGGGAGCTGCGGGAGGACGAGCAGCTCGGACGTACTTCTTGCGGCGAGGAAACAGTGACCTCCATGAAATGCGCGTGGTCGAGCTAGCCATTGCGAGAGAGGTAGTACACCACGGCCACCTTCGTGGGCGGCGCACCATGTGGCCTGGTGGAGGTAGAGATGGTCTTGGGCGGCGGCGGGGAAAGGTGTGGGAGCACGCGCCGGTGTTGGGAGGTGTGGGAGCGCCGGCGTGCTCCATCGACGGCGGCGATGGCGTTGCATATTTTCAGAGCCAGGACAATGTCGGGGTGGGGATTTGGGAGTAGGTAGAAGATGGCGATTTTGCAAAAAGGACCTCGTATATATTGTTATTTTTTACCGATATGTTAATTTATTTGATAATGGGTGTCACGTCATCAAATACATCTTACAACGCTGCGGTGACTACGAGTGACGCTTCCACGCGTCTTTAGTGACCGTAAACTCGTATTTTTATTGTATAATGACCGTATTGATTTTGCTAAACAAGTCGAATGACTTACCATGAATTTAACTCAATTGAGATGCTATATCCGGTTCTCTAAATCGAGCAATTGGCCTCTGCTAATTGTTTCGATATTTGTTTTGCTGGCTAGGCCACTGCTTTTGCAGTTTCACTCGGACAAAAAGTAGGTGTTGACGCTTTGTATGTTGAAGGCTGAGTATGATTTACTACTAAACAAAAACCTTTACAAGATGCTTGGACAAAATAAAATGTGGCTGGACCACTCCGGCAGTAACATGTGTTGATGTATTGGTCTTGATGCGTCGTGATTGGCGAGCTATCCGCTTCCCCCTTTACCCATGATCTGACAGAGAATTGGGCATGAAGCTGCTGGGGGTGTGGTGTTTGATACCGGAAGAGATGTCTATGAAGGACAAGCAAGTGACGAAGGGATGAGAAAGAAGAGTGCGTCGGTTTGCTGAATAAGTTTGTTCTGGTAGAGTTTGAACTTCAGTAAAGTGATGTGGTAAAAAGAGTTTGGTTTTGTTTGTGGTAGAAGTGGATGTAAGGGTAGTTCGGTAGGTGTTTGCGAGAAGTGTGGAGCAAAGCCGACAGCGTGAGTCACTTAACTTGTACACCATGTGCACTTAAGTCACACATCTTAAAAACTAAACTAACCGGTTACCTAACTTGTAATCGTGTGCACCCGTGGACACAAACCTGGCGGCTAACCAGTTTTTGTCAAAACCTGTGACGTGTCCAACCCGTGAGTGTAAAAGCAAAAAGACTTTTGCAAAAACCATCCTACATTTGTATCTTGTTACATAACGATTCAATCACCATGTAGTTCATCCATATTTTTTATTTACAAATACGAAGAAGTATTCAAAATAATTAGACCGTGTGGGATTCAAACTGTTGATCTGCAAGCGTGACAAACATAGCCTAGCCACTACACCAAACGACCTTGCTCTTATATTACTCCAGAAAAATATGTATATAACAGATAAATATATTAGTGAAAAGCCTTTTTCTTTTGATCTTTTCACAACCCTGCACGTACAAATAGATCCATTCTATTTATCTTTTTAACACTAATTACAAGAATCGGACCTATTTATTTTCTTTATAAACGCAACACACACACACACGCATGCATTTGCGCTATCTATGGTTTTCTACAAAATGTTCATATAGTTATATAAATATTCATAAATTCACTTTAGAGGACGGGCTCACTCGAGCCTCTTTTTGAATTTTTCAAAAACTATCAAAAAAATTCAAAAAACAAATACCTACGTGTAGTCGCTAATACGAAATACATGTATGTAAATACTATTTTGTGTGCAGAAAAAAAGACAAATATCATAAAATTTGGAAAAAATGGAAGCCCATTTAAAATTACACCGTTTTCGTTCAGACCTGAAATCTTCACTTTTTTAGCGAGGATAGAATATAAAATATTTTCATATGAGTTTTCGTATATGTGTATTGTAAATTATATTGATAATAAAAATATATAAAGATCTCTTTTTGCAAAAGTTTGTCTGCTCTTACCCTTACGTGTTGGGCACGTGACCGGTTCTTGTCAAAACAGCTAGCAGAACGGTTTGTGACCACGAGCGCACATGATTGCAAGTTGTGTGACCGATTAGTTCCGTTTTTAAGATGTGTGACTTAATGCACATGCATGACAAGTTCAGTGACCCACGGTGCCATTTACTCAATCCAAAACTTATGTTACTATTTCGCTGGTTTCATGTGAATGAAATCGGGGGGCGGGAACGCCTTAATTCGAAAGAAAAAAGATTGAGTAGTATGATTTACACACAAAAAAACGGTTTACAAGTTGCTTTGACAAAATAAACCTGGACTCAAATCTGTTGGACCACTTGGGCAGTAGCTTGTGTTGACGTATCAGTCTCGATGCGTCGTGATTGGCGAGCTTATCTTCTTCCCCCTTTACCGCAATGATGATATGGCGGGAGAAGCCTGCCACTACAAGCATCACGACTCAAATCTGTTGGATGCCGACCGCTGAATGGCAGTAGGGAGTAGTTGTTACGATCGGAAGGAATAATTGAAATCCATCTTTTCGTCTGAAGAAAAAGTAGGAACGGCGGCAGGCTGATGAGGAGTGCAAAAGGGCTTCCGTCGATAGGTAGGATGTAGCCAAAAAAAAAAGAAGGGCCGAACGTTAAAGAGGCAGGAAGATGATCGTATATATTCCTCGAGTTGTCGCATGAGGAAGGATAAGATACGTGATGCGACACAAGGTGCAGCATGGACAGCCATTGTACTCACCCTTGCTCGAAATGCAGTGGGAGCAGTTCAAATTAGCATCGGTCGATTCTGTGGGCGTGGAAAGAGAGAGCGGAGAGAGCATGGTCATGTGAAGGAAGATTGGACAGAAACACAACCGGTTCCGTAAATTCATTTATCAGAATGCGGAAACATAAGCATTATTCAGAGTACACTGGAGACTCTTACAGAAAAAGAGTACACCGAAGGAAGAAAAAAAACAGACAATGGCCGCTAAATGAGACCTTTGTAAGGTACGCGAAGGAATCGAAAATACAAGGAAGCGAACTTTGACAATTTTGCGGAAATCAACCATCACCACCACCCTCGATCGAGAGAGTCGAGGACGCAGCAACCATCATCATCGTTGCCGTTTGTGTGTAGGTGTAGGTGTAGGGTGGTTGGTGTTCAGAGGAGGAGCGTGGTCTCGGCGATCATGGAGGTGACGACGTAGGGGTCCATGTTGGAGGCCGGCCTGCGGTCCTCGAAGTAGCCCTTGCCCTCCTTCTCCGTGTCGCGGCCCACGCGGATGGACGCGCCGCGGTTCGCCACGCCCTGCGAGAGCCAAGCCAAGCCAAACTGTTAGGATCACGTCAGGTCACACGTACGCGGAGCTTTGCACGATCGACAGACGGCGTACCCATTTGAAGGTGTTGATGTCGGCGGTCTCGTGGTGGCCCGTCAGGCGGCGCTCGTTGCCCTCGCCGTAGGCGGCGATGTGCTCCGTGTGCCGCTTGCCCAGCTTCTCGATGGCCTTCTTGATCACCTCGAACCCGCCTTCCTCCCGCATCGACTTGGTGCTGTAGTTGGTGTGCGCGCCGGCGCCGTTCCAGTCGCCGGGGATCGGCTTCGGGTCCAGGGACAGGACCACTCCGGCGACCTCCGTGATCCTCTGCAATTATCAATCAAATTCATCGTCGAATAATCGGAGCCAGTCAGTCAGTCAGTCAGTTGCAGCTCGGTGAGAATCGAATCGAACCGAATATATTCGGAGGTACCTCGAGGATGTAGCGGGCCACCCACAGCTGGTCGGAGGCGGCGATCCCGACGGACGGGCCGACTTGGAACTCCCACTGTCATCACACGCCACACAAGAATCAGGTTCAGGTTCAGAATTGGCGGCACACGCAACGGCCAGCAAATGTTTCTTTCTTTCTGACAAGAGAGTTGCTGCAAGAGGAGGTTTTACCTGTCCGGGCATGACCTCCCCGTTGATGCCGCTGATGTTGATCCCGGCGTAGAGGCAGGCCTTGTAGTGGGCGTCCACGATGTCACGCCCGAACGCCTTGTCCGCGCCGGCGGCGCAGTAGTAGGGGCCCTGGGGGCCAGGGTAGCCGCCCACGGGCCACCCAAGGGGCCAGTTCACGTCCTTCTGGAGGAGGGTGTACTCCTGCTCGATGCCGTACCTGTTTCGTTTTGGATTCACAGATTATAAGCCTACTATGATGAGCACTGTGACAATCAGATAACACTGATAAGTACTGAAAACTTGAACTCTGGGTAGAAGAAGTATGCGTACCATGTCACCTCAGCTGCGACCTTAGGGTTGTCGAAGATCTTGGCGGCATTGTTCCTCTTGTTGGTGGGGATCGGCACACCTTGTGGTGTGTAGCAGTCGCACATAACCTGCAAGGAATATCAGTTAATTTTTTTTCAACAAAGTAGTAGTAATTAAGAGCTAAATACAGCAGAAATTTGGGCTCTGCACTGGCTGAAGTTCTTCATTAATTCTTTAAGCAAAGATTTACTGATTGTGCTTGTCAAACAGTTGACCTATTGTTTGTGGAAAGGCCAACTGGTTGATCTTTTAGAAAATACCAGTAAGCACTAGGAAGCTGAACTGCAAGTTATGTGTTTAGTACCAGTAGGTCAACTTATGGAACTTTGGGGTGTTTATACTGCGTGCAACAGGGCACAACACCTGGTGCTTTTGTCCACTGTATCAGGACTCAGACTTGCTTACAAAAAGTAAGCTCCTAATAATTAGTATAACCGAATAAACAAGATTTTACCAAGGTTAAAAGTAACAAAAAAATATTTAATGATTCTTTTCAAGTACAAATTTTGTCCTTTGTAAAGAGCAAGGACTCATTTCCTCCTCAATTTTCTTACTTTAGGCCATCCTATACCCATGATGCATAACAAGTTCAGACTTCACAGTGAACCAATAACATGGAAGATAAAGCAGAGGAGCTTACAAGGATGTGGTCACCCCTCCTGAACGGGTCCTTGAAGATGGCCTGAGGGCTGCAGAGTCATCACCAAGTAGAACAACAGCTTGTAAGTAAGCAGCCAAGGTATAGAGAGTAAATAAAACCATTGGAGGCGGCGAAGGAACCGAGATCGTACTAGAGGATGACTTCGCTGTCCTCTCCGGGAGCCTGGCCGGTGCTGGAGCCGTCGTAGTTCCACTTGGGCAGCTGGCTCGCGTCGGTGATGGGGCCGTTCACCGTCTGCTCGGTCGAAAAAAAAATCAGTCAGACCCTGTGAGATCTTTCTGAAGTTTCTGTGTAAAGGTCGTCGAATTACTCACCCTTGCTTTGCTCCTGATGTCAACACCAGTTCCTCCAACCCTGAACAGAGAGAAACAAAGAATTACGTACAGATGGTAAAAAGATCACGCAGATTGAACTCGACAGAAGAGCGTTAGGCTTGTGGCAGAATCAAACAAAGATCGTGTATGTAGAATGTAAGTAGTATAATTTCGCGTGAGAGCAGTGTAATCTTGAAAAGAATCTCTGGTGGAATCTTTCGTTTTCCCTGTCAAGATCGGGAGCAGATGGAAAGCAGAGGAGGAGGAGGAGGAGGAGGCTAACCATAGGTACTCGACGATGATCTTGTCGGTGGTGTCGCTGAGGTCGAGGTTGATGAGGTCGGCGAGGCTGGCCATTGCTGCTGGGCAAAGGAGAGATGGGATGGCTGGCACTGGGGAAGACGATGAGATGAGATGAGGTGTGCAGCTCGAGAAGCAGGGGATGAGGAGAAAACTGGGAGAGGCGACCGGTATTTATAGCAAGGAGTTGCCCTACGCTGGCAAGTTTCTTTTTCGCAACCGCGCTGATCTGATTTGTTTTTTCAGTTGTAATTGACAGTTGAAGAAAGAGATACTCTCTATCTCTATTTTTTCCGTTGGCAAAGGATACAAACAATACCGCTTGTGTGGGAAGAACCTCAAGTAATAATCACGTCAACTTGAGATGGGGTTACACGTATCCAGGACCTAGTTGAAAAGGTTCACCAAGCTGCTCGCAAATACTACTAGCTTAGGTTCAGAGAATGTGTTAGAACGTGATTAAATGAATAAATCTGGCTACTGGTTACAGTGTAACTGTTAGAAACGGCCGTGGTAACTTGAAATGTGGAATATTACTCCTTCACTTTTATATTTTTATGTTTATTTTTATATTTTCTCGTAAATAATATACCTATCACCGGTCCCATCGATTGGTGCAATTACTCCCTAGAACGCACAATTAGCTACTCCCCGCTCAGCACTGCCTCGCCGTTTGTAACACCCCAACTTTAGTAAATCTTATATTAGGATTTGTTTATTCATTCATGAGCATTATATCTAAAAAAATGCATGCAAGAAAGAAAGAAAATAAAACCCTAATCTTCCCTCTCTCTTTGAAACTTATTCAAAATGGTTTTACAAGGGTCTCTAAAATATTTTCATAGTTTCACAAAAGTCTCTGGTATTTTTGAAATGACTCAAAATAGAAAAGGGTTTGAAATGCAAATGGAAAAGATAAAACAGAAATTGGAAAATGTTTTGCTAAAAAAAATAGAGCAAGAGAGAAATAGGCCGTAGGCCGCAGCCCAGCTCCCTTCCTTCTCTCCCTGCCGCTCGCGCGCAGCGCCTCGCCACCCAGCAGCGGCCCATCTTTGGCCCGCACCGCTTCGTCCCCGCTCCTCGTCGTCTTCCTCCTGTCAGGCGCATAGCTCATTGTCGCCGGCCTCGCCGTCGATCCCCGTCGCCTACTCATCGTCGTCTGTCGAGCTCCAGGAGGAGGGTAAGACCGCGTCGACGCCCTACCCGTCCTCATCCACTCCCGCTCTTCCTAGTGACCTCCCTCTCCCATTCCTCTCCCTGGCTGAAACCCTAGGGCCGCAGGTGTAGCAGCCGACGTTCGTTGCCACCACTCTAGACCCCCCCCCCCCCCCCGAGCCCTGCTGAGCAGCCCAGGACCTCTGTCCCGCCTCACTTGTTCCCCTTTTCAAAGCACGCAAGCTCGAGAGCTCTCTACCACCGAAATCGAGGTTGTCTCCCCCCAACACCGACGAGCGCCGCCGCTTGCATCGACGTCGCTCCGGTCACCGCCTCGCATCGTCGTCGCCACTAACCGCTCCAGGGTGAGCTTCTGGTGCTCAAGCATCCTCTCGCCGCCTCGTTCGCTTCTTGTATCCGCTACTCGCTGTTCACCTGCAAGATACGTTGTCGCCGCTCGCCATAGCCCTAGCTCCGGTGACCATCCCGCAGCGGCGCACCTCTTTTAGGTCCGCTGTGTTACGCTGGTTCGAACGCACATAGTCGCGTAGCCCCGCTTGCCCTTCTCCGCCGTCCCTGGCCGCTGCTGACGCGTTTTCCGGCGATCCCGCGTGGCGCCTGGCCCACAAGTCAGACTCTGGGGCTAGACCAGCTCCCAGTGAGAAACCACCCAGCAACCGTGATGACGTCATAATGATGCAGTATTCTAATTTAAATTGGTTTAATAATTTCTGAAAATGATATAATATTGTAAAATCAATAAGTAATTCATTATAAGTCAGAAAAATATATATAATATATCAAAATGTTCAGAAAAATGAGATCTATCTCTTAAATCTATAATAATGCATTGCAAAACAACTTCAATGACACGTTTAATTAGAAGAACCAATTGAACCTCGCAGGAGATTCCGAGGTTCTCTCTGTTCTAGGGTTTGCACCCCTCGGAACCCCGTTTAGACTGCCAAGCATGCTTTAGTGGTTTATTTCAATACAATTTAACTTGTCATATCATCATACTTGCTTGAGCATTGCATAGATGCCATGTGTTGATTGTTTCCCTTTCTTTCCTGTGTTTGGTTCTTCCCGGTAGAATATGAGATCGAAGATCGACAATCAATACTTGACCAAATGTAATCAAGTAATGTACCAGATGTCCGAAGCTCTGCTTATTGGTTATCAACGGGCAAAGGCAAGCATAGCCCCACCATGATACAATCTCATGCTTTCAAAGTATTTTAATTCTTGCCATATTGCATACGATTCTACTGTGGTCCTTTATCGATAGATAGAGTATCCTATCTATTATATTACTCCCTTTGAGCTTATATTACCTGATCCATTGCTCCTAGCATAATTAGGTTTGGCTTGTGTGCACTTCTAGAGCTTATATGTGTCATACTTAGCCATGCATAGCTGTCAGTGTTGATTCATCCAGATGATGTATCAGATGCAGAGAATCTAGTATGAAAGGAGAATATGATGAGATGAGATCAGAGTTGATATGAGGTTAAACATGCTAAGGCTTGTATGGGAGGCCATAGTGGGATGTGGTTTTTGTAGTCTCATGCTCGCCACCACTAGGAACCGAGTTCTTGCCTTTGGAACCGAGACAAGCGTACATCCACACGGGGCTTGGGAACCCCTCAATTGACTAACTTGCCTAGTATATTCCATGAGTCACATAGTTCGGGCGTTCCATTCGACATATGCATTCTGGTTGTTCTCGAAGGTGGTGAAGGAGGTGCATTCATAATAGGTAGGAAAGCGTGGTCCGGGTTGCTTGGGGTAGATAGCGCCCCTGGTAAACCAACCTCACCTCATATCTCTAAGGACCGGCTTCGGGATTTGACCCGTTACGGCGGAACCATCCTTAGGGAGTGACTGATGGTCTCGGCGAAAGCAAGGTAAAGGTCGTGGACAACCATCCTCTATCGGCCTTCCAAGGAAGGGGCTAAAACGTTGGCATTAAGAGTTGGTCGGTATGTGTGGGTAAAGTTGTACACCCCTACAGGGTTAAATATTTTCGAAAAGCCATATTCACGGTTATGAACGCTTGGTGACCGAATTCTATGATCATAGAGAACTATAACCTAATCGTAAAACTTGGTATATCAATGTGTGCTTAAAGATGCTTTCTCATGGGTACGAGGGATGATCCTAGTTAAGGTTTGGATGGTGATGATTTGGTGGATATCAAAATATGATGGTCAATACTTTGGAGATATGTCGCTCTCTTATCCTTTTTTAAAATATTCTGATTAGATGAGCTTCTTCTCTCTTTTGTATGTTTTACAAACAAAGATAGCTTTATGCAAAACAGCTCCACAACCATAAGTCTTCCTGAGTACACCATGTACTCACCCTTTTTTTGTTGATACTTTTGTAGCAAAGTAAGTGTTCCCATGAAGACAAGTTTGGTACGACATCAACATCGATGAGTAGCATGGGGTTCCCGGCCAGCAATCTGGAATCTATCGGATGGGACGTCATCGTTATGCTTCAGACCTCTTAGGTCATTTGTTAAGTTTGATATACTTAATAGCATAATTTACCTTCCATTGTTTGATGTTTATGGTCAGTGACATCTGCTTGTAATAATTTGGTTCTTTGCTCAGTTATAAGCTTGCTGTAATAATTTTTGTGTCATAGGGTCACTGTTGTGTTATTGATTCTTCACTGGATATCCTTGAGCTCAAGGTTAAGCTTATGTCAGGCTAAGGTCTGAGATTTGTTTAGTCCCGATCCTGGGGGTGTCACACCGTTCTCCCTCTGTTGTTCATCATCTGTATATTCCCCTTCGTGTTCCCCTTCGTGTCCCCCTCCCACAGTTCATTGTTCAACGCATGCTCAAGGGAAGTGCTTGTTGAAATGGATCTCTGTTATTTCCCACCATTCCTTGTTCTTGGTGTTCATCCTTGATCCTTGATTCTCTATTTCCTGATCAACTAGCCTCCTTCGCCATCCCCCCTCTGGCGCTCAACTATTGCTCATCCCCCTTATTCGAATGGGAAAGCACCGGCAGACATGGACCTTGAGTTGGAGCTCAAAACATGTTGCAAGCGTGTATCGTTTCTATTGTGTACACATGAGGTAATGCTTTTAAAATCTGCCAGGAAGAGCCAAAAATTATGTTGCAAATGTATTGATGTGTTGTTGTTTCCATATGTTGCGTGCATTTAACTTTATGTGTTACGTCTTTTGTAATCCATTTTAATAGTTTGTGTCCGACTCAATGGGGATTTGTTGCATACTGGATTAGTTCTGTTGCACAAGCATGTTTGAATGTTGAAAAAACTTTGGATGTCTTTTATGTGTCATTAGGGGGATGTTGAAACCATATTGCAAACACATAGAGAAATATTGTAATCAGGGTATGCCCTAGGATCGTGAATTAAGTAAGATAGGGTGGTTTGGGAGATGGCCGTACATGTGGATTATCATAACACTAGCACCCAGGGTGTTCCTTATTTATCCAGTTTGAATATCGAGCTATACAATTTATTCAAGTATTAAAAAAACAAAATTTCCATGCATCCCTTGAGAATAATGCTTGCGCATGTAGCGTATTTACAGAAGGGGTATCCTTCTAATTAACTAAAAGAGCCAAAATTTATGGGACCAGCTTCCAAATGAACGTCTAGGTTAGCATTGAGGCAAAGGTGATCATACTAAAAATCAACTGTGTTCCATATTTGCACCAATCATTTCTCAACGGGTACCATTGTGTACTAAATCAATCAATATAGCCAATTTCCCTTTGTATTTTGAGTAAAATCTATATTTTACCAGTAAATTGAAGCAAAGTGGCATGCCTTACTGGACAACTTTTAACACCGACTATTCTAGAATTTGCCACATTTAAAAATGCAGAGAAGCCATAACATGGCATTGTTTGGCCTACGTGTCAATCCTACTTGCTTGTTGGATTTCTTGCAATAATGTTGCTTCTCCTTATTTTTCATGTGCTCTGCAATTGGGTAGTACATTCGGATCCACTTTAGCATCATTGTCATTTGTTCTTTGAGGTGCATGTGTGCCAAGTCGGCATTTGTGTGCAACGGAAAAACTTGTCGATGAAATTGTTACCAAAAAGGAGAAAAATACTTTTTAATTAAACTGACGGCTTTGAATTCAGTGTGTCGACAATGTCAATGTGTAGGGTCAAGGCGTATTTTCCAAAGAAAAACGGAAAGAAATACAGAAAAAACGGCATGCAATGCAAAGTGCAATTTGTCAAATATAATCCGGTGGATTGTTAGAGCGTGTACAATACAAAGTGCTTAAAAAGTGGTTGGCAAGGTAAATGAGGCTTTTCTAACCATGTAAGATAGCATCCCTGCAAGGATTATTGCTTGTTTAGGCCCAATACCTAGTTGTTGCTTATGTATTTGACTGGTTTTAAATGATACTACTCTCTCCGTTTAGAAATAGAAGACGTTTTAGTTTTGTGAAACGAATGCATCTAGACGTCTTTTAATGTATAGGTTCGTAGATGTTTAAAGTGAACCTATACATTAAAAGGGTCTAAATACATTCATTTCATAAAGTTAAAATGGTTTATATTTCTAATCGGAGGAAGTACATGATAGATCATCTAAGCATCTACAAAGAGAAGTTTGCACTAATGTAAATCATATTAATGTATAGATGCTCAATGGCATTGCGTTATCCTCCCTCTTTAGGCATTTACACGCAAGCACCCGGGTTTGTACATGCCCTTAGCGGCAGGGCAGACGGCGGTGGAGGTAGACCTGCTAATTCGATCTAAGTTGGTCATTTCGTGTGGGAGTTCACTTCCCCCTGTCTTTGCCCTTGTTCCGTTGGATGATGGTTACGTGTCCGGAGCCCGAACTGCTAGTGACCAATGTGGGCTTACTTCTGCTGGTCCGACCATTTCACTGTCTCGAACTAAACTTCCTATAATAGGAGTTCAAGTTCTGACCTTTTCCCATATGCAAGTTGCCGGCTTCCGCAAGCAACCAAGAAACATGGGAGCTTCTGGTTCATTACCTACACTTTTTACATGATTGCATAACAAATACTCCTTCCGACCCATATTAGTTGACTTGGATTTCTCTAGATTTGGATGAATCTAGACACTATTTAGTATATAGGTTCATCCAAATTTTGACAAACCCAAGTCAAGTAATATAGGTCGGAGGGAGTACAAGAAACATTGGCATTTTTTCAACACGATTGAAGCTTTTTTTAGACATTGGTTGGCATCCATCTACCCAAAGGAGTGGACTACATAAAAATAGAACCTTTTTTTTGTTCTCACTGTTATCTTTTTGCTGTTCATAGCGATGCAGTTGGCATCGTGTAGCCATCATCAGGCCTTCAATAGGAAACATCAGCCAAGGATAAGGCTGCCAAATTGATACACGGATCCTTTCATAGAATACACTGCCTTCCTCGCCACAAAACCATCGATTGGCTCACCCATCAGCATAGACGATGACATTTTGCTGAAACCGACGAAAAACGGCCGGCGCCTGCAAGAACAATGCATTCGCTGTATTCCGCTGTTGTGCCGCGCATTCCTGAGTCTTCAAAGATGAGTTGCCAATTCGCTACAACTTGTGGAGTAGAATTTGTTTAGACATGAGAGGGGAGAGAGTGTACAAGACTGATTTGTTATTCGATGACATAATAATGGGAAGTAAGTAGGAATAAACAAGTGATCTCCTGCTTCAAGATTCTCACATTATTATTATTGGTTTCACCTCCACCAATCTTATTGTTTGTTCCTTAATCTGTCCAAATTATTCAGCCAGCCTGGGCTTGTTGATTCTATAACGTTGTCAGCTAAACCAGCAGCTAATCAGAGGCAGTATTCCAAGATACCTGTTGCATCATCTCACGTCCTCCATTCACCGCGCATTGTTGGTTGACTTTGCATCTTGCTTCTATTGTTTGGCATCCTTTCCTCCCTTGTCCTTTTCTTGTAATAAGAAATTGACTTTTGTATGGCGTGCAAGATCGTCATTTGATGCGACACATTTTTGACAAACTGACAGTGTTTTAGCACATTGTCCCCCTTTTGATGTCTTCTACGTGTCTACAATCATTGTAGGTTAAGACAGCTGACATTTTCACCGATGTTCTCTTAAGATATGAGCGTATAGTCTTGAAGAAGGGTTCTTGTGCAGGGATCCTAACTGAGTTTTTATAAGTTTACCTTATGTATGTACTATAATCTTTTGCCATACTATTTTTTCTGTCTATGTTACATGTGTATATACTATCACTAGTAGAAAAAGAGCCATACGTCCACCCTAGCTTGGAGCATTAATCCCGGTTATGGTTGGACCCGGGACTAATGTGAACATTAGTCCCGGTTCCAACGGCTAAAACGCCATACGTCTTTAGTCCCGGGTTAAATGGGACCTTTAGTCCCGGTTCGTATCACCAACCGGGACTAAAAGGGGTGCCCCGGTGCCAATCCCTTTAGTCCCGGTTCGTATCACCAACCGGGACTAAAGGTCAAAAATTCTAAAAGTAAAATCCCTGTGCTGATTGTGGGTGCCCTTTTCTCTAAAAGTAAAAAATTCTAAAAGTAAAATCTCTTAGAAAATCATCGCAACAGCATGATCAATCTTGGAGGAATTAAAGAAACTAGGATTTTGATACAAATATCCACGTGTTTGTGATTTTAGGAACTCTGTAGTTAGGCCATGTACACTGCCAGACGTTTAGATAGACGTTTAACTGATTAAAAACAATACGTACAAAAAAGAAAATTAGGCAAGCGCCCTTGTTCCTCATCGCGTGGCGTTAAACCCGGGCGCTAAATAGAGTTTGTTTTTCGCGTCCGTACAGTCCGCCGCAGGAAAAATTAGACGAAGCGCTCAACCTATCAAAACGTGCAGAAAAAATTAGCTCTTTGATTTCAACATACTTAGGCCGTTTTGGATTCTTAAAATTCGAAAAGAAAAAAAATTATTTCAGAAAAAAATTATTTTAGTATTTTCTATGTCATATTTGAATTCCTCGCATTTTTCTGATAATAATGGATATATTATTTGTTAAATTTCGATTTACAGATTTGAAGATATTGTTTATGTCATATTAAATGAATAAATGGAAAAAATGAATAAAATATTAATTTAATTAGTTTTTACTTTCATTAGAATAAAATGTTATTATTAATTATTTATTGTTGTTTACTAAAAATAGTTGTTCTTAATTTCAAAAAATAAAAACGTGTCACATATCGATATGAGTTAATAAGATTGATATACTAGTCTTGACAACAAGATATATTGGTCCTTCGCGCAGGTGGGAGAGATGGAATGAAGAAGTTAAGTGTGCTGGGGGTGGAGTAGTGCTAGGATGGATGACCGGATGGGAAGTTTGACTATAAGTACAATTTGAACTAAGATTAAGTATAATTAGTGTTAAAAATGAGAGATGTGGGAGATTAACGAGCCAAATAATTCAAAAAATCAAAAAAAAACTTTTTTCAAAAAATCAAAAAAATGAAAAAAAATAATTTAAAAAAAATTAGAAAAAACTTTTAGTCCCGGTTCGTATTACAAACCGGGACTAAAGGTCATTCCCCCCTGGCAGGCCACGTGTGCACCCTTTTGTCCCGGTTGGTGGGGCAACCGGGACTAAAGGTTAGGGCTTTAGTCCCGATTGCCCCGTCCCGGTTGGGCAACCGGGACTAAAGGCCCATACGAACCGGGATGCATGGAGCTCTTTGTACTAGTGTATCCATTGGGATACCACGCAACAATACCACCAACTGTGTCCATGTGTTCGTACGGGGTTTGTCCAACCTTTGAGGCTTGAGTTGTAACAGAAGGTACGAAGATAATGTCCCTTTAGGCTCTTAAAAGTCATACCAATGTGTGTCTGTTGTTCCCTGAAGAACCAACTAGCCGGTTTATGTTTCTTAACTTGTTTCCAAGAACTCAAATTGTAGTTTGCTGCCCATTTTCTGTGAAGAATCTTGCATCTCCCTTGCATCACTGGCTTGTACTAATTGGCCATGGAATCTATTTCTGTACTGATTGGAAATCTTATTTTTAATGGAAGAAAGGTCAACTAAGATGCTCATTATTCTGTACTATCTCTCCCCATCGAGACCTTGTAGAACTTCACTATTTTTCTAGGGAACTTAACTATTTATTCAACGTGCAATGTTTTCAATTCTCATTGTTTAAGTGAGAAAACTAAGGCATCAACAACCTACGCTCTCGTCTATTTAAAAATGGGATAAAAGAACATGTTTGTGGTCTTCCTCTCAACCCGTGATAAGATACCCCTCTTTTATCTCCAAACTGCCATTCATACCCCTACTCGTTAGAGTATAACAACTTGAACTTGAATTACCTCTGCTCCATTCTGATCAATGTAGTCATTGAAAAAAGACTAGTCGGTAGTATAGACAATTTCGGTGACACTGTATAAGAGCAGCCTATCGACAAAGAACTTGGTTTAGCCAATGTGACATCCCCTCGCTCTGTCCTCATGCGACGAGGGGGGTTTCAGAAGGCCACCATGGTGGTGTTGTAAGTCTCCAAGACTGCATCAACTATCTCTGGAGAACGTTACCACGGACAAAGGTACCGAACAAAAATACATCGGAAGAACCAAGCTATCAGAAAAACCCTAGCCCTAAATCATGCACCATTTGGATCCTGATGAATCCTCGGTTGTCTAGTGTAACAGCTTACAGAACTAGCAAAAGCCTTGAATAATCCTTACATGAGGATGTGTTATACTCTGCCAAGCTTGCTCGATCTGCAATTTGGGAGTGGTATAAAACCGCTGCAAGAAGCTATCACCGGCAACATTGAGATAAGTATACACATAAGAGGAATTAGCATCAAATCGGCACAAATTCGTCCATGTGTGTTTCATTGTGCAAAAAGAAGGGGCAGGGGCCACCGTAACACTGAAGCAAGAGATGGGCAAAAAAAAGCAAGGATGAAAAGGAAGCTGGCTTTACCTAAGCCACCAGATAGCCAATGAATTTGTTGCTGACAAGATTGGATAGAAACGGACGAGCCTGATGGTTGGATGAATTAGGACCAGTCGTACTCCTTTACTTGGCTAGTAGAGCGTCGGCCAAATCGACCTCAGAATCTATGCCCCTGACACATATATTCCCAGCATATCGTCGTGAGGTACCACCAGTCGATGCAGAAGGCTGCAAAACAAGTGTACAGAACGCACATGATTTCGTTGGTTCAACTTTGCTAACGTAGCCACATTTGGACAGCGTTCGATATCACCTTACAAAATCTTGTGCCATGTGATAACAATCCTCGTCTTGCATGGCCACATCACAACAGACAATAGCGAGAAAGCATTTTTTTTGTTACGACGGAACAACACAATGGACACGTCACAAACAATATTATTTTATAGCCCCAGGTGAATGCAAAGATCCGTAACTAAGGACCGGATGTGGTCCTAAGACTCCAAACTGTAAGAACAACAATGCACATTGCTAAAATACTAGCGGGGAGAAGTAAATTTGAAGGGGCCAAGTTCAAAAATGCATATTTAATGGCAGAAGACTACATATGCCAGGTAGCAAAGGTAAGGACAGAAATTTACACCGCATCGCTGAATTTATTGGAGACTGATAAGCAGAACAATTGTTAACATATCTCCAAATACTACTATGCTCATTTGGCCTTCAATTGAAAAATTACAGAAACCAGATGAGCAGTAAAACAGCTAGGAAAAAATAAGAATGGCTAAAGAGAGTGGAAACGAGCTTTCTCCAACAAATAATTGCCGTCCCATGACAAAATCTAGGAACAAACCAAAAAAGATTAACACTCTATGTACCCCCTATGCAACCTCCTTTGGAAAAAACTAAAGTAGACTAACCAAGCCCCAACAAATTTGTGACCATCCGTCCTGCAAATGTATCATACCACAACCATCCATCCATATGCATCATGAAATGACTCTGGATGTTCTAGAAGGGGGCCTGTTTATCTCTGGTATTGGGGAGGAAAGTGATTCTTCGTATCTTTGAATCTCCTGCATACAATTCACAAATTTTTAACTAGCAATCATCCTTTGGAGTAAAAGTTGTTAAATTGAATGAAGTCATATTTCGTTAGAATGATTAAGAACACTGATGCAAAACAAGTCTGTGATCAAAGCACATAATTAACATATAGTATATGGATTTGAATAGCTATGTAACACAAGATCAGCTCAGCCTCCGATGTAGAAGTAGACATGAGCAACATATTAGCAATTTGAAGGGGATAACAAAAACATTTTCAGATTAGCTATATACATGCAAGTGGCACATGTTTATTTCAAAAATAGAAGTTGCAGCGGGTTCATGCAGGCCTGCCGCCCAAACAGGTTATCTGAAGATTAGATGTTTTGCAAATGAGATGGCTCACATAACCAACCAACCAGGGATGAAGGGGTAATGTTATAACTGTAGTATTCGAGGAACAATTATGGAAAGGCAGTCAAACCTAACGAAAACACAATTCCTAATTGCATAAATGCTTGACTTTCTAAACACTCTAGTTACATCAGAAGAACCTTCTTTTAAAAATAAGTATCCTGATTTCTAGCTACTCAATTAGATATAACATACTCCTCCGTTTAAGAACAGGCATCGTTTTGAACACAGGTAGTCACCGTTACGTCATATGAATATTAATAATATATTACAAAATTGTTATATTGTAAAATATTTTGGATGAATAGAATAACACCAATTTGACTTTTTGAATCTAAATAATGGTTTACAAATTAATTAGCAATCATTTATCAAAGTCAGAGAAGCTTCATTACATGTTCCAGGACTGTCTAAACAAAGGTAGTAACAGGATGTGTGAATGTAAGGCTAAACAGTACCTGCGATAACATTACTGCCGAAGCGGATTTTCGAGATTGCAGTTGATTCTTAAAATGGTCTCGGTGATGCTGCTGCATGATCTCGAATTGCTGGAGACGAGATGGAAAATTGATTGCACTATAGTTTGGTGTATCTTGATTTCGATTGCCATCTTCCGTCACTTGTAGAATCTGAGAGTATGGATTTGCGGAAGATGTGCGCTTGAGATTTTCACTGAAAGGGACTGTCTTCAGTCGAGTCCTCAAGATCTTGAAGGCCGCACTTTGCTGCATATACATAATAATATATAAAATATACTCTAAACCAATTAAATGGTTATAACTCCAAAGTACAAATTTTCAGAAAGGGATATGTGTGAAAACAGCCAACAACCCTTCAAACAAGATCTGGTCTTCTGTAATTAAAAGGGCATCCACTGTGGTACTCGTTCTTAGAAGAATTAAATATTCAAAAGGAGCAAAAAGTTCATTCATGGTAATTCATGTACTGAGCAGCTGGAGAGGCGAAGGTGGACACAGCAATCTGGGGATTTGTTTATTTGATTTTCATAGAAACAGTTGTTTACTAAACTGTGTGAAGAGGAAGAGGAATGTTATAGGTCTTGTGTGAGCAATATGCACCATAGTCTAACACCAGGTGTGTTCCAAAATTGAAGTAATATAACCTTCGGACGTTAACGACGACAAGGTCCACTGCATGTTTACCTTTATGCTTTCCCTTGTGCATCAGAACTCTCTCCAACATCACAATTCGGAAACAGCATACTCATTGAACTATTAAAACAGGCTGTAGGGATCACATTTGAACATACCTGAGGCAAAAGCATCAGGAGACCGTAAAGTGTTTTCAGAAGCCATGTGTGTTTTCCAGGCTCAAGAAGCTGCATGTATTTTTCGAAGTATATTAGTGGACTGGCATAGCATATTAAATATTAACCATCATTGAAAGAGCCAAACCTCTGTATTAGGTCTAATTGTACTAACAAAGAAAATGTCTAAGACTCACGACACAATTTTCATAGTATATATCTGTGTTGGCTTTAGGGTAATCTTATCTGAATGCGAAAGCCACAGGAGAGCAAAAATTTTCAGGAATCGGGAGAACATAATACCAAAAGATGTGGTCATCTGAAGTATAATACTATGTCACAAAGATGCATTCGGACCTATCATGTGATGTTACATTTGAAGTAGATTAACTGGTAAATGCCGAACCTATCAGAAAGGGAGAATGAAAGAAAGGAACAGAGATATCCAATTACTGGGATGGATTAGTCAGAAAAGGCAGCTTTACCTGTAAACGCAAGTAAGCAAATACTGGAGTCTCTAGCAGACGGATCAATTTGTCCAACTGCACCAAAAACTTCACATTTATATCTTCTTCTCCCAGAGACTGAATAACAGAGCTCGCATGATTGTATGCCTATAAACATTGGATAAGATCATCAAAGATGAACGGAGTGCAAGTAAGCAACACAAATAGCAAATCCATCATTATCACCTGAGCAAGTAGGCACAAGCTAATTGTAGCCATTGGAGAGTGGCACCAAGAAGGGTATAAAGATACAAATAAGTCCTTCCCACGAGAATCCACCAATGACTTCTTAAGAAGAGACCGCAGCTCGGCAAGTTCGGTCGACGTGAGCAAAATCAAATTCAATGCCTAAAAAAATATTTGCTTATTTACACACAAAAATTGCATTTAAAATATCTAAGCAGCTAAAAAATTGTATCAATTAGACATACCTGAACCATGGTGGATGCAAAATCAAGGTTACCTTCCTTCTCGAGAATAGTAGAGAACTCTCGGTAAACTTTTTCAGCACCCAGAAGAACACAGAGTCGACGAACTATCAAAGCACCACGCCTGCACACAGTGCAATAAACCATTTATCTGGTAGGCCATTAAGGCATTAATCAAATGTTAATGTATCGATCCTAACCCACAGAAATTCGTGAAGGAAGTTCAGAATAAGCTCTAGAGCAAGAAAAGGTGCATACTTCTCCAGCAGAACATGATTGTTGTGGAAAGTGCGGATTAAGTAAGACACAAGATGATGGAAGTGATGATACTCTTCAGCTATGCGTGAATGAACTTCCAACACTAAAAGGACAACCTGCATAGGTAAAAATGCTGTGATCAAACTGCCATGCTTGCTTATAAGCTAGCAAGTTCTTTTTAATGAAGAAGCAAAACAAGGTAACTAAGTATATGCCACACTACTTTACAATACAATGAATTCAGCACGAAAATTGTTCTCGCCATATATACAGCTATACTGGATCATGTCATTTTGCGGTAACTATGGATAACTGGATTTAAACATCCAATTTAAGATTCACTGAGCAAAGGATATTACCATTTCGGACTTACAAAGGGCAATGACAACACAAGGTGAACTCTCTTTTTTTTAGCTAAAGAAGTGAACTCTCTAGCCAATCGCAATCGTAATAATGATAGTGGATAATGGTCCCATTACAGTGACCATAGGTGCAAGCATATAATCTCACACCCATGTATAAAATGCTTTGGAGAATCATATGGGTGAGAGTTAGATGGGACTATTTGTAAGAACGTCTAAGGATCAAAATGTCCATAACTATGGTTCATCAATGTACCTCCTCTTTTGAAACTAATCAACCTGTACCTTACACAGTGTTTCAACTGTACAAGTTTTTGTTTCCAAGATTTTTCTACGCAGTAAAATACTAGAAACTGGTAGTGCAGTTTGCTAGGCTTTCTCAAACAGCTTACCGCATCTGAAGGATCGGAGAGTGCATTCAGAAGTGGTTCAAAAATGCCATCCAGGTATCCCAAGAACTGTTCCACACAAACATGAAAGACGAATCATAAGGTTATCAATCAATACTTCTATAATCAAATTGAATTGCAATTTTCATGCTCCAAGGAGATAAAATAAGCACTTGCAACAGTTTTGAAAGAATTAATTATGCAAGCATCAAACTGTTGAGCATAGTGCTATATAGCACAAAGAAGTGTGCAGTTTCCAATACCTCGGTACGATATCGAACTAGCAAAGTGGAAAACCAGTGCAATGCCTCAATCCGAGTGGCTTCATGTTCACTATTCAATTCTCTGAAACAGAAAAGGCCAATGCCACATCACAAAACACCGAGGAAATAGAAATCTCAAGTTAAGAGTGATTTTGCACATTTATACGACTGTTGCAAAGAAACAAAATATGGTCACCTGACAGGGTAGTGCCAAGCAATTAACAAGAATACGGATGATTAACCAGAATTATGCTGCAATTAATTCGAGCTAATATAATATATAACTGATGTGCTAATCTCAGAGATATTTAAAAACTATTTAAAAGACCAACACAATTTTCCAAACAGAACATGCTAGTTTCAAGAAATATAGTGAGTTCTAACATACTGTTGGGCTTTTATTGGGCTGTTCAAAGCGACTGGATAATGGGCTGTTGGCCTGGATTTTGGGAATTAAATGAGCTTATGCTGCCGATTAAACAAAGACGTTCATGGACCTTAACACTAGTCCAATTAACATATGCATGACAGTTTTTCTACAGTAACCATTTAATCGGTAGCCATATCGGGTGTTTTTACAACACTGAACTGCACGGTACGTACTAACACATGGAAATATAAAGGATAATATGCAACATAACACAAACAACATTTAATACGTAACTGAACAGATAAACTAAACAGATAAAAATCTATTCAATGGCTTGAATAGAGAACCTCTCTGCAATTACGAGAATCGCTCCAATGTCAAATCCCTCGGTTTGATCAGCTTTTATAGCTCGGAGTTCCTCATTAGTTTCACGTGCAACCTAGCAAACAAAGAAGCAATAATTAATAAGCACACGGTTTACATCTCAAGAATAATCTGAATATAGGCAGAAAAGAGGAAGTACCACTCGGATTTTCTCCTCTTCGTCAGAGATGCATGGTAAGATAGCTCCCAAGATATCTGCATAGTAAGGGACTAGCTGTTCCCCACCAAGCTTCACGAACTCGTTGATCTGCACTTTCAAGCACACATAATGTAATAGTACTGCAATAAGACTCTAAAGATTAAATTCCTGAAAACATGCAAGACAGGAATTACCCATGTGATGGACGTCAAACGAGTGAATTCATCAGTGGAGCCTGCCCTCCGAACAAGAATTTCAGCCATACGACCATAATCTACATTCTTCTCATTTAAGGACAGATAATCAGCATTGAACGAAACAGTGAGAAAAATGAAAAGATACTTAGCAAGTTAGCTTGTTCAGATAAATACAGACACATAAATAGAGTAATGTTCACCAGACACGATATTTATTGCATTCACAGTGTTTAAAGACTGATTAGAATTAGAAAAGCACAAGCAGTTTTACTAAGTATAGCCTTACTGGTGAATTTTTTATTTCCTGCAGAAACTCTAGAAGTGTTGCATCTATTACATTTACAGTGTTTCCAAACTGATAAGAGTTACAAATGCAGAGACAGTTTTACTAAGTATAGACTTACTGGTGAATTTTTTATTTCCTGCAGAAACTCTGAAAGTGCTGCATCTGCCTGCTGCCGAATCTCGTGACTGGAATCACTCAGCATATTAAATAAACCTGCAGAGTGGAGCAAGCACAATGTATGCTTAACTGTCAATACAAGTAATATACTGAGAGGAAAGAGAGGCATTACCATCAAGAAAATCAGGAAGGAAACCAAGCATGTCAATATCAGGCACACTGTCTAAAACTGTGATCCACCCCACCAAAAATTGTCGCACATAAGGATTCAGCACATTCATGCGCTCTCTCAAGAGTGGTATAAATTCTTCTATGCTAAAAATGTAAAATTAAGATAAAGGTGACAATCAGAATGGATGCTAAAATTAAAATGAGCACAATTTCAGTATAGAAAAAAAGTTATATGGTGTACCTGAACTGATCACTCTCAGTTACAATATCCTGGTTAATAAATAATTAATTTATCAGGAGAATTAAGAAAATAATACACACTATATGGGATGTTTAAAAACCGAGCCATACCTTGACAAGCCTGTCAAGAAGATGAGCTGCACTCTGCACATTTGCATCGGAGTCTGCTGACAGTTTGCATAGGGCATCAAAAATCTTGTTGAAGTAGATGATAAAATCCCCTCTTACAACCTGTAGATAAAGCATCACATTAGCGTAAGCATACATATCACTCATGTAACCTTACTCAATGAAATGTTCACCTTTGCTATGTTATATAGCGCTTCACAGGCATAGTAGCGCACTCTGCTATCTTGGTCCAGGAACGAATTAAGCACAGGAGGCACAATTAGCTGGAAACACACAGCAATGGAGCTTATTATGCAAACAATTGACACTAGGATAATAATTACATGCCCAAAGAATGTAGAGCTGGGACATGATCAATCACAGTCCTAACTTAGCTGGATAAATGAACAGCTTAAAGACGCTCTATACTTTACACATCAGGTTAAAGATGGATGAAATTACCAATAGATATACTGCAGTTTGGTAGGTTTTACCATCTAAGATAAAAACTGCCAGTTATTGTTTAAGTCTTCTTGCTCGTGAATATTCTGTAGTAAAGCATGTCTAAGATTATATGCACCTATCTGGTATACAACTTTGAGAAGCCGTATAGAACAGTGTATTGCCTATTAACTATAACTCATTCTATTACTTAGATAAGTCACATGAGATTAAGTTTTGATCAAATTGACATGTTACGTATGACCTAACCCAGGTATGTGTGCACTTATGACCTAACCCCAGCTGTCCTGCTTTCCAGAACCATAGTACAAAAGGATAGATACATTAGGATCGTCCATGGTTCAAAAGATAAACATGACTGTGTTTTCTCTTTTCTGTATCGACACATTACATGGTGCTACAGGGACACAAGCAAAGTTACTTAATAGCCGTACTGGCATGTCATATCACAGGTCAGCAACCATATCATGCAAACTTCATCTAAGTTCTGCCTGTGTGTACGGTGACACAATAATCAGAATGCCAAACTTCATCTAAGTTCTGCCTGTGTGTACGGTGACACAATAATCAGAATGCTAACCTACCCAACAAGACCACCAATGGCATGCGAAAATTCTGTAATTACGATTTGCCACGGACACACCAATGGCATGTGAAAATTTTGTTCCTGGATCCAATATTCAATCCCATTAATGCACAAATATTTGGTAGAACCGTGGCAGAAAACACCCCAATAATCTTTCTTCCAAATCAAACTCTAGCAGACAGCAAGGCAGCACTAATATGCCCCTAAGATTCTCGTATCCTGCAGGTCACAATGTGAACCAAAAATATACAGAACTAATAAATCCAGTACATCCAATGCTATTGCTCCCAAGACATGATTGCCAGACGGAAACGGGCAGCCCCTCCCTGCAACCATGGTGACTCCACACTTCGCTTTAGCACTAGTAAGGACTACATACAATCCCATCCAATCAGTTCTAAGTTGCCTTTTTGAGAGGACGCTGCGAAAAAATTGCATATCTTTTCATTCCTAAGTGGCTGAGTCCCAACACTTGAACTCTGGTGTAAATAAATGTAGAAAAAAGAAGTAGCTAATGAAAAACTACAGGATCCAGAGTCATTACAACATTCATTACTAGTATTAACTAAAAATCAATCAACAATTCAACATTGATCACGTGCACGCGCAACTGCGACTTTGAAGCGAGGTAAATTCACTTAATAACCATTTAGGAAACCTCACTAAGCCAATTAGCTACAGCGGTACTACCAATAGCAATCCAGTCCCATGGTTGGCCATATAGACACAGAGAGATAGCGTTGCATAAAACTAATTAGAACAAACTAGATGGAATTTCAATATTTAAAATGATCAATTTCCAAACCTCGAGGTGCTGAGCAGCCTCACTGGTGAGTCCTACAGTTACTGCCGCAAGACCAATCAATCCGCCCTGCTAACAACAAGACATCATTGAACTCGACGAATCTGATCCCCCATCAGCAGCAGAAACAAAAGTAATAGGGATCCAAGCAAACCTTCCGGTGGTTCGCCTGCGGTGAGTAGGTGAAATCGTTTGTGAGCAGACCGATCACAGCCGCTATCTTCTCGTGCTCCCCGGCTGTAGATAGCTGCTTCACGATCCCCTCAATCTACACCAAAACACAAATTTCCACCTCAAATCCCTCGCGAATGCTCGGACGAGAACCCCTATCCCGATTCTCTCGAGCAATCGTAATCCCTCACCTCGAGCGCGGCGTTCTTCCGCTTCTCGTAGAGCTTGTCGGCGAGGTTGCGCAGCACGGCGCCCGGGATGATGGCGAGCGCGTCGGCGGCCATCGGTGCAGAAACCACAAGAGCAGATCCCCGCCGCTAGAGCCTCCCGATCGCCGTCGATCGCCGCATCCGCCGCGGCACCTCGCAGCCACACGAGACCCCGACGACCGCGAGGTAACCCTAACCCCCGGGAGGCGAAGGGCACGGGGACCACGTGAAAACCTAGAGCCCTAAGCCCAGCCCTCGAGCTCACGAGCTGGCGCGGGGCAGCAAAAACCACGACCTGGTGAGGGATTTGGATTTTGGAGGTGGAGACGACGGTGGTGTGATCTGGAGGATGGAGGAGGGGATCGGGAGGGCGCTCTTCTTCTCCTTCCCAGGGGTAACGTTTACCGTTGTGGCGGCCATTAACGGCGCCTGTTTCCCGTGGGTGCGGGTCCAGTGTGGAGGCGACCCTGCCAGGTGGGGACGGGGATCTGAGCGTGCAGTGGACGGTGCAGAGGGCTCTGTGTAGGGCCTGTCTGGAGCGGTGGACTGGCTGTCTTCGTGCGGCAATTGGCTTGAGTGGTGGGGCTTGGGTGGTCTTGGTGCAGGAAAGCCGTGTCGACGGACAGGTGACAGGACACGGAAAGGTCACGCGTACACTGGGTGTATCCCAGGGGGTCCCGCGGTCGTGTCTGCATCTTTGGCACGGGAAAGAAAGAGGGTTGCTCATTTTATCGTCACACCGCTAGGATTTTTAAAAAAACTCATTATGCACGTTCACAAATACGTACAAACTCATTTCTATAAACGTACGCATACGGCATATCCTATTCCTATATCTTTATGAGCAGCTCCAAAAGTCCGAGTCTGATAGACTGATCTTGAGATGAATAAAAAAAAAACATCCGATATAAGAAATGGTACAAGAGACCCAAACTGCTCGCTTATTCAAGAAAAACCGGACAAAAACCTCTATAAAGGTAAGCCACCTAGCTGAACTAGATCTAAAGCACCGCGAGACATACATGAACGCCGGTAAGCACACCAATGGCGCTGTAAGAATGTCATCGTACATCGCCCATCGTGCTCATGACCCGACGACTCTGACTTCGCCACAACACCATGATCGCCACGAGCACGTTCGCCGACCTCATCAACCCCAGAGGGAGAAGACATATCCGAAGGGAGGCAAATATGTGTCGCTCCGGTCTTAAGAGGATAATGAACAAGACTCGCACGACATCGCTCGCATGTCCAGGGTGCTTCTGCCGCCTTCGGCCCAAAGTCAGCCCCTCGGATGCTCCACCACAGACTCCATAAGCATCTTGCCATAGATAGTGCCCGACCAGCCACTTGACCACAGCCCAGGTGTTCCCATGAAGGATCATGTCTCTAAAACGATGCTTCCACCGAAGTAACCACATCAAGGATGCCGCCATTGCCAATCTGACAAACAGATTTCGGTTTTCACCAAGACAATATTCAAGCATGGGAGAGGTATCAGAACTCCTCGGTGACGCCTTCAATAAAGCAAAGACACTCGTGGTGACGTCGTCATCGGCATCGACGTAAGTCGATGCGGGATTTTCATCCGGAGAAACCGCACACCTCGTCGGCGAACGAGTCCCAGGTGAGTCACACCAGACCGCTCCACAGATACCTCGCCGGAGCACCATCAAGGACGATGTCACAACCAGCCTGTGTACGCATCCCATCTTCTTCACTTCTTCATAGTTCAGACAAGTGCCTCCCGGGTCGTGCGAGACCAGCGCATGGACATGCTACATGTGTACGCATCCCACCACACATGGACAGCCTGTTGGAGCAGCGCCTCGCATGCCCGCGCTTGCGGTCGCACCTTGAACACCCGCGCTTGCGGTTGCCTCTCGCACGCCCGCGCTTGTGGCTGCCTCTCCCGCGCTTGCGGCAGCGGCCGGCCCAGATCGAGCCTGGTCGGGCCCTCGCAGCTGAACACCAGCACGTCGCACCTGCTGACCTCCGCCACCCTGCCTGGCACCTCCACATCCCCAACTCTCCACCACGCGTCACGCCGACACCGCCTCCACGTGCCACCTGCCAAGACGCCGCTTCTCCGCGCGTAGAAGCGCCGCTGGGTGCTCCAGCCTCGCCCACCGTCTTCGACGATCGGGCGCTACCGCCGACACCGACACCAGCACCGGCGCCGGCATAGAAAGCACGGGATAGAGAGGTGGTTTTTGGCTAGGTCAGGGACGCCTACAGAGCCGCTCGCGTGAGCGATCCAGGAGGCACTTATCTTCACTCGTTAGGTAGCCATCCAACTAATCATCCCTGCATCAGATTAATAAAATCATCATAGACGTCTTGCTATCGATGGTGACGTCGCTTTCCACTTAAAAATATTTCATCATTTAATGAGACACCAAAATATTAACCTGGGATTTGATCCCTGGTGGGCTTGAATTATCGCTACCCTCCTAACCATATAACCATAAATTGATTCTCATAGTGGTAGGACTTGGACGATCAGAAATCCACTACTTGTAGTGTATATGTATCTATCGTGTAAAAATACATTTAAAATATAAAAAATTATATGTATGTTCGAACATTTTATATATGCACGCAAAATTGCGGGAAAAAGAATATTCTTTTGACCTTTGTATAAAAATAGATGCTCCCATATAATTATGGTTTTTCTATTCTTACTACTTAAAGCGGTCTGAAACTAGCTTTACCTAGTGGACTCATCTCCATCGTCGGATTCTTGGCAATGTGGACCCCGTCCTTGATCCACAAAATGTCAGACACGTCATCTTCCTCCTCTAGTCCTCCTTTTACGGTTGCGTCATTTTCAATATATTCCAAACTTCCTTCTCGTATCTATGAGATTTTATATATTTTTGATGGTTTGTATCGATGGTTTTCGTTTGAACGCTAATACTTTGGTAGCAAAGAAATCTTGGTTTTTAATGTGTGTTTCGGGTTCTAAATATTAACAGAGGGATTTAACAACAAAAACACAATATTTATACGAAAACAATCAAGTCTTTTTTTAGAAGAAATTAAGAGAAGTTCGCTGAAGCTTTAACGAGCAACTATACGGCGGAAAAATTTCTCCGAACTATAGTTCCCGCCGTATAGCTGCCATCTCCTTCGTCTTATTAAAAGAGATAACTTTCGTGAAGAGGCCAAGGTCGAAAACCGAACACACGAGCCGCCATACCATCCAGAAGGGAGAAAAAAGAGATCCTGAGAAGAAGAAGAAGAAGAAGAAGAAGACGTTCTTCATCTCGCTCCACGATCTTCGATCTCCTAGCCACCACACCTCCATATCCATTACTTATACTTGAGAGAGAGAGAGAGAGATCCACCTTGCAAGATTAGGGTTTGAGATTGTTCTTACTATCTTGAATTGTGTTGGATTTATTTCTATTTCTTATTATGGATCTCCATGGTAATATCAATAAGAACTCCCTTTATTTAATTATATCGATGATGTTTTCTTCTCATATGTGTGAGTAAGTTCTCTTGGACGTGGAAGATGTAGGGGATTGCTGAGGTGTGATGTGCCTATATAATTTCCTTTAAGTTTGTGATTGATTTTAATTACTATATTATGTGTGCTTTACTATCTGTGGGATGCTTAGTACTTGTTGTCCAATTAAGGGCCCAGACAACATGATGCTTTGTTATACATAGATAGAATCTTGTTTGCTAGCAAACTGGCGACCCTCGAGTGACACGGGGATATCAATGGAAAACTAGTTTGACTCGAGGATAGCGAGTAACCATCGAGCCTATTGCATTAGTCCGATTCAAGGAGCTTAATTGCTAAGCAACCTGAAGGATCTTAATCGTCTAGTGACTGACCATGGTTGTGGTAAACAAGCTACTAGGATTATTAAAGTTGAGATGAAATCTACCAAGAGAAGTTCCGGCTAATTATGGGTTGCTCGCCTACACACATACTTATAAGATTATAATTGTTATACTTATCACTCATCCACCCAGCACATTCACTATCACCATGAACTGAATCTCCTCGCACCTACTTCGTCATTTGCAGAAAACAACAAACAAATCGTTCTTTACTTTTTTTGCTTTTTATTTCTGAATCTCCCCGCACCTACTTCGTCATTCTAGTTTTATTTAAGTAATTTCGTTTAATCCAAATCCTATTCTCATTTTCAACACTTGCAGTCAATTCACTCGAAGACCTATGACAACTTCGGGTGCAACAGAGACTTCACCAATAAACACTTACCTTTGGGCTCCCAGTGGGATCGACATCTTCACTTTGAAACTAGCTACAAACGATTTGTGCACTTGCAGCCATCAAGCTATTTTCTGGTGCCGTTGCCGAGGAGCTAAGCGCTAAGTGTTTTGTCTCTTGACATTTCAGGTGTTACTATTACAAGATGGTCTCTCTAGGAGACAAAGGGTCTACACGCTCTGGTAGGGCTTATCTACCAGACTATCTTGATCGCGTACCGACTCAAAGGTGTGAGGAAATTATTGAAAAACTTTTGAGGTCGAATAAAGTTGATAATCTAAGTGACTTCATGGAAATTATGTCCATTCAAAGGACAACTCCCAAGAAATCTGAGAAGACCCTCAGAGAATATAGTGCTCCAAATTCTGCATTTCTTAAACAACCAATAGAATTTCCTAATCCTAGAGTTAGGGAATATCAATTTGATGGTGAAATTATTAAGAATTTGCAGGAAAAATCTTTTAGTGGAAGGGAAGATGAAGACCCAGAAAGACATCTTAGAGAGTTCGACGATGTGATAACATCACTTGGACCAAAAGGTTTGCCAAGAGAATGCTCTCGTCTAAAACTATTTTGTTGGTCTCGTAAAGGTAAAGCTCTAGACTGGTTATATTCTCTCCCTCGTCATTATATTAAATGCTGGGAAAACTTCATTGTTAAATTTATAAACATGTTTAATCCTTTTACAAAGGTAACAGAATTTAGAAAGAATATAGGAAACTTTAGTCAAAACGTGGGAGAAAATTACCCACAAGACTGGGAAAGATTCTTTGGAATAATCAATAGTATTCCTAATCATGGCTATTCTGAGTCAATTGTTTGCCACTTATTTTACCACGGTCTTAATACCTAATGCAGAGAGTTGCTAGATTCATCAGCAGGAGGATCGATATTAACTATTAAAGCATGTTTGGAATAAATGGCTACTAGGGCTAAGAATGATTCTTTATATAATCCTGATTTTGACACTAAGCCAGAAAAGGGAATACTCTGTATTAATCCTGATCTTATGCCTGAAGTACGCAAAACCATGAAAGAAAAAGGTATACCTTCTGAACTTGTCAAGGAAAATAAAGTAGATTTGATACAAGTTTTTACTGAAGAAGATGAAACTAGAAAAGTTTTTCAAGAATTGAAACATCGACAAACAAAGTCTTATAATAACTTGCATAAGCAATTTCAAAGACATAAAAAGATTTTGGCCGAACTTACAGAAAATTATGAGGAGATTGGCCAAGAAATAAAATTATTTAACAAGTACCCCAGTATGATTGAAACTAAGTGTGAACAAATAGCATCTGGTTATCAAATTTTTCTTCGTGATGATATAAATATTCCAGTTTCTACTAATGTTGTTACAAGAAGAGGTGCAGTTGTTAAAGGGCCATTAGGACCACCAGAATACGAAGCTGAAAAAGATCCAAAGGAAAAGCCTTGCTCAAAGCAAGCCAGGAAGATGATACATTGGTGGATCCTCAAGATGAGACTGCTTAGGACACACAAGATCAAACCTTGGAGGAGAAGAATGATGCATAGGATGACAGTTATAATTCTGATGCATAAATTGTTGATCCAGGAGAAGAAAAATACACAAGCAAAGAAGATGAAGTTGTTGCAACATAAAAGAAGAAAAATTATAAGCAACAACAAAAAAAGTAACTAAAGAGCCTGATCCTCCACAAAAGGTAAAAGATAAAGGTAAGAAACTTCCATATCTAGATCGCAAAAATAAAGCACCGGATCTAGTAATCTATGATTCTTTCGCAAAGGCATTTAATGATCTTCGTCTAGAAATTCCATTTGCGGATGCAATAGAAGTGCATGCCTATTCTAAATTTCTTCGTGATATTCTTAATAGAAAAAAAGAGATAACTAAAACCGTTGCCATGGTAACTAGTTACCCTGCTAATGGGAGACTATTGTCTATGTCAGGAGATCCCGGTATACCAACTATTTCATGTTCAATAGGCAAAACTGATATTCATAATGTCTTATGTGATTTAGGTGCAGGACTTAGTGTAATGCCATACTCTCTCTATAAAAGGTTAGGATTAGGGTAATATTCCCCCACTTCTATCACTTTACAGATGGTAGACAAATCCACTAAACAACCTATTGGTATGATTGAGGACGTTCTACTTAGAATAGATGGGCATGTTATTCCCACTGACTTTATTATTCTTGAAATGTCGGAGGATGTAAAGTTATCTATAATACTTGGAAGACCTTTTCCTAGCACTGCAAGAGCATCAGTTAACTGTGCTGAAGGGAAAATAATCTTCAATATTTATGATGCTGATATAATCCGGTATTTTTCAAATAAACTAGAAGTGGGAGAAAGGTATGTTCCACCGGCAAAATAAGTCATGTGGTAAGTGCCTTTTATAAAGGACAACCAAAGGTAAGAATTCGAGAACAAAGAACGGGTTAAAATATTCAACCATTCTTAATAAAATGCTTAATGGGATTCAACCCATCATATCAATAAAGTAGAGTTAAATAATAAAAAGTTCATCGTATTCCTACAACTTTTTCACAGACATTCTTGTGGAAGCGCGCCCGTAAAGATGCACTTGTCAAAAAGTATCAGAAATACCGACTGAATAAGCATAGATTTAGAGTAGAAAATAAAGTTTGAGTTTTATCTATAGAAACTAGTTTAATAATATTGTTCAAATAAAAAATGCATCTCTGAAAATTTGGGTGAAAAAGCATGCTACATAAGGTCTAACGACCAACTATACAGTGGGAATTTTTATTCCGGACGTATAGTTATAGACAAAATTATCAAAACTTGGGGTTCGGATACAAAAGGTTTGACGACCAACGGCTAGGGAAACCCTAACCCTCGCCGCTGCCACAACTATATGGCGGGAGCTACCTGGCCCGGCTGTATAGATCCCGCCGTATAGTTTTGCCCGACCACTTAAACGGGTCGGGGCAGGGCAAGGTTCTTCCTCCTCTCATTATTTCTCTCAACCTCTCTCTTCAAAACTCTCAAAACCTCTCAAGAACTCTCAATTATTCGTGGATTTTATTCGTTTGAGTGGGGGAATCAATATATCAGTATGTTTCTCTCCCTATCCATACTTTATTTTCAGAATTCCATGGTTGAAATCCTCTCATTGATTTAGTGGATGAACTCAAGCTTGATTGATTTTCTCTTTTAATTTCTCACATTAGGATTGAATTCCTCCACGTAGAATCGTTCATATATCATGTAAAAACTATATGCCTAAGGTTTTATGTTGAAATTTCTCATTGCATCAAGATAAACAAGCTCGGCAGTATTTTTTGCAAGAGCAAGCGCCAATGTGGTGAGGGCTCAGGGCTCCGGGCTGAGCTCGACAACAAGTATGCCATGGTTTTGGCAAGGAAGGTGCTTCCCACACAATGGGCCGATAACGGCTTTCTCAACTCAGTAGAGGACTTTGACTACCTGTGTGCAAATGCAGGGCTCGCCGTCCTTGCCAACGCCATCCACTACACCTACGAAGGGCTCACCCATGAGTTCCTCGCCTCCTTTTACGATGACTACAGGGAGAAAGGTAATGCATGCATGATAAATTTCACTGTTAACCAACGTCCATATCAAATTACCTATCAACAATTATGCAATGCTTATGGATTCCCTCAAGAAGGGGAACCTACTGTTACAAACTTGTATAGCGTCTCGAGTGAAAATACTTGGGAGGTTGTTTCTGTTAATAGTGGTAGGGACTTCTACCAGAAGAAGATGTCCAACATTCAGAACCCAACCATCTGTTACTTCGCTATGTTTCTTGCTAACACTTTGTTAGGAAGAGGAGATATCGGTTCGATGGCCAATGCAGACATGGCCATGATCACCAATGCGCTCTTCCCTAATGCGCCACAGAGTCCCACTCCTGCAGCTCTATTTCTCCAGCACCTCCGCCACCAGAGCAACAAAAGGAAAGGTGATATTCACATAGGTGGAATGGTAACCCACCTAATCCAAGCACTTGAAATTGCAATTCCTATTGCGCAACCCGTTGATGGCTCCATACTTATGGATGTCAGATATAAAACTGCTTGTGGTTTCCTCGATGTTTACTGAGCTAACAGGAGGCTTAGAGACTATCAATTTGGTTATATTAATGATGTGCAAGATGGTCAGGTGCCACTGCTTTGCCCGTAAGCCTTCCAGGTTCAGAGAAGGGACCACTGGATCCTCACCAAGGATCAAGTGACTGAAATCATGGTGGAACTCTATCCTGACTCTGATGAAGAGGAAGAAGGAGGGCAGCAGGATGAGCAGGAGCAGCAGAAGGAGCAGGAGTACAACCCTGCTTGGGAGGGACAGCAGCAGTAGGAGGAGAAGCCTTGGGACCAATGGCCCAATCAGCCACAACAGCAATAGGGGTTCAACAATATCCCCTATCAAGATTTTCTGCAGCTCGACCAGCATGCTGGGGAGATCGACCAGACTCTGCATGGAGTGAGTGAAGATGTGAGTGCCTTAACTCACACCTTTGGTAACTTCATGACCTACTTCCCTGACTACTACTAGCAGCACTGATGACCCACAAAAATAGGGGGGTATCGTAGTACTTTTGATAAATAGGACTGTCGATCCCAACAAGGAGCAGAAGGTGTTGAACAGTGGTATGGAGCAGGAACTCTCTGTAAATACTTAGCAAACGGATTTTAGTGGTTTTCTGATAAGGCAACAAAACAAAGAGCAAGTAACAAAGGTAACAAACAAACGGAGCAAGTGGCCCAATCCTTTCTTAGCAAAGGACAAGCCGGTGGAAATACTTATAAGGACCAAACGTTCTCGAGGACACATGGGATTCTGTCAAGTGCTTTCGCTTCAAATAGTTGAGTACTCTTCTATGGTGTTGTAAGTGTTATGCGGGTGAACCTGTGCTAACATACCGACCTTACTTGTACTAATACATTCTTGGATTAAACCCCCTACAAACATCCGTAACTATAGGAAAGTAATTAAGATATAAATCTAACGACAACCTTAAACTCGGAGATCCTACGCTCCCTTGTGCAAAGGTGTCCTAACGGGGGTTCAGGTTTCTGTCACTCCGGCAACCCCACAATTAGTAGCCAAATACACAATGCATTCCCCTAGGCCCATAAATGGTGAAGTATCATGTAGTCGATGTTCACATGACACCACTAGAAGAATAGCACCACAACTTAAATACTAAACCATTGAATAATAACTCAACACAAATCCACTACTAACAACATGACTTCTCCCATGTCCTCAAGAACACAACGAACTACTCAGAAGACATCATATGGATCAAGATCAAAGATGATATGGTAATGGATAACAATCTGAACATAAACAATAATCCAATGGTTCCACTCACAAGCATCAACTACAATAGTAGTTAACACCGGGAAGGTTTCCCCTAATGAACTAAAGCAATATCCAACACAATTGTTACAGCGAGATGGAGTAATGATGATGGTGCTGATAGAGATAATGGTGTGGATGATGATGATGATCCCGATGAAGCCTAGATTGACGATGGTGTTGATAGCGACGGTCTCCCCTCTCCGGGAAGGAATTCCCCCGGCAGAAATATGTCCGCCGGAGAGATCTTTCTCTCTCGGTGTTTTCCGCCCCCTAGAGGCGGCGGAAATCTACCTATGGTCGCTCCCCTAGCCTTAGGGTTTCGTAGGGAAGATATAGGCAAAGGGTCGGAGTCGGGAGCCAGGCAGGTGGGCCACACCTTCCCTAGGCGCGACCCAGAGGGACCCGTGGGCCCCTCTTCGCTCCTCCTCCTGGCTTCCTCAATCTTCTGAAAAAATAATATTTTCCCATATTTTTCTGGTATTTTTCTGATCTTCGTGAAATTGCACCGAAACTGAAGGGTTTCGCATCATAGTAAATCAAAAAAAAATCTACGGATGCAAACAAGAAAGGCAAGATCTAATCTAGGAGATGTAATCAATGAGAGAGATTGATGAGATCTTCATACCCTTGAAGAAATCGCACAGCAGAAACATTCAACAGAACGTGGTTGACGTAGTCGTACTCGCCGTCTCCTCCTCACGATCTGATCCGATCCTACGCCGCAAGTGGCGGCCCTCCGAGAGATGCACACGTACGGTGCAGCGACGTCTCATCCTTTCCTTGGTCCAGCAAGTATGGTGGAGAGATAGATTGGATCTGCAGCACGACGGCGTGGTGCTTATGGTGGAGAGTTTTTGCGGCAGGGCTTCGCCTACGCGCAGTCGGGAGAGAGAGAGAGGTGGAGGGGCAGCAGTTGGCGGCTAGGGTTGGAGTGTGTGGTGGGAGGCTGCGCCCCTGCCCTCCTTATATAGGGGGCTGGCCGGCCCCGTTGACCCCTCCTCCAAGGCCTAGGGCGGCGGCCAAGGGGTGGAGTCGGGGGCAAGTCATCCCCCCTTCTAGAAGGCTCCCTTAGGGTTTCCCCAAGGGCTGGCCGGCTGGGCCTTGTGCCCCTGGCCCAAAGTGTCCAGGGCACTTCCCCTTAGTCCCACGCAGGCCTCCGACAAGTGGGCCCATGTTGGTCCCACTCCGGAACCTTCTAGAACCTTCCGGTACAATACCGATAAACTCCAAAACGATTCCGAAATCCAAAAACTGCTTTCCTTTATATGAATATTATTCTCCGGACCATTCCGGAACCTCTCGTGATGTCCTGGATCTCATCCGAGACTCCGAACAAAAACTCATAAACCAATTGTCCATTTTATCCTAGCGTCGATGCACGTTAAGTGTGTGACCCTACGGGTTCGAGAATATGCAGACATGATCTTCTATCAATAATCAACAGTGGGATCTGGAAACCCATATTGACTCCCAGATATTCATCAATGATCATATCGGATGAACCATGATTCCAGGATTCAATTAATCCCATATATCTATTCCCTTCGTCACGCGATATTTTACTTGCCCGAGATTCGATCGTTGGTATCGGCATACCTAGTTCAATCTCGTTCACAGCAAGTACTTTACTCGTTCCGTAATCCGATATCACTTTGTGATTAACTCCTTAACCACGTGCTTGCAAGCGGTGCTGGTATCGATTACCGAGTGGGCCCGAAGTATATCTCTCCGACTCGGGAGGGACAAATTCCATCTCGATACATACAACCCAACAAGTACTTTCCGATCACCTGAGAGACACCTTTATGATCACCCTCACATAGGATGACGTTTGATGACCTCAAAGCTTTCTTCCGATACCAGGGAGTTGTATTATCTCATGGTCTAAGGAATACAATACTTGACATAGGAAAAAGCTTCGCAAAGATGAACACGATGACACGATCTAATTGCTCTGCTTAATTTGGGTCTGTCCATCATATCGTTATCCTAATGACATGATATCATTATTAATTGACAACTCATGTTTATGGTTAGGAAACCTTAACCATCATTAATCAATGAGCTAGTCCATAGAGGCGTACTAGGGACACGGTGTTGTTCATAAACCACACAAGTATCAAAGTTTCTGTTTAATACAATTCTAGCATGGAATATAAACTTTATCATGAACAAGAATTATAATAATAACATCTTTATTATTGCCTCTAGGGAATAATTCCAACAGTCTCCCACTTGCATTAGAGTCAATAATCTAGTTTACATCTGGCAACAATCTAACACCCATGGCATTAAGGTGCTGATCATGTTTTGCTCGTGGAAGAGGTTTAGTTAACGGATCTGCGACATTCAGATTCGTATGTACTTTGCTAATCTTCAGATCTCCATCTGCTATATAATCTCGAATTATATGAAAACGGCGGTTGATGTGCTTAGTCTTTGGATGATATCTTGGTTCCTTAGCCAGTGCTATGGCGCCAGTGTTGTCGCACAATATCTCCAGTGGGTCCAAGGCACTTGGAACCACACCAAGCTCAGTGATGAAGTTCCTAATCCAAACTCCTTCACTTGACGCTTCTGAAGCAGTCATGTATTCCGCTTCTGTTGTAAATCCCGCGATCACGCTTTGCTTGCAGCTTCTCCAGCTCATAGCTCCACCATTCAAAATATAAACATATCCTGTCTGAGATTTAGAATCATCCGGGTCGGTGTCGAAACTAGCGTCGACGTAACCTTTTATGATGAGCTGCTCATCACCTCCATAGACCAGGAACATTTCTTTAGTCCTATTTAAATACTTTAGGATGTTCTTTACGGCTGTCCAGTGTTCCAATCCTGGATCACTTTGGTATCTGCTCGTCAAACTAAGAGCATTGGACACATCCGGTCTAGTACATAGCATGGCATACATGATAGAACCTATGGCCGAGGCATATGGCACTTTGCTCATAGTATCTCTATCTTTTACCGTAGCTGGACACTGAGCCTTGCTCAATATCTTACCTGACAACATGGGCAATGAACCTTTCTTTGCTTTATCCATTCTGAACCTTTTCAGAACTTTGTCTAGATATGTACTTTGGCTTAAAGCTATTAGGCGTCTTTGTCTATCTCTATAGATTTTGATGCCTAATATATAAGCAGCTTCTCCTAGGTCTTTCATTGAAAAACATTTATTCAAATAACTCTTCACATCGTTAAGCATACCCATGTCATTTCCAATAATCAATATGTCATCCACATATAGTACTAAAAATGTCACCGAGCTCCCACTCACTTTCTTGTAGATACAAGCTTCGTAGCAATTTGGAACAAATCCAAAACTCTTGATCACTTGATCAAAACGAAGGTTCCAACTCCAAGATGCTTGCTTCAGTCCATAAATGGAACGCTGAAGTTTGCACACCTTATTAGCATCCTTAGGATCGACAAAACCTTTGGGCTGCATCATATACAACTCTTCATCAATGTTGCCATTGAGGAACGCAGTCTTGACATCCATCTGCCATATTTCATAATCATGAAATGCATCAATTGCTAATAAAATCCGAATGGACTTAAACATCGCTACGGGAGAGAATGTCTCATCGTAGTCAACACCTTGAACTTGCCGAAACCCTTTTGCGACAAGCCGATCTTTATAGACAGTAACATTACCGTCCGCGTTCGTTTTCTTCTTGAAAATCCATTTGCACTCAACAGCCTTACGGTCGCTAGGAGGGTCCACCAAAGTCCATACTTGGTTTTTGCTCATGGATACCAATTCGGATTTCATGGCCTCTAGCCATTTCTCAGAGTCTAGGCTCATCATTGCTTCCTCATCATTCGCAGGTTCACTGTTGTCTAACAACAAGACGGTTGAGACAGGGTTGCCATACCATTCAGGAGTGGCTTGTGACCTTGTCGACCTGCGAAGTTCAGTAGTAGCATTGTTCAAAGTTTCATGATCCTCGTCATTAGCTTCCTCTCTTGTTGGTGCAGACGGCACTGGAACAATTTCAGGTGCTGCGCTACTTTCCAACTCGAGAGAAGGTTCAATAACCTCGTCTAGCTCTACCTTCCTCCCACTCACTTCTTTCGAGAGAAACTCCTTCTCAAGAAAGGATCCGTTCTTTGCAACAAACACTTTGCCTTCGGATCTGTGGTAGAAGGTATACCCAATCGTATCCTATGAAGACGCATTTCTCCGCTTTGGGTTCGAGCTTGTCCGGCATGAACTTCTTGACGTAAGCTTCACATCCCCAAACTTTAAGAAACGACAACTTAGGTTTAGCACCAAACCATAGTTCATACGGTGTCGTCTCAACGGATTTAGATGGTGCCCTATTTAAAGTGAATGCAGCGGTTTCTAATGCATAACCCCAAAATGATAACGGCAAATCTGTAAGAGACATCATTGATCACACCATATCTAATAGAGTTCGATTCCGGCGTTCAGACACACCATTGCGCTGTGGTGTTCCGGGTGGCGTGAGTTGCGAAATGATTCCACTTGCTTTAAGATGCGTGAGAAAATCATAACTCAAATATTCACCTCCACGAGCGGATCGTAGAAATTTAATTTTCCTGTTACGATGGTTTTCCACTTTGTTTTGAAATTCTTTGAACTTTTTAAACGTTTCAGATTTATGTTTCATTAAATAGATATACCCATATCTACTTAAGTCATCAGTAAAAGTGAGAAAATAGCGATATCCACCGCGCGTCGAAACACTCATTGGTCTGCATACATCGGTATGTATGATTTCCAATAAGTCCGTTGCTCGCTCCATTATTCCGGAGAACGGGGTTTTGATCATCTTGCCCATGAGGCACGGCTCGCACGTGGCATATGATTCAAAATCAAGAGACTCCAAAAGTCCATCAGAATGGAGTTTCTTCATGCGTTTTACACCAATATGACCTAGACGGCAGTGCCACAAATAAGTTGGATTATAACTAACTACTTTGCATCTCTTAGCCTCAATGTTATGGATGTGTGTTTCATTGCTTTCGAGATTCAGAAGAAATAAACCATTCACAATAGGTGCATGACCATAAAAGATGTTATTCATATAAATAGAACAACCATTATTCTCTGATTTAAATGAATAAACGTCTTGCAATAAACACGATCCAGATATAATGTTCATGCTCAACGCAAGCACATAATAACACTTATTAAGGTTTAAAACTAATCCCGAAGGTAAAACTATGGAGAGCGTGCCGACGGCCATCACATCAATTTTTGATCCATTGCCAACGCGCATCGTCACCTCATCCCTTGCTAGCCGCTGTCTATTCCGTAGCTCCTGTTTTGAGTTACAAATATTAGCAACTGAACCAGTATCATATACCCAGGCACTACAACGAGCGCTAGTAAGGTAAACATCAATAACATGTATATCAAATATACCTTTAATGGCCAGCCTTCTTGTCCGCTAAGTACTTCGGACAATTGCGCTTCCAGTGACCCTTGTCCTTGCAATAGAAGCACTCAGTGCCCGACTTAGGTCCAGACTTGAGCTTCTTCTCAACAGGGGCAACGCGCTTGCCGCTGCCTTTCTTGAAGGCTTTCTTTGCACCCTTAGTTTTCTTAAAGCTAGTGGTCTTGTTGACCATCAACACATGATTATCTTTCTTGATATCCACCTGCGCAGCCTTCAGCTTAGCGAAGAGCTCAGTGATCGTATCAGTGGAACCAATTTGATTGTGAGTAACTACAAAACCTTTGTAGCTAGGAGGGAGTTATTGCAGAAATCTGTCAATTTTGAGCTCTTCTGGAATCTTGCAGTCCAGTTGCTCAAGACGTTGAGTGTAGCCCGACATCTTAATGGCGTGCTCACTAACGGAACTCCCTTCCTCCATCTTGCAATTAAATAACTTCTTAGAGATCTCATATCTCTCAGAACGGGCCTGAGTCTGAAACATGGTTTTCAGTTCCTCAAGTATCTCAAAGGGCCCGACGAACTCCTCAAAACGATTTTGAAGTTCCGGTTCCATAGCAAACAACATGGTACTCTTAATCACTCCATAATCATCTTTGCGTGACTGATAAACAACTTTTTCATCAGCTGGCGCATCAGTAGCAGGGGCGTCACCTAGCGCTTTCTCAAGTACATAGTCTTTTTGTCCGCCAGCGAGAATGATTCTCAGATTGCGGAACCAGTTGGTGAAGTTAGACCCATTGTTCTTAAGCTTTTCTTTCTCAGCAAAAACGTTGAAGTTGGACTTAGCCATTTGATCTACAAAATTTCCAAATACAATTTATACTATGTTCATGATAACTAGTTCAACTTAATCAAATTACTAGATGAACTCCCACTAAATTCAACATCCCTCAAGTTGTTTAGTGAATACGATCCAAATTCACCACACCTAATCCGATCTTCACGAGAAGAGATGTGGTTTCAATGGTGGACAACAAAGTGTCGATCATATCATTCATATGACTCATGTTTAACCTTTCGGTTCGTGCGTTCCGAGGCCATGTCTGTACATGGTAGGCTCGTCAAGTCAAACCCAAGTATTTCCGCGTGTGCAAAACTGGCTTGCACCCGTTGTATGTGAACGTAGAGTTTATAGCATCCGATCATCACGAGGTGCTTGAACACGACGAACTTTCGCAACGGTGCATACATGGGGAACACAATTTTATCTTGATCTTTAAGTGAGGAATCATCTTATAATGCTACCATGGCGATCTAAGCATAATAAGATACATAAAAGGATAAACATCACATGCATATAATTTTATATGACATGGTATAGCCAATCTCCGCGCAATGATCTCCATCTTGTGCGCGCCAGCATGATCTCCATCACTCCAGCATGATTGCCTCCACCACGAATAGCAACTACAACTATTGCTAACTACTTAGCGATAAAGTAAAGCTATTACATGGCATATAAGAAGTTGACACGCAGGTCATATACAATTATAAAGACAACCATACGGCTCCTGCCGGTTGTGAACTCATCGAGATGCAAGTCGTGAAATATTACAAAACATGATCATTGCATACATCTCAATTCATACACATCATGTCTTGGGCCATGCCATATCACAAAACACTCCCTGCAAAAACAAGTTAGACACATCTACTTGTTGGAGATATGCCCTAGAGGCAGTAATAAATGTAGTTATTATTATATCTTTGTGTTTATGATAAATGTTTACATTCATGCTATAATAGTATTAACAAGGAAACATTAATACTTGTGTGATTTGTAAACTTAAATTAGAGTCCCTAGTAAAGCCTCTTCATAATACTAGCTTGTTGGTTAATAAATGATTGTGGTTTCCCTATCATGAACATTGAGATGTTATTAACAACAAGATCATATCGTTAGGAGAATGATATGATGTACATACTCCTATAGATAAGCGTAGCATAAAGGTCAAGTCATTTTAATAGTTCAATTGCTATATGCTTTCTGATACATAGTAACCTAATTCCTTCGACCATGAGATCATACTTATCACCATCACCGGAAGGATGCTTTGATGACATCAAACACCACACCGTAACTGGGTGGCTATAAAGGTGGCATTGAGTGTTCAGAAAGTATTGGTTCAGACACATGGATCAAGAGTGGGATTTGTCCATCCATATGACGGATAGATATACTCTGGGCCCTCTCGGTGGAATGTCATCCAATTAGCTTGCAAACATGTGATTGGCTCACAAGGGATCACATATCACGGGAACGAGAAAAGAGTACTTATCAGTAACGAGGTTGAACTAGGTATGCAGAGATACCGACGATCAAAACCTCGGATAAGTAAACTATCGTGAGACAAAGGGAAATTGGTATCGTATGTAAGTGGTTCATTCGATCGCAAAGTAATCGTAGAAATATGTGGGAGCCATATGAATTTCCAGATTCCTCTATTGGTTATTGTTCGGAGAAGTGTCTCGATCATGTCCGCATAATTCACGAACCGTAGGGAGACACACTTAAGGATTCGACGTTGTTTGAGTAGTTATGGAATGATGAGTAAGAGACCGAATGTTGTTCAGAGTCTCGGATGGGATCCGGGATATCACGAGGAGATCCGGAATGGTCCGGAGAATAAGATTCATATAAGGAAAGTCCTGTTTCGGGGTTGGAGAATGGTTCCGGTGTTTTCATCGGGAATGTTCTAGAAGGTTCCGGAATGTCCGGCACTCCGGAGAGGAAGGGTACATGAATGTGTCATAACAAGTTAGAATGGTTGCATCATGTACTAGGTGTCATCGCTGAACAAAATAAAGGGATAAATCAAATCCTAGTTTGAAAAGTCAAACGCCAATTTGAAAAGTCAAACGCCAATTTGAAAAGTCAAACGGCTATTTTGTTTGGTGGAGGGAGAGTAGGAAACCTACTTGGGGAGGAGTTCCTCTCCCTCCACCGCCGGCCCTTGGAGACCGATTTGGGGAGGGACTCCCCTCCCCTTGGAGCGCCCCCTCCACCTATATAAGGAGGGGCGGGGCTGCCCCTCCAAGACACACACCTTGCCCCTCCAAACCTAACCCTAGCCGCCGCCGCCCTAGGGTTTGCCCAAGCCGCCGACTTGGGGCAATCCCATTGCCCTAGCCGCCGGCCAAGCTCCCTCTCCTTGGTGTGTCTAAACCTTAGATCACTGAGGCTCTCTCATAGTCCACCATACTCGCTCCGGCTTAAGGCGAAGCCCTGCGAGATCTCCCCTCTACTTCCGGTACCAGGCCGTCGTGCTGCCGGAATCGCGAGGAGAGTGCTACAACCTCCGCTGCCTGCTGGAACAAGGGAGAGGAAGGTCTTCATTGAGTACCGAACGTGTGACCGACTGCGGAAGCGCTGTCGGAACGTAGCGCCGGAAGGATCGTCTACGCGATCTTGAGATCGGCAAGAGTACGACTACATCACCCACGAGAATCCGCTCTCGTTAAACACTTTGGAATCTTCAAGGGTGAGTTATTCTATCGACTCGTTGCTACAATCTAGTCGATAGATCTTGGCTTGCTTGTTTGTATGCGGTAGAATTTTTTGTTTTCCATGCTACGAACCCCTACAGTGGTATCAGAGCCGTGTCTATATGTATATCTATTGCACGAGTAGAACACAATGGTCATTGTGGGCAATGGTGCTTTTATTATCAATTGCTTCTTGTGTACTTTGCATCTTGCGGTATGATGGGATGAAGCGGCCCGGGCTAACCTTACATGACATCGTTCATGAGACTTGCTCCACGCTCAACATGCAACTTGTATTGCATAAGTGGCTTCGCGGGTGTCTGTCTCTCCCATTATAGTATAGATCCAATTTACAACAGGCACTTGATAGTTCAAACATCAACGTTGTGGTTCTTGTTCGTAAGTTAGAACGACACTTATTGAAAGCCCCAAACCACGTAAAATATGCAAAGAAATTAGAGGCGCCTAACTTTGTTTTGCAGGGGTGTGCTGTGATGTGATATGGCCATGATTGTGATTATATTTGATGTATGCAATGTTCCTTATTGTAAGTTGGCAACCGGCAGGAGCCATATGGTTGTCTTTAAATTTCTGTTAAGACCCGCGTGTCTATTCAAAGTAGTTGTAATAGTTGAAGCTGGTGGACGACAACCATGGAGAAGCGTCATTGACCTTGATGCAATGCCGGTGATGATGGAGATCATGTTCGTGCTTGAAGATGGAGATCGGAAGCACAAAGAAGAAAGGCCATATCATATCACATATTATGAATTGCATGTGATGTTAACCCTTTATGCATCTTGTATTGCTTAGTTAACGACGGTAGCATTATAAGATGATCCCTCATGCACATGAATTTCAAGTTCTAAAGTGTTCATCCTTAGTAAGCACCGTTGCTAAAGCTTGTTGTTTCGAAGCACCACGTGATGATCGGGTGTGTTAGATTCCGCAAGTGTATACAACGTGAGCAAGCCAGATTTGCTCATGCGGAAGCTAAGGTTTGATCTTGACGAGCCTAGCATGTACAGACATGGTCTCGGAACACGGATCACCGAAAGGTAAAGCATGAATCATATAGTAGATATGATGAACATGTCGATTGTTCGCCATTAAAGCTACATCAACTCTCGTGATGATCGGTGTTGATGTGGTGGATTTGGTTCGTGTGATCACTAAAACAATGTGAGGGATATTGTTTTGAGTGGGAGTTCACCTAGATTAATTTAACTATTAATTAGAACTCAATTTGTCATAAACTTAGTCTAAACTATTGCAAATATGTTGTAGATCAATGGCGGCCCCTACCATCAATTTTAATGCGTTCCTAGAGAAAGAAAAGTTGAAAAACAATGGAAGCAACTTCGCGGATTGGTTCCGCAATTTGAGGATTGTCCTCAATGCTGGTAATTTGACCTATGTGCTGGATGCACCGCTGGGTGACCCGCCTGCAGATGATGCTACCGATGAAGTAAAGAATGTTTACCTCGCTCGGAAGAATTAGTACTCCACAGTTTAGTGTGGTATCTTGTATGGTTTAGAATCGGAGCTTCAGAAAAGGTTTGAGAATTCAGACCCACATGATATTGTCCATGAACTCAAATTGATCTTTGAGACTCACGCGGCAGTTGAGAGCTATGAGGCTTCTGAAAAGTTCTTTAACTGCAAGATGGAAGAGGGCAGCTCCGTCAGTGAGCATGTGCTTAAGATGTCTGGGCACGCAAACAAACTTCAAAGCTTGGGTATAGTGATTCCTAATGCTTTGGGGATTTATGTCCTCCAATCACTGCCACCAAGTTACAAGAACTTTGTGATGAACTACAATATGCAAAGCATGAACACGCAGTTGCCAGAACTCTTCTCCATGTTAAAATCTGCAGAAGTGGAGATCAAGAAAGAGCACCAAGTGTTGATGGTCAATAATACTACCAAATTCAAGAAAGGCAAGTATAAGCAAAAGGGACACTTCAAGAAAGGTGGTAAGAAAGTTACCGCACCGACGAAGAAGACCAAGGCTGGACCTAAGCCTGATACTGAGTGTTTTTACTGCAAGGGAGAAGGTCACTGGAAGCGGAATTGCCCAAAGTACTTGGCGGATTTGAAGAACGGCAACATCAAGAAGAAAGGTATATCTGATATACATGTTATTGATGTGTATCTCACTAGTACTCATAGTAGTGCCTGGGTATTTGATACTGGTTCGGTTGCTCATATTTGTAACTCGAAACAGGTGCTGCAGAATAAATGGAAGCTAGCGAAGAACGAGGTGACGATGCGCGTGGGAAATGGGTCAAAGGTTGATGTGATCGCGGTCGGCACGCTACCTCTTCATCTACCATAGGGATTAGTTTTATACTTAAATAATTGTTATTTGGTGCCTGCGTTAAGCATGAACATTATATCGAGATCTTGTTTATTGCGAGACGGTTACTTGTTTAAGTCCGAGAATAACGGTTGTTCGATTTATATGAGTAATATGTTTTATGCACATGCACCTTTGATAGATGGTCTATTCTTATTGAATCTCGATAGTGGAAATACACATATTAATAACATTGAAGCTAAACGTTTGAAATCGAGCGATAACTCGACCTATATGTGGCACTGTCGTCTTGGTCACATTGGAGTGAAGCGTATGAAGAAACTCCATTCCGATGGACTTCTTGAATCACTTGATTTTGAATCACTTGAAAGATGCGAAGCATGTCTAATGGGTAAAATGACTAAGACTCCATTTTCTGGTATGATGGAGCGAGCTACGGACTTATTGGAAATCATACATACCAATGTGTGTGGTCCAATGAGTGTAGCATCGCGCGGTGGTTATCGTTATGTTCTTACCTTCACGGATGACTTGAGTAGATATGGGTATATCTATTTCATGAAACATAAGTCCGAAACTTTCGAGAAGTTTAAGGAATTTCAAAGTGAGGTTGAGAATCAACGTAACAAGAAGATTAAATTTCTACGTTCTGATCGTGGATGTGAATATCTAAGTTACGAGTTTGGCGAGCATTTGAAGAAATGCAGAATACTTTCACAATTGACACCGCCGGGAACACCACAGGGTAATGGTGTGTCCGAACGTCGTAATCGAACTCTCTTAGGTATGGTTTGTTCTATGATGTCACTTACAGAATTACCGCTATCATTTTGGGGTTATGCATTAGAAACAGCCGCATTCACTTTAAATAGGACACCATCTAAATCCGTTGAAACGACACCGTACGAATTGTGGTTTGGGAAGAAACCTAAATTGTCGTTCCTTAAAGTTTGGGGTTGCGAAGCCTATGTAAAGAAGTTACAGCCGGACAAGCTTGAACCCAAAGCGGAAAAAATGCGTCTTCATAGGATATCCAAAGGAAACTATTGGATATACCTTCTATCATAGATCCGAAGGCAAAATCTTTGTTTCCAAGAATGGATCCTTTCTAGAAAAGGAATTTCTCTCGAAGGAAGTGACTGGAAGGAAAGTAGAACTCGACGAGGTTGTGGAACCTTCTCTCGAACTTGCGAGTAGCGCAGCACCGGAAGAAGTTCCTGTGGTGCCTGCACAAATAAGAGAGGAAGCTAATGATGATGATCATGAAACTTCGGTTGTAGTTGCTACAGAGCCTCGCAGGTCAACGAGAACTCGTACCACTCCTGATTGGTATGATCCCGTTATGAGTGTCATGTTGGTGGACAACACCGATGACCCTGCGACATATGAGGAAGCGATGATGAGCCCAGATTCCAATAAATGTCAAGAAGCCATGAAATCTGAGATTGGATCCATGTACAAAAACCAAGTATGGACTTTGGTGGACTTACCGGATGGCCGGAAGGCTGTTGAGAACAAATGGATGTTCAAGAAGAAAACATACGCTGATGGTAATGTTACTGTCTATAAAGCTCGACTTGTCGCAAAAGGGTTTCGACAAATTCAAGGAGTTGACTACGATGAGACTTTCTCACCAGTAGCGAAGCTAAAGTCTGTGAGTATTATGTTAGCAATCGCTGCATATTACGATTATGAGATATGGCAGATGGATGTCAAAACAGCGTTCCTCAATGGAGACATTGATGAAGAGTTGTATATGATGCAACCCAAAGGTTTTGTCGATCCTAAAGAGGCTAACAAGGTATGCAAACTTCAACGGTCCATATATGGATTGAAGCAAGCATCCCGAAGTTGGAATCAACGTTTTGATAAGGTGATCAAAAGTTTTGGTTTTATACAAACTTATGGAGAAGCTTGTATTTACAAGAAAGTGAGTGGGAGCTCTGTAGCATTCTTAATACTATATGTAGATGACATATTGTTGATTGGGAATGATGTAGACCTTCTTAATAGTGTCAAGGAATATTTGAATAATAGTTTTTCAATGAAAGATCTTGGCGAAGCAGCTTACATATTAGGCATAAAGATTTATAGAGATGGATCGAGACGCCTAATATCATTGTCACAAAGTACATATTTGGACAAAGTTCTAAAGAGATTTGGAATGGAAGATAGAAAGAAAGGGTTCTTGCCCATGTTGCCCAAGACGACCTTGAGTAAAACTCAAAGTCCAGTAACGGCAGAAGATAGAGAAAGGATGAGTAAGACTCCCTATGCCTCAGCCATAGGATCTCTAATGTATGCCATGCTATGTACTAGACCCGACATTGCATATGATGTTAGTTTGACTAGCAGATATCAAAGTGATCAGGAATGGATCATTGGACAGCGGTCAAAAACATCCTTAAGTACTTGAGAAGAACTAAGGATATGGTTCTTTCTTATGGAGGTGATGAACAACTCGTTGTTAACGGTTACACCGATGCTAGTTGGAACACCGATCCGGATGATTCTAAATCACAATCTAGATACATATTTACTTTGAATGGTGCAGCAGTTAGATGGAGGAGTGCAAAGCAAAGCGTTGTGGCGAGATCTTCAACTGAATCGGAATACATGGCTGCTTCGGAGGCTTCACAAGAAGCGATATGGATGAAAGAGTTCATTACAGAGCTTGGTGTGGTTCCAAGTGCGCTGGACCCAATGTCTATCTACTGTGATAACATGAGCGCCATAGCCAATGTGCAAGAACCAAGGTCACAGAAGAAGCTGAAGCACATCAAGCTACGTTTTCACGCTATTCGAGAACATGTCCAAGATGGTGACATAAATATTTGCAAAGTACACACAGATATGAATGTGGCGGATCCATTGACTAAACCTCTCCCGAGGGCAAAACATGACCAACACCAAACTGCCATGTGTGTTCGGTATATTACCATGTAATCTATATTAGATGACTCTAGTGCAAGTGGGAGACTGTTGGAGATATGCCCTAGAGGCAGTAATAAATGCAGTTATTATTATATCTTTGTGTTTATGATAAATGTTTACATTCATGCTATAATAGTATTAACAAGGAAACATTAATACTTGTGTGATTTGTAAACTTAAAATAGAGTCCCTAGTAAAGCCTCTTCATAATACTAGCTTGTTGGTTAATAAATGATTGTGGTTTCCCTATCATGAACATTGAGATGTTATTAACAACAAGATCATATCGTTAGGAGAATGATATGATGGTCATACTCCTATAGATAAGCGTAGCATAAAGACCAAGTCATTTTAATAGTTCAATTTCTATATGCTTTCTGATACATAGTAACCTAATTCCTTCGACCATGAGATCATACTTATCACCATCACCGGAAGGATGCTTTGATGACATCAAACACCACACCGTAACTGGGTGGCTATAAAGGTGGCATTGAGTGTTCGGAAAGTATTGGTTGAGACACATGGATCAGGAGTGGGATTTGTCCATCCATATGACGGATAGATATACTCTGGGCCCTCTCGGTGGAATGTCATCCAATTAGCTTGCAAACATGTGACTGGCTCACAGGGGATCACATATCACGGGAACGAGAAAAGAGTACTTATCGGTAACGAGGTTGAACTAGGTATGCAGAGATACCGACGATCAAAACCTCGGATAAGTAAACTATCGTGAGACAAAGGGAAATTGGTATCGTATGTAAGTGGTTCATTCGATCGCAAAGTAATCGTAGAAATATGTGGGAGCCATATGAATTTCCAGATTCCTCTATTGGTTATTGTTCGGAGAAGTGTCTCGATCATGTCCGCATAATTCACGAACCGTAGGGAGACACACTTAAGGATTCGACGTTGTTTGAGTAGTTATGGAATGATGAGTAAGAGACCAAATGTTGTTTGGAGTCTCGGATGGTATCCGGGATATCACGAGGAGATCCGGAATGGTCCGGAGAATAAGATTCATATAAGGAAAGTCCTGTTTCGGGGTTGGAGAATGGTTCCGGTGTTTTCATCGGGAATGTTCTAGAAGGTTCCAGAATGTCCGGCACTCCGGAGAGGAAGGGTACATGAATGTGTCATAACAAGTTGGAATGGTTGCATCATGTACTAGGTGTCATCGCTGAACAAAATAAAGGGATAAATCAAATCCTAGTTGAAAAGTCAAACGGCTATTTTGTTTGGTGGAGGGAGAGTAGGAAACCTACTTGGGGAGGAGTTCCTCTCCCTCCACCGCCGGCCCTTGGAGACCGAGTTGGGGAGGGACTCCCCTCCCCTTGGCGCGCCCCCTCCACCTATATAAGGAGGGGCAGGTCTGCCCCTCCAAGACACACACCTTGCCCCTCTAAACCTAACCCTAGCCACCGCCGCCCACCATAGCCGCCGCCCTAAGGTTTGCCCAAGCCGCTGACTTGGGGCAATCCCATTGCCCTAGCCGCCGGCCAAGCTCCCTCTCCTTGGTGTGTCTAAACCCTAGATCACCGAGGCTCTCTCATAGTCCACCATACTCGCTCCGGCTTAAGGAGAAGCCCTGCGAGATCTCCCCTCTACTTCCGGTACCACGCCGTCGTGCTGCCGGAATCGCGAGGAGAGTGCTACAACCTCCGCTGCCTGCTGGAACAAGGGAGAGGAAGGTCTTCGTCGAGTACCGAACGTGTGACCGACTGCGGAAGCACTGCCAGAACGCAGCGCCGGAAGGATCGTCTACGCGATCTTGAGATCGGCAAGAGTATGACTACATCACCCACGAGAATCCGCTCTCGTTAAACACTTTGGAATATTCGAGGGTGAGTTATTCTATCGACTCATTGCTACAATCTAGTAGATAGATCTTGGCTTGTTTGTTTGTATGCGGTAGAAATTTTTTGTTTTCCATGCTACGAACCCCTACACTACTTTGTTGTTGCATGTTTTACGTGGCTTATGGGAGTAACAAGCTAAGAACGATTCTTACCTACGGAAAGCCACAACAGTGATATTATGGTTGCTAACATCCGTTGTAAATCACATGACTACTATAGTGAGAGAAACTGGCATCCACCAGCCGCATGTGTGGAACAAGCCACACGTCAAGTGCAGAGCCGGTCTCGCGAACAAGGTCGCGTAAAGTTGGCATGTACCGCTTTGATCTCACTATGCCGCGCCATAAGAAATACACAACAAGAGGTTTGCAACAGAAAACATCAATGCCCGCAACAAGCATGTTGCGTTCTACTCGTGAAACACATCTACGCATAGATCTAACTCGGATACCACTGAAGGGTTTCACAGCATAGTAAATCAAAAAAAATTCTACGGATGCGAACAAGAAAGCCAAGATCTAATCTAGGAGATGTAATCAACGAGAGAGATTGATAAGATATTCATACCCTTGAAGAAATCGCATAGCGGAAACGTTCAACAGAACGTGGTTGACGTAGTTGTACTCGCCGTCTCCTCCTCGCGATCCGATCCGATCCTACGCCGCAAGTGGCGGCGCCTCCGAGAGATGCACACGTACGGTGCAGCGACGTCTCCTCCTTTCCTTGGTCCAGCAAGTATGGTTGTAACACCCTCAGAATCGGCCCTATGCAAGTTTCAGCGCTTCCCGCCAAAACCCGCATAGAAACGATTCAAAGGTGCCCACCAGGCACTTGCGTGCGGGTGGAAAAAGAAGTAATATCATTACACAATAGTCCTCGATGGAACCCACAAAACATATATATACAACAGCGACTCAAAGAGTCAAGAATACAGATATAATATACAAAGATCCAAATCACCTTGAGAATGATAGAGCGTCCGACTACAGACAAGATGCAAATGGGGCTAAGAGCCCTGGAGAATAACCAATGGCGTCCATAACCCTGCCCAGGCCATGCCGGAAGGGTAACCCTGCTAACGACGTCGATCTCGAAACCTGCTTACACAAAAGGGGTGCCGACAAAGGGCAAAGGAAAAAGAGAGCGGTCAGTACTGAGGCCAGTACACGGCGAGACTAGAATTCGGCGGTCCTCGCCTAGATAGGTATGGTGGACTGAAGCGGCAGCGCGGCATGCACTAAACAACCTATGGAGACTCGATACAACTAGCGGCTATCAGAGAGGGGTAAGAAAGACCTATTCGGATCCAACCTGATACTACCACCAAACATACCCATCCTGGTGTTTCCCCCTCGAGACCAAACGAGGAAGTCAACCGAGGAACTCACACCGTTGGCAGTTTTATTTATTCAGTTATCGTTGCAGCAATTACTAGTCAGGTATAGATAGTCATCCTGATATAATAAGCAGTGGGCACTTTTAGTTAACCATTCCGTTGTAGTTGCAACTCTTACTAGACAGATACAATTAGCATGAGATATCCCCAAACCCAGCAGTTGTTGGTACTTTTATTTAGCCATTCCGTTGTAGTGAAGCTGATTACTAGTCATATCGGATACAAGTCAAATTATAACAGTAAACTTTAGTTATAGTTGTCTATGATCGAGAACTGTGCTCCAAGTCGTCCATAACCGCGGACACGGCTTTTCGAAAAGATTTAACCCTGCAGGGGTGCACCAAAGTATCCACACGCACTTCGACCCTTTTTGCCAGATCAGTTAACATACACCCATCGGTATGTCAGCGGGGCCTAAGTCATGACGTTTCCCAAACCCAAAGCAAGTACATGGGGGCCACCCCACTAAGCTACCCGCAACGAAGTCGGCCGGTCTCCGAGACGGACTCAGGGTTTGTGTAGACGGCTGTAAACGACTGGGAACCCGAAAATGAGACTGGGCTTATCGATACAGTGAAAACGTGTCACGGACCTAAACAGTACAGGTGCAGTACCTCGCACAATTTAAATTAAGCAGTAAAGCATGGCATAAATACAGGATAGTAATAAAGCCCCAAACTACTTGTGGCCCCCGGTACAATACTTTGAAATCAGGTACTAATCGATGGGGGTGCCCATACACCCCACCTGTGGTTAGCGCGCTCGATCTCGGAACAGGTGTCAAGAACTCGGGGTCCTACGGGACACAAGTGGACGGTTAACAACCAAATAACATCTATTGCCCACCTGTGCCTCTGCATTCACCTACTTTCAATTTTAGTTATTAAACAATAATTAAAGCCATGATCATCTCCAACATTAAACATGCGGCAATACTCCAACAACTGTGGTACTTGACGACACGCAACAGCACTTGAGCAAGCGACTACGACGCGCAGGTCCAACTATCTACCAAACAACAGGTAATAGGATGTGTACAAGGCAATATAAGGCTGCAAGGGATATCACGGGCACGAAAACTAGAGCATCGCAACAAAGATAGCAATAGATCAACAGGAGGGAATAAATACTATAAAGCAAGATAGGTAGAAAGGGGGAGATGCTCGCCTGAAAACATTGCCGAAGGTTCACCGAAATCAGGTCGACACTCCCATCAACTCATCGGCCTAGTCCGTGAAGAAGCAAAGCACTAGAGAAAACACCGGATGCACTATTTAATACTACGGCAAAAGATCGAGCATGATGCGTGTATGATGTATGACATGGCAAAGGTGTGATGCAATTAGGCAAGATTAAGCGGAACCTGGGTCCCGACAAATATTTAGGTGGTTCATGTTGTTTAGCTACCTGCATTTTAAATGTTGTCTTAACATGGCAAAAGATAGCACCGGCTCGCTACACCAATTTAAATGGAGTCCGGAATAAGACAAAGATATCCCGCATATAGACTCCATATTTAATTATGAGATGAATTGGCATAATGCCCCCAAACCACAGACAAGTATGCATGCATGAACAATTTAATATGCATTAGTTGATAATGTCATATTATAAAATAATGGGGGCTCGGATAGGGAATCACTTTAGGGTTCGACGAACTTGGGCTCCGAGGGGTTCGGGGTCGGGTCTCAGGGTTCGACGGGAGAATGGCTCGACGAGATCGGTCTCGGACAACGGAAGTCGAACTTGTCGCATCCGACAAGAACTTGGTTGGCGTCGGGGTCACATCGGATCCGCCCTGGTCGATGCCGTTCTTGTCGTCGTGAAGACCTTGTCGGGTCCGCGGGTCGGGTCGGACTTGGCGTCCGGGGTGAAGAACTTGGCGTGCGACGTCGTCGGCATCGGTGCGGGAAGGAGGTCTTGTCGTTCCGTGTCGGTGACCTTGGCCTTCGGGTTCTCGGCGAACTTGGCGTCCGGGAAGGAGTACTTGTCGCACCGGGGTCTCGGTGTCCTCGGATCCAAGAGGAAGAACTTGGCGTGTCGGGTTCGGTCTTTGGGTCCAGGAACGGTCTTCGATCACCGAGAACGGGCTTTGGAATCCGGTGTAGGAGATCCTGGCATTCCGAGAAGTGAAAATTGCATCGGTGGCCTTCGGGCGTCAACGACTCCATAAACCTTGCCATAACGCGTACATGACGGAGTCGATCTTGTCAACGAGGAGATCTTGTCGGGGTGTCGGAACCGAAGAACTTGGCGGTCGATGAAGTCGGTGGCCTTCGGAAGATCAAGACGTTAGGACAGTTTCCGGCATCAGACGCTCTGGCATTGGTCTTTTCTAGCAAACCCCTTTGCGGCCACAGATTAGACAGATGGTATAGCGACAGATACAACAGGAACACGCCACCAGGCACTAGCAACACCACCAAACACATGGGCAAGGACACGCGCAGCAGTGCAGACATGCAGACGGGGAGGTTCTCTGGCCGCAGACAGAGGAGGTTCCCGCGAGGCCGGCTTGCAGCAGGCGGAGGCGCTCGCAGGCCTGACGAGGAGGGCGGTGGCGGGGCGGAGATGACCCGGCGGCAGTGGATCCTGCTGCAGGTAGGCGCGGCGGCGGGCATGGAGGCGTGGCCGCGGCGCGGACGAGGCGGGGTCGGAGCAGGCCCACTGGGTGGGGTCCACGGTGGCGCCCGGTTGCAGAGGTGGTCGAGCTCGCGGAAGGGGAGGCCAGCGAGGAAACAGGCGCTGGGGTGGTGGGCGACCGGGCCGCGAGGCGGAGCGGCGGCCGGCAGGGAGAGGCGAAGGAGGAGGGAGCCCCAGGCGGCAGTGGCGCCCTAGGGGAGGAGGCGACGGCGCCGGGCGTCGGTGTTGCAGAGGGGGGGAAGGGCCGCGGCGGCGGGATCTACGGCGCTGGCCGAAGACGGGCCAAGGCAGCGTCGGGGAGGAAGGATCCCAGGGGCGGCGGCAGGGTGGAAGGGGAGAGAGAAGCGCTCTGAGCGGGGGGATCGAGGGAGAGGACGGGGGTCGCGGGCGAGCGACCGAGCGGGGTTGGGGCATCGCGAGCGGGAGGTGGGGATGGGCAAGAGCAGAGGAGGGCGGTGGGGCTGGGTCCATGGGTGTCCAGGGGGTGTCGGCGGCAGAGGATTAGGTAGGGTGGGAGATGAGGTGGCACTGGGTGCTGATGTGGCGGCATGGGAGTGGACGGAGTTGGGGAAGTGGTGATGTGGAGGGAGGGGATTGGCTGGGGCGAGGTGGAAGGCTGGGTTGGATAAGAGTGGGTAGAGTTTTTGGTAGAAAAAGGTTAGGGTAGATTCTGGGTAGGTAGAATTTTATCTGGAGGTGGTCGGCTAGGCTTTCGGGCCTGGCGGGCTGCCTCCTAAAAATAAAAGAAAAATTTTATTATTTGAAACGGGGCTTTTGCAAACCGTGGGTAGACAAAACAGAATATTCCGGAGACCCGGGTTTTGTGTTTGAATAAAGACGGAGCGTTTAGAAAACAAAAACAAAAACAGACTTTTCGAAAATAGTTTTTAAACAAACCATGCAAGATGATGGCGATGCTCAAATGCAATGTGGCATGATGACATGAGCATGCAGTCATGATGATGCAATGCACAGAAACAACGCAATTTTCTAGTAGTGGTTTTTGCGGGGTGCCACAATTCGACACCACTAACAATGGATCTCGCCCTCGAGATCCGCCTCATGGTACCGGGAAGAAGGGCGGCGATCTGAATCTTCTCGCATCGTGTAGATCCTCGCGACACCACTAACAAGAGGTCGTTGTCCGTGATCGTCGAGAGAACACTCTGGGAACAAAAGGTCGAAGGTAGAGGTATCAACAAATAAAGCCACCTCTAACTTCGATAGGAGAGAAAAGATGCGGCCTATCCCACTTCAATGTACAAGAGCGAATAGAAAGGGTAGTCGGCATGGGGGCCAATCCATCACGCACCCAAACTATTACTCTGCACAATCAGTAGAAAAGCGTGCAACCATTCTCGGAATCAGACTGAAGATCTCGACAATCGAGGTTCAGAAACAAAGGAGTGATGCAGACTCTGCATCGGATCTGGCGTAGATGATGTCGTCGCGTCAGAAAACACCGGAAGGCACGAGAAGGAACAAAGAGAAGTCCACCAGACGAAGGGTTCCTCGGATAGCATGAAGACCAGATGTAGCAACACCGTTACCAAAGGAGGAAGCGAAACCCTGAAGGTACGATGGAACCCAACCACGAGAAATCCTAGACTCGGAGAGGGAGAAGAGAGCGGATTCAAAACACGCAGAGGTGAGAGGAGAGCAGTAGAGGGGTAAGGAGTAAAATCAGACCTAATCAGATCTATCCAACCGATTTTCCAAAAATAGTTTTGACACTCTACTTCGGCCGTTAGCTAGGTTATCCTACAGGCTGGACTTGTGGGGTATCGCAACTGCTGAGCTCTGATACCACTCTGTAACACCCTCAGAATCGGCCCTATGCAAGTTTCAGCGCTTCCCGCCAAAACCCGCATAGAAACGATTCAAAGGTGCCCACCAGGCACTTGCGTGCGGGTGGAAAACGAAGTAATATCATTACACAATAGTCCTTGATGGAACCCACAAAACATATATATACAACAGCGACTCAAAGAGTCAAGAATACAGATATAATATACAAATATCCAAATCACCTTGAGAATGATAGAGAGTCCGACTACGGACAAGATGCAAATGGGGCTAAGAGCCCTGGAGAATAACCAATGGCGTCCATAACCCTGCCCAGGCCAAGCCGGAAGGGTAACCCTGCTAACGACGTCGATCTCGAAACCTACTTACACAAAAGGGGTGCCGACAAAGGGAAAAGGAAAAAGAGAGCGGTTAGTACTGAGGCCAGTACACGGCGAGACTAGAATTCGGCGGTCCTCGCCTACATAGGTATGGTGGACTGAAGCGGCAGCGCGGCATGCACTAAACAACCTATGGAGACTCGATACAACTAGCGGCTATCAGAGAGGGGTAAGAAAGACCTATTCGGAGCCAACCTGATACTACCACCAAACATACCCATCCTGGTGTTTCCCCCTCGAGACCAAACGAGGAAGTCAACCGAGGAACTCACACCGTTGGCAGTTTTATTTATTCAGTTATCGTTGCAGCAATTACTAGTCAGGTATAGATAGTCATCCTGATATAATAAGCAGTGGGCACTTTTAGTTAACCATTCCGTTGTAGTTGCAACTCTTACTAGACAGATACAATTAGCATGAGATATCCCCAAACCCAGCAGTTGTTGGTACTTTTATTTAGCCATTCCGTTGTAGTGAAGCTGATTACTAGTCATATCGGATACAAGTCAAATTATAACAGTAAACTTTAGTTATAGTTGTCTATGATCGAGAACTGTGCTCCAAGTCGTCCATAACCGCGGACACGGCTTTTCGAAAAGATTTAACCCTGCAGGGGTGCACCAAAGTATCCACACGCACTTCAACCCTTTTTGCCAGATCAGTTAACATACACCCATCGGTATGTCGGCGGGGCCTAAGTCATGACGTTTCCCAGACCCAAAGCAAGTACATGGGGCCCACCCCACTAAGCTACCCGCAACGAAGTCGGCCGGTCTCCGAGACGGACTCAGGGTTTGTGTAGACGGCTGTAAACGACTGGGAACCCGAAAATGAGACTGGGCTTGTCGATACAGCGAAAACGTGTCACGGACCTAAACAGTACAGGTGCAGTACCTCGCACAATTTAAATTAAGCAGTAAAGCATGGCATAAGTACAGGATAGTAATAAATCCCCAAACTACTTGTGTCCCCCGGTACAATACTTTGAAATCAGGTACTAATCGATGGGGGTGCCCATACACCCCACCTGTGGTTAGCGCGCTCGATCTCAGAACAGGTGTCAAGAACTCGGGGTCCTACGGGACACAAGTGGACGGTTAACAACCAAATAACATCTATTGCCCACCTGTGCCTCTGCATTTACCTACTTTCAATTTTAGTTATTAAACAATAATTAAAGCCATGATCATCTCCAACATTAAACATGCGGAAATACTCCAACAACTGTGGTACTTGACGACACGCAACATCACTTGAGCAAGCGACTACGACGCGCACGTCCAACTATCTACCAAACAACAGGTAATAGGATGTGTACAAGGCAATATAAGGCTGCATGGGATATCACGGGCACGAAAACTAGAGCATCGCAACACAGATAGCAATAGATCAACAGGAGGGAATAAATACTATAAAGCAAGATAGGTAGAAAGGGGGAGATGCTCGCCTGAAAACATTGCCGAAGGTTCACCGGAATCAGGTCGACACTCGCATCAACTCATCGGCCTAGTCCGTGAAGAAGCAAAGCACTAGAGAAAACACCGGATGCACTATTTAATACTACGGCAAAATATCGAGCATGATGCGTGTATGATGTATGACATGGCAAAGGTGCGATGCAATTAGGCAAGATTAAGCGGAACCGGGGTCCCGACAAATATTTAGGTGGTTCATGTTGTTTAGCTACCCTGCATTTTAAATGTTGTCTTAACATGGCAAAAGATAGCACCGGTTCGCTACACCAATTTAAATGGAGTCCGGAATAAGACAAAGATATCCCGCATATAGACTCCATATTTAATTATGAGATGAATTGGCATAATGCCCCCAAACCACAGACAAGTATGCATGCATGAACAATTTAATATGCATCAGTTGATAATGTCATATTATAAAATAATGGGGGCTCGGATAGGGAATCACTTTAGGGTTCGGCGAACTTGGGCTCCGAGGGGTTCGGGGTCGGGTCTCAGGGTTCAACGGGAGAATGGCTCGACGAGATCGGTCTCGGACAACGGAAGTCGAACTTGTCGCATCCGAGAAGAAGAACTTGGTTGGCGTCGGGGTCACATCGGATCCGCCCTGGTCGATGTCATTCTTGTCGTCGTGAAGACCTTGTCGGGTCCACGGGTCGGGTCGGACTTGGCGTCCGGGGTGAAGAACTTGGCGTGCGACGTCGTCGGCATCGGTGCGGGAAGGAGGTCTTGTCGTTCCGTGTCGGTGACCTTGGCCTTCGGGTTCTCGGCGAACTTGGCGTCCGGGAAGGAGTACTTGTCGCACCGGGGTGGGTGTCCTCGGATCCAAGAGGAAGAACTTGGCGTGTCGGGTTCGGTCTTTGGGTCCAGGAACGGTCTTCGATCACCGAGAACGGGCTTTGGAATCCGGTGTAGGAGATCCTGGCATTCCGAGAAGTGAAAATTGCATCGGTGGCCTTCGGGCGTCAACGACCCCATAAACCTTGCCATAACGCGTACATGACGGAGTCGATCTTGTCAACGAGGAGATCTTGTCGGGGTGTCAGAACCGAAGAACTTGGCGGTCGATGAAGTCGGTGGCCTTTGGAAGATCAAGACGTTAGGACAGTTTCCGGCATCAGACGCTCTGGCATTGGTCTTTTCTAGCAAACCCCTTTGCGGCCACAGATTAAACAGATGGTATAGCGACAGATACAACAGGAACACGCCACCAGGCACTAGCAACACCACCAAACACATGGGCAAGGACACGCGCAGCAGTGCAGACATGCAGACGGGGAGGTTCTCTGGCCGCAGACAGAGGAGGTTCCCGCGAGGCCGGCTTGCAGCAGGCGGAGGCGCTCGCAGGCCTGACGAGGAGGGCGGTGGCGGGGCGGAGACGACCCGGCGGCAGTGGATCCTGCTGCAGGGAGGCGCGGCGGCGGGCATGGAGGCGTGGCCGCGGCGCGGACGAGACGGGGTCAGAGCAGGCCCACTGGGTGGGGTCCACGGTGGCGCCCGGTTGCAGAGGTGGTCGAGCTCGCGGAAGCGGAGGCCAGCGAGGAAACAGGCGCCGGGGTGGTGGGCGACCGGGCCGCGAGGCGGAGCGGCGGCCGGCAGGGAGAGGCGAAGGAGGAGGGAGCCCCAGGCGGCGGTGGCGCCCTGGGGGAGGAGGTGACGGCGCCGGGCGTCGGTGTTGCAGAGGGGGGGAAGGGCCGCGGCGGCGGGATCTACGGCGCTGGCCGGAGACGGGCCAAGGCAGCGTCGGGGAGGAAGGATCCCAGGGGCGGCGGCAGGGTGGAAGGGGAGAGAGAAGCGCTCTCAGCGGGGGGATCGAGGGAGAGGACGGGGGTCGCGGGCGAGCGACCGAGCGGGGTTGGGGCATCGCGAGCGGGAGGTGGGGATGGGCGAGAGCAGAGGAGGGTGGTGGGGCCGGGTCCAGGGGTGTCCAGGGGGTGTCGGCGGCAGAGGATTAGGTAGGGTGGGAGATGAGGTGGCACTGGGTGCTGATGTGGCGGCATGGGAGTGGAGGGAGTTGGGGAAGTGGTGATGTGGAGGGAGGGGATTGGCTGGGGCGAGGTGGAAGGCTTGGTAGGATAAGAGTGGGTAGAGTTTTTGGTAGAAAAATGTTAGGGTAGATTCTGGGTAGGTAGAATTTTATCTGGAGGTGGCCGGCTAGGCTTTCGGGCCTGGCGGGCTGCCTCCTAAAAATAAAAGAAAAAATTTATTATTTGAAACGGGGCTTTTGCAAACCGTGGGTAGACAAAAAAGAATATTCCGGAGACCCGGGTTTTGTGTTTGAATAAAGACGGAGCGTTTAGAAAACAAAAACAAAAACAGACTTTTCGAAAATAGTTTTTAAACAAACCATGCAAGATGATGGCGATGCTCAAATGCAATGTGGCATGATGACATGAGCATGCAGTCATGATGATGCAATGCACAGAAACAACACGATTTTCTAGTAGTGGTTTTTGTGGGGCGCCACAATGGTGGAGAGATATATTGGATCTGCAGCACGACGGCGTGGTGCTTATGGTGGAGAGTTTCTGCGGCAGGGCTTCGCCTACACGCAGTCGGGAGAGAGAGAGGTGGAGGGGCAGCAGTTGGCGGCTAGGGTTGGAGTGTGTGGGGGAGGGGCTGCACCCCTGCCCTCCTTATATAGGGGGCTGGACGGCCCCCTTGACCCCTCCTCCAAGCCCTAGGGCGGCGGCCCAAGGGGTGGAGTGGGGGGCAAGTCACCCCCCCTTCTAGAAGGCTCCCTTAGGGTTTCCCCTAGGGATGGCCGGCTGGGCCTTAGGAGCCTTGTGCCCCTGGCCCAAAGTGGCCAGGGCACTTCCCCTTAGGCCCATGCAGGCCTCCGACAAGTGGGCCCACGTTGGTCCCACTGAAGGGTTTCGCAGCATAGTAAATCAAAAAATATCTACGGGTGCAAACGAGAAAGCCAAGATCTAATCTAGAAGATGCAAACAACGAGAGAGATTATATGAGATCTTCATACCCTTGAAGATTCACACAACAGAACGTTCGTCGGAATGTAGGTGATGTAGTCGTACTCGCTTCTCCTCCTCGCGATCCGATCCGATCTAGCACCGCAAATGGCGATGCCTCCGGGAGATGCACACGTGCAACACCTGACGTATCCTCCTTACTCGGTCCAGCAAGTATGGTGGAGAGACGGATTGGATCTACAACGCGACGGCGCGGTGCAAGTGGTGTAGAGTTTCTGCAGCAGGGCTTCGCCTACACACAGTCGGGAGGGAGAGAGAGAGAGAGGAGGGCAGCAGGGCGGCTAGGGTTGAGGAGGAGGTGTGGGGGGGTGGTGCGCCCCAGCCCTCTATATATAGAGGGGTGGGCGCCAGCCCTAGCCCCTCCCCCAAGCCCTAGGCCGGCGGCCAAAGGAGGGAGGAGTGGGGGCAAGTTCCCCCCCTTCTAGAAGCTACCCTAGGGTTTCCCCTTGGTTTGGCCGGCTGGGCCCTATGGGGCCTTGTGCCCCTGGCCCAATGCGGCCAGGGCACTCCCTCATAGGCCCATGCCCCCTCCCGGCAGGTGGGGCCACGTTGGTCCCCCTCCGGAAGGTTCTAGAAGCTTCCGGTACAATACCGATTAACCCGAAATAATTCCGAACTCCAAAAACTGCATTGCCTTATATGAATCTTATTCTCCGGACCATTCCGGAACCTCTCGTGATGTCCCGGATCACATCCGAGACTCCGAACAAAAACTCATAAACCAATTATCCATTCTATCCTAGCGTCGATGCATGTTGAGTGTGTGACCATAGGGTTCGAGAATATGCAGACATGATCTTCTATCAATAATCAACAACGGGATCTAGAAACCCATATTGACTCCCACATATTCATCGACGATCATATCGGATGAACCACGATGCCAGGATTCAATTAATCCTATATATGTATTCCCTTCGTCACGTGATATTTTACTTGCCCGAGATTCGATCGTTGGTATCGACATACCTAGTTCAATCTCGTTCATAGCAAGTACTTTACTCGTTCCGTAATCCGATATCACTTTATGATTAACTCCTTAACCACGTGCTTGCAAGCGGTGCTGATATCGATTACCGAGTGGGCCCGAAGTATATCTCTCCGACTCGGGAGGGACAAATTCCATCTCGATACATACAACCTAACAAGTACTTTCTGATCACCTGAGAGACACCTTTATGATCACCCTCACATAGGATGACGTTTGATGACCTCAAAGCTTTCTTCCGATACCAGGGAGTTGTATTATCTCATGGTCTAAGGAATACAATACTTGACATAGGAAAAAGTTTCGCAAAGACGAACACGATGACACGATCTAATTGCTCCGCTTAATTTGGGTTTGTCCACCATATCATTCTCCCAATGATATGATCTCATTATTAATCGACAACTCATGTCTATGGTTAGGAAACCTTAACCATCATTAATCAATGAGCTAGTCCATAGAGGCGTACTAGGGACACGGTGTTGTTCATAAACCACACAAGTATCAAAGTTTCTGTTTAATACAATTCTAGCATGGAATATAAACTTTATCATGAATAAGAATTATAATAATAACATCTTTATTATTGCCTCTAGGGCATAATTCCAACAGTCTCCCACTTGCACTAGAGCCAATAATCTAGTTTACATTTGGCAACAATCTCACACCCATGGCACTAAGGTGCTGATCATGTTTTACACGTGGAAGAGGTTTAGTCAATGGATCTGTGACATTCAGATCTGTATGTACTTTGCTAATCTTCAGATCTCCATCTGCTATATAATCTCGGATTATATGAAACTTGCGGTTGATATGCTTGGTCTTTGGATGATATCTTGGTTCCTTAGCGAGTGCTATGGCACCAGTGTCGTCACACAATATCTCCAGTGGGTCCAATGAACTTGGAACCATGCCAAGCTCAGTGATGAAGTTCCTGATCCAAACTCCTTCACTTGACGCTTCTGCAACAGCCATGTATTCCGCTTCTACTGTAGATCCCGCGATCACGCTTTGCTTGCAGCTTCTCCAGCTCACAGCTCCTCCATTCAAAATATAAACGTATCCTGTCTGAGATTTAGAATCATCCTTGTCGGTATCGAAACTAGCGTAAACGTAACCTTTTACGACGAGTTGTTCATCACCCCCATAGACTAAGAACATTTCTTTAGTCCTATTTAGGTACTTTAGGATGTTCTTCACGGCTGTCCAGTGTTCCACTCCTGGATCACTTTGATATCTGCTCGTCAAACTAAGAGCATTGGACACATCCGGTCAGTACACAACATGGCATACATGATAGAACCTATGGCCGAGGCATAAGGAACTTTGCTCATAGCTTCTCTATCATTTACCGTAGCTGGACACTGAGCCTTGCTCAATATCTTACCTGAAAACATAGGCACTGAACCTTTCTTTGCCTTATCCATTCTGAAACTTTTTAGAACTTTGTCTAGGTATGTACTCTAGCTTAAAGATATCAGGCGTCTTTGTCTATCTCTATAGATTTTGATGCCCAATATATAATCAGCTTCACCTAGGTATTTCATTGAAAAACACTTGTTCAAATAACTCTTCACATCGTTAAGCATGTTAATGTCATTTCCAATAATCAATATGTCATCCACATATAGTACCAGAAATGTCACTGAGCTCCCACTCACTTTCTTGTAGATACAAGCTTCGTAGCAATTTGGAACAAATCCAAAGCTCTTGATCACTTGATCAAAACGAAGGTTCCAACTCCGAGATGCTTGCTTCAGTCCATAAATGGAACGCTGAAGTTTGCACACTTTATCAGCATCCTTAGGATCGACAAAACCTTCGGGTCTCATCATATACAACTCTTCATCAATGTTGCCATTGAGGAACGCAGTCTTGACATCCATCTGCCATATTTCATAATCATGAAACGCAACAATTGCTAATAAAATCCAAATGGACTTAAACATCGCTACGGGAGAGAAAGTCTCATCATAGTCAACACCTTGAACTTGTCGAAAATCTTTTGCGACAAGTCGTGCTTTATAGACGAAAACATTACCATCCGCGTCCGTTTTCTTCTTGAAGATCCATTTGCACTCAACGGCCTTTCGGTCGCTAGGAGGGTCCACCAAAGTCCATACTTGGTTTTCGCTCATGGATCCCAATTTTCGGATTTCATGGCTTCTAGGCATTTCTCAGAGTCTGGGCTCATCATCGCTTCCTCATAGTTCGTAGGTTCACTGTCTTCTACCAACAAGACAGTCAAGACAGGGTTGCTGTACCACTCAGGAGGGGCACGCGACCTTGTCGACCTGGGACGTTCAGTAGCAGCATCGTGCGAAGCTTCATGATCCTTGTCATTAGCTTCCTCTATTGTTGGTGCAGGCGGCACTGGAACAATTTCAGGTGCTGCGCTACTCTCCAATTCAAGAGAAGGTTCAACAACCTCGTCTAGCTCTACTTTCCTCCCACTCACTTCTTTCGAGAGAAACTCCTTCTCAATAAAGGAACCGTTCTTTGCGACAAACACTTTGCCTTCGGTTCTGTGATAGAAGGTATACCCAATAGTTTCCTTAGGGTATCCTATGAAGACGCATTTCTCCGCTTTGGGTTCGAGCTTGTCCGGCATCAACTTCTTGACGTAGGCTTCGCATCCCCAAACTTTAAGAAACGACAACTTAGGTTTAGCACCAAACCGTAGTTCATACGGTGTCGTCTCAACGGATTTAGATGGTGCCCTATTTAAAGTGAATGCAGCGGTTTCTAATGCATAACCCCAAAATGATAACGGCAAATCAGTAAGAGACATCATCGATCGGACCATATCTAATAGGGTTCGATTCCGGCGTTCAGACACACCATTGCGTTGTGGTGTTCCGGGTGATGTGAGTTGCGAAACGATTCCGCTTGCTTTAAGATGCGTGAGAAAATCATAACTCAAATATTCACCTCCACGATCGGATCATAGAAACTTAATCTTTCTGTTACGATGGTTCTCCACTTCATTCTGAAATTCCTTGAACTTTTCAAATGTTTCAGATTTATGTTTCATTAAATAGATATACCCATATCTACTTAAGTCATCGGTAAAAGTGAGAAAATAGCGATATCCACCACGCGTCGAAACACTCATTGGTCCACATACATCGGTATGTATGATTTCCAACAAGTCCGTTGCTCGCTCCATCATACCGGAGAACGGGGTTTTGATCATCTTGCCCATGAGGCATGGTTCGCATGTGTCAAATGATTCAAAATCAAGAGACTCCAAAAGTCCATCAGAATGGAGTTTCTTCATGCGCTTTACACCAATATGACCTAGACGACAGTGCCACAAATAAGTAGTATTATCACTATCTACTTTGCATCTCTTAGCCTCAATGTTATGGATGTGTGTTTCATCCCTTTCGAGATTCAAAAGAAATAAACCATTCACAGCAGGTGCATGATCATAAAAGATGTTACTCATATAAATAGAACAACCATTATTCTCCGATTTAAATGAATAACCGTCTTGCAATAAACACGATCTAGAAATAATGTTCATGCTCAACGCAGGCACATAATAACACTTATTAAGGTTTAAAACTAATCCCGAAGGTAAAACTAAGGAGAGCGTGCCGAAGGCCATCACATCAACTCTTGATCCGTTGCAAACGCGCATCGTCACCTCATCCCTCGCAAGCCGCCGTCTATTCTGTAGCTCCTGTTTCGAGTTACAAGTATTAGCAACTGAACCAGTATCAAATACCCAGGCACTACAACGAGGGCTAGTAAGGAAAACATCAATAACATGTATATCAAATATACCTTTGATGGTGCCAGCCTTCTTGTCCGCTAAGTACTTCGGACAGTTGCGCTTCCAGTGACCGTTGTCCTTGCAATAAAAGCACTCAGTGTCCGGCTTGGGTCCAGACTTGAGCTTCTTCTCAGCAGGGGAAACGCGCTTGCCGCCGCCTTTCTTGAAGGGCTTCCTTGCACCCTTACCTTTCTTGAAGGTGGGGGGCTTTTTTGACCATCAACACATGATTATCCTTTTTGATGTCCACCTCCGCAGCCTTTAGCTTTGCGAAGAGCTCGGTGATCGTATCAGTGGAACCAATCTGATTATGAGTCACCACAAAACTTTTGTAGCTGGGAGGGAGTGATTGCAGAACCCTGTCAATCTTGAGCTCCTCTGGAATCTTGCAGTCCGGTTGCTCAAGCCGTTGAGTGTAGCCCGACATCTTAATGGCGTGCTCACTAACGGAACTCCCTTCCTCCATCTTGCAGTTAAAGAATTTCTCAGAGATCTCATATCTCTTAGAACGGGCCTGAGTCTGAAACATGGTTTTCAGCTCCTCGAGAATCTCAAAGGGCCCGGGATAGTCTTCAAAACGATTTTGAAGGTCCGATTCCATAGCAAACAACATGGTGCTCTTAATCACACCATAATCATCTTTGCGTGACTCATAGACAGCTTTCTCATCAGCCGGCGCATCTACAGCAGGGGCGTCAGCTAACGCATTCTCAAGGACATAGTCCTTTTGACCGCCAGAGAGAATGATTCTCAGATTGCGGAACCAATTGGTGAAGTTAGACCCATTGTTTCTAAGCTTTTCCTTCTCAGCAAAAACGTTGAAGTTGAAGTTGGACTTAGCCATTTGATCTACAATATTTGCAAGTACAAATTAGACTATGTTCATGATAATTAGTTCAACTTTTAATCAAATTACTAGATGAACTCCCACTAAATTCAACATCCCTCAAGTTGTTTAGTGAACACGATCCAAATTCACCACACCTAATCCGATCTTCACGAGAAGAGATGTGGTTTCAATGGTGGACAACGAAGTGTCGATCATATCATTCATATGACTCATGTTTATACTTTCGGTTCATGTGTTCCGAGGCCATGTCTGTACATGCTAGGCTCGTCAAGTCAAACCCAAGTATTTCCGCGTGTGCAAAACTGGCTTGCACCCGTTGTATGTGAACGTAGAGTCTATAGCACCCGATCATCATGTGATGCTTGGACACGACGAACTTTCGCAATGGTGCATACATGGGGAGAACACAGTTTTATCTTGAACTTTAAGTGAGGAATCATCTTATAATGCTACCGTCGCGATCTAAGCATAATAAGATACATAAAAGGATAAACATCACATGCATATAACTTTATGTGACATGGTATAGCCAATCTTCGCGCAATGATCTCCATCTTGTGCGTGCCGGCATGATCACCATCACTCCACCATGATTGCCTCCACCACGAATAGCAACTACACCTATTGCTAACTACTTAGCGATAAAGTGAAACTATTACATGGCGTATAAGAAGTTGACACACATGTCATACACAATTATAAAGACAACCATATGGCTCCTTCCGGTTGTGTACTCATCGACATGCAAGTCGTGAAACATTACAAAACATGATCATCGCATACAATATACACATCACATCTTGGGCCATACCATATCACAGAAAACACTCCCTGCAAAAACAAGTTAGACGCCTCTAGTTTGTTGTTGCATGTTTTACGTGGCTTATGGGAGTAGCAAGCTAAGAATGACTCTTACCTACGGAGATCCACAACGGTGATATTATGGTTGCCAAACTCCGGTGTAAATCCCATGACAACTATAGTGAGAGAAACTGGCATCCACCGGCCGCATGTGTGGAACAAGCCACACGTCAAGTGCGGAGCCGGTCTCGCGAACGACGTCGCGTAAGGTTGGTCTGGACCGCTTCAATCTCACTATCCCGCGTCATAAGAAGAACACAAACAAGAGGCTTGCAACAGAAAACATCAACGCCGGCAACAACCATGTTGCATTCTACTCGTGAAACACATCTACGCATAGATCTAGCTCTGATACCACTGAAGGGCTTCGCAGCATAGTAAATCAAAAAATTTCTACGGGTGCAAACGAGAAAGCCAAGATCTAATCTAGGAGATGCAAACAATGAGAGAGATTAGATGAGATCTTCATACCCTTGAAGATTCGCATAGCGGAACGTTCGTCGGAACGTGGGCGATGTAGTCGTACTCGCTTCTCCTCCTCGCGATCCGATCCGATCTAGCACCGCAAATGGCGATGCCTCCGGGAGATGCACACGTGCAGCACCTGACGTATCCTCCTTACTCGGTCCAGCAAGTATGGTGGAGAGACGGATTGGATCTACAACGCGACGGCGCGGTGCAAGTGGTGTAGAGTTTCTGCAGCAGGGCTTCGCCTACACGCAGTCGGGAGGGAGAGAGAGAGAGGAGGGCAGCAGGGCGGCTAGGGTTGAGGAGGAGGTGTGGGGCGGTGGTGCGCCCGAGCCCTCTGTATATAGAGGGGTGGGCGCCATCCCTAGCCCCTCCCCCAAGCCCTAGGCCGGCGGCCAAAGGAGGGAGGAGTGGGGGCAAGTTCCCCCCCTTCTAGAAGCTCCCCTAGGGTTTCCCCTTGGTTTGGCCGGCTGGGCCCTATGGGGCCTTGTGCCCCTGGCCCAATGCGGCCAGGGCACTCCCTCATAGGCCCATGCCCCCTACCGGCAGGTGGGGCCACGTTGGTCCCCCTCCGGAAGGTTCTAGAAGCTTCCGGTACAATACCGATTAACCCGAAATAATTCCGAACTCCAAAAACTGCATTGCCTTATATGAATCTTATTCTCCGGACCATTCCGGAACCTCTCGTGATGTCCCGGATCACATCCGAGACTCCGAACAAAAACTCATAAACCAATTATCCAATCTATCCTAGCGTCGAGACACGTTAAGTGTGTGACCCTTCGGGTTCGAGAATGTGCAGACATGATCTTATATCAATAATCAACAGCGGGGTCTGGAAACCCATATTGACTCCCACACATTCATCAATGATCATATCGGATGAACCACGATGCCAGGATTCATTCAATCCCATATATATATTCCCTTCGTCTCGCGATATTTTACTTGCCCGAGATTTGATCGTCGGTACCGTCATACCTAGTTCAATCTCGTTCACAACAAGTACTTTACTTGTTCTGTAATCCGATATCACTTTGTGATTAACTCCTTAACCACATGCTTGCAAGCGGTGTTGATATCGATTACCGAGTGGGCCCAAAGTATATCTCTCCAACTTGGGAGGGACAAATCCCATCTCGATACATACAACCCAACAGGTACTTTCCGATCACCTGAGAGACACCTTTATGATCACCCTCTCATAGGATGACATTTGATGACCTCAAAGCTTTCTTCCGATACCAGGGATTTGTATTATCTCATGGTCTAAGGAATACAATATTTGACATAAGAAAAGCTTCGCAAAGATGAACACGATGACACGATCTAATTGCTCCGCTTAATTTGGGTCTGTCCACCATATCATTCTCCCAATGATATGATCTCATTATTAATTGGCAACTCAGGTCTATGGTTAGGAAACCTTAACCATCATTAATCAATGAGCTAGTACATAGAGGCATACTAGGGACACGGTGTTGTTCACAAACCACACAAGTATTAAAGTTTCCGCTTAATAAAATTCTAGCATGGAATATAAACTTTATCATGAACAAGAATTATAATAATAACATCTTTATTATTGCCTCTAGGGCATAATTCCAACACCCACTCCGGAACCTTCTAGAACCTTCCGGTACAATACCGATAAACTCCGAAATGATTCCGAAATCCAAAAACTGCTTTCCTTTATATGTATCTTATTCTCCGAACCATTCCGGAACCTCTCGTGATGTCCTGGGTCTCATCCGAGACTCCGAACAAAAACTCATAAACCAATTATCCATTCTATCCTAGCGTCGATGCATGTTAAGTGTGTGACCATAGGGTTCGAGAATATCCAGACATGATCTTCTATCAATAATCAACAACGGGATCTAGAAACCCATATTGACTCCCACATATTCATCGACGATCATATCGGATGAACCACGATGCCAGGATTCAATTAATCCTATATATGTATTCCCTTCGTCACGTGATATTTTACTTGCCCGAGATTCGATCGTTGGTATCGACATACCTAGTTCAATCTCGTTCATAGCAAGTACTTTACTCGTTCCGTAATCCGATATCACTTTATGATTAACTCCTTAACCACGTGCTTGCAAGCGGTGCTGATATCGATTACCGAGTGGGCCCGAAGTATATCTCTCCGACTCGGGAGGGACAAATTCCATCTCGATACATACAACCTAACAAGTACTTTCTAATTACCTGAGAGACACCTTTATGATCACCCTCACATAGGATGACGTTTGATGACCTCAAAGCTTTCTTCCGATACCAGGGAGTTGTATTATCTCATGGTCTAAGGAATACAATACTTGACATAGGAAAAAGCTTCGCAAAGACGAACACGATGACACGATCTAATTGCTCCGCTTAATTTGGGTTTGTCCACCATATCATTCTCCCAATGATATGATCTCATTATTAATCGACAACTCATGTCTATGGTTAGGAAACCTTAACCATCATTAATCAATGAGCTAGTCCATAGAGGCGTACTAGGGACACGGTGTTGTTCATAAACCACACAAGTATCAAAGTTTCTGTTTAATACAATTCTAGCATGGAATATAAACTTTATCATGAATAAGAATTATAATAATAACATCTTTATTATTGCCTCTAGGGCATAATTCCAACAGAAACGCCTTCTTTTCCATCAGAATCCAGACTCCCGTGGTTCATCCTCCAAGAATCATCCAACATGCATAAACAAATGAAAATCCATAAGTAATACCTCATAATAAGACATATATCAATGAATAGAGGTAAATTATGATATAGAAAGATGATGCAAATTGGGCGTATCGAGCACCAACAACCGCCGCCGAACGACGACAACAACTAAGCATGGCAACAATCTAAGCTCGGGGGAGATTTTGAAAACCTCCAAACTTGCATTCATATTTTTATTTCTTCTTTTGATTTGTTTTATTTTCAAAGAATAACATGTTTACTTTCAGCTTGCATTCTTAAAAACAAAAACACAAAAAAAGTCGTAACCTTTATTTGCAAATTTCTTTCTTTGTCTTTCTCGAAGATTGCTCAATTTCAGGTGACTTGGCAATAGGGAAATATAGAGAGGATTCAACTCAAGTACGAGAATGAAGCAAGCAAGAGGAGGTATCACATTCGTTTCATCACCTCTCCCGCAACTTTAAATTGATCCTACAATTATTTACTCGCTTGCACTTGAGTCACTCACCACCTAGCTTGTTATCCTATAAATTATATTCCCTTGCTAGTGTCCCCTCTTAGCTTTGAAACAATGAGCAATGAACTTGGTTAAAATACTTTCGACATTTTTATAACAAGAAAAAGCATCCAATAGACGACTTGAGTCCATGTTTAGCCCAAAGGATTTGATTTTAGAAACGACTCAATCCCATTAAGCTTAATGTAAATAGACTCGATAGCACCCTTGAATGAAATTGTCCGATGAAATGGATACTTCGAAGTAGTAGAGATTATCCCACTGCTTTTTCTAATAATTATAGTAGAATATTGCTTTACGTGTGTCACTACAAGATTTTCGTAATCCATGGGGAACTATTAACTCCATTGGCCAACGAACGATCTAAATGTGGGAAACCACTTGATTTCGGCTATTGAGTTATATAAAACGTTGTAGCTGCAATGCTACGACGTGTAAAAAAATTAGTCTCCTCGTGGTTTTATGTTCCAAGTGAAGTTGTAGTACTCCTATGATCCACTATTTCTCAATAGCTATCTATTGGCATGGTCACGAGTGCGCAACACAGCCCCAATTAACATGTTAAAGACAGTGGCATGATTTCTCTATGAAAGAGTTGAATTTTTTGAAAAACAAGGAAAGGAAAAAGGTGCTTTGAGAGTCTTGAAATTTTTACATGGGAGTAGATAAGTTGTTCTTAAATTAAATGTTCTTGTTGCAAACTTGAGTACTCTTAGTTGATTAAAGGAACAAGAGCAAAAACTTTTCATCTCTCAATAAGAGAGAAACCAAAAAGATTTGTTTCACTTTCCTAGCTAAACTTTAAACACTCGCTCGTGCATATGATTTATTTGCTAGCAACATATACGTGGTTAGGAAGTGAACTCGGTGCAATCTTCTGAATATTTGTATGATCATGTTTAGGATTGCAGGAAATATGAAGAAAAGAATTTGACACCAATTCAAGATTGTAAGTTCTTTTATTTTAGTTTCGAATCTCCGCTATCCTTTCTTATTTTCTTGTCACTCGAGGGCGAGCAACATCTAAGCTTGGGGAAGTTGATAACTGTGAGATTCTACACATTTTTGATGGTTTCTGTCGATGGTTTTCGTTTGGATTTGATGGTTTTCTAGCTTTACGTAACGCTAATACTTCGGTAGCGAAGAAAACTTGGTTTTTAATGTGTGTTTCGGGTTCTAAACATCAACAAAGGGATTTAATAGCAAAAACACAATATTCAGAAGAAAACAAGCAAGTCTCTTTTTGGAAGAAATCAAGGGGAGTTCCCTTAAGCTTTAACGAGCAACTATACAGCAGGAAAATTTCTCCGGTTGTATAGGTCCTGTCGTATAGTTGCCATCTCCTTCGTCTTATTAAAAGGGACAACTTTCGTGAAGAGGCCAAGATCGAAAACGGAACACACGAACCACCATACCATCCAAAAGGGAGAAATAAGAGAACCGGAGAAGAAGGAGAATACGTTCTTCATATCGCTCCACGATCTTCGATCTCCTAGCCACCACACCTCCATAGCCATTACTTGTATTTGAGAGAGAGAGATCTCCACCTTGCAAGATTCTGGTTTGAGATTGTTCTTCCTATCTTGAATTGTGTTGGATTTATTTCTATTTCTTATTGTGGATCTCCACGGTAATATCAAGAAGAACTCCCTTTATTTAATTATATCGGTGATGCTTTCTTCTCTCATGTGTGAGTAAGTTCTCTTGGGCGTGGGAGATGTAGGGGATTGGTGAGATGTGATGTGCTTATATAATTTCTTTTAAGTTCGTGGTTGATTTTAATTACTATATTATGTGTGCTTGACTATCTTTGGGATGCTTAATGCCTGTTGTCCAATTAAGAGCCTAGACAACATGCTGCTTTGTTCTACATAGATAGAATCTTGTTTGCTAGCAGACCGGCGACCCTCAAGTGACACGGGGATATCAATGGGCAACTAGTTTGACTCGAGGATAACGAGGAACCGCAGAGCCTATTGCATTAGTCCAATCCAAGGAGCTTAATTGCTAAGCAACCCGAAGAATCTTAATCATCTAGTGATTGAACATGGTTGTGGTAAACATGCTAGTAAGATTATTGACGTTGGGATGAAATCTACCAAGAGGAGTTCCGGCTAATTATGGGTTGTTCACCTACGCACATGCTTATAAGATTATAATTGTTACACTTATCACTTATCCACCCGGCACATTCACTATCACCATGAACTGAATCTCCATCGCGCCTACTTTGTCATCTGCAGAAAACAACAAACAAATCGTTCTTTACTTTTTATGCTTTTTTCTGAAGTTTACATTCTAGTTTTATTTAAGTACTTTCGTTTAATACAAATCATATTCTCAGTTTCAACACTTGCAGTCAATTCACTCGAAGACCTGTGACTACTTCAGGTGCGACATGGACTTCACCAATAAAAACTTACCTTTGGGCTCTCTGTGGGATCGACATCTTAACTTTGAAACTAACTACAAACGATCTGTACACTTGCAGCCATCACCTTCTCACCGCTACGAGTGCCCCACTTATGTGTTGTTGATGATGTCTCGTGATAGAGCTTCATTGGAAGACCCCAAGCGAAAGGTATGATGAGCACAACAGCAAGATTCCCTCAGTAAGAAACCGAGGTTATCGAACCAATAGGAGGAAGGAAACGACTCAAAGGTGTTGCTAGCAACTTGGAGACCTGCACAACACAAACTCAAGACTTTGACCCAACAAAAAGTGAGGTTGTCAATCTCACCGGTTTGCTGTAACAAAGGATTAACTGTATGGTGTGGAAGGTAATAGTGGTTTGCAACAAGTAAATAGTAACAGTGGAAGATGTATCAATGGTAAAGAATGGACTGGGGTCCATAGTTCACTAAAGGTGTTCTCCTTAGATAAACAAACATGGCATGCTGGGTAAACAAATAAAAGGAGGGCAATTAACTGGACTGAGCAAGGCATAACAATGCAATACTAGACATTCATGATCCTATGAGATTCGATTTGGCAATACAACAAAATACATAGACTGCCATCCAACTGCATCTATGACTAGAAATCCACCTTCGGGTTATCATCCATACCCCCTCCAGTATTAAGTTGCAAGCAACATACAACTGCTTTAAGCAAAGTGTGTAAGGTAAACAATCCACTTGTTCTATGAACAAGAGACCGTTGTTTTCTCCCTAGTGGCAACAGCACATCTACAACCTTAGAGATTTCTGTCACTCCCCTTAGATTAAATAGAGACATGAACCCACTATCTAGCATAAAGACCCCCTCTTGAAGTCACTAGCAAGTACTCGGCCAAGATAGCTACTAACAATGGAGAGCATGCAAGATCACAAACAACACAGACATGATAGAATCAATAAGACAAAACCATTAATCAATCTGATATAGTAATCTCAATATCCATCGGATCCCCACTAACACAACATGCATGATTATAAATAGATGAGATCTTAACCATGATCGAAGCTCACAAGATCTAAACATGATAGCACAAAGGCGGAGATACAACCATCTAGCTACTACATGGACCAGTAGTCCAAGGTGGAACTACTCGCGCTTCATACCGGAGGCTGGCATGATGAAGAAGAAGGCCTCCGGGATGATCTCCCCTCCGGCAGGGTGCTGGGAAGAGCTTCAGATCCCCCCGATCTAGGGACGATGGTGGCGGCGGCTATAGACAGTTTCGTGGAATATTGATCGGGTTCTTAGGGTTTTGGCACCGGGGGGTCTTTATAGGCGAACAGGCGAGGCAGGGGGTGGCCAGGGTGGTCACACCCCTAGGCGCGGCTAGGGCTAGCCCGCGTCGCCAGGGGGTGTGGCCCCTGGTGCCTCCCCTCCGTCTTGTACTCTGGCTCCGTGTTCCCCACGGTAAAAATTGACTTTGGCTTTTGTCCCGTCCAATTCCGAGAATATTGATTTTCTGCCTTTCTGGAACCAAAAACAGAAGAAAACAGGCAAGTGGCACTGAGGCATCTTGTTAATAGGTTAGTACCAGAAAACATATAAAAACACCTCAGAGTGTAGACAAAGCAAAGCAAAGTAGATACTAAACAAACATGGAACATCAAAAATTATAGATACGTTTCCGACGTATCAAGCATCCCCAAGCTTAACTCCTGCTCGTCCTCGAGTTGGTAAGTGAAAAAAAGAATAATTTTTTAGGCGACACGCACCATCAAAATCAAGATCAAACCATATGCAAGCATTAAAAGCTGGGATCAAAGAACTCTAAACATGAGCATGAAAGATGGAGTTCTAACAGTAAGACAAAGTAACTATGCATGCAACATGAAAGGCTACAAACAAAGATCATGAATAACATGCATTGAAAAACGTTTGTCTGTTTCACATATAGAAAACATGGCATAGTGGCATTCAGCTTGTCCCTCATGGAGTAGCAAATAGATGCATAGGACACCTTGAAAGTTCATAAGAGTGACTAGATACAAATAGCACAAGAACAAGCAATATCAACCTTGAAAGTTGCATAGTCCGAGTTGAGGATCACCGACTTAGGTTCTGTCAAACACTGATACGTAACTGGGCAGTTATAAAGGCAGGGTTCGGGTCGACCGAGAATCAAGCTGCGTGATGTGAATAACCGAGATGGGATTTTGCCCCTCCACTTGGAGAGATATTCTCTGGGCCCTCTCGTGAGATATGATTCGGAAAGCATGGCCATGCACGACTCGATTAAGTGTTAACCGAGGCGATCGACTAAGAGTTAGTTGGGTGAATCACTTATCTCGGATCGAGAAGAGAGTCGGGCTATTTAAGGGATGACAAATATTCGCCTATAGTCTGACAAGGTATATCGTGAGGCAAAAGGGACTCGGACGTAAGTCGCATTGGAAAGGCAAGTCATCATGACTCTTTGGTACTTGGGAGTCGGCATGTTCTGCTAGGAGCCGCTACCGACTGATCGATTGAGAGTCGGACTCCAATCGTGTCCAAGTAGCCATGATACTGCGGGGTCACACACTTAAGAGCGGAAGCAAGTTCGGATTGGATCTGAACCTGTAATCTGGTTGGGTTGGACCTGAACCGGATTAGGACTGAGTTAGTGAGTTGGACTCACGGTGACTAGTGTTATATGGGCTTTAGTGAATGGGTCGCGCGAGCAGAGCCCATGTTCACTCCCTATATATAGTGGAGCATCGTAACCCAGAAGGGTTAATCGTTGTTCGGTTAGGTCATTACATGTGTTGGAAACCCTAGCTCCACAGCAGTCCTACCGTCGATACGAACCTAGCAGTTCGCCGCCGGTGCTCCTCCTTGTACGTGTGGATACCAGCAGAGATGTTGTTCGATCAGCACCAGGACGATCGGATCGTGAGGACTGCACTGCATCAACTGACGCGCTTCATCAGTAATCCACAACCGCGCGTCTAGTGGTAAACCTCGTGGCCTTCTACCTCAGCTAGATCTTGGGATCACCACGTTAGAGGAAAGAGTTTTGTTTTATCTCTGCGTGGCCCAACAGTGGTATCAGAGCGATAGCTTCTGGTTTTAGGCTCGAGAACTCGCATATGTGATATGCGGTAGGCTGTAGATGAGATCTATATGCTATTTTGGTGGTTGATCTATGAGATAGATCGGTTTTGTACGATGTTGATTGGATCAACTGTACTCGGGGAATGGTAGATCTGATTTCCGTGATCATACTGCTGAGGTCGTGGAACGACATACCCCTACCGGTCGGCTTCCGCCATCGGGGTAGACTGTGACACGTAAATCCAGAAGCGGTGATCAAAGATCAAAGAGTTTGATCGAATCGGAACGATGGTCGGAATCCATGTTCGGATCGTAGATGAGATCTACGTTTTCGGAAAAATGAATCCATGTTCGGAGTTTGATCGAAGCGGGACCGCCGGCTTCGCCCTGTCGTAGTGCCTTAGATGTCGTTGCGAGTTTCACAACGCCGGTAGATATTGTATCTATGCATAACTTGTTTTTGTAGGAAGTTGTAAATGGTATGGTTCATGTGCATGTGATGTATGTGTGTAATCCATACGTGATATGCGAATCACGGTTTTTGTCAGCCGGCTGGAGCCTAGGTGCTGTCATTTTATTGTATAACGACCTGCGTGTCGGATTCTCTATGTAATTTACTATATAAGCTAGTGTAGTTGTTTGGAGAACCCGGAAGGCATGCAAGGCGTTATGTCGGCGACATGGAGTAAGACGGCAAGTGACAAGAGGTGGCACGAGTCGGATTACAGGCTTTGTGGAGATGGAGATCGCCATGAAGAGAGCCATACCATTTCACATTATAATTGCTTTATTTTGTATTATTGTTATGTCTCTGTTTTACCTCTATTAGATAGTCGGTAAAATTTAATCCCTCAAAGAAGGTCTAGTCGTTTTTCCCGCCAGTGTTTGCACCATGTAACACCCTCAGAATCGGCCCTATGCAAGTTTTAGCGAAACCCGCCAAACCCGCATAGAAACGATTCGAAGGTGCCCACCAGGCACTTTCGTGCGGGTGGAAAACAAAGTAATAACATTACACAACAGTCCTCGATGGGACCCACAGAACAGATATACAACAGCGACTCAAAGAGTCAAGAATACAGATATAATATACAAAGATTCAAATCACCTTGAAAACGTTAGAGCGTCCGACTACGGACAAGATGCAAATGGGGCTAAGAGCCCTGAAGAATAACCAATGGCGTCCATAACCCTGCCTAGGCCAAGCCGGAAGGGTAACCCTGCTAACGACGTCGATCTCAAAACCTACTCAAAACAAAAGGGGTGCCGACAAAGGGCAAAGGAAAAAGAGGAGCGTCAGTACTGAGGCCGGTACACGGCGAGACTAGAATTCGGCGGTCCTCGCCTACATAGGTATGGTGGACTGAAGCGGCAGCGGCAGCATGCACTAAACCACCTATAGAGACTCGATACAACTGGCGGCTATCAGAGAGGGGTAGGGAAGACCTATTCGGATCCAACCTGATGCTATCATCAAACAAACCCATCCTGGCGTTTCCCCCTCGAGACCGACGAGGAAGTCAACCGAGGAACTCACACGGTTGGCAGTTTCACTTATTTAGTTATAGTTGCGGCACTTTACTAGTCAGGTTTAGACAATCGTCCTGATAAAGTAAGCAGTGGGCACTTTTAGTTAACCATTCCGTTATAGTGGCAACACTTACTAGTCAGATACAATTAGCATGAGATAACCTCAAAACCCAGCAGTTGTTGGTACTTTTACTTAGCCATTCCGTTGTAGTGAAGCTGATTACTAGTCAAATCGGATACAAGTCAATTTATAACAGTAAACTTTAGTTATAGTTGTCTATGATCGAGACCTGTGCTCCAAGTCGTCCATAACCGCAGACACGGCTTCTCGAAAAGATTAAACCCTGCAGGGGTGCACCAAAGTATCCACAGGCACTTCGACCCATTTTGCCAGATTAGTTAACATACACCCATCGGTATGTCGGCGGGGCCTAAGTCACGACGTTCCCAGACCCAAAGCAAGTACATGGGGGCCACCCCACTAAGTCGACACCCGCAACAAAGTCGGCCGGTCTCCGAGACGGACTTAGGGTTTGGGTAGACGGCTGTGAACGACAGCAAATCCCAAAACTGGGACTGTCGACACCGCGAAAACGTGTCCCGATCCTAAACAGTACAGTGTGCTCCTCGCACAAACGTAAATAAAGCAGTAAAGCATGGCATAAGTACAGGATAGTAAATAAAACCTCAAACTAGTGTGTGGCCCCCAGTACAATACTTTGAAATCAGGTAATAATCAATGGGGGGCCCATATCTCCCCACCTGTGGTTAGCGCGCTCGATCTCGGAACAGGTGTCAAGAACTCGGGGTCCTACGGGACATAAGTGGGCGGTCGGAAACCAGATATTATCTATCACCCACCGATGCCTCTGCTTACTTACTTCAATTTTAGTTGTTAAACAGTAATTAAAGTGAACGATAAGTAAAACCATGATCATCTCCAACATCAAGCAGGCGGCAATACTCCAACAACTGTGGTTCTTGGCGACACGCAACAGCACTTGAGCAAGCGACTACGACACGCAAGTCCATCTATCTACCAATCAACAGGTAATAGGATGTGTCCAAGGCAATATAGGGCTGCATGGGATATCACAGGTACGGGAACTAGAGCATCGCAACACAGATAGCAATAGATCAATAGGAGGGAATAAATAGTATAACAGTAAGATAGGTAGAAAGGGGGGGATGCTCGCCTGAAAACATTGTCGAAGGTTCAACCGAAGATCGGGTCGACACTCGCATCAACTCAACGGCCTTATCCGCGAAGAAGCAAAACGCTAGAACAAACATCGGATGCAATATTTAATACAACGGCAGAAGATCGGCATGATGCAAGTATGATGTATGACATGGCAGAAGTGCGATGCAATTAGGCCAGATTAAGCGGAACCGGGGTCCCGACAATTAATTAAACGGTTCAAGTGAATTAGCTACCCTGCAATTTAAATGTTGTTTGAACATGGCAAAATAAGTTACCGGTTCGCTACACAAATTTAAATGAGGCCAATATAAGACTAGATTTGCCCGCATATGGGCCCCATATTTAATTATAAGGTGAATCGGCATAAGGCCCCCAAACCACATGACAATATGCATGCATGAACAATTAATATGCGACAAGTTGTATTTTATTATAAAATAGGGTTCGAGAAAAGGGGTCACACATTGAGGTTCGACGAACTTGGGGTTCCGGGGTTCGGGGTAGGTCTCAGGGTTCAGGGTTCGACGGGTCGGTCTCGGCGGGAACATTCTCGAACAACGGGGCAGATCTTGTCGTGCTTCAGGTTCGGGTGCGGTTCTCGGCGAACTGGTCGGTTCCCCTGTCGGAGGCCGTGGCGCTTCGGATCGGTCTTCGGTTCAAGGCCTCAGGGTCTTGGGTTCGCGTCCGTGTGGCGATCTTGTCGTTCCGTGTAGGCGTTCTCGATGTCGATGGCGAACTTGTCCGGCACCGGGGTTTTTCCGGAGTTCTTGGCGCGGCACCGGGTACGGAATCGATCTTCGGGTTCGGGGTCTCGGCGTCCGGGGTGAAGGACTTGCGTGCGACGTCGTCGGCATCGGTGCGGGAAGGGGCCTTGTCGTTCCGCAGCGTAGATCTTGGGGAGGTTCGGGGTTCCACGGGTTCGGCTCGACAACCGGACTCCGGGAACGGTTCTTGGTGTTCCGAGACGAAGATCTGGGCGTGCCGAGGGGAGAAGAACTTGTCGTTCCGACAGGTTCAGATTCCGTCTTCGGGGTTCCGTGGGTCGGGGTCTTCGGATGTCCATTACGGAGGGCTTGTGGATCCATGATGGCGACCTTCGGGTTCCACCTCGTACGTCGGTACCGGTACACGGGGGTCTCCACATCGAAGATCTTGGCGACGCCGGGAGAGCGGGGCAGCGGCCTCGGGGCAGGTGCTGCGGCAGGTAGGTGCTGCTGCGGGGTCCGGCGGCGCTCGGGGGAACCACGGAGGCGAGCTTGCAGGCTCCCGTGGCGACGGGGTCGGGAGTTGGCGGCGTGGCTCCGGGGACGCGACCGCGGGATAGGGAGGCGGCGGCGGGCTTGTGCAGGCCGGGACAGAGGCGGGGGTGGAGGTAACCGGCGGCGGCGGACGGCTGCGGGGGCCGGCGGTGGCGGCCAGCGCTGCAGAGGAGGGGTCCGGCGAGGGCGGTCCGGCACCGGAGAGGAGAGGCGGACGCGCGGGCGGGTGGCGCGGCGGTGAAGGGGGGACGCCGGCGGCTGGCGCGGGGCGAGCAGAGGGCGGCGGATGCGGGGCGCGGCCGGGCGCGCCGGCGCGGGGCGGCGGTCGGCGCTCGAGGTGGAAGGCGGGGAGGTGCGGCCGGACGCGGCGGGGATGGGAGCGGCTCGGACCCTGCAGAGGGCGACGCGGTGACGGAGGGTGGAGGAGGAGGCGAGCCGGCGAGGATGCGGGGAGCGGGTCGGAGGGCGGCCGGGCGACGCTGTGCAGGGGCGGGCCGCGGGCGGGTGGAGGGCGGCAGAGGGAGGTCGAGGCGGGCGCGCGCGTTGAGCGGCGCTCGCCGGAGCGGGGAGGGGGCCTGGCGGCGATGGGGAAGAAGGGAGAAGGAGAGCGTCGGTGGCGTGCAGAGGAAGGAGAGGGAGGAGAAAGACGGGGCCAGGGGGCCGGCTGGGGACGCGGGGCCAGGTGGGGTCCAGGGAGGTGAGGATCGGGTGTGGTGTGCGTGTGTGCTTGTGTGTGTGTTGCCTGAGAGGAAGAGGGGGTGGGTTTGGTCTAGGTGGCAGATGGGGATTGGGTGAGGGAGAGAGTTGGGGTGAGGTGGCGAGCTGCGAGTGGCTGGGGTGAGGTGGAGGGGGTGTGGGTAGATTAGGTTGGGTAGGAATAGGATTTAGATTGAACCGTTTTCTTCTGGGGGTGGTCGTTCGGGTCGAATCGGCCCGTTCGACTGCCCCCACTAAAATAATTTAATATTTTATTTGTGTTAAACGGACCGTTTGCAAAATGTAGTTAGTCAAAACAAAATATTCCGGAGACCCTGTTTTGGTTTTTGAATAAAGATGGGGCGTTAGAAAACACAAACAGGTTTTTCTGCAAATAGTTTTATGCAAGCAAATGCAAGATGACGACAATGCTCAAATGCAAGGTGGCATGATGACATGAGCATGCGGTCATGATGATGCAATGCACAAAAACAACGCGATTTTCTAGTAGTGGTTTTGCGGGATGCCACACACCATCACAAGTCGGACATTTTTGGTAGTGGGCTCATAAAATTGAGGTGCTGCCAATCCTTTCCGACTAGGTGGGTTCGAGTCGGACTCTTACTGCGGAAACACTTGGTAAGCTAGACGGGTCTATCAAAACGGTTGTGGGGCTCGGGAAAAGTCGGATGGGAGCCGGGACATGTGATGCCACCCGTCCAATAGGAGTCGCATGAGATGCGATTGACAAGGAGTTGTCTACCTAGATCACTTGGCGGCTAGCGGTGATGCTAAAGCTCACTAGCCGACTTGCTTATTTAGGATCCTAAATCACTAAGCAACCATCGGAGGGGTGTTGGTTCTAGTGGGAGCATAAAATATTAAAATGTTTAATATGCTTGCTCTTTTATGAATACATGTCTTAAGTGTTTTGCATATTTTCTGTTGTAGATCATGGCACCAAGTAGCAGTCACTTTCAGATATCCGGTTTTGCGTTGAGAACTATCCTTGAGAAAGATAAACTGAACGACACTAATTTTACCAACTGGTATCGAAATCTGAGAATAGTTCTCAAACAAGAAAAGAAGGACCATGTCCTAGACAACCCACTTCCAGATGAGCCGAATGAGAATGCGACTGTCGCTGCCACCAATGCCTACCGTCGGGCTAAGGATGAGTCCACGGATATTAGCTGTCTTATGCTTGCTCACATGGAACCAGACTTGCAAAAGCAGTTCGAGCATTGTTGAGGCCTGCGATATGATCGAAAGCCTCAAAAGTATGTTCCAGGCTCAGGCGAAGACTGAGAGGTATCAAGTATCTCAGGCTTTGCTGAGTTGCAAGCTTAAGGATGGTGATCCATTGAGTCCGCATGTGATCAAAATGGTTGGTTATGTGCAGTCTCTGGAGAGGCTTGGCTACCCCATTAGCGAAGAGTTCACTACGGATATAATTCTGAACTCTCTTCCTAGTGCATATGGGCATTTCATTTCGAACTACCACATGCATGGTATGGATAAGAAGCTCACTGAATTACATGGGATGCCCAAGCAGGAAGAGGCGGATCTCAAGAAGGGCGCCATTCAAGTGTTGATGGTGCAGAATAAGGCTAAGTTCAAGAAGAGTTCTTGGACTAAGAAGAAGGCTAAGTCAGGAGGAAAGCAGGCTCAGGACCCGGTCCCAAGCACTTCCTCAGGGACTAAGCCATCTCCTTCAGCCGGATCCACTTGCTTCTACTGCAAGGCGGATGGCCACTGGAAGAGGAACTGCAGCAAGTACTTGGCCGACAGAGCCAAGAGTGGAGGTATGACTTATGACTCAGGTACACTTGTTTGCAATGTTATAGACATATATCTTGCTGATGCACCTAATAGTTCTTGGGTATATGATACCGGATCAGTTATTCACATCTGCAACTCGTTGCAGGGACTGGTAAGAACTAGGAGCGTAGCAAGAGGCGAGGTTGATATTCGAGTCGGGAACAAAGCAAGAGTTGCTGCGTTGGAAGTCGGCATGATGCAACTTCATTTACCTTCCGGATTCATTATGGAACTGAATAATTGTTATTATGTTCCAGTGCTCAGTCGAAACATTATTTCTGCTTCATGTTTGATGAGGCAAGGCTATGAGTCGAATATCAAGAGTAATGGTTGTTCTTTGTATTTGAATGATATGTTTCACGGCTTTGCACCCGTCCAGGACGGGTTATTTATTTTGAATCTTGATGGTGAGTCGGTTTATAACATAAATGTTAAAAGGTTGAAACCAAATGATCTGAATATGACTTACTTTTGGCACTGTCGGCTTGGTCATATAAGTTGGAAACGCATGAAGAAGCTCCATGATGATGGACTCCTAACTTCGCTCGACTTGGAGTCGTTCGAGACATGCGAATCTTGCCTACTCGGCAAAATGACCAAGACACCTTTTGCAAAGAGTTACGAAAGGGCGTCCGACTTGTTGGGACTAGTACATAGTGATGTATGTGGACCAATGAGCACGACAGCCAGGGGTGGTTATGAGTACTTCATTACCTTCACTGATGATTTGAGTAGGTATGGATATATCTACTTGATGAAACATAAGTCGGAAGCCTTTGAAAAGTTCAAAGAATTCCAGAATGAAGCACAAAATCAACTCGGCAAGAAAATAAAGTTTCTTCGGTCGGACCGAGGAGGTGAGTACATGAGCCATGAGTTTGATGACCATCTGAAAAGTTTTGGAATAGTTCCTCAACTTACTCCGCCAAGAACGCCACAAAGGAATGGTGTTTCGGAAAGGCGGAATCGAACCTTGTTGGACATGGCACGATCAATGATGAGTTGGATAGATCTGCCTTTATCATTTTGGGGTTATTGTCTAGAAACAGCGACGTTCACACTAAACAGAGTACCATCAAAATCGGTAGATAAGACACCGCATGAGATGTGGACAGGCAAAAAGCCGAGTTTGTCTTTTCTTAAGATTTGGGGTTGTGAAGCATTTGTCAAGCGACTTCAGTCGGACAAGCTTACAGCCAAGTCGGATAAGTGTATTTTCGTGGGGTATCCGAGGGAAACCTTGGGTTACTACTTCTACAACCGAGAAGAGGGCAAAGTGTTTGTCGCTCGGAACGGTGTCTTCCTTGAGAAAGAGTTTCTCAGTCGGGGAGTAAGTGGGAGCACGGTGCAGCTCGAAGAAATTCGAGAGGAACCGGCTAGTAGCGAGTCAGCAAAAACCTTGGAGGTTGAGCCGGTCGTGGAAGCTGAGCCGACAGCAGCACCTATACTACGAAGATCGGCAAGATTACGAAGTGTTCGTGATGTGTTACTGTTAGACAGTGATGAGACGGCAAATTATTCGGAAGCGATGGTGGGATCTGATTCCGAGTCATGGCTTGGAGCCATGAGATCCGAGATAAAGTCCATGGATGAAAATCAAGTTTGGAACTTGGTTGATCTGCCAGACGGTGCAAGACCCGTCGAGTGCAAATGGGTCTTTAAGAAGAAAACTGATATAGATGAAAATGTTTCAATCTATAAAGCACGACTTGTCGCGAAGGGGTTCCGACAAGTTCAAGGAGTTGATTATGACGAGACTTTCTCGCCGTAGCGATGCTTAAATCAGTTCGGATCATGTTAGCTATAGCGGCCTATTTCGACTACGAGATATGGCAGATGGATGTCAAAACGGCTTTCCTTAACGGAAATTTAACCGAGGACGTGTATATGATACAACCCGAGGGTTTTGTCGATCCGGCTAATGCTGACAAGGTGTGCAAACTTCAGAAATCCATTTATGGGTTGAAGCAAGCATCTCGGAGTTGGAATATTCGCTTTGATGAGGTAGTCAAATCGTTTGGCTTCATCAAGAGTGATCATGATTCTTGTTTGTACAAGAAGTTTAGTGGGAACAAAGTAAATTTTCTAATCTTATATGTGGATGACATATTACTGATTGGAAATGATGTCCAGATGTTGCAAGAGACCAAGGAATCGTTGGAAAGGAGTTTCTCAATGAAAGACTTGGGTGAGGCAACATACATCCTCGGAATCTGGATCTATAGAGATAGATCAAGGAGGCTCATTGGATTGAGTTAGAGTACTTATTTGGACAAAGTGTTGAAGAAGTTCAACATGGAATCGTCTAAGAAGGGGTTCTTACCGATGTCCCATGGTGTAAAACTTAGCAAGACTCAGTGTCCTTCGACAACTAATGAGCAAAGTCGGATGAGTGCGATTCCATATGCTTCTGCAGTCGGATCCATCATGTATGCCATGATTTGTACTAGGTCGGATGTTTCCTATGCTCTAAGTGTTGTGAGTAGATACCAGGATGATCCTGGAGAGATCCACTGGACAGCGGCTAAAAATATCCTAAAGTACTTGAGAAGGACTAAGGATATGTTCTTGGTTTATGGTGGTGAAGATGAACTCAGTGTAAAGGGTTACACGGATGCGAGTTATCTACCGACTCTGATGATTCTCGTTCGCAATCCGGATACGTGTTTATTATAAATGGAGGTGCTGTGAGCTGGAAGAGTTCCAAGCAAGAGATTGTGTCTGCGTCTACAACAAAGGCTGAGTATATTGCCGCCTCGGAGGCAGCAAAGGAAGCTGTTTGGATGAGGAATTTCCTCATGGATCTTGGTGTGGTTCAGGGCTCGTCCAATCCGTTAGACGTGTATTGTGACAATAATGGTGTTATTGCACAAGCCAAGGAACCTAGACAACACCAGAAGAACAAGCACATACTCATGCGGTACCACCTGATTCGCCAGTTCGTGGATCAGGGTGATATCAAGTTATGCAAGGTACACACGGATGCAAATATTGCGGATCCATTGACAAAGCCGTTACCCCAGCCGAAGCATGAGGCGCACCTGAGAGCCATGGGCATTAGATGCTTAAACATGTGATGTCGAAAGATTGACTCTAGTGCAAGTGGGAGACTGTTGGGAATATGCCCTAGAGGCAATCATGTATGATGATATATCACATTGTATTCATAAAGATATTAAGTAGTCCTTGTATAAACATTTGATGTGTATCATTGAATATGTGATTCGGTTGTGGAACTATGCATTCATGTTGTTTGTACTAAATATCCTTGGTCATCGAAGTTGTGCTGGACACACAACTTAGAACAATGTGAAAGTTGGCTTGATGAGTCGGTTCCACTTGTCATGGGCATGGAGATGCTATTCCAACTTACACAGATTCGGCTAAAGAGTTTAGCGAGTCGGATTGACCCATATTGAGGTACAACGAACAAGTTGTCATTTGTATATCTCAATCAATGTAATCCTTAGACCTGAGGTTGTTGCATAGTCCGAGTTGAGGATCACCGACTTAGGTTCTGTCAAACGCTGATCCGTAACTGGGCAGTTATAAAGGCAGGGTTCGGGTCGACTGAGAATCAAGCTACGTGATGTGAATAACCAAGATGGGATTTTGCCCCTCCACTTGGAGAGATATTGTCTGGGACCTCTCGTGAGATATGATTCGGAAAGCATGGCCATGCACGACTCGGTTAAGTGTTAACCGAGGCGATCGACTAAGAGTTAGTCGGGTGAATCACTTATCTCGTATCGAGAAGAGAGTCGGACTATTTAAGGGATGACAAATATTCGCCTATAGTCTGACAAGGTATATCGTGAGGCAAAAGGGACTCGGACGTAAGTCACATTGGAAAGGCAAGTCATCATGACTCTTTGGTACTTGGGAGTCGGCACGTTCTGCTAGGAGCCGCTACCGACTGATCGATTGAGAGTCGGACTCCAATCGTGTCCAAGTAGCCATGAGCCTGCGGGGTCACACACTTAAGAGCGGGAGAAAGTTCGGATTGGATCTGAACCTGTAATCTGGTTGGGTTGGACCTGAACCAGATTAGGACTAAGTTAGTGAGTTGGACTCACGGTGACTAGTGTTATATGGGCTTTAGTGAATGGGTCACGCGAGCAGAGCCCACGTTCACTCCCTATATATAGTGGAGCACTGTAACCCAGAAGGGTTAATCGTTGTTCGGTTAGGTCTGTAGGGTTCGCAGCATAGAAAACAAAAATTTTCCTACGATGTGAACTATATACCAAGATCTATCTACTAGATACAAACAACGGGCGGATGTATATCCGTAGAGAACATACCCTTGAAGACCGACAAAGCTTAACGAGTTCAACTCGTGGTTGATGTAGACGATCTCTTGCCGATCTCAAGATCGAGAGGAAGTCCTAGCGCCGCAAATCAGCAGCGCATCCGTGCTCGCACACACGTTCGAGGCACAGAGCAACCTCCGCCTCCTCGCTCCAGCGATGCAGTGGAAGCACAACTCTTTCTTGCCAAATAGCCACCGGGAACATGTATCTCGCTAGTCCGAGACCATGGGGATAAATTCTAGAGGGGGAGAGAGATCCTTCACGAAGAGGTGTGTGAGACAAGTGAGGAGGGGGGCTCCTTTTATAGGAGGAGGGGGGAACCCCAAGGGGGTGGCCGGCGCATGGGGGCTGCCCCCTTGCCCTCCCCTCTTCATGTTGGTGGACACTCCACTCACAAATCTCCTTTAAATTCCCTCCACTAAAAAGTCCACTCAAATTCCCATTAAATTTCCACCAAATTTAATGCAAACTCTCATTAAATAAAACTCTTTTATTTTATTCAGAATTTTGTCAATTACTTTAATGACAAACATTCACAAATAACCCCTTGCTAGAATTCTATTTCACATGCATAACCACTTTATGCAATTTCACCCGAAAACCTGTTTCAGTATCTAGTGAAATAAATTCCTGCGCTTGTTCATTCTTTCGGCATGAAACATTTGCTCCAATTGGATGTCGGTGTCTCTTAAGTGTGTCACCCTACGGTTCGTGAATAATGCGGACATGATCGAGACCCCTCTCGGATCAATAATCAGAAGCGGGATCTGGAGACCCATACTGACTCCCACACATTCAACGATGACTTTCTTGTGATCGTCGGAACCTTTTACGCTAGTATCTTAATCCCTTTGTTTCACGATATATTACATGTCCGAGATTCGATCATCGGTATCTCCATACCTAGTTTGATCTCGTTACCGACATGCACTCTTTTCTCGTTCCTGTGATATAACATTCTAGTGATCAAATCACTTGCTTGCAAGCTAATCAATGTGATATCACCGAGAGGGCCCAGAGTATATCTATCCGTCATCGGGATGAACAAATTCCACTCTCGATCCATGAGCCTCAACATAACACTTTATTAGTTCTGAATCCATCTTTATAATCACCCTGTTACGGTGTGACGTTTGATGTTATCAAGAAACTCTTTCGGTGTTAGTGATTGACATGATCTCATGGTCTAAGGATTAGGATCACTTCGTAAGTTGGTATAGCAATATAAACTCAATGACTTTGATCGTAATGCTATACTTCAGATGAATGTTCATCACACCATTACACTAATGTTGTGATCCCGTTATTAACAACATCCAATGTCCATGATCAGGAAACCTTGATCATCTTGTTAATCAATGAGCTAGTTTATGAGAGAGGCATAACTAGGAACTTTCTATTTGTTTATTAAACACACATGTATTAACGTTTCCGTATTAATACAATTATAGCATGCAAAATAAACATCTATCATATACTTGGAATACACATAATAAACACTTTATTATTGCCTCTCAGGGCATATTCCCTTCAAGGTCATTCCATGTGTTGGAAACCCTAGCTCCACAGCAGTCCTACCGTCGATACGAACCTAGCAGTTCGCCGCCGATGCTCCTCCTTGTACGTGTGGATACCAGCAGAGGTGTTGTGCGATCAGCACCAGGACGATCGGATCGTGAGGACTGCACTGCATCAACTGACGCGCTTCATCAGTAATCCACAACCGCGCGTCTAGTGGTAATCCTCGTGGCCTTCTACCTCAGCTAGATCTTGGGATCACCATGTTAGAGGAAAAAGTTTTGTTTTATCTCTGCATGGCCCAACAGGTAGGGCCTTCCCCAATCTAGATAACCCCACACTGTCACCTTGAGCGCTAGATGGTTCCAATAAACACCACAATTTCATAGAGACAACCAACTCAAAATATAACTCATGAATATATATGTAATCTAACTTAAGTGCCACACACGGCATGCACGCTGTTGATACGTCAGAAACGTATCTATAATTTTTGATGCTCCATGTTTTTTTTGTATCTACTTTGCTTTGCTTTGTCTACACTTTGAGGTGTTTTTATATCTTTTCTGGAACTAACCTATTAACAAGCTGCCATAGTGCCAATTTCCTGTTTTCTTCTGCTTTTGGTTTCAGAAAGGCAGAAAATCAATATTCTCGGAATTGGACGGAACAAAAGCCAAAGTCATTATTTTCCCGGCGCAACATGGAACCACAAAGCAGAGCCAGAGGGGGGCCATAGGGTGGCCGCACCCCCTAGGCGCGGGCAAGTCCTGGAGGCGCCCACAGGGGGTGTGGGCCCCCTGGACCCCCACCAACCTAGATTCCTTCGCCTATAAGATGCCTCCGACCCAAAAACCCTATGACATCCCAGAAACATCCACGAAAACCTCCACAGCACCACCGCCACTGAAGGGGAGATTCAGGGGACAGAAAGTCTCTGTTCCGGCACCCTGCCGGGACGGGGAAGTGCCCCCGGAGCCATTTCCATTGATCTCCACCACCATCTCCATCATCGTTGCTGATTCCCATGATGAGGTGGGAGTAGTTCTTCCTCAGGGCTAAGGGCTCTACCGGTAGCTATGTGTTCATCTCTCTCTCTCTCTATGCATGATCTTGTGGTCATGAGCTTTGTAATCAAGTAGATCTACCTTGCTACTCAAGTGCTTCATTAGATCTCTGCTCTCCCCATGTGTGTGAAAGTGACAACGTGCATGCCATGGTGGCACTTAGGCTTGAGTCTACATAAATACTCTTTGTGCTTTAATAGATCTATGTTTTTTCCCACGTGTGTGAAAGTGACAGCTTGCATACTGTGTGTGGTGCTTTGGCTAGATTGAATATTTGTTATGAGTTATATTTGGAGTTGGATGTCTCTATGAAATTGTGGTGTTTGTTGGGACCATTTAGTGCTCAAGGTGACAGTGTGGGGTTATCTAGATTGGGGAAGGCGTCTTTGAGGAGTGTTGTTATAGCCCTACCAATGATTAGAGTGTTCAACCGGAGAGTAGTTAAGAGTAGTATCATGAAGAGAGGATATTTATATGAGAGAGTGTTCACTAGTGAAAGTATGATCCCTAGGCCTTGTTTCTAAGCATTGAAACACCGTTTGCATCTAGATCTGTTGCATGTTTGCTTGCTTCCATCCTTTAGCCTTTAGCCTTTCCTCCACATCATCAGCTATTTTCTGGCACCGTTACCACTTGTATTTCACTATCTCTTCACCGAACTAGTGCACCTATACACCTGACAAGTGTATTGGATGTGTTGGGGACACAAGAGACTTCTTGTATCTTGATTGCAGGGTTGCTTGAGAGGGAATACCTTTGACCACTTCCTCCCTGAGTTGGATAAACCTTGGGTGATCCACTTAAGGGAAACCTGCTGCTGTTCTACAAACCTCTGTACTTGGAGGCCCAACAACTTTCTACAAGAATAGAAGTGCGTAGACATCAAGCTCTTTTCTGGCGTCGTTGCCCGGGAGGTAAGGTAAAAGGGACTCACATCCTCCGGTGTGAGAGCTTGAAGTTATTTTCTTTAGATTCTGCAATTTTGTCTTTTTGTTTCTTGTTTTCACTAGTTAGGCTTAATGGAAAACAACAACAAAATTAGAGAGCTCTATAGCATTTATCTTGAGTTAGGACATGAAGTGTTTGAAGAGAAAATTAAAAAACCTATGGAACTTAATTTGCATGCTAATAGAAATGTTATTAGTATGAATTCTTTGAACACCATTATTGCTATTTCTATGTAAAAGTCTAAGCTTGGGGAAGCTAGTTTTGATGAAAATGATCTTTTTAGTCCCCCAGCTTTGGAAGATAGCTATTCTATTGCTTATGATGATACCAAACCTCCCATTATGATGATTACAATAATGAATATGATATTTTAAGTCCACCTACTATTGAGGAGGAAATTAATTGTGATTACAATATGCCTCCTATATTTGATGATTATGGTGATGAGAATAACAATGATATATATTTTGTTGAAATTGCTCCCACTATAATTAATAAGAATGACTATGCTCATGTGGAGAGTAATAATTATTTTATGCATGTGGCTCATGATAAGAATGTTTTATGTGATAGTTATATTGTTAATTTTATTCATGATGCTACTGAAAGTTGTTATGAGAGAGGTAAACATGGTCTTATGTATCTCAACAATATTAAGTTTCCCCTCTTTATGTTGAAAATCTTGAAGTTGTACTTGTTTTGCTTTCCTATGCTTGTTGCTTTGTGCTTTCATGACTTGTTTCTTTACAAGATTATTTTTCATAGGAAGTGGGTTAGACTTAAATGTCTTTAGAATTTGCTTCTTGATGCTCTCTTTTACTTCAATTCATATTTCTTATGTGAGCATCTTCTCAAACTATCAAGCCTAACTTAAAGGCGGTAAAGAAAAGTACTTGTTGGGAGATAACCCAAAAGTTTTCTTGAGTCTTGGAAGTTATTACTTCAGTAATGACCTCTCCTTATCCTTTTTGTTTGCTTTTTGTGCCAATAATGACCTCTAATGAGAGGGAAGTAAGATTTAGGGAATTGCTGTCCCGAAACAGATTTCTGTCCTCCACCATAAAAATTCATGAGGAGTATCTGTAACTCGGATTGATCTGAAAATATATGAATAAATCCCTCAGTATGTTAGATAACTTTAGTTAGTTCAACACCTTTTTATTTGAGCAACAGAAGATTTTCGGAAAAATCGGTTTATACCTGCTGGTCTGATTTTAACAGACTTCTGCCATTATTTGCATTTGCTTCTTATTGATTCCTTTTTTGAATCTTTTTGGGAAATTGAGCTTTTTAAGGGAATTGCTACAGTAGCTTGTGTTTTTAGTGAAAATTCTTGTTGTTCCAAAGCTTTGCCTAAGGTCTAATATCTTTTTAATACACTAATGTTGCTAATAAAGATTGTGTGATGTTTTGTATGAAGGAAAATTTTCAGGTGTAGAGAAAGAATGATGTAATGAGATGAGGAATGGACAAAAGCTCAAGCTTGGGGATGCCACCCCGTATAACCCCAAGAAATGTTCAAGAGGTACAAGCGTCAAAGCTTGGGGATGCCCAAGGCATCCTCTTCTTCATCAATAAAAAGCCCAGGTCCTTCTAGACACTTTATTTTTATTGCTTCATGCACTATTGTGTTATTCTTGGAGCGTCTTAGTTTTCGTTTTAGTTTTTGTTTGCTTAGTTTGCTTGAGTAAGTTGGTTGGATCCCAGCACACTTCTTTTGGAGAGAGAGACACTCTGTTTTCATTGCTTAGAACACTCTAGTTTTCACTCTTATTGTTCTCCGAGTGTTCTCTTTTGCTAGCACTATGTTTAGCCTTAGTTTTCTTATGCTTATTGCTTAGAACTTTTTAGTTCTTCTTTGTGGAGTTGTGAGACATTCTCACTGATCTTTGTTGATTATTATCTTTGTGAGTTGTTTCAAATAAGTTGCTTGGTGTTGGAAAGTAGTAGAAAGTTTCATGCTTTAGTGGTACAAAAGTGAGATTGCTTTGACTGTGGCTTAGACTTTATCATGGCATGCTAGATGTTGTTTTGACCTTATTCTTAGTAATTATTGTTGTAGTATGACTTGTTCCAAACAATTGGAATTGCTTAATGTGCCTTGAAAGAATCATGCGTTGTTTTAGCATACAAAAGCATAGTATTGTGGTATTCTCCTTTGATGCTTTGTTTGAGTTGACTTGGCACATGCTCACACCATGTTATGACTATGAACAAGTCACCATAGCCTCTATGATCATTTATTCCTTGACTTGTAGTACCACTCTATGCTTTGATTAGTAATGTTTTGTCGCTCTGCATGATTATGGCTATTATTGCTCTCTTAGTTGGTTGCTCCAGGTCTTTTGCTAGACTCCACTTGTATGAGTAAGTTCTACTTATGCTTCCAACTCCCAAAAAACCAAGTTATTCCAAAGTGTCCACTATAAACTCCTATGCATGGTGAGTTACACCATTCTAAGTATATTCTTGTTTTCATCTACCTTCCAATTAAAAAACTATTTTGTTATGTGAAAACTTAGTGATTAAAGCCCTCACGAACTTGATGGCACACTTTATATTATTTGCCCTTAATAAACTTGAACCATTGTGACAACTTTGTTATATATGCTTGCACTTATAAGTTGGAATTAACAGAACCGTGCTGTCGCAGGGAACGTTTTCAACATTGCACTTATACTTTGTACTCAGTTGATATCATGCTCTTTTGTCTATGGATGTCACCGGTGTGAAATAAAGAGGGAAATTGTAAGTCCATGGAGTTTGTATTGTGTGTTAGAGAAACTCTTGGGCCGCTAGCCTAAGCCATGCCTAATCATGGTGGAAACTTGCAGCATCACCATAGTGAGCTATCTATGAAGCATCCTCGATAAAAATCTATGCATATAGTAAATAAAAAGATCGCTGAGATGCTCATTGTCTGCTTGCCTTGTCATTTTGGTTATGGGAAAGCTCCTGTACCATGTGCAAGGGGTACCCTGTTGGCGGTTCTCAATGATATGCAAATACTTACAATGACAAGAACTTACCTGTGACCAAAGTTGAGTATGCATGAGGTGTGGCCCTCATATTCAAGGGACTTGAGATTGCCAACTTATACTTCGTCAAGCATATACTCCATCTTTGCCACTTTAACCTTAACCACTTCAAGATGCTTATGATAGGGGCAATGAGGGCTAAAAGCTAACAAGTACCATAATTTTTGGAAGCTCTTTTTGAAACTTGAAATCCCTGCTTCCTTTACAAAAGGCCTTTCTTCCACCATTATTGAGTCTCCACCTTCTACCTTTAGGCACCATTAAGAGAGCATAGTTGTCATTCTATGTGCAGTGTTCCAAAGCTTATTGATTGATGCATATTGTGATATTACTTGTTCTTGTTCTATTTGTTTCTAGTCACCCTTGTGAACTTTGAAGGTGTCCTATGCATCTATTTGCTACTCCATGAGGGACAAGCTGAATGCCACTATGCCATGTTTTCTGTATGTGAAACATAAACGTCTTTCAATGCATTGTTATTCATGATCTTTTTTGTAGCCTTTCATGTTGCATGCATAGTTACTTTGTCTTACTGTTAGAACTCCATCTTTTCATGCTCATGTTTAAAGTTCTTTGATACCAGCTTTCAATGCTTGCAAATGGTTTGATCTTAGTTTTGATGGTGCATGTCACCTCAAAAATTATTCCTTTTATCACTTACCTAATCGAGAACGAGCAGGAGTTAAGCTTGGGGATGCTTGATACGTCAGAAACGTATCTATAATTTTTGATGCTCCATGCTTGTTTTGTATCTACTTTGCTTTGCTTTGTCTACACTTTGAGGTGTTTTTATATCTTTTCTGGAACTAACCTATTAACAAGTTTCCATAGTGCGAGTTGCCTGTTTTCTTCCGTTTTTGGTTCCAGAAAGGCAGAAAATCAATATTCTCGGAATTGAACGGGACAAAAGCCAAAGTCATTATTTTCTCGGAGCAACACGGAACCACAAAGCAGAGCCGGAGGGGGGCCACAGGGTGGCCGCACCCCCTAGGCGCGGGCAAGCCCTAGAGGCGCCCACAGGGGGTGTGGGCCCCCTGGACCCCCGCCAACCATGATTCCTTCGCCTATCAGATGCCTCCGACCCAAAAACCCTAAGGCATCCTAGAAACATCCACGAAAACCTCCACAGCGCTGCCGCCACCGAAGGGGAGATTCGGGGGACAGAAAGTCTCTGTTCTGGCACCCTGCCGGGACGGGGAAGTGCCCCCGGAGCCATATCCATCTATCTCCACCACCATCTCCATCATCGTTGCTGATTCACATGATGAGGAGGGAGTAGTTCTTCCTCAAGGATAAGGGCTCTACCGGTAACTATGTGTTCATCTCTCTCTCTATGCATGATCTTGTGGTCATGAGCTTTGTAATCAAGTAGATCTACCTTGCTACTCAAGTGCTTCATTAGATCTCTGCTCTCCCCATGTGTGTGAAAGTGACAGCGTGCATGCCATGGTGGCACTTAGGCTTGAGTCTACATAAATAATCTTTGTGCTTTAATAGATCTATGCTTTTCCCCATATGTGTGAAAGTGACAGCGGGCATACCGTGTGTGGCACTTTGGCTAGAATGAATATTTGTTATGAGTTATATTTGGAGTTGGATGTCTCTATGAAATTGTGGTGTTTGTTGGAACCATCTAGTGCTCAAGGTGATAGTGTGGGGTTATCTAGATTGGGGAAGGTGGACTTTGAGGTGTGTTGTTATAGCCCTACCTTGGATTAGAGTGTCCAACCGGAGAGTAGTTAAGAGTATTATCATGAAGAGAGGATAATTATATGAGAGAGTGTTCACTAGTGAAAGTATGATCCCTAGGCCTTGTTTCTAAGCATTGAAACACCGTTTGCTACTAGATATGTTTCATGTTTGCTTGCTTCCTTCTTGTTGCCTTTAGTCTTTGCCTCACCGTCAAGCTCTTTTCTGGCACCGTTACCACTTGTATTTCACTATCTCTTCGCCGAACTAGTGCACCTATATTGGGTGTGTTGGGGACACAAGAGACTTCTTGTATCTTGATTGCAGGGTTGCTTGAGGGGGAATACCTTTGACCACTTCATCCCTGGGTTCGATAAACCTTGGGTAATCCACTTAAGGAAAACTTGCAACTGTTCTACAAACCTCTGCGCTTGGAGGCCCAACAACTGTCTACAAGAATTGAAGTGCGTAGACATCAAGATTTTTTCTGGTGCCGTTGCCGGGGAGGTAAGGTAAAAGGTACTCACATCCTCCGGTGTGAGTGCTCGAAGTTATTTCCTTTAGATTCTGCGGTTTTGTCTTTTTGTTTCTTGTTTTCACTAGTTAGGCTTAATGGAAAACATCAAAAAAATAGAGAGCTTTTTAGTATTTTTCCTAAGTTAGAATTTGAGTGAATGAAAAAACCTATGGAACTTTCTTTGCATGCTAATAGCAATGTTATTAGTATGAATTTTTTGAACACCATTGTTACTAATGGTATGGAAATGTCTAAGCTTGGGGAAGCTAGTTTTTATGAGAAAGATCTTTTTAGGTCCCCAGCTTTAGGGAAGAAAATTTGCTCTGATGATACTTTATCTCCCATATGTGGTAATTCTAATGATACTTGTTATATTTTAAATCTACATACTGAAATTGTCCCTTTCAAAATACCTATTGAAATTGTTGAACGTGTTATGAATAACTGCTATTTTGGAGATGGAACTGTCTATCCTAGTGATCATTTACTCTTTATACATGAATTATGCGAGTTGTTCAAGTGTGCAGGTATTTCAATGGACCAAGTTAAGAGGAAGCTATTCCCTTTCTCACTTAGGGACAAATCAAGGGAGTGGTATGAGCTACTAGGTGATCCTCATCATTTGGAGTGGAAGGAACTTGAATCTCTCTTTTATTCTAAATTTTATCCTCCTCATGAAATTCATAAAGATAGGAATTATATTTATAATTTTCATCCTCATGAGGGAGAAAGTATTGCCCAAGCTTGGGGGGATTGAAGTCACTAATTCTCAAATGTCCCATTCATGAGCTCCCTAGTAATGTTGTTATCAATAATTTTTATGCAAGGCTTTCAGGACATTACAAGGACTATCTGGATACCTGTTTAGAGGGATCCTTCACAAGTAAGGAGGTCAAAGCTAAGTGGGATCTTCTTTAAATAATTCAAAGCAATACTGAAGGTTGGGATAATGACAAAGGTAAATAACCAGGTATAAACTATGAGTATGATTGCATTAAGTCTTTCGCTGAAACTGCTGATTTTCAAGAGCTTAGTGCTAAATATGGTCTTGATCCTCAAATTCTTGTTAGATATTATAGAGCCTTTGCTTCCCATATTAATGCCCCTAAAGAAAAAAGGGACATGTATCATGAACCTTTTAAAGACACTTGCATGGAAAATGAAAATGTTATTAGTGATTACAATAAACATGCTCAAACTTCTGAAAGTACTATTTCTTATAAGCATGTTAATTTTTGTGGTATGCATAGACCTTGTGAAAATAATCAAAATGAAGAAGATTATTGTATCACCCACTGGAATGAAAGAACTAGAACGTGGTATAAGGCTCTAAATGATCTTGGTAAAAAAGTTTGTGCCCTCTATCCTTTTATTTGTGAGCTCTGCTATGAAGTGGGTCATTTCAATTTTCAATGCTCTGGCCATAATAATAACTCTTATAATCCAATGAGTACTGGCCATAATAACTCTTGTATTGTGATAACACGATCACTGATAATCAACATGATGAACTTACATTGTTTTTGGGGTGTGAAGAGTTATCAAGAAAAACTTCTTTGGTAGACATGAGTGCTTTTGGTATGAATTGTGTCTTGCATGGGTGTCATCTTTATTATGTTGATAATTGCCAATGAAATACTTACATACAAAATCTTATAAAAGATGATATTTTACCAAAATATGACAGGACTGATATGAGTTTTGATCTTATTAATGAAAAGGAGGAATCCTCCAAATTTTCTTCTATTGTCTCTAACAATAAACCAGGGGTATGTGGAGAAGCTTCCTTTCAAGCCTCTCCCTCCTAAATAGGATAATAATAATAAGAAGAGGAGTAAAATGAGAGAGGAAATGGTATCTTCCTCTAAGCATGTTGCTCCTATCATAGTTTTTGCTGATGAGTCTGAACTAGATGATGTTCCTATGCCTGTTACCTATATTAGTGATCATGATTGGGAAAAGCACACCACTTTTGATATTGAAAATCTCTTTGGTACCAATTCTGAAAATGATAATATTAATAATTTTTGTGCTATTAGTGTTATCCATGTTCCTTCCAATGATGAACTCTTTACAAATGAACACACTTGGGAAGATAGCTATTTTGTTGAATTTGCTCCCACTACAATTAATAAGAATGACTATTCTTATGTGGAGAGTAATAATCATTTTATGCATGTGGCTCATGATAAGAATGTTTTATGTGATAGTTATATTGTTAATTTTTTTCATGTTGCTACTGAAAGTTATTATGAGAGAGGGAAACATGGTCTTATGCATCTCAATAATATTAAGTTTCCCCTCTTTATGTTGAAAGTCTTGAAGTTGCACTTGTTTTGCTTTCCTATGCTTGTTGTTTTGTGCTTTCATGACTTGTTTCTTTACAAGATTCCTATGCATAGGAAGTGGGTTAGACTTAAATGTGTTTTGAATTTTTTTCTTGATGCTCTCTTTGACTTCAATTCATAATTCTTATGTGAGCATCTTCTCAAGCTATCAAGCCTAACTTAAAGACGTTAAAGAAAAGTACTTGTTGGGAGATAGCCCAAGAGTTTCCTTGAGTCTTGGAAGTTATTACTTCAGTAATAACCTCTCCTTATCCTTGTTTGTTTGCTTTTTGTGCCAAGAATGACCTCTAATGAGAGGGAAGTAAGATTTGGGGAGTTGCTGTCCCGAAACAGATATCTGTCCTCCACCAAAAAAATTCGTGGAGAGTCTCTGTAACTCGGATTGAGCTCAAAATTTACGAATAAATCCCACAGTATGTTAGCTAACTTTCGTTAGTTCAACACTTGTTTATTTGATCAACAGAAGGTCTTTAAAAAAATCAGTTTCTAACTGCTGGTCTGTTTTGATAGATTTCTGCCATTATTTGCATTTGCTTCTTATTGATTCCTTTTTGGGTTCTTTTTGGGAAGTTGAGCTTTTTGAAGGAGTTGCTAGAGTAGCTTGTGTCTTTAGTGAAAGTTTTGCTGTTTTGAAACTAAACCCAAGGGTCTATTATCTTTTGAATATACTAATGTTGCTAATGAAGATTGTGTGAAGTTTTGTATGAAGGAAAATTTGCAGGTGTAGAGAAAGAATGATATAATGAGATGAAGAATGGACAAAAGATCAAGCTTGGGGATGCCACCCCGTGTCACCCCAAGAAATATTCAAGAGGTACAAGCGTCAAAGCTTGGGGATGCACAAGGCATCCCCTTCTTAATCAATAAAAATCTCAGGTCTTTCTAGACACTTCGTTTTTATTGTTTTATGCATTTTTGTGTTGTTCTTGGAGCGTCTTAGTTTTTGTTTTTGGTTTTTGTTTGCTTAGTTTGCTTGAGTAAGTTGGTTGGTTACACCACACTTCTTTTGGAGAGAGACACACTCTGTTTCCATTGCCTAGAACACTCTAGTTTTCACTCTTATTGTTTTGTGAGTGTTCACTTTTGCTAGCACTGCATTCAACCTTAGTTTTCTTGTGCTTTCAGCTTAGAACTTTTTAGTTCTTCTTTTTGGATTTGTGAAACAAGATCACTGATCTTTGCTGCTTATTATCTTTGTAAGTTGTTTCAAATAAGTTGTTTGGTGTTGGAAAAGAGTAGAAAGCTTCATGCTTATAGTGGTACAAAAGGGAGCTTGCTTTGACTATGGATTAGACTTTATCATGTCATGCTAGATGTTGTTCTGACCTTATACTTAGTTATTATTGTTGTATCATGACTTGCTCCAAATCATTGAGAGTGTTTAGTGTGCCTTGAAAGTATCATGCGTTGTTTTAGCATACAAAAGCATGGTATTGTGGTATTCTCCTTTGATGCTTTGTTTGGGTTGACTTGGCACATGCTCACACCATGTTATGACTATGAACAAGTCAACATAGCCTATATGATCATTTATTCCTTGACTTGTGGTACCACTCTATTCTTTGATTAGTAATGTTTTGTTGCTCTGCATGATTATGGCCATTATGTTCTCTTAGTTGGTTGCTCCCAGTCTTTTGCTAGCCTCCACTTGTATGAGTGAGTTCTACTCATGCTTCCAACTCCCAAGAAACCAAGTTTTTCCAAAGTGTCCACTATAAACTCCTATGCATGGTGTGTTACACCATTCCAAGTATATTCTTGTTTTTGGCTATCTTCCAATTAAAAACTATTTTGTTATGTGAAAACTTAGTGATTAAAGCCCTCACGAACTTGATCGCACACTTTATATTCTTTGCCCCTAATAAACTTGAACCATTGTGACAACTTTGTTGTATATGCTTGCACTTATACGTTGGAATTAGCAGAACCGTGCTGTCACGGGGAACGTTTTCAACATTGCACTTGTACTTTGTACTCAGTTGATATCACGCTCTTTTGTCTATGGATGTCACATGTGTGAAATAAAGAGGGAACTTGTAAGTCCATGGAGTTTGTATTCTATGTTAGAGAAACGCCTAGGCCGCTAGCCTAAGCCATGCCTAATCATGGTGGAAACTTGCAGCATCACCATAGTGAGCTATCTATGAAGCATCCTCGATAAAAATCTATGCACATAGTAAATAAAAAGATCGCTGAGATGCTCATTGTCTGCTTGCCTTGTCATTTTGGTTATGGGAAAGCTCCTGTACCATGTGCAAGGGGTACCCCATTGGCGGTTCTTAATGATATGCAAATACTTATAATGACAAGAACTTACCTGTGACTAAATTTGAGTATGCATGAGGTGTGGCCCTCGTATTCAAGGGACTTGAGATTGCCAACTTATACTTCGTCGAGGATATACTCCATCTTTGCCACTTTAACCTTAACCACTTCAAGATGCTTATGATAGGGGAATTGAGGGCTGAAAGCTAAAAAGTACCATAATTTTTGGAAGCTCTTTTTGAAACTTGTAATCCCTGCTTCCTTTACAAAAAGGCCTTTCTTCCACCACTATTGAGTATCCACCTTCTACCTTTAGGCACCATTAATAGAGCATAGTTGTCATTCTGTGTGCAGTGTTCCAAAGCTTATTGATTAATGCATATTGCGATATTACTTGTTCTTGTGCTATTTATTTCTAGTCACCCTTGTGAACTTTGAAGGTGTCCTATGCATATATTTGCTACTCCATGAGGGACAAGCTGAATGCCACTATGCCATGTTTTCTGTATGTGAAACAAACAAACGTCTTTCAATGCATTGTTATTCATGATCTTTGTTTGTAGCCTTTCATGTTGCATGCATAGTTACTTTGTCTTACTGTTAGAACTCCATCTTTTCATGCTCATGTTTAGAGTTCTTTGATCCCAACTTCCAATGCTTGCAAATAGTTTGATCTTGATTTTGATGGTGCATGTCACCTCAAAAATTATTCTTTTTATCACTTACCTACTTGAGGACGAGCAGGAGTTAAGCTTGGGGATGCTGATACGTCGGAAACGTATCTATAATTTTTGATGCTCCATGCTTGTTTAGTATCTACTTTGCTTTACTTGTCTACACTTTGAGGTGCTTTTTACATGTTTTTTGGTACTAACCTATTAACAAGTTGCAACAGTGCCAGATGCCTGTTTTATGCTCTTTTTGGTTTCAGAAAAGTTAGTAAAGAAATATTCTCGGAATTGGAAGGGACAAACGTCAAAGACAAGTACTTTCTGTGGGGAACAAGAAGTCTAGAGGGGAGCCGGAGAGGCCGACCAGGGCGGCCAGACCCACCCTATGCGCGGGTGGGCCCTGCCCCGTGCCTGGGAGGGGTGTGGGGCTCCTGGACGCCGCCTCGGCCTCCCCCTTCGCCTATAAGAATCCCCCGATGCAGAAACCCTAAATAGTCCATAAGAAATCCACGAAAACCTCTGTAGCGCCGCCGCCACCGAAGGGGAGATTCGGGGGACAGAAAGTCTCTGTTCCGGCACCCTGCCGGGACGGGGAAGTGCCCCTGAAGCCATATCCATCGATCTCCATCGCCATCTTCATCACCATTGTTGATTCCCATGACGAGGAGGGAGTAGTTCTTTCTTAGGGCTAAGGGCTCTACCGGTAGCTATGTGTTCATCTCTCTCTCTCTAAGCATGATCTTGTGGTCATGAGCTTTGTAATCAAGTAGATCTACCTTGCTACTCAAGTGCTTCATTAGATCTCTGCTCTCCCCATGTGTGTGAAAGTGACAGCGTGCATGCCATGGTGGCACTTAGGCTTGAGTCTACATAAATAATCTTTGTGCTTTAATAGATCTATGCTTTTCCCCATATGTGTGAAAGTGACAGCGGGCATACCGTGTGTGGCACTTTGGCTAGAATGAATATTTGTTATGAGTTATATTTCGAGTTGGATGTCTCTATGAAATTGTGGTGTTTGTTGGAACCATCTAGTGCTCAAGGTGACAGTGTGGGTTATCTAGATTGGGGAAGGCAGACTTTGAGGTGTGCTGTTATAGCCCTACCTTGGATTAGAGTGTCCAACCAAAGAGTAGTTAAGAGTAGTATCATGAAGAGAGGATATTTATATGAGAGAGTGTTCACTAGTGAAATTATGATCCCTAGGCCTTGTTTCTAAGCATTGAAACACCGTTTGCTACTAGATCTGTTGCATGTTTGCTTGCTTCCTTCTTGTTGCCTTTAGTCTTTGCCTCACCGTCAAGCTCTTTTCTGGCACCGTTACCACTTGTATTTCACTATCTCTTCGCCGAACTAGTGCACCTATATTGGGTGTGTTGGGGACACAAGAGACTTCTTGTATCTTGATTGCAGGGTTGCTTGAGAGGGAATATCTTTGACCACTTCCTCCCTGAGTTCGATAAACCTTGGGTAATCCACTTAAGGGAAACTTGCTGCTATTCTACAAACTTCTGCACTTGGAGGCCCAACAACTGTCTACAAGAATATAATTGCGTAGACATCAGGACCTTGAAACTTACAATGGTGATTAGACTCTATGTATTAATAACTCCCTTTCTTGCTCTTAATCATCCTTGGAATCAATCACTAGTGGTGTATTTTCTCAGTAACTTGGCTATACCTATTTATGGCTCCTCTCTAGAAGAAACAATAAAAATACTATGCATATGCTTCACTAATTATGACAACCCAATGAATGAAATAACTATTTTCCTAAACACTTGATCTCTTGAGTTACTCACTTTTACTCTTACTTGTTGTTACTTTACTTGCTTTTACTTTACTAGCAATAGTTTACTTCCTATTATTACTTTAGCACTTTATCATTTTCTAGTTATAAGTAAAAGGGACCTTACACCTCTAATTCATCGCTTTGCATAGAAGGCCGGTTATAGGACTTTAGAGAATAGAGAGTTTACCTTCAAATCATTGTGGGTTCAACTCTCAAAAACTTATCAAATTATACTACAGTGGTTCCCATCCCATGGGGATTATCAGTAACCCACATTACACAAAATAAAAATTCTAGCACATAAATGATGGCGCCTAATAGCGCTTCGTCGGGAAACCCCAAGAGCAAGGTGTGAACAGCACAACAGCAAGTCTTCCCTCAGTAAGAAACCGAGGTTATCGAACCAGTAGGAGGAAGGAAACGTCTCAAAGGTGTTGCAAGCAACTTGGAAACCTGCACAACACAAACTCAAGACTTTGCCCCAACGAACAGTGAGGTTGTCAATCTCACCGGTTGCTGTAACAAAGGATTAACTGTATGGTGTGGAAGGTAATGGTGGTTTGCAGCAAGTAAACAGTAACAGTGGAAGATGTATCAATGGTAATGATTGGACTGGGGTCCATAGTTCACTAGAGGTGTTCTCCTTAGATAAACAAACATGGCATGCTGGGTAAACAAATTACAGTAGGGCAATTGCCAGGACTGAGCAAGGCATAACAATGCAATACTAGACATTCATGATCCTACGAGATTCGATTGGGAAATACAACAAGATACATAGACCGCCATCCACCTGCATCTATGACTAGAAATCCACCTTCAGGTTATCATCTGAACCCCCTCCAGTATTAAGTTACAAGCAACAGATAACTGCTTTAAGCAAAGTGTGTAAGGTAAACAATCCACTTGTTCCATGAATAAGAGACCGTTGTTTTCTTCCTAGTGGCAACAGCACATCTACAACCTTAGAGATTTCTGTCACTTCCCTTAGATTAAATAGAGGCATGAACCCACTATCGAGCATAAATACCCCCTCTTGGATTCACTAGCAACTACTCGGCCAAGATAGCTACTAACAACGGAGAGCATGCAAGATCACAAACAACACATACATGATAGAATCAATAAGACAAAGCCATTAATCAATCTGACATAGTAATCTCAATATCCATCGGATCCCCGCAAACACAACATGCATGATTACAAATAGATGGGATCTTGATCATGAACAGAGCTCACAAGATCTAAACATGAAAGCACAAAGGAGGAGATACAACCATATAGCTACTGCATGGACCCGTAGTCCAAGGTGGAACTACTCACGCTTCATACCGGAGGCTGGCATGATGAAGAATAAGTCTTCGGGATGATCTCCCGTCCGGTAGGGTGTCGGGAAGAGCTTCAGATTCCCCCGATCTAGGGACGATGGTGGCGGCGGCTACAGACGGTTTCGTGGAATATTGATCGAGTACTTAGGGTTTTGGCATCGGGTGGTCTTTATAGGCGAAGAGGCGAGGCAGGGGGCGGCCAGGGTGGTCACACACCCCAGGCGCGGCTAGGGCTAGCCCGCGCCACCAGGGGGTGTGGCCCCCTGGTGCCTCCCCTCCGTCTTGTACTCTGGCTCCCTGTTCCCCATGGTAAAATATTGACTTTGGCTTTTGTCCCGTCCAATTCCGAGAATATTGATTTTTTGCCTTTCTGGAACCAAAAATAGAAGAAAATAGGCAACTGGCACTGTGGCATCTTGTTAATAGGTTAGTACCAGAAATAATATAAAACACCTTAAAGTGTAGACAAAGCAAAGCAAAGTAGATACTAAACAAGCATGGAACATAAAAAAATATAGATACGTTTCTGACATATCAATAAACTAGACCAATTATGCTAGGAGAGAGGGAACATATCATACCCTGGTAGATCGATCTAGTGGAAGTTTGTCGATGACGAGGTTGAACGAGCGTCAAATCCCCCTAACTAAACTTGTCTAGTCGGGAGGACATGTATTATACCACGGACGGCTCCACGGTCAAGTGCTCCAAGTGTCACACCTCCACCGATATCCACATGTACAGTGTTAGCAACACCGCATCGAGGTGAGGCCAAACTCACGGACGAGTAAGGAATATGTTGATGAAGATCTGGCAGCGCTTTCGCGATCACTAACTAGATTATATCTAGCCAGAGTGTAGAGATCCATCAGCGCTCTAGCGTCGTAGTAGAAGAAGAAGCGTCCATGATAGGCAACACGAGGAGGGGCAGTGACACACAACTAGGGTTTGGAGGAAGCAAGGTGCAGAGGCCTGGAGGAGTCAAAGGCCGCGACTTGGGTGCCTCTTGAGGTGCCGTTTAGCCTCCTTATATAGTTTACCATTCCCCTTGGGTCGTTCACAAACCTGGCCCAAAGTTTTTACAAGTTTAGGTAGGTTTCTATCAAACAAAACCTGCCTCATTTGATCAATCTGAATTGACATATGAGATAACTCCTTGACCCTCAAGGAAATGTGGTTGCACCTATTATGGAACCTTTCGGACTTGCTTATTTAGACATAGTTGTTCGGGTACCTTTCGGAACCTTTCATAACGTTCCGGACTTTTTGGGTCCTTCCAAACCTTACATATATGACAGGAACCATTCCGGACACCCCCCGAACCATTCCGGACACTTTTGGGATTATACAGGACCTCTCAGAACCACTTTGAGACCATATGAGACACTCTAGGAACCCTTCTCTCTTTCGTAAATGCTCGAAACTCATTTGACACACTCTTCGTAATATTTTGCCCATCGAAGGGCATTTTTTGCTTGCGTAGAACATAACGCTCGCACAAAAATCGGTTCGTGCGCTCGCGCCGGTCGAAAGCATGCGTGGGTAGGGTTTGTCCAAAAGGGATTGGTCAGAAGGTGTGGCTGTCAGAATGTTCTATGGGTATGCCAACCAAAGAATGCCAGTTGTGCAGTCGCGCCCAACATTAAAACATTGGATATTTCATGTTACAGAACAAACAGATACTCCCTCCGTCTATAAATATAAGTTTTTCCACAAAGCTAAAACGAGTGAATATATACACAAAAACTATTTAGATATATTCGTTTTACAAAGCTAAAACGTCTTATATTTCTAGATGGAGGGAGTATATTGTAACAAATACATAAAGTTGATGCGCTATCCATGCTCCTAAATTGGTCGGGCATCCTTCAAGGAAGCTCCCTCAGCTCAACGCTCGTAGTAGGTTGCTCCCTTTTCCAGGCTTCTATTCTAAGAGAGTTGTTAGCATAAAACTACCATTTTACATGTCAATTTTTCCAAATGATACCAGATGATGTTTCAATCGCAAAAAACAACCAGATCGGAACCTTGTCGCAAAAAGCACGGATCCATGTTTTGTTGGAGATATGCCCTAGAGGCAATAATAAATGTATTTATTATTATATCTTTGTGTTTATGGTAAATGTTTACATTCATGCTATAATAGTATTAACAAGGAAACATTAATACTTGTGTGATTTGTAAACTAAATTAGAGTCCCTAGTAAAGCCTCTTCATAATACTAGCTTGTTGGTTAATAGGTGATTGTGGTTTCCCTATCATGAACATTGAGATGTTGTTAACAACAAGATCATATCATTAGGAGAATGGTATGATGGACATACTCCTATAGATAAGCGTACATAAAGATCAAGTCATTTTAATAGTTAAATTGCTATAAGCTTTCTGATACATAGTAACCTAATTCCTTCGACCATGAGATCATGCTAATCACCATCACCGGAAGGATGCTTTGATGACATCAAACACCACACTGTAACTGGGTGGCTATAAAAGTGGCATTGAGTGTTCTGAAAGTATGGGTTGAGGCACATGGATCAAGAGTGGGATTTGTCCATCCATATGACGGATAGATATACTTTGGGCCCTCTCGGTGGAATGTCATCCAATTGGCTTGCAAGCATGTGACTGGCTAACAAGGGATCACATACCACGGGAACGAGAAAAGAGTACTTATCAGTAACGAGGTTGAACTAGGTATGCAGAGATACCGACGATCAAACCCTCGGATAAGTAAACTATCGAGAGACAAAGGGAAATTGGTATGTATGCAATTGGTTCATTCGATCGCAGAGTAATCGTAGAAATATGTGGGAGCCATATGAATTTCCAGATTCCTCTATTGGTTATTGATCGGAGAAGTGTCTCAATCATGTCCGCATAGTTCACGAACCGTAGGGAGACACACTTAAGGATTCGATGTTGTTAAGTAGTTATGGAATGATGAGTAAGAGACCGAATGTTGTTTGGAGTCTCGGATGGGATCCGGGATATCACGAGGAGATCCGGAATGGTCCGGAGAATAAGATTCATATAAGGAAAGTCCTGTTTCGGAGTTGGGGAATGATTCCGGTGTTTTCACCGGGAATGTTCTAGAAAGGTCCGGAAGGTCCGGCACTCCGGAGGGGAAGGGTACATGAATGTGTCATGACAATGTGGAATGGTTGCATCATGTACTAGGTAACATGGCTGGGCAAAATAAAGGGAGATATCAAATCCTAGTTTGAAAGTCAAACGCCAATTTGAAAAAAGTCAAACGGCAATTTTGCTTGGTGAAGGGAGAGTAGGAAACCTACTTGGGGAGGAAGTCTCCTCCCTCCACCCGTCGGACAAGGAGGCCGACTTGGGGGAGGACTCCCTCCTCTCAAGCCGCGCCTTCCCACCTATAAAAGGAGGGGTAGGGCTGCCCCTCTCACTCACACCCAACACACCCCAAAACCCTAACCCTAGCCGCCGGCCTCCTACAAGTCGCCGCCGCCCTAGGGTTTCTCCTAGCCGCCGACTTGGGGATTCCCCAAGCCCTAGCCGCCAGCCAAGATCCGCCCCTTGGTGCCTTCTAAACCCTAGATTGCCAAGGCCTCTCTCATAGTCCACCATACTTGCTCCGACTTAAGGCGAAGCCCTGCGAGATCTCCCCTCTACTTCCGGTACCACACCGTCGTGCTGCCGGAATCGCGAGGAGAGTGCTACAACCTCCGCTGCCTGCTGGAACAAGGGGGAGGAAGGTCTTCATCGAGTACCGAACGTGTGACCGACTGCGGAAGCGCTGCCGAAACGTAGCGCCGGAAGGATCGTCTACGCGATCTTGAGATCGGCAAGAGTACGACTACATCACCCATGAGAATCTTCTCTCGTTAACCGCTTTGGAATCTTCGAGAGTGAGTTCCTCTATCGACTCGTTGCTACAATCTAGTAGATAGATCTTGGCTTGTTTGTTTGCATGCGGTAGAAATTTTTTGTTTTCCATGATACGAACCCCTACAGTGGTATCAGAGCCATGTCTATATGTAGATCTGTTGCACGAGAAGAACACAATGGTCATTATGGGCGGTGGTGCTTTTATTATCAATTTCTTTTTGTGTACTTTGCATCTTGCGGTATGATGGGATGAAGCGGCCCGGGCTAACCTTACATGACATCGTTCATGAGACTTGCTCCATGCTCAACATGCAACTTGTATTGCATAAGTGGCTTTGCGGGTGTTTGTCTCTCCCATTATAGTATAGATCCAATTTACAACGGGCACTTGATAGTTCAAACATCAACGTTGTGGTTCTTGTTCGTAAGTTAGATCGACACTTATTGAAAGCCCCAAACCACGTAAAATATGCAAAGAAAATTAGAGGCGTATAACTTTGTTTTGCAGGGGTGTGCTGTGATGTGATATGGCCATGATTGGCAACCGGCAGGAGCCATATGGTTGTCTTTAAATTCTGTTAAGACCCGCGTGTCTATTCAAAGTAGTTGTAATAGTTGAAGCTGGTGGACGACAACCATGGAACGACGCCATTGACCTTGACGCAATGCCGGTGATGGAGATAATGTTCGTGCTTGAAGATCGAGATCGGAAGCACAAGAAGAAAGGCCATATCATATCACATATTATGAATTGCATGTGATGTTAATCCTTTATGCATCTTGTATTGCTTAGTTAACGACGGTAACATTATAAGATGATCCCTCATGCACACAAATTTCAAGTTCCAAAGTGTTCATCCTTAGTAATCACCGTTGCTAAAGCTCGTTGTTTCGAAGCACCGCGTGATGATCGGGTGTGTTAGATTCTGCGGGTGTATACAACGTGAGTAAGCCAGATTTGCTCATGCGGAAGCTAAGGTTTGATCTTGACGAGCCTATCATGTACAAACATGGTCTCGGAACACGAATCACCGAAAGGTAAAGCATGAGTCATATAGTAGATATGATGAACATGTTGATTGTTCGCCACTGAAGCTACATCAACTCTCGTGATGATCGGTTTTGATGTGGTGGATTTGGTTCATGTGATCACTAAAAAAATGTGAGGGATATTGTTTTGAGTGGGAGTTCACCTAGATTAATTTAACTATTAATTAGAACTCAATTTGTCATAAACTTAGTCTAAACTATTGCAAATATGTTGTAGATCAATGTCGGCCCCTACCATCAAATTTAATGCGTTCCTACAGAAAGAAAAGTTGAAAAACAATGGAAGCAACTTCACGGATTAGTTCCGAAATTTGAGGATTGTCCTTAATGCTGGTAATTTGACCTATGTGCTGGATGCACCGTTGGATGACCCACCTGCAGCTACTGCTACCGATGAAGTAAAGAATGTTTACCTCACTCGGAAGAATCAGTACTCCACAGTTCAGTGTGCTATCTTGTATGGTTTGGAATCGGAGCTTCAGATAAGGTTTGAGAACCAAGACCCATAAGATATTGTCCGTGAACTCAAAATTTTTTTTGAGACTCATGCGGCAGTTGAGAGTTATGAGGCTTCTGAAAAGTTCTTTAACTGCAAGATGGAAGAGGGCAGCTCCGTCAGTGAGCATGCGCTTAAGATGTCTGGGCACGCAAACAAACTCCAAGTTTGGGTATAGTGATTTCTAATGCTTTGGGGATTTACCGTGTCCTCCAATCACTGCCACCAAGTTACAAGAACTTTGTGATGAACTACAATATGCAAAACATGAACAAGACGTTGCCAGAACTCTTCTCCATGTTGAAATCTGCAGAAGTGGAGATCAAGAAAGAGCATCAAGTGTTGTTGGTCAATAAGACCACCAAATTCAAGAAAGGCAAGTCTAAGCAAAAGGGAAACTTCAAGAAGGGTGGTAAGAAAGTTACCGCACCGACGAAGAAGACCAAGGCTGGACAAAAGCCTGACACTGAGTGCTTTTACTGCAAGGGAGAAGGTCATTGGAAGCGGAATTGCCCAAAGTACTTGGCGGATTTGAAGAACGGCAACATCAAGAAGAAAGGTATATCCGATATACATGTTATTGATGTGTATCTCACTATTACTCGTAGTAGTGCCTGGGTATTTGATACTGGTTCGGTTGCTCATATTTGTAACTCGAAACAGGTGCTGCAGAATAAACGGAAGCTAGCGAAGAACGAGGCGACGATGCGCGTTGGAAATGGATCAAAGGTTGATGTGATCGCGGTCGGCACGCTACCTCTTCATCTACCATCGGGATTAGTTTTATACTTAAATAATTGTTATTTGGTGCCTGCGTTGAGCATGAACATTATATCTGGATCATGTTTGTTGCGAGACGGTTACTTGTTTAAGTCCGAGAATAATGGTTGTTCGATTTATATGAGTAATATGTTTTATGCACATGCACCTTTGATAGATAGTATATTCTTATTGAATCTTGATAGTGGAAATACACATATTAATAACATTGAAGCTAAACGTTTGAAATTAAGCGATAACTCGACCTATATGTGGCACTGTCGTCTTGGTCATATTGGAGTGAAGCGTATGAAGAAACTCCATTCCGATGGACTTCTTGAATCACTTGATTTTGAATCACTTGAAAGATGCGAAGCATGTCTGATGGGTATAATGACTAAGACTCCATTTTCTGAGATGATGGAGCGAGCTACAGACTTATTGGAAATCATACATACCGATGTGTGTGGACCAATGAGTGTAGCATCGCGCGGTGGTTATCGTTATGTTCTTACCTTCACGGATGACTTGAGTAGATATGGGTATATATATTTCATGAAACATAAGTCCGAAAATTTCGAGAAGTTTAAGGAATTTCAAAGTGAGGTAGAGAATCAACGTAACAAGAAGATTAAATTTCTACGTTCTGATCGTGGAGGTGAATATCTAAGTTACGAGTTTGGCGAGCATTTAAAGAAATGCGGAATACTTTCACAATTGACACCGCCGGGAACACCATAGCGTAATGGTGTGTCCGAACGTCGTAATCGAACTCTCTTACATATGGTTCGTTCTATGATGTCACTTACAGATTTACCGCTATCGTTTTGGGGTTATGCATTAGAAACAGCCGCATTCACTTTAAATAGGGCACCATCTAAATCCGTTGAAACGACACCGTATGAATTATGGTTTGGGAAGAAACCTAAATTGTCGTTCCTTAAAGTTTGGGGTTGCGAAGCCTATGTAAAGAAGTTACAGCCGGACAAGCTTGAACCCAAAGCGGAAAAATGCGTCTTCATAGGATACCCGAAGGAAACTATTGGGTATACCTTCTATCATAGATCCGAAGGCAAAATCTTCGTTGCTAAGAATGGATCCTTTCTAGAGAAGGAATTTCTCTCGAAAGAAGTGACTGGAAGGAAAGTAGAACTCGACGAGGTTGTTGAACCTTATCTCGAACTTGAGAGTAGCGCAGCACCGGAAGTAGTTCCTGTAGCACCTACACCAATGAGAGAGGAAGCTAATGATGTTGATCATGAAACTTCGGTTGAAGTTACTACTGAACCTCGTAGGTCAACGAGAACTCGTACCACTCTTGATCGGTATGATCCCGTTATGAGTGTCATGTTGGTGGACAACACCGATGACCCTGCGACATATGACGAAGCGATGATGAGCCTAGATTCAAATAAATGGCAAGATGCCATGAAATCCGAGATTGGATCCATGTATGAACACCAAGTATGGACTTTGGTGGACTTACCAGATGGCCAGAAGGCTGTCGAGAACAAATGGATTTTCAAGAAGAAAACATATGTTGATGGTAATGTTACTGTCTATAAAGCTCGACTTGTCGTAAAAGGGTTTTGACAAATTCAAGGAGTTGACTACGATGAGACTTTCTCACCGGTAGCGAAGCTAAAGTCTGTGAGGATTATGTTAGCAATCGTTGCATATTACAATTATGAGATATGGCAGATGGATGTCAAAACGGCATTCCTCAATGGAGACATTGATGAAGAATTGTATATGATGCAACCCAAAGGTTTTGTCGATCCTAAAGATGCTAACAAGGTATGCAAATTTCAACGGTCCATAAATGGATTGAAGCAAGCATCCCGAAGTTGGAATCAACATTTTGATAAGGTAATCAAAAAAGTTTTGGTTTTATACAAACTTATGGAGAAGCTTGTATTTACAAGAAAGTGAGTGGGAGCTCTGTAGCATTCTTAAAACTATATGTAGATGACATATTGTTGATTGGGAATGATGTAGACCTTCTTAATAGTGTCAAAGAATATTTGAATAATAGTTTTTCAATGAAAGATCTTGGAGAAGCAGCTTACATATTAGGCATAAAGATTTATAGAGATATATCGAGATGCCTAATATAATTGTCACAAAGTACATATTTGGACAAAGTTCTAAAGAGGTTTGGAATGGAAGATAGCAAGAAAGGGTCCTTGCCTATGTTGCCCAATACGACCTTGAGTAAAACTCAAAGTCCAGCAACGACAGAAGATAGAGAAAGGATGAGTAAGACTCCCTATGCCTCAGCCATAGGATCTCTAATGTATGCCATGCTATGTACTAGACCTGACATTGCATATGCTGTTAGTTTGACTAGCAGATATCAAAGTGATCCAGGAGTGGATCATTGGACAGCAGTTAAAAACATCCTTAAGTACTTGAGAAGAACTAAGGATATGGTTCTTTCTTATGGAGGTGATGAACAGCTCGTTGTTAATGGTTACACCGATGCTAGTTGGAACACCGATCCAGATGATTCTAAATCTCAATCTGGATACGTATTTACTTTGAATGGTGCAGCAGTTAGCTGGAGGAGTGCAAAGCAAAGCGTTGTGGCGAGATCTTCAACTGAATCGGAATACATAGCTGCTTCGGAGGCTTCACAAGAAGCGATATGGACGAAGGAGTTCATTACAGAGCTCGGTGTGGTTCCAAGTGCACTGGACCCAGTGTCTATCTACTGTGATAACATGGGCGCCATAGCCAATGCGCAAGAACCAATGTCACACAAGAAGCCGAAGCACATCAAGCAACGTTTTCACGCTATTCGAGAACATGTCCAAGATGGTGACATAAAGATTTGCAAAGTACACACATATCTGAATGTGGCGGATCCGTTGACTAAACCTCTCCCGAGGGCAAAACATGACCAGCACCAAACCGCCATGTGTGTTCGGTATATTACCATGTAATCTAGATTAGTTGACTCTAGTGCAAGTGGGAGACTGTTGGAGATATGCCCTAGAGGCAATAATAAATGGAGTTATTATTATATATTTGTGTTTATGATAAATGTTTACATTCATGCTATAATAGTATTAACCAGGAAACATTAATACTTGTGTGATTTGTAAACTAAATTAGAGTCCCTAGTAAAGCCTCTTCATAATACTAGCTTGTTGGTTAATAGATGATTGTGGTTTCTCTATCATGAACATTGAGATGTTGTTAACAACAAGATCATATCATTAGGAGAATGGTATGATGGACATACTCCTATAGATAAGCGTAGCATAAAGATCAATTCATTTTAATAGTTCAATTGCTATAAGCTTTCTGATACATAGTAACCTAATTCCTTCGACCATGAGATCATGCTAATCACCATCACCGGAAGTATGCTTTGATGACATCAAACACCACACCGTAACTAGGTGGCTATAAAAGTGGCATTGAGTGTTCGGAAAGTATGGGTTGAGGCACATGGATCAAGAGTGGGATTTGTCCATCCATATGACGGATAGATATACTCTAGGCCCTCTCGGTGGAATGTCATCCAATTGGCTTGCAAGCATGTGACTAGCTCACAAGGGATCACATACCATGGGAACGAGAAAATAGTACTTATCAGTAACGAGGTTGAACTAGGTATTCAGAGATACCGACGATCAAAACCTCGGATAAGTAAACTATCGTGAGACAAAGGGAAATTGGTATCGTATGTAAGTGGTTCATTCGATCACAAAGTAATCATAGAAATATGTGGGAGCCATATGAATTTCCAGATTCCTCTATTGGTTATTGACCGGAGAAGTGTCTCGATCATGTCCGCATAATTCACGAACCGTAGGGAGACACACTTAAGGATTCGATGATGTTAAGTAGTTATGGAATGATGAGTAAGAGACCGAATGTTGTTCGGAGTCTCAGATGGGATCCGGGATATCACGAGGAGATCCGAAATGGTCCGGAGAATAAGATTCATATAAGGAAAGTCCTGTTTCGGAGTTGGGGAATGATTTCGGTGTTTTCACCGGGAATGTTCTAGAAGGGTCCGGAAGGTCCGGCACTCCGGAGGGGAAGGGTACATGAATGTGTCATGACAATGTGGAATGGTTGCATCATGTACTAGGTAACATGGCTGGGCAAAATAAAGGGAGAAATCAAATCCTAGTTTGAAAGTCAAACGCCAATTTGAAAAAGTCAAACAGCAATTTTGCTTGGTGGAGGGAGAGTAGGAAACCTACTTGGGGAGGAAGTCTCCTCCCTCCACCCGCCGGCCAAGGAGGCCGACTTGGGAGAGGATTCCCTCCTCCCAAGCCGCGCCCTCCCACCTATAAAAGGAGGGGCAGGGCTGCCCCTCTCCCTCACACCCAACACACCCAACACACCCCAAAACCCTAACCCTAGCCGCCGGCCTCCTGCAAGTCGCCGCCGCCCTAGGGTTTCTCCTAGCCGCCGACTTGGGGCTTCCCCAAGCCCTAGCCGTTGTCCAAGCTCCGCCCCTTGGTGCCTTCTAAACCCTAGATCGCCAAGGCCTCTCTCATAGTCCACCATACTCGCTCCGGCTTAAGGCGAAGCCCTGCGAGATCTCCCCTCTACTTCCGGTACCACGCCGTCGTGCTGCAGGAATCGCGAGGAGAGTTCTACAACCTCCGCTGCCTGCTGGAACAAGGGATAGGAAGGTCTTCATCAAGTACCGAACGTGTGACCGACTGTGGAAGCGCTGCCGGAACGCAGCACCGGAAGGATCGTCTACGCGATCTTGAGATTGACAAGAATACGACTACATCACCCACGAGAATCTGCTCTCATTAACCGCTTTGGAATCTTCGAGGGTGAGTTCCTCTATCGACTCGTTGCTACAATCTAGTAGATAGATCTTGGCTTGTTTGTTTGCATGCGGTAGAATTTTTTTGTTTTCCATGCTACGAACCCCTACATGTTTAATCGCGAATTGACACCAAAACTGACAGCGGGACCCACATGTAAGGAGAATAGTTGTTGACGTGGACTGGACCCACCTGTCATGTCTATTAAAAAATAGTCAAAATATCAAAAAAAAAGGAGGGGGCACGCGTTGACCCATCTCCCCCCATCACCGTCGTGAGGCAGCATGATTGCCTCCGTCATGCACTCTGGCAAAATCTCTTGCCGCTGCCCTTCCCTCCCTCTCTCCCATGGCTGCCATCGCACTCCGGCGACCCTCTCTCGTCGGGGAGTAGATCGGCTTGGCGACCTTCTCGACGACACGCTTGGGCGCATCCTCGGATTCCTTCCCACCCTGCTGGCAGTGCGTGTGTCCCAGCTATTGCGGCGGTGGCGGCGCATGTGGCCGGCGCATGTTCTCGCCCTCAACCTCTCTGTCAAGAACTGCAGAAGTCGCGACCTCTACACGGAGGCCCTCTTGCGGTTCCCGACGTTGGTCATCCCCTCCATCTCCCTCGAGTTGGACAAGCACGTCTACATCGACAAGGGCAACCCCTGGTACCACGAGGCAACAGACCGCGGCCGAGTTCGTGCGCGTCACGGTGCCACGGGGGCTGACCCGGCTGGATCTCCCGTGGTTCACGCGGCCGACAGCCATGGGAGAGAGGGAGGGGAGGGCGGCAGCGGGAGATTTCACCGGAGTGCGACGACCGGCCATGGGAGAGAGGGAGGAGAGGGCGGCGGCAGGAGATTTCGCACTCCGGCGACCCCCCTCACGATGGGGATGGGGGTTGATGGGTCAACGCGTTCCACTTTTTTTTAATATTTTGACTATTTTTTAATAGAGCTGACAGGTGGAGTCAGTCCACATCAGCAACTTTTCTCCTTACATATGGGTCCCGCTATCAGTTTCATTGTCAATTCATGATTAAACATGGATCAATGTTTTTTACAACAATTTGGTTCCAATCTGATAGTCAAACATCACCTAGTATCATTTGGTAAAATTGACATATAAAGTGGTAATTTTATGCTAATAGCTCATTCTAAGAACAAATGTACTGTAATAGTTTTGCTTGCGCTAAAACTAACCTTAGTCTAGGCTTATGTGGATTTTGGTTGAACATGTTAGAAATAATGGGCTAAATCATTAGACCCATGTGTGATTTCAGATTTTCTCTAAATCTCAAAGCCCATGTATGTGGAAGCCCATATGTGATTTGGCCCAAGTTGGTGGCAGCTCACATGTGTGTGTGGCAAGAACTGTGAGAGCTAAAGTTTAGTCCCACATGGAAAGTTGAAAGAGAGTTGCACCACCTTATAAGGTGGAGTGTTGCACCACTTTGTAAGTGAGTGACAATAAGAGAGCTACACACGCGCTCCTCCTCCGACGACGCCGCCGCTCGCACGCTCGCCTCGCCTCGTCACGATGCGCGTGTGCCGCGGGTTGCGGGAATCTCGCCGAGCCGAGCTTTATTTTGCTACTCAGGAGAATGTGTGCGGTTAGATAGACGTGTCAACAGTTAGCGGATCCGGGTCGCTCCCGGATTGTGGGCTATCTGTAACCGACCCGAACGTGCGCGGCGTGGGCTTGGTCCACTTCGTGTCCTGAACGGGATTCCCGAGCCGCTCTATAAAAATGCATGTGCGGCTTCCACAACGCACGACACCAAACCAATCTAGGGTTTTGCCATCCTCTCTGCTTGCACCGCCACCGTAGTCTACTCCATCCCGCTTGCCGGCGTGCACCGGCAGTCGGGAGATCAGGTCTCGGAACCACTCGTCTTTGTGATCCTATACAGGAGAGGGTGAATAAGGTTTTTGGGAAGCGCTCCGCGCGACTGCTCAAGTTCATCATCACGACGCGTCTTCCCGGTCGTCAAGCCGGACCTCGTGCGCGTCGTCTTCAACGCCGACTTCTTCGACAGGCTACTGCACCAACGGCGACTACATTGATAACCGATCAGTACGTACACCGTCAAAAGATCTGTTGTTTTACTATGGTTGTTAGTGCGTACAATCTGCTACTATTTATGTTGATCAATACATTTAGTATGTTAGAGGTTCACGTGTTTATAGCTGCTGTTGTCATGATTTATATTCTAGAATTAATCGTGGAAATTATGCCTAATATTCCAACAATCCAAAAACCTTATTATAAGCAATTTCCTGAATTAAACATGGGACACTTGGCCGATGCTATGAAGCCGGAAAAGTTTACTGGTGTTCATCTTAAGAAGTGGCAGTATAAGACCACTATGTGGCTGCAAGCTCTGAAAGTATTCGAGGCTAGTGAGGGTTTACCTGAAGGAACTACATCTGACGAGGTTCAGAACAAGTTCAAGAAAACCAATCTTCCTTTGTGGGATGCGTTCTGAGTGTTTTTAACAACAAGCTATTTGATGTGTATATGCACATCAAAGATGGAAAAGAGATCTGGGAGCCACTGAACGCTAAGTTCGGTGTAGCAGATGCTGGCAGTGGGTTGTACATCATGGGGAACTTTCATGATTACAGGATGGTTAACAACCGTTCTGTAGTTGAGCAAGTTCATGAGATACAGTGCTTTGCCAAGGAGCTTGAAATCCTCAAGTGTATCTTACCCGACAAGTTTGTGGCTGGGTGCATTATTGCAAAGTTGCCTTCTTCGTGGAGGAACTTAGCCACAACTCTCAAACACAAGATACATGAGATATCGGTTGAAAACCTAATAGCGTCTCTTGATGTTGAGGAGAAGGCTCAGGCTAAGGAAACTGCTGAGAGAGGAGGCGAGGGTCAGTCTAGCGCCTACATGGCATAGAAGAAGACCTTCGGCAAGAACAAATGGAACTATAAGCCCTCGTTCAACAAGCCTGAAAAGACTACAACCTTCAAGAAGAACAAGAAGCTGAACAAGGCCGAGCTACATTGTTATTCATGTGGAGAGCTCGGCCACTTTTCCAAAGACTGCCCAGATCATGCAGATCGCAGAGGGAAAGGTGGGAAGACTGTCAACGTCGTGACCTCTAGAAACACTGATGGTTATGGTAATTTATTTACTGTTCTTTCAGTATTTCAATCACCATGTTGATGGATTGATACGAGTGCTAATGTTCATGTGTGTGCTGACATCTCTATGTTCACTTCTTATCAGGTCACTCGGGATTTAGCTGTCCTAATGGGGAATGGATCACATGCTTCTGTTCGTGTTGTTGGCACGGTGGATCTGAAGTTTACTTCCGGAAAGATCGTGCAGCTAAGGAACATGCAGCATGTCCCTACTATGAACAAGAATCCTGTTAGTAGCTCCCTTCTATGTAAAGATGGGTTTAAGGTTGTGTTAGAGTACAATAAAGTCATTGTTTCGAAACATGGACAATTTATTGGTAAAGGTTATGAGTTCGGAGGCTGGTTTCGGTTTTCACTTTCAGATTTTTGTAATAAATCCGTGAATCATATTTGTTGCGATGTTAATGATGATACTAGTGTGGCAGTGTTTGGCATTCTCGTTTATGTCACATTAATTTTGGTTTGATGTCTCGGATGTCCAGTATGAGTTTAATTCCGAATTTCACTATTACCAAAGGTTCTAAGTGCCATAGTTGTGTGCAAACAAAGCAACCTCGAAAGCCTCACAAGGCTGCCGAGGAGAGAAACTTGGCACCTCTAGAACTCATACATTCTGATCTATGCGAGATGAATGGTGTGTTGACAAAAGGTGAAAAGAGATATTTCATGACGTTGATAGATGGTGCTACTAAATTCTGCTATGTTTACTTGTTGCAAACTAAAGATGAGTCTTTAGACTACTTTAAAATCTATAAGGTCTAAGTTGAAAATCAACTAGAGAGAAAGATCAAGCGTCTTAGGTCGGGTCGTGGTGGTGAGTATTTTCCCAAAATATTTGACGACACGGAATTATTCATGAGAGGACGCCTCCCTACTTGCCCCAATCGAACGGGGTTGCCGAGAGGAAAAATCGCACGCTGAATGACTTGGTGAATTCCATGTTAGCCACTGCTGGTTTATCAAAGGCATGGCGGGGGGAGGCTTTGTTGACTTCATGTCATGTCCTGAATAGAGTTCCTAACAAGAATAAAGAAAAGACCCCTTATGAGGAGTGGGCTGGGATAAAACCATCACTTTCGTATCTGCGCACTTAGGGGTGTTTGGCAAAGGTCAACATACCGATTCCCAAGAAACGCAAGCTCAGACCCAAGATAGTGGATTGTATCTTTCTAGGATATGCTCCACGGAGTGTAGGCTATAGATTTCTAGTGGTTAAATCTGAGGTACCTGATATGCGTGTTGATACTATAATGGAATCTTGTGATGCAACATTTTTTGAGAATATTTTCCTATGAAAGATGTGCATAACATTGGTAGAATTTATTCTGAAATACTTCCTGAATCTAGTGCATCTATTGAGAATTCTGAACAACCATATGAGGAAGTCTGCGGTGACCCAACATACCACCGCATGATGTAGTACACTATAGTCGTTGATATAACACCAATGAAACACCATTCACTAGTATTACATCCCTCAGAATGGCACAACAGAAGCACAGCGGGTCCAATACATGGCTTAAAGGTTACAACACACTCTTTACATAAGATCCAGAGAACACTCTAGGTTAAAGAGAGAAAAAGAACTTCTTTTACGAAGAAGAATCAAAGATAAATAACGCAAAATTATTATACTATTAAAATTAGTATTTAACTAAGGAATTGGCATTGCCGCTATTGCAATGCACTACAGAGGTAGGTTCTTTGGCTAGAGATTGTATTTCTATCTAGTCAGTAATTTCGTCTTCACTTAAGTTGAGATTTAGGTTGTCTTCCTGGTCTTCATTGAAGAGCTTTAGCTGGTCTTGATAAGTTCTGGAGCATATCTTGATGTAGACATCTTCTTAATGGCTTCAGAATCTAGCAAGGGTTAAGAAGATACTTTGAGTACGAGCGTAATCCACAAATTCACTAGAAAAGGAGTGTTTGATGCACTATATCTACAGCCACAGACCATAGGTCGTAGAAATGCAAGTTTTCATAAAGATTTCTTCAAAGGTTGCTTTTATTCTGAAAAGCTATGTCCGTCAGCCTTCACGGGTTTACTAGAACCTTCTAAAATAAGAACATTTATAATGTTTTAAACCATTATGGTATTATTTTATTATCATTTAAGACTAATACTATTTATTAGACTTGTTTAACTCATTTTAGGGACATTAATAAATTGTATTGATCTTTATATGAATTATTAATGAAGTAATTAAGTTAAACCTTGAGTTATTAAAATATTTAATTTATTTTTTTATTTATCTTAAAAGGATATTATAAGATTTTTAGCATGTACATAATATTTTTGTGATCATTTTGGTATATCATATTTATTTTGTTGATTTATAAACAATAAGATATGATTTTTATAATACTTATTACTTTTATAATTACTTAATAAATAATAAATATTTAATTAAGTGAAATAATAATACATGATTATAGTTTTAAATTAATATTCTTATTTTTCTAAGATTTTTAGTATTTTATTTATATTATTAACATTTATCATTTTAAAAATATGAATTATCAAAGTTTTATTACTTATAAAATCTTTATTAAATAACATTTATTTAAATAATCATCATAATAATATTTGATAATAGTTTTAAGTTGTAGATTTTATTTTTCTGAAAATTTTCATATATTATACATATTTTTCTAAATTATAAATCAAAAGTTATTATTTAAACAAGATTTAATTATTTATTTGATTTCTAGAATATTATTAATTGGATTATAACATTTTATTCAATTCCTAACAGAAAAATACTTTTTACACCACGACCAGAGCTAGCCCCAGTCACTGATCTGTGGGCCATTGTCCACCTCAGCTCTCAGGTTAAAAGAATTACATGTGTTACCGATTGGTTATCTACCCCAGTCAATGACATATGGGCCCTGGGCCACGTCACTTGCCACGTTAGCAAAGACTAGTCAAACTAGCTCACGTGGTGCGATCATGACGCAAAGATGGCGTCAGCACCACCACCGCCGTCGGTGAGTGGTCACCGGCGACGATACACGGCGCCCTAGTAAACGAAATAGGTCTAGTCCGAATCAGCGTGACTCACTGGACCTAATAGTGGCAGCGCCGCTCGGAAATGGTCATCGGAAGGTCATCGGCGACGAGCTACCGTGGTGGCCAGCGGCGGTGCTCAACAAAACTAGACCTACGGTGTGAATCCGCAAGCGAAACTAGGGTCCAGAGATACGTATGCTTACCCTGATGACGATAGAGTGGTCGTTGAAGCCAGGCGCGGTCGGAATCGAGCTCCTCGACGAGGATTCCAACGAACTGCTGCAAAGGGGAATGATCAAATTCGCCCGCTCTAGTGCTCCCCTTGATGCACGCTTCTACCCAGAGGATCTACGGAGGCTGGCGCTTCTCCATGACGGCTCAGAATGGTGTGGGGAGGCGTGGTTCGACGGCGAGGAGTGGCTCCGGCGAACTAGGGTTCGGTCTCGCTCGTATCTGAGAGGATAAGGAGGAATTTGGGGATAGATATGGAGACAATGCGTCGCAGTGGCCTTCTTATCCCCTCCTGGCATCGGCGGCGAGTATCTTGGCGCAATGACGGCGATGACGACATCGGGCGGCGATGAGCTCCGCCAGCGAGCTGCCTGTGTGCGTGACGGTGACGACGATGACCGTTTTGCAGATAACCCCCTGATGTTTTCTTTAGCTCAACCCGCGGTCCGTTCCTGACCCCACTTGTCAGTCGCAGACAGAAAAGAACCTGGGCTGGTACTGGGCCGCTGTGGGCTGCACATAGGCGTAAGATAGGTATAGGGTGTTGGGCTGTGGCCAGGTTTAGTTCTTTATTTGTTTTAACTTTTTTTTATTTTTTGTTTTCTAATTCAAATTTAAATTTGAATTAGATTTTGGAAGCTTTCTTTGTATGTTTAGTTTGCTGGACATTGGCAGTAATATTAAAATATATTTAGCAACCATTGTGAACCTTTATTATGCCTTCTTTTTATATTTCTTTTATTTTCTCATTAAGAACTCTTTTTTAATTATTTTTTGAAAGAAACTGCTTCTTATTTTTTTCTATTCTATCTTTACTTAGAGATTTATTGAATGGTATGTTCTTATTTGCTTATAAATTTAATTTTAATGAGCTCATAGTTTGAATAAAAACTTTATATATAAGTTTAATGATTTTATACCATTATTTGATGCATGAAATATAGAGACCTTAGTATGGTAACTATTATTCCCATTAATTTGGAAAATAGCAATGTATGTGAATAACAAAGAAGTTTAGGATGTTGAATCTTGGAATATTATCCTTGGTTTTGAGAGTTTATATAGGTTTAGATTTGCTTTAAGATTTAGGATTTAATAACTAAGTGTATTGCCTTTTGTGTTTTGTATTGGATGAAATCTCCCTTTTAAATTGGAAAATTTTAATTAGAGTGTTTTATAGAAGTGAATTTATTTAAGCACATATAGTGAGGATGGTTGAAATTAACAGAGATATGCTTATGTAATTTGTTATAGGAAACTATCTCTATAGAGTGTTATAGACATCAGATGATGAATCAATGGTATATGATGGATAGTATGTTTGAGTTAAGATTTAGAGTTGAATGCTTACCATGATTAAAATAAGAAAATGATTTATACATATAACTATATTTCTCCACCTTGGGTTTCTAATTAAGGAACTCCTTTCCTAGATATAATACCTTTTTCAAACCATTACCATGGTTAGTTTGAGGGATTTACTTATTAAAATCTTATTATTCAATATATCACTCTTCTAAACTTTGGAATGAATCCAATGAGTTTGATATAAATATACTTCATAGATTTCTCAATTCTTTCTTGGTTGAATCTACTATTTTTTTACTGTTGACAATCTTCCATCCCACCAGTAGTTCCTTCAAACTCTACTCCCAACCTTCCTTAATCCCTAACACCATTCTTTCTCTAAAGTAAACTATCCTTAAAGATGAATTCATCACGTTTAATGAATCTATGCTCTACTAGATTTAGTTGAAGAACACCATCTTATAATTACATAACTCTTATGACTTACACTTCAATCCCTGAATTATATTTATGTGGGTTGCAAAGGCTTCTCTAGAATCACTTATCTTTACTAAGATTCCACTCATGTTCTACCCACCAGCATTACCTTACTAAATATGAGTATTTCATGTTGGTGACCAAAACATTATCATTATAATACTTTAATCATTTATTATTGAAGTTCTTAGTTGGCTAAGCAGTGCTTTAGCAATCCTACCTTTTATTGTCTGGTAATTTTCTTCTTAGTATCACATATTGGATTAAAGTTGTTTATGAACTATGCCCTCTTTAAAAGATTTAAGTAGATGTTATTATAAGATCAGGAAATAATAGATCAAAGATTGATAGTTAAAGAGTTTGTGAATCAATGGTTGATTACTTAAAATTAATGAACAACAGATATCAAAATAGGTTCCATTAAGATTGATATGGAAAGAAAGATACATTGTGGATGATCCTGACTTCGTCTCTTTCCAACTCCAACTCATTTAAGAGTTCAAGGTTATGTGTTACTATGATCCTTATAATAGGAATGGATAAAAATTAAGATAGGTCAGCACTAATCATTGCATTTTTATTATTCTAGTGGTAATCTTAACTTAGTATTCATAAATTGGTATGATGAATAGTATGGTATGATCCCTTAAGGACCATATATGAATCATTTAAGCAATGTATTATGAGTGGCATTTATTATAACTAGTCTTCCCTTAGAACAAACCATGTTTAACCAATTAAGGTTTTAGCAAAGGTCATATTGGAACTTATCGCAGTTAACTGGATGATCTACTTCAATTCCATCAAGTTAAGAGAAGCTTCAATCCCTTTGACAAGTTTTGTTTAAAAGCGCGAAAATTACTCGGATTTTCTATGCATGAATGCAATGCACATATCTGGGTTCAGCTTATTATTAGACTCTAATGCTGGGATGTTACAGACTCTCCCCCTTAAAATAAACTTTGTCCTTGAAGTTCGAAACTCTCATGTTTTGGAGTGAGAAATTGTTTTGTAGTGGTTACTACACTCTCTACTCTATGATGATCTTTAATGGAATTTAGTTTTAGTATTCCATATCCTGATTATATTTTCTCATTCAATCCTTTTACTTGAATCATCAAACTTCATTACTATTTTAATAATTATAGTTTGTAGGTTCTCACTATCATAAGTTTTTAAGTTCTTATATATGCATTTTAATAGCTAATAGACTATCTCACTATTCCTGTCATTATATAGTTGATACTGGTATTCCTTCTTAAGATTGGATTTGAACTCAATTTGTCCATACCCATTGGTAATTGTTCATTCTTGACACTTGTTTAATTAGGATTCTTAAGGTTTACTTAAAAGTTGTTTCTTTTTAAATTTGATTGTTAAATGTATCCTTTATCATCCTCAAGTTTATACCTCCTTAAGATTTTCTTTTAAATAACTTTTCTCTATTTCCTATAGTATTTTCTTCAACTCTCATTCCTAATGTTTACTCTCCCCTTAAGTTTTACTAATAGTTTTGAAACTCCATACATAGAAGCTATTGATTCTTGAACTAAAATGTTGGTTCCTGTTCAGTTGATATTTTACTAGTTTAAAGTCCAATGAAAGATTATACGGTACATCCACATAGTTGTGGATCTCCGAAGCAAATCTTTCAGCACTAAATGCCGTACTTACTATTGGGGCATTCTTGCTGAATAAACTGGACCTTGTAAAGCATCTTGACAAGCGATCATCTTCCAATCTGTTAAACTTTCTTAGGTCTTACTTAACTTAGGCCAAATTTAATGCTCTTTATGCAAATTTTAATAAGATTTGGTTCACTATTTCAACCAAATACCAGCTGCGGATGAAATACCAACTGGGGATTAGTTACTAGCTATGGATCAAATACCAGTTGCGGATTATTACCGGCTGCGAACCGTCCTAGGGTGTGTGTATTTCCCTATGGTTTCCCACATACTTCTCGCATTCACTCGGTATTGTCAGGTCTTAAATGCCATTTTGGTTCCAAAGCTAACTATTTGTACTTAATCATGATACTTCCATGAACTTGGTACAACTACTCCTTTGCTTCTTAGTAATATTACCCACTCTGATTGAACTTTAAGTTTATTTTATCTCGTGGTTCCATACATCTCCTATACCAAACTTCTTTCTTGGGTCTGGCTAGGAATAATTTATGCTTTATCTATCCTCTAAGTGGTGTTAACACTCCTTATATCTTGCTTTTTCATTCCCGTAAGTCTTCCTTTTTGATCTTTAAAATTTGTCGCTCTCTTACGCAGATTTCCATTCCTATCTAGGTCTATACCATCAAGTAATAACTGGGTGTTACATCATGCATTTGCACACCTAATTAAACTTCATGTATAGATCTAGTCAATCAAGAAAAATCAATAAGATCCAAAAGTCGATAAACAACCAAATAGATACCATCTATTATACATAGGTTTTAGATAATTTACAAATGTACTAGATATTCCAACGGTTTGCTCCATACCTATTTACACAACTACCTTACAAGAACTGGCTCCTGCGGATATATCCTCACTTATTCCGGCAAACCTTTCAAACTACAATACACATTACCCTCTATATACATTATTCAAGCCCTCATCCCTTGGGATGTTGTTTCTCTCTTACTCCCATCTTCCTCTAGTGCTTCCTAGAGTTCCGTCCATGATGACGTGAAGTCCTACGACTGCCTTATGGAGCATAGGAGCATCCAGGAGGTGCGTAATCTTGATTAGAAGTACCGAGACTGAGATTAGTCATTGAAAAATGACTAGAGTTAGCGTAATCTTCCACCGAATAATTCGGGTTTTCTGGCAACACTTCCTCATAGTAAGTTGTTTCCTTAGCTTTTTCTTGGATCCAGTCATATATGTTGGTATAGTAGCTATTGGAATAATCTTCTAAGTTAATTGGATTCGTATTACCCCCATATGGTCCATAAGGCCCCCTATGGTTATAATTAGTCTCTTCTTCAACACCTGCATCACAAGGTATAGGATTCCCTATGGTTTTACCTTGAGATTCTATTTCCCATCCATAGTTAAGCTCAGGTTTATTTGGAATAACTTTATTCCATTCTTGTTGTTCGGAATTGTACTTGGTCCATAAGTCTTCAGGTGGCTTGAAGTCATTCTGGTAATAGGCATAATTTTCTGAGTTTGGGTCATCGAACTCAGTTTCCTCAAACACCTCTCCTGAAGGTATGTATTTGGGATGCCTAGCTTCTTTATCTAACTTCTTCCTACGAGCCATTGCTTTATCAGGATCAGTAAAATCCTCAATGACTGTATCTAGCTCCTGAACTAAGACTTGATGAGTGTTATGATAAGTGTTTAGCAAAGACCGATAACGATCCATATACTCTATAGCTAGAGTAGGTTCACCTTGGAATAAGGTCGAGTGATCTAACTCATGCTCTGAGTTTGCGGTTTCATGTGGTATAATGGTGTGAGTACTCCCTTCTAAAGCTTGGGATTTATGCTGTCAGATCATGGTTATGGCTACTGCTACGGCAATCTGATATGCAGCTGCCATGCACCTTGCCTCTCCTGCTGGCATATCTCCCTTCAGTCCTAACTTCTTGGGTAACATGATCATGACACGATATTTAGCTAATACCTGCCCATCATAGTAACTATAAATCTTGACCAGGAGTCTTGATTCACACTCCAAACTCCATAGAAGTTGTCGAAGATTTTCTGTCCAATCCCCTCTGTAGTCATCCAACGTCCTGTTCATCACTTGAACATTCCGGGGTGGATATCGAGGTGCCATGTGGAACTGTGGATAAGAAATTATCATCAGTCACATAGAGTTAAAACTCTTGGGTAATGATTTGGAATTGCAATCATATAAAAGAGTTATCGCACTAGTAACATAATAGGATTATTCTCAAGTGAATATCCCTCATATCACTAGAGAACTCTTCATTATTGCTAGGATGTGTCCTACAGGTTCTACCCATTTACTAGGTTTCCAACCTAAGGTCAAAGCATATGCTCTGATACCAACTGCGGTGACCCAGCATACCACTACATGATGTAGTACACTATAGTCGTTGATATAACACCAATGAAACACCGTTCACTAGTATTACATCCCTCAGAATGGCACAACAAAAGCACATCGGGTCCAATACATGGATTAAAGGTTACAACGCACTCTTTACATAAGATCCAGAGAACACTCTAGGTTAAAGAGAGAAAAAGAACTTCTTTTACGAAGAAGAATCAAAGATAAATAACGCAAAATTATTATACTATTAAAATTAGTATTTAACTAAGGAATTGGCATTGCCGCTATTGCAATGCACTACAGAGGTAGGTTCTTTGGCTAGAGATTGTATTTCTATCTAGTCAGTAATTTCGTCTTCACTTGAGTTGAGATTTAGGTTGTCTTCCTGGTCTTCATTGAAGAGCTTTAGCCGGTCTTGATAAGTTCTGGAGCATATCTTGATGTAGACATCTTCTTAATGGCTTCAGAATCTAGCAAGGGTTAAGAAGATACTTTGAGTACAAGCGTACTCAGCAAATTCACTAGAAAAGGAGTGTTTGATGCACTGTATCTACAGCCACAGACCATAGGTCGTAGGCAATGCAAGTTTTCATAAACATTTCTTCAAAGGTTGCTTTTATTCTGAAAAGCTATGTCCGTCAGCCTTCACGGGTTTACTAGAACCTTCATGGGGTTCCTTTCCCGTCGCGTTTGCGGCTCCTTCCCAGAACAGGGAGTAACAAGTTACAGTTCTTACACTCTGCAGAGGTGCGTTTACTTTACCCATGAGAGATCAATTCTTTGTTGCACAACCGGGCAGCTTATTCCCATCCACAATTCTATGATGTGGGGCCCAGAAGATGATCCAAGCCAATCACTGCCCCCTTCGCGACCCCGCATGCCTCCTTGGTGTACACCATGCCCACATAATGAATTACGGCAATGGTTTGTACAAACCGTTATATGCCAGAACTATCGTGGGACGTTGATGGTTCCCACCCATATGTTGCATATCCTCTACGAATTACCAATTAATATGCACGCTACGAGGATAACAGCCACGACCTGCACATCCGGCTTCATGCGAGAGGAAGAAGATACAACTGACTTCTCTGTCCCATTAGAAATCTCATGGTTAACGCGTGATAAACGACGCAAGAATCACTGGCGACATTGGTTGTTAAGTCCTAGGTGATATGTTCCTTTACCACCGGAACCTTTATAGTAGGTTATTACCTCATGGTAATAAACCTATAATCATATAATTATGAAAATAGTGTTTTCGGACCTTTTTCAAATGCAGGTGATGTCAACACTGGATTTGTCAAATACTTTACAGAAAATAATCAAAGGACATGAGCAAGTGTGAACTTGCCTTTTGTGATTGCAATATTATGCACTCATGGTCCTTGAGTCAATGTATAAGATCCAAAATCTGAAATCAGCATCATTGGTTCGGTAAGGACTAATGTTTAAAGAAGCAATATGCTTTTATGCATAAGTAGTGTGATGCACGTTCTAAGCGCAGATCCTGGGAATAACGTTGTTCTAAGGTTTGGATTCTGAAAATGGTTACTTTGGAATGTGTGCTCCTTTTGGATAAGTTTCATCATTGTACTTTTATTAGAGTTTTAGAGTGGTTGCAAATATTACATATGTAGGAATAAAGTGTACATACATATGACATACTAGTTAGGATTACTTATACAAGGTTTCTTATAAGTGGCAAAAAGGATAACCTTCGAAGAAAAGGTTTCGCTTCTAAGGTCTAAACAAACTTTATGATTAGTTAGTGGTGGTTGATGTCATTTGTTTGCTCAAATGGTTTGGCTTGAGTTGTTTTATAGTTTAATTACTTCAGACCAAAGTTAACTATAAAACATATAATAATGCTTATAGTGTTATATTAAGATTTTGTAGACTAAAGTTAACTTTAAAGTACAGATAGTTTTGAAAGTATCGTACTTACACCTTGGTATCTTGTATATCTAAAATGTGTTCTTTAAGTTACTTAAGAATGTTTATTCTGTTACTTGCGTAATGGTTTCTTGATGTGAGTATGGAGTGATTTCATTTATCTTTTATCGGTAATGGGTATAGTTTAAGAACCCAACATAATGTTACTTAAATACTTATGGATTTATATAGTGTTGTAGTAGTTTTTGTAATTTGGTGATTAATATGGTTTAGAAAAGATTTGATTGTTCACAAGTTGTGCTTTAAAGATTTTATTATTAGTGGAATTCTTTTTAGAGACAATCTTTATTTATGGTTAAGGATTTTTCTAAAATAAGAACATTTAAAATGTTTTAAACCATTATGGTATTAGTTTATTATCATTTAAGACTAATATTATGTATTATACTTGTTTAACTCATTTTAGGGACATTAATAAATTGTATTGATCTTTATATGAATTATTAATGAAGTAATTAAGCTAAACCTTGAGTAATTAAAATATTTAATTTAATTTTTTATTTAACTTAAAAGGATATTATAAGAATTTTAGCATGTAAATAATATTTTTGTGATCATTTTGGTATATCATATTTATTTCGTTGATTTATAAACAATAAGATATGATTTTTATAATTCTTATTACTTTTATAATTACTTAATAAATAATAAATATTTAATTAAGTGAAATAATAATACATGATTATAGTTTTAAATTAATATTATTATTTTTCTAAGATTTTTAGTATTTTATTTATATTATTAACATTTATCATTTTAAAAATATGAATTATCAAAGTTTTAGTACTTATAAAATCTTTATTAAATAACATTTATTTAAATAATCATCATAATAATATTTGATAATAGTTTTAAGTTATAGATTTTATTTTTCTGATCTGTGGGCGATTGTCCACCTCAGCTCTCAGGTTAAAAGAATTACATGTGTTACCGGTTGGTTATCTACCCTAGTCAATGACATATGGGCCCTGGGCCACGTCACTTGGAAAGAGGCATATGCATCTCCTGATGCAGATGATTGGAAAGAAGCTGTCCAAAATGAGATGGACTCGATTCTTTCTAATGGAACTTGGGAATTATTAGAACGACCCTATGGTTGCAAACCTGTGGGCTGTAAGTGGGTGGTTAAGAAGAAGCCAAGGCCTGATGGTACTATTGAGAAGTACAAGGCGCGACTTGTAGCTAAGGGCTACACATAGAAATAAGGCGAAGATTACTTTGACACATATTCACCTGTCGCTAGACTGACCACCATTCAAGTACTACTGTCCCGGGTTGCCTCTTATGGTCTTCTCGTTCATCAAATGGACGTGAAGACAACTTTCCTTAATGGAGAGTTGGAAGAGGAGATCTACATGGATCAGCCGGATGGGTTTGTGGTAAAAGGTGACGAGACAAACGTGTGCAAGTTATTAAAATCTTTATATGGCCTAAAACAAGCACCTAAGCAATGGCATGAGAAGTTTGACAAAACTCTACTTTCTGCTGGCTTTGTCATTAATGAGGCTGATAGGTGTGTTTACTATCGCCATGGTGGGGACGATAGCGTTATACTATGTTTGTACGTGGATGATATTTTGATCTTTGGTACAAACATGAAAGTGATAAATGAAGTCAAGTCTTTCCTGTCAAAGAGTTTTGATATGAAAGATCTGGGAGAGGCTGATGTGATTCTGAACATCAAGCTTATTAAGAACGAGAATGAGATTACTTTAATCTCATTATGTTGAGAAGGTCTTGAGCCGATTTGGCTATGTTGATGGCAAGACTTCTCCAACACCTTATGATCCCAGTTTGACATTACGGAAGAATAAGAAGGAACCAACAGATCAGCTGAAATATTCACAAGTTGTTAGTTCTCTCATGTACTTAGCAAGCGCTACAAGACCTGATATCTCTTTTGCTATGAGCAAGTTGAGTAGGTTCATGTCTAACCCGGATATTGATCATTGGCATGCACTTGAAAGGGTCATGCGCTATCTATGTGGTACAATGAGCTATGGGATTCACTATTCAGGGCACCCTGCTGTGCTTGAAGGATATAGTGACTCGAACTGGATCTGTGACGTTGATGAACTCTACACCACGAGAGGGTATGTGTTTACCCCTGGAGGTGGTGCAGTGTCATAGAGATCTCGTAGACAGACAATATTGACGAGGTCAACTATAGAAGTAGAGCTTACTGCTTTAGACACAGCCACTGTTGAGTCAAAATGGCTGTGTGAGCTCTTGATGGACTTGCCTATGGTTGAGAAACATGTGCCGGCAATCCTTTTGAATTGTGACAATCAAACTGTGATTGTCAAAGTGAACAATTCTAAGGATAACGCGAAGTCATCAAGACACGTGAAGAGACGTTTGAAGTCTGTCAGGAAATTGAGAAACTTCGGAATAATAACTGTTACGTATATTTCAACAGACAAAAATCTGACAGATCCATTTACAAAGGGACTATCACGAAATGTGATAGAAAGTGCATCGAGAGAACAAGCTAGTGGTTTGACTGAGGAGAGTAGTTGGTAATCCTTTCTATGTGAAGATGCATAACTTTCATAATCTGTAAGACAGGTTGGTAACACGCCTTAATGTTTTTATGTTGGCTTTAACTAGCAAAGATGCCGTCCTACAGGGCATTCTTGAAAGAACACACCTATATGAGCTCGACTGTAAACATCGCGCTCTATGAGACTTGGGTGATCTCTAGTAAACTCATGAAGAGACCAGGGAGTATGACGCATATGCTCCAACCCGCGGGGTAGGCTACTGGCAGCCAGGTACTAGTTATGGGTTTGAGTGAAATCTATTGGCACCAAACTTGCAATTCAAGGTTTGTCCATTGTTCAAGTTGTTGATAGACGTAGTTCAAGATTTTAGGCGGAAGTTCAACTTAACAGTCTCTGCCGAAACACTGGTATCTAAACAAGTAGCGAGGATTGACAAATCTTCAAATGAGCATTTGAGATCTGGTGGGGGATTGTTAGAAATAATGGGTTAAATCATTAGACCCATGTGTGATTTCAGATTTTCTCTAAATCTCAAAGCCCATGTATGTGGAAGCCCATATGCGATTTGGCCCAAGTTGGTGGCATCTCACATGTGTGTGTGTGGCAAGAGCTGTGGGAGCTAAAGTTTAGTCCCACATGGAAAGTTGAAGGAGAGTTGCACCACCTTATAAGGTGGAGTGTTGTACCACTTTGTAAGTGAGTGACAATAAGAGAGCTACACGCGCGCTCCTCCTCCGACGACGCCGCCGCTTGCACGCTCGCCTCGTCACGACGCGCGCGCACCGCGGGTCGCGGGAATCTCGCCGAGCCGAGCTTTATTTTGCTACTTAGGAAAATGTGTGCGGTTAGACAGACGTGTCAACAGTTAGCGGATTCGGGTCGCTCCCGGATCGTGGGCTATCTGTAACCGACCAGAACATGTGCGACGTGGGCTTGGTCCACTTCGTGTCCTGTACGGGATTTCCGAGACGCTCTATATAAACGCCTGTGCGGCTTCCACAACGCACGACACCAAACCAATCTAGGGTTTTGCCATCCTCTCTGCTTGCGCCGCCACCGTAGTCTACTCCATCCCGCTTGCCGGCGTGCACCGGGAGTCGGGAGAGCAGGTCTCGGAACCACTCGTCTTTGTGGTCCTGTACGGAAGAGGGCGAATAAGGTTTTTGGAAAGTGCTCCGCGCGACTGATCAAGTTCGTCATCACGGCGCGTCTTTCCGGTCGTCAAGCCGGACCTCGTGCGCTTCGTCTTCAACGCCGACTTCTTCGACATGCTACTGCACCAACGACGACTACATCGACAACCGATCAGTACGTACACCGTCAATAGATCTGTTATTTTACTATAGCGTACTACTGTTTATGTTGATCAATACATCTAGTATGTTAGAGGTTCACGTGTTTGTAGCCGTTGTTGTCATGATTTATATTCTAAAATTAATCGTGAAAATTATGCCTAATATTCCAACATAACAGATTCAACTGCATCTGCATGACAACTGATTGCAGCTATGGTGCTACCCCTCGAGATCAACCCGGTCCAGAAAAGTCGGTTCTAGATATATCCGAATCTAGACAAATTCAAGTCAGTTATTTCTAAACGAAGAAGTAATTTTTTTCACAAATGAACAGGCATTTCTAGCAAAACAATTCAGTTGAAAACGTGTTGGATTCAACACGGCGAAACCCACGCGCGAGAAAGCAGAAGATCTGACTATTCTTGTGTGCAAGTTTTCCTTTCCTTGTTGCGAAAGGGAAACTCTCCAACCACATGTGAGACATTCAGAGGAAGCGCAGCACGTCCGTTCGACACGCTATGAATGTTTCACCGCGACACCTCTCCTTCCGTGTCGCCAACGACGACAATGTCCACGTTGAAGGAGCCGGGCTGCGCAGGCACGAGCAACCCCCTGCTGCTGTTGCTCAGCATCGTCGTGACCTCGTGCATGGTCGGCCTGTCCTCCGCGCTGTCCTGGACGCACAGGAGCGCGACCTGGATGCACCTGAGAACGTCCATCTCCTGGTACTCCTCCCCCAGCGAAGGATCCACCAGCTCGTCGCATCTCTGGTCTCTCCATAGTTGCCAAGCCTATATATATGAGGAAATTTCACTTTACGAATTACTCCAATGCTCCACATACATAAAAAAAAAACAAATACGGAACACGTAGTAATTTCACTTTACGAATACGGAATACGGAATACGTACAGTAGTAGTAATGTATGGTGGCTTGCATACAGTGTTCAAAGCAAAATGGTGATTATTTCTTAAGAAACTATTTTACTCACATATTTCCTGAGCTCGTGTGATTTTCCGGATAGCATGTAGGAACCCGCGGCCCTCTTCCCGCTTACGATCTCAAGAACTAGGATGCCGAAGCTAAAAACGTCGGACCTTGTCGAGTAAGCATTCTGGTTGTAGTATTCCGGCGCTATGTACCCACTGTAATGGAACAGTTAGACAATATATGGATAAGTATTAAGTAATCAAGGGAAATCTGTCACAAAGAAAATGATCCTCATAGTTGATTTGCGGACTGAATCTATCATTATGTTACGTTGTTGTAGGTTAAGTTAGAAAGAGTAATCTTCTATTCTATTATATACTACTAAAAACAGTATATAGATCTTTTTCGAAGCCCATGATTGATCCACATCATAATAATTATTTGGGTGATTGGATGAATAAAAGATGGCTATAATGTAATCAAAGAGACATGTCCCAAGGATGATCAATATGTACGGGAACTTCAGATCTGGCAATGGAAACAAACTTCAAACCTATCGGTACATCCTATTTTTTGCTTACAAACCTATCGGTACATCCTATTTTTTGCTTACATGCGTATATAAAAAGGTAACAATCAAACATGATAGACGCGGACGGAGGGATTAGAGACTAGGGCCCTAAGATGCCATGCACAATGGTGCCAGAAACAGACTCCTCGCATGACGGTCAAACCATCGCTATATCACAAAACCACCAAGAGAAAAAATACGAGAGGATAAGCCATAAAACCACCGGTTGCATGCGGTAAACGTTGATTCATACTAAAGTACCAAATTATTTACGATGTCGCCCCGAGAATGCACTGGCACAATAACATTCTAAACTACATTCGGGAGAGTGATTAGTGTCTCTATCACCCCACCCCACCCACACCCCCCCCCCCCCAACACACACACACACACCCCACCCACCCCCAAACCAAGAGACTTTATTAGTTACTGAAGGTCAAGATAACTGGTTGGAAGATCGAAACATGAATTTTGGAGTCAAATAGACGGCAAGGATCTTTCATGGATGATTCATCTGGCCATGCATCTTATTATTAGAAGAGAAAAAAGTGTTGAAGTTCCACACTAACATAAGAAAAATAACATCTTTACAAACTACAATGAGAATAAAAACTCATGGACGGGTATTTTTCTTATATAAAGCTTATCATCCATACAATCACATACTCAACACATTGATTATTCTTACATGTCAACCTATCACAATCTAGAATTCCTCTAATTTATTATTACACGGTCAAAGCACAATACAGTACAACACAAAAGTGAATGTGCTAAAGATTATGATAAACTACAAAATATATGGTGATCAATAAAATGCAAACAATTAGAAAAAAAAACCATAAGCTTTTATTATGTATGACTCCATCTTAACCAACAAGACATTGTCGTGATGAATACACTAATGTGACATAACTAAATTACACTCCATAGATTGATTAGTGCTTCCATTCAAGAGAAAATAAAGTATCTGGAGTCAAATAAAGTAGAGATATCAACCGAACAATATGCATGGAGGTGGAGAATCAGTGTTCGGTTATTGAGCATGTGTTTGCTTAAAGGGGAATGGTGATACCACTATAGAAGCATCAATACAAAAAGCCAGGTTGTTGTCAGAACATCTCAGTGACAATATTGCTTCAAAATCAAAAACAATTTTCTATTTATTATAAAAATTTCAGAGTCTTATTCATTTTTAATTCTTAGGAATTTCCTATTGAGCTAGGCTATTTACTTTTGAGGATAATTAATCCGAGTTCAATAAATTACACTTATCTAGAAATAAAAAAATGCTTTGAGTATAATTACACTTGAGTTTGTCACTGACTTGAATAAGTCAACACTGATGTTCACAAGTCATTTGGATTTGTTATAGTACTACAAAGTGTAAACTCTAATAATAGAACCCTGCTATACACACAACACATTTGCGTACGATTCTTGTCCGACACACCAAATCAGTCCGTCCATGGAGCTGAGCAACCATGCAGAATACCACAGGATGTTGTGTCTTACACCACGGATCGGTCAGAATTTGTTGTTGTGTGTGGAGTAGTTTCGCTAATAATATGTCCGCTACACATTATGAAATGCGAGTGTACTACTAATTTTGCCCAGTCCAACGTGAAATCTGCGTAAGACATGTAAGTTCGCTGCTATCTTACACAATATGATGAGTATTAAGTAATAAGATAAACACAAAAATGGGAAGAATCAATGGCAAGTAACCAATCATCTTCAGAGCAGATTAGAATAACATTATGTTACGTTCTTGCAGATTTGTTACGGATAGTAATAAAGAAAAGAATGATAAACCCTACACGTACGTCTAGTTTGACTTGAGTTTGTCCTTGACTAGAATAAGCTAAAATTGATGTTCAGAAGCCGTTTCGATTTATTATGATCGTACAGTAGTACATACAAGTTGTTAAGGTGCGAGAGGGTCCTAACTAGATAGCTCTATTTGCCTGCCGACATACTCTATCAAAATACAAGTGTGGTAGTACTTTTCTTTCCCAGTCAACGTGGAATATACGTGTAACACTAGCACACTATAATGTAATAGCATTGCCTAAAAAGGTGTGCTTAGTCTCAACCAACTAGCAAGTTTGTTAATTTTATTTTTTTCAACTATCTAAATATGTAGAAACCACATTATTTACCTTTGCAATCTTGCATATTAATTCTAGAAGAATGGAAAAGTCAGAGAGGGCAAACCCTTACAATGTTCCCATTGCCGTTGTCGTACTTGATTCTGTCACGTTGGAGAGGCATATCCTGGCGATCCCAAAGTCAGAAATTTTGGGATTCATCTCATGATCTAGCAGGACATTGCTTGGTTTGAGGTCTCGGTGGACTATGCACTCATGGGCATAGTCGTGCATGTAGAGAAGGCCCTCCGCAACCCCTTCAATTATGCGCCGACGCACGGGCCAATTATGCTGTGCTCTGGCTCCTATGGAATCCCAAGTAATGCCATAAAAAGTGGAAATGAGCTAACACATGGTAACACACTGCGTTGTTAAACCGTAGCAGTTTTTCTTCTTACTGGATGTTGAAGATGGACATACCATAGATTGAGTCCTCCAAGCTTCCATTTGGCATATATTCATAGACGAGTATCATCTCTAATTTGCTTTTGATGCAGCATCCGAGAAGCCTTACTAGATTCTTGTGCTGAAGGCTTGCGATGAGTTTTATTTCATTCTTGAACTCCCGGAATCCTTGTCTAGAGTTTGGCGAGAGGCGTTTAACTGCTATCTCCTGGTTGTTACTGAGACGACCCTGATGAAGTGTATATGACCCATACATGTTTTGCAGATATATGTTAGAGACATGTTACTTGGTTTTGAGGATATATTAATATATCTAACTTTTTTATAGAATGGGAGTAACACATGACCCTCTCACGCTGCCTGCTGCACTGGTTGTATAATGCCCATGCGACCGTTTTCAACAATCAAATACCACAAAATGTAGTGCACGGAACAAAACATTCATACAATTAGTATAGGCAATTACCTGGTAAACAGGACCAAATCCACCTTCACCAATTTTGGTTCGCTCGGAGAAGTTGCTCGTGGCATCTTTTATCTTGGAAAACTGGAACAGCGAGAACCTCGAGTCACATCCGCTCACAATTTCCTTCTCTAACATCACAAGATCCCTATGCAATATCAGCTCTGGTCTCTCGCAGAATTGTAGACGTACGGTGAGAAAATGCAAAATCAGTTTCATACGCGGGAGAAAACCGGAAGATGTGTACGTTGACAGCTATATTATTTACTCACCTCTGACTTGTCTGACGATGTATGGCCTTAGGATCGTCAGGATGATGAGCAGTACAAACGCAGGCACTCCAAATATGATGATCTTCTTTCCCGTGCTTAATTTCTCTGAGGTGCATCGATGTTTGACCAGTAAAAAAATCAAGCCAACTATGAATGGCCAGCTAGGTTGACTTTGAAAAGAAAACAAAGTTGCTAGGGCCCCACTCGGAATTACGATGGCAACCTTGGGTTTCCGTCGCTTGGACTTGCTAGAGCGGGCATGTTATTATCTCCATATAAATTTCGAAGATATAATTAGAAGGTTTTTTTATATTATTTTCTTTTTACATGGAAAATTCCTGAGAGTAACACGTGTACTACATGCATATACAAGGCCTTTGAGAGTTGTGACTGGTTGTTTTTGAAAAATCACCTAGCTCCCTGTTTTATGAACATTTTGATGATGACAACAAATTCTAACAAGAATTAGTAACTAAGGTCAAAATCATATCATGAATGATGTCCCTTCGGGGACATCCGATATCATGAATGATACTATGGTAGGCCTTTTGGCATGTTAACTTACTAGGGAAGGAGATAGAGGAGAGTGTGAAGTGAGTAGACCTTTTGGCATGTTAATTTTGAGCGTGCTGTTGCTTTCCATGAAGAAGAGATCCTTCTCATACCGCATGTTGCAACGAACACCAAGGATCCTCCCGCCGACCCGGCTCTCGGTCGCGCTGCCGAACTGCGCCGGCATCTGCTTGATGATGCCGTCGAGGCAGCTCCTGCACTGCGGCCCGGTGAGGTCCGGCGTGCACTGCACAAGCCCGTACACCGTGCTGACGCCCTGCTCGCCGAACCACGACTCGCCGGTCGCGTACAGGTCCGACGTGTTGAAGGCGGCGTAGTCGGCCATCTTGCCCATGAGCGCCACGGCCGTACCCATGAACCGCGCTGCCGCGCCGGCCCCCTTGACGGAGTTCATGTTCATGCCGGACCACTCAGGCGCGTTGGCGAGGCTCGAGAGGGAGTACTCGTCGTCGGTGAACCGGAGCATGTACTGGTCGTAGTAGACGGTGGAGTCCAAGATCCGAGGGCAGGCGCTCTCGATGGCGTCGACGAAGGCCGTCTTGAGGCCGTCGGTGCAGTCGGCGCCGGCGTAGTCGCCTCGGCAGAGCACGAGGCCGTAGACCTTGTAGGGAGCCTCGCCGGCGCTGCCCTTAGCGAACCCTGACGCACGGGCTCCGGCGGCGAGGGCCGCACCGAGGTCCCGCAGGTTGGAGCGGTAGCTGCTGTTTGCGGTATACGTGCCGGCGGTTTGGCTGCAGTTTGTGAACAGTGGGCTCACGGTGGCGGAGGCAGCCTGGGTGATCGCCGTCGCAAGCAGGAGGAGGAGAAGGTGGAGCATGGTGGCCGAGTTTCGATCAGTAATTAGTCGCGCTTAGCTAGCATGGTGGCCGAGTTTCGCCCTGAATACTACGCGAGCTATATATATTTCCTTGCCTTTTCACAAGAAGTCGCACAAGGTTTTGTGAAGAACCGAACGCGCTTCAGCCAAACGAGCTGCCAGCTGAAGTTGGGTGATGCAGTTCGTTCCACTTGTTTTCAGGTAAATTGGTTGGGCCCACCTTGGATAGTGAAGGAAATTGCGGCGAGGATTCCAGCCACCAGTGCAAATATTCGTCGATTCCGACCTCTCGGTTCTTTATTGCAAGATTAGTCTCTCTGACTATCCAGATATACAAATCCTTGAACTTCATTGTCCTGGACGACTGCTCGTTCTGGATTGGTTGGACATTTCTTCCCAACACCACAACTTCAATAAACAAATACAAGTGGATTGAGTATGATCCACTTGTCTGACCTTAGAGCAATCCACAGTAGTTAGTCCGAAACAGCCCAAATTTGAACAGTAATAAGTCTTGCAAACACCCCGCCCAACACTTAGTCCATAAGGCTACGGAGCACTGTTCATCGTTCAAGTATACTCTGTCTCAAAATATAAAATATTACCAATTGAAATAATATCTTGTATTATGGAGTAAATTGCAAAAAAAACGTCACCGTTGCGTAGGAAGTTCAAAAATCCACCACCTTTCTCAAAATTTGCAAAAAATCACCAACATTTGTTGGTTGTTTGCAATGTGCACTGATTGTCGATTTTAGCCAAGCTAACGATGTTTCTAATAGCAAGACCCGCTGTCAGGTGTGACGTGGTAGGACGACGGTAATAGGAGACGGATATAAATCAAGGTTTTTTTTGTAAAATTTTCCTTTCTTCTTACCAAAATACCCCAAATCAATTATCCATGCCCCAGTTTTTACGGGTCGCCGCAAGCACCACCTTCTCCCCCATCCAGAGGCACACACACAAGTCGCTCCCCCCCCCCCCCAAGACTCCCCTCTTCAGTAGCACTACTAGGAAAAAGCTTATCGGTGGCACACATTTTTCGAATTTTATAGCGCATATGGGATGCGCTATTGTTATCACGCGACTAAACTATAATTTTGCGGCACATTTTAATATGCGCCATAGAAATCTCAAAGTTCTATGGCGCATATTACCTATATGCGCCACAGATTCTTTTTCAAAAAATTTAAAAAAGGTAGGCTAGATCTAAACTTTTGTGGCGCGTATTACCAATATGCACCACTTTTTTTTTTTCAAATTTCAAAAAAAAACTAGTCAGAGGTGGGGTTCGCCGGAGGAGGGCTAGGCTAGGCTGGAGGTAGGTGGAGGAGGGGGTCACCAAAGGAGAAGGAGTCCACCGCTAGAGGATAAGGAAGAGGGGGAAGGAGGAGGCCGCCAATGGAGGAGGGGGTCACCGAAGGTGGAGTTCGCCGGAGGAGCATGAAGAGGATGATGAGAAGGTCGCCGGTGGAGGAGGCGGTTACCGGAGGAGGAGGTCACCGAGGTGGTCGTCGTCAGAGGAGGAGCTCAACGAGGTAGAGGAGAAGGATCTCACCGAGGTAGAGGAGGAGGAGGAGGAGCTCACCGGGACGGAGGAAGATGGAGGAGCTCACCGGGTGGAGGAGGAGGAAGAGGAAGGAGAAGGGGAGGAATAAGGAGAGAAGACGTGGAGGGAGGAGATGTGTGGAGGAGAGGAAGAGGAGTAAAGGATAAAAGAGAGGGAGAAGGGGCACCAGCGGGATTCAGAATTCGAATCCTGCACAACAATTTTGCGGCGCATATGGGAGATACGCCACATAATTCTCTCCCTCTTTTTTATATTTTTGCAGGAAAAAATCTTCTTTTTGCCATAACTTTTTACTCTTTTCGAATTTAGAGAATCTGTAAAATCTAGAACAGCCTTTGGCAGTTGAATTTGGATTGGAAATTTTGATACGATCGTTTTGATGGGTAAAACTTTTTTTTCCAACATCGTATGCAAAAGTTATGGTCGTTTTACCGTGCCATGACTTTTTTTTGCAAAATACATCGAAATTCATGTTTTTCAATTTTTCCTACAACTATACCCCAAAATATAACTACATCTTAAAGGATTTTTTTTTGAAGTTTTTATCATTTTTGTTTATTATTTATAAAACTTAAAAAGTGATCCATGGAGGGGGTGGGTGGGATCTGTTTTCCACTTTCTATATGCGCCACAGAATTATCACTTTCTATGGCGCATATAGATATATGCGCTACAGAATTGTCTCCCTCCTTAGTTGGTTTTGGGTCTCATCAAATTTCTGTCGCATATAGACATATGCGCCACATAATCTTCACATTTTGTGGCGCACGGGAAAATAGCGCCACAGAAACACACATTTCTGTGGCGTATATGTGTTCCGTGCGCCATAGAATTGTCATTTTCCCTGTGGCGTTTTTGTCTATATGCGTCACAAAATAAATTATGTGGAGCATGCCCATTCATATGCGCCACATGAAACATTTCTATCTATAGATAGTTTCCTAGTAGTGTAGGAGGCCTTCCGTGCGCTGCGGAGGCATCCCTCGCTCAGTGCGGGGACCTGCATGTCCACTTGCCGCCTCGGGGCTCCTCCAGGCTCACTGACACGACTTTCGGCCCCCTCCTCCCTGTTGTGAGATGGACCAACGTAGGGAAGCTACAGTCATTGGGTGGGCGCAGAGAGCTCCGGTCATGAGGGCGGGCGCGGAGAGCACTAGCCACGCGCGGTCCAGGAGCTCTGGCCATGGGGCTTGCGCAGAAAAGCTCTGGCCATGCACGGGAGAGCTCAAGTGTGGAGAGGAGGTGGGAGGGGATTGATGTGGTGACGTCACTCCTATTGTAGCAACTCGAGAGATGTGTAGTCGTGTGCCACGAGCCCACCTAGTACTCATGTCCATGATGATGGACAACCGCCATAGATTCCGCGCCGACTTGGGCAGCGAGGTGGAAGGCTAATGACAATGCGTGCAAAGCAAAGGCGACCGTTTGTGGCACACTTGTTGGATGTGTGCGGTGACCCAGCATACTACTGCATGTTACAGTATGCAAGTCATAACACCAATAAAACACAGTTCCATTAATACTATATTCCTTAGAGTGGTAAAACAGAAACATTGCAGGTCCAAGACATGACTATAAATTACAACTTAGTACATTACAAAAGATCTAGAGAACCTTCTCGGTACAATGAGGAAGGTGCTATAGTGATGCCTATGGATATAGGTTCTAATATCTAGGGGTTGGTCTACTTTCTACACTTTAGCTTCACTTACACTACAACTTATGTTGATATTGACTCCATCTATTATGTTGATATTGACTCCATCTATTTTACTGGATATCTTCATCCCTTTAGAGTAGTTCACCTCTTGATGATGTCATTGATTGCTCCAAAATCTAACAAGAGTTAAGAAGGTACGATTGAGTATGACAAGTTCGTTAAATATGATTGTTTGATGCTGAAAGAACATTTCCTAATCCCTAGTGTTTTGTGTGTTAGATAACAATACCAAGGATCATTTAATGTGTGTTGAAGTGTTGCAGCTCTGAACTCTGCCTTTGGGGGCGGATAATCCGGCCCCACCAGGGGCGGATAATCCGCCCCTCCCTCTGCCCAAGCAAGCGCAAGCCCCAGAAGGGGGGGCGGAATTTTGGCCGGATTCTCCGGCACCACCGGATAATCCGCCCCTCAGGAGGGCCGGATAATCCGCCCCTCCTGCTCATCACCAAGGCGCAAGCCCCAGAGAGGGGGCCGAGTTTTGGCCGGACTTTCCGGCTAGGCCGGATAATCCGCCCCTCAGGGGGGCCGGATTATCCGCCCCCCCCCCAAGATCTTCTCCAAGTTTCACCAAGGCGCAAGCCCCAGAGAGGGGGCGGAGTTTCCCCCGGAGAATCCGCCCTTGGGGCGGAGTTTTCCCAGGGGGCGGATAATCCGCCCCAAGTGGGGGGCGGATAATCCGCCCCCAAAGTTGTGCAACGGCCAGATCCGGGGAGGGGGTATTTAAGCCAGCCATCCCCCTCCTGCCAGAACTCTTGATTCATCTCGAAAAAGAACAGATCAGATCTGAAAGCTTCATACAAGAGTGCTCCACCTAGATCCACCCAAAGGCCCCATCCCTTGGGGAATCAAAGGAGGAGAACTCGATCTTCATCATCAGCAATCAAGCGCTTCATCTCCTCTCCATTCATTTGGAGAACCTACGATCTAGAATTCCTTGCGAATATCTAGATCCTCGTTTTTGTTTATATTGATAAACCTTGTTCTTGTGGCAACTTGTTGTCATCCCGGGAGCCCCCAATTCGGTTGTGGGTGTGTGCCCCGATAGTGTTGTAAAAGGCACCGGTTCCCGCCTCGAAGGGATCCAATAGTGGAGAAGGTGGATCAGGCCTCTCGTGGCGAGATCCATCGGAGAATAGGGTGAGGCCTATTGTGGCGTGGTGGTCTTAGAACCGCCCACCCCTCCAACGCAGATGTACTTCCCTTAACAAGGAAGGAACTGCGGTAAAACAAATCCCTGTGTCTCCGCGTGCTCCACTACGGTTTCCTCGCTCCTCTTTTACGTGCTTAGTAGTTAGGTCTACATATAGGAAAATTCTCGTAGTTGCATATCTAGAGAATTTACTTTGTGTCAAGCCTAAAATTGAAAAGGTATTAAAAATTGGTTAGCACCTATTCACCCCCCCCTCTAGGTGCCCATACGATCCATTTCAATTGGTATCAGAGCCTCGGCTCTTATTTCGGGCTTAACAGCCTAAGAGAAGTATGGGTTCCAAGGGAGATGGGAGTGATGCTCCGGAGGTAGTCACCATGAACGATCTCAAGACGTTGGAAACAACCTTGGTGAGTTCTATGGAGGCTAAGATGGAAGAGATGCGTCAATTGATAATGCGTCTCTCCACATCCGCAGCATCACCTCCATCTAACTCTGAGGATACCACTCCGCAATCCAAGGAAACGGGTAAAACTGTTTCCAAAGATAACGAAGTGGTAGGTGATGATACAAGTAAGAGCTCCTCCTCGAAAAAGGATAGCGGTAAGGATGGATACAATGAGGTTTCTCATGTGTATTCCCCTGATCCGCCTATTCCTCACCCACATATACATAATAGGGGTGATCCACCCAAACTGTCAGCTTCTACTTTCTCTCAATGGCAATTTTTGATGAAATCTCATGTGTGCAGTTCCTCCATAGAGTTGTGGAAGATCATCGAAAATGGTCTTCACGTTGGAAATCCTAACAATCTCACAAGGAGAGAAAAGGTCGATAGCCAACTCAATGCTACAGCTCTACACATGATACAGCTTGGTGTGGGAGATAAAGACATGCCACACATTCAGCATCTTAGCACTGCTAAAGAAGCTTGGGATGCTCTCACTGAGCTCTTCATCGGAAATGAAAGTATGAGAAGGAATAGATATGATGCTTTGAGCAATGAAGCTGAAGGATTTTATATGCTGGATGGAGAAGACCACGAGGACATGTATAGGAGGCTCAAGGCAATAGCTACAACCTTCAGAAACCACGGTGCAGCTCATGTTGATGATGCTTGGATCAAGCGCAAGTATGTCAGTGCTCTTATGCCATTTGAGCCCACAGATTTGAAAAGTCTCCAAGGTAGGCATAATTATCACCTCATGTCATCCAATGAGGTAATGCAAGAAATGGCCGCCTTCAAAGTGGCTGCCAAGAATGCCGAAGATGCTCGTGCTCGAGCTATGGGGATGCAAAAGGGGATCAACATGGCCTTGAAGACTAGTGTGATTGATCATAATGAATATGCGGTAGAAGGTCTGGACTGTCCCGAGGATATAAAAAGGATCCACGGGCAATACTTGGCTCTTTATGCAAGAAACTTTTGGAAAGATCCAGCCAAGGCTAAAGCTGAACTAGATCGCAAGAGTGGAGCCTATGGAAGAAAAGAAAATGGTCCTAAGCTGAGAACATGCTTCAATTGTGGTGACCGGCTGCACTTCGTGGCTGAGTGCCCATATCAAAGTAGAGAGGATAATGGGGGAAGACTCATTTTCAAGGACAAATCAAAAGCTCCACGTAAGAAACAATTTGTAAAGAAGAATGCTCCTTTCAAGAAGCAACCAAAGATTGTTCTAGTGGATCAAGAAGAATATTCATCGGGGAGTGAAGATGAGGACGATGACGATAGCTCTCAAGAGGTGGCTGCTATAGCCACTACATCTACATCAACATCTCTCTTCGACTCTCCGAACAAAAACAGCATCATCAAGAATGCTACTTGCCTCATGGCAAGAAGCTCCGAGGTAACTTCTTCCAACTCTTCTTTTCCCAAGACTATGATAGACATGGATGATCCTGCTAGTCTTAAGGTTAAGGAAGAGATTATTGCTTTGGACTATTTCTATACTAACCTGCAAGGTGAGCACAAAGTTCGTTTTGAGGCTCTTATGGATCAGCTAGCCCAAAACGAAGCACTCCTCGAAGAAAAGGGCAGAATTTAAAGGGAGGATGCAATGGAAATTGCATCCCTAAAAAATGCTCTTGAAGAAGAAGAAGAAGCTCGGGTATCTCTTGAAGAGAGACTTGAGTCTATGGAAGAGTCACATGAAGAAATTGTGACTAAACTCGTTAAGGAACGTGACAATGCTGTCATCAAGGCAAAGAAGTTAAAGAAGGAAAGGATTGACTTTGGGGCTGCTCATGATAGACTCTCCGAGGAATTGGAGAAACTTGACAATGCTCACAAGGCGTTGAAAAACGAGTTCTCTATTCTCAATGAGTCACATGATCAGCTTCAAAGTCGATTGGCCAAATATGATTCTTCTAGCTCGTCCAACTCAACATATAGTAACAAGAAAAATGCTAGTGTGGAAAAAGAAGTGATCAAGGACATCACTACAAAGGACAAAGGTGTGCTTGATGAAGTCCTTGACAAGCAAAGGTCAAATCATGGTAAAGAGGGACTTGGGTATGTCACCAAGTCCAAGAAGAAGAAAACCAAGAAGAACAAGACCAAGAATGTGCAACTAAAGACAAGCACTGCTGAGAAGGTTGACACAAAAGACAAGACTAATGATATTGGTTTTGCAGGGTCTCACAATCCGAATTATGAACTCTTTTGTGATGACTATGGCGATGTTTATGCTTATTTTGTTGGTCCTTTTGATGAATATATCGCTTGGTCTATTTGGGTCCCAAAGACCCTTGTTACTAACATGAAAGGACCCATTGAAAAATGGGTACCTAAAACCAAGAAGTAATTTTCTTGCAGGGCTATGCTTCCGGTGGGTCGAAATGGGTGCTGGATAGTGGCTGCACTAGTCATATGACCGGAAGCAAGGAGATCATCACGGAGATGCGTCCAGATCTTGATAATATCACAGTCTCCTATGGTGATAAGTCTAAATCTCAGGTATTGGGTCTTGGCAAGGTTGTGGTTGCCCACGATATCTCTCTCGTGGACGTCATGCTTGTTGAGACCCTTGGCTACAATCTTCTTTCTGTTCGTGCCCTTGGCAAGATGGGTTTTGCTGTTTTTATCGATGATGATTTGGTGGTACTCTTATGGAGCAAGTCTCTAAAGGTCGCTTTCGTTGGATACGTCGAAAATGACCTGTATGTGGTGGACTTCTCGGGGAAAACCACTTCGGGTCCGATGTGTTTATTCGGAAAGGCCGACGTGGGCTGGCTATGGCATCGCCGTTTAGCCCATGTCAACATGAGAACTTTGCAAAGTCTCCAAAAGGGTGGCCACATCCTTGGACTAAAAGACAATGTCTCTTTTGCCAAAGATCGTGTTTGCAGGGCTTGTGTTGAAGGGAAAATGCATGATTCTCCCCACAAGAGGAAGACTATTGTGTCATCAAAGAGGATCTTGGAATTACTCCATGTGGATTTATTTGGTCCTCCTTATCATGCAAGTATTGGTGGGAAGAAATATTGCTTGGTCATCGTCGATGATTACTCAAGATATACATGGGTATATTTTTTCAAGCTGAAAAGTGAGACTCAACAAACTGTCATCGACTTTGCCAATGAAGTTCAACGTCAACACAATGTTCCCATCTTGGCAATTAGAAGTGACAACGGCACAGAATTCAAGAACTACACTTTAAACGAGTTTCTTAGCGAAGAGGGGATTAGACACCAATATTCCGCTGCGTACACCCCTCAACAAAATGGTGTAGCCGAGAGGAAGAATTGGACTTTGATGGATATGGCAAGATCTATGCTAGCTGAATTCAAGTCTCCTTATAATTTTTGGGCTGAAGCCATATCCACTGCTTGTCACTCATCAAACCGGCTCTACCTTCAGAAGATCTTGGACAAGACCCCATATGAAATACTTACCGGCAACAAACCCAACATCTCATACTTCAGGGTATTCGGGTGTAAGTGTTTCTTTCTTATTAAAGGTGTCCGTTTGTCAAAATTTGAATCCAAGGCTTTAGAAGGTATTTTTGTTGGTTACGGTGCCGAATCCCACACTTATAGAGTCTACAACAAGCTCACTGGGATTGTTGTAGAATCTTGTAGTGTGGAGTTCGATGAAAATAACGGCTCCTTTGTAGGGCAAGTTGATGTTTCTGATGCAGATGTTGAAATACCCCAATATGCCATAAGAAGAATGGGCGTGGGATTTTTCCGCCCCATTGAGGAACCCCTTGTGGCGGATCAGGAAGGACAATGCTCCACACATGTGGAGCCCTCATCTACACAAGATCAACAAGCTCCTACTGTTGAAGACAATCCTGCACCAACACCACAATCTGCTGAAGATCATCTGTCCACTGGACAAGCTGGAAGTCCCAGGCCGGACTATCCGCCCCCTCCAAGGGGCGGACAATCCGCCCCTGGCACTCCATCTTGTACCAGGGGATCCGAGGGAGAAATCAACATCTCTGAAGCTCCCAGGCCGGATTCTCCGGCCCCCAGGGGCGGAGTATCCGGCCCTGGGTCTCCAACTCCAGTCAGGCTTTCTCAGGAAGATGGCTCTGGTACTTCACCTCCCAGGCCGGATAGTCCAGCCCCTCCAAGGGGCGGATTATCCGGGCCTGAAGAAAATGTTCAGCAACAATCTTCTGGCAGTACCAGTGACCAAGATCAAGGGCAAGGCAGTAATCAAGACAAGGATACAACATTTGAATCCACTCCTCCTAGAAACAATAAGGACATTGAGGCTCGTCGCAAGGCTCGTGCTGATCGCAACCTTGAACTAAGAGGTCACACTCTTGACAAGGTTGTTGGTGATCTACGACGAAGGGTATCCACTCAAAGAGAGCTTGCTAGCTTTTGTGATCATCAAGCTCACATTTCCATGGTTGAACCAAAGAAGGTTTTTGATGCTCTTAAAGACCCCGATTGGGTTATTGCAATGCATGAAGAATTAAACAACTTCGAACGCAACAAAGTTTGGAAGCTCGTAGAAAAGCCAAAGGATTGCCGCAATGTTATCGGCACCAAGTGGATCTTCAAGAACAAACAGGATGAAAATGGCATTGTTGTGAGGAATAAAGCACGACTCGTGGCTCAAGGTTTCTCTCAAGTAGAAGGAATTGATTTTGGCGAGACCTACGCTCCTGTGGCTCGCCTTGAGTCCATCCGTATCCTTCTTGCATATGCAGCCCATCATAATTTTAAATTACAGCAAATGGATGTTAAGAGCGCTTTCCTTAATGGTCCTCTACATGAGTTAGTATACGTCAAGCAGCCCCCGGGGTTTGAGGACCCTAAAATTTCCGAACCATGTCTACAAACTCGATAAGGCGCTCTATGGCCTTAAACAAGCCCCACATGCGTGGTATGAGCACCTTAAAGAGCTTTTGTTAGACCGTGGATTCGAAGTTGGGCAAATCGATCCCACTCTTTTTACTAAGAAGGTCAATGGGGAGCTTTTTGTATGCCAACTTTATGTAGATGACATTATTTTTGGCTCTACTAACCAAGCTTTTAACAATGAATTTTCAAAGCTTATGACTGACAGGTTTGAGATGTCCATGATGGGTGAGCTCAGGTTTTTTCTTGGATTTGAAATCAAACAACTTAGAGAGGGAACCTTTATTAATCAAGCTAAGTACATCCAAGACATGCTCAAAAGGTTCAAGATGACGGATCTCAATGGTGTTGCTACCCCAATGCAAACAAAGTGTCATCTTGAGCTCAATCCCAAGGGTAAAGATGTGGATCAAAAGGTCTACCGATCCATGATTGGCTCGCTCCTATACCTCTGCGCATCTAGGCCCGATATCGTGTTAAGTGTAGGAGTGTGTGCAAGGTACCAAGCCGCTCCTAAAGAAAGCCACTTAGTGGCAGTTAAGCGAATCTTCCGATATTTGGTTCATTCCCCAAATTTTGGGTTATGGTATCCCAAGGGTTCAAGTTTCTCTCTATGTGGTTACACCGATTCAGATTGGGCTGGTGACAAAGATGATAGGAAATCAACCTCTGGTGCATGTCAATTCTTGGGCAGGTCTCTAGTGTGTTGGTCATCAAAGAAACAGAATTGTATTTCACTCTCAACCGCCGAAGCTGAATATGTTGCTGCTGCAAGTGCTTGTACTCAATTGTTATGGATGAGGCAAACTTTAAAGGAATATGGTGTCAATTGTGACAAAGTGCCTCTTTTATGCGACAATGAAAGTGAATTGCTTACAATCCCGTGCAACATACGAGAACAAAACATATAGAGATTCGCAACCACTTTATTCGGGATTAGGTTGCTCGTGGAGATATTGCTCTATCCTTTGTGAGCACGAAGAACCAACTTGCTGATATTTTCACGAAGCCCCTCGATGAAGCAAGATTTTGTTATTTGCGGAATGAGCTAAATATCATAGATTCAAGGAGCTTGGCTTGACTACCCTTGCACACTCACTTACTCTTATTCATGTATTTGGTTTAGATGCGGGCATAGACATAGGGGGAGTGTGGTTCTAATTGATTGGGCCAACCCTCCCCCCATAATGCCGAGAGCAAGTAAAATCATTTCCCTTAATATCATTTTGTGATATGTGGGTCATCGATGAGCATTGGTTTTGAACTCAAGATACATCTTCGCGGTGTCATGCCATGCGCTCCAACATGGTGGCTTCGGCCACCGCCCTCTTCCTCGAGAAGAGTTGTTTTTTATGGGTCTCGTTGGATTTTCTTGCATACCTTTTTTGGTCTTATGGAAAACTCACTCAAATTTGGCTTTTGGTTGATTTGAGTCTTGCAAATTTGGGTGTGTAGTACCATCACCGTTCGATACTCTCAACCCAAGCCTTTCTCTCCCTCCTTGAACCATCTATTCTTGCACACAAGTCCTCTAAAACACCATCGAGAGATTTGATAGGTTGCTCTGGCCTGGTTCTGTTTTCCAGAATTTCTGGGGGGGAGGGGGATTATCCGCCCTAAGTGGGGGGCGGATTATCCGCCCCGGGCGAAATCAGCCCCTTATAGGCTGGGTCGGGGAGGGCAGGCTCAAACAGAGCAGCCAGTCCTCCCCCAACCCTACCTCTACCCCTCAGCCGCCGCCGGAGCATCCGCCTCTCCCGGAGTCGATTTGACCACCGGATTCTCCGGGCTCTCCCCTGATCTTCTTCACCTCGCCTCCGGGTATCTTCTCCTCCGTGATTTTCCTCCAATGAGTGAGGGTAACTCCCTCATCTCTCTCCTTTTGTATGGGATGTATTCTATTTGGTGGAAATCTCGTTGTAGAAGGTTCTTGGTGTTGTTTCTTACATGCTAGAATCAGTAGCCTTGCAACCCTAGTACTCGATCTGTTTTGCCATGGTAGATATGAGCCAATCCAGAATTTTTTGCGGGGGGGGGGGGCAGATTATCCGCCCCTGCCAGGGCCGGATAATCCAGCCTGGAGAGTTACACTCTGGTCTGTTTTGGTTCTGGTTCTGCTCATGTACATCATTGGTTATGGGGTTGCATTGCTACTCTTTCTCCGTGTTTCCTTTTTTCCTGGACTTGTGTGTATACTCATCTCCATGCTACCTCTCTCAATGCTATTCACAGGTGGTTCCAAGCCGACCAAGACCTTCGCCCGTCGTCCACGTCCCCGTTATCTCAAACCCACTGCAGAAGGGAAGTTTATTGACGAAACAGAGGTCCGCAGGGCAGCAAGAGAGGCTGCAAGGATGGCAGAGGCAAGTAAGAAATCTAAGCGGACCGCTTCTCGCAAGGGCAAACAGTCTCGGCCCAATTACAAGTCTATGGGCAGCATTCAGTATGCCACCATCCGCCAGACAGACTACTATAATGATGTTGACAGTGATGGCCAACCCGAGGACACTATGTTTTGGAATGCTCACTTTCGGGCTATCCATGATGATGTCTAGGCTACTCTCAAGATTCGCCCCATGCGTCCCATTAACTTGACTGAGGCTCAATCCAAGGCTCGGCTCCTTGAGGCATTGGATGTGACCAACAAGATGGGGCTTCACCACCTCATGACCATTCAGTGCAATTATGACTCCTCTGTGGTGCACCAGTTCTTTTCCACACTTGTGATCTGCGGTGATGAGCGCCGCACTATGAAGTGGATGACCGGGACTACCATGCTTCAGTCAGACTTTCGCACCTTTGGGCAGGTTCTTGGGTATGCTTTCCATGGTCGCGACACTCCCGCTGGTCACCGCATCATTACTCCATTGAAGCCATCCAAGGACACTGCACTGGCTCCCTGTCTTTCTCCTGATGGTGTTGCTGGTACTTTTGCTGGTCTCTCTCCCTTGTATGCCTCTCTTGTTGGCATGTTTAGGGGTTGCATCGCGCCTAGTGGTGGCAACAATGACAAGATCCGTGGCCACCTGGTTCCTCTCCTTGCGTTTGCTCACGAGTGTCCACCAACACTGGATCAGCCACTGGTTACAAACTGGATGTCATGGACTATATTTTTCATGAGATGACGGATGCTATGATCAACCGGCTCTCTATTCCTTATGCTCCGTTCATTATGATGCTTGTCAAGCATATGTTACCCCATGAAGAGTTTGGCACTGCTTTGGATGGTGTTCATAAGCCCAAGAAAATCTACAACAAGGCTCAGAAGACTCATCATCCCTCCACTGCCCCGGAGTCCTTCATGCGTGATGCTCGGGCTAGTGGTCGTCGTTCCACGGTGTCCCCAATGGCCCGTGAGGTCAAGCAGCTTAATTGGTTCCAGCGGAACATTCTTTGCATGGGTATTGACATTCACAAGGGCCAATATGAGGTGTACCGCAGGGATCATGAGAGGGATCACACGCAGCAGCTTATCCTCCACCATGTCTCAGGTGCCACTGGCAATCCACCTCCTCCCACTGCTCCGGATCCGTATGCTCAGTGGAACACTTCAGGGATCAACTATGGCGAGCTCGAGAGTTGTCTCTTTCCTCCTCCACCGAGGGCACCCACTCCTCCAGCTGATGACGATGATGATGAGTATGATGAAGAGGAAGGGGACGGGGATGACTACGACGAGGATGAGGAGGAGTGATCTCCAGGGACGTTAGCATCGCTCTTCTTCCTTTTTGGCGTTTCGATGCCAAAGGGGGAGAAGTAGTTCTATTAGGACTCGTGGATTTGCAAGGGTCGGGCACAAGCTCTTCGATTTTAGTCGTTTTTATCTGCTTGCTTGTGCCTTTTCTAGCGTGAACTTGTTTGCTATTTGTGGTTGTTTGTGTAAGACTATGTCGTACTCCCCAGTTTGGTACTTTGTCTGGTATTCATGGATTTCTGGATTTATCTATCATGGACCCCATGGAATTCTGGAATTATGGAGCTTATTTGATGACATATGGATTCATGGGATTATCTATGTATGCCTTGGCTATATTCTCCGGTGGTATGACATTTTTTCCCAAACCTTAAAGTAGTGTTCTACCTAGTGTGTGTATTTGTATTCAAATGCAAATCTTAAATATGCACACATCTAGGGGGAGCGTCTTTCATTATCTAAGGTGGCGTTTGCCGGTTTTATTGCAAATCCTAGTATTGTCATCTAACACCAAAAAGGGGGAGATTGAAAGAACATTTCCTAATCCCTAGTGTTTTGTGTGTTAGATAACAATACCAAGGATCATTTAATGTGTGTTGAAGTGTTGCAGCTCTGAACTCTGCCTTTGGGGGCGGATAATCCAGCCCCACCAGGGGCGGATAATCCGCCCCTCCCTCTGCCCAAGCAAGCGCAGGCCCCAGAAGGGGGGCGGAATTTTGGCCGGATTCTCCGGCACCACCGAATAATCCGCCCCTCAGGAGGGCCGGATAATCCGCCCCTTCTGCTCATCGCCAAGGCGCAAGCCCCATAGAGGGGGCGGAGTTTTGGCCGGACTTTCCGGCTAGGCCGGATAATCCGCCCCTCAGGGGGGGCGGACAAGATCTTCTCCAAGTTTCACCAAGGCGCAAGCCCCAGAGAGGGGGCGGAGTTTCCCCTGGAGAATCCGCCCTTGGGGCGGAGTTTTCCCAGGGGGCGGATAATCCGCCCCAAGTGGGGGGCGGATAATCCGCCCCCAAAGTTGTGCAACGGCCAGATCTGGGGAGGGGGTATTTAAGCCATCCACCCCCCTCCTGCCAGAACTCTTGATTCATCTCAAAAAAGAACAGATCAGATCTGAAAGCTTCATACAAGAGTGCTCCACCTAGGTCCACCCAAAGGCCCCATCCCTTGGGGAATCAAAGGAGGAGAACTCGATCTTCATCATCAGCAATCAAGCGCTTCATCTCCTCTCCATTCATTTGGAGAACCTACGATCTAGTATTTCTTGCGAATATCTAGATCCTCGTTTTTGTTTATATTGATAAACCTTGTTCTTGTGGAAGCTTGTTGTCATCCCGGGAGCCCCCAATTCGGTTGTGGGTGTGTGCCCCGATAGTGTTGTAAAAGGCACCGGTTCCCGCCTCGAAGGGATCCAATAGTGGAGAAGGTGGATCAGGCCTCTCGTGGCGAGATCCATCGGAGAATAGGGTGAGGCCTATTGTGGCGTGGTGGTCTTAGAACCGCCCACCCCTCCAACGCAGATCTACTTCCCTTAACAAGGAAGGAACTACGGTAAAACAAATCCCTGTGTCTCCGCGTGCTCCACTACGGTTTCCTCGCTCCTCTTTTACGTGCTTAGTAGTTAGGTATACATATAGGAAAATTCTCGTAGTTGCATATCTAGAGAATTTACTTTGTGTCAAGCCTAAAATTGAAAAAGTATTAAAAATTGGTTAGCACCTATTCACCCCCCCTCTAGGTGCCCATACGGTCCATCTATTATGTTGCCTATGGATGTAGGTTCTAATATCTAGGGGTTGGTCTACTTTCTACACTTTAGCTTCACTTACACTACAACTTATGTTGATATTGACTCCATCTATTATGTTGATATTGACTCCATCTATTTTACTGGATATCTTCATCCCTTTAGAGTAGTTCACCTCTTGATGATGTCATTGATTGCTCCAAAATCTAACAAGAGTTAAGAAGGTACGATTGAGTATGACAAGTTCGTTAAATATGATTGTTTGATGCACTATCTACACTCGCATGCCATAGGTCATAGGCTAATGCATGTTTTGTGAACATTTCTTCAAAAGGTTAATTTTATTCTAAAAAGCTATGTATGTCAGCCTTCACATGTTTATTACTCCCTCCGTCTAGAAATATCTGACCTGACTTTGTCTAGATTCGTATGTATCTAGACGCATTTTCCTATGTAGATACATTCGAATCTAAACAAATCCAAGTCAGTTATTCCTGAACGGAGGGAGTATAACTTCATAGAGTTCATTTCGTGCCACGTTCACAGTTTTTTCTCGAAACAAGGAGCAACATGTCACAGTTTTTCACACTCTGCAGAGGTGTGTTGCTTTATCTATAAGAGATCAAATCCTTGTTCCACACCAAGTCATGAGCTTGTCCACACTTTTTTTGATATGGGGCTCAGTAGATGATCCAATTAATTCACTACCCTTCTACGTTATCGCCATATTTTGGCCAAAGGAGGAGTTGGGCCGTGATCAAGATGGGCTTAGAAGATACGTATATGCAACGTGTTGTTGAATCGGCCTCGTGTGTTGATTTGGGCTAAATTGCCCGTGTATCTTATATTGTAATAGATTCCATTTAGATTTAGGTAAGAGATAGAGTTGTAGAGTTATTCCAAAGACAGAAAGTCTCCGGACTATAAATATGTACCTAAGGTTATCGAGAAAAGGAGGACAATCACGTTCACAACAAACACAATCTCGGCGCATCGCCACCCCTTGTTTCTAGGGTTTTTCTCGGGTAAGTGCCATGCTGCCTAGATCGCATCTTGCGATCTAGGCAGTATCTACTTATGCGTTATCTGGTGTTACTCGTACTGAAGCCTTGTTGATGGCGAGTAACACTATTATCATAGATTTGTTTGGGTTAGCATCAGTACTTTTCGCTATGATTGTTTAGTTATGCTACCTCTAGTTATCTCGCCGCCGTTGCACCTTTTCCCGGGTGTAAGGGTGGCATCTTGCTTGATCTTTATTTAAGTCGATTTGATCTGTTATAGTTGTGCCTTGTTCTCCAAGGTTTAGTTTGATATCCACATGACCAGGCCTTGCAAACGGGTTGAACGATCCAGTAGTATGTAAGATATGGTTTACCAATCCAAGAGGGGGTGTTCCGGGAATTGACGTTACGTTGGTTTTTAGGCCTTCTCTAGGATTAGTTTTCTATTATCTTTTGTATCTACCAGGCTCAATTACGTGTAGGATGTTCCAGTCATGTAGTGAAAACATTAAACTTTCGTAGATCGATTTAACTTGTATTGATGAAGCAAAACCCCATGTTATAATAGATCTAATGCAGAACCATGGGATAATCGGCTCTGGGAGCCGATTCACAGGGAAACCTGGGAGCCGGTCACGGCTCGAATTTTACGTATACTTGTTTACCATGCAGGAAACCAATCGAAGCAATCCTTCACCTTCCTGACCAGGTATAGGTCAGGTGGCACGCCCTCGAACCAAGCCAGGACGTGTGCCGGAGTTTTGCGGGCCGTTGCCCGAGGGACCAGGGCCCACCAGCAGTTCTGGGAGCCTCCCGGCTCTTCGTGTTGCCTGTCACTGCTCGCCGGTGGGTTTTGGTAGGCAACACATTCTGGCACGCCCGGTGGGACACTTAAACAACGTCTACATCAACATCCGACGCTGCGATGGACAACCGACCGGTCACGTACGATGAGCTGCCCGAGGAGCACAAGGCGAAGTATGATGACGTCAAAGCTCTCTTCGAAGCCGATCTCATCGGCTCTTTTGAGAGGACTCATAAGCATGGCATCAGGTGGAAAGGGTTCTCACCCGAGGGTGCTCTTGATGAGGTGGATATGTCTGTTCCTTCAGAGGAGCGCACCAGAGCTCTGCGCCAGGAAGTCAACTACATGGTGGCTCATTCTCTTCACCGCCATTCTGAGAGCTTGGTAAACGCTTTCGAGCGGATCGCAGTTCGCGTAGTTCAGGAGATCATGAAACATCAGTACTCTTCGTCGGGGCCTACTCTGGGACTCACCAGGGAGAAAGACCGCTCCAGGCCAGGCCACCGCTGCCATTCACACTTGCAGCTCCAGAGCCACCAGGGGCACCGGCGTACGTCGTCTACAAGGTCGGAGGCGACCCTGGCGATTGCCAATTCCTGTTTGAACCACCTAAGGAGATCCCACATGGATATGTGTGCACCTACGTGCCGGACTGCAATAACCTGACGCGCACGAACCAGGTGGCAACTGCAGGGATTTCTGGAGCAGGAGTCTCTGGACCAGGGGCTTCGGGAACAGGTGTTTCTGGAGCAGGAATCTCTGGGATGGACGCCGACAAACAGGCGTGGCTAGCCAAGTATGCCACTGGAACGAGTCATGAGAATCTAGCCCCTGCAGCCCAAACAACGGAACAAATCCGTACCATCTTGAGAGACCAGTTCGGCTTCGTGCCGAAGAGAAGGACAATCGGCTATTCAAAGCCGTACCCCAACGAGTTTGACCTGATCCCGCTGCCACCCAAGTATCGGCTCCCTGAGTTCTCGAGATTTAGCGGGTCAGAAGGGTCAAGCTTGATCGAGCACGTGAGCCGATACCTGGCACAGTTAGGCATGATATCAGCATCAGATCAGTTGCGCGTAAGGTTCTTTGCGCAATCTTTGACAGGACCAGCTTTTGGGTGGTACACCTCGCTGCCACCTGATTCGATCCAGACCTGGAAGCAACTGGAAGAGCAGTTCCACATTCAGTACCATTCAGAAGCTACCGAGGCTGGCATTGCAGACCTGGCACAGGTGCGGCAAAAGCGAGGAGAAACGGTAGCCGAGTACATCCAACGCTTCAGGACTGTCAAGAACCGATGTTACTCAGCTCGGTTAACTGAGAAGGAAGCAGTCCAGCTGGCAGCGTTGGGTCTCGCAGCACCCATCAAAGATCTGGCTTTCCAAGTAGAGTACAACTCGTTGGCGCACATGGCCCAGAAGCTGACGATGTATGAGCAGCGCCACCCTGAGTTGTACCAGGACAAGTTCAAACGTCCGATAGGCCTGGTCGATACAGAAGAAGAAGACCCCACGCAAGACCAGGAGGTGGCCGTGGCTGAATGGGCTCGGGGGGCAGATCCCGTATACTGCAAATGGGTAAAACAGCAAGGGCCTGCAAAAGGGTTCGACTTCGATGTGAGCAAAGCTGAGCAAATATTCGATTTACTGCTGAAAGAAAAGCAGCTGAAGTTACCAGAAGGCCACAAAATCCCTACGGCTCAAGAGATGAACGGAATACCGTACTGCAAGTGGCATCACTCGTTCACCCACACCACCAACGACTGCAAAGAGCTACGTCGCCAGATCCAAACAGCGATAGAGCAGGGCCGTCTCATCCTGGGGCAATTCGCCATGAAAGTAGACACCAACCCGTTCCCCGGCGTCAACATGGTAGAACACAGCCACTCCACGAGGCGCCAGTTGGACTTCTCGTTCGATGTCAACATGGCAGGAACAGGGTACCACCATGGCACGTACAGGGAGGAAGGCGGTCGCTCTCGCAGCAGAGTAAGAGAGGAGGCTGGTCCACGCGACCGGCCCAGCTACGACAGCAGGCAGTACTTAACTGAGGAACAAGTGAGAAGTGTGCGATATCAGAAACCACATTCCACGCATCTCCTTAACAAGTATGAGCGTCAGTATGACCAACGTTGCCGGCGCGATGGAGAAGATGAAGGATATGAGCACCTCGCTAGGGGACCGTCAAAAGAAAAAGAAGGCGCAGACAAGCATTGGGATTGTCCGTTCTTCAAGTATTGCTGGGACGCGGGAATGAGCCGATTGCCTACGATCGATAACTGCCCGGAATGCGGACAACAGAGGGAGGACACGGAGCCAGTGTCAGTGTTTAAGCGCCTAGGGCCTCTCCCACCTCAGCGCCGACGCAGGGAGTCGTCTCGAGCACAAGGTCTCAAGGAGCCAATGGATGACAAAGAGAAAGACAGGTATCACCGTCCAAGGTGGTGTCCCGACGGACTCAGACACACCCAAAAGCGTAGAGTGCAGCGGCTGCGTAACTTGGAGGAAGCCGAAGCGCAGTATCTCCACGCTCTAAAGAAAGCACGGCCCGATCTGGCCGTTAAGATTAGGCAGACCTTGGAAACGGAAGATCACCCGAAAAAGAAAGAGTGGCGCCCCAAACCGGTAAAAGCCGATGCAAAGACATCGGCTGGCACAAACATGGTATTCATACTTCCGTCAGAGTTCTGCGCGCCAAGAACCAACGAGCTACCAGTGGCACAGTTCGACTGCGGCCCACGGCCAGTTATCTTTGAGAAGCCACGTGAAAAGGGTTACAAACATCTGAAAGCACTGTACCTACGAGGTTACATCAATGGGCAACCTATCAGCAAGATGATAGTGGACACCGGAGCGGCAGTCAACATAATGCCATACTCCATGCTACGGCGTTTGGGACGCTCCACTGCAGATCTGATCAAAACCAACGTCACTTTAAGCGACTTCAACGGCCAGACTTCAGAAACGCAAGGCGTACTGAACGTGGACCTGACCGTGGGCAGAAAAACCATCCCTACATCATTCTTCGTCGTGGACAGCAAAAGCACCTACGCTGTCTTGTTAGGGAGAGATTGGATTCATGCTAACTGCTGCATCCCATCCACGATGCACCAGTGCCTAATACAGTGGGATGGAGATGAGGTGGAGGTCATTCATGCAGACGATTCCGTCGAGGTCTCCATTGCTGGCATGAACGTCTGGGAAGCAGAAGACCAAGAGCCGATCTCTGGAATCAGTCTAGACGGCTGTGAACGCATTGAGGCTACAAAAAACGGGGTGAGGCTGGTCTTATCCACCGGCCAGACAGAGTAGCAAAGTCCACGACGGTACGTGGTACGGCCGATCCCTGCGATCGGCCACAAAAAACAAAAAGCAGCAATCTTACGACGAGCAGATCATGCAGTCGTAGCAGGGAGATTCCCAGCCATTGTAAAACCATAAGGTGTAAACCGTCCTTGACTAATACAATCAAAAAGGGGGCCGATTCAGGCAATCGGCCCAAGTTATTTTTGTTAACCTCACCTACTGTTTGCCCTGTGCTTAGCATCGATTTGACAGGTGACGGAAAGCTAGGGTATGGATTTACATCTGCTGATGAACTAGAAGAGATTGACATCGGTCCTGGGGATAAGCCAAGACCAACATTTATCAGCAAGAAGTTGGATCCGAATCTGAGGGGTCCGATGATAGCTTTGTTGAAAGAATATCCAGATTGCTTTGCCTGGGATTATACAGAGATGCCCGGGCTAGACAGGAGCATCATCGAGCATCGACTCCCACCTAAAAAAGGTTTTCGGCCGTTCCAGCAGCGAGCACGACAGATGAAGGCCGAAATTTTGAAAGAAGTCAAGAAGGAGATCGAGAAGATGTTGGCAGCCGATTTAATCAGGCCATGCAGGTACGCTGAGTGGATTTCTAGCATCGTACCTGTAGAGAAAAAGGATGGCCGCTGGCGTGTTGCCATAGATTTTCGGGATCTCAATAGAGCCACTCCGAAGGATGAATATCCGATGCCAGTAGCAGAGACGTTAATCAACGCAGCTGCTGGTCATAAAATTTTGAGCTTCATGGATGGCAATGCCGGTTACAACCAAATTTTTATGGCTCCGGAAGATATACACAAGACTGCATTCAGAGTCCCAGGTTCGGTGGGGTTGTTTGAATATGTAGTCATGACGTTTGGACTAAAGAATGCCGGCGCCACATACCAAAGAGCAATGAATTACATCTTCCATGATCTGATCGGCAAGCTGGTGGAAATTTATATCGACGACGTGGTGGTCAAGTCAACTTCAGTACAAGGACACTTGGATGACCTGCGACACGTCCTGGACCGAACAAGGAGATTCGGGCTACGGATGAATCCAAAGAAGTGTGCCTTCGGTGTGACGGCCGGTCAGTTCTTGGGCTTCTTGGTCCATGAACGAGGAATCGAGATCGGCCTGAAAAGTCAGGAGGCAGTGCGAACAATGAAGCCACCTACCACGAAGAAAGAACTGCAGTCTCTCATCGGCAAGATCAACTTCGTCAGAAGATTCATCTCCAATCTGTCAGGAAGGATAGAGCCGTTCATGGGACTTGTAAAGATTAAATCTGATGAGGAGTTCAGCTGGGGGGCAGAACAACAACGAGCCTTCGACGAGATCAAAGAATATCTGACGAAGCCGCCAGTATTGGTTCCGCCCCAGCCGGATAGGCCATTCTACATTTACTTGTCAGTAGCGGACACGTCCATCGCCTCAGTGGTGGTGCAAGTTTATGACGGGCTGGAGCGAGTGGTATTTTACATCAGCAGAAGGATGCTGGATGCAGAGACAAGGTACTCTGAGATCGACAAGTTGTGCCTCTGCCTGTTTTTCACCTGCACCAAGCTGCGCCACATTTTGCTATCAGCAGAGATTGTCATCGTCTGCAAATCAGACGTTATAAAGCACATGCTGTCGGCTCCTATGTTGAAAGGCCGACTGGGCAAATGGATGTTGCATTATCGGAGTTTGACATCCGGTATCAACCCGCGAAAGCAGTTAAGGGGCAGGCATTGGCCGACCTTATCGCTGAAAGGATCAACACCAATATAGCAGCACTGTCTATACGAGCGTGGGTTATGTTCTTCGACGGATCGGTTTGTGACGATGGGTGCGGCATCGGCATGCTACTCGTGTCACCCTGGGGGGCAACATTTTCCTTCTCTATCAGATTATCAGCCCCTCGCACCAACAACGTCGCTGAGTATGAGGCGATACGCAAGGGAATGGAGTTGCTCATCGAAGCTGGAGCGGAAGCAGTGGAAATTTTTGGAGACTCCAAGCTGGTGATTTCTCAACTCACGGAGGAATACAAGTGTGAGAGCGAGTCGCTCTTCCCATTATGGATGCAATGCCGTGAGCTGATGGCACAGTTCCGATACATAAACTTCACCTGGATCCCACGATCGCAGAATACCGAGGCCAATGATCTTGCACAAATGGCTTCAGGCTACAAGGACGTGGCAGAGGGAGCCGACGTTCAGGTGCAATTCCTGGACGCAGACGACTGGAGAGCCGATATCTTCAATTACTTGAAGGATTCGGCTCGGGGGGCACCTAAACGGATAAGATACAAGGCCATGAAGTATGTGCTCATTGGGGACGACATGTTTTACAGGACTCTAGAGGGGTTATTGCTCAAATGTCTGGGGACAGCTGAGGCCAATCGGCTCCTACACGAGGTACACGAAGGCGCTTGTGGAACTCACCAATCGGCTCACAAGATGAAGTGGTTGATCAGGCGATCAGGGTTTTATTGGCCTACCATGCTCGAGGACTGTTTTAAGTACTACAAAGGGTGTCAAGCATGTCAGAGATTTGGAAAAATTCAGATGGTACCCGCGTCAGCAATGAACCCCATCATCAAGCCTTGGCCATTCCGAGGTTGGGGCATGGATATGATCGGCAAGATCAATCCTCCGTCAAGCAAAGGCCACATGTGGATTTTGGCCATCACGGATTATTTCACCAAGTGGGTGGAAGCCGTCCCTATGAAGTCAGTAAGTTCAAAGGATGTCGTCGATTTTGTGAAAGAACACGTCATTCATAGGTTTGGGATTCCCCAGACTATCACGACCGATGGAGGTTCGGTCTTCACTTCTCACGAGTTCAGAGAGTTCTGTGAGGACACAGGGATCAAGCTGATTCGATCATCTCCGTACTATGCTCAAGCAAATGGGCAAGCTGAAGCGTCCAACCAGAGCCTTATCAAGCTGATCAAGAGGAAAATCGATGAGCACCCTAGGCGTTGGCACGAGGTTTTGTCAGAGGCTTTATGGGCTTACCGCATGTCATGTCATGGAGCGATAAAAACCTCGCCGTACCATCTAGTCTATGGACAAGAAGCCGTATTGCCTTGGGAAATTACGGCTGGATCGAGACGTGTCACTTTTCAGAACGATCTAACGACTGAAGAATATGCAGCCTTGATGAGTGACAGCGTTGAAGATTTGACTGAGCTTAGGCTGTGGTCGCTTGAGAAAATCAAAGAGAACAAGGCCAAAGTAGCTCGTGCATACAACAAGAAGGTGAGGCCTAAGGAGTTCCTCGTTGGCGATCTGGTATGGGAAGCGGTGTTGCCATTAGGGACTAAGGATGCAGCATATGGTAAATGGTCTCCAAATTGGCACGGGCCATACAGGGTCGATCAAGTTTTAAGAGGGAACGCGTACATGCTGGAGGAGCTGGATGGCGTAAAATTCCCAGTGGCTGTCAACGGTCAGCATCTCAAGAAATATTTCCCAAGCATGTGGGATGATGGACAGTGAGATATGGGAGCCGATACACGAAATCGGCCAATAAAAAGTTTTTATTATATATTTCCCAAGCACGTGGGATGATGGACAGTGAGATATGGGGGCCGATACATGAAATCGGCCAATAGAAGTATACAGCCGATGCACGGTCATCGACTTTAGAGGTTCAAAACTGTTACAAGCAGATGCCAGTTTACATAAACAAGCTACTGAAGAAATGCCTCGAAGGCTTGGAGGGCGTCAGCACGGACACGGTCCACCTCGGCGATCTCGGCTTCGTCATCTTCATCCTTGCCCGTCACTAACTGCTTGTTCAGGGCACGTATTTCTGCCAGGTCGGTCTTCAGTTCAGCTTTGAGGCTCTCTGCTTCATCTTGGGAGCGGGCGATGGATGCTTCTTTGTCACAAATGAGTTGTTTTGTCACCCGGACCTTTTCTTCAAGATCTTCCAGCTCCTTTTTCAAAAATGCGAGCTCGGTGGTACTGACAGAGGTGTCAGTTTTGGCATCAAGGGACGCCTTTTTCTCATTGAGCTGCTGACATCTGTCGGCAATACTCGCCTTCAGCGGGAGTTGGGCACGGCTCAGGTTGATCCTTTCACGAGCTAGCTTCACCCTTGACCCGTAGAAGGACAGAGTTACGACGGGCCAAAGCTTCACCTGCAATGTTACTGGGAGTTGGTCCTTGATTTCAGCAAGAACGCCCTTCACCTCTTCAGAACCCTCGATCAGCTCCTCGATCGGGGAAGACAGTAAGGCTCTAAGTCGTTGGAATTGAGGAAGAACAGCCCTGGCGTGTGGTTCATCAGTGGCGACGGAGGGAGTTGGATCGATGGAGTCAGGATCAAAGGTCAGCAAGCCTGAAATGTCACAACCCTGGCAGCCCCAAAAGGCGTCAGTGTGCGTCCAACAGGGAAGAATAAAGCCGACGGAAGTTAACATACCTCTCCTAAGACCGAGGGGATAGCAGACGGCGAGGCGATCGGTTTGTGTGTGGTTGCTGGGGGCGTTACCAAAGTGGTAGCCATTTCATCTGCATTTTCGGGGATTGCCAGGTCTGGTTTGGCTAAAGGCGTCGGCGCGGCCCCTACCTTCCCACTAGAAGCCTCAGTTGTCTGCATGAAAGGTGATTAACCGATGAAAATGATGGTGAACCGGCAGACAAAAGGGAGTAAGGGGCAAGAGCATAAAGGATGATGATTTTTCGGAATCTCTTGGCTCGATGAAGAAGCTTGTGGTCCTTTACGAGCTCTCTTGGGACCCACGGCTGGCCCGGCCTCGACTGGTGCTCGGGGGGCAGCAGGTTCAGGAACCGACCTTTTCTTGGAAGCCAATGGTGGCACATCTGGCTGGCTCGGGGTGATGGTCCTCTCAGAATCCGTTGGGCTCGATTCTCTCTCATTGGGTTGTGTGTCCTCGTGGGATGTTTCTTCGACGGAAGCCTGCAAAATAAGGAAGGCTGTTAGACACGAGCACATCTGCAAGAATGAAAGAATGAGAAGAATCTACCAAGACATGGATCAGCCTACATGCGAGCTTTCTGGAGAAGGGATCCGGTGTCTCAAGGTCTTCCTGGCAGCTACATTCCTCGTCATCGTTCTTATCTTAGTGGGAACTCGAGGGGCAGCTGATGTTGAAGTTCCTTGCTTCTTAGAAGCCGATTGAGGTGTTATCGGCTGTTTCTGCATTATTACCTTTTTCAAAGGCGGCGAGTTTTTGCAGAAAAGAACCACAGGAGCTGGCGGAAAGAACTCAAAAGGGGAGCCATCACTGTGTGTGGGTTCAGGGCCATCTTGTTGCTGCAAAGGGAGAAATTGGGTTAGTAAAAGAGTCATTTATGAGCTGCATTAAGAAGATTTATAAGCAGTGGTACCTGTTCCACGGGGATGTCATAATCGGCATCAAGGTGTTTCAGCAACGGTCCCAGAGCTTTCCTAAAAGCGTGGGTTTTCCACATCGACCACCAGTCCTCGAAGCCATCAGTTGACGAAGCGAAGGTGAGGTCATTTGGAATGGGGATGGTCAGAGCATCAAAGAAGGAGTAACACCTCTGACTGGTGAGAGGATCAGGCAGGTCGGCTCTGCACTCCGTAAGATGATGGAGAAAGAGATGGGGAGGTACTTGCCCAAGGCCAAATTGCCGGGCCACTATGACCGGCTGGTAGAATTCATACCCAGGCTTGATGATTCTGTTGGATGTACTCATACCAACTGGAAGGAAACAGGGACGGATCACAATGGAAAAGAGTTGCCGGGTGCTGGTGTCGTCGGCGAAGTTATCTAGCCTGAAGGAGAGTGGATTTTCGAAATTTTCAGATTCTTCCATGTAAGGGAAGAAGGTAGGATTGTCCAGACCTTGAAAGAAAGTGCTGAACCACTTGGCTGCTTCCTGAGGGGATAGTTTGCTGCCTGGCATCCTGTACAGAGCTTGGCCATAACTAGTGCATCGGATCTGCTTCCCTTTTACATCGGGAAAGGTACAACTCGCCAAAAGGGGGAAGTTTGGGATGTGGTTCTGAAAGTACAGCTGAGCCCATAGTTGAATGAACCACCAAGGACCACCTGTTTTGACTGCTATGCCTGAGAACAGCTTGACAGACATCAACTGGAGATATCGATAGACCTCTCTAAGGAACAGTTTGCCGATGCCAAGTTGAGTACCTTTGGCCAGTTCGTGGGCTAGGGAGAGATAGTTTTTGGTTGGAGCAAGGGAAGGGCCACAGAATATGAAATGCTCCAGCCAGAAGTTGAGAAAGGCTGTATGTTCTTTCTCTGAGACAGGGCCCTTTGTTTTCATATGGCGTTGGAGGTAGGCACCCCAGTTTGTGCAGTCTGTTTTAGAAGACAGTTTGTAGGGGACTTTGGTCAGTTTAAAAGCAGAGGGGCTGGGTGATGTGACATCTAGGCCGGTGATCATCACCACGTCTAACAGGGTTGGTGACATAGGGCCATGACCGAACATAAAGCAGTTCAGAGCGTCAGACCAGAAGTAGCCGATGGTTTTTAGAAGGTTCTCATGTTTCTCAAGAGGAGACAATGATCAATGCAAGGCATCGGCTATTCCTGTGGTTTCCCATTGGGATTGGTAAGCTCTAGCTACTCTACTGAACCAAGAGACCCAGTGTTCAGGGGGATTAGGCCAGGCTCGCAGACAGTCGACCCAAGAGTTCAGATCTAGGTCTTGGCTTACTAAGGGGATTCTATTGGCTTCGCAAGAAATCAGATGAGCAGGGATAGATTGTGTGCGAGGGCCAAGACAGAGGGAGTTTGGGAGAGAAGGATGCGGCAGCAGAATGTCTGAAACCTAGAAAATTTAATGGTGGAATAAGGCATTAATTCAGGTGTTCGCCATTAAGTCTAGCATCGTGTTCAGACTACGAGGAGTAGGCGTACCTTCAGACCGGAGACCTCTGGGTTGGTGTTGGACGATTCCGCCATCTAGTTCGCCGGTGGAGATGGATCTGTGCAGTTGGGGATCGAGGGTTTTTGTCGCTGTGAGCTCGATCTGGTCAGTGGGCGATTGGAGATCTAGGTCGCCTTTTTGAAGAAGGTCGCAGGTTACCGTTTGAGACTGAAAAGCAGCCGCTTAGGTTTGCCTAAATATGCGACCAAGTTTTGACCTTGTCAACGTTTTTGGGAAAGCCGATGTCCATCGGCTCTTTGAGCTTTGACTTAGTTAACGGAGTGAGTGCAGTGTGGTAAAAGCCGATACAGCGTTATCGGCTTCTGGAGCATCGACCTATTTTGGCTATCGGCAAAATTGGGACGAAAAAAGCAATCTTCGAGAAACAGATTTTCATTCATTCATTCAAAAGCTGATTGCTTACAAAAGGGCTGATTGATTACAAAAGGGAGCTTACTACTACTACTACTACTGGTTCCTAATCTAGAGGCCGAGGTCGTCGTCGCTGTCGTCGCCGCCGTCCTGTTCGCTGTCCTCAGCACTGCTGCCGGCGTCGTCTTCGCTGCTGCTGCTGAAGATGCCAGCGGGGGCCTCCTCGTCCTCGTCGTCGTCTTCGGTGTCCTCGCTGGACCCGGCGCGGAAGTACCTCACCGGCTGGTACTCGTCGGAGGAGTTGTCCTCCTCCGCTTCCTCCTCCTCGTCGGAGGAGTCGACGCCGTCCCAGGACATGGCGTCGTCGGTGCTGTCCGCCTCCAGTTCCCCATCAGCGAGGAACTGCAGATCTTCCTCGCCGTCAGTCAAGGACGCGTCGTCCTCCGACCAAGCGGCGAAGTCCCAATCCCTCTCGTCCCACCATTGTGGGGCGAGAGTGTGGTACGCCGCCATCGGCGGGTGTTCTGGCGTCGGCTCTCGGTCGCTCATTGAGTTGGAGGCTTGGGAGGACAGGCCAGATGAACCGGAGGAGGCCATGGCGGAGAAAGAGGGTTTTTTCGGCGGAGGAGGAGGAAGGGTTTTTTTTGTGGCTACTGGAGGAAGATGGGGACTGCGAACTGTTTACGTGAATTTAAATAAGGGTAATAGTATGAAGAGGTTCAATGCTATAGCGGTTTCCCAGAAAGCACTGCCGAAATTGTCAGATCATGCACTGCGAAGAAGTTGAGAAGACAGGGCATCATGATGAAGGGGTAGCGTGACGATTCTGTTCTGCAACGCATTCTGACGACGCGTAACCCGATACAGAAAAAAAAAGAGGAGAAGGGAAAAAACGGAGTGGTTTTGGAATTATTATTACCAAAACCAGGGGGGCATGTGTTATCGCCATATTTTGGCCAAAGGAGGAGTTGGGCCGTGATCAAGATGGGCTTAGAAGATACGTATATGCAACGTGTTGTTGAATCGGCCTCGTGTGTTGATTTGGGCTAAATTGCCCGTGTATCTTATATTGTAATAGATTCCGTTTAGATTTAGGTAAGAGATAGAGTTGTAGAGTTATTCCAAAGACAGAAAGTCTCCGGACTATAAATATGTACCTAAGGTTATCGAGAAAAGGAGGACAATCACGTTCACAACAAACACAATCTCGGCGCATCGCCACCCCTTGTTTCTAGGGTTTTTCTCGGGTAAGTGTCATGCTGCCTAGATCGCATCTTGCGATCTAGGCAGTATCTACTTATGCGTTATCTGGTGTTACTCGTACTGAAGCCTTGTTGATGGCGAGTAACACTATTATCATAGATTTGTTTGGGTTAGCATCAGTACTTTTCGCTATGATTGTTTAGTTATGCTACCTCTAGTTATCTCGCCGCCGTTGCACCTTTTCCCGGGTGTAAGGGTGGCATCTTGCTTGATCTTTATTTAAGTCGATTTGATCTGTTATAGTTGTGCCTTGTTCTCCAAGGTTTAGTTTGATATCCACATGACCAGGCCTTGCAAACGGGTTGAACGATCCAGTAGTATGTAAGATATGGTTTACCAATCCAAGAGGGGGTGTTTCAGGAATTGACGTTACGTTGGTTTTTAGGCCTTCTCTAGGATTAGTTTTCTATTATCTTTTGTATCTACCAGGCTCAATTACGTGTAGGATGTTCCAGTCATGTAGTGAAAACATTAAACTGTCGTAGATCGATTTAACTTGTATTGATGAAGCAAAACCCCATGTTATAATAGATCTAATGCAGAACCATGGGATAATCGGCTCTGGGAGCCGATTCACAGGGAAACCTGGGAGCCGGTCACGGCTCGAATTTTACGTATACTTGTTTACCATGCAGGAAACCAATCGAAGCAATCCTTCACCTTCCTGACCAGGTATAGGTCAGGTGGCACGCCCTCGAACCAAGCCAGGACGTGTGCCGGAGTTTTGCGGGCCGTTGCCCGAGGGACCAGGGCCCACCAGCAGTTCTGGGAGCCTCCCGTCTCTTCGTGTTGCCCGTCGCTGCTCGCCGGTGGGTTTTGGTAGGCAACACATTCTCAACTTAGGCAAATGGGTAAAACAGCAAGGGCCTGCAAAAGGGTTCGACTTCGATGTGAGCAAAGCTGAGCAAATATTCGATTTACTGCTGAAAGAAAAGCAGCTGAAGTTACCCGAAGGCCACAAAATCCCTACGGCTCAAGAGATGAACGGAAGACCGTACTGCAAGTGGCATCACTCGTTCACCCACACCACCAACGACTGCAAAGAGCTACGTCGCCAGATCCAAACAGCGATAGAGCAGGGCCGTCTCATCCTGGGGCAATTCGCCATGAAAGTAGACACCAACCCGTTCCCCGGCGTCAACATGGTAGAACACAACCACTCCACGAGGCGCCAGTTGGACTTCTCGTTCGATGTCAACATGGCAGGAACAGGGTACCACCATGGCACGTACAGGGAGGAAGGCGGTCGCTCTCACGGCAGAGTAAAAGAGGAGGCTGGTCCACGCGACCGGCCCAGCTACGACAGCAGGCAGTACTTAACTGAGGAACAAGTGAGAAGTGTGCGATATCAGAAACCACATTCCACGCATCTCCTTAACAAGTATGAGCGTCAGTATGACCAACGTTGCCGGCGCGACGGAGAAGATGAAGGATATGAGCACCTCGCTAGGGGACCGTCAAAAGAAAAAGAAGGCACAGACAAGCATTGGGATTGTCCGTTCTTCAAGTATTGCTGGGACGCGGGAATGAGCCGATTGCCTACGATCGATAACTGCCCGGAATGCGGACAGCAGAGGGAGGACACAGAGCCAGTGTCAGTGTTTAAGCGCCTAGGGCCTCTCCCACCTCAGCGCCGACGCAGGGAGTCGTCTCGAGCACAAGGTCTCAAGGAGCCAATGGATGACAAAGAGAAAGACAGGTATCACCGTCCAAGGTGGTGTCCCGATGGACTCAGACACACCCAAAAGCGTAGAGTGCAGCGGCTGCGTAACTTGGAGGAAGCCGAAGCGCAGTATCTCCATGCTCTAAAGAAAGCACGGCCCGATCTGGCCGTTAAGATTAGGCAGACCTTGGAAACGGAAGATCACCCGAAAAAGAAAGAGTGGCGCCCCAAACCGGTAAAAGCCGATGCAAAGACATCGGCTGGCACAAACATGGTATTCATACTTCCGTCAGAGTTCTGCGCGCCAAGAACCAACGAGCTACCAGTGGCACAGTTCGACTGCGGCCCACGGCCAGTTATCTTTGAGAAGCCACGTGAAAAGGGTTACAAACATCTGAAAGCACTGTACCTACGAGGTTACATCAATGGGCAACCTGTCAGCAAGATGTTAGTGGACACCGGAGCGGCAGTCAACATAATGCCATACTCCATGCTACGGCGTTTGGGACGCTCCACTGCAGATCTGATCAAAACCAACGTCACTTTAAGCGACTTCAACGGCCAGACTTCAGAAACGCAAGGCGTACTGAACGTGGACCTGACCGTGGGCAGAAAAACCATCCCTACATCATTCTTCGTCGTGGACAGCAAAAGCACCTACGCTGTCTTGTTAGGGAGAGATTGGATTCATGCTAACTGCTGCATCCCATCCACGATGCACCAGTGCCTAATACAGTGGGATGGAGATGAGGTGGAGGTCATTCATGCAGACGATTCCGTCGAGGTCTCCATTGCTGGCATGAACGTCTGGGAAGCAGAAGACCAAGAGCCGATCTCTGGAATCAGTCTAGACGGCTGTGAACGCATTGAGGCTACAAAAAACGGGGTGAGGCTGGTCTTATCCACCGGCCAGACAGAGTAGCAAAGTCCACGACGGTACGTGGTACGGCCGATCCCTGCGATCGGCCACAAAAAACAAAAAGCAGCAATCTTACGACGAGCAGATCATGCAGTCGTAGCAGGGAGATTCCCAGCCATTGTAAAACCATAAGGTGTAAACCGTCCTTGACTAATACAATCAAAAAGGGGGCCGATTCAGGCAATCGGCCCAAGTTATTTTTGTTAACCTCACCTACTGTTTGCCCTGTGCTTAGCATCGATTTGACAGGTGACGGAAAGCTAGGGTATGGATTTACATCTGCTGATGAACTAGAAGAGATTGACATCGGTCCTGGGGATAAGCCAAGACCAACATTTATCAGCAAGAAGTTGGATCCGAATCTGAGGGGTCCGATGATAGCTTTGTTGAAAGAATATCCAGATTGCTTTGCCTGGGATTATACAGAGATGCCCGGGCTAGACAGGAGCATCATCGAGCATCGACTCCCACCTAAAAAAGGTTTTCGGCCGTTCCAGCAGCGAGCACGACAGATGAAGGCCGAAATTTTGAAAGAAGTCAAGAAGGAGATCGAGAAGATGTTGGCAGCCGATTTAATCAGGCCATGCAGGTACGCTGAGTGGATTTCTAGCATCGTACCTGTAGAGAAAAAGGATGGCCGCTGGCGTGTTGCCATAGATTTTCGGGATCTCAATAGAGCCACTCCGAAGGATGAATATCCGATGCCAGTAGCAGAGACGTTAATCAACGCAGCTGCTGGTCATAAAATTTTGAGCTTCATGGATGGCAATGCCGGTTACAACCAAATTTTTATGGCTCCGGAAGATATACACAAGACTGCATTCAGAGTCCCAGGTTCGGTGGGGTTGTTTGAATATGTAGTCATGACGTTTGGACTAAAGAATGCCGGCGCCACATACCAAAGAGCAATGAATTACATCTTCCATGATCTGATCGGCAAGCTGGTGGAAATTTATATCGACGACGTGGTGGTCAAGTCAACTTCAGTACAAGGACACTTGGATGACCTGCGACACGTCCTGGACCGAACAAGGAGATTCGGGCTACGGATGAATCCAAAGAAGTGTGCCTTCGGTGTGACGGCCGGTCAGTTCTTGGGCTTCTTGGTCCATGAACGAGGAATCGAGATCGGCCTGAAAAGTCAGGAGGCAGTGCGAACAATGAAGCCACCTACCACGAAGAAAGAACTGCAGTCTCTCATCGGCAAGATCAACTTCGTCAGAAGATTCATCTCCAATCTGTCAGGAAGGATAGAGCCGTTCATGGGACTTGTAAAGATTAAATCTGATGAGGAGTTCAGCTGGGGGGCAGAACAACAACGAGCCTTCGACGAGATCAAAGAATATCTGACGAAGCCGCCAGTATTGGTTCCGCCCCAGCCGGATAGGCCATTCTACATTTACTTGTCAGTAGCGGACACGTCCATCGCCTCAGTGGTGGTGCAAGTTTATGACGGGCTGGAGCGAGTGGTATTTTACATCAGCAGAAGGATGCTGGATGCAGAGACAAGGTACTCTGAGATCGACAAGTTGTGCCTCTGCCTGTTTTTCACCTGCACCAAGCTGCGCCACATTTTGCTATCAGCAGAGATTGTCATCGTCTGCAAATCAGACGTTATAAAGCACATGCTGTCGGCTCCTATGTTGAAAGGCCGACTGGGCAAATGGATGTTGCATTATCGGAGTTTGACATCCGGTATCAACCCGCGAAAGCAGTTAAGGGGCAGGCATTGGCCGACCTTATCGCTGAAAGGATCAACACCAATATAGCAGCACTGTCTATACGAGCGTGGGCTATGTTCTTCGACGGATCGGTTTGTGACGATGGGTGCGGCATCGGCATGCTACTCGTGTCACCCTGGGGGGCAACATTTTCCTTCTCTATCAGATTATCAGCCCCTCGCACCAACAACGTCGCTGAGTATGAGGCGATACGCAAGGGAATGGAGTTGCTCATCGAAGCTGGAGCGGAAGCAGTGGAAATTTTTGGAGACTCCAAGCTGGTGATTTCTCAACTCACGGAGGAATACAAGTGTGAGAGCGAGTCGCTCTTCCCATTATGGATGCAATGCCGTGAGCTGATGGCACAGTTCCGATACATAAACTTCACCTGGATCCCACGATCGCAGAATACCGAGGCCAATGATCTTGCACAAATGGCTTCAGGCTACAAGGACGTGGCAGAGGGAGCCGACGTTCAGGTGCAATTCCTGGACGCAGACGACTGGAGAGCCGATATCTTCAATTACTTGAAGGATTCGGCTCGGGGGGCACCTAAACGGATAAGATACAAGGCCATGAAGTATGTGCTCATTGGGGACGACATGTTTTACAGGACTCTAGAGGGGTTATTGCTCAAATGTCTGGGGACAGCTGAGGCCAATCGGCTCCTACACGAGGTACACGAAGGCGCTTGTGGAACTCACCAATCGGCTCACAAGATGAAGTGGTTGATCAGGCGATCAGGGTTTTATTGGCCTACCATGCTCGAGGACTGTTTTAAGTACTACAAAGGGTGTCAAGCATGTCAGAGATTTGGAAAAATTCAGATGGTACCCGCGTCAGCAATGAACCCCATCATCAAGCCTTGGCCATTCCGAGGTTGGGGCATGGATATGATCGGCAAGATCAATCCTCCGTCAAGCAAAGGCCACATGTGGATTTTGGCCATCACGGATTATTTCACCAAGTGGGTGGAAGCCGTCCCTATGAAGTCAGTAAGTTCAAAGGATGTCGTCGATTTTGTGAAAGAACACGTCATTCATAGGTTTGGGATTCCCCAGACTATCACGACCGATGGAGGTTCGGTCTTCACTTCTCACGAGTTCAGAGAGTTCTGTGAGGACACAGGGATCAAGCTGATTCGATCATCTCCGTACTATGCTCAAGCAAATGGGCAAGCTGAAGCGTCCAACCAGAGCCTTATCAAGCTGATCAAGAGGAAAATCGATGAGCACCCTAGGCGTTGGCACGAGGTTTTGTCAGAGGCTTTATGGGCTTACCGCATGTCATGTCATGGAGCGATAAAAACCTCGCCGTACCATCTAGTCTATGGACAATAAGCCGTATTGCCTTGGGAAATTACGGCTGGATCGAGACGTGTCACTTTTCAGAACGATCTAACGACTGAAGAATATGCAGCCTTGATGAGTGACAGCGTTGAAGATTTGACTGAGCTTAGGCTGTGGTCGCTTGAGAAAATCAAAGAGAACAAGGCCAAAGTAGCTCGTGCATACAACAAGAAGGTGAGGCCTAAGGAGTTCCTCGTTGGCGATCTGGTATGGGAAGCGGTGTTGCCATTAGGGACTAAGGATGCAGCATATGGTAAATGGTCTCCAAATTGGCACAGGCCATACAGGGTCGATCAAGTTTTAAGAGGGAACGCGTACATGCTGGAGGAGCTGGATGGCGTGAAATTCCCAGTGGCTGTCAACGGTCAGCATCTCAAGAAATATTTCCCAAGCATGTGGGATGATGGACAGTGAGATATGGGAGCCAATACACGAAATTGGCCAATAAAAAGTTTTTATTATATATTTCCCAAGCACGTGGGATGATGGACAGTGAGATATGGGGGCCGATACATGAAATCGGCCAATAGAAGTATACAACCGATGCACGGTCATCGACTTTAGAGGTTCAAAACTGTTACAAGCAGATGCCAGTTTACATAAACAAGCTACTGAAGAAATGCCTCGAAGGCTTAGAGGGCGTCAGCACGGACACGGTCCACCTCGGCGATCTCGGCTTCGTCATCTTCATCCTTGCCCGTCACTAACTGCTTGTTCAGGGCACGTATTTCTGCCAGGTCGGTCTTCAGTTCAGCTTTGAGGCTCTCTGCTTCATCTTGGGAGCGGGCGATGGATGCTTCTTTGTCACAAATGAGTTGTTTTGTCACCCGGACCTTTTCTTCAAGATCTTCCAGCTCCTTTTTCAAAAATGCGAGCTCGGTGGTACTGACAGAGGTGTCAGTTTTGGCATCAAGGGACGCCTTTTTCTCATTGAGCTGCTGACATCTGTCGGCAATACTCGCCTTCAGCGGGAGTTGGGCACGGCTCAGGTTGATCCTTTCACGAGCTAGCTTCACCCTTGACCCGTAGAAGGACAGAGTTACGACGGGCCAAAGCTTCACCTGCAATGTTACTGGGAGTTGGTCCTTGATTTCAGCAAGAACGCCCTTCACCTCTTCAGAACCCTCGATCAGCTCCTCGATCGGGGAAGACAGTAAGGCTCTAAGTCGTTGGAATTGAGGAAGAACAGCCCTGGCGTGTGGTTCATCAGTGGCGACGGAGGGAGTTGGATCGATGGAGTCAGGATCAAAGGTCAGCAAGCCTGAAATGTCACAACCCTGGCAGCCCCAAAAGGCGTCAGTGTGCGTCCAACAGGGAAGAATAAAGCCGACGGAAGTTAACATACCTCTCCTAAGACCGAGGGGATAGCAGACGGCGAGGCGATCGGTTTGTGTGTGGTTGCTGGGGGCGTTACCAAAGTGGTAGCCATTTCATCTGCATTTTCGGGGATTGCCAGGTCTGGTTTGGCTAAAGGCGTCGGCGCGGCCCCTACCTTCCCACTAGAAGCCTCAGTTGTCTGCATGAAAGGTGATTAACCGATGAAAATGATGGTGAACCGGCAGACAAAAGGGAGTAAGGGGCAAGAGCATAAAGGATGATGATTTTTCGGAACCTCTTGGCTCGATGAAGAAGCTTGTGGTCCTTTACGAGCTCTCTTGGGACCCACGGCTGGCCCGGCCTCGACTGGTGCTCGGGGGGCAGCAGGTTCAGGAACCGACCTTTTCTTGGAAGCCAATGGTGGCACATCTGGCTGGCTCGGGGTGATGGTCCTCTCAGAATCCGTTGGGCTCGATTCTCTCTCATTGGGTTGTGTGTCCTCGTGGGATGTTTCTTCGACGGAAGCCTGCAAAAGAAGGAAGGCTGTTAGACACGAGCACATCTGCAAGAATGAAAGAATGAGAAGAATCTACCAAGACATGGATCAGCCTACATGCGAGCTTTCTGGAGAAGGGCTCCGGTGTCTCAAGGTCTTCCTGGCAGCTACATTCCTCGTCATCGTTCTTATCTTAGTGGGAACTCGAGGGGCAGCTGATGTTGAAGTTCCTTGCTTCTTAGAAGCCGATTGAGGTGTTATCGGCTGTTTCTGCATTATTACCTTTTTCAAAGGCGGCGAGTTTTTGCAGAAAAGAACCACAGGAGCTGGCGGAAAGAACTCAAAAGGGGAGCCATCACTGTGTGTGGGTTCAGGGCCATCTTGTTGCTGCAAAGGGAGAAATTGGGTTAGTAAAAGAGTCATTTATGAGCTGCATTAAGAAGATTTATAAGCAGTGGTACCTGTTCCACGGGGATGTCATAATCGGCATCAAGGTGTTTCAGCAACGGTCCCAGAGCTTTCCTAAAAGCGTGGGTTTTCCACATCGACCACCAGTCCTCGAAGCCATCAGTTGACGAAGCGAAGGTGAGGTCATTTGGAATGGGGATGGTCAGAGCATCAAAGAAGGAGTAACACCTCTGACTGGTGAGAGGATCAGGCAGGTCGGCTCTGCACTCCGTAAGATGATGGAGAAAGAGATGGGGAGGTACTTGCCCAAGGCCAAATTGCCGGGCCACTATGACCGGCTGGTAGAATTCATACCCAGGCTTGATGATTCTGTTGGATGTACTCATACCAACTGGAAGGAAACAGGGACGGATCACAATGGAAAAGAGTTGCCGGGTGCTGGTGTCGTCGGCGAAGTTATCTAGCCTGAAGGAGAGTGGATTTTCGAAATTTTCAGATTCTTCCATGTAAGGGAAGAAGGTAGGATTGTCCAGACCTTGAAAGAAAGTGCTGAACCACTTGGCTGCTTCCTGAGGGGATAGTTTGCTGCCTGGCATCCTGTACAGAGCTTGGCCATAACTAGTGCATCGGATCTGCTTCCCTTTTACATCGGGAAAGGTACAACTCGCCAAAAGGGGGAAGTTTGGGATGTGGTTCTGAAAGTACAGCTGAGCCCATAGTTGAATGAACCACCAAGGACCACCTGTTTTGACTGCTATGCCTGAGAACAGCTTGACAGACATCAACTGGAGATATCGATAGACCTCTCTAAGGAACAGTTTGCCGATGCCAAGTTGAGTACCTTTGGCCAGTTCGTGGGCTAGGGAGAGATAGTTTTTGGTTGGAGCAAGGGAAGGGCCACAGAATATGAAATGCTCCAGCCAGAAGTTGAGAAAGGCTGTATGTTCTTTCTCTGAGACAGGGCCCTTTGTTTTCATATGGCGTTGGAGGTAGGCACCCCAGTTTGTGCAGTCTGTTTTAGAAGACAGTTTGTAGGGGACTTTGGTCAGTTTAAAAGCAGAGGGGCTGGGTGATGTGACATCTAGGCCGGTGATCATCACCACGTCTAACAGGGTTGGTGACATAGGGCCATGACCGAACATAAAGCAGTTCAGAGCGTCAGACCAGAAGTAGCCGATGGTTTTTAGAAGGTTCTCATGTTTCTCAAGAGGAGACAATGATCAATGCAAGGCATCGGCTATTCCTGTGGTTTCCCATTGGGATTGGTAAGCTCTAGCTACTCTACTGAACCAAGAGACCCAGTGTTCAGGGGGATTAGGCCAGGCTCGCAGACAGTCGACCCAAGAGTTCAGATCTAGGTCTTGGCTTACTAAGGGGATTCTATTGGCTTCGCAAGAAATCAGATGAGCAGGGATAGATTGTGTGCGAGGGCCAAGACAGAGGGAGTTTGGGAGAGAAGGATGCGGCAGCAGAATGTCTGAAACCTAGAAAATTTAATGGTGGAATAAGGCATTAATTCAGGTGTTCGCCATTAAGTCTAGCATCGTGTTCAGACTACGAGGAGTAGGCGTACCTTCAGACCGGAGACCTCTGGGTTGGTGTTGGACGATTCCGCCATCTAGTTCGCCGGTGGAGATGGATCTGTGCAGTTGGGGATCGAGGGTTTTTGTCGCTGTGAGCTCGATCTGGTCAGTGGGCGATTGGAGATCTAGGTCGCCTTTTTGAAGAAGGTCGCAGGTTACCGTTTGAGACTGAAAAGCAGCCGCTTAGGTTTGCCTAAATATGCGACCAAGTTTTGACCTTGTCAACGTTTTTGGGAAAGCCGATGTCCATCGGCTCTTTGAGCTTTGACTTAGTTAACGGAGTGAGTGCAGTGTGGTAAAAGCCGATACAGCGTTATCGGCTTCTGGAGCATCGACCTATTTTGGCTATCGGCAAAATTGGGACGAAAAAAGCAATCTTCGAGAAACAGATTTTCATTCATTCATTCAAAAGCTGATTGCTTACAAAAGGGCTGATTAATTACAAAAGGGAGCTTACTACTACTACTACTACTACTACTACTACTACTGGTTCCTAATCTAGAGGCCGAGGTCGTCGTCGCTGTCGTCGCCGCCGTCCTGTTCGCTATCCTCAGCACTGCTGCCGGCGTCGTCTTCGCTGCTGCTGCTGAAGATGCCAGCGGGGGCCTCCTCGTCCTCGTCGTCGTCTTCGGTGTCCTCGCTGGACCCGGCGCGGAAGTACCTCACCGGCTGGTACTCGTCGGAGGAGTTGTCCTCCTCCGCTTCCTCCTCCTCGTCGGAGGAGTCGACGCCGTCCCAGGACATGGCGTCGTCGGTGCTGTCCGCCTCCAGTTCCCCATCAGCGAGGAACTGCAGATCTTCCTCGCCGTCAGTCAAGGACGCGTCGTCCTCCGACCAAGCGGCGAAGTCCCAATCCCTCTCGTCCCACCATTGTGGGGCGAGAGTGTGGTACGCCGCCATCGGCGGGTGTTCTAGCGTCGGCTCTCGGTCGCTCATTGAGTTGGAGGCTTGGGAGGACAGGCCAGATGAACCGGAGGAGGCCATGGCGGAGAAAGAGGGTTTTTTCGGCGGAGGAGGAGGAAGGGTTTTTTTGTGGCTACTGGAGGAAGATGGGGACTGCGAACTGTTTAGGTGAATTTAAATAAGGGGAATAGTATGAAGAGGTTCAATGCTATAGCGGTTTCCCAGAAAGCACTGCCGAAATTGTCAGATCATGCACTGCGAAGTAGTTGAGAAGACAGGGCATCATGATGAAGGGGTAGCGTGACGATTCTGTTCTGCAACGCATTCTGACGACGCGTAACCCGATACAGAAAAAAAAAGGAGGAGAAGGGAAAAAACGGAGTGGTTTTGGAATTATTATTACCAAAACCAGGGGGGCATGTGTTATCGCCATATTTTGGCCAAAGGAGGAGTTGGGCCGTGATCAAGATGGGCTTAGAAGATACGTATATGCAACGTGTTGTTGAATCGGCCTCGTGTGTTGATTTGGGCTAAATTGCCCGTGTATCTTATATTGTAATAGATTCCGTTTAGATTTAGGTAAGAGATAGAGTTGTAGAGTTATTCCAAAGACAGAAAGTCTCCGGACTATAAATATGTACCTAAGGTTATCGAGAAAAGGAGGACAATCACGTTCACAACAAACACAATCTCGGCGCATCGCCACCCCTTGTTTCTAGGGTTTTTCTCGGGTAAGTGTCATGCTGCCTAGATCGCATCTTGCGATCTAGGCAGTATCTACTTATGCGTTATCTGGTGTTACTCGTACTGAAGCCTTGTTGATGGCGAGTAACACTATTATCATAGATTTGTTTGGGTTAGCATCAGTACTTTTCGCTATGATTGTTTAGTTATGCTACCTCTAGTTATCTTGCCGCCGTTGCACCTTTTCCCGGGTGTAAGGGTGGCATCTTGCTTGATCTTTATTTAAGTCGATTTGATCTGTTATAGTTGTGCCTTGTTCTCCAAGGTTTAGTTTGATATCCACATGACCAGGCCTTGCAAACGGGTTGAACGATCCAGTAGTATGTAAGATATGGTTTACCAATCCAAGAGGGGGTGTTCCGGGAATTGACGTTACGTTGGTTTTTAGGCCTTCTCTAGGATTAGTTTTCTATTATCTTTTGTATCTACCAGGCTCAATTACGTGTAGGATGTTCCAGTCATGTAGTGAAAACATTAAACTGTCGTAGATCGATTTAACTTGTATTGATGAAGCAAAACCCCATGTTATAATAGATCTAATGCAGAACCATGGGATAATCGGCTCAGGGAGCCGATTCACAGGGAAACCTGGGAGCCGGTCACGGCTCGAATTTTATGTATACTTGTTTACCATGCAGGAAACCAATCGAAACAATCCTTCACCTTCCTGACCAGGTATAGGTCAGGTGGCACGCCCTCGAACCAAGCCAGGACGTGTGCCGGAGTTTTGCGGGCCGTTGCCCGAGGGACCAGGGCCCACCAGCAGTTCTGGGAGCCTCCCGGCTCTTCGTGTTGCCCGTCGCTGCTCGCCGGTGGGTTTTGGTAGGCAACAGCAACCCCTTATGCTCACCCTTTTGCTCCTTATGGATCACGGTTAAAACCGCTCATGACCAAAACAATCCATCCTAGACAACAACTCCTTCAGGATCACGGTTAAAATCACTCCTGACCAAAACAATCCATCCTAGACAACAAGTATCTGGAGCGGTAAAGGAATCCCACACACAAGCACATGAATAATTTAGAAACACGGCTCTGACAAGTTGTCCGTCAACATATGAAAGGAAGAAGATCCAACTAATTTCCCCGAAGTCATATAGATCTCATGGTTAACGCCTAATATACGATCCAAAAATCACCAGCGATATTTATTATTAAGTCCTAGATGATACTCTCCCATGCAAATGAAACCTCCATAGACCACATATATCATACCTTGGTTCCATTAGCCTGCTATACTAGGTTACCACCACTTGAGCCGATAACCATTACGTCATGTTATTATAAAAATAGTATTTTCTAACACCTTTCTTTTAATGCAGATGACAACACTAGTAGATTGCAAATACCTCATGAAAAATAACCAAAGGACATGACAGAGTATGAACTTGCCCTTTTTGACTGCAAGATTATGCAGCCAAGGTCTTCTAGTCGATATAAACTCTAAAATCCAAAATAACATCACTGATCCGGTAAAAACTAATGTTTAAAGAAGCAATATGATGTTATGCAAGCAATGCTATGCATTTTGATAAATCCCAAGGTAAACCCCCACGATTGAGTATGGATTGAGTTTAAGTGATTTCTTTGAGAGTGGAATTCTACATCTATACATTTTATTAGTTGTTACATAGTAAGGTTTCTACCAAATAGCGCATAAGAATAAAAGTGTTTTAAGCTCGTGCTTGGTTGGACAATGTGTAAAGGTTCCTAAGGATATCTTATAGGTACTTGTCTAAGGATCTTGAGTAAGTATTTCTATTATAGTAGGAAAACATGACTAAGGTTAACTATAAGGGATAGGTGAACTCAAGCCGTATGCTCAACTCTTGCGCCCAGGCCATGCCTCCCTGAAGAAAAAATTTATCCGGAATCCACACGTCAACAAGGCCCTCCAGGTCGCGCGCTGCCCTTGCCTTCCTAGCCCATCGCGCGCTGCCCTCTGCCTTCCGAGGTCGCCCCAGGTCGCATGCTGCTGTCTGCCTTTCGAGAGCTTGACCCTAGGTTGCGCGTCGCCCTGCCTTCTGAGCTCGCCTCCAGGTCGCGTGCTCTGGCCTGGCTGCTCCCTGCCGCCCCTGCTTTGGCCAAGCTGCATGAGGCCAGCCCCGTCTCAGCCTTTGCCCCGCCACCCCAGCTCCGATCGCGGGAGGTTAGCCCCTTCTTTGCCCAAGTTTATTTTAGCCGGAATCGAGCGAATTTGGCAGAGGTCCAGCAGGGAAAACAATGTTTCGAGCTTGAATTTCCCTCCTGCCAAAGGAATATGGATATAAAGGGTAGTGTTGGGCCGACCTCGGGTTAGAAGCGAAACCCTTGTATCTAAGGGCAGGATGGGTGTTTTTGATGGCCCCTTAATCTTTTTAAAAGCTGACCCGTTTAAGATGTCTGGTCTAGCCACTTTTCTCTATCGAAACATTAAACCTTATAAGAACTAATGCGTTTTACGAGGTCTCCAAGAGATGCCCCCCAAACGATTTTGGGTGGCAACACGGAAAATCCCTTCCAACCGTCTCTCTTAAATATTTTTTTATCCGACAAAGGTTTAATAAACATCCGGCACCCCCAATCCATAAGGAGTCAATCAGGGCGTTGACTACCACTTTTGACCCAAGGGACCTACATGACACCTTCCTACTATCTTTAGTATTGGGAGTATGACTAAATATCATCCATCCCTTATAACTAAAAATCATCCGACGCCTCTATACAGCCTATCGCCAGACACCGTATAAAAGAAACAAGTGGAGATGCTCTAAGATCCGTTGTTGGGCTCAATCCGAATGGGTTTTAACTTAACATACACACACGATACAATCACGACCCACAGATAATTCTAGCATTGGAGCCAATTGTAAAAGGTCCGCCCTGTCCTAATTTTTTTCTGGCTGGGGCCAATGGTAATTTCACGGAAAGGAAAAATTCCCCAACGCGCCACTGCCAAAACACGGAACCCGCCCACGGAAACCTCAAAACCCCAAACCAAACCTCGCATCGAACCGTTCCCCACTCACCCCCTCTCGCTCTAGGGTTTTCCCCCGCCTAGCGGCCACCCACCCAGTCCTCGCAGAGGCGCGGCGCGGCGCTCCGACCATGGCTTGGGCGGAGGATGAGGCCATCGGCCCCGACGTGGCTTCTGCGGGCCTGCACGTCTCGGAGCGGATCGGCCGCGACGCCGCCGCGCAGCCCGACCTGGAGGAGGCACTGGAGGCCTCGCGCTACGCTTCCCACCCCTACTCCTCGCACCCCAAGGAGGTAATCCCCGGCGCAACCTACCACTTACTGTATTCTAGAGGATATACGCGCCTGAGTCGTTCGTCGGCAGCAGCGTATGTTTTGAGCGAAGTACTTTATTTGCCGTATCCGAAACTTGCTGCCGAGTACTAGTAGTTTTTGGGGATTGGCGGAAGTTGTTTAGTCTTCGCGTTTATTGGGGTGAACCTAGGGCGTGAAGCCCTGAAGTGGACTTGAAATTGGACCTGTTTACTGGACATTGGTAGAAAAGTTCGGTGAATTTTCTCCATAGATGCAGTGGTGTATCATTTTGACAAGTTTGGCTGTTTATGAGGAACTTCGTGGCAAATGATGTGAAATTTAATGCAAAATTCTGGGAAACAAACTAGAGCTTATGACTGTGTGTTTTGGAACTTACACTGGAGACTCAGGGGAGTTCTAGATTTGTTGTGACCTTTGTGATCTCGGGGTGGACATAAGAGGAAATAAGTATGCAGTGACATTGCTTTGCAATATGCCCGAACTCTCACCTAAAAAAACATTACCAACCACCTCATGATGCAGTGAGCTTCCTTCTCTACTATATTTGTGAGCAGGCCTCAGCATATAAGCGCTTGGGCTTGGCTATTAGTCAGCAGAATCGCAAATGATGCATCTGAGCTCAAGAGAGCTTAATCACGTCTCAATGTGATCTCATTGGTATTGTGCAATGGTATTTCACAGTGCATTCTAGCAATAGACCTCCATGTGGGAAAACACTCGTTTCTAGGCGTATGTTAGTAGAATGCATGCATATATTCAGTCCTAATTTCTAATTGCGCTGAGCTCCAGCTTAAACTTAATAATCCTGTTAGTTGAGTCTGGGTTGATTTGGGTTGAGCTGAGCCCATGTAACCTGTTGAGCTTCTCTGCAGCCTTACCTGCGACCTCTCCTGTTGATCGTTAGTTCTGCAACATCTTTTTTTGTGTGCAGAGCTGATAGATAAGAGCTATGGCAGAAAGGCATAGTTTAACACTATTTTTACTTCTTTTGGATCTTTTGACCATCGGTAGCTACAAAGTCCATTTTTCATTCCAGAGTGTGCAGCACACTACTACCAACCCAGTGTCATCCATGTTCTTGCCGTGTGGAGATTATTCAAGTGTTTCTTTACCCACACACCTTAACTCTTTTAGGTGGTGAGCATCCTTGATTTCTAGCAACATATTCAAATTCTAGCCATCGGGAGCAAAATTAATGAATTAGGGGCTAATGTTTTTCTTGATTGTTTATATGGAAAGAGCTAGGTTTTGTGGATAAATACTTGTTTCTGTATTTACACATGAGGAGTCTCACCTGAAGCTTGAGAGATCTCGGAAGTTTTTGCCTCAAACAAGGAGATCCTTAAGTCTTGCTAATCATTTTCATGGTTGGATAATGATGATTAATGCGGGGCATATTGACATCTTTCCTTACTCAGTTACGAAAAGTTGGACATTGGCATTCATGTAAATTCAAGGGTCTAGCAAGGCCTATTCTTTTCTACCATCTGTGTTTGTTCTGAGTTATATCCTGATGTTATTATGATTTTTTTTGCTTGTATTATTTTGTCTTTTAGCTATATAAGATTCTTTATGTTCTGCTGCAGTGGCCTCCTCTGGTAGAAGTTGCTGATACTCGGCAGCTACCTCCTATGTTGATCGAAAGATACAATGCAGCTGCTGGTGAAGGAACAGCCCTTTGTGGAATATTTTCTGAAATACACCGGGCCTGGGCAACTGTTGACAATTCATTTTATGTTTGGCGCTTTGATAAGTGGTAATTCACTATTTTTGCATATTCATCCCTTTTGCTGAGATACAACTTAAGCTAAACAATACTGAAGCCCTACTTCATGATGCTAGTCTTGTTTGCTTTGTATCTAAAAGCTATTTCCATCATGGTTTTAAGGGGTCTCCTTTAGGGATTCTTAGGCAACACTTAGGTGGTAAGGTGCCCTGGTAGCGCCTAGGAATTTCGTCTGCCTTAGGCGTCAGAGCGATGGTAGAATGCTTTAAGACGCCTTACCGCCTTAGAAACCTTGATTTCAATTGTTATCAGTAGTTGCCAGTTGTATTTTTCCAGAGAATGCCTTAATATTGGACTGTTCCTTTCAATATGCTTGTTTGTGTTGATGGAACTGAGTTAACTGTGCGTTTAGTCTGTGAAGTGTTGGTCCCTGTACACTGCGAAGTTGCTTGTCTAGTTTTGCATCCTAATTTTTTTACCATTGATCTTAATGTGCATATTGTGTAGGGGCTCTGTATCTGACCATCTCTATCAAGCCAATCATCTATTATTATCTATGAAGTTGTATCTTCTTTTATTGCATATCACATTTGGGAAAGATTACTGTATAGTTGATGTTGAAAATCATCTTCCTGTATCTACGCGTAATTGAGTATGTAGCAAAGATCAAGTCTGGTTAGCAAAAGTGATTTAAGCCTTTTATATAGTAACATCTAGTGATACAAACAATCTCACTTCTCTGTAGAGTCTAATATTAATTCCCCTCACTAGTGGTATGCGAAGTTTTGTGGCTAACCATCTAATGTGTGGCATACGTTTTTCTCTATTTACCAGGGATGGCCAATGCCAAGAACATCATGCGGATGAGCAAGCAATTTGTGCTGTTGGACTTGCTAGAGTAAAGCCTGGGATTTTTGTTGAAGCGATTCAATACATTTTAGTATTAGCAACTCCTGTGGAGGTAAGGATGCTTGTGAGTTATGCTTTTGAACTGTAATCTACATACATGCAGGGGCGGCGCTAGGGGTATTCCTAGGTATTCAAGTGAATACCAAAGAATTTAGCAAAACAGTTAAATTTTTGGCAAAACAGCGAGGGTTTTTAGCAAAATAGCAATGATTTTAGCAAAATGAATACCAAATTAGCAAAGTGAATACCGAGAGGCAAATTTCTGACGCCGCCATTACATACATGCCAAACTTCACCAATGCAAAGTACTTTTATGTTGTTAACTTGCTGTGCAAGGTTTGAGGATGTACAATCTACAGTACTCCCTCTGTTTAAAAATAATTGAAGTTCTAGTTTTGTCCTAAGTCAAACTACTTTAAGTTTGACCAAGTGTATAGAAAAACATATCAACATTTAGTACTCCCTCCGATCCAAATTACTGGACTCTAGAAAAATCTGAGTCCATTAATTTGGATCAGAGGGAATACATCAATTTAGTTTTATTAGATTCATCATGCTAAATCTGGTCATACTATATAGATCGGATGTTGTAAATTTGACAATTTTTCTCTAATATCTGGTCAAATTAGATAAGTTTGACTTGGGACAAAACTAGAACTTCAGTTACTTTGGAATGGATGGAGTAATATATTACTCTTTCATTTTATTACATTGTCATAAATTTTCAACCATTAAGCTGTAAACTGAAAGCAACTTGAAAACCTCTTAATACAGTTTAGTAAGGACCAAATTTTCCATCTGCACCAACCCACTCTAGTTTACATATCAAGCTAGTAATGAAATTTTTGTTTAACAAAATGATGGACACTACTCTTACATGTATCTTTAGTTTTTTTTTGTGTAACAGATATTTGTGTTCCACAGTGCTTGACTATTGGAGCACTTATTTTTCTGAAATATACTTAGGCCTTTTTCATTAAGTAAGATAAGAAGAGAGTAAGAATTGCCTGTTATATGTGGAATAGCCGAAGACTACAACTGATTGGAAACAATGTTATTTAGTGAAATTTCATCTGTTGGAGGATGACTGCATGATAACATCAAATAAGACTTTTCTGCTTAATTGAGGTTGATATGCATGCAAATTCTTTGGTTATGTATTTCTGCTGTTCTGTTTATTGTTTGGCATTTACTGTTGTGAACCTGCAAATCTTGCAAGCTCTTTCATAAGTTTCTATTTAGGATACTTATTTTCTAGCCAGTATACACTCACCTACATCTTTTCTGTCAGCTGATACTAGTTGGAGTTTGCTGTTCTGCTAGTGCTGATGGAACAGATCCATATGCTGAGCTTTCATTGCAACCTTTACCTGAGTATGTGATCTCTACTGATGGTGTCACAATGACGTGCATCACATGTACAGAGAAAGGTCAAATTTTCCTGTCTGGACGTGATGGGCATATATATGAATTGCAATACACAACTGGTTCAGGCTGGCGTAAGCGCTGCCGTAAAGTTTGCTTGACCACTGGTTTAGGCAGTCTTCTTTCCAGGTATCTGCTGTAAAGTCAGAAATCTGGCCCTTTGCTTTGCTTATTAATGTTTTTTTTAGTTTCTTCCTGGTCACATGCTTATTCAGCTAACATAATTTTCAGGTGGGTCCTGCCAAATGCCTTTAAATTTTCTGCTGTTGATCCTATTGTGGATATGGTTATTGATGAGGAGAGGAACACTATCTATGCACGCACAGAAGGCATGAAACTGCAACTTTTTGATTTAGGAGCCAGTGGTGATGGTCCTTTGAAAAAGATAACTGAAGAAAAAAACCTTGTCGATCCACGAGATGCACCTTATGGTGGTCGTAGACCTAATGCACCAAGAGCTGCACGATCCCCGAAGCCATCAATAGTATGCATATCACCCTTATCAGCCATGGAATCAAAATGGCTCCATGCTGTTGCTGTTCTATCAGATGGCAAGAGATTATTCATTTCTACATCAGGTGGAAGCAGTTCTTCAGTTGGACTGAACACTGGTTTGCAGAGGCCAAGCTGTTTAAAAATTGTTGCTACTAGGCCTTCCCCACCTCTAGGGGTTGGTGGTGGACTCACATTTGGTGCTGTTTCTGCTGCTGGCAGAGCTCAGCCGGAGGATCTGGCATTGAAAGTGGAGTCTGCTTTCTATTCTGCTGGTGCTCTCATAATGTCAGATTCATCTGCTACAGCTATGTCCTCCCTTCTAGCTGTGCAGAAAGATTCTGCTGCCCAGTTATCCCTCCCGAGTACCTTCGCAACAGCTTCTAGAAGCTCCAGGGCTCTCAGAGAAACAGTCTCTGCTTTGCCTGTTGAAGGTCGGATGCTTTGCGCCTCTGATGTGTTCCCACTTCCGGATGCTGCTTTCATCATGCAGTCTTTATATGCAGATGTGGAGTGCTTTTCAGCCTTCAGTAAACCTTCTGAGAAGGCCTCTATAAAACTGTGGGCCAAAGGCGATCTTCCTACCCAACATATCTTACCTCGGAGGAGGATTGTAGTATTCAACACAATGGGTTTGATGGAAGTAGTTTTTAACAGGCCAGTTGACATCCTAAGAAAGTTGTTTGACGGGAACACCTTGAGATCACAGATAGAAGAGTTCTTTAACCGCTTTGGTGCTGGAGAGGCTGCAGCAATGTGCTTAATGCTAGCTGCAAAGTTACTTTATGCTGAAGATAGTCTGATAAGCAATGCAGTCTCTGAGAAAGCTGCTGAAGCATTCGAGGATCCTGGACTTGTTGGAATGCCTCAACTTAATGGCACTACTGCTTTGTCTAACACTCGAACTCAGGCTGGAGGCTTTAGTATGGGACAAGTTGTTCAGGAAGCAGAACCTTTGTTTTCTGGTGCATATGAAGGGCTTTGCTTATGCTCATCGAGACTGCTGTATCCTGTGTGGGAACTTCCAGTTATGGTGGTTCGAGGATGTTCCAGTGATCATGGGGATGGTGTGGTTGTTTGCAGGCTTTCTACTGGTGCCATGAAGGTTCTTGAGAGTAAGATTCGTTCATTGGAAACATTTTTAAGGTCCAGAAGAAACAAAAGAAGAGGACTTTATGGGTATGTTGCTGGCCTGGGAGATTCTGGTTCCATACTGTACAAAACAGGGCCTACCATTGGCGCTGGTGTCCGTAACAATGGAAAGAGTCCCTACCGCATTAGAGACACAGATGGTGCAGATCAAGCTGCATTGAATAAGAAGCCACGCTCGCTTTATACATCAGCAGAACTAGCTGCTATGGAGGTAATATTTCTAAAATTTGTTAAGGAAGAGAAATTCTTAATATGTTTGCTCAATACTTTACTTGGATAAACAGGTGAGGGCAATCGAGTGCCTTAGGCGGTTGCTTCGAAGGTCTGGTGAAGCACTTGTTCTACTTCAACTTATTTGTCAGCATAATGTTGCCCGCTTGGTTCAGACATTAGGCAATGATTTGCGCAAAAAGTTAGTTCATTTAACGTTTCATCAATTGGTATGCTCTGAGGATGGTGACCAGCTTGCTATGCAGCTTATTTCTTCACTCATGGAGGTAGCACTCCTCCCTCCCTCCTTCCGTCCAAACCACCAGCAATAAAAAGGAGCACCATTCATAACTATTCATTCATTTTTATTTATGTCTACTTTCATGTGATTTTCCAGTACTACATTGGTCCAGAAGGCCGAGGAACTGTTGAGGATATCAGCACTAAACTGAGGGAGGGCTGTCCTAGCTACTTCAACGAGTCAGACTACAAGTATTACTCGGCAGTGGAAAGTCTTGAGAAAGCATCTATGATAAACAACCATGAGGAGAGAGATGTTCTTGCTAGAGAAGCCTTCAATCTCTTGACCAAAATTCCAGACTCCGCTGATTTGAGTGCTATTTGCAAGAGATTTGAGAACCTACGGTTAGTTGCTTGCTGAACTATCTTGTACACAATGAATACATTATATAAATCCTGAACACTTGGATTTATTCTGTCTGCAAACTGATGTTTCCTTTATTTTGCTGGCTGTGAGTTCAGGTTCTACGAGGCTGTAGTGCGGTTGCCACTGCAGAGAGCTCAAGCGCTTGATTCCAATGCTGGTGTTATCAATGGGCAAATTGATGCAAGGCATCATGATACAATAACTGCACAGCGTGTTCAATGCTATGAAATAGTTATGAATGCTCTGCGTACCCTCAAAGGTGCTGGACGAAGTGGGCAACCTAGTCCAATGATTGCTCTTGATCCAGCTTCTCGAAGCAAATGTATCAAGCAGATTATTCAACTAAGTGTCCAGTGGCCAGACACAGCGTTCCATGAACATCTATACAGGACACTTATCGAGCTTGGTTTGGATAATGAACTTTTGGAGTATGGAGGCTCGGATTTGGTTGCTTTTCTTCAGAGTGCTGGTCGTAAGCATCAAGAAGAGGTGATTCCTAATAACCATGTGACATTATTCAAGATGTATTTGTTATGTTATCTAAACTGGAAATTTTGTTGGCATGTTGGACCTGATGGCCTTGTTGAAGAGTGTTTAGTAGAATATCTTGTCATTTTTGTAGTTTTGTTTTGCATCTGTCTTATAGGCTCCACAACTGCCCCCCCCCCCCCTCATGCACCTATTGTCCTGGTAGGAGTAGGAGTGTAGGACCCATGCATCTTAATAAAATGTGAACTGAAACTATTAACATGATTTCCCTTGGTTAATATCCTGTTTATTGCCAGCCAAAAAGTACAGTATCTGCTTAGGTTTGCATGTAGCCTGCCATCTTGTTAAATACCAGCCAGATCCAATCACACTACCATGCAATTGTTCCTGCTACGTAGTGTTTTTTCTGCTTTGTTAATCTAGGAGTGTCATCTTCAAATTCTGATTATATTATTCCTTCAGTTAGAAATATCTTTGTGTTTGCTAGATCTTTCCAGGTATCAAGTGGGTATGCATAAAATCATCATAACTTTTACTCACTCCAAATCTGTACCGTGTTTGAAAATATATGTATGTTGCGCTGTCCTGATCTGCTCTTCTTCAATTTTAAGGTTCGAGGAGCTCCTAGGTTGGATGATTTAGGTGCACCTATTTCTACTAGTCAAACGAAGTATCTTGAGCTCCTAGCCAGGTACTATGTTCTCAAGGGGGAGCATATTGCTGCTGCCAGGATGCTATTGATATTGGCAGAAAGGCAGTGCTCCAATGCTGAAGAAGCTCCTGCTCTTGACCAGAGGTATCCTCCAGCTTTCTGCTTCTTTTATTTAACTCTGCATTTCCATGCATTATATGGATTAACACCTGACTTCACAATACAGGTATCAATATCTGAGCAATGCTGTGCTACAAGCCAAAAGTGCAGGCATTACCGCTGATTCGTCGAGAAATCCTATCGATAGTAGTACAGTGGATCTACTTGAAGGCAAACTTGCAGTGCTTCGGTTCCAAATGCAAATCAAACAAGAACTGGAGTCCGTGGCTTTGCGGCTTGAAAGTGTTCCAAGCAGTTCTGAATCACCTAGTGATCCCTTTCCCCGTGATAATATTCTAGCTGACTTAGAGTCTGCCAAGGATGCGAAGGACAAGGCGAAAGAACTTTCACTGAATCTTAAGAGTATTACTCAGCTATACAATGACTATGCAGTTCCATTTAATCTTTGGGAGGTATGATTTTCTGCGACTCATGGAATTCTAGTTCAGTCACAACATTGTAACATGATGCACTAATTTCTCAGCTTATGGATTAGTTTTTAACGCTTGACGTTGTGGAGCTAAATATTAGTAAATGAGCTTCTCAAAATATCCATACTTGATACTTCCATGGAATCAAATCGACCTTATGTTTTCTACCGATTATCATGTTCATCTGTTTTTTACTTATTCACCTAAAATTGAACTGTAACCAGGATCGAAGTTATTTTGTATTAAAGTTGAATGAGATGTTGATTGATGTGCACTCTAAGATTGTGCAGGCTTATGTTTTACCTTGGAACATGTAATACTAGGAAATCATGCTGCTAGTGTTGTCCTATTTTTTCTTGTAAAATAAATAATGATGCGGCTCATCAATTTGGCTACTTTCGGAACCAAAGAAATGCGAGACTATTCAGCAAACTAACACTATGGCTGCGGTGTTTTTGTCTTTCTGTGGGTTGGGTCATACATTTGTACTTACAAGTGCCTTTTACTTGGGTAAGGCTTATGTCTAGTTCTGGCAATTACTACAGAATTTGATGACTTAAAGCTTATTGTTTATAGGTTTGCCTGGAAATGCTCAACTTTGCAAATTACTCCGGAGATGCTGATAGCAAGATTGTTCGGGAAATTTGGGCCAGACTCCTTGACCAGACACTTACAAGAGGTGGTGTAGCAGAAGCATGTTCTGTGGTGAAGAGAGTTGGCTCCAAACTTGATCCTGCAGATGGAGCTTGTTTACCTTTGGATATAATATGCCTTCATCTTGAGAAGGCCGCCTTGGTATATAGCATCTATTAATGTATTTTTCGTACTTAGCACCGTTGCACTTCACATGGGACTAATAGCATCATGATCGTATCTACAGGATAGGTTAAGTTCAGGGGCAGAATTAGTTGGTGATGAGGATGTTGCAAGAGCCCTTCTTGGAGCTTGTAAAGGTCTAGCTGAACCTGTGCTTGCTGTGTATGACCAACTGTTATCGAATGGTGCAATTGTGCCCTCACTTAATCTGAAGCTGCGCCTTCTGAGATCAGTTCTCGTAATTCTTCGTGAATGGGGAATGTCGGTCATTGCACATAAGCTAGGCACAACAACTGCTGGGGCTTCGTTCTTTTTGGATGGAACATTTTCGCTGAATCAAACAGGGTCTTTGAACCAAAGCGTCCGAGATAAAATAATTAGTTTGGCCAACAGGTAAGCAACTTACATAATACATTTCTGTGTCAGGTCTTTTGCAAAGTTCCCTTTCATTCCTAGTGTTTTTACTGCATGGCTATATTAATTGCCGTATGCTTGCAAATGGACATCTAGATTGTGTGGATGTTCTAATGAGCAAGCAGCCATGTTCAGACTATGAACTGAAAAGTAGCTTTATGTTCAGATCATGAACCGACTCTCAGATACATCAAATACTGTACCGAAACCCCCTTTCTGCATTACAGTTGGATATATCTATCCTATTTTTTCTGTTAGCCACAGATTCAAAAACCCTTTTCTGCAGAACTGTACCAAAAGCGCGTGTTACCAAATGGTAAAATACGAAAATCTGGTGCAGCAAAACAGAGGATTACCATAATCGACCAGTGACAAAAATCTAAAAATGAAAGACTGTTCTTTCAACAGCTACGATTTGAATTGGGAGTTTCATTTTTTTGTATTGCCCGTGTCATTTTATTTGATCCTTTGTAACCTTGCCATATAATAACTTCTAATCAGTGAGTCAAATTGCTAATCCTGTTTGTTCATACTTGCTACTTGAATGTTACTTCTAGTAAATCATGTAACTGCATATCGTACATGCTTACATTGTGTTCTCATCTTCAGGTATATGACTGAGGTGAGGCGATTAAACCTTCCACAGAACCAAACTGAAAATGTCTACCGAGGTTTCCGTGACCTAGAGGAGAAATTGTTGTCTCCTTATTAGCCATTCTTTATTTGTCTTCTCGGTGTAAAGTATGGGATGCACATCTGTTGTTGTACCAAGTATGGGAATAAAGCCAAAGACATCTTGATTCTACTGGACATGATCTCTCATATGCTGTGAATCTGTGATCCATGTAGTGGATCTTTTGTGCAAGAACCCAAGGCTACCCAGGAGGGCATCACGAATCAGATTGACTGTACATGCAAACAAATCTTTTATTTCTTCAGAAGTTCGCTTGGATCTGCAGAACTGTTTGCTTCGATTGGGGAAACAGCAGGGTACTGAATCTGATCTCTTTTCACAAATTCAAACTTTGCCTGCTGTTGTTTCTTCAGAAGTTCGATTGGATCTGCAGAACTGTTTGCTTCAATTGGGGAAACAGCAGGGTACTAGATCTGATATCTTTGTCCAACTCGAACTTTGCCTGCTGTTGTTTCAGTTGTGTTGTGTACCATCAGTTTGTACAGCTCCATGGGTAAATGATTTTTTTGAAGTTGTTTGTCTCTGTAGCATTGTTTTTTCTTAGTTAGAACATCATTTCTATAGCAGAAAATTTGTTACTGGCATCATATATTAATTTTTCACTGTTGCATAGGCTACACTTGTTTTTTTTTGGATATTGCCACATTAAACTATGTCGACCCGAGTTTTGTGCTAACGCTATTCTATATCTGACTTGCTTGAAACTGAAACCCAGATGTCTTCGTTTCTTTTTGAGGGTGAAAGTCTGAGCGTTTTTGCTTGAGCGTAGAAGTATCTGCTGGTGTACTAAAGCAGTCATGTAAAAAAGAAAGCAGTACATGCCCATCCGGCCATCCCTAGCGTGACGAACCCACAACGTGACGCATCTGCCCATGCATAACACGCTCGAAATTCTGTACATTCGTGCTTCATAAATTCTACATTATTTTTGTAAATTTAGGCAATACTTAGCTATGCCACGAGATTACTATGAGAAGTGTTTGCAAGTCGGAGAGGAAAATAAGATCAAGTGCAAGCGACTCATTTTCTATAAGAATCGTTATATATGCCGTTACCAACAAATCCTTGGAAGATAAAAGTCGTATCAGTTATTGTAGTTGTGACATGGATCTTCCAACGTTGGGTTTGCATCACACATGGTTATTCCCCCATGTTACCAATTAGTTCAAACCGTCCATTACTTCAATATTGTTGTTCTCTTCTCCCAATTCCCTCATTATTTGCTGTGATTCAGCTAGCAGATCCTGCATCTGAGGTGTATTAAAGATGTATGATTTTTGCCGACTACAACTGATGAGGCTGCTCAAGCACACCATGTAATGCTGCCTGAGGGCGTTCGACACTATGTCTCGTGTATGAGGCTGCAACAATAAATATCACGTTAGTTCTGTGCGGACTATAGATGCCCCACTGAGTGCATTTTAACAAACACAAGGATCTAGCATACCTCATTGTAAAGTGAAATACACTTGCACAGAGCTTGTTCAAGATATTGATAATCAAACTGAAACAGAGAGATCCAAGTCAGCCAAGACAGCGAAGGCACGCAACACAGGCAAAGCTGGTCAAGTGTGCCAAAATGGCTGTATCCAAAATTTTGCCATGCATATACCATAAAACAATAACCCCAGTTAGACCATTATTCGTAAAAATCAATTTATAAGGCACAGCAGAATTGTCCTATTGAAATAGGCACTAGAGCAATAAGTCACATCCCATATATTGCAACAAATTCTAAAGAAACATCTGTGTTGACCCATGGAGAACGGAAGAACAATATGAATAGAACAACATACATTACTAAAACAAAAGCTAAATGAAGCAAGTGTACAAAAGCAGTCAAGTTGATGAAATCTACAAAATGATATCTAAATGAAGCAAGTGTACAAAAGCAGTCAAATTGATGAAATCTACAAAATGATAAATATATCCAACATGCATCGTGGCGTATCTGACCTTTTCAAATTTATGAAAATGGATCCGCAACGTGGTATCACCATTGAGATGTTTATCTGGCCATATGAACTGCCGACATGTGTCTGATATGCCTGCAGCATCAATTTTGAAGTATCCATGCTTCATACGTTCCAGAGGAAGCTTTAGGAAGAGTGCATGTTTCTAGAGCAATCATTGTTATGTGAGAAGCAAACAAAGGAATGGTGTAAGATTTTATTCAATCGTTGCCAAATGCATAAATGAAGCATTAGAAAAGTACTGATTGTGCCCATGCCTGCACTGATATTCTTCCAGCGTCAAGAAGCCCAACAATTCGAAGTGCTTCCAACTACAATAACAGTATGTATTATCAATAAAAAAACATGGCACTCACACATCGTACCTGGTTAAAAAGACAATGACAATAATGGTAATAAATAAAATTCCAATGTTTCATAATCCTAGCTACAACACTGCTGTGAATTCCAGGATGCTGGAGGATCATTCAGTGCGTAAACGATTTTGGATATGATGCTTATGTCTGTGTTATGTCTTCATGGAGTATGGGGTTTACATATTATTTGAGGGCATGCTGTTCTATGCTGACTTGACTGTAGAGAAGGACCTAAAAGAAAGGGAATATGATAGCAGACACAGTAGAATCTAACGAATGTGAAGGCATGGTGATGTTAACAAACCTGAGAGTTGCGAATCTAACGAATTCTTAACCAGTGGAGAGAAAACTAAATAACCATATGAAAGCAGGAAAACAATGTAAGAATGGCAAAGGGATAGACACCGAGAGCTTCTAACGAGATATATCCCTCCTTTGATGAGTAGAAAACATACAAGTAAAGCTGTTGCTGCAATCCGCTCTCTTTCAATAGCAAATGCATTGTTTGGTTTTTTCCCATCTTCCCTCAAAGTATACAATATTCCTTGTGTTATCCTACCATGATGAAACATTATTAGCCTCATTGGGATCATGGAGATCAAAAACTTGAAACACATGGGGAGCTAAATGGAATACCTTATTGAATCATTGACAAGTCGTTCTCCACTCACAAGGTGAGATCTACGCAGGTCATTTTTCGCTTTGACACCACTAATTATACTAATCAGAGTTAGGTTTGCCAGGTGTACCAATGTACTTGCTACCTGTAACAATGAGACCATCACACAGTATGTAATTAACCACTGATAGAATGTGATTGTTATAAACAAAATCCAGTTTCAGAATTCAGACTGGCTCTAGCTAGGTGGCCAGTATCACATTCTAGGTTTCTAGGCCCCGGTAGAGAGTAATAGACCCTGTGAGCCGAGTCATACTAGATGTGCCATATGGGCCAAATCAGTCATCCCATATACATATATCACATATGACAAAGGATTCAAAACGCTTGTTTGAAAACATTCTCTAGAGAACTGTATAAGGTATCTTAAGATACTTCCTCTGTCCAGAAATAAGTGACCTGACTTTGTGTAGATTCGCATGTATCTATACACTAAAATGCGTCTAGATATATGCGAATCTAGACAAATGCAAGCCACTTATTTTTGGACGGAGGGAGTACATAATTTTAAGAAGGGGGGATTTCCATGTAACAAAGCTTGTGAGATACTACCAACTGTGAGCAATTTAATGATAACTGGTTACAGTATTTTCATCTGGTAACACAAGATGTCAATCTACTATAAATCAATAAACAACTCAGAATCTAAATATAAGGCACCAGCAAACCTGGATATGGTCTTCAGATAGAATATTTTTTGTCACTGCGAGGCATCTAAACATCATAAGACACTGAAACCTGAGTAAGAAAACTTAAAAATGGCCAAAGAATCAAAAGAACAACCTTTTTACCTTTCCAATAATTCTTCTGATTCCTTCACCTTCCCCATGAATCGAAGAGTAATACCTAAGTTTTCGGCTGCAATTGCAGTATCCATTGAATTCCACCCCTATCAAGCATTTCCACAGATACATTTCAGCAGTTTCAATAGGGATGATGCAATCAAGTGTCCTTGTCCTGTCCGCCTTTTCCTTTTCAGTTTTCAATTACTACTCCGTTCCATATTATATTTCACAGATTTGTCTAGATTCACTTGTATCTATACACTAAAAACCTCTAGATACAGTCGTATCTAGACAAATCTGCGACAGTTAATATTTTCGAGAAAACGCAAAAGACTTGCGTTTCATTGCATTGAACAGGTGGAGAGTTTGGTTACATCCTCCCTAGGGAGGGAAGAACAAAGAGAAAAAGTACATCAGTGAGCGTCCCAGATCATTGGCACTATCGACCCTAGACCCTTGGCACCGGCCCGGATCCAGAGGGCTGCTTCCTCCTTGATTGCTGCTACCACGGTGCGACAGTTAATATGGAACGTAGGGAGCTTTTATTTTGTTTCCTGTATGTTCTAACAAAAAATAGTATGGCTGCTAGTTTGATTAGAAGCCATGGAATATTTTCACATGATTTCTACTACTTTAGATGTCGTTGAGCGGTCAAGGACCATCGCTGTGCTATTATGGGTAGAATTTACCTTTTAAAATACAAGGATTTTGACACTGATACGCTAAATGAGCATATTAAGGATTCTACTGAGCTAAGTTTCCCCTCTAGCTATGTTGGTATGTTAAAAGCACTATGATGTTATTCCTCTTAATTTGTACATCTAGTCTACTTAAAGAGTGAGGCAAGAGCGAATGGGAGACATTGCTGCACCAGTGCATTTAACACTGAGTTTGTGGCTGTTCTTCCACACACTTGAATGAGGATGTAGAGTCACACACCATTCTTCCTTGACACCCCAATCAACCTTGAATTAACAAACGACTAAAATGCCTGTGTTTAGGGGAATGATAATGAAGACCTCGAAAAAAATCAGTGTGACTAACTCAAGCCCCAATATAAGGTCCACATTATATTCAAGAACAATTTCACACGATAGACGACTGAAAGAAACACTGTAGGAGTAAAGCTACATGTGCATACCTTCAAAAGCTCCAGAGTGTGTAATATTTTCCTTTGCAAAATTTCAGCTTCAGCCAGTTGCTTTAAATTCACCAACTCCTGAAAAAATGAATATTAAACATGAGTATAAAGCCACTCATTCTTTTGCGAAAACATAAAGGCTTTGCGTTTCAATGCTTTGATATAAGAGATTAACTAAGAAGCCAACACCGCACCATACAACACAACACATTAGAGCTAAGCGGTGGCAAGTGGGATCAAAGCACGTATGCTGATCGCTCCAGCAGGAGGCTACATGTGCCAGGTAGCACGAAGTCGACCGTGTTGCAACACTTCCAAATCCACCATGTCGTGAGCATGACCGACAACGCAGAGTCGTCTTCCACCACTTCACGAAGTCGTCTTCCACAACTGGCGGCCTAGCCTTGGATCAGATCCAGGTCTGCAACTCGTACCAAATCGTCCGTGAAAAGGAACAAGCGGTTAGAAGGTCTTACATGGTCTCCTACAACTGGTCAATACAACGGGCAGCACGTGGGATGTTGGAGCCCCCACCTCGCTAGTCTATCTCCTGTCTAGCAATGGCCCTGGCACAAAAGCCAGGCGAAGAACTTGATTCGTGGGGGAGCCCAAGAGCGCCAAATGAGCTTCCAAGATCTAGACACAATTGGCCCTGGAAGAGGATCTAGTAGCAAGACTTGACTGAGTATTGCGTACCGGTCATCCATCACCATAACAGCTTGTCTAGCATTAGCTGCACATCCCACACCTTAATCCCTATCTGCACGTATTGCCATAGGGCCAACGAACTCAGAGCGCCCTGAATACCAGCGATCCAACAACGCTCCACCAGCGCCTCCCTCGCCGTACTATGCTTCGGAGGGTGCTTTAAGATTAGCGCGAAGAGTTCCACCGCTATCTCGCGGATGGCCTTCCCATCTATCCACCGGTCCACAAAAAAAAGAGTTGTCGCCCCGTGGCCGACCACCATCTGGGTGGAGGCATCAAACACTTGAGATCAACATCATCCCACCCGAAGGGGTTCCCCAAATTGTAACGTTCTTGAGATTAACATGCGCGCTATCAAGCTGAACCACCCTGATTTTCCACGCGACAATAATACAACCTCTTGAACTGGATACCAGCATAATAAGCATCAAAATCCATGCCTAATGTTTCCATAACGATAGGAAGTGATACAACTGCAACTTTGTCTCTAGCATGCATACGGTTGCAAAAAATGCGGTATATCTTCGTACGTAGTCGCAACACAATATGAGTAGAGGGCAGGCGTGTACGGTGGCCTTGCCATACAATAACAAGCTTTGACACAACAATGTTTTTTGAATATGTATGGTTGCCTCGTTGGAGGGGAACTTAATCCTGTATTAGGAAGGTATCGAGGGAGGCTTGAGCTGAAGGAAGTCTTATCAAGTCCACCTTCAAAACATTCTTACTCAACATCGATCCGGGCTGAAGCAAGTCTTCTCGGATTTGACCCTAGGCTATTGAAGCAAGTCTTGGAGCTCTAGTGTTCTCCTCTTGATTTCATTCAAGTGGGAGTGAGCTGAGTATCTGCTCATGGGGGGCTATTTTTTTCTTTTCGAAATGCATGGGGGGCTATTTATAGCCTAGGGATTATTGACAAATGAGCAAGGCTATCCTTGTGGTGATAGGTGGAGGGGTTGTTGAGGTAATGTTCTGTCCATGAGCCCATGTAGACTAGGGATGAGATGCTGTGTATGGTCCATAGTGGAGTAGCACACAAATCCTTACACCTAGTGGGCTTCTTGGCTTGTACCCTCATGTCTTGACTCTCCTTTTATGTTTCTTCCTCCTTTGACTTGTTGACCATAGCTTGTTGCTTGGACTTTCTTTGACTTTCCTAGACTTTGTCAATTTGTCACTTGGTTGCCACATAGGATTTGGTAGGATCCCCGGAAGGATTATTTACTCCAACAACACATACAATGGACTCACCTGTTTGGCGACAAGGCTCCTAACACATGTACGACGTGCACAATCATTACCACACACATTACACACCATAACATATAATCGTACAACATTGGAATGTCTAAACACCCGGGGGAGGGGTTGAGGTCAGGCCACCACTAAGGGACCACGAGAAAACTTTGGATGGGGCGTTGCACATCCCTGATTGCCGAGAGAGACCACTCGCACAACTGCTACAAGTTTAGAGACCACTAGTGCGAATTTTCTCTAACTATTCAACTTACAATAGATTATACGCAACGCGACTTCTACATACACTATATGGTCAATGCCTCGAGCAATTAGGGATCTGAACAAGAATTTAGCTTGTCAACTTTTGGGACATTTTTTAGGCCTCATCTAGTGTTTCACTCTCTGCACCCAACCCTACAATGTCCTTATTAAGTTTCATGCACCAACCAGTAGAACCAAAAGTACGAACTGATGGAGAGAAGATGTGCAATCCACATATACTTTAACACCCCTCTCTTGTTGTCTCAAATCAAGGAGGAAGCAGGCCTTTGGGAAAGAGTAGGAGTACTGGGCCTTAGAGCCGTGCTGCCAGCAGCATGGGATGTACACTAATTTTCTTTCCCTAGCTTGTTGTAATGGCCTCTTAGGAGGATTGTAACAAACCCTACCTTTTCAATGAATGAAACGCAAAGGTCCTTTGCGTTTTCTCAATTTAATACCCCCTCTCACGTGTCACCTGGACAAAAAGAGGGCAAGAGCAATTTTTTTATTGCAAAAGCCGAGACTTGAATCCAAGATCTCTGCCTTGATATCATATTAAGTTTCATGCACCGACCAATATAACTAAAAGCCCAAACTGATTAAGAGAAGGTGAGCAATCCATATTACTTCAAAACTTCTAACTGATCGTACAGAACTATGCTGGATATTGTATTAAAGGAATCTATCAACCTCGAAGGATACCATCACAATGAGTGACTTCCAAAATGTAGACACTGGCCTCATAGACGTATACGTTTTTAATATTATATATATATATATATATTTTTTTTTTTAACATCGTGGCACACATGTCATGTGTCTGAAAACTAAAAAGCGCCGCTAGTGTATTCCATTTATAAACACAAACACAGTTGAAACCCCTATGCATAAGTTAAGGAAGTCCAGTGGTTACTGAGAGCTAGGAAATTTCAGTAGGTGCTTACATTAGAGAGAAACATCCTTCTTTGTATACAAGCAGGTGATTCGCCGAGTCCAGCTTCCTAAATTAATCCTCATTAAACACTTCCATGCACAAAATATAGATTACATCTATTCTGAAGTGGTAAACATACCTCCAGTATCCTAATGGACTCTCGAGCAAGAGCTTCTGCATCTTTTCCTTTCCTTTCCCGACTTAACACCTAAGAACAGAACAAAAAATAGGTTTAGCCATTCCTGAAGGAACACAATCAGATAGTTCGAGATAGCATTTCCCTGGCAAATACTTTCCATTTATTTAGCCCAAGGGAAGATAAGTCTCGAGAAAACATGGTTTATGAGTGAGCTCAAGAAGGGTATATATGGAAGCACTTCATGCAAGAACAAAATTCAGTTCTGTGGAACAGAATACTCACAACCAAGCTAGCTACATGGCAATATTAAACTTAGCTTCACAGGGAGAGAAATGCATAACTACTGCCTTGCAGGAAAAATACAAATCACGAGCTATGATCCATAGCTATTGAGTTTCATTTCATAGCTGATCAATAGCATCAAAGCCATGTTTTCTCATGTACTCCCAGAAGGCATTCTAATCCAATCTTCCTCAAGACATGTTCATGTATTTCACAGGTTCAAAAGACACAATATGTTTTGGTGACGGAAAGAACCGGTGGGTGTGCACCAAAAAAGGGAGCAAATGCTGACACAACTGTTCCTGCTATTTTCTCAGAGTAGAATGCTCTCTGGTACACTACGTTTCTAGCTTACAATGCACCGGGGCAAAGTTGAGCCTTCCTCTCTTCCTGAGTCCTGACACCTGAACTACACTAATGGAGGTGTGGAAGCACGGATACACACGGGTGCCAAGTGGAGACAGACGCAGGAGCTTTTCTTGGAGTTTGACAGTAGTATGCAATGGTGGAGGGTGGAGGCAGTTGCAAGCTCCTAGCTGTACCGACGGAGACATTTGTGGATCCAGTAAATGTACGAGGCAATTAATGTTGCACAAGGAAAATTGTTATATGTGTGGTAGGATAGTAACCTAAACCTTGACAGCAGCTGCACCTCAAGGGCAGGGGGGCAAGAGGAAGGAGACCAGGATTAGATTGGTTTATTTCTTGCTTGATTCTTTTTTTCATAGAGGTCCTCTTTATGTAGGCCTAGCAATACAAACTAAAGCATATCTTCCTAAACTAAAGGATAAACTATGTAACTGCGAGATTAGTGGGATCTTATCCCTTTTATCAGAGAACCAAGCGCTAGCTTGGTGGCTTGAACACACGGTGGTGAGCTCGCCCACCTGGGTTTGAATCGCGGTGTTTGCAGTTGAACTAAACGGGGTGCTATCTGCGTGAGAAATGCCTGGAGAGGTCTCATTTCTACCTAACAACGTATAGCCAAGGGAGGGATCATTCCCCCGTTGATCAACGTTTCGTTATCCCTTATTTCATAGGTGTGCTCAAGCTTGAGTTGATGAGTGATTTGAGTAATTCGCAAATGTATTATTGCACACTCTTGACAATGTTTACAGGCTGACATGTCAGGTGAGTCAGTTCGAATTGACATGTTTACTCATTAATTAAATAATATATTTTTAGGCGGCTGAGAACTACCATGACTGCCTTTTGGAAGCATTTTTCAATTAGCATGGCCATTAATAATATCCATGAACTTTACATAGTTTCCACCAAACAGTGTAATGGTGTTAGATATGCTTAATAAATAAATACTTCCTTTCCTCTCTCCTCAAAGCCTCTGAAGCTCAGGGCCTAATATAGCTAGGTGTGTGCGCGTTGTATCTTGCTCAGTGCCTAGTTTAGCTAGAAATTCGCCCATTCTATCTGGTTTTCTCTTAATTGTCTGTGCAACTCCATTCATTTTAATGAAATGCAGAGATCCTCCTATAAGAGAGACGCCTCTCTATAAAGAAAGAGAATATAGAATAGTAACTTATACAGCAACCCAGCAGTTTTACCATGGCAAGAAGGAACATTGTATTTGCATAACCTGGGTGACCAGGCCCCATAACACGCCCTTCTATCTACACGGAGAGATAAATCACGTTAGAAGTACAAAACATAATTATCTTAACCGAAAATTTCAAACATGCAAAGAAAAAGGAGGTCAAAGAATTAACGTTTAGTACCTTTAAAGCACGCTGCCAAAAGAAGCAGAAAATGGTGTAAGAAACAAGTTTAAACTGAAGAAAACATGCATATATCATATAAAAACTTACTGGGAAAATATACTGTTTTGCTAATTCAGTAATTCCCAGTCGACGCCAACAACTGCCGATCTGAGATCGAGATGCGTGGAAGAATTTCGCATTTTGAGAACAAACAATAAATATTTATTGCACTAGATGAACAAATTATTACAACACAGGGTATTTCTAGGCAACCTTTCCCTTGCTTTTTATAGAATGCAAGGAGGCTGATTTGAACCCAGGACCTCCAGGACACACTTGGAGACACTCTACCCCTGCGCCACCCCCGCCCTTCATTTTCTAGATCTGTATGAACAAATTTGTACAATCAACTGAGAATTATAGTTAATTCTCAGTCGTTCTCAGTCGACCAAGTCTGAGACGATACTATGTTTTTTCCACTTGATGAAAGAAATTATTACAACTCTGTGAACTTTTTTTTAGATCCATATGAACAATTTTTTTAGAATCGACTGATATTAGTTATAAGTCAACTGAGACATATTCGCGCCCATAATTATATTGAAAAATACCAAAAAAAAATCTGTTCAAGATTGTATTCAAGCAGACCCTTTAGTATTGATGTAGCACATGGTCAGAAGAAGAGCAACACAAAGAAGTAGAGAAGCTTAAATTAGTGAATTACTACAGCAAGATAGAAAATGGTAAGCATGCTAATGCTTTCATACATGACACATGAGTATCTAGATGAGAACTTTTGCAGTGTTATCGAATGCTATGTTTCTTTAAGAATTCTATGATTTATAATGATGCTATGTTTCTATAAGAAAACATTTGAGTTACATGTTACTAAATTATGCAAGTTGGAATGAAATGGCGCTCATTATTCAGGTCTGCAAAAGATAGTTTTAAAATGGCTCCATGATTGCTCCCATAAGAATACAGGAACTACATATTAAGGTAAGAACCAGAAAGTGGTACTGTTCTGATATATTTATTCCATACAAACTATTGCCATTTTTCCCCAGAACAGCAGGGGAGGGCCCAGCTGAGCTATTACATGACATTTCACTTCAAAACTTTTCAAACAGTATAGCATGACATAATCATAAAAAAACATATAATTGAATTAGAAAATACATGAGGTAACAATAGGTAGGTACCTCGTAACATGTCTGAGCATGATCAAACCTGCCTTGAATATGATAGCATTGTCCAAGATTATGCAAAGCTGTTCCAACCCTACAAGAGGCATGCAAAATATATTTTTTGCAATTAAAAAACACCGCCCATATCCGAAGTTACTGAAAGATAATATAGAACAAATCCAGTCTAAATCTTACAGTACCGTATATCACCAGGTCCAAATGATTGCTCCAGGATTTCAACTTCTTCCAGATATAATGGTTCAGCCTTCTTATACTCTTTTCTTAACCTATAAAACTCCGCCTGCAAAACTTATTATGATATTAAAAACAGGGAACACAGGAATGTCTCTTCAGGCAAGATTAGTATTAAGAGAGGTTTACGATAGTTCACCACGGGACACTATGCGACCTAACCTATTTAAGTTTGTACATCAAAAACCATCGAGTGCCCGTGTGTCAAATACAACCCATACAACTTAATGCACTTGGGAGAATAGTGGTATATGAGGAATTTGGTACAAGATGCCAAGAACCCGGGTCATTTAAAGTTGTCTGGTTGAGGGATCTTAGGTGGTTACTGGTGTAATGGATATCAAATGATAGAAAGCAAGATGGACCCCAAAATACAGTGCATGAAATCTAATATTGGTACATCCAAGTATTTTGAATTCTAAAGCATAAATAATACTACCAAGCAAGGTTTCTTTAGTTGAGTTATCAGACTAACTCATTTAATTTGTAGTCGTATTATATATAGGTTAAGTTGTACCCCACTTCCAGAGAGCCTATGTGTATATAGCCTTATATGCAGTAAAAAAAGCAGTGATACCTAGGATGGACTAGGCATCAATTTTAATTAAAGTAGAAGCTGAGGTTCGAACCCAGGCTGGCTATCCCACCAGTAAGCAGACATAGGTGCCTCCTATGCAGTTTAACCATTACAAATCTAGACATAGACCTAGGATGAACTAGGCATCAATTTTAATTAAAGTAGAAGCTAAGGTTCGAACCCAGGCTGGCTAGCCCACCATCCATGGTGCTAGCCAGTAAGCATACCCAGGTACCTCCTATGCAGTTTAACTATTACAAATGTAGACATATTTAAATGTATAATGCTATGATATAATGTTAAAGGCAGGTGCATGTACCAAGTGAATAAGGATATGTAAGGGACTGTTTCGTTCAATCTCTAACCTTGTCAAACTTTGCCACAAATTTCTTGCAAAACTCTTGTGAGTTAGGCCAACAAAATCTGAGCGCACTTTAGCACCCCTAAGAGAATCTTGCCACATCTTTTGAGTCTATGACACAAGATCCAAGAAAAGGAATCTATCCTAAGGTGTGGCTGCAAATGAATACATACTTAACTCGGTCAAATTTGCCTAACTTAGAGAGTGACAACGTGTGGTAATGTTTGGTTATGAGCCCAAATGGGCCATACAACTCATAATATAGCTTATGGACTTAAATGAGTGCTGCATTTCCATTCATTAGAGAGGAAAGCAGAATGTTCTTCAACCTCCATTCATAGTCAGTAGTATTGTAGTAACCCTTACCAAGTTGTTCAATGCCCATCTGACACGTGGGTCTCTCGGTCCAAAACCTTCTTTAGCTTCATGCAGGGCTGCCTTGAACAACATCTCGGCTTCATCTAGTCTTCCCTAGAAAACGGATATAAATGGATATAATAGGTTAACATTCACTGTACTGTAAAGGTCAAACGCAGAGTAATGTTAACTATAGATGCCCCCTTTGTTTCCTCTTCATGCAGTCATACTCGAAAGATTATTATTTTGTTAAACACTTGTAATGAACATGGCATATGGTCTAAATGATCATAATACTTAATGCAAATGTGTTTTATGCCATGGTCCTGACAAATTTCAAGATGATTGTTCTCCAAAAAATGTGTTCTCTCTAGGTTATGATATATCAAGATGATTGTGATCAAATTCTGCACAATTTTTGGAGAACAATATTGCAAAGGGGAACTACGCTTGAACAAAGGTTGAAACTATGAAATAGTAAGTGTTTCTCAGAAAATAATGCCAAAAGGTGGGTCAAATGAAGCTAAGGGTAAGAGATACTTGCTTTTAAGAAAGAATATTGTGCTTTATTAGTTAATAATCTCCAGTTGACTGTGTGTTCATTTGAGATCACTGAACTATCTTCAATCCGGCGTAGACTAGTAACATCTGCATCAGCGTGCCCACTTGTTGTAGCAGCTGGAGTAACTGAATCATCCTGAGCCAATACAGAGTTTCCCAGACTAAGAAAAACAGCTGTAAGAAACTGGTGTTAGGATCACACGATATCAATATGAGTTTTACTTCATTAAATTAGAAAAGTAATATCTTAGTGAGTTAAGTTCCTGCAAATCAATTTACAAAGTATTATTAAAGATTGAAGTTCGGAAATAATTCGACAAGTTGTGAGGCTTATGGAAGAGCCCCATGTTAGTAGTCAGAGGGCAACAAACCTAAATTAACACTTTCTCTTTAAAATATTAACTAGTTTAGAGTGAGAGTGGGGTGGTCCCTATCACTATAAGGTATCTTTTTGGAATGCGAATGCTTTACTAGAGCTTGGTTCTAACATCTCTGGCATGGTGTACACAAGTGTGTGAATGAATGATGGACATGGGTTCCTGTGGGCAGTCATGCCTGTGGGATTATCGGTTGTACGCTGAAGGGTCCTGTGTGCTTGAGGGACTCTTACTGCATGTTAATGTGTTGAGCAACCACACCGGAGGATCCAACACCATTGGAGGTTTTGGTGGCGAGGAGTTCCATCAGTTTCTCCAAGACCATAGCCAACTGTTGGTTGTTGCCTCTGTCCCTCATCTTCTCACCAGTTGCTCCAAATCCACTGCCTCCTATAGCAGATCTAGACTTCCCCTTCCTTCTTCACACCACCAGAGAGGTGCACCTCCCAGCAGCAATCTCTGCCACCATCACCATCGCCGCCAAACCTTGCTCTGATACCATGTAGAAACAGAAGAGGGGTGAGGGTAACTGACCTACTTGAGCAGTCATCACTTGGCTCCCTAGGGTTTCTCCAGGAGAGAACCCTCCAACATATAGTATAGCTCCAGCTACATACACGGGTCGCATGGGCCAGATACTATATAAAAACCAGTAACAGTTCAACACTCTCCAAGTCCATTGTTTCCTAAACTCATGTGTAAGAACCCAGAGGATTACAAATTGTTGCATGAGTGTTGGGAGAGGGTGGGCTCCACAAAACGTAATTTTTAGAAACGCATCAGCTACCACCCTAGGGACCATTTGCTTGTTTCTTAGCATGCACAATTAGCTTGTTTCTCAATCTAGTGAAAAGACAAACCCTCATCAAATTTTCTACTCCATCTACAACGTCAAGTGGGATCCACTTATATCCCACTTCTAGTTCTCAAATTTTGAACTAGATATCTTCAAATGAACTACTCCCTCCGGTCCATATTAATGGCCTCAACTTTGTCTAGATACGAATGCATATAGTCTAAATACTTAACTAGATACATACGAATTTAGATAAAGTTGAGGCCATTAATATGGATCGGAGGGAGTAGGAGATATAAGGGGACCCAACTTGCATCTCAGCCTCACCCAAATGCTGACATTGCATGCACCCTTCTTAGTAGAAAGTGATATGTGTACTCTTAACACAACTATTTTCTTGTACTCCCTCCGTCCCAAAATATAAGGCGCCCTTAAATTTCGCTGGTCAACGGTGTACAAGTTTGACTATGATTTGTACTTATAATACGTCCACAAAAATTTATTACGTATATATAAAATGAAAGAGATTTGCGAGAGGAATGCATCGATGCCATTTATACACTATAAACACATAAAATTTGATCTATACTAGTGGTCAAAGTTGTGCATCGAAGACCGTGCGTAAAAAAGCTTGTCTTATATTTTGGGACGGAGGGAGTACTAAATTTTATGATTAAGCAACAACTCAGCAGTGTGCAATCCATGAAAAAGGAGATGCTACATATGCAGACCTGCTTGCCCAATCAGTATAGCGCCAAACGACGAACCCGACCGTCGATTCGAACTGTCACTGAAGTTACCATCATTCGATTCAGAACCTGAGGAAGAAAATCATGCATTTTGTCAAAATAATTCTGATAGCAAACATGGGCAATGTCACTCTTGGCCGCACTAGAAACAACAACAGCAGGACAAATGAAAATTTAAAATTGATTAACCAAGAAAGCTTAGTCTTAAAAGTTGTGAAAAAGGTGTTGACTGTGGCCTAGTATTAGGCTTGTAAAACTGATTCTTTCTATCGATGCATCGAGACACAAGCTTTGCGCTTACGAGAAAAATAAATAAATATTCAATTCAGAAACAGTTTAACTAACAAAGCTACTATGATGGGTTAACCAAGCATTACTACTGTATATTCCGTGACAGTTCAGTAACTCCTAGGGGACTCAATATTACACACAGGTTGCAGTATTGCTCTTGCACATTTGTGTCCGATCCTATGATGCAAAGGCGATACCAAGATGGGGAAAAGGAGTAAACACACACCAACCTTGGATGATATGTTGAATCATCCCCAATCTACTCTCAGTTCGTGGTGCTCCGCATGTATCTCTCAATTTATCCATCGAAACAATCTAAAGCAACATCATCACGATATTTTCTCGCAAAATCCACTCAATATGGTACAAATGCAGGGTGCATCAAAGATCCAACCGCTCAAACCAAATAAAATTGCAACAGTCCACCACGCTACAGCTATTCCACTGCTAAAATGAACTGTCCAGGCCCGGCCAGGGGATCCTGTGGGGGATAATGCGAGACCACAAATCGGAGACTACACACAAGGTCAGAAGATACAAGGGAAAGAGCTCACCTGAGGAGGAGGCCGCGCCGGCGGACGCGGGAGGTAGGTGGGATCTCCGCGAAGACGGCGCGGCGGCGAGACGACCTGCCGAGGCGAGGCCGGCGCTCCGCAGCAGCGAGAGCAGCCGTCCTCGCAAGGACATGTTTTGTTTGTGACTGAATGAACTGACACCGGGCCTCGTGGTCTGGGTGTTAACGAGCCAGTGTGAAGGTTTGTCTGGGAGAGATAAAGCTTTTGGGCCCACACGCGGGCCCTACGTCTGGGTAGTCAATAGTGTGATCCCTCCCTCTTCCGCCGCCGCCCCCGCCGCTGCCATGTCCCCCGCCGCCACCACCGCCCGAGGTCTCAAGTCCGTCTCCCGCGCCGCCCTCTCCTGGAAGCCGGTGAGGGGAGCCAGCACAAGAGTTCCTTAAAACCTGAAGCGCTGACTGAATATTTGACTAACTCGTTTTCCCTCAACCAGACGGGTCGGGCGCAGCAAACGCTCGCGGCGGCGGTGAGCAGGTCGGGCGTGGGGCTCCACTCTGGCGAGCGCGCCACCGCCACGCTGATCCCCGCGCGCGCCGGCGAGGGGAGGTACTTCGTCGTGGAAGGGGAGGATGTGAGAGTGGCGGCGGAGGTGGGGAATGCTGAGGCGCAGTCCGTGCTCTGCACCACGCTGCGGAGCGAATGCGGCGTTGCGCGGGTGCGCACGGTGGAGCACCTGCTCTCGGCGATGGAGGCCCTCGGCGTCGACAACTGCCGCGTCGAGGTCAGCAGCGGAGACGAGGTGCTTGGCTGCTTGCCCTTGTGCTGATGTGTTGCAGTAGTCTAGCTGTCATTGATGTCTGGTTCCACTGCAACGATGAACGCTGCAGTATGTATTTTCCGATTTATGTGAACTTTTAAGCGATGACAGATTCCTTTGCTTGATGGATCAGCGCAAGAGTGGGTAGAGGCGATACGGGGCGCAGGTTTGTGTGCGGCCGAGGATGTCAGTGGACAAAAGTTAGAGAAAATGGCTCCCCAAATTGACGAGCCTGTTTACTTGCGGAAGGATGATTGCTTTGTAGCTGCATTCCCCTCCTCACAAATCCACATTACATATGGAATTGATTTTCCAAAGGTATGCCTTGTGCCTTAATTCTTTTGAGATCACGAAATGCTCTAGTCTGTTTGGCTTTATTTCTTCTACTGCATTCATTCTAATTTGGTTTATATTTTGACCGAAAAATGCATTTCTTTGAAAATTCTAAGTAACTATGGAGCATGGTGAGGAATAAGGATGCTATGAAATTGATCTGCGGTCAGCACTACCCGAAGTTGACCTTAGTTTTTTCTCGATCGCACATTTCATATGATGTGGTAGAGGTTGTTAGATTGTTTCGATTTAGTTGCTTTGAGTTAATCCTTTGTTTTATGGTGGAGGCAAAGTTGGGGAGATATTGGAGCTTGTCACATTGCTGATGCATTGAATAGTAGTTCATCCATAGTATAATTTGTACCAGGAAATCGAATGTAAGGTTTAATATTTTTGTGCATAAGGCTGAAGTTTTCTTTGTGTTTTTTATAATTATTAATCTGATAATCATCACACGAGTGGTGAAGAGGGCATTTGTGATGGAATGCAAGCACCTTATGCAAATGCCTTATGTTGGTAGGGGTATGAACAAAACGAATGTTAGCTAGCTTTTATAACTACATTTCAGTGAAACCTTTGATAGCGTGCTAAAACCATTTCGAAGATATATTTAGGTTTTGAGCAAACTATGCATCCTGTTGCAGGCACCGGCAATTGGTTGTCAATGGTTCAATACTTTCCTGGATGCTGATATATACTCGAGCAAGATAGCTCCTGCAAGAACCTTCTGTATATTTGAAGAGGTTTGCTCATACATCAACTGATGCTGATATGTAATGCAACAATCCACTGTGACTGTTGTTTTTCTCTTCTTTTTTTCTTGTATTCGTACAAGAACATCTCCCATGATACAACGCTTTACTGGTCATATCATTCATTTATCTGTACCTACAGGGAGAAAATCAATATCCCTTTCTCATATTGAATATAATATGGTATTATGAATTTTCTCCAATAATAATGTCAGTGCAACTCCTCTAGCACATGGTTTGGCCCTCATGTACTTTATCATGATTTCATGATGCGCGTTTCATATTCTTTTTACTTCTCCGGCTAGTGCGTAATGACATGAATCTTGCATGACTAAGGACTTCCAAGTAATTTGCTTTCATTTCCCTTAAAGCCCAGTAGCCCAATCTGTTTTTTATCCTTTCTGTTGGAGATTTTGCAGAATTATTGGCTACATCTTACATCCCTCAGCAATTCTCTGCCCTTGTCCTTATGTATTACATATGAATGCAGACACTCACTTCTTCTTTCTACAATTTTCTTTAGGTTGAGAAAATGCGTGGTGCTGGGCTTATAAAAGGAGGATCACTAGAAAATGCTATGGTTTGCAGGTGAAGAATAATGTGCTGAAACATGTGTCTTGTGCTTATAGTCCACTTTAGCTTTCTGTCCTTGTTGACATAGTTATAATAAATGCATCTGAGTATGCCTACATATATGAAGGAAATCATCTGGCTTTAGGAAAAAAATTCTTCTCATCGAAAATTTAACTGCAGCATTAACAACTTTACTGTTAATATCATTGAGGAATAACTGAATGAGTAGGAAATCACATGTTGTAGTTGCTATAGCTTTATAAAATAAATATGCATGCTCGATATGATTTTGTAGAAGAATAGTTTAGTACTCCCTCCGTTCACTAACGTAAGACCTTCTAGCTTTTCTTGGAAATGCATGTATCTAGACGCATTTTCTTGTTTAGATTCACCCATTTTAGTCTGAATCTAGTCTACTTTGAAATATCTAGAAGGTCTTACATTAGTGAATGGAGGGAGTCTATGAATTTGCATTGCAAATTTCTGACACGGCTTGTATATGAATTTGCATTGCAAATTTCTGACATGGCTTAATTTACTTCACGTCTTCACATAATAGCTTTACAGTAACATTATAGGTGCTGTATATGCATACACATTATACTTGTATTGTTGTAATTGACCATCCTCATGTCAGTTTAGTCAGATAATGGTATATACTTGTTTGGCGATTGGCAGTATGACTGACGGTTGGCTAAATCCACCACTGCGTTTTGAGGATGAACCTTGCCGCCACAAGATTTTAGATCTTATAGGTGATTTCTCACTTCTTGCACGGAATGGCAGCCAAGGTTTTCCAATTGCCCGTGTAGTTGCTTACAAGGTATGTTCTTTCAATTCAATTGACTACGACATTGTTATTGTATGATGTAGCGACCACATCTTATATGTTCCTAGTGCATCATTTTTTCAACTGGTACTATAATGATCTTGTGCATTCGCGTTCCAGGATCATTGGGTTATGTATGTTTAGCACTGGTTAGATTTCATCCAGTCCTTCTTTATGTTTGATTTACTCCAGCTTCCATTTGCAATTTATCTTCTATTAAAAAAATCTCTGAGCTACTTCAAGAATATACTTGAGATTATTTCGTGCTAAGGAAATTTTGAAATTAAAAATTCCCTGTGGTTTTGCTCAGCTTGTTTACTTTTGTAAGTTCACGTCTCGTTTGTTTATATCGGTTTTGTGATAATCACATTGGCTTGCCTATTTTTCTGAACACACACAGATGCATGCCATTTTGTATTAGAATATAGTGTGGACATGATGCAAACCACAACCAAAAAGAAAAGGAAGAAACCAAAGCAAGCAAAAAAAAAACAGAAACACAGCAGTAGCACCACAACAGTACAAGCCTTTTCCTGGTTAAGCACGTATTGACTTGCCTGTTCTAGCTTTGTGTCAATTACTCACAAAGCAAACACTCAATACCTTTTGTAGTGGTAGGCAATAAGACTATGCAGTTCATGACAATGAAAACTATGAATACCGACTCCTGGCCAATGGTAGACCAGAGATCTAGTCAAAGTTTGGCAAAAGTCACAGTTGATCCGAAAGGGAACATCAGTTACCAAGTAAAAAAATATGTTTATTCCGTTATTGCGACAGGCTCAACTAAAGGTTCTGCAAGTTGCAATAAACACTCATTGTCCTGATTGTGACCTTGAACTACAGACCCGCCCTTCTGTTTTCCTTGGCACATCATGTCCTTTTGCTTTCACGTACGGCACTGTAAGATGTGGTCCTGAGAAAAATAGGGTTTATCTTAATTGATTCTAGCATATAGCATATTCCCTGTTGCCAGACTTATTTTTTGCGCGCAAGAACAATCTATCCGATAGAATGAGTTGTGGAGCATTGTCCTAGTCTGGTACTCCTATGCTATCTTGTTTATTTATCCCTAGAGCTCTGTAAACCAGTTTTTGTGACTTCTGAACCTCGTTTTTTTTCTGTGACAAAGGCTGGCCATGCCCTGCACACCAAGTTTCTGCATCATTTATCGGGGAAGATGGACGCGGACCAATGATTGGTTGGTTAGCCGTGTTATGAAGCATATGGTGGGTGCTGTTTGTATATTGGTGATGATGATAGTGGTACTCGAGGAAAAGGTGGCGCTGATGAAGCTTATCATAGGATGATGATCATCTGATGACCCTCATCCTAAGTGTGCGACAAGTGCCGGTTTTATAGTTGATCTATCGAGATGTTCCGTTCCGTATCTTTGGCAGGCAGTGTCTGTAGTCTCATAAACCGTGGTATCGTGTCCTTTTGGAAAATTGAGCCGACGAATCGTGTATGCACTCCAACATGCTCAAATCTGCCAATTTTGCATAAGTGCAGAGAAATAATTGTGTGTGTGTGCCCAAATAATAACTGAACTGAACTTGTTCCGGTGAATTTTCCACTCGATCTGGAATCCTGGACGCACGATGCTGCCAACCGGTGGTCGCCACGTCAAAGGTTCCTCCGTTTTGCTGCCTGGATAAGTTCGAAGGAAGCTGCGGTGCCGTAGAGGGCGCAAAGGATGCGGGTGGACGTGTGGATGCCGAGCTGTGAAAGCGACGCGCGGGCATTTTGGGGTCGTGTCTTTAACGGAGGTAGCAGTCGACTCGCTGTCTCGCCGTGGTGCTGGTGGTGGTAGTAGTAGGCTGATTGATGGAGATCTAGCCGACCGAAAGCGCAACGTGCGTACGAAGTGGCGGCGGCTCGCGGCGGTGTGGCGTTGCCTGCCTGCCTCCCCCGTGCGAAAACCCAAGTCGTACTTGTCTTCCTTGGCCGAATTCGAGGAGGCGAACTGGCGCCCCCGATCGAGGCAAACAAAGCTGTGGTAATGCAAGCAAAACGTGCGGTGCTGCCCAAAATGTTTGTTTTTTATATCGTGGGTGTTAGCTTTATGTTGCCAGGTGGTTTGGTCAGAGCTGGAAGGCGTGTTAACTTGCCTGCTCTTGCGATTCATGGATTTGGACATTTGGTCCGGCCATACTTATAGAGTAATGTGTTCGGTAGAAGTCGTTAGGCAGGATGTGATTGGTTGCCTGGCCAGTTTTGGGGCTCCCGGACAGGCCCAACAACGCATGGCCATGGAGAAAGTTACCCTCAATCGCACGAGTGACAACATAGAGGCACATTTGGTTGGCTGTCTGTAGTTCCCCGTTTTTGCTATGCGCAAACAAAATCGTCATATATGCACCCACAATGAGATGTGTTCACCACATTCAAAAGTGGTGAAGTTACCGGCACAAGCATACACATTCACAAGTGCACTATCATAACTAAAGTACTTAGCTAAATAGGTAACAACTAACATGGTACTTAAGTTCAACATACCGTGCAACTTGACTGCTACTTAAGCCAGGGGTATATGCCCCTCGCACAAAATAAGGGTTCGGACCACCTCCCAGCAAACTTCAACTACTACTTATAAATATGAGCAAGTCATTAGCAAAGACATGACAAGATCACATGCCATGGCGTGTAGAGATGAACACCCCCTCTGAGCTTTTGTGGAACCTGAGAAACTTCATCTTGAAATCATCCGATATCAGTGATACGTTGTAAACGTATCTATAATTTTTTATGTTCCATGCTTGTTTAGTATCCACTTTGTTATGCTTTGTCTACACTTTGAGGTATTTTTATACATTTTCTAGGACTAACTTATTAACAAGATGTCGCAGTGCTAGTTGCATGTTTTCTGCTGCTTTTGGTTTTAGAAAAGCTGGTAAGGAAATATTCTCGGAATTGGACGGGACAAAAGCCAAAGTCAATATTTCACCGAGGAGAACACATAGACCAAAGGGCGACCAGAGGGGCGCCACAGGGTGGCCACCCCACCCCCCCAAACGCGCGGGCCCACCCTGGAATCTCAACCCATATGATTTCTCATCATATATTCCAACCATGATTTCATTTTCCATCATTTCATAGTTTGTTTCATCCTTAAAACGGTACTTTGATTTTGAATGCAAGTGTTTGTAATTTTGAAAAGTAGTTTTCGAAAATATTTCAATGGACATGCAAGATTGAACTTTCCTCGTAACTACAATATAATGTAGTTCGAATGTTCTAGTTGATCCTAGACCTTGGGTTCTAAAAATCCAAATTTATGCAATATACTAAGCTCGTTTGGCAACCATCATTTCATTTCATTTGGTAGAAATGAAATGAAATGGCATTGGTGATATCATTTTATTTGGCAATTCCATAGAAATGACATATTACCAAAAAGAATTAAGGTTTGGCATGAAATAAAAACCATGAAATTTGCAAATGAATTCCATAACCAATTCTGTGGTAGCCAAGCAGGTTGATTCTTGGAATCACAAATGAATTCCTTGATTACAACCCCAAATGATGGGAGCCAAACGAGCTCTTAGAAGTTGTTTGTCACCCATGTATTCATTTCATTTGTACCACATGGAATGAATACATGGATTCATTTCATTTATATTGTGATTCCAAAACACATGCACATGATTGGCTGCCATGAGAATTTGGAAATGACTCTAGAATTCAAAATGGAATTTGAAAATGGCTGACATGGACTAGAATAAAAATGCACGCATCAGATGGTTGCCACAAGTATTTCTCATAACTTTTTGACCTCAGAACACAAATCAAAATACCAAAACATAGATTATCATCCACATATCATCCAAGTTCCAAAGTTCTAGTCCATGTTCCATTCCATAAAACATAGATGCATCAAAATAACAAATACAAGTTCTAGAGATTAAATAAGTTAAGCAAGATGCAAATGGTAGACTGTTACAACACAAAGGAAGATATAAATCATGTGTTTATTTTCTTGAGCGCCCACTTCTTCTTCATCCGTTCAGGCAGTGCCACCAAATACTTGAACTTGTGATCATCGGCAACAAGAACATCATATATTGCCAACTGCTGATCATCTTCTAGATCTGGTATGCCACCAAGAACAGCCTAGATTTCCTCAGGAGATGCTGGATTTGGTGGAGGCTCGGGAGAATCATCTTGAACACAACAGTGAAGTTTTCTTACCTATAACCAAGCATGGATGCAATTGAGTTATCTGATTGATACCTCTTCTTTGGACTATCTTCGTCAGCTTAAGTTGATGAATTAACATCTTTATTGTTGGCGATGGTGTTAGCATTCTCCTCCACCATTTCAGCTACCCCCATCACGGATCTAATGATGCCGGATAGACAAGATATCCTTCCCGAATGTCAAGACCCCGGATCCAAACCCCGAAGCCTGATCCTAAGATCGACCCCGCCGAGCCCGAACCTGTCAAACCCTCGGACCCCAATACCGCCAAGTCCCCAAGTGTGACCCCTTTTTCCGAGACCCTATTTTGATGAATATAATATATCTTGTTGCATAATTAAATCATCATGCTTGCATACATATTGTGGTTTGGGGGATTTTAGCCGATTCACCTCATAATTAAGTATGGAGACCATATACGAGCTATTCTAGTCTTATATTAGCTCCATTTAAATTTGTGTAGCGAACCGATGACATATTTTGCCTTGTTAAGACAACGTTTAAATTATGGGATATATAAACAACATGAACCATCTAACTAATTGTGGGGACCCCGATTCCGCTTAAATATTGCCTAATGGCATCGCATCTTTGCCATGTCATACATCATACATGCATTATGCCCGATATTCTGTCGTAGTATTAAATAGTGCATTCTGTGTTTCTTCTAGTGTTTTGCTTCTTCACGGATTAGGACGATGAGTTGATGCGAGTGTCGACCCGATCTTCGGATGAACCTTCGGCAGTGTTTTCTGAGGCGAGCATTCTCCCCCTTCTACCTATTTTACATTTATAGTCTTTACTTCCTCCTATTGATCCATTGCTATCTGTGTTGCGATGCTTTAGTTTCCGTACCAGTTATATCCCTTGCAGCCTATATTGCCATGGACACCTCCTATTACCTGTTATTTGGTAGATAGTCGGCCTTGCAAGTCGTAGTTGCTTGCGCAGGTGTTGCTTCACGCCGTCGTTGTTCCACAGTTGTTGGAAGGTTCTCATATGCTTTATGTTGGAGACGATCATGACTTTAAATACAATATGATATTAAAATGTTGGTAATAGATATAAATAATGCAGAGGCACCGGTGGAAAATAGATGTGATTTGGTTTTTAACCGCTCACTAGTGTCCCGTAGGACCCCGAGTACTTGATACATGTTCTTTGACTATCGCACTATCTGCATGTGGACCATGAATCACCTTAGCCAGAGTTTGAGTCATAACTTATTTCTTGGGGTCACAAACTAGTTTGGGGTTTTATTACTATCATGTACTTATGCCATGTTTACTGTATTATTTACTACTGTTGCTCGTGGAGAGCGTCTACTACTGTACTATTTAGGTAAGCAGAGTGTTTTCGCGGTTTTGACAAGCCCAGTCACACTTTCGTGTTCCCAGTCGTTTACAGCCGTTCACGCAAACCTCTGGGTCCGTCTCGAAGCCGGCCAACTTCGTAGTGGGTAGCTTAGTGGGGTGGTCCTCTTAAATATTTTATGAATCTTGTGATTACTTTGTCGTTATGCCTCGTTGGGTTTTCATTTGGTTTTTCCGAGGTTGATCGTGCGTGTCTTGCTCTTTGTGCCCCCTGCAGGGTAAATCTTTATGAAAGCCATGTCCACGGTTATGGACGACTTGGAGCACAGTATCTTGATCATAGACAACTATAACTAAAGTAGTGCTATAAATTTGACTTTGACATGTCTAGTAATCAGATTCACTATAATGGAATGAGTAAATAAAAGTGCCAACAACTGCTGGATTTGGGGTGTCTCGTGCTATTTGTATCTGACTAGTAAGTATTACAACTACAACAGAATGGTTAACTAAAACTGTCCACTGCTTATGATATCAGGATGACTCATGTTATCTATATCTGACTAGTAATTGCTGCAACTATAAAGGAATAAATAAAACCGCTAACTGTGTGAGTTTCTCGATTGACTTCCTCGTTTTTTCTCAAGGGGGAAATACCAGGATGGGTATGTTTGGTGTTAGTCTCTGGTTGGATCCGAATAGGTCTTTCTTATTGTAACACCCTCAGAATCGGACCTATGCAAGTTTTAGCGAATCCCGCCAAACCCGCATAGAAACGATTCAAAGGTGCCCACCAGGCACTTTCGTGCGGGTGGAAAACGAAGTAATAACATTACACAACAGTCCTCGATGGGACCCACAGAACAGATATATATAACAGCGACTCAATGAGCCAAGAGTACAGATATACAGAACAAAGATCCAAATCACCTTGAAATGATAGAACGTCCGACTACGGACAAGATGCAAATGGGGCTAAGAGCCCTGAAGAATAACCAATGGCGTCCATAACCCTGCCCAGGCCAAGCCGGAAGGGTAACCCTGCTAACGACGTCGATCTCAAACCTGCTTAAACAAAAGGGGTGCCGACAAAGGGCAAAGGAAAAAGAGGAGCGTCAGTACTGAGGCCAGTACACGGCGAGACTAGAATTCGGCGGTCCTCGCCTACATAGGTATGGTGGACTAAGCGGCAGCGACAGCATGCACTAAACAACCTATAGAGACTCGATACAACTGGCGGTTATCAGAGAGGGATAAGAATGACCTACTCGGATCCAACCTGAAGCTAACATCAAGAAAACCCATCCTGGCGTTTCCCCCTCGAGACCAAACGAGGAAGTCAACCGAGGAACTCACACAGTTGGCAGTTTTATTTATTCGGTTATCGTTGCAGCAGTTACTAGTCAGATTTGGGTAATCATCCTGATAAAATAAGCAGTGGGCACTTTTAGTTAATCATTCCGTTGTAGTTGCAACAATTACTAATCCGATACAATGAGCATGAGATAACCCAAAAACCCAGCAGTTGTTGGTACTTTTATTCAGCCATTCCGTTGTAGTTGCCATAATTACTAGTCAGGTACAATGGTCGCAAGCGACACTCCAAACAAGCAATTGTGGGCAGTATTATTTAGCCATTCCATTATAGTGAAGCTGATTACTAGTCATTATAAAGTCAAATTTATAGCGATAAACTTTAGTTATGCTTGTCTATGGTCGAGATACTGTGCTCCAAGTCGTCCATAACCGCGGACACGGCTTTCAGAAAGTTTTACCCGGCCGGGGTGCACCAATAGCAACACACACTCGATCAACCTCGAAAAAACCAAATCAAAACCCAACGAGGCCTTCACGACAAAGCAATCACAGGATTCAGAAATATTTCAGGGGGCCACCCCATTAAGCTACCCGCAACGAAGTAAGCAAGCTCCGAGACGGACTCAAGGTTTGGGTATACGGCTGTGAACGACTAGGAACCCAAAACTGGGCTTGTCGACACCGCGGAATCGTGTCCCGATCCAAAACAGTACATGTGCTATCTGTCGCACAATCGTAAATAAAGCAGTAGCATGGCATAAGTACAGGATAGTAAATAAAACCTCAAACTAGTTTGTGGCCCCAAGAAATAAGACTGAATCAAGCTCTGGCTCAGGGGGGTCCCATATACCTCCCGGATGTGGATAGCGCGATAAATCAAGGAACATGTATCAAGTACTCGGGGTCCTACGGGACACAAGTGGGCGTTCGGAAACCAAATATTTTATATCACCCACCGATGCCTCTGCTTATTTCAATTTTAGTTGTTAAACAGGAATTAAAGTGAACGATAAGTAAAACCATGATCATATCCAACATCAACATGCGGCAAGGCTCCAACAACTGTGGCACTTGACGACACGCAACAGCACTTGAGCAAGCGACTACGACGCGCAAGTCCAACTATCTACCAAACAACAGGTAATAGGATGTGTCCAAGGCAATATAAGGCTGCAAGTAATATCAGGGGTACGGAAACTATAGCATCGCAACACAGATAGCAATAGATCAACAGGAGGGAATAAATACTATAAAAGTAAGATAGGTAGAAAGGGGGAGATGCTCGCCTGAAAACATTGTCGAAGGTTCAACCGAAGATCGGGTCGGCACTCGCATCAACTCAACGGCCTTATCCGCGAAGAAGCAAATCGCTAGAATAAACACCGGATGCACTATTTAATACAACGGCAGAAGATCGGCATGATGCATGTATGATGTATGACATGGCAAAGGTGCGATGCAATTAGGTCATATTAAGCGGAACCGGGGTTCCGACAGATAATTAAATGGTTCATGTTATTTAGATACCCCGCAATTTAAATGTTGTTTAACAAGGCAGAATATATCACCGGTTCGCTACACAAATTTCAATGAGGCCAATATAAGACTAGATTTGCCCGCATATGGGCCCCATATTTAATTATAAGGTGAATCGGCATAAGGCCCCCAAACCACAGGCAATATGCATGCATGAACAATTAATATGCAACAAGTTGTATTGTATTATAAAATAGGGTTTTCGGGAAGGGGTTCACACATTAGGGTTCGGCGATCTTGGGGTTCCGGGGTTCGGGGTCGGTCTCGGGGTCCGGATCTGGGGTTCGGTGTCGGGGGCGCATCGGGCTCGCCCTGGTCGGTGTCGTACTTATCGTCGCGAAGATCTTGTCGGTCCGCGTACCGGAAAGTAGTACTTGTCGCACATGTGGTCTTCGGATCGGGCTCCGGGATCGGTCTTCGGACCTCAACATGGCCGGTCTTGGTGACGATCTTGTCCGATGGGGATCTTGGTTCAACATCGTCGCGGTCTTCGGGTACGAGGGTTAGACCTTGGCGTCCGAGGGAAGTTCATGTCGTTCTGCGACGGTACGGTCTTCGGGTCCGAGTGTGAGACCTTGTCGCATCCGCGGTCGTCGGGTCGTGCCGACGGTCTTGTCGTCTCACGGCAGCGATCTTGGAGTCCGGGGTCTTGGCGCCTGCGGACGTCGGGATCGGGGCCTTGGCGTCCCTGTCGGAGTACTCAGGTGTCATTGCCGGACTTGGATCGGGTGGCTCTCCAACTGAGAAATGCCTCGCGGTTTTAGCTGGGGATGATGGATGCAGCGACCATGGCACGGTGCAGGGCTCGAGGTCGGCCCGGCGCGGCATGGGGCGACACTGGGAGTTACCGAACGGGAGGCGCGGCCAGGGCGGCGCGCAGGGGCTCCTGCGAGAAGGGGACCGGAGGCGAGCAGGCTAGGCGGTGGTGGGTTGAGGAGGGGGCGGTAGACGCGCGTGCTGCAGGCCACTCGGGAAGGCCATGGCGGCGCTTGGCGGGCCGGCGGCGCTCGCGGGGCTCGGGGCGCGCGAGAGAGGCGGCGAGCGGCGCCGAAGGGGAGGAGCTGGGCGCGGTGGAGGTCGCCGGCGGCGAGGCGAGATGGAGGAGCGCGGGGCAGACGGGCGTTGCAGGGAGGAGGGGTCGGCCGGAGAGGGGCCGCGGGCGGCGGCGCTCGCGCAGGAGGGGGCGGCGGCCGGAGGTGCCGCTGCAGAGGGAACGGGGCGCGCGCCGGGGAGAGGGTGGGGGCGGCCGGGCCGAACGGCGCAGGTGGCGGATGGAGGAGGCGCGCGTGGGGGAGGTGCCGAGGGAGGCGGCGGCGAAGCGGGAGCCGCGGCGGCGGAGCGGTCGCTGAGGCGGGCGGCGACGAGGGTGGAGGAGGAGGCGGGCCGACGAGGATGCGGGGAGCGGCGAGCTTGAGAGGGGGAGGCTGGGGAAGCTCCGGCGAGGCTAGGGGGGAGAGGCCGCGGAGCAGAGGAGGGAGGAGGGGAGCGGCGATGCCGGAGCGGAAGAAGGCGGGGCGAGAGGAGGGACGAGCGGAGGAAGAGGACGGGGTAGGGGAGCATGTGCAGGGAGAGGGGGACGCGTGGGGGTGGGGCCATGGCAGGTGGGGTCGGGGTGTGGGGTTGCAGGGGGTGGGGGTCAGACGGGCCAGGGTGGCGGATGGGGTTGGCGTGTGTTGCATGTGTGTGTCGGTGTGTGGCCTGTGTGGGGGAGCTGGTGGGTCCCAGTGGAGAGAGGGGGAGAGAGAGAGAGGGAGGGGAGAGGGGCTGGCTGAGATGGCAGAGTTTGATAGGTTGGGGGATAGGGAGAGGGTGAGGTGGCAGCAGGTTATTGGTGGGGGTGAGGTGGAGGGGGTGTGTGGGTAGATAGGTGGGTAGCTGTAGGATTTTAGGTGGACCGATTTTAGGTTCTGGGGGTGGTCGTTCGGGTCGGTTCGGCCCGTTCGACTGCCCCCACTAAAAATAATTTAACATTTTATTTAATTTGCAATACATTTTTGTAACTAGTTTTTAGACAAACAAAATACCCGAAAGCAGCCGGGGGTTTAATTTGAAATAGAAGGAGGGCTAGTTTCAGAAAACCATAGACTTTCGCAAATAGTTTTAGGAAAAATAATATGCATGATGATGCCGATGCTCAAATGCAATGTGGCATGATGACATGAGCATGCGGTCATGACGATGCAATGCACAAAAACAACGCGATTTTCTAGTAATGGTTTTTGCGGGATGCCACACTTATCCCTCTCTGATAGCCGCCAGTTGTATCGAGTCTCTATAGGTTGTTTAGTGCATTATACGCTGTCGCTTCAGCCCACCATACCTATGTAGGCGAGAGCCGCGAATTCTAAGCCTCGTCGTGTATTGGTATCAGTACCGACCGCTCTATTTTTCCTTTTCCCTTAGACGACATCCCTTTTGTTTAGCAGGTTTGAGATCGACGTTGTTAGCAGGGCTACCCTTCCGGTTTGGCCTGGGTAGGGATATGGACGCCATTGGTTATTCTTCAGGGCTCTTAGCCCCATTTGATTCTTATCCGTACTCGGATATGTTATATGTTGATCCAAATTCTACAAAGTATAGGCCAACTTTTGACGAGTGGAGCGAGGCCCGTCGCCGGAGGCTTGGGATGAGTTGGAATGAGTTGATCCAAATTCTACAAAGTACGGTACGGATCATCGAAGACCTAGGTTTCCACCGATATATAAACCCCTTGTAAGCCACCGATTGGGATGAGTTGCATCTGTGAAATCCCGGCGTTTGTAAACACTCCCCGATATACTGAAGTTTTGCTGTCTGGTGATACGTCCAATTTGCATCACCACTCTATATCATAATTTGCCTCTATTCATTGATATATTTCATATTAAGAGGTGTTACTTATGTCTTTTCATATGTTTTTGCATGTTGGATGATTCTTGGAGGATGGACTACCGGAGTCAGGATTCTGATGGAAAAAGAGGTGTTTCGATGCAATTTCGCAAAGATCAGAAAAATACCAGAAAATTTACGGAAAATAATATTTTTCGGAAGACGAAGGAAGCCAGAAGGGGAGGAGGAGATGGGACAGAGGGGGCCTACACCCCCAGGCGCGGGCCACCCCTAGGCCGCCCTCTCACCTATATCTTCTCCTTGAAACCCTAAGACACAAAAGAGTGACCATAGAAAGATTCTGCCACCTCTGCGGGGTGGAAAACACCGAGAGAGAAAGAGCTCTCCGGAAGACAGTTTTCTGCCGGGGAAATTCCTTCCCGGAGAGGGGAGATCGTCGCCGTCAACACCGTCATCAAGCTAGACTTCATCGGGATCATCATCATCATCCAGACCATCATCTCCACCAGCACCATCATCACCACTCCATCCCGCTGTAACAATTGTGTTGAATACTTGCATAGTTCTTAGGGGAAACTTTCCTAGTGTTGATTACTATTGTAGTTGATGCTTGTGAGTGGAACCATTGGATTATTGTTTATGTTCAGATTGTTATTCATCACCATATCATCTTTGATCTTGATCCATATGATGTCTTGTGAGTAGTTCGTTTAGTTATTGAGGACATGGAGAAGTCATGTTGTTAGTAGTGGATTTGTATTGAGATATTATTCAATGGTTTAGTATTTAAGTTGTGGTGTTATTCTTCTAGTGGTGTCATGTGAACGTCGACTACATGATACTTCACCTTTTATGGGCCTAGGGGAATGCATTGTGTATTTGGCTACTAATTGTGGGGTTGTCGGAGTGACAGAAACCTGAACCCCCGTTAGGACACCATTGCATAAGGGAGCGTAGGATCTCAGAGTTTAAGACTGTGGTTAGGTTTATATCTTAATTGTTTTCCTGTAGTTGCATATGCTTGCAGGGGGTTTAATCACAAGTATGTATTAGTCCAAGTAAGGTTGGTACATTAGCACAGATTCACCCACACAACACATACAACAACAAAGAAGACTACTCAGCTATTTGAAGCAAAAGCACTTGAAAAAATTCCCATGTGTCCTCGAGAACGTTTGGTCCTTATAAGTATTTCCACCGGCTTGTCCTTTGCTAAGAAAGGATTGGGCCACTTGATGCGTTTGTTCGTTGTCTTTATTACTTGCACTTTGTTTCTTTGCTTTATCAGAAAATCCCTAAAAATCTGTGTGCTAAGTATTAACAGAGATTTCCTGCTCCATACCACTAGTCAACACCTTCTGCTCCTCGTTGGGATCGACACCCCTATAGTTGTGGGTCATCAAGACTATTTTCTGGCGCCGTTGCCGGGGAGTGAAGCGCTATTGAAGAGTGGAACTGGTAAATGAAACTTCTACTGTGAGTATTGCTTTTTATTTATGTTTTTTACTTTGTTTCCAATATGGATAACCCACTTGGTTTTCTGTTTGGGAAAACTACTATCACTGTTAGGGTAGTAGATGAACCACCACCTGTCGAGATAGATCCTTTTAAGATACTTACAAGTATAGTTGATCGTGTTATGGATAATTATTATTTAGGGGATGGAACTGTCCACCCTAGAGATCATTTGCTTTTTATCCATGAATTATGCGGGTTGTTTAAGTGTGCAGGTATCACAACTGGATAGGTGAAGAAGAAGTTACTCTCTATATCCTTGAAAGGGAGAGCTGAAGAATGGGCAATCCATGGAATGGGAGGAAATAGTACCTCTCTTTTATTCTAAATTTTATCCACCCAGTGAAATTCATAAGGATAGAAATCTGATATATAAATTTTGGCCTCGTGATGGAGAGAGTACAGCTCAAGCTTAGGGGAGACTGAAGCTACTAATGCTTAAATGTCCTATTCATGAACTCCCTAACAATATTATTATCAATAACTTTTATGCTAGGCTTTCTCTTCATGATAAAGATTTAGTAGATGCTTCTTGTGCTAGATCATTCACACGTATGAAGGAAGAAGCTAAATGGGATCTCCTAGACCGTATTCAAGAGAACACTGAAGCTTGGGAGAATGACAAAGGAAGGAAGTTAGGTATAAAACTATGATTATGAATGCATTAAATCCTTTATGGGAACTGATGACTTCCGTGATATTAGTAATGAGTTTGGTCTTGACTCCCAAAGTATTTCCAATTGTTTTAAAGCCTTTGCCTCTTACATAGAAATTCCCCAAAATAAGTGGAATAAGTACCATGCACCTTATAAAGATGTTGTTAGTCATGTTCCTGTTAGAAGCACTGAAGTTTGTACTACTAATCATATTATGCCTGAACCTTATGTTGAGAAAATACCTTTCCCAACTAAGGTAAAGGAGTATTCTATGATGATTAGTGCGAATAACAAAGGTACAAAGAAAACTATGGAACCTGATGAGCAAATGAACATTGAATCCGTGGTAGCTATTGTGAAAGATCTTGTCACTAAAAATATAGAGGATGAGCACATTATCTTCTGTGAAGATGCTTCTAATATTGTCTCCCATCCTAGAAAATCTAGAAAAGCTAGTGTCCCTGTGCTTTCAGTTAAAATTGGTGATCATTGCTACTATGGTTTATGTGATATTGGTGCTAGTTCTAGTGCTATTCCTTATGAGCTTTACATGGAAATTATGCATGAAATTGGTCCTTGTGAGCTTTAGGACATTTATGTGGTTATTCACCTTGATAATAAGGAAACCATTTGCCCCATTGGTATTGTAAGATATGTGGAGGTTCTCTGCGGCAAGATTAAGTATCCTGCTGATTTTCTAGTGCTTAATTCAGCAGCTAGTAAAACTTGTCCTATCATTTTTGGAAGACCTTTCTTGAACATTTGTGGAGCTATTATATATTGTAAGAAGGAGAGAGTTTTAACTAAGTTTGATGGAGATTCTTATGAGTTTAACTTTTCCAAATTTGCTAAAGCTCCTTGTGAAAATAGCTTGCCTAATGAAGATTTCAGGATGGAACAACTTGCTTCTATTGATCCAGTTTATGACCTTGGACCTCTTTTTGATGGCTGTAAGTATGCTCATTCTGATGATATAATTACTTTCTGTGACAGTTATATTGTCAACTTTATTCAAGGTGCTACTAAAAGTTATTATGAGAGAGGGAAACATGGTTTTATGCATCTCAATAATATTAAGTTTCCCTGTTTTATGTTCAAAGCTTTGGAGTTGCATTTGTTTTGTGTTCCTATGCTGGTGGCTTTTTGTTTCAACAATTTGTTTTCTCATGATACCCCCATGCATAGGAAGTGGGTTAGACTCAAATGTGTTAGTTATTTGCTTCTTGATGCTCTCTTTCACTTCAGATATTTATCTCCTATGTGAGCATCTTTGAAACTTTCAAGCCTAACTTAAAGGCATTAAAGAAAAATACTTCTTGGGAGATAACCCAATAGTTTGGTCGAGTCTTGGAAGTTATTACCTCAGTAATAACCGCTCCTTATCCTTTTGTTTTGGTTTTTGTGTCAAGTTCAACTACTTTTGGGAAGTAGAGGAGTTGTGAAAAGTGGCTGTCCTGGGACATATTTTTGTGCTGCATTGTGAAAATTCGTGAAGGAGCTCAGTACTTCGGATGGAGCTGTATTTTATGTGCTTGTTCTCCAAGTTGTTACCAAACTTTTATTAGTTTTGCACTTTTTGATTTGAGCAACAGAAGGTTTTTGAAAAAAAATCAATCTTTACCTGCTGGTCTGTTTTGACAGATTTCTGCCATCATTTGCATTTGCCTCTTTTATTGATTCCCTTCAGACTCTTTTGGGTTTTTGGAAAGGAGTTGCTACAATAGCGTTTGTTTTGACGGATTTCAGTTGAAGTGTGAACCTAAAGGTTTATTGTTTTTTGCTTACACTAATGTTGCCATTGAGGTTTGTGTAATGCCTTGTGAGAACAGGAATTTCTAGGAGAAGGAGAAAAGGAATCTGCAGAGTTCGTTTTTGAATAGGTAAAAGTGGTGAAAACAGAAGGTTCGTGAAAACCCTATCTTTTTATATTTTTGATGTTTTTAATACATACGGAAGGTTACGATACGAAACAGAGGAGGAAACGGAGGCCAGGGTGGCCACACCCACCCCAGGCGCAGGCCCCAGCTGGCCGCGCCTAGAGGGGGCGTGATCCCCCCGAGCTCCGTCTCCGCCTCGGTTTCGCACCAGTGCCTTCCTTATGCTTTGAAACTTCGTAATATATAACCCCACAGATCCCCCGAGGTTCGTATATCGTGTTCTCGTCGTGTTTTCATTTCGATCTGTTTCTATCAGGAAATCCTCTCAAGTTTAGAGCACCATGGTCTCCTCCAACGACAAAGACAAGAAGCCCGAGGAATATGATCCTCAAAACCCCAAGGAGGAGGAGGTCTTGGTTGGGGATGAAGAAGACATGGAGGAGGACGAGCATCCGGACACCCGCGCTACCGTCGCAAGCATTGGAGTGATGGCAAACCCTACCAAGCTCAGGAGGACAGCACAGATGTCTACAGGAGGGAAAACTCCGCGTCATATCCTCGCTCCACAGTCACCTCCTCCACATACCAAGAATCCCTTACATACTCTTATACATGAGCAACAATACCAACATGCGCCTAAAGGGAACTTGCCCTTGGTTTGGGATCTGCCTCGCTCTAACCATGCAGGGAAGGAACACACTAAGAAGGAAGAGTGGGGAAAGAATAGCAAGGACTGGGACTCTCAGTCCGATATGATCATGAACCGCATTGAGCAAATATCGGAGTTGATTCGTACTCTGACCTTCGAGATTGAGGATTTGAGGAAACTGATTGAGGAGCTTATCAAGAGAACACCACCACCACCGAAGGAGTAATTCGTCATCAAGTTTGGCATCCCCTTGGCTTGTTCCAAGCTTGGGGGAGTGCCGCGGTATCACATCATTATCTTTTAACTTTTTAGTAGATTCATATCTTTGGTAGAGAAGTTATCTTATAGGTTGGTTTGCATTGTGGAAGTATCTCTCCTTTAGTTGATTATCTATGTATCCCTTGGTGTGAGTGCCTTTATGGAATATTAATGAGAAGGTTCATCTTTTACTTTTTGCACTTCTTATTTTAGTTTGCAATCTCTATTATATGATTGATCTTGTTGATCAGTATTGGCATCTCTTTGGGAGCATCAAGTAAATCTAAATTGGTTTTGGCAAACCGAGCTCTGGTCAGTAGCAACACTTTTTGAGATTTGAAAGGAAAACAGAAAAAGCTTACAGGTATTTTGTATCATTTATTTTCTTTCTTGATTGGCTCATAAGCTTAGTATTCTTTATTTAAGATCTTTTGTGTCTTCAAGGAATTTTGCATGTTTGGCTTTATCACTTGTAGGTTTGCTTGTTTCCTTCAACTCTTTTGCTTGCTACCCAGCCTTGCTAGCCAAAAACCTGTTTTGAGAAGGCATACTTCTCATGCATCCAACCCCTTTGAACCAAACCTGTGCCATTTGTGTCCACCATATCTGCCTATTAGCACTATTTCAAGCAAATTCTCAAGCTTCATCTATCTTTCGAATTGAAAATTATTTTTTTATGTGAAAACTAGTTAGTAAAGCTCTCACAAACTTGATGGCACACCCTATTTTCTTGCCCCTAATAAACTTGAACCATTGTGTCATCGAAGTTGTATATGCTTGCATCTATACGTTGGGATTAGCAGAACCGTGTTGTCATGGGGAATGCTTTCAACACCTATGGATACATATCCAGTTGATATCATGCTCTTTTGTTTATGGATGTCGTCGGTGTGAAATAAAGGGGGAGATTGTAAGTCCATGGAGTTATGTATGTGTGCTAGAGAAACGCCTGGGCCGCTAGCCTAAGCCATGCCTAATCACGGTGGAAACTTGCAGCATAACCATAGTGAGAAATAAGTGAAGCATCCTCAATAAAAACCTATGAAAATAGCAAATAAAAAGATCACTGAGACGCTCACAGTCTGCTTGACTTGTCATTTTGATTATGGGATAGGTCCTATATCATGTGCAAGGCGTACCCCGTTGGCGGTTCTTTATAATACACATGTACTTACAATGACAAGAACTTACTGGTAACTAACGTTGAGTAGCATGAGGAGCGGCCCCCGTACTCAAGGGACATGATATTGCCAACTTATATTTCGTCAAGCATATAATCCATCTTTGTTCACTTTAACCTTAATCACCTAAAGATGCTTATGATAGGGGCAATGAGAGCTCAAAGCTAGTAAGTACCATAATCTTTTGAAAGCTCTTTATGACTTGAAATCCCTGCTTCCCTCTATGAAGAGCCTTTCTCCTATTTCTAAGTTGAGTCAGTAAACCTACTTCCTATCTACCTCCAGCAAGCATTTGAGTTGTTGTGTTTCAAGCATTCATATGATGATTTATTCAATCATGTTCTTTATCTTCCTTGTTTGCACAAGACTCTTATCTATTGAGTATTACTTTGAAAGCCTTCATTGTGAAAAAACTTTTATGTTTGAGAAAAGAGTACTCTTGTTGTGAAACTTCTACAAAAGCTTTATTTGTGAAACTGTTTGCCAGCTGTTCCCTGACCAGGAACAAAGTTTGCCAATTCCAATTATGATTTATCTGTATACATCTCTATTGTGACTCCTGTACTTGTTGCAAGCTAAGTTATATAATGGTGAGTTGCTTTCTTCTATGAGTTGTGTAATGGTAAGTGTGATGCTTCTTGTCCGTATTCTTTTATCGACACTTCACTCCATAAACCTGTGGACATGTTTACTGAGCTTAGTTTTCGCTTGGGGACAAGCGAAGGTCTAATCTTGGGGGAGTTGATACGTCCAATTTGCATCACCATTCTATATCATAATTTGCCTCTATTCATTGATATATTTCATATTAAGAGGTGTTACTTATGTCTTTTCATCTGTTTTTGCATGTTGGATGATTCTTGGAGGATGGACTGCCCGAGTCAGGATTCTGATGGATAAAGAGGTGTTTCAATGCAATTTCGCGAAGATCGTAAAAATACCAGAAAAATTATGGAAAATAATATTTTACCAGAATACGAAGGAAGCAATACGGGGAGGCGGAGATGGGCCACAGGGGCCCACACCCCCCAGGCGCGGGCCACCCCTGGGCCGCGCCTACAGGGGGTGTGGCCCACCTGGCCGGCTTTCGGCTCTGCCCTCTCGCCTATATCTTCTTCTCGAAATCCTAAGACACGGAAGAGCAACCACAAAAAGATTTCACCGCCTTTGCGGGACGGAAAACACCGAGAGAGAAAGAGCTCTCCGGCAGACAGATTTCTGTCGGGGAAATTCCTTCCCAGAGAGGGGAGATCATCACCGCAACACCATCATCAAGCTAGACTTCATCGGGATCATCATCATCCACTCCATCATCTCCACCAACACCATCATCACCACTCCATCCCGATGTAGCAATTGTGTGAATAGTTGCATAGTTCTTAGGGGAAACTTTCCCGGTGTTGATTACTATTGTAGTTGATGCTTGTGAGTGGAACCATTGGATTATTGTTTATGTTCAGATTGTTATTCATCACCATATCATCTTTGATCTTGATCCATATGATGTCTTGTGAGTATTTCGTTTAGTTCTTGAGGACATGGGAGAAGTCATGTTGTTAGTACTGGATTTGTGTTGAGATATTATTCAATGGTTTAGTATTTAAGTTGTGGTGCTATTCTTATAGTGGTGTCATGTGAATGTCGACTACATGATACTTCACCATTTATGGGCCTAGGGGAATGCATTGTGTATTTGGCTACTAATTGTGGGGTTGTCAGAGTGACAGAAACCTGAACCCCCATTAGGACACCATTGCATAAGGGAGCGTAGGATCTCAGAGTTTAAGGCCGTGGTTAGGTTTATATCTTAATTGTTTTCCTATAGTTACGGATGCTTGCAGGGGGTTTAATCACAAGTATATATTAGCCCAAGTAAGGTTGGTACATTAGCACAGGTTCACCCACACAACACTTACAACACCAAAGAAGACTACTCAGCTATTTGAAGTGAAAGCACTTGACAGAATTCCCATGTGTCCTCGAGAACATTTGGTCCTTATAAGTATTTCCACCGGCTTATCCTTTGCTAATAAAGGATTGGGCCAATTGTTGTTTTTGTTCGTTGTCTTTATTACTTGCACTTTGTTTCTTTTCTTTATCAGAAAAGCCCTAAAAATCCGTTTGCTAAGTATTTACAGAGATTTCCTGCTCCATACCACTAGTCAACACCTTCTGCTCCTCGTTGGGATCGACACTCCTATTTATCGAAAGTACTATGATACACCCCCTATACTTGTGGGTCATCAGCTGGCGCCCGTGGTTTTTTCCTCTCTTTGTTGGAGAGGTTTTTCCATGTTAAATTTGTGTCCCCTTGCTGTGATTTTGCTTTCGTTCTTCATTATTTACTTGTCACAATTATAACATGTGGTATTAGAGCGCCAGGTTCCAATCTAGGGTTTGCTACATGTCATCATTGAAGTTCGATCTACCACAACTGGACTACACCACAAGATTCTCCTTGTGGCAGGTGAAGATGCGGGCGATTCTCGCCCAAACTTCTGATCTGGATGAAGCGCTATATGGATTCGGCGAAAATGATGCTAAGACCTGGTCCGCCAAAGAGAAGTGGAAGGACCGTAAGCCTTTGTCTTTGATTCAACTTCATTTGTCCAATAATATTTTGTAGGAAGTACTGGAGGTGAAATCTGCTGCTGCCATGTGGGCAAAATTGTAAATGATATGTGTGTCCAAGGATCTAACCAGAAAGATGAACATGAAGATGAAGTTGTTCTCGCATAGGCTGCAAGAAGGTGGATCAGTAATGAATCACATATCTGTTTTTAAAGAGATTGTTTGAGACTTGCAGTCTATGAAGGTAAAATATGATGAGGAGGATTTAGCTCTTCTACTCTTATGCTCATTGCCTAGTTCCTATACACACTTTCGTGATACAATATTGTTGAGCCATGATGAACTAACCCTTGCCGAAGTACATGATGCCCTCAAACAAAAGGAAAATATGAAAATTATGGTAGGTGTAGATGGGACGTCATCCAAGGCCGAGGCTCTGCAGGTTCGTGGCAGGACCGAGCAGAGGAATAATAACTATGGCAACATAGATAAGATAAAGGACGGTAGAAGTCGTTCAAAGTCCAAGGGAAAAGATAAATTCTGCAGGTATTGTAAGAAATCTAATCACGTTATTGATGATTGTTGGAAGTTGTAGAATAAGGAGAAAAGGAACGGAAGTTACTAATTGAAAGATAGGTCTAAAGGTAATGGTAAGGCCGTTGTTGTTTCTGATAGTTCTGATGGTGAATGCTTAGCTGTTTTTGCTGCTTGTGCTTCTCGTGATGATGAATGGATACTTGATACTGCATGTTCATTTCATATTTGCTGTAACAAAGATTGGTTCAGTTCATATGAGTCTGTGTAGACTGGAGATTTTGTGCGTGTGGGGAATGATAACACATGCCATATTGTTGGTGTTGGATCTGTTAAGATCAGAACACATGATGGCGTGACACGCACGTTGAGTGAGGTGAAGCACATACTAAGCATGGCCAGAAATTTGATCTCCCTGAGTACCATGAATGTTTATGGATACAAGTATGCCGGAGGGCATAGAGTTCTGAAGGTATGAAAAGGTTCTCTTATTCACATGATAGGTGATATGAATTCTGCTAATTATATGTTCTGAGAGGTAGCACTTTGCCTAGTATTGCTGTTGTTGTTACTTCTAATGATTCTGATGATTGTGGTAAAACACATTTGTGGCATATGCGTCTTGGGCATATGAGCGAACAAGGCATGGTAGAGTTGGTCAAGAGAGAGTTGATTGATGGTTGCAACTTGAGTAAGTTTGAGTTCTATGAGCACTGCATTTTTTGTAAGCATAAAAGAGTTAAATTCAATGCTTTCGTTTATACCACCAAAGGCATATTAGATTATGTGCATGCTGATGTATGGGGTCCATCCTGTAAGACTTCAATTGGTGGTGCTAATTACAAGCTTACTATTATTGATGACTACTCAAGAAAAGTGTGGCCTTATTTTCTGAAGCATAAATATGATGTTTTTAAGAAGTGAAAATTTATGGTTGAAAAAAAAACTGAGAAGAAGGTAAAGGTACTACGTACTAAAAATGGTATAGAATTCTGTTCTAATAAGTTTGACGAGTTTTGTAGTAACGATGGCATGATTAGGCATCACACCATCTCCTATACTCCTCAATAGAATGGCATGGCTGAGCGCATGAACAGGACCATCATATTGAGGGCTCATTGTATGTTGTCTAATGCAGGTATGCATATGCGTTTCTGGGCTAAAGCATCCAACACGGTGTGTTACCTCATCAACAGTTCACCTTCTATTCCACTTGAAAAGAAAACTCCCATTGAGGTATGGTCGGGTTCGCCTGCTGATTATTCACAGTTGAGAGTTTTTGGCTGCACTGCATATGCTCACGTTAATAATGGAAAGTTAGAGTCTAGGGCTGTTGAGTGCATATTCCTTGGTTATGGTTCATGAGTTAAATCATATAAACTACGGAATCCTGAAACTAAAAATATTTTGCTAAGTAGAACGTTGTTTTCAATGAGTCCGTTATGTATGATAGCTTGCCATCAGATACCTCTCTTGTTGCTATTGGATAGGAGGTAGTTAGTGTGCAGGTGGAGAACCTGCAGAAAACTGTTTATAATGATGCTATCGTTGAAGATACACATGAGGAAAATATTGATGATATTGTTGTTCAGCACTCACCTACTGTTTTGCAGTAGCCACATGAGTCCATTGCTGATAGACCAAGGCATAACTGTGGTCCGCATCCTCGTTTAATTGAAGAGTGTAATCTTGTTCATTATGCTTTGAGTTGTGCTGAACAGGTGGAGAACGATACCGAACCTGCTACATATAATGAAGCCATTGCATCCGTTGACTGCGAGAAGTGGGTTTCTGCTATGCAAGAAGAGATGCAGTCGCTTGAGAAAAATGGCACATGGGATGTTGTGCGCTTGCCCAAACAAAAGAAGGCGGTCCGCTACAAGTGGATCTTCAAGCAAAAGGAAGGCTTGTCTCCTAAAGAGCCTTCAAGGTACAAGGCAAGGTTAGTAGCAAAAGGGTTCAACCAGATTCCAGGTATTGATTACAATGATGTGTTCTCCCCAGTTTTAAAGCATAGTTCCATTCGCACTTTCTTTAGTATTGTGGCTATGCGTAATCTTGAGCTTGAGCAGTTAGATGTCAAGACTGCTTTTCTGCATGGAGAGCTTGATGAGGAAATATACATGGACCAACCAGAAGGGTTCATAGTGCCTGGTAAAGAGGATTTTGTGTGCAAAATAAAGAAGTCTCTTTATGGCTTAAAGCAATCTCCAAGACAGTGGTATAAAAGGTTTGATTCATTTATGATCTCACATGGCTTTGAGAGGTCTAAATATGATAGTTGTGTTTATATTAAGTTTGTTGATGGATCACCTATATACTTGCTGCTATATGTTGATGATATGTTAATTGATGCCAAAAGCATGAAAGAAATCACTAATTTGAAGGCACACCTAAGTAGTGAGTTTGAGATTAAGGATCTTGGAGCTGCTAAGAAGATCTTAGGTATGGATATTACCCGAGATAGAAAATCTGGTTTGTTGTTTCTTAGTTAGCAAAGTTACATTAGGAAAGTTCTTCATCGTTTTAATATGGATGGTGCCAAGTTAGTTAGTACTCCTATTGCTCCTCGTTTTAATTTGTCAGTTTTTCAATGTCCTACTACTAATGAAGAGTTTGAGTACATGCCAAAGGTGCCATATTCTAGTGTTGTTGACATGGTTATACCCCACGGGTACACAACATCAGCATACCTAGTCCAGCCCAAGAAAGGCCCACTACAAGATACGCGGCCTGCGGAGGTTTCGGGTGGCCCAAGCCCATGACGCCTTCGGATGCTTGGAGAACAAGACTAGAGTAGATAGAATTTCAAAGGGGCAAACCCTAATCTGTAAACGACTCGACCTATGCCCGGGACCTTCTTATCTATATAAAGGCTAGGAGGGCGCGGCGAGGAGGATCTCCTCAACTCACCTCATACACACCTCACGCCAGATTGCATTTGCGCACCCCTGTAACTTTCGGTTCCGCCGTAATCAAGAGCAGACAAGCAGGAGTAGGGTTTTCCCTCTGGGGCCTGAACCTGGGTAAACCTCGTGTCCCCGTGTTGCTTGTTTGCTATCTGTTCCGCGATCTCCAGAATCCCCATCTTCTCCAAAACCCAAGTCCATAACAATAGGCATTAACGAGATTAAACCTCGTTAATTGGCGTCGTCTGTGGGAATTGGGGGCGCTTTCGACTTCACCACCCACTCGCCAGCCACCATGAAGGATTTCGAGCCCGTATGCGACGGGCTCGAGATTCTGTTCGGGAGCTTATGCTTCCAGGTAGGGCATATTGGCACTCTCCGCCTCCCAGAGCGGGTGCCACCACCATCCATCAGGCCCACTTCGTGGGTCTCACCCATCGGCGTGCTACGCACGTCGACGCTGACAGATGAGTCCTATGATAGTAGCAGCTGCAACTCAGATATGTGCGGCCTCCATCAGACGAAGGAACCTACGGTTCTGGATCCGAAAGTTGCGGCAGCAACGACCCAATCCACAGGCACTACCAATGCGCAGTGGTTATCCATGGTGAATCGGAAGTGCCACTAGGTTCGAGCACACCCAATCCACCACCCAATCCACCGCCCAACCCGCAGGATGGGAACGGAGGAAACCCTACCCTCCAGCCCAACGAACGCGATGTTGACGTTTACCAGAGGATCAACCTCAACGAGGACGAATGGCACCAGGCACGGGAAGCCGTGGCGGGCAACAAGATCCTACCTGTGAATGCTTCATGGGATCTGCTGATGGCATACCACCAGCTCCTCATCGGCGATCATAACCGGCAGGTAAAGATGCGGAGGAACTCGACAAACACAAGCAGGCAGCTTCAGAGTCTAGCGCGCGGCAAGCTGCGCTCTCCGCGGCTGGTGGCTCTAGCTCGCATGGCAATCATGCCAACAAGCATCGCTCTCGCACAGAGCACATTGACCCCGCCGCATGACGATAGGTCACCAAAAACCTCAACACGTCCTTCATGGAGATGGACGCCAACGGCAATGTCGTACCGAAGACGCCACAGGCTGCGATCATGGCGGCCACCATGTACCTCGCGTCCCATCCACCTCCGGTGGGGGACCCGAAGAGTGCCATGCACAAGTCCACTGTAACATCCCAGCATTTAGGAATTAACGAAGGGTAGATTTAGGAATATGGAATGCTGCATGCATTCATTTGTGAAAGTGTGGGTAAAATTTTCGCCAAATAAAAACCTTAAGTGATCAATGTTTCTTTCATACTTTGAGATTAGGTTTAGTCTTAAAGGGTGATTGCTATAGACTTTGATATGATCTTTAAGGGGTTATGTGTGTTTTAAAATGAATTTGAATTTTAAACTTGAGTGTTTGAATTATAATTCAAATAAATTAGGGATAAGTTTTGAATCTTAATTTAATTAAGAAATAAGTATTATAACTTAAATTATATCCAAAGAAAAACAATAATGAATATGAAACCTATTTTATATTATCAATATATAAACAAGTTACAAAGAATGTAACTTACTGAAACCATTTTCAAACTTCACAATTTACAAAATAATAAATAATAAGAATATTATTTATTAATAATAATATAATCTTTATTATAATTGAAATCATCCGCACAATTCACAAAAGCAAATATATAAAGAATAAGAATATTCTTTATTAATAACAATGTAATCCTTATTACAGAAGAATAAAATGAAGATTACAAAATAATAAAAAGAAAATTACAAAAGAATAAGAAAATTGCATTGGAACATTCTATAACTATTCTATAACTAAACCTAAACTAAATCTTCATCTGCATATATGTACCTGCAAAACAAAGACTAAATAAAAACAAAAGAAGGTTAGTGTTAGTATTATTTCTCTCAGACATGTCAGTGAAGTGCACTAGACAAATTCATCATTGAGAAATTTATAAAAAGGGGCAAGTTTCACCAATATGAAAGAATCCATCTTTCTTAAATTCAAAGCCAGAAGTCAAATGACAGCCAAGAGGGGAAAATTCACCAGCCAGGTGATAGTAAGTTTCAAAATTCTGAACATATCCACAAGTGCACAGCAAGCACACAGGCAGGACACACACCAACATGCATGTGGTGTGTTGTCAACCCCACAGAACAGCCCAAACTCACAAAACCACAAGCACTTCCGTGGAGTGGCACATCGGTGCATCTCTCCACTGCACACACGCAAGAACAGCCAGCCTAGATAGCAGCTAAACCAAGCACGACAGCCAGCAACCAAACAACCAAGGATCAACCAAACATCACTAGGATGGTGACATAAGAAGGAGGAAAGATCAGGTGGACAGCAAGGCTAAGCCCAGGAGCTAGGAGGAGTAGGCTAGCTCAAGGTCAAGCACAGGAGTTCAGCAACACCAGATCAAGATCATCACCACTTTACTCCACCATCATCAGATTTTGTGGTGAGTTTCATAAAACCTTCACATGATCTAATCATCTTATTTAGAGAGAAGCATGTGTTGTTTTATAAAACAAACCCTCAGAAAGAACCCAAGTGAGGTGAATCCATCATAGGGATATTTTTTTAAACTCTAAAAGCAGACAAGAAAGTACCTGGATCCAGCCAAAGCTCAGAGCAACATCATTGCTCTGGATTAGGCTATATATTATAATTCAAGCCTAAATATATCAATGATCTATTTCTAGGCACATCCCTAAAGGAAGGGTAGCACCTTAGAAACAAATCTTAGGGATCCATAGAATGATCAAGCTTACTATCATTTTTTTCAAGCTTTGATTCAAAAACAATAGCTGGTACTACTACCAGGACTATCTAGATGAACCAATTAGATAAGATCTGAATCCCTAAGCCTCGGACCAACATCATTGGTCTTAGGGAATTCAGAGAAGAGCATCTCTATTTATCTTATAAAGCCAAGTTTGTCTTAAGCCTAAAGCAACCCAATCATTGGGTTAGAATCAAACTTGTGTGCCATACCAGGATGGTGTCACAAGAACAATCCATTATGAATCAGGATAGACATTAAATCATCATAAATTCAGACAATCAACTCACTAATAATTTTCCTGTTAACACATGAATCATAACTAGGATATTCCTATATTAAACTTCACTGTTTGAGATCATGATGATCTCAAACCACACACTTGTTCTAAGCCAATAGCACTAGGACAGTGATTTTATTATGTCATAACCATGATCATAAACCCAGAGATGACAGTGAAAACTTATCAAGTCACTAACTTAATCAAGCATGATTCCCAAGCAACTATATCATCTGAATCAGATGCAATCCAAGCATCAAATCATCTAGTAAGCCACCAAAAACATCATAGATCATCTTAAGCAACAAGCCTCAGGCCAATAACCATTTAGCATGTGTACATACCATCCAAACATGATTCAATTCATCCAATACATGATCAGTCACATAACAGGAACCTAAATGGATAATCATCCTAATCTGAATCAGATAGTAGCCGAAGAGGACACTGCCAGCATCTAGCATCGAATCAGCAAGCACAGAGAGCACCAGGGGAGAGAAATCAAACTCACGTAGGTCCTCACTAAAGAATAGAAGGGGAAGTAGAGAGGCCGACGACCATGGAGGCACGGGGAGCACCCCAGAGGGGGCGCTGCAACCCGCACGGCGCCACGACAGCGACCCTGATCACGACTGGAGGTGCTGAGCATCACCTCGACGCACGACGACCACGAGAGCACCTGGATCCATGCCAATCCCCAAACCCTAGGGTTCGGGACGGCATCGATCCATTGCAGGAGAGCCTCAGGCTCAAATCCAATTGTATGGAACGAACGGGTGTCGTCGACAACCCCCTTTTGCACCACGGTGGCGACCAGAACAACCTACGATGGCGGGAATCGCCGGCCACACGGTCGAGGTCAGAGGAGGAGAGGATGAACTCGAGGGAGAGAGAGAGGCAGTGAGGAGTGGGCCGAGCTGGGCCAGACCCTTCGGGGTGGTCTTTGTCCAGGACTAATGGGCCACCAGGGCCCAATAAGTATAACTAGCCCAGAAACCTTTTGAGGCCTGTTTTAATAAAAAGGAAAAGACCAAAATACCCCTGGACTTAATTAAATCTTAGAAAATAAAATAAAAGTCCAAAAATTATAAATAAAATAATTTTGGATTCACAATAATCCATACTATTCAAATAAAATAAGATATAAAATTTTAGACATTTAAAATTTTTATAAGAATTTTGTAATTTATATATTCCTTATAGAAGTTTACAAAATTATTGAAAGATGATAAAAATAAATAAAAATCATTTTCATTATATATTAATATTATAGTATTTTTGAAAAATACTAAATAAATATTCAATAACAATTTTAATGTATAATTGATAATTCCTAAAAGAATTATTAAATCAATAAAAGACAAATAAAAAGGAAATAAAATAAAATAATTCAATATATATAAATATTAAAAAGTAATATTTATAAATCCTTTATTATTAAAAAGAACTTTTTATAATAATGGGGTGAATGCATATCAGGTTAAATGATGCATGACATTATTGCATAATCATTTTTGCTTCTTTAAATATTGTCCTTACCGGGCAATAATGATGTTTTTGTAGACATAGAAGCTCAAGGTCCAGTGCAAGCATCAGACTTCACTACCTTGCCAACACAAGGCAAGTTCATCACTTGCTCATGTCCTTTGAGGAGTCTTTATCAAAGTATTTGCAAATTGTGTGTTATCATATATGCTATAAAATAAAGAAAATATTATTTTCACAAATAAATAAATTTTAGATATCAACCTAAGTGGTGATATGATGGAGCAATAGAACTTAGAGTTCTAATTGCAACAATGATGATCAAGTAGGGACTTAATAACCCCTGACATAAGTGATTCTAGCACCGTATATTATGCGTTAGCCTGGAGATTTGGAATGGGACAGAGAAGTCAGTTGTATCTTCTTCCTCTCGCATGAAGCCGGATGTGCAGGTCGTGGCTGTTATCCTCGAAGCATGCATATTAATTGGTAATTCGTAGAGGATATGCAACATATGGGTGGGAACCCTCATCGTCCCCAGATAGTTCTCATCTAACGATTTGTACAAACCATTGCCGTAATTCATTATGTGGGCATGGTGTACACCAAGGAGGCATGCGGGGTCGCGAAGGGGGCAGTGATTGGCTTGGACCAACTATTGGGCCCCACGTCATGGAATTGTGGACGGGAAAGTACGTCTGACTGTGCAACAAAGAGTTGATCTCTCATGGGTAAAGTAACGCACCTCTGCAGATTGTAAGAACTATAACTTGTTACTACCTGTTCCGGGAAGGAGCTACGAACGCGGCAGGAAAGGAACTCCATGAAAGTTCTGGTCAACCTGTGAAGGATGATTGTCATAGTTTTTCAGAATAAAATCAATCTTTGAAGAAAGATTTACAAAAATTGCATAGTGCTAAGGATTTATAATCCGAGGTGGTAGTTAGAGCATCAAACTTCCCACCGTGCATATAATGAACTTGTTGGGTAACGCTGTTACTCATTATTTCCTTTGATCCCTTGCTTAGACTCTGAGGATTCCGAAGACGTGCCAATGTATGCAGCCAAATGCCAAGAAGATGTGTTCTACGAGGAACCTGATCTGTCCGGAGGAGTTGAAGGAGTGGATTACGAAATCCGCTATGGTGTCAATGATAACGAGTCCAACTAAGTATCCCTATTTAATAGTAACCAACGGAGCCGAGCAGCCTGAACTCTATAGAATAAGCTGTTGAGCTCAACTCCTAGTCGGAGTTGTTACTTTTAAATTCCGCTGAAACACTTTATATTTTGGTTTGTAAGTTGAATCTTTTGGAAGTCTCAAACTTCCGATATTGTAATAATAATAATGTGTGTACTTTTGTAATGTTTCTGTTGTACCACTCTGAGGGATGTGATATTTACGGAACGGTGTTCTGTGGATGTCATGTCAACGACTATAATGTACTACACATGCAGTGGTATGCTGGGTCACCGCACCACGCTAGCCAGACTCGGACTCGTCGAAGCTACGCTCCACGAGGAAGCTCCCGCGGAGCCAAAGAAAAAGGCCGCAGTTAGATTCAATCACAGCCCCACACCCTCATCCGACGAGGACGAACACGATCTACCTCGACGTCGCAAGAGCCCAAGACGTCGCAGCAGCGACTATGACGCTCGAAACAACGTCGCCCAGCGCAAGGTCGACAAGGCACGCGCCAAACACACGTGCTCAACCGAATCCGAAGAGGATGAAGATGGAGAGATGTGCGAAGCCCGATGCTTTAGCGGATCTGTTCGGCGCACACGGATGCCCAAAAATTTAAAGCTCCCTTCGGACACTCAGAAGTTCGACGGCACGCAGGATCCGAAGGCCTGGCTCAGCGACCACCTCTCGTCCGTCAAGATGCATGGTGGTAACAAGAACACTGCTCTGCAATACCCTCAGCTGCAGCTAACAAGCGTAGCCCGGATCTGGCTCAGCAGCCTGTCCTCAGGCTCCATCCGAAGCTGGGAAGAGCTGGCGTACAGTTTCATCCGAAACTTCAAGGGCACCAGCAAGAGGCCAGCCTCGATCGAGGAGCTGCTGGCCTGCACTCAACGACGGGCGAATCCATTTGCTCGTACATCTTGCGCTGGTCCAACATCAAGAACTCGGCCGCGCACATCTCCGAAGAATGGACAATTGACGCCTTCAAGGATGGTGTCAAGCGCCCGGACTTCAAGGAAGAACTTGGGCGCGTCAAGCCCAAGACGCTCGACCACCTCATGGACATCGCCAATAGGTGGGCAGATGGCGAGGATTCCCTCCACCGAATGCATTCAGATGATGAGGACGAATATGGACGCAGGCGCGAACGCTGCAGCAAGCGAAGATCGCGCGTCTACAACGACCGCGACGGAGTTGACATGGTTGCGGCTGGCTACGCCGATCGACGCAACGATGGCAACCGCAGCAGCAGAGGATACCACGAAGGCAACTTCCACGATGGAGGACGCCCCACACAAACATGGCAGCGTCGTGGCCGTGACGACGAACCCTCGGCATGCGACAAGTTGTCAGGTCCCTGCACCATCCACTTCTACATTGACAAGTAGGATGGCAAAAAGAAGGCCAACCACATTCTCAAGGACTCCCGCGAGTTCCATAAACTTAGCGAGGGTCTCACCGAAATGCGACACCAGATCGTGAACCCTGGGTTCGGACCCGCATCCGCACCAGGCGACATCGCCCACGGAGCTCCTCCTCCACCACCCGTGGGATCGTCGAATCCAGCAATCGCACCTGCGCCAAACAACGGCACAGGCGGATACCCGCCGCTAAAAGGGTCCTTGATGATCCAGAAGGGACGCCCTACCAATAGGGTGCAAACGAAGATCACCCGACATGCCAGTATGGTTGTGACCGCTCCACCTACTATCCCTGAGTACCTTAGTGGTTCGGAGTCCTGCATCACATTCGATCACTCGTATCACCCTCACCAGATCCCTCGCCCAGGCCACGCTGCCCTGGTGCTCGAGGCGCATATCGGAGGATTCGAGATGAGCCGCGTCTTCATGGGCGGCGGCAGCGGCATCAACCTGATGTTCGCCAGCATCCTCGCAGCGATGCGGATCCCGCTGTGTAGCCTGGAACAATCCGACACAACGTTCCACGGCATAGTCCCAGGGAAGGGCATCTACCTCCTGGGAAAGATATCGCTCGACGTCATCTTTGGCAAGCCCGAAAACTCCTGATGCGAGCGGCTGGAGTTCAAAGTGGTGGATTGGCCATCACAGTACCACGCCATCCCCGGGCGCGTGGCGTTAGCAAGATTCCTGGCAGTACCACACTACGCATACCTGCTGCTCAAGATGCCAGGACCAAAGGGCGTCATCATGGTCTAGGGAAGCTTCACCCGATCGGACCACTGCGATAGAGGTTTCAACAGAATCTCCCAGTCATTCGGCATGCAGGAGGAGCTCACAAGGCTCCGAGAGGTGACAGACAACGGGGAACCCCCAATCTCCAGGCGAAACGCACCCGATATGTCGTTCGACTCTATGGTCAACATGAAAAAGGTGCAGGTCCACCCAACGGATGCCTCCAAGACGGCGCTGACCGCCAATGACCTCAGCCCCGCATAGGAAAGCGCGCTCGTCGAATTCCTCCGTGAGCGCTGGGAAATCTTCGCCTGGTGTCCTGCGGACATGCCAGGAGTTCCCAGGGAATTCGCCGAGCACGCACTCAATGTGTTCCCCGACGCAAGACCGGTCAAGCAGTCGATCCGATGACTGTCTGAACCACGAGCCGAAGCAGTTGGAATCAAAGTCAACGGACTACTCGATGCCAACTTCATCCGAGAAATCAAGGAGAGTGAGTGGCTGGCCAATATTGTGCTAGTCCCCAAAAAGGACACGGACATCCTGCGGATTGTTGGAGATATGCCCTAGAGGCAATAATAAAAGTGGTTATTATTATATCTTTGTGTTTATGATAAATGTTTACATTCATGCTATCATAGTATTAACCGGAAACATTAATACTTGTGTGATTTGTAAACTAAATTAGAGTCCCTAGTAAAGCCTCTTTATAATACTAGCTTGTTGGTTAATAGATGATCATGGTTTCTCGATCATGAACGTTGAGATGTTATTAACAGCAAGATCATATCATTAGGAGAATGGTATGATGGACATACTCCTATAGATAAGCGTAGCATAAAGATCAAGTCATTTCAATAGTTCGTTTGCTATAAGCTTTCTGATACATAGTAACCTAATTCCTTCGACCATGAGATCATGTTAATCACCATCACCGGAAGGATGCTTTAATGACATCAAACACCACACCGTAACTGGGTGGCTATAAAGGTGGCATTGAGTGTTCGGAAAGTATGTGTTTAGGCACATGGATCAAGAGTGGGATTTGTCCATCCATATGACGGATAGATAAACTCTGGGCCCTCTCAGTGGAATGTCATCCAATTAGCTTGCAAGCATGTGACAGGCTCACAAGGGATCACATATCACGGGAACGAGAAAAGAGTACTTATCGGTAATGAGGTTGAACTAGGTATGTAGAGATACCGACGATCAAACCTCGGATAAGTAAACTATCGCGAGACAAAGGGAAGTTGGTATCGTATGTAAGTGGTTCATTCGATCGCAAAGTAATCATAGAAATATGTGGGAGACATATGAATTTCCAGATTCCTCTATTGGTTATTGACCAGAGAAGTGTCTCAGTCATGTCCGCATAATTCACGAACCGTAGGGAGACACACTTAAGGATTCAATGTTGTTTAGTAGATATGGAATGTAAGTAGGGAAACCGAATGTTGTTTAGAGTCTCAGATGGGATCCGGGATATCATGAGGAGATCCAGAATGGTCCGGAGAATAGGATTCATATAAGGAAAGTCCGATTCCGGAGTTCGGAATGATTTCGATGTTTTCATCGGAGAGGTTCTAGAAGGTTCACCGAACCGGAAGGGGAATGGTCTATGAATGTTTCATGGTTAAGTGGAATAATTGGATCATGTCCTAGGTCGCTTTGGTTGGGCATCTGCGAGAGAGAAATAAAGCTCTAAATTGAAAGTCAAAAGGGAGGTTTGAAAAGTCAAACTGGAACAATAGTTTCCTAGTGGAAGAAGGAGAGTCCTTCCTTCTATCCAACTTGGGTTTGGGTATAGATTCAAACTCCCCTCTCCCAAGGCTGCCCCCTCTAATAAATAGAGGGGGGCTGCCCCAAAGAGAACAAGACGTAGCCCTCCCTACCCCGTGCGTCGCCGCCGCCTAGCCGCCGTCACCGCCTCATGCCTCCGCTGACACCTCCTCCTCCTCTCCGGCCTTATAAACCTAGATCGCCGGAAAACCTAGATCCACCATAACTCACACCGGCTTAGGTGAAGCCCTGCGGGATCTTCCCTCTACTTCCGACACCACGCCGTTGTGCTGCCAGAATCACGAGGGGAGAACTACAACCTCGGCTGCCTGCTGGAACAAGGGAGATGAAGGTCTTCATCGAGTACCGAACATGTGACCGACTACGGAAGCACTGCCGGAACGCAGCGCCGGAAGGATCGTCTACGCGATCTTGAGATCGGCAAGTGTACGACTACATAACCCACGAGAATCTGCTCTCGTTAACCGCTTTGGAATCTTCGAGGGTGAGTACTCTAATCGACTCGTTGCTTCAATCTAGTAGATAGATCTTGGCTTGTTTGTATGCATGCGGTAGAATTTTTTTTGTTTCCCATGCTACGAACCCCTACAGTGGTATCAGAGCCGTGTCTATATATAGATCTGTTGTACGAGTAGAACACAATGGTCATTGTGGGCGTTGATGCTTTTGTTGTCGATTGCTTCTTGTGTACTTTGCATCTTGCGGGATGGTGGGATGAAGCGGCCCGGGCTAACCTTACATGACATCGTTCATGAGACTTGCTCCACGCTTATCATGCAACTTGTATTGCATAAGTGGCTTTGCGGGTGCCTGTTTCTCCCAACATAGTGAAGATTCAATTTACAACGGGTAATTGACAATACTAGTATCAACGTTGTGGTTCTTGTTCGCAAGTTAGAACGACACTTATTGAAAGCCCAAAACCACGTAAAACATGCAAAGAAAATTAGAGGCATCTAGCTTTGTTTTGCAGGGGTGTGCTGTGATGTGATATGGCCATGATTGTGATTATATATGATGTATGCAATGTTCCTTATTGTAAGTCGGTAACCGGCGGGAGCCATATGGTTGTCCTATTCCGTTAAGACCTGCGTGTCTATTATTCAAAGTAGTTGTAATAGTTGATGCTGGTGGACGACAACCATGAAGCGACGCCATTGACCTTGACGCCATGCCAGTGATGATGGAGATCATGTTCGTGCTTGAAGATGGAGATCGGAAGCACAAGAAGAAAGGCCATATCATATCACATATTTTGAATTGCATGTGATGTTAATCCTTTTATGCATTTTTTATTGCTTAGTTCGCGACGGTAGCATTATAAGATGATCCCTCTAGCACACAATTTCAAGTTATAAAGTGTTCATCCTTAGTAAGCACCGTTGCTAAAGCTTATTGTTTCGAAGCACCACGTGATGATCGGGTGTGTTAGATTCTGCGAGAGTATACAACGGGAGAAAGCCAGATTTGATCATGAGGAAGCTAAGGTTTGATCTTGATGAGCCTAGCATGTACAAACATGGTCTCGGAACACGGATCACCGAAAGGTAAAGCATGAGTCATATAGTAGATATGATGAACATGTTGATTGTTCGCCATTAAAGCTACATCAACTCTCGTGATGATCAATTTTGATGTGGTGGATTTGGTTCGTGTGATCACTAAAACAATGTGAGGGATATTGTTTTGAGTGGGAGTTCACCTAGATCAATTTAACTATTAATTATAACTCAATTTGTCATAAACTTAGTCTAAACTATTGCAAATATGTTGTAGATCAATGGCGGCCCCTACCATCAATTTTAATGCATTCCTAGAGAAAGAAAAGTTGAAAAACAATGGAAGCAACTTCGCGGATTGGTTCCGCAATTTGAGGATTGTTCTCAATGCTGGTAATTTGACCTATGTGCTAGATGCACCGCTGGGTGACCCACCCGCAGCTGATGCTACCGATGAGGTAAAGAATGTTTTCCTCGCTCGGAAGAATAAGTACTCCATAGTTCAGTGTGCTATCTTGTATGGTTTGGAATCAGAGCTTCAGAAAAGGTTTGAGAACCATTACCCACATGATATTGTCCGTGAACTCAAAATGATATTTGAGGCTCACGCGGCAGTTGAGAGTTATGAGGTTTCTGAAAAGTTCTTTAACTGCAAGATGGAAGAGGGTAGCTCCGTCAGTGAGCACGTGCTTAAAATTTCTGGGCATGCAAGCAAGCTTCACAACTTGGGTATAGTGATTCCTAATGCTTTGGGGATTCACCGTGTCCTCCAATCACTACCACCAAGTTACAAGAACTTTGTGATGAACTACAATATGCAAAACATGGACAAGTCGTCGCCCGAACTCTTCTCCATGTTAAAGTCTGCGGAAGTGGAGATCAAGAAAGAGCACCAAGTGTTGATGGTCAATAAGACCACCAAATTCAAGAAGCAAGGCAAGTCTAAGAAAAAGGGAAACTTCAAGAAGGGCGGTAAGAAAGTTACCGCGTCGGCGAAGAAGACCAAGGCTGGGCCTAAGCCTGATACTGAGTGCTTTTACTGCAAGGGAGAGGGTCACTGGAAGCGGAATTGCCCTAAGTACTTGGCGGATTTGAAGAACAACAACATCGAGAAGAAAGGTACATCCGATATACATGTTATTGATGTGTATCTCACTAGTACTCGTAGTAGTGCCTAGCTATTTGATACTGGTTCGGTTGCTCATATTTGTAACTCGAAACAGGTGATGCAGAATTGACGCAAACTAGCGAAGAACGAGGTGACGATGCGCATTGGAAATGGATCAAAGGTTGATGTGATCGCGGTCGGCACGCTACCTCTTCATCTACCATCGGGATTAGTTTTATACTTAAATAATTGTTATTTGGTGCATGCGTTGAGCATGAACATTATATCCAGATCATGTTTATTGTGAGACGGTTACTTGTTTAAATCCTAGAATAATGGTTGTTCGATTTATATGAGTAATATGTTTTATGCACATGCACCTTTGATAGATGGTCTATTCTTATTGAATCTCGATTGTAGAAATACACACATTAATAACATTGAAGCTAAACGTTTGAAATTGAGCGATAACTCGGCCTATATGTGGCACTGTCGTCTTGGTCATATTGGAGTGAAGTGCATGAAGAAACTCCATTCCGATGGACTTCTTGAATAACTTGATTTCGAATCAATTGATTTCGAATCACTTGAAAGATGCGAAGCATGTCTGATGGGAAAAATGACTAAGACTCCATTTTCTGGTATGATGGAGCGAGCTACGTACTTATTTAATTATACATACCAATGTGTGTGGTACAATGAGTGTATCATCGTGCGGTGGTTATCATTATGTTCTTACCTTCACGGATGACTTGAGTAGATATGGGTATATCTATTTCATGAAACATAAGTCTGAAACTTTCGAGAAGTTTAAGGAATTCAAAGTGAGGTAGAGAATCAACGTAACAAGAAGATTAAATTTCTACAATCTGATCGTGGAGGTGAATATCTAAGTGACGAGTTTGGCGAGCATTTGAAGAAATGTGGAATACTTTCACAATTGACACCGCTGGGAACACCACAACGTAATGCTGTGTCCGAACGCCGTAATCGAACTCTTTTAGATATGGTTTGTTCTATGATGTCACTTACAGATTTACCGCTATCGTTTTGGGGTTATGCATTAGAAACAGCCGCATTCACTTTAAATAGGGCACCATCTAAATCCGTTGAAACGACACCGTATGAATTATGGTTTGGGAAGAAACCTAAATTGTCGTTCCTTAAAGTTTGGGGTTGCGAAGCTTATGTAAAGAAGTTACAACCAGACAAGCTTGAACCCAAAGCGTAAAATGCGTCTTCATAGGATACCTGAAGGAAACTATTGGGTATACCTTCTATCATAGATCTGAGGGCAAAATCTTTGTTGCCAAGAATGGATCCTTTCTAGAGAAGGAGTTTCTCTCGAAAGAAGTGACTGGAAGGAAAGTAGAACTCGACGAGGTTGTTTAACCTTCTCTTGGACTTGAGAGTAGCGCAGCACCAGAAGTGGTTCCTGTGGCGCTTACACCAATAAGAGAGGAAGCTAATGATGTTGATCATGAAACTTCGGTTGAAGTTACTACGGAACCTCGCAGGTCAACGAGAACTCGTACCACTCCTGATTGGTATGATCCCGTTATGAGTGTCATGTTGGTGGACAACACCGATGACCCTGCGACATATGAAGAAGCGATGATGACCCCAGATTCCAATAAATGGCAATAAGCCATGAAATACGAGATTGGATCCATGTATGAAAACCAAGTATGGACTTTGGTGGACTTACTGGATGGCCGCAAGGCTATCGAGAACAAATGGATTTTCAAGAAGAAAATAGATGTTGATGGTAATGTTACTGTCTATAAAGCTCGACTTATCGCATAAGGGTTTCAACAAATTCAAGGAGTTGACTACGATGAGACTTTCTCACTGGTAGCGAAGCTAAAGTCTGTGAGGATTTTATTAGCAATAACTGCATATTATGATTATGAGATATGGCAGATGGATGTCAAGACGGCGTTCCTCAATGGAGACATTGATGAAGAGTTGTATATGGTACAACCCAAAGGTTTTGTCGATCCTAAAGATGCTAACAAGGTATGAAAACTTCAACGGTCCATTTATGGATTGAAGCAAGCATCCCGGAGTTGGAATCAACATTTTGATAAGGTAATCAAAAGTTTTGGTTTTATACAAACTTATGGAGAAGCTTGTATTTACAAGAAAGCGAGTGGGAGCTCTGTAGCATTCTTAATACTATATGTAGATGACATGTTGTTGATTGGGAATGATGTGGACATTCTTAATAGTGTCAAGGATTATTTGAATAATAGTTTTTCAATGAAAGATCTTAGTGAAGCAGCTTACATATTAGGCATAGATTTATAGAGATAGATCGAGATGTCTAATATCATTGTCACAGAGTACATATTTGGACAAAGTTCTAAAGAGGTTTGGAATGGAAGATAGTAAGAAAGGGTTCTTGCCCATGTTGCCCAATACGACCTTGAGTAAAACTCAAAGTCCTGCAACGACAGAAGATAGAGAAAGGATGAGTAAGACTCCCTATGCGTCAGCCATAGGATCTCTTATGTATGCCATGCTATGTACTAGACCCGACATTGCATATGCTGTTAGTTTGACTCGCAGATATCAAAGTGATCCAGGTGTGGATCATTGGACAACGGTCAAAAACATCCTTAAGTACTTGAGAAGAACTAAGGATATGGTTCTTTCTTATGGAGGTGATGAACAACTCGTTGTTAATGGTTACACCGATGCTAGTTGGAACACCGATCCGGATGATTCTAAATCTCAATATGGATACGTATTTACTTTGGATGGTGCATCAATTAGCTGGAGGAGTGCAAATCAAAGCGTTGTGGCGAGATCTTCAACTGAATCGGAATACATAGCTGCTTCGGTGGCTTCACAAGAGGTGATATGGATGAAGGAGTTCATTACAGAGCTTGGTGTGGTTCCAAGTGCGCTGGAACCAATGTCTATCTATTGTGATAACATGGGTGCCATAGCCAATGCGCAAGAACTAAGGTCACACAAGAAGCTGAAGCACATCAAGCTACATTTTCACGCTATTCGAGAGCATGTCCAAAAAGGTGACATAAAGATTTGCAAAGTACACACAGATCTGAATGTGGCGGATCCGTAGACTAAACCTCTCCCGAGGGCAAAACATGACCAACACCAAACCGCCATGGGTGTTCGGTATATTACCATGTAATCTAGATTAGTTGACTCTAGTGCAAGTGGGAGACTGTTGGAGATATGCCCAAGAGGCAATAATAAAAGTGGTTATTATTATATCTTTGTGTTTATGATAAATGTTTACATTCATGCTATAATAGTATTAACCGGAAACATTAATACTTGTGTGATTTGTAAACTAAATTAGATTCCCTAGTAAAGCCTCTTTATAATACTAGCTTGTTGGTTAATAAATGATCGTGGTTTCTCGATCATGAACATTGAGATGTTATTAACAACAAGATCATATCATTAGGAGAATGGTATGATGGACATACTCCTATAGATAAGCGTAGCATAAAGATCAAGTCATTTCATTAGTTCATTTGCTATAAGCTTTCTGATACATAGTAACCTAATTCCTTCGACCATGAGATCATGTTAATCACCATCATCGGAAGGATGCTTTGATGACATCAAACACCACACCGTAACTGGGTGGCTATAAAGGTGGCATTGAGTGTTCGGAAAGTATGTGTTTAGGCACATGGATCAAGAGTGGGATTTGTCCATCCATATTACAGATAGATAAACTCTGGGCCCTCTCGGTGGAATGTCATCCAATTAGCTTGCAAGCATGTGAATGGTTCACAAGGGATCACATATCACGGGAACCAGAAAAGAGTACTTATCGGTAACGAGGTTGAACTAGGTATGCAGAGATACCGACGATCAAACCTCGGATAAGTAAACTATCGCGAGACAAAGGGAAGTTGGTATCGTATGTAAGTGGTTCATTCGATCGCAAAGTAATCGTAGAAATATGTGGGAGCCATATGAATTTCCAGATTCCTCTATTGGTTATTGACCGGAGAAGTGTCTCGGTCATGTCCGCATAATTCACGAACCGTAGGGAGACACACTTAAGGATTCGATGTTGTTTAGTAGATATGAAATGTAAGTAGGGAAACCGAATGTTGTTCGGAGTCTTGGATGGGATCCGGGATATCATGAGGAGATCCGGAATGGTCCGGAGAATAAGATTCATATAAGGAAAATCCGATTCCGGAGTTCGGGAATGATTTCGATGTTTTCATCGAAGAGGTTCTAGAAGGTTCACCGAACCGGAAGGGGAATGGTCCATGAATGTGTCATGGTTAAGTGGAATGATTGGATCATGTCCTAGGTCGCTTTGGTTGGGCATTTGCGAGAGAAAAATAAAGCTCTAAATTGAAAGTCAAAAGGGAGGTTTGAAAAGTCAAATTGGAACAATAGTTTCCTAGTGGAAGAAGGAGAGTCCTTCTTTCTATCCAACTTGGGTTTGGGTATAGATTCAAACTAACCTCTCCCAAGGCTGCCCCTTTCATAAATAGAGGGGGAGGGCTGCCCCAAAGATAACAAGACCTAGCCCTCCCCACCCCGTGCGCCACCGCCTAGCCGCAGCCACCGCCGCTAGCCGCCGCCTCCCTGCGCCGCCACGCCGCCGCTGCCTCGCGCCGCCATAAGACCGTCGCCGTCTCCCTAGACGCCACCGACACCTCCTCCTCCTCCTCTCCGGCCTTCTAAACCTAGATCGCCTGAAACCCTAGATCCACCATAACTCGCACCGGCTTAGGCGAAGCCCTGCGGGATCTTCCCTCTACTTAGGACACCACGCCGCCGTGTTGCCGGAATCGCGAGGGGAGAACTACAACCTCTGCTGCCTGCTGGAACAAGGGAGAGGAAGGTCTTCATCGAGTAGTGAACGTGTGACCGACTGCGGAAGCGCTGCCGGAACGCAGCGCCGAAAGGATCGTCTACGCGATCTTGAGATCGGCAAGTGTACGACTACATCACCCACGAGAATATGCTCTCGTTAACCGCTTTGGAATCTTCGAGGGTGAGTACTCTAATCGACTCGTTGCTTCAATCTAGTAGATAGATCTTGGCTTGTTTGCGTGCATGCGGTAGAATTTTTTTGTTTTCCATTATACGAACCCCTACAAGGATGTGTGTAGACTTTACGTCACTCAACAAGCACTGCCCCAAGGATCACTTCCCTCTTCCTCGGATCGATCAGATCATCGATTCGACTGTAGGATGCGAGAAACTCTCCTTCCTTGACGCCTACTTAGGCTACAATCAGATTCGGCTGAAGGTCGAAGATTAGGAGAAAATGGCGTTCATCACGCCGTTCGGAGTGTTCTGCTACAACACCATGCCTTTCAGGCTAAAAACGCAGGTGCCACATACCAGAGGTGCATGCAGGCATGTCTGAAAAACTAGATTGGTCGCAACATCCAGGTCTATGTCGACGACATAGTCATCAAGACCAAAGAGGCCAGGACATTGATCGACGATCTTCGTGAGACGTTCGATAACCTTGATCACTACAAGATCAAGCTGAATCCAGAAAAGTGCGCCTTCGACGTCCCATCTGGCCAACTACTCGGCTACTTCATCTCCCAACGAGGGATCGAGACGAACCCGAAGAAAATCCAGGCCATACTGACCATGGAGAAGCCGAAGAACCTCAAAGGTGTCCAACAACTAGCTGGACGCATCGCGGCGCTGAGAAGATTCACCAGCCGCATGGGTGAGAAGGCACTGCCCTTTTACCAGCTGCTGCGCAAGGCAGACAAGTTCGAGTGGACACCCGAAGAAGACGACGCATTCAAAGCACTCAAGCAGCTGCTCTCCACTTTGCATGTCCTGGTCACGCCGAAGGAGCGAGAGCCTCTACTGCTAGACATTGCAGCCATGCACCAGGTGGTAAGCACCGTACTCGTGGTCGAACGACCCGAAGATGGCAAGACCCATGGGGTCCAACGCCCAATCTACTATCTCAGTGAGGTACTAACACCAACAAAGCAGAGGTACCCTCACTACCAGAAACTCGCATGCAGTGTATTCATGACGGCTCATCGGCTAAGCCACTACTTCCAGGAGCATCAGATAATGGTCATCAACGAGGCGCCATTGTCCAACACCCCGAAGCCACGAGACACGTAGCCCTGTGGGGCATTGAGCTATCCCCTCTAGAAATAGTGTATGAGCAGCGCAAGGCAATCAAATCTCAGGTCCTCCCTGACTTCCTCGTCCACTGGATGGAAATCCAGCTGCCGGACACTCCGAACATGACGCAATCATGGACGATGCACTTTGACGGATCCAAACGTGAGGCCGGAGCAGGAGCTGGTGTCATACCGACATCCCCCCAGGGCGACAAGATGAAATACGTCCTTCGGATGAAATTCCGCGCCTCCAACAACGAGGCTGAATATGAGGCCCTCATCCATGGAATGCGGATGGCCAAAATCTACGGCGCTATGCGCTTAATCATCTATGGTGACTTAAACCTTGTCGTCCAGCAGACGATGAACGAGTGAGACGTGCACAACGCCAACATGATCGCGTACCGCGCGCTCTACAACTCACTCGAAGGAGACTTTGACGGCTGCGAGCTTCGGCACATTGGACGAGAAAGCAACTAGGAAGCTGATAGGCTCGCCAACATCGGCTCCACATGCGCACGGGTGCCACCAGGTGTGTTCCTCAAACAAATCTGTGTACCCTCTATCAAAAGGAAATTCCCCAAGGGATGACCCGAAGAAGCAGAGCACTCGGGGGCTGCGCTACCCAAAGGACAACAAGGACCCGAAAAGCTCGATACCGAGGTCGAACTTGTCAGCCTGATGCAGGTCATGGCAATCGAGGAGACGTGGATGCAGCCGTACCTTCGGTACCTTCTAAACAAGGAACTGCCCGACGACCCGACAGATGCCCAACACATATCTCGCCGGTCCAAAGCATTCACCCTCCATAATGGCGAGCTATACAAGCGCAACATTTCGGGTGTACTACAAAGATGCGTCACCATCAGTGATGGAAAAACCATCCTCCAAGACATCCATGAGGGCATCTGCGGTCATCATGCAGGCAGCCGCGCCCTCGTCGCCAAAGCTTTACGAGTTGGATTCTACTGGACAATGGCCATGAACGATGCTAAGGACATCGCTCGAAGGTGCAACGGATGCCAAAGGATCGCGGACAAGCCACACGCACCAGGGTCAGAGCTCAGGCCCATACCACTGGCATGGCCCTTCTCCCAATGGGGCCTCGACATGATCGGCAAACTGCCCAAGTCTTCGAAAGGTTGCCATGTCTACCTCCTGGTTGCAGTCTACAAGTTCACCAAGTGGATCAAGGCCATGCCCGTCACCAACCAAAGCGGCAAAACGACCGTCAAGTTCTTCGAATCCATAGTCTACAGGTTCGGTGTGCCGCACAACATCGTCACGGACAACGGCTCGAACTTCATCTTGAAAGAATTACAGGACTTCTGCGAGAGCCTTGGCATTAACATATCATACGCCTCAATGGCGCACCCACAGACCAATGGGCAGGTCGAAAAGGCCAACGGCCTCATAGGCGGAGGCATCAAGAAACGCCTGCTCAGCCCACTCGAATGGCTTGCGGGAGCCTGGGCAGAGGACCTACCCTCCGTCCTCTAGAGCCTACGGACAACGCCGAACAACGCAGCTGACTTCACACCTTTCTTTATGGTGCACGGAGCCGAAGCCGTACTACTTGCCGAGGTACGGCACAAGGCACCACGGGTCATTGCCTAGAGCGAAGCCGAATCAACGGCCGCACTCGAAGACGCCGTCGACACACTCGAGGAGGCATGTGACATCGCCGCAACTCACTCAACGGTCTACCAGCAGATCCTCCACAACTACCACAGCCGACGGCTACGACCAAGGTCCTTCGTCGAAGGAGACCTAGTACTGCGACTCAACCAAGAGCGGTCGAAAAAGCTCGAGTCACCCTGGGAAGGACCCTACATCGTCACAGAAGTCATCCCAGGCGGAGCTTACCACCTCATGGACATCACGTCAGGAGTCAAATACTCCAACCCATCGAACATCGCACGTCTGCGACGCTTCTACCCCTAGTTATCCCTTTACTTCCAATAAGGCTACTCAGCCGAATAATGTACCTCCTAATTACATTATGAATAAAAGCTAAGTTCCTCGGCCGAAAATTCTTTTCCTTACTTTTTGATATAACACGCTCGGGGGCTACGCCTCACCTCATGACTCCGTCGACTGAGAACAAATGCATATAACCTGAGTATCTGACCACGTTAGGCTAATGAAAAGGACATGCACACAACAAAGCACAATGTGCTAATACAAATAAACTTTACAAAGGGCACAACAAGCCCACTTGAATACATACATTACATCCATCTATTTTTCTTTACAGGCCCTACCTATTCTGGAGTATTACACTCGCCCTCTACTCAAACATATCAACAATTTCTTCGGTATACTGCCTTACAGCCGCATAATGCGGGCGCATATCCCAGAGACTACCATCTGGACGAAGGGGTGACCCAGTCGCCACCACCGCGAGATCTACGTCACGACGATGCAGATAAACAAGTGAAAGAGCGGCCTTCACCCCAGCAACCAGTTGACGCCGCACTAATTCCTTGACGTGACCCACGTCCCGAAATTTCGCCAGGAGGCCCCAAAGGTTGGAAGGTGCCTCATCCAGGGGAAACATAACGGCCTAGATGGACGCCAAGGAAATCCTCACCTGCCTCAGCACCCGATAAACCTGGTGGGCGCGATCTTGCACCGTCGGAAGGACGATGGCCCGATCGCGGTCCATCCAGAAGAAGTCACCAGCCTCCAAGTCCTGTTGGGTCAGGCAGTTCATCCGAACAGCAACGCGCTCCTTCTCTTCCTTCGGAACGAGATTGGCGCTTATCATAAACACAAGAAGAAGAGGACGCATAAGAAAGGTGCATCCAAAAAGAACAACAGTTCATGGAGACTCACATTGAAGCTGCTCGCTGATCTGCCGCAGCTCCCCCATCAAAAATTCCTCCCTGGCAGTGGCTCGCTCAGCCTTCGACTTCCACACGTTCGCGTGACCTCAAATGCCGACAACATCCTTCTACAGGCTACGGACGCGATCGCGAAGAAAAACAAGTGTGACGCATCATCCAACGATGGTCGCGACCCAGGAGCAGTTGAAGTATCTACGAGAATCTCACACGAAGGACCCTAAAGGCAAACAAATAAGGAAATGGACATCACAAACATTGCTGGTGGGAGACCGAAACATAACTTATATACATAAAAGCCACCCCGTGGCATAAGTCAAGATTGTTCACCAGCAAAAGCATACATTACAAAAGGAAGAGGATATACTATCCTAAACTACAAAGCCTAGGCACCAGCATCCGAAGTGGCCACAGAGCCAGACTGCCTGCTCTTGGCCTCCTCCTGATGCTTCACTACGTACTTCGTCAGCAGGTCAATGAGCTTCGGCCCATAACTCTTACAGCGGTAAGCGAGGGAAGCGAAGGCTACCTCTGAGCCGTCTGCATCTGGGAGGTAATGTGAGGCAGATCCAGCTCCGCTCCGGATGCCATGGCCATGGCCAACCCCATGGAAGCATTGATGCCCTTCTACTTGCACTTGTAGTCTGCAGGTGTGTCCTCCGACAGAGCATTCGCCAGAGCATCGACATCCTCAAGAGCGGCGCCCTTGGGGACGACCTCCCTGTAAAAGCTTCGAAGAACTTCCTTGGCCTTCGCCAGGGAGCCAGCAGCAGTACCGCAGCGGTTGACCGCTGCGGTGGCATCATCAAGAGCATTTACGTGCTCCATCACACCGCGATCAAATGCGATGCCTGCAGCATCTGAGACAAAGTAAGAACAAAAGGGCCCGAATAAGAACGAGACAAGGATCAGCCAAAAGAACAAAGACAAACCAAGTGAAATATACTCATCGGAGAAAGCTTTGGCTGCAGCCATCAGCCTGTCAGCCATCTACTTCTCATGAGTGGCAGCCGCAGAAGCAAGCTGCTTCTCGCGATCCGCGGACTCCTTCCGCAGGCGCTCCTGGGCCTCGGCATCATCGGCCACCTCCTTCTGCAGGCGCTCCTTCGCCTTTGTAGCATCCGTAGCTTGCTTCTCCGCGTGACCAAGACTCTTTTCAAGAGCGTCCAGTCGACGGAGAGACGCATTATTTTCATATACAAACATCAAGAACAAAGGATCAACACAAGCAAAGATGAAGGCAAACAAAGGGATGATCAAAACACGCACCTCGCAGCTGCTGCATGTTGGCCTCCAATGTCAGGTGCTGCTGGATCAGAAGATTGGCACTATGCATGAAGGGCTGCAAAATACACAAACAAGCATCAGAAAGGGCTTGGGGGATACACCCCACAAGAGCAAAAGTCAACCAACAACAAAAAAGGGCTCGGGGGCTCCCCCCTATAAAACAAAGGAGTAGAAAACTTACGTGATTAGATGGAGACTCTGAAGGTCCGTGTGCGGTCTTCTGAGTAACGACTACTCGAGACTCTCGCGGGGAGGGGTTCGAGGCGTCATCCTTAGTGTCGGCCACCATCTTAAAGGGAGGGTCCGTCGGCTTCGACTCCCCTACGGCCTCCTGAGTGCCCTCAGCAAGAGAGCCCTCTGAGGAGTGGATACAAGGAAAATATTGATTACGACACGAAGCAACATTACACACCTAAAAATAACAAAATAAAAAGCAGTAGAAACTACTTACGAGTCAATGTCTGACAAGTTGAAGACCGGCGTTGTCTTCTCATTCTTCTTCTTCTTGGCCGGCGGCTGCGGCGCCATCGCCTGAAGCGGCACCGCGGGGAAAGATGCAGCCGAGGCACTTTCACCCTCATCATGTCACTCCAAGAAGGAAGGGCCCCGAGGAGTAGGCAGCGTTGACGCATCCGAAGATTCACTTCGGGAGCGCTTTTGGGTCTATCCCTCGCTCGCCTCGGGGGCTTCTTGAGTTGGAGATTGCGCCGGCGGAAGTTCGGACTCAGAGTCCACAACCTCGTTGTCAGGCGCAATCGTATATTTTTCAGGCAGCGGATGCATCATGCCAGCTACCTTGAGTTCCTACAAACCAAAGAAGACAAAGAACATGATTAGCAACGCTATTCATATGGAGACAACACTAGTAAAAAGGCGCAACACGCATGACGCAGTTCTACACCTGAGGAACTGGATTCGAAGAACTGAAGGGGGCGGTCAAGGACTTCTTCGGGAGGTCCTCTGCAGCCTTGAACTTCAGTAGCGGCCGAAGAGCCCTATTGAGGTTGCCCCTGGACAGCTCCTCGGCCGAAACCCTCGTCGGGTCGTGGCGGTGATACGCCCAATTTGCATCACCTTTCTATATCATAATTTACCTCTATTCATTGGTATTTGTCTTATTATGAGGTATTACTTATGGATTTTTCATCTGTTTATGCATGCTGGATGATTCTTGGAGGATGGACTGCCGGAGTTTGGATTCTGATGGAAAAGAAGGCGTTTCGATGCAATTTCACGAAGATCAGAAAAATACCAGAAAAATATGGAAACATATTATTTTACCAGAAGACGAAGGAAGCCAAAAGGAGGGACGAAGTGGGGCCGCAAGGGGCCCATCCCCTAGGCGTGGGCCCACCTGACCCCATGCCTAGGGCAGGTGTGGCCCACCTGCCTGGCCTCCGACTCCGCCCCTTCTCCTATATCTTTCCTATGGAACCCTAATACCAGGGGGAGACCACAGATAGATTTCCGCCGCCTCTGGGGGCGTAAAACACCGAGAGAGAAAGATCTCTCCGACAGACAGATTTCTGCTGGGGGAATTCCTTCCCAAAGAGGGGAGACAGTCGCCATCAACACCGTCATCAAGCTAGGATCCATCGGGATCATCGTCATCATCAGCCACACCATCATCTCCACCAGCACCATCATCAGCACTCCATACCGCTGTAACAATTGTGTTGGATATTGCTTTAGTTCTTAGGGGGAAACTTTCCCGGTGTTGATTACTATTGTAGTTGATGCTTGTGAGTGGAACCATTGGATTATTGTTTATGTTCAGATTGTTATCCATTATCATATCATCTTTGGTCTTGATCCATATGATGTCTTGTGAGTAGTTCGTCTAGTTCTTGAGGACATGGGAGAAGTCATGTTGTTATTAGTGGATCTGTGATGAGTTATTATTCAATGGTTTAGTATTTAAGATGTGGTGCTATTCTTCTAGTGGTGTCATGTGAATGTCGACTACATGACACTTCACCATTTATGGGCATAGGGGGATGCATTGTGTATTTGGCTACTAATCATGGGGTTGCCGGAGTGACACAAACCTGGACCACCGTTAGGACACCTTTTCACAAGGGAGTGTAGGATCTCAGAGTTTAAGGCTGTGGTTAGATTTATATCTTAATCACTTTCCTGTAGTTACGGATCTTTTGCAGGGGGGTTTAATCACAAGTATTTATTAGTCCTAGGAAGGGTGGTATGTTAGCACAGGTTCACCCACACAACACTTACAAACACCAAATAAGAGTACTCGGCTATTTGAAGCAAAAGCACTTGACATAATTCCCATGTGTCCTCGAGAACGTTTGGTCCTTATAAGTATTTCCACCGGCTTGTCCTTTGCTAATAAAGGATTGGGCCACTTTCTCCATTTGTTCGTTACATTTGTTACTTGCTCCTTGTTTTGTTGCCTTGTCAGAAACCACTAAAAATCCGTTTGCTAAGTATTCACACGGATTTCCTGCTCCGCAACACTGTTCAGCACCTTCTGCTCCTCGTTGGGATCGACACTCCTATTTATCAAAAGTACTACGATACACCTCCTATACTTGTGGGTCATCAAGACTATTTCCTGGCGCCGTTGTCGGGGAGTGAAGCGCTATTGAAGAGTGGAACTGGTAAGGGAAACTTTTACTGTGAGTATTGCTTTTGTTACTGCTTGTTACTTTGTTTCCAATATGGATTACCCACTTGGTTTTATGTTTGGGAAAACTACTACCGCTGCAAGGGTAGTAGATGAACCACCTCCTGTTGTGATAGATCCTTTTAATATACCTACAAGTATTGTTAATCGTGTTATGGATAATTAATATTTTGGGGATGGAACTATCCATCCTGGTGATCACTTGCTTTTTATCCATGAATTATGCGGGTTGTTTAAGAGTGAAGGTATCACAACTGAACAGGTGAAGAAGAAGTTACTCTCCATATCCTTGAAAGGGAGAGCTGAAGAATGGTATAAGCTGCCGAAGAATGGACAATCCATGGAATGGGAGGAGATGACATCTCTCTTTTACTCTAAATTTTCTCCTCCCAGTGAAATCCATAAGGATAGAAATCTTATATATAACTTTTGACCTCTTGATGGAGAGAGTACATCTCAAGCTTGGGGATATTGAAGTTACTCATGGTTAAATGTCCTATTCATGAACTCCCTAATAATATTATTCTCAATAACTTTTATGCTAGGCTTTCTCTTCATGATAAATATTTACTAGATGCTTCTTGTGTTGGATCATTCACACGTACGAAGGAAGAATCTAAATGGGATCTCTTAGACCGTATTCAAGATAACATTGAGGCTTGGGAGAATGAAAAAGGAAGAAATTCAGGTATAAACTATGATTATGAATGCATTAAATCTTTTATGGGTACTGATAACTTCCGTGATATTAGTAATGAGTCTGGTCTTGATTTCCAAAGTATTACCAACTGTTTTAATGCCTTTGCCTCTTACATAGAAATTCCCAAGAAGAAGTGGAATCAGTACCATGCTCCTTATAAAGATATTGTTAGTCATGTTCCTGTTAGAAGTACTCAAGTTTGTACTACTACTCATATTGTGCCTGAACCTTATGTTGAGAAAATAACTTTACCAACTAAGGTAAAGGAGTATTCTATGATGATTAGTGCAAATAACAAAGGTACAATGAAAACTGTGGAGCCTGGTAAGCAATTGAATGTTGAACCTGTGGTAGCTATTGTGAAAGACACTGTCACTAGAAATAGAGAGGATGAGCGCATTGTCTTCTGTGAAGACGCTACTAATATTATTTCTCATCCTAGCAAGGCTAGAAAAGCTAGTGTTCCTGTGCTTTCTGTTAAAATTGGTGATCATTGCTACTATGGTTTATGTGATATTGGTGCTAGTTCTAGTGCTATTCCTTATGAGCTTTATAGGAAAATTATGCATGAGATTGGTCCTTGTGAGCTTGAGGACATTGATGTGGTTATCCACCTTGCTAATAAGGAGACCATTTGCCCCATTGGCATTGTAAGAGATATGGAGGTTCTTTGTGGTAAGATTAAGTATCCTGCTAATTTTCTAGTGCTTAATTCAGCAGTTGGCAAAACTTGTCCTATCATTTTTGGTAGACCTGTCTTAAACACTTGTGGAGCTATTATTGATTATAAGAAGGAAAAAGTTTTAACTAAGTTTGATGGAGATTCTTATGAGTTTAACTTTTCCAAATTTGCTAAAGCTCCTTGTGAAAATAGCTTGCCTAATAAAGATTTCAGGATGGAACAACTTGCTTCTATTGATCCAGTTTATGACCTTGGACCTCTTTTTAATGACAGTAAGTATGCTTACTCAAATGATAAAGTTGTTACCAGTGATAGTTATATTGTCAACTTTATTCAAAGTGCTACTGAGAGTTATTTTGAGAGAGGGAAACATGGTTTTATGCATCTCAATGATGTTAAGTTTCCCAGTTTTATGTTGAAAGCTTTGAAGTTGCATCTATTTTGTCTTCCTATGCTAGTGGATTTTTGTTTCAATAATTCGTTTTCCCATGATACAACCATGCATAGGAAGAGGGTTAGACTCAAGTGTGTTGGTTATTTGCTTCTTGATGCTCTTTTTCACTCCAGATATATTTATCCTATGTGAGCATCTTTGGAAGTTTCAAGCCTAACTTAAAGGCATTAAAGAAAAGTACTTGTTGGGAGATAACCCAAGAGTTTTGTCGAGTCTTGGAAGTTATTACCTCTGTAATAACCGCTCCTTATCCTTTTTGTTTTGGTTTTTGTGTCAAGTTCAACTAGTTTTGTGAAGTAGAGGAGTTGTGAAAAGTGGCTGTCCTGGGACAGATTTTTCTGCTGCACCGTAAAAATTCATGAGAGAGCTCAGTACGTCGGATGGAGCTGCATTTTTTGAGCTTGTTCTCCAAGTTGTTACCCATCTTTCATTAGTTCTGCACTTTTTGATTTGAGCAATAAAAAGCCTTCGAAAAATCAATCTTTACCTACTGGTTTGTTTTGATAGATTTCTGCCATCATTTGCATTTTCCTCTTATAGAAGCTTTTGTTTTGGTGGGTTTTCAGTTGAAGTGTTTACCAAATGTTTATTGTTTTTACTTACACTAATGTTGTCATTGAGTTTGTGCAAGGGTTTTGTATGAAGAAATTTTTAGGAGAAAGAGAAAAGGAATCTGCAGAGTTCGTCTTTGAATAGGTAAAAGTGGTGAAAACAGAAGGTTCGTGAAACTCCAATCTTTTTATATTTTTGATGTTTTTAATACATGAGGGAAGTTACGGGACAAAACTGAAGAGGAAACGGAGCCCTGGGTGGACAAACCCACCCCAGGCGCGGGACCAGCCTGGTCGTGCCTAAGGGGGGTGTTTCTCCCTCGAACTCCGTCTCCGCCTCGTTTCCGTGTCAATACCTTCCTTATGCCTTGAAACTTCGTAATTTATAACCCCTCGGATCCCCCGAGGTTCGTGCATCATGTTCTCGTCGTGTTTTCATTTTGATCTGTTTCTGTCAGGAAATCTTCTCAAGTTTAGAGCACCATGGCCTCCGCCAACGACAAAGGTAAGAAGCCCGAGGAAGAAGAACCTCAAGTCCCCAAGGAGGAGGAGGTTTCGGTAGGGTATGAAGGTGACATGGAGGAGGACAAGCAACCAGACACTCATGCTACCATCGCAAGCATTGGTTTGGTGGCTCGACCTACCAAGCTTAAGAGGACAGCACAGATGTCTACAGGAGGGAGAACTCCGCGTCATATCCTCGCCCCACACACACTTCCTCCTAGTACCCCTTGTTCTAACCGTGCAGGGAAGAAACACTCTAATTTGGAAGAGTGGAGAAAGAATAACAAGGACTAGGATCCTCGATCTGAGTTGATCATGGGCTGCATTGAGCATAATTCGGAGTTAATTCGTACTCTGACCTTCTATATGGAGGATTTGAAGAAACTTGTTGAGGGGCTTATCAAGAGAACACCACCATCACCGAAGGAGTAATTCGTCATCAGGTTTGGCATCCCCTTGGCTTGTTCCAAGATTGGGGGAGTGACGCGGTATCACCACCATTATCTTTTATCTTTTACCATTTTAGTGGATTCATATCTGTGGTAGAGAGGTTATCTTATAGTTTGGTTTGCATGTGGAAGTATCTCTCCTTTAGTTGATTATCTTTGTATCCCTTGGTGTGAGTGCCTTTATTGGAATATTAATGAGAAGTCTCATCTTTTAATTTTTGCACTTCTTATTTTAGTTTGCAATCTCTATTATATGATGGATCTTGTTGATCAGTATTGGCACCACTTTGGGATCATCAAGTGGGTCTAAATTGGTTTTGGCAAACCGAGTTCTGGTCAGTAGCATTACTATGAAAGAGAAAAAGAAAGAAAAAGCTTACAGGTATTTTGTATCATTTCTTTTCTTTCTTGTTGGCTCATAAGCTTAGTATTCTTTATTTAAGATCATTTTGTGTCTTCAAGGAAGATTGCATGTTTGGCTTTATTACTTGTATGTTTGCTTGTTTCTTTCAACTCTCTTGCTTGCTACCCAGCCTTGCTAGCCAAAAACCTGTTTTGAGAAGGCATACTTCTCATGTTTCCAAAACCCTTTGAACCAAAAACCTTTGCCACTTGTGTCCACCATATCTACCTAGTAGCTGTTGCTATTCCTAGAAAATTCTCAAGCTTCATCTACCTTTCGAATTAAAAAGTATTTTGTTATGTGAAAACTAGTTAGTAAAGCTCTCACGAACTTTATGGCACACTTTATTTCTTTGCACCTAGTAGACTTGAACCATTGTGAACATCGAAGTTGTATATGTTTGCATCTATACATTGGAATTAGCAGAACCGTGCTATCACGGGGAACATTTTCAACATTGCACTTGTACTCTGTACACAGTTGATATCGTGCTTTTTTGTCTACGGATGTCAACGGTGTGAAATAAAGAGGGAACTTGTAAGTCCATGGAGTTTGTATTTTGTGTTAGAGAAACTCCTGGGCCGCTAGCCTAAGCCATGCTTAATCATGGTGGAAACTTGCAGCATCACCATAGTGAGTCATCTATGAAGCATCCTCAATAAAAATCTATGCATATGGTAAATAAATAGTTTCTGATATGCTCATTGTGTGCTTGCCTTGTCATTTTGGTTATGGGAAAGCTCCTGTACCATGTGCAAGGGGTAACCCTTTGGCGGTTCTCAATGATATGCAAATACTTACAATGACAAGAACTTACCTGGGCCCAAAGTTGAGTATGCATGAGGAGTGGCCCTCATATTCAAGGGACATGAGATTGCCAACTTATATTTCGTCAAGCATATACTCCATCTTTGTTCACTTTAACCTTAATCATCTCAAGATGCTTATGATAGGGGCAATGAGGGCTCAAAGATAGTAAGTACCATAATCTTTTGGAAGCTCTTTATGACTTGTAATCCCTGCTACCCTCTAAGAAGGGACCTTTCTCCTAGTTACCAGTTGAGTCAGTAAACCTACTTCCTCTCTATCTCCAGCAAGCATTTGAGTTGTTGTGTTTCAAGCATTCATATGGTGATTTATTCAATCATGTTATTTATCTTCCTTGTTTGCACAAAACTCTTATCTATTGAGTATTACTTTGAAAGCCTTCACTTGTGAAAAAACCTTTTTGAGCAAAGAGTGCTCCTGTTTTGAAACTTCTACAAAAAGCTTTTGTGAAATTGTTTGCCAGGTGTTCTCTAACCAAGAACAAGTTTGCCAATTCCAATTATGACTTATCTTTATGCATCACTATTGTGATTGTTGTACTTGGTTGCAAGCAAAGTTATATAATGGTGAGTTGCTTTCTTCTATGAGTTGTGCAATGGTAAGTGTGATGCTTCTTGTTCGTATTCTTTTATCGACACTTCACTCCATAAACCTGTGGACATGTTTACTGAGCTTAGTATTCACTTGGGTACAAGCGAAGTCTAAGCTTGGGGGAGTTGATACGCCCAATTTGCATCACCTTTCTATATCATAATTTACCTCTATTCATTGATATTTGTCTTATTATGAGGTATTACTTATGGCTTTTTCATCTGTTTATGCATGTTGGATGATTCTTGTAGGATGGACTTCTGGATTCTGGATTCTGATGGAAAAGAAGGCGTTTCGGTGCAATTTCGCGAAGATCAGAAAAATACCAGAAAAATATGGAAACATATTATTTTACCAGAAGACGAAGGAAGCCAGAAGGAGGGACGAATTGGGAACAATTCTCAGGTTATGGACCTAGTCCGAATAGTTTGTTCCATTTAGTTTCTCTTTGTCAAGAATCGAACGCAAAGAGGAAGGTGATGTAGTGTTCAGTGCCATTGATCTACAACAGAAAACATGCAAAATACTAAGCCATATAACCATGAAAGAGTAAAACATATTAAACAATTTAATAGCATATACTCCCAATTAAATCAATATCCCTCTATTGATACTAAGTGATTCAAGATCCACAATTAACAAGTCGACTAGTGAGCTTTAGCATCACTGCTAGAAGACAAGGTAAATCGGTAAGCAACACTTGCTAATCATATCACATATGACTCTTGTTGTTGGGTGACATCTCTATGTCAAAACTAGGCGCCCAACCTTTATGCCCCAAGGTCCTTAACTGTTAAGATGACCTTGTCAAGCTCACCAACCCTTATGCGTGTAGGTATCCGATACAAACCCATCCAGCCAAGGAAAACCACGGCACCCTAATTTCATAGGCCCACCAACGATTGTACAGGGCATAGGATGGTGCAAGGTTTGGTTGGGAGGGCATGGTTTAACTTAAACTTTGTGAGGGATCGTTCTACTTCTATCATCTAAGCATCTAAGAATAGCATTCACATATGACGTGACACAGTATGGCCCATTTTCTCATGGTGATCTCCATCGCCATAGAACCTGTCCACCATGATGATCTCCATCTTCATGTTCCATGTGAGACATCTTCCAGGTGATGAGTCCTCCAAGAACTAATACAAGCTATTACTCCTAACAGCTAGTAATCAAAATTACATAGTATTGGGATCATCACAAGTTGGCACGCAGGCCATTACAATAAATGACAACACATATGGCTCCAGCCGTGTTGCCCTACTCACGACACGTAGGTCATGAAAATTTTCATACATGCATCACATACATATATGGGCCATACTGATCACATACATCCTGTAAAAACAAGTTATGCATAGAATCGCATTCTACTGGATCATGTGACATCGCAGCACCTAGTTACCTTAACGAGATACAAAAGGGGCTACGATTAAGGGGGGTCTAGGGGGTCTCTCTCTGTGGGGTTCGAAGGGGCAGCGCCCCTCGCGAACCGTGAAAATGAGAGATCGAATCTTCACAATTTTCTTTAAGGATTTTGATCGGCAAATCAAATTTACCATAAACTGACTCATGTCCCGATTCAATCAAACTCCTTTGATCTCGGTACATCAATTTTAGATCTAGGTTCCGATTCTATCAATCATATTGATCTTCGCGTGATTCAACAGGATTTATGTGTCACTGTCTACCCCGATGGCGGAAACCAACCGATAGGGGTAAGTCGTTCGACAACCTCAAAATCACGATCACGGAAAGCAAGATCATAGATCAATCCTGAACCACCACCATATAAACGATCACAACATTCATATCAATCTGCATATCACCATATGCAGACATCCGGAACCTATAACTGAACAACATCGGCTCTGATACCACTGAAGGGATACGGGTAGGCTACACTAGCGCAAATCAAAAAAATTCTACCGCGTATACCAGGATTACTGTTGTCATAGATCACGGGATTACCACTAGACGCGTAGTTGCGGAATCGATGAAGCGCGTCGAGGCAGTGCCGACGTTGTTGGAGATATGCCCTAGAGGCAATAATAAATGTAGTTATTATTATATCTTTGTGTTTATGATAAATGTTTACATTCATGCTATAATAGTATTAACAAGGAAACATTAATACTTGTGTGATTTGTAAACTTAATTTGAAGTCCCTAGTATAGCCTCTATACTTCACTAGCTTGTTGGTTGATTAATGATTGTGGTTTCCCTATCATGAACATTGAGATGTTATCAACAACAAGATCATATCGTTAGGAGAATGATATGGTGGACATACTCCTATAGATAAGCGTAGCATAAAGATCAAGTCATTTTAATAGTTCAATTGCTATATGCTTTCTGATACATAGTAACCTAATTCCTTCGACCATGAGATCATGCATATCACCTTTACCGGATGGATGCTTTGATGACATCAAACACCACACCGTAACTGGGTGGCTATAAAGGTGGCATTGAGTGTTCGGAAAGTATTGGTTGAGACACATGGATCAAGAGTGGGATTTGTCCATCCATATGACGGATAGATATACTCTGGGCCCTCTCGGTGGAATGTCATCCAATTAGCTTGCAAGCATGTGACTGGATCACAAGGGATCACATATCACGGGAACGAGAAAAGAGTACTTATCAGTAACGAGGTTGAACTAGGTATGCAGAGATACCGACGATCATAACCTCGGATAAGTAAACTATCGTGAGACAAAGGGAAATTGGTATCGTATGTAAGTGGTTCATTCGATCGCAAAGTAATCGTAGAAATATGTGGGAGCCATATGAATTTCCAGATTCCTCTATTGGTTATTGTTCGGAGAAGTGTCTCGATCATGTCCGCATAATTCACGAACCGTAGGGAGACACACTTAAGGATTCGACGTTGTTTTGAGTAGTTATGGTATTATGAGAAAGAGACCAAATGTTGTTCAGAGTCTCGGATGGGATCCGGGATATCACGAGGTGATCCGGAATGGTCCGGAGAATAAGATTCATATAAGGAAAGTCCCGTTTCGGAGTTCGGAAATGATTCCGGTGAATGTTCTAGAAGGTTCCGGAATGTCCGGCACTCCAGGAGGGGGGAGGGGTACATGAATGTGTCATTACATATTGGAATGATTGCATCATGTACTAAGTGTTCTTGCTGTTCCAAATAAAGGATTAAATTGAATCCTAAAACAGAAAAGTCAAATGTCCAGTTTGAAAGTCAAACGGCTAAAACAGGAAACTGTGGGAAACAAGCAAGAGGAGGCAAAACCGACTTGGGGGAGGAGTCCCTCCTCTCCAAGCCGGCGCGCCACCCAAGGCCGACTTGGGGAGGGACTCCCCTCCCCTTGGCCGCGCCTCCCACCTATAAGAGGAGGGGCAGGGCCTCCTCCTCTAGACACACAAGTTCCTATCCTCTAATCTCCGGTTTAGAGCCGTTTTGGTTTAGAGCTTCTAATTGCCCTAGCCTTCGGTTTAGAGCCTTCTAATTGGTGTGTCTAATCCCTAGACCACTAATAGCCCTCTCTCATACTCCACCATACTCGCTCCGGCTTAAGACGAAGCCCTGCGGGATCTCCCCTCTACTTTCGGTACCAAGCCGTTGTGCTGCCGGAATCGCAAGGAGAGTGCTACAACCTCCGCTGCCTGCTGGAACAAGGGAGAGGAAGGTCTTCGTCGATTACCGAACGTGTGACCGACTGCGGGAGCGCTGCCGGAACGCAGCGCCGGAAGGATCGTCTACACGATCTTGAGATCGGGAAGAGTACGACTACATCACCCACGAGAATCCGCTCTCGTTAAACACTTTGGAATCTTCGAGGGTAAGTTATTCCATCGACTCGTTGCTAGAATCTAGTAGATAGATCTTGGCTTGTTTGTTTGTATGCGATAGAAATTTTTTGTTTTCCATGCTACGAACCCCTATAGTGGTATCAGAGCCGTGTCTATATGTAGATCTGTTGCACGAGTAGAACACAATGGTCATTGTGGGCGTTGATGCTTTTATTGTCGATTGCTTCTTGTGTACTTTGCATCTTGCGGTATGTTGGGATGAAGCGTCCCGGGCTAACCTTACATGACATCGTTCATGAGACTTGCTCCACGCTTGACATGCAACTTGTATTGCATAAGTGGCTTTGCGGGTGCCTGTTTCTCCTAGCATAGTTAAGATCCAATTTACAACGGGTGATTAACAATACTAGTATCAATGTTGTGGTTCATGTTCTTAAGTTAGAACGACACTTATTGAAAGCCCCAAACCACGTAAAATATGCAAAGAAAGTAGAGGCGTCTAACTTTGTTTTGCAGGGGTGTGCAGTGATGTGATATGGCCATGATTGTGATTATATTTGATGTATGCAATGTTCCTTATTGTAAGTTGGCAACCGGCAGGAGCCATATGGTTGTCTTTAATTTATGTTAAGACCCGCGTGTCTATTCAAAGTAGGTTGTAATAGTTGAAGCCGGTGGACGAAAACCATGGAGAAGCGTCATTGACCTTGATGCAATGCCGGTGATGATGGAGATCATGTTCGTGGTTGAAGATAGAGATCGAAAGCACAAAGAAGAAAGGCCATATCATATCACATATATATTGAATTGCATGTGATGTTAATCCTTTATGCATATTGTATTGCTTAGTAGACGACGGTAGCATTATAAGATGATCCCTCATGCACATCAATTTCAAGTCATAAAGTGTTCACCCTTAGTTAGCACCGTTGCTAAAGCTTGTTGTTTCGAAGCACCACGTGATGATCGGGTGTGTTAGATTCTGCAAGTGTATACAACGTGAGCAAGCCAGATTTGCTCATGCGGAAACTAAGGTTTGATCTTGACGAGCCTAGCATGTACAGACATGGTCTCGGAACACGGATCACCGAAAGGTAAAGCATGAATCATATAGTAGATATGATGAACATGTCGATTGTTCGCCATTGAAACTATATCAACTCTCGTGATGATCGGTGTTGATATGGTGGATTTGGTTCGTGTGATCACTAAAACAATGTGAGGAATGTTGTTTTGAGTGGGAGTTCACCTAGTTTAATTTCATTAATTAATTTGAACTCAATTTGTCATAAACTTAGTCTAAACTATTGCAAATATGTTGTAGATCAATGGCAGCCCCTAACATCAATTTTAATGCGTTCCTAGAGAAAGAAAAGTTGAAAAACAATGGAAGCAACTTCGCGGATTGGTTCCGCAATTTGAGGATTGTCCTCACAGCTGGTAATTTGACCTATGTGCTGGATGCACCGCTGGGTGACCCACCTGCAGATGATGCTCCCGATGAAGTAAAGAATGTTTACCTCGCTCGGAAGAATCAGTACTCCATAGTTCAGTGTGCTATCTTGTATGGTTTGGAATCGGAGCTTCAGAAAAGGTTTGAGGATTCAGACCCATATGATATTGTCGAGGATCTCAAATTGATTTTTGAGACTCATGCGGCAATTGAAAGCTATGAGGCTTCTGAAAAGTTCTTTAACTGCAAGATGGAAGAGGGCAGCTCCGTCAGTGAGCATGTGCTTAAGATGACTGGGCACACAAACAAACTTCAAAGCTTGGGTATTGTGATTCCTAATGCTTTGGGGATTTATCGTGTCCTCCAATCACTACCACCAAGTTACAAGAACTTTGTGATGAACTACAACATGCAGAACATGAACAAGACGTTGCCAGAACTCTTTGCCATGTTGAAATCTGCAGAAGTGGAGATCAAGAAAGAGCACCAAGTGTTGTTGGTCAATAAGACCACCAAATTCAAGAAAGGCAAGTCTAAGCAAAAGGGACACTTCAAGAAGGGTGGTAAGAAAGTTACCACGCCGGCGAAGAAGACCAAGGCTGGACCCAAGCCTGATACTGAGTGCTTTTACTGCAAGGGAGAAGGTCACTGGAAGCGGAATTGCCCAAAGTACTTGGCGGATTTGAAGAACGGCAACATCAAGAAGAAAGGTATATCTGATATACATGTTATTGATGTGTATCTCACTAGTACTCGTAGTAGTTCCTGGGTATTTGATACTGGTTCGGTTGCTCATATTTGTAACTCGAAACAGGTACTGCAGAATAAACGGAAGCTAGCGAAGAACGAGGTGACGATGCGCGTGGGAAACGGATCAAAGGTTGATGTGATTGCGGTCGGCACGCTACCCCTTCATCTACCATCGGGATTAGTTTTATACTTAAATAATTGTTATTTGGTGCCTGCGTTGAGCATGAACATTATATCGGGATCTTGTTTATTGCGAGACGGTTACTTGTTTAAGTCAGAGAATAATGGTTGTTCGATTTATATGAGTAATATGTTTTATGCACATGCACCTTTGATAGATGGTCTATTCTTATTGAATCTCGATAGTGGAAATACACATATCAACAACATTGAGGCTAAACGTTTGAAATCAAGCGATAATTCGACCTATATGTGGCACTGTCGTCTTGGTCACATTGGAGTGAAGCGCATGAAGAAACTCCATTCTGATGGACTTCTTGAATCACTTGATTTTGAATCACTTGAAAGATGCGAAGCATGTCTGATGGGAAAAATGACTAAGACTCCATTTTCTGGTATGATGGAGCGAGCTACGGACTTATTGGAAATCATACATACCGATGTGTGTGGTCCAATGAGTGTAGCATCGCGCGGTAGTTATCGTTATGTTCTTACCTTCACGGATGACTTAAGTAGATATGGGTATATCTATTTCATGAAACATAAATCCGAAACTTTTGAGAAGTTTAAGGAGTTTCAAAGTGAGGTAGAGAATCAACGTAACAAGAAGATTAAATTTCTACGTTCTGATCGTGGAGGTGAATATCTAAGTTACGAGTTTGGCGAGCATTTGAAGAAATGCGGAATACTTTCACAATTGACACCGCCGGGAACACCACAGCGTAATGGTGTGTCCGAACGTCGTAATCGAACTCTCTTAGATATGGTTCGTTCTATGATGTCACTTACAGATTTACCGCTATCATTTTGGGGTTATGCATTAGAAACAGCCGCATTCACTTTAAATAGGGCACCATCTAAATCCGTTGAAACGACACCGTATGAATTATGGTTTGGGAAGAAACCTAAATTGTCGTTCCTTAAAGTTCGGGGATGCGAAGCCTATGTAAAGAAGTTACAGCCGGACAAGCTTGAACCCAAAGCGGAAAAATGCGTCTTCATAGGATACCCAAAGGAAACTATTGGGTATACCTTCTATCATAGATCCGAAGGCAAAATCTTCGTTGCCAAGAATGGATCCTTTCTAGAGAAGGAATTTCTCTCGAAAGAAGTGACTGGAAGGAAAGTAGAACTCGACGAGGTTGTCGAACCTTCTCTCGAAATTGCGAGTAGCGCAGCACCGGAAGAAGTTCCTGTGGTGCCTGCACCAATTAGAGAGGAAGCTAATGATGGTGATCATGAAACTTCGGTTGAAGTTGCTACAGAGCCTCGGAGGTCAGCGAGAACTCGTACCACTCCAGATTGGTATGATCCCGTTATGAGTGTCATGTTGGTGGATAACACCGATGACCCCGAGACATATGAGGAAGCGATGATGAGCCCAAATTCCAATAAATGGCAAGAAGCCATGAAATCCGAGATTGGATCCATGTACGAAAACCAAGTATGGACTTTGGTGGACTTACCGGATGGCCGGAAGGCTGTCGAGAACAAATGGATTTTCAAGAAGAAAACAGATGCTGATGGTAATGTTACTGTCTATAAAGCTCGACTTGTCGCAAAAGGGTTTCGACAAATTCAAGGAGTTGACTACGATGAGACTTTCTCACCGGTAGCGAAGCTAAAGTCTGTGAGGATTATGTTAGCAATCGCTGCATATTATGATTATGAGATATGGCAGATGGATGTCAAAACAGCATTTCTCAATGGAGATATTGATGAAGAGTTGTATATGATGCAACCCAAAGGTTTTGTCGATCCTAAAGATGCTAACAAGGTATGCAAACTTCAACGGTCCATTTATGGATTGAAGCAAGCATCCCGAAGTTGGAATCAACGTTTTGATAAGGTAATCAAAAGTTTTGGTTTTATACAAACTTATGGAGAAGCTTGTATTTACAAGAAAGTGAGTGGGAGCTCTGTAGCATTCTTAATACTATATGTGGATGACATATTGTTGATTGGGAATGATGTAGACCTTCTTAATAGTGTCAAAGAATATTTGAATAATAGTTTTTCAATGAAGGATCTTGGCGAAGCAGCTTACATATTAGGCATAAAGATTTACAGAGATAGATCGAAACGCCAAATATCATTGTCACAGAGTACATATTTGGACAAAGTTCTAAAGAGGTTTGGAATGGAAGAAAGCAAGAAAGGGTTCTTGCCCATGTTGCCCAATACGACCTTGAGTAAAACTCAAAGTCCGACATCGGCAGAAGATAGAGAAAGGATGAGTAAGACTCCCTATGCCTCAGCCATAGGATCTCTAATGTATGCCATGCTATGTACTAGACCCGACATTGCATATGCTGTTAGTTTAACTAGCAGATATCAAAGTGATCCAGGAGTGGATCATTGGACAGCGGTCAAAAACATCCTTAAGTACTTGAGAAGAACTAAGGATATGGTTCTTTCTTATGGAGGTGATGAACAGCTCGTTGTTAATGGTTACACCGATGCTAGTTGGAACACCGATCCGGGTGATTCTAAATCACAATCCGGATACGTATTTATTTTGAATGGTGCAGCAGTTAGCTGGAGGAGTGCAAAGCAAAGCGTTGTGGCGAGATCTTCAACTGAATCGGAATACATGGCTGCTTCGGAGGCTTCACAAGAAGCGATATGGATGAAAGAGTTCATTACAGAGCTAGGTGTGGTTCCTAGTGCGCTGGACCCAATGTCTATCTACTGTGATAACATGGGTGCCATAGCCAATGCGCAAGAACCAAGGTCACACAAGAAGCTGAAGCATATCAAGCTACGTTTTCACGCTATTCGAGAACATATCCAGGATGGGGATATAAAGATTTGCAAAGTACACACAGATCTGAATGTGGCGGATCCGTTGACTAAACCTCTCCCGAGGGCAAAACATGACCAACACCAAACTGCCATGGGTGTTCGGTATATTACCATGTAATCTAGATTAGATGACTCTAGTGCAAGTGGGAGACTGTTGGAGATATGCCCTAGAGGCAATAATAAATGTAGTTATTATTATATCTTTGTGTTTATGATAAATGTTTACATTCATGCTATAATAGTATTAACAAGGAAACATTAATACTTGTGTGATTTGTAAACTTAATTTGAAGTCCCTAGTATAGCCTCTATACTTCACTAGCTTGTTGGTTGATTAATGATTGTGGTTTCCCTATCATGAACATTGAGATGTTATCAACAACAAGATCATATCGTTAGGAGAATGATATGGTGGACATACTCCTATAGATAAGCGTAGCATAAAGATCAAGTCATTTCAATAGTTCAATTGCTATATGCTTTCTGATACATAGTAACCTAATTCCTTCGACCATGAGATCATGCATATCACCTTTACCGGATGGATGCTTTGATGACATCAAACACCACACCGTAACTGGGTGGCTATAAAGGTGGCATTGAGTGTTCGGAAAGTATTGGTTGAGACACATGGATCAAGAGTGGGATTTGTCCATCCATATGACGGATAGATATACTCTGGGCCCTCTCGGTGGAATGTCATCCAATTAGCTTGCAAGCATGTGACTGGATCACAAGGGATCACATATCACGGGAACGAGAAAAGAGTACTTATCAGTAACGAGGTTGAACTAGGTATGCAGAGATACCGACGATCATAACCTCGGATAAGTAAACTATCGTGAGACAAAGGGAAATTGGTATCGTATGTAAGTGGTTCATTCGATCACAAAGTAATCGTAGAAATATGTGGGAGCCATATGAATTTCCAGATTCCTCTATTGGTTATTGTTCGGAGAAGTGTCTCGATCATGTCCGCATAATTCACGAACCGTAGGGAGACACACTAAAGGATTCGACGTTGTTTTGAGTAGTTATGGTATTATGAGAAAGAGACCGAATGTTGTTCAGAGTCTCGGATGGGATCCGGGATATCACGAGGTGATCCGGAATGGTCCGGAGAATAAGATTCATATAAGGAAAGTCCCGTTTCGGAGTTCGGAAATGATTCCGGTGAATGTTCTAGAAGGTTCCGGAATGTCCGGCACTCCGGGAGGGGGGAGGGGTACATGAATGTGTCATTACATATTGGAATGATTGCATCATGTACTAAGTGTTCTTGCTGTTACAAATAAAGGATTAAATTGAATCCTAAAACAGAAAAGTCAAATGTCCAGTTTGAAAGTCAAACGGCTAAAACAGGAAACTGTGGGAAACAAGCAAGAGGAGGCAAAACCGACTTGGGGGAGGAGTCCCTCCTCTCCAAGCCGGCGCGCCACCCAAGGCCGACTTGGGGAGGGACTCCCCTCCCCTTGGCCGCGCCTCCCACCTATAAGAGGAGGGGCAGGGCCTCCTCCTCTAGACACACAAGTTCCTATCCTCTAATCTCCGGTTTAGAGCCGTTTTGGTTTAGAGCTTATAATTGCCCTAGCCTTCGGTTTAGAGCCTTCTAATTGGTGTGTCTAATCCCTAGACCACTAATAGCCCTCTCTCATACTCCACCATACTCGCTCCGGCTTAAGGCGAAGCCCTGCGGGATCTCCCCTCTACTTTCGGTACCACGCCGTTGTGCTGCCGGAATCGCGAGGAGAGTGCTACAACCTCTGCTGCCTGCTGGAACAAGGGAGAGGAAGGTCTTCGTCGAGTACCGAACGTGTGACCGACTGCAGGAGCGCTGCCGGAACGCAGCGCCGGAAGGATCGTCTACACGATCTTGAGATCGGGAAGAGTACGACTACATCACCCACGAGAATCCGCTCTCGTTAAACACTTTGGAATCTTCGAGGGTAAGTTATTCCATCGACTCGTTGCTACAATCTAGTAGATAGATCTTGGCTTGTTTGTTTGTATGCGATAGAAATTTTTTGTTTTCCATGCTACGAACCCCTATAGACGTTCCACGTCTCCTCCTTGTCCTCGTCTCACGAGAATCTCCCCTTGCGCGGCTCGTCCAAGTGCCACAGATGCGGCACCTCCGAGGTATCCACACGTGCGGGATGGAAGCGTCAGACGCCGGACTGCTAGGTCCGCGCGTGCAACACAGTTGAGAGGTGTGGTGGCTGGGTGGAATGGTCTAACGTCTAACCTTGGTCATCTCGCCCCACCCTCTCTTACATAGGCGTCCCTAGTGGGCTTCTACATTAGCAGCCCATTAGTAGCCTAAGCCTGGTCTAATTCGGATCCAATCCTTATTAGGCTTCCAGCCCCTTAAGTGTGTGATCCTATAGGTTCATATACGTATAGACATGACACGAATACACTTATTCTACCAATAGTTGGTAGTGGCCTCTAGCAAGACGTGCCAACTCCTAAACGCATACAAAGATCATATCAGACGAACCATCATAAGGTTTAGTACATGTCTTTCCCTTTGCCTCACGATATTTGGTCTAGCTCCAAGCTGACCTCTCTTTCTCGATACCGTAACTCGGAATCCCTTTACTAGGTTAACTCTTAACCTTATGTAGCACGGCCATGCATTTCTAGATCCGATCACTCGAGGGGCCCAGAGATATCTCTCTCAAGTAGAGAGGGTCAAATCTCATCTTGATTGACCATGCCTTGCAGCATGTTTCAGGACAAACCCGAAAGCTACCTTTATAACTACCCAGTTAAGGTGCAGCGTTTGATAGCCCCAAAGTAGGTCGATCCACATCTCAAGTACATGCGACAATCTCAGGTCTAAGGACAAAACGTACATGATGTGTAGAGAGAGCTGCAAGTCTAATTGCCAGTCTCATGTTGGGTCAGTCCAACCCCATTTTCATAACATGTGTCCACATCATTGGTTTGACATCTCCATGTCTATGACTTGCAAAACATAGTCATCAACCAATCGATGTGCTAGTCTAATATTCACGTGTGTCCTCACATGAACTCCGACTAGGGACAACTATTAAATAACCATACAAGTAAAGAGTTTCACAAACAATTCACATAATTGCCAATCAATACAAGTTGCCTGATATGGATATTCAAGGAACATTATAATAACTCATGGATACATATGAAATATAATCATCTCTATGATTGCCTCTAGGGCATATTTCCTTCACAGTGGTGGTGGCACCTTTCTTGCCGCCGGCGGTGGCACTCAATCCAGCTCCCGCAGCGCCCTTCCTCGACTTGCCCATGGCGCGGCGGCGAGTGCGGCGATGAGCACAGATAAAAGAGGAAGGAAATGATCTGAGAACATCCAGTGGGCGCAAGAAAGCAAGTGCTCGCAAAAAATGGAGGCAATGGTGGAAAGCAAATGGCGAGAGGTGAAAACAAAATCACTGTTTTCCCCACGGTTATAAGGACGAGGATGACGAACAGGAACCGTTCATCCAGAAGCCCTAGCGCTCAGGGAAGATCCAACCATACACGTGTCAGCACAGCAACGAATCGTCGTCAGCACGTTGTCCACTACGCACGGAAACTGAGGAGACGTCGTAATTCTTGCCACGTCGCGCATGACTAGTCAAACTCCAAGTCAGAAAATGGGACCCACGTTCATCCTATCACGTCATCTCTAGCGCCGCAAACGGTTGAGATCATCGATCGTCAGCACTGACATCATCAAGACCAACCTAGCAATGGTTGGAAATCTCCGGCTGGTGAATAAAGTACTCGCTCGAATCTACGATTCAAGCAACTACTCGGGGGCTACTCCTATTAGGAGAGCTGGCCGCGTACCTAAGACATGATTAAGGTACTACACCACTAACGATTCTTCGAGTTCTACGTCGAGTCTACGACTCCACTAGGGACTCGGGGGCTACTCCCATAGGGAGGATTGTTCAAAACATCTAAAAAAATTGTGTCCTTCGGACCTAAAGTTAAAAATAGCTGAACTAAAGTCTCTGCTCGAGTCTACGACTTGAACATACACTCGGGGATACTCCCATAGGGAGCGTTGGCCGCACACCCTATGATTTCTTCGACTGCGGTCCTTCAGATCAAAATACAAAACTTTTTTCTGGCAACTTTGCCCAAATATACGCTAAGTGAGAGACCTACTCCTTGGCCACCCGAAAACACCTCCGCGGTGATAACATTTTTGGATGTTGTATCTACGATGCAAGGATAAGACCTACAGATATCATCTGATGGCCTGGTAACGCACCTGACTGCGCTCTGCCAAGTAAGATACGGTGTCAACGGGCACAATGAAAAATCCCGACGGACGCGTTGGGTATATCACTCAAAAAACACTGGGATTCAGCTCCTGTAAGACCTCAACAGCTTGAGTCGAATTACGCCAGCATCTGTTCCGGATTCGAGTCCAGGGACTCGAATCTGAAGAAGACCGTGTTGTTTTGTCCTATGACAGTTAACTGATCCTGATCCATCAGGAGAGTTAGGCACACATCAACAATCCCTACGAGTTTAATTATTTCCTCTTACAAATAGGTCCAAGCTGCACCCGAAAGAATGAAAGAGTCCTCAGCCGAATCTACGATTCGACCAAACACTCGGGGGCTACTGACATGGTTATACCCCGCGGGTACACAACATCAGCATACCTAGTCTAGCCTAAGAAAGGCCCACTACAAGATACGCGGCCTGCGGAGGTTTCGGGTGGCCAAAGCCCATGACGCCTTCAGATGCTTGGAGAACAAGACTAGAGTAGATAGAATTTCAAAGGGGCAAACCCTAATATGTAACCGACTCGACCTATGCCCGGGACCTGCCTATCTATATAAAGGCTAGGAGGGTGCGGCGAGGAGGATCTCCTCAACTCACCTCATACACACCTCACGCCAGATTGCATTTGCGCACCCCTGTAAATTTTAGTTCTGCCGTAATCAAGAGCAGACAAGCAAGAGTAGGATTTTCCCTCCGGAGGCCTGAACCTGGGTAAACCTCGTGTCCCCGTGTTGCTTGTTTGCTAACCGTTCCGCGATCTCCAGCATCCCCATCTTCTCCAAAACCTAAGTCCATAACAATGGGCATTGACGAGATTAAACCTCGTCAGCTGTTGGTTCTTTGATGTATGCCATGGTTTGTTCTTGTCCTGATATATCATATGCTATGAGTTTGATAAGTAGATACATGTCTAATCCTGGTAAAGAACATTGGAAGGCTGTTCGGTGGGTTTTCAGGTACCTTCTTGGCACTTCCAATGCTTGTCTGAAGTTTGGTAGGACCGGTGAGGGACTCGTTGGCTATGTGGATTTAGATTTTGCTGCCGATTTGGATAAGAGAAGATCCCTCACAGGTTATGTGTTTAATGTTGGTGGTTGTGTTGTTAGCTGGAAGGCTACTTTGCAGGCTGTTGTTGCACAATCTACTACTGAAGCTGAATACATGGCTATTGCTGAAGCTTGCAAAGAATCTGTTTGGTTGAAAGATTTGTTTGCTGAGCTTTGTGAAGATGATTCTTGCATTACTTTGTTTTATGACAGTCAAAGTTTCATATACCTTACAAAAGATTCCATGAGAGAACTAAGCACATTGATGTCAAATACCATTTATCAGAGACATTGTTGCTCAAGATAAATTAAAAGTATGCAAGATCAACACTCATGATGATCCTACTGATATTACGACTAAAAATGTTCTTGTTGCCAAGTTTGAGCTTTGCTCGAACTTAGTTGGTTTAACTGATTAGCCCAAGTGACTATTAGCGCCGAAAGTATTTGCTTTCTTTGTTTAGGGAGATGGTTGTTGTTGATGCTACAAGAAGGAATTTGTCTTAAGGTGAAGTTTGTTATATGTTGATCCAAATTCTACAAAATATAGGCCAACTTCTGACGAGTGGAGCGTTTGTAAACACTCCCCGATATAGTGAAGTTTCGCTGGCCGACGCCCGTGGTTTTTTTCTCTTTGTTGGAGACATTTTTCTACGTTAAATCTGTGTCCCCTTGCCGTGATTTCGTTTTCGTTCTTCATTATTTACTTGTCGCAATTATAACAGGATATTGTATCATTTTCAAGGTGATTTGGTATATATATATATATATATATATATATATATATATATATATTATTGACTCATGGAGTCGTGTTGTATATATCCGTTTTGTGGGTTCTATCATGGACTAATGTGTAATGGTATTACTTTGTTTTCCGCCCGCACGAAAGTGCCTGGTGTGCATTTTTGAATCGTTTCTATGCGGGTTTGGCGAAAATCGCTGAAACTTGCATAGGGTCAATCCGAGGATGTTACGGAGTAATAAATAGTAGTAAATGAAATAAAGTATTGGTATCATTGAAATCACAGAAGCAAATAACCATTTAACTTAAGGCTTATGTCTAGTTTTTGGCCGATGAGAACAAGGACCAACGTTCAGACGAGGATCGAATACTTCATCATTGTCGTCCTATTTGTGGTGATCGTTGAAGTACCTCTTCTTCTAACTTGCGTGTTTGATCAGATGTAATGCATTGACATGGTAACTTCATCACCTTTTGAACGAGACTACCGCAAGTAGATTAATGTGGACAACGAAACACCTTCTATTTGCATTAGCCCAACACAAAATGCCATGTCCGCAGCGCAGCAAACCGAACATAGAAAGTGATAGATAACCAAAGAAAATAGACAAGGTGTATTTTAGCCTATTTCTAGGTGGCCATGTCCTCAGGAATTTTTCCTAGAGCGCAAAAACTCGACAGAAGTGACCTATCACACATATAAGGGCATCCACAGCGTATGGCTAAAAGTAGTTCTATATCTGCTATTTAGCATCTGGAATTAGTTCCAAACACCGTGAGGTTAGTTCCAAAAGAGAGAACCGGCGCAAGTTCATGCTATGATTCCAAATCCGTCGATAGAATAAAATAATATCTCTCATACGACTCCAACCGCTCTTGCATGTCGCATCTCAGGCTGGACATCTCCGACGAAGCCGCAACTGGAGTCAGAGCGCGCGTGCCAGTGGGCGCCGGCGCGAGGCAACAGGGGCGCCGCTAGATTCGTCCGCCGTCGCTCGAATCGTCCGTCGCCTCCGCTCGAATCGCCCGCCACCGGAGAGCCGCCGCTCGAGTTGCCGTCACCTCTACTGGATTAATTCTCGCCGGATCTAAGCGCCAGAGAATACATGAGAAAACTAGAGCAAGATACATGGAGAGAGAGAGAGAGAGTGGATAGGGTACGGGGAATTTCCCACGACGATAAACTCGCACGAAGACATGGGGTGAGGAGATAGACTGATTTTTTTTAGATTATTTTATGTAGCGTTGGGACCCATAGTATAGGAATTTAGCTATTACCAACGCTGTGGAGCAGTTGCCAATTTTTCACCAAATTGGCGCTTCTGTCAGATTTGGCCAAGCCAACGTTGTGGCTGCCCTAAAAGCCAATGTCATACAGTACGAGGATCAAGCGAGAATTTACACCACACACGCTTGGGGACGACGACTTGCCCTTGCCGGGGCGTGTCGTGGAACTGGAACGTGGACTCACGGCTGAGCGCGGAGCATACTCCTCTGGTCCCATGCTAGTAATAACAGGTGTTGTGTTTTCTACCACTGGAGCTACTTGCAAAAATAAAAGAAGGCATCAGTAGTACATCTGTTCCACGGACCTGACTAAATCCACTTGACTACAAATTGTAAACAAAAAGATCCACTTGACTTGTTAGCATTTTCAATACTACTAGTGTGCGGCTGTGCCTGCCATACGCCCAAAAGATTCGCCGTCAGGTGGATTTTGTTAATTATCTACCGGCTAACGGAAACAGGCACGGCCACATATCCTTTCTCGGGGGGCGACACAGGAATTTGACGAGCGAAACAACTCCAAGATTCCCCACGGCAGCTAATGGCTCCCACCCCACGCCATCTTCTATCTCGGAGGCTTACCCACAGGATTGCCAGGATCCAGATCTTCCTTCTCGTCCTGTGCTGAACTTACGGTCGATCTACTTGAAGCACGGTCTCAAACCGGTGTAAATTCCGACGAACTAAAAAAATCGAGTAGTAGATCGGCGATGATGGGCGCAGCTAGGCAGCTAGCAGTGGAGCCGGCGGCGGTGTGGGGCCGAGACTTGAGAGCTCTCGGCGTTTTGTAAGCCCCCTGTTTGGTGGCTTCCTCTTTTGCGTTGGCAGCTGCCCACTGGTGGTGCCACAGCTAGACAGATTTTTGTAGACCTAGACAGGTCTCTCTTGGCGGCCGAAATGCCCTATGACTTGTCCAGTTCTGATTGGTCCCAGGATGCCATTTCTGTCCTCAACGAGTAATCCAAGTACACCGACATCATGTACCAATGTTTTGACTTAGTTAGCGGGACTACTATCTGTGCTAGTCTAGTGCTTTTTTTTTAGAAAACCTTAATAACGTGGCGTGGTTTACTGTGGTCACCTGTTCAGACCTCGGTATTTTCATCTGTAGAAGTTTTTTTTTTTGCGAATCTTTCATCTGTAGAAGTTATCAATACTATTATTTTTTGGAAAATAACACGTAGAAAGAACATATATCTATGGCATTCTAAAATTTGGACACATCTCGAGAAATAAAAAAGTATAAATTTATGCGAACAATAGTTAATCTTAGTTGGTCTTTGAATTCGGACCATTACCACTGAAACAATAATTCTATCTTCTTCTGTTTTTCTAATAGTTGAAATTTTATAGATTGTTTGCACAATTTTTTGTTTCAATGCACTCTAATTTTTTCAAAATTTAACAAAGATTATAGACACGTAAAGAAAGGACTTGTGCATCCGCTTCACCATAGAGCCTGTTACATTGATACTTCTCTATTCCTAAACGTGGCCATGCTAACTACTTGCGAACACCACACAACGTGTACATGTTCCGTATGCAAGCACCCGAGCATGACCTACATGAGACTTCATTCGCGGACCTCGGTCATGAGCTTTATTGTGCATGAAAAATGCATCGCCGGAGGTTTTGTGAAATGCACAAAGACCAAACCTAACGTTTGGTCCGTGATGAGTACTATCCAAACAATATGGTTTTCTCCGTTTATACAAGGTACTATGGTCCAACCCACGTGGTCTAGGACACTAAATTTAGTATGAGCACAATTACCCACACCTAACTGAGGAATTGGCATTAGAGGCGAAGCTATGTGTATATTAGGGGGCACGCCCCTAGGTTCGGACAATCCGTGAAGATATTTTTTTTTGGGGGGGGGGGGGGGGGGGCTTAGATGGAATTGTTTTCGTCTAGCTCCACTACTGATTGGCACATACTAGCAGTACTTCTGCTCCTTGGAATTCAACATCATGGATTCATGATTATTTAAGCAATACAATTGGTGTCAATTTAGTTTTTAGATTAACCAAATTTCGACATTCTTTGGCAAGTTATGCATTTTGGGAGAAGTTAATCATTCACATTTGTCCATTCATACGCTTTCTTTTAATTAATTCGCAAATGAGCTTGCTGAGGCAACGTTAGTACTCACACGATGATGATGGCAATAAAGTAATTGGATTCTCAAAATCGGAATGGATTTACTGCCCTGTCTATGACCTTGAAGTAAGCTATTGTGAGACCCTGGCGCATGGCTCAATAGGATTGATAGGAAAACCCATACCAACAAGTTGCAACTTCTTTTCCGGAAGCTCATTCGAAAAGAACTCTAAGGTTAAGCGTGCTTGGCCTAGAGGAATTCTAGGATGGGTGACCGACCGGAAAGTGGGTAACCGGGTGCGCATGAGTGAGGACAAAGTACGCAGAAAAGACTAGTGTTGGTCTGTGGGGCTAGTCTAGAGATCCTATTGAGCTGCCAGAAGTGACAGCCGTCGGTCCGGAGTGACCGGGGGTGTTACAAGTTGGTATCAGAGCCGACCTTCGCGGTTAAACGGGCGTGTGCGGGTCAGCGGCGGACATGTGGCGCATGGCGCGTGTGGCCCGGAGTGGACACGGCATGGCACATGTGCCGGCACTGGACGCACAGACGTGTGCCAAGAGGGGACGTTCCTGGCTTGTGGTTGATCGACGAGGACGTCGATCTTCTAAGGGTGGGTGTATGTGAGACCCTGGCGCATGGCTCAATAGGATTGATAGGAAAACCCATACCAACAAGTTGCAACTTCTTTTCCGGAAGCTCATTCGAAAAGAATTCTAAGGTTAAGCGTGCTTGGCCTAGAGCAATTCTAAGATGGGTGACCGACCGGGAAGTGGGTAACCGGGTGCGCATGAGTGAGGACAAAGTGCGCAGAAAAGACTAGTGTTGGTCTGTGGGGCTAGTCTAGAGATCCTATTGAGCTGCCAGAAGTGACAGCCGTCGGTCCGGAGTGACCGGGGATGTTACAGCTATCAATGGCATTTTTTCTACGAAATTTAGCAAATGTTCAACAAAAGCTGCTACACATGCATCTCCTTCCGCTTCACCAACCTCCGGCACTACATTATCATTTTTCTAAAGGAGTATATATAAGTCACTATGCATGGTGAAAGGAGTATATGATATCTCAAACTGCATTTCGTGCAAGGAAAATATAATACTAACACAAATTGCATTATATCTATGTGATAGATGTCATAGTGGATTTACTAAATAGCCTACAACAGCTTATTTTACTACACCAAATTGATCATCCTGAGTAATCAAAGAATCAAGTAGCTTGCCCAAGTGCTGGGAGAAGTACACATATGATTCGCCCCATCATGCCCTCTTGCGGTCTTGCCAGCCTTTTACATTTGGGTATTCCCGTGTATAAAAGGCCAAGTCCAATCACATGCAGCACACCTATATGACGTCACCTCATAGGCTTAAGAAATCATGTATCCTCAACCACTGGTAAACCTTAGCCAATCATAGGCTCACATCCAGTAGTCGTTAGATTATTACTAATGTGCCTTTTTCTTGTGTGGCCAACTTTGCAGCGGTTCCACATGACAGTGGTGCAACGGCAATGTGTGATGAGGACCTATGTATTTGAAAACACAGAAGATAAAAGAATTATATGCAAAAGGTCCAAATGATTTGATGTATTTTTAAAATAATAAATACTAAACTTAAACCATTTGAACAAAATGATTGTACGTTTTCCATCTAAATATGTGTTCCACATGTATTAGATGTTTAAATTCGACCAACGGTTAGATAAGGATATACAAATTATATCATATGGGAAAGTGATCTAAATTAAATTTCTCTATGTAAACCCTAGGCACAAAATTTGGAGGATTTCAATTTCTTTGACATATTTCGTACGAATTTTGTATGAGTCAATCTTTAAAAATATTTAATATTTTCTCTTAAGCAATCAAACATCTTGAACTATGTGGGATTCAAGATGACATAAAATTGATCAATCAAGGTTACTATGTGATTTTGTTGCATGCCATGGCACTATGAGAGACACTTCCTTTTTTACCTTAGTCAGACCCAAATATTTTCCCTAAACACTTGTGTTTGTACTGAACTATCTTATTCACTAGCTTATGTAGATGATGTTTAATATGAGATGTTTATAACTTCTCCATGGAATCAAAACCTTCGAGTGTCATCTATAATGTGAGCGTTGCTTGCTCGTCACACTTAGTTTAAACGATCAGCGCAAAATCGCCATTTATCACAATATGCTTACTGAGGTGTATATAGTTACCAAACTGAAAAGCGCATTTGGATCATATCCAAATGCCAAACCTATTTATAGGAGTGTACACATGATATATTGGCTAAACATTCACTTTCATAGCTTCAGAGAAATAGCAAACTTGTAACATTGATGAGACGATTGTGTTGTGTAAACAAGAACACAAAACCTTAACAAACTAATGGTAATATATATCATCTATGCCTAGTTTACTAAAACCTATTTTGCTTGATATAACATGTAAATGTAGTATAAAAATCAGACTTGTAGGGCCCAGTTTCTACGTGCATGTGTTCGCATGGGTGAGTATATGTGTGTTGTGTGAGCATATGAGTACAAAAAAGAGAAACCATATGTAGTGATACCACAACTTACATGGTACCACGATCCCAATTTTTACAATTCAAATTTAAATTTGCAAGTTTTAAACATTATGAAATAAATCTGTGGATGTTCAAAGGACATGGATTTACAATTCCTACGATTTGCAGAACCAAATTCTAAATGCATGTAGAGAATAAAAAAAGACAAATCCAACATAAATTGAGTAAAAAGGACAAAAAACATGAAATGACACTATTCACATAGCAATTTGTCTTCTTTATTTCTCTATGCGTATTTTGAATTTGGTACTGAAAATTTTAGGAAATATAAACACACATCTTGTAGACCCAAAATTTTGTTTCAATTTCTTTTGACACTTATAAATTTGAATTCTAACATGTGGTATCTTGGTATCATATGAGGTGTGGTACCACTGGATATTTTCCCCAAAAAAGTTGCACTCATACAAATTTTAATAAACAGAATGATAGAGTATACTTTTTTCATTTCATAATATAAGATATTTTAAATTTATTAAGATAATGTATCTAGACGTGTCTTGGTGTGTCCAGAAAGTTCGGAAGAAGTATATTTTACCAGACGGAGTTGACCAACCTCGCTGAACGCCATTGAAAGGTAACGCCAATGGCCAGTACAAATCCAGCTAATCTTAACAGCCGTGACTATCCATCCCGAAGGAAAGCTAATTAATTCCGTCTCCCGGATGGCCTAAACCTGGAAGGAAATCATAGAATTATGGAAAGAAATCAGTGGAAAATCAATACTCCAATACACCCTGTTTTAAAAAAGGAAGCGCCGGGTAGCCGCCAGCTCAGCGCGCACGCAGGCCATCTCCAGCCCCAGCCCCACCCCCAGCCGCCGCAAGTGGAAAGCGCAGCACAGCAGGGGGGCAGAGGCAGAGAGAGAGAGAGAATCATTAACTCCTAATCGCTCCCCCGCCCGACGAAATTTTAATCCCGAAATCTCGGTAATTTACTTGCTTTATTTACTAATCACGCTTAGCGATTTAGTCTCCTCCTCCTCCTCCCTCTCTTCTCTCCAGCCCACCACCTCTCCTTCCTCCTTCCCTGCTGCTGCTCCCTTTCCCCCCCGTCCTCTCCACGTACGAATCCGCAGCTCCAGAGGCGGCGCCGCTTCCCGAGTCCGAAGCCGCCTCGCGCACGGGACCGGATCTGCGGCCGCGATGGAGGCGATTGGCGCGTGATTCTCCGAGGGGGCGAGAGGTGTGGTGGTGCTTTGCTTTCGGCGTGGGATGGCGCCGCCGGAGGAGGCTGGCGGCGGGGATCAGTTCCCGGTCGGGATGAAGGTGCTGGTGGTGGACGATGACCCGACCTGCCTCGCAGTGCTCAACAGGATGCTCATCCAGTGCCGCTACGACGGTGAGCGGATTGCCTTTGCCCCCATCTTCTTACCGTCTCTCTTGCTGTGCTGTCCTGTGCTGTGTTGCTCTGCTCCCAACTTGATTGGTTTCTCAGATAAGTTTGACACTCCATAAGTTTCGTTGATTCATAGTTGCGTTTTCGTGCTTTGATTTGTCCCGAGTGAGTTGGAAAGCTCATGATGCTTAGCAGTTTGATTCGCTCTTTCCGTGTTTCAGGGGGATTTTTAACGGTCGTGTAATCCTCCCTTTCGAGAAATTGTCCTCCCTTTCTCTCCCGGTTTTCCGTGTCTGGGATTGGATTCGTGATGTCTATTTGCATAAGCACTGGCGATTGTGTTGGAGATCTGAGTGGACTCGTTGTATGAGAGGGCAGAGGCTCATGTCTATAGTTCCTTAGTTCGAAATTCTTTATCCTTTAGCAGAAGTATTAGGATTAGATTCTGGGGATTCACGCGAGCTTCAAATTATGATTCTAGTACATACCAGCACATGCCGTGTCTTAGGGACAGATAGTCGATGCACCTGGTTTGGGCCTATATTGCCCTGACAATTTTATGTTAGGCCTAATGACTGATAATTTGAGGTGCCGCAGCACACTGTAAAATATAACCACCAGTTAGTAATGCTGTGTATATCGAATCTATTATGTCCTGCATATACGCAATCCTTATTTTTAAAACGTTCTATTATCCTTTTCGTATAGTTTCCACTCCGGGCATAAATGCCCAGAACTGTGCATCACACTTAAGAGGAAAATAACATAAGAAGAGAATCATGCTCCTGATTCTGTTGTATTGCTATTATGACTGTCACTTAATTTTCCTATTCTGTACATAGTGTATTTACTAGGCATTCATATGGGTAGCTTGCCCAAGGAAGCTTCAAGGTTATTGGGGATTGTACTCCCGAATCCACAGTTAGTGTGTTATGAATGCTAGTTCGGTACAATACCTAATACAGGGGGTAGTGGGGAGGGGACAAGTCTGTCTCCATGTTTTGGACATAGGGTTCGAGATATTGGCTGTACCCAAAACATCAGGACCTGTTGGACTTGAATGTCTTATCCATTGTAGCTCCAATTGAATGATTTCCCTACCATAAGATATAAACAGAAATGCTAGGTAGAAGGGTGTCCATTCCAAAGGTCAGTCTAGCATATTGTCTGTATGTCCTCCAATATATGTTTTTTTCTTCTTACATCATGCTGCTTGCTGTTCTTAATTGATTTTTCCTTACGATTATATTTACAGCCAGTTTAATCATATACTCCTTTTTTGTGCAGCTACAACTTGTTCTCGAGCCACAGTAGCTCTAACTATGCTGCGAGAGAACAGGGGTGGTTTTGATGTTATAATTAGCGATGTTCACATGCCTGATATGGACGGATTCAGGTTACTTGAACTTGTCGGCCTTGAAATGGATCTTCCAGTTATTAGTAAGTAAATTCTACTATCTCCTTTGTTCAAGATTGTTTTTTCTACTATCTCATATCCAGTACATTCACTTGTGAATGAGATGCAGTACTAAAGCTTGTTCATAATGTTTCAGTGATGTCTGCTGATTCAAGTACAAATGCTGTAATGAAAGGAATTAAACATGGAGCATGTGATTATTTGATTAAACCTGTCAGGATGGAGGAGTTAAAAAACATCTGGCAACATGTTGTAAGGAAGAAATTTACTGGAAACAAGGAGCACGAGCATTCAGGTAGCCTAGATGATACAGATCGTACCAGGCCAACCAATAATGATAATGAGTATGCTTCCTCTGCAAATGATGGAGCTGATGATAGCTGGAAATCTCAGAAAAAGAAACGGGATAAAGATGAGGATGACAGTGAATTGGAAAGTGGTGATCCTTCTAATACTTCAAAGAAACCAAGAGTTGTTTGGTCTGTCGAGCTCCATCAGCAGTTCGTAAATGCAGTTAATCACCTTGGAATAGACAGTAAGCTTTTTTTACCTGCTTTTCTACTTATTTTATCAATTATGGTGTTGATTAGTATACTCTTCGTAAGTATCATATGCCAATTAAGTTCCTTCTAGACTGGTTTTATCGAATAATTTTTTGTACCATTGAACACTTGTGATTTAGAAGTATGCCACACCTCTATTTTCGTTTTTCATTTTATTAGTATACTCTTCGGAAGTATCATATGCCAATTAAGTTCCTTCTAGACTGGCTTTATCGAGTAATTTTTTGTACCGTTGAACACTTGTGATTTAGAAGTATGCCACACCTTTCCACTTTCGTTTTTCATTTTATTTATAATTTTTGTTACAGAAGCTGTTCCCAAGAAAATCTTGGAGTTGATGAATGTCCCTGGTTTAACTAGGGAAAATGTTGCCAGCCATTTGCAGGTTTGATTATGGTTTTCAATCTTGGTACCTCTTAGTATCCTCAATGAGCATGATGTGTTGGACTTATCACTTTTGTTTACTGGTGACTTTTACTCTTGTGAATGTTAGTACTTTATGTGTACATTTTACTTTCCCTGCTCAAAGAATTTACTCTAGGTTAAGGTGTCAAGTGAGATCCCAGCAAAGTCCCACTTCTAGTTCATTTGCCAAATTCTAGTTCTATTTTTTGCTTAAAATTTGAACCAGAAAATTTGGCAAATGAACTAGAAGTGGGACTTTGGCGGGATCCCACTTGACACCCTACTCTAGGTTAGTTAGCAATAGAGATTAAGGGCTTTCTCACAGAATTAACTTTAGACTTGACTTTCAGAAATTTATGCTTTAGTGACTACAGCTCCGCTCCACTTTTTTCTGTAACATGTAGTTGCATCAAGTTGTTGATTTAACTGGGAAAATATCCTGAGAACACATATTAACTAACCCTTTTTTAGTAATTTTAGAGATTTTTACCAGAAGCATTTTTTTAATGTTTTGATGCTAACATGTCAGTCGTCTCCATTATGCATTTTCAAACTTGAATGTTCCATTAGTTCCAACAACTTATACTTCCAGATGTTTGTTGAGCCCAAAACTGTCCTTGTTTATAGATTTTTTTTTTATCATTATTACCTCCTGATTCATCATGTAATAGTTAATAGTTACTGTTTGTTTTCAGCTAGGCAGTATGTTGTGTTCATTTCCTTGTGGTAGCTTTATGTCAGTTATACAGAAATCATGGTGACACATACATTTATTTTCAATTTGCAGAAATTCAGATTGTACCTGAAGAGGATAGCTCAGCATCATGCAGGAATGGCCAATCCATATGGTGCGCCTGCCTCTAGTGCTCAATTGGCCTCATTAGGAGGACTTGATTTCCAAACTTTGGCTGCTTCAGGTCAGATTCCTCCTCAGGCCCTGGCTGCTTTGCAAGATGAGCTCCTAGGACGACCTACGGCCAGCCTGGTGTTGCCTTCAAGGGACCAGTCGTCTTTACGACTTGCTGCAGTCCAAGGAAATAAGCCCCATGGAGAAAGAGAAATAGCATTTGGTCAGCCCATATACAAGGGCCAGAATAATTCATATGGGGCATTCCCCCAAAGCAGCGCTGCAGTTGGAAGAATGCCTTCTTTTTCAGCTTGGCCCAATAACAAACTTGGCATGGCAGCAGATTCAACCAGCACTCTTGGTAATATGAATAATTCTCAGAATAGCAATATAGTCTTGCATGAATTGCAACAACAGCCAGATACCATGCTGTCAGGAACCCTTCACACTCTTGATGTCAAACCTTCTGGCATAGTTATGCCATCTCAGACACTAAACACTTTTGCAGCTAGCGAGGGCCTCTCTCATAATCAAAATCCTTTAATTGTACCTTCTCAATCGTCAGGTTTTCGAACAGCCATTCCTCCATCCATGAAGCCTGAATCTGCTCTCCCAACTTCTCAATCATCAAACAGTCTGTTAGGCGGGATTGATCTGATTAATCAAGCTTCAACCAGTCAGCCTTTCATGACTAGGCACGGAGGAAATCTTCCTGGTCTCATGAGCCGTAACTCAAATGTAATACCATCACAAGGAATGAGTAGCTTTCAAACTGGGAATAATATGTATCTGGTTAACCCGAATTCCATGGGAATGGGCTCTAAACCACCAGGCGTTCTGAAGACTGAGAGCACTGACTCTCTTATCCAAAGCTATGGTTATGGTAGCAACCATATGGATTCTGGCTTGCTGTCTTCTCAGTCAAAGAATTCACAGTTCGGTTTTCTGCACAGTCCAAATGATGTCACTGGTGGCTGGTCTTCTTTGCAAAATATGGATAATTATAGGAATACTGTTGGGCCAAGTCACCCAGTGTCCAGTTCGTCTAGCTTCCAGAGTTCCAATGCAGCCCTTGGAAAATTGCCTGATCAAGGGCGAGGAAAAAACCTTGGGTTTGTTGGGAAAGGTACTTGCATCCCGAACCGCTTTGCAGTGGATGAGATTGAATCTCCAACGAACAGCTTGACTCACAGCATTGGAAGCAGTGGAGACATCCCTGACATGTTCGGATTTAGTGGGCAGATGTGAAAGCTTCTTGAATTTGTAAGTAGGTAAGCATCATTTCCTTGGCAACTTTGTTAATATTCATGATACTTTTTGTTTTTTACAAGAACAAATTTTGTCAGTTTTCAACCTAACAATACCTTTGTGTTTACCCATAAATTTGAACTTTGATGCATTGTTTTATTTGTTGTGTATTTGTACTGATCCTATTTATTGTCACTTGGTAGCTCTTACAGTAGCCTTTCTCAACTTGAGCATACTGTTCAAGCTAATCTCACTGTAGCCTATTGGCAATCCTCATGCATTATGTTCATTACTTGAGAAATTATATCATTTTTTTACTTCACATTATAATTGAAACACCTGTTTTCTAACAGAATTACTTACGTTCTGCAGGGTGATCACTGGAAACAATTTAGTGGTTTGATGAATGGTTGCTCGTATTTTTCGTTTCATTTTTCTTCTCTGTAATTGGTTTATAAAGGGAATAATTTATGTGACAGCCTGTCGAATCTTGGTTTATAGAAAGTTTTTCGGTTTAAAGAAATTTGAATTACCTAGTCCCATCTATCATAGATCCTTTCCCTAGCTAATTTTATGTGTTTATTAGTCCCATCTGACAACATTTTTTGTACCTCTGTCCAGAATTGACCCACTCACATTTGTCTAGATTTACATGTATCTAAACACATTTAATGTGTAGATACATGCGAAATTAGAAAAACGTGAGTTAGTTAATTTCGGATGGAAGGAGTATAGTAGTTTCTGCTCGTCATATGCCGTTTCTAACGTAGTGTACCACCTGCCAGTATGATTGCTCACAGGAGGGATGATCTTCGTGAGAGAAAAGTAAGAACGGTCGAGAGGAGGAAAACGTTCTCACGTTTTTTTCATCATTCGGATCATATTCGTTTTGTTACAAGCCTTGTGTTTAAGTACCCTGCTCTCCTCACCTTGGCACACAGGCCCCACTGACAGCTCAGTTGGTCACGACTCACACACACAAAGCTAATAAACTTGTACCACTTACGGCACGACCGCCCCCCTATGAGAATTTGCTTGTCCCCAAGCAATGACCCTTGGAAACTTCAGCTTGAGCACTTTCCAATCCTCCCATGTAACCGAATCTTCGGGTAAATTCTTCCGCTTGATCAACACCTGAGTAATTGCCGCATTCCCTTTCCTATGTAGCCGAATCTTTAGGTAAATTATTCCACTTGATCAACTCCTGAGAAATCGCCGCATTCCCTTTCTTCACCATCCTTCTGTCCAAGAGTTTGTTCGGTACAACGTCGTGCTGATTCAAGACTGATACTGTAGGTAAATCTGTAAATACTGGAGAATAATCTGGCATGTGCTCCTTTAGCTGAGAGACATGAAAAACTGGATAGACCAAGCTTCCTAATTGAAGCTTGTATGCTACTTTACCAATCTTTTCTACAATTTCGAACATGCCAAAATACTTGTAAGCAAGTTTTCGATATGGTCGACTAACCGCCGATTGTTGCACATAAGACTGAAGCTTGAGCAGAACTTTGTCCCCTAACTGAAACTCCTTTTTAGTCCTGTTTCGATCATATTTCAGCTTCATACGGTTTTGCGCTGCTGTCAAGTTTGTCTTGAGTTGCTCCAGTTGAATTGCTCCATTTGGTTCATGACCATAGAGAGCCTTGAATGGCGACATGCCCGTTGAGCTGTGTACTAAAGAATTATACCAGAACTCTGCCAGCGAAATCCATTTCTTTTAATGTGTTGGATTTTCCTGAATGCTGCACCGAAGATACATCTCCAGACTCTTGGTTAACCCGCTCCGTCTGACCATCAGTCTATGGGTGGTAAGCCGTTGTAAACTTCAGCTTGGTGCCCAACTTGCCAAACAATTCTGTCCAGAAATGGCTTGTAAAGATGGCGCCGCGATCCGACACATTAGAGTGAGGCATGCCATAAAGCTTGACGACAGAATCCACAAAGACACGAGCCACTTGCGAAGCAGAGAAGGGATGCTTCGTAGGAAGAAAGTGTGCATACTTGGTAAATCGATCGACCACAACCAGAATCGTGTTAGCACCTTCTCAGAGCGGTAGCCCCTCCACAAAATCGACTGTGATGTCCTGCCAAGCTCCTGCAGGAATCGATAGAGGTTGGAGCAAACCTTGAGGATGTTGGTTGGAGTGCTTAGCATGTTGACACACGTCACACTGTCCCACGAATTCTGTGACTGCCGTCTTCATGCCTAACCATGCGAACAACTTCTTCAATCGTTGATAGGTCTCTTCTACACCCGAATGCCCCCAATTGCGCTCGCATGGAAAGCAGAAATCAACTTGGTCTGAATTGCAAAATTTGCACCCAACCAGATCCGGCCTTGGAATCGAATGAGTACCTAGTGCAGTGAATATCCGTGCGCGTCCAGACTAGATAGCGCGAGCTCAGCCAACCTCCTCTGTGCATCAGAATCTGTAGCGTAGGAATTGACCACCTCTTATAGCCATGCCGAATAAACAGTCGAACATGCCTGAATGGTGAGAAGATGCCCAACGCGCGACAGTGCATCAGCTGCATGATTTTTTGCTCCTTTACGATAGGTGATTTGGAATTATAAGCCCATTAGTTGAGCCATTGCCTTCCGTTGGACAGGAGACTGCAGTGTCTGATCTTCCAGGAAACACAAACTGTGATGATCAGTCTTAATCTCAAATTCTCTTCTCTGTAAGTATGGTTACCAGCGCTCTACTGCCATGAGAAGAGCTAGAAACTCCTCGTAAATTGAGAGCTGCAGATGAGCCACGCTCAAAGGCCTACTCAGGAATGCAATTGGATGGTTGTCTTGCATCAGAACAACACCAATGCCAGAACCACAAGCATCCGTCTTCACAGCAAATTTCTTTTGAAAGTTAGACAGCTGTAGAACAGGTGTGGTCGACATCGCCTCCTTGAGTGCTAGAAATGCCTTGGAGGCTTGCTCATCCCACCGAAACGCTTTCTTCTTCAGTAGGTTTGTCAGAGGGCGTGCAATGATAGCATAGTTCTTAACAAACTTGCGATAATATCCGGTGATCCCAAGAAACCCTCGGAGCTCTGTCACCGTTTTCGGTAAAGGACACTTAACCATAGCTTCAGTTTTCTTCGGATCAGTCGCCACACCCACCGATGAGATAATGTGGCCGGGGTACTTAAGACTAGTACAAGCAAAGGAGCATTTGCTAGCCTTGACATACAACTGATGTTGTTTCAGAAGAGTAAGAACTTCTGACAGATGCCTGGCATGATCTTCTAGCGAGGAACTGTACACAAGTATATTATCCATAAATACTAGCACTGTGTGGCGCAAACGAGGACCAAGCACTTGATTCATAACACACTGGAATGTTGGGGGTGCATTGCACAACCCAAATGACATCACTCGAAATTGGTAATGCCCTTGATGTGTCTTAAAAGCTGTCTTATGCTCATTTGCAGGCAACATTCTAATTTGATGATAGCCTGCACGAAGATCCAGCTTGGAAAACATGGTAGCTCCAGCTAACTTATCCAGTAGTTCATCTATCATTGGCATAGGAAAAGTGTTTTTGATTGTAAGCTCATTTAATCTACGATAATCGACACAAAACCGCCAACTGCCATTTTTCTTTTGGACCAAGATGACACGTGATGCAAAAGGGGACATACTAGGTGCAATAATTCATGCCTCAAGTTTCTCCTTCACTTGTTTTTCAATTTCATCTTTATGTGCATGAAAATATCTATAACACTGTGTTTGGATGTTGGAAAATTGGCTTGGAATTGAATTGGACTAAAAATTCCAAATCCAAGATGGAAAGGAAATGGGCTCAATTTCCAATTCAGGTGTTTGGATGTGCATAAAATTTTCCCTTGGAATCAAAGGGTGGCACCTAATTCCAAATCCTGTTTGGATGAACAAAACAATGGAATTGAAAATTTTGTTGAATTTTGAAAAATTGAGGAAGATGAGGGACATGGAGATGCCGGACTGAGGACTACCATGGAGCCGCCGTCACTCACGGCGCTGATGCTCGAGCTCCCCGCCACTCACGGCGCTGATGCTCGAGCTCCCGCCGCCGTCTAGAGATATGCAGCAGCCGCCGGTCGATTTAGGGTTAGGGCAGAGGGAGGGGATGGCCGACGGGGGAAGGGGAGAGGTAGAGGCGGACGGGGGAAGGGGAGAGGTAGAGGGGAAGGGCAGAGGGAGAGGACGGCAGACGGGGGAAGGGGAGAGGTAGAGGTGGCGAGCTTACCTGCGCCGCCGTCGGGAGCTCCAGGCCGCGACTGAGTTTGGGAGCGACGAACTCCCTCTTTCTATTTCCTGAAGCCAAGCGGTACGCGCGGGTCCTCGATTCCGAGCGTTTCCGAGCGGCCGAGCTTGGAATCTGGCAAGCCCGGACGTAGGCACGCACAGGTGTGGCTCGGAAATTTGATCAGTTTTCGCGCTCAAATTCCATGGACACCCAAACAGCCGAATTTGGGCCAACAGATTCCAAATAGCCAATTTCGAGCCCAGTTTCCGACATCCAAACACAGCCTAAGGTCTGGCATTGAATGGCGCCCTGGTAAAAAAACATGACCGTGTTGGCTCTTTCTTTATACAGTTTTATCACTGTCATTCTCTAAAACTGTAGAAGTTGCTATTGTTTATCTGTTACTCCTCCGATTCATATTATTAATCGTGTTACATTCATATGATTTAGAGAGAAAAAGAGATTTCCTGATGAAGCAACTGCTGCTAAACCTACTGAGGTCGCCTCGCTCCCAGGCGGCTCCGGAGGCGCCTCCACCTCCATCCTCTAGGCCCAGTCGATCTAGAAGACGCGTCCGCTGGCACCGACGATGGTGGCGGCGCCCATCCAGTCAGAACGACGGTGGGCGGAGTTGGGTGCTTCGTCACATCGCACGAGAGACGGTGTGGCGTGGATGGAGGGAGAGGGCAGTGTGGCCTAGGAGGGGTCAGGGCCTAAGGCCTCTAGCGATGGAGGCAGCGACGCATCACCGGTGTGGCCGCTAGAGATGGCGCTGATCACCGGTGCACGCGATCTGGGCCACTTGACCGTGATTTGGGCCTTTTGGCCCTTGATCCCGGTTGGAGGAGTCCGGGTTGGGCCGCGGTTGCGGGGGTCCTCGATCCCTTCGATGTTTTAGCCTTCTAATGCTTGCTTGCCCGTTGTCTTCGTGCTGGTGGAGGCTGGCGGTGTGAGGGCCTGTGAGTCTCGTGAATAATTGTGATGGTCCTAGAGTTCCTCCTACGCCTAGACGAAGATCTGTTTGATATCTTCCCTCGTTGATCTGGCCAAAGTGTCGAGTTGTAGAAGGCTTCGTCGACGAACTCCCATGGACACATCATGCCTAGATATTGCTAGATCGGAAGGTATTCGGTCGTGTGTACCCATATTTTTTCTGTTCGTTTGGGTTCAGAGGGAGCGCTTCAAAGCTCTGTTGGCTGTTGATATCATGGTGCATGTTCTTGCTCCATGGTGCTGACAGAGAATGTCATGGAGACCGAGATCTGAGGACTGACAATGGTGGTTCGAGTCTGGGTGGTGATGAGGAATTGGCTTGGTGACTCGTGACTTGGAGCAGTGACATGCAAGTGGGGCGACTGCACATGAGAGGTTCACAACCCTACCTTTCAGGATGAAAACTCAAAGTCTGGCATTAATTGGTTGTGCCTGGCAATGGCCATGTTAAAGGTATTATTTTGAGAGCGTAGACTTTCTTATGATCAGGCGATGATGGTGTTTGTGAATTGGCCACTTGTCATCGCTTTTGGAGAACCTGGACTTCTGGTGTTGTCTTGGTGGTGGTAGTACTGCCGTTTCAACGAATGGGACACTATAGCAGGATTTTTCTTTTTTTGTGCATCCATATGACCGCTAGGACAATGCGTTGTTGCAGACGCTGGGTGTAATTGGTATCTTGTAATATTAATATATGCCTCTTTCCAAAAAAAAGACCACCGAGGTCGACACCAAGTGGCCAATTCTGGGAGATTTCAACCTCAACTACCAAGCTGATGGCAAAAACAATGGGAATATGGATCAGAGAGAGAAAATGAGATTTCCTTGATGAAGAAACTGCTGCTAAACCTACCGAGGTCGATGCCAAGTGGCTAATTCTAGGATATTTCAACCTCATCTACCAAGCCGTTGACAAAAACAATGGGAACCTAAACTTGTGCCTTATGGGCCAATTTCGTCAAGCCCTGAACTCGTGCAGTCTTAAGGAACTCAAGTTGCTAACATGGAGCAATGAGCATGATGACCCAACTTTGGTGAGGCTTGACCATTCCTTTTGCAATGAGAACTGGAACCTGGTTTTTGAATGTCGCCTGAACGTCCTATCTGTGTCACTTTTCGACCATTGCCCGCTCCTACTTTCAAACCAATGTGGCCCCAAGCGACTGTCAAGCTTTAGATTTGAAAACTTCTGGACGATGATGCCGGGATTTCTAGAAGTGGACAACGCAGCCTGGTTCGAGCCTACATCACACTCACAACCCGTGCATGCCCTCAACCATAAGCTCAAGATGACTACGAAAAGATTGCGGGCATGGAGTAGGGGTCTCTTCTAAAATTACAAGCAACAACTGGTCGTGGGTTTCAATGTTATCCTATAGCTTGATGTGGTGCAGGAATCCTGCACTCTCACTCCTACTAAGAAGACCCTTAGAGCTGCCATGAAACGTCGTGCCATGAGACTTGTTGTGCTAGAACATGCTCGCAAGCGACATGCTTCTCATATTAATTATCTTCGGGAAGAGGACACTGATGGGCTCAGATCACTATAGAGCCTCGTTGGAAGACCCCAAGAGCAAGATGTGATGAGCAAGCATCAAGTTTTCCCTCAGTTATGAAACCAAGGTTATCGAATCAGTAGGAGCAAGGAAACAACTCCAAGGTGTTGCTAGCAACTTGGAATCCTGGACAACACAAACTCAAGACTTTGCCCCAACTTACAGTGAGGTTGTCAATCTCACTGGTTTGCTGAAAACAAAGAATTAATCATATAGTGTAGAAGGTAATGGTTGCTGGTAGAAAGTAAACGGTAACAGTAGATGATGTAACAATGGTAAAGATTGGACCGGGGTCCACATTTCACTAGAGGTGTTCTCCTTAAGATAGATAACATGCTGGATGAACAAATTACAGCGGGGCAATTGCCAGACTGAGCAAGGCATAACAATGCAAATACTAGACATCATGATTCCTATGATATTTGATTGGGCATTACAACAATATACATAGACCGTAATCCAACTGCATCTATGACTAATAATCCACCTTCAGGTTATCATCCGAACCCCCTCCAGTATTAAGTTGCAAGCAACGAATAACTGCATTAAGCAATGTGTGTAAACTAAACAATACCATCGTTCCATAAACAAAAGATTGTTGTTTTCTCCCTAGTAGCAACATCACATCTACAACCTTAGAGATTCCTGTCACTTCCCTATATTACTAGAGGCATGAACCTACTATCGAGCATAAATACTCCATCTTGGAGTTACTAGCATCTACTTGGCCAAGATAACTACTAGCAAACAGAGAGTATGCAAGATCACAAACAACACAGACATGATAGAATCAATAATCAATATGACATGATAGAATCAATAATCAATCTGACATAGTATCTCAATATCCATATAATCCCCGCAAACACAACATGTATGATTACAAAATAGATGATCTTGATCATGAACGGAGCTCACAAGATCTAAACATGATAGCACAAAGGAGGATAAACAACCATCTAGCTAATGTATGGACCCATAGTTCAATGGTGAACTACTCACGCATCATAGCGGAGGCTGGCATGGTGATTAAGAAGGCCTCTGGGATGATCTCTCCCCTCCGGCAGGGTGCCGGGAAGAGCTTCAGATCCCCCCTGATATAGGGAAAATGGTGGCGGCGGCTACATACTGTTTCGTGGAGATCTGATCGGGTACTTAGGGTTTCTTCATCGGGGGCTTTTATAGGCGAAGAGGCGAGGTCGGAGGCCGGCCAGGGGGTGCACACCATAGGGCGCACCCTAGGGTGGTCCCGCGTGTCCCTAGGGTGTGGGCACCCTGTGGCCCCCCTTCGGCCGCCCTTCGGTCTTTGTGTTTGTTCCGGTAAAATATTGACTTTGGCTTTTGTCCCATCCAATTCTGAGAATATTTTCTTACTAGCTTTTCCGAAACCAAAAACAGCAGAAAACAGACAACTGGCACTGCGACATCTTGTTAATAAGCTAGTCCCAGAAAATGTATAAAAATACCTCAAAGTGTAGACAAAACATAGCAAAATTGATATTAAACAAGCATGGAATATCAAAAATTATAGATACATTTACGACTTATCAGACACGAACACCAAATTCTTCCATCTACGTGTGAATTCTTGTCGCCGAAAGAACCTAATCCATGGGCTCAAGAGAAATGATGGTTGGGTTACCTCTCATGTGGAAAAGGCTCAACACGTCCACGACCATTTCACCAGTGTCATTAGTACCATTACCCCTCGCCCCCTTGACTTCAATTGGGAGGAAATCGACCCCTCCATCGAGGATCATGATGATTTGGGCCTACCTTTCTCTGAAGAAGAGATTCTCAAGGCAATTATGACATGCTGCCTCACAAGGCTCCTGGCCCCGACGGTTTTACTATTGAGTTCTTCTGCTCTTGCTGGCAAATTATCTAGTTTCATGTCATGGCGATCGTTAATGCCTTTTCCTAGCTATCAGTCAACAACCTGCGCATCATCAACACTGTGAATATAGTGCTTCTGCCCAAAAAGGAGGGATCTGAATCCATTTCAGACTTTCAGCCTATAAGCCTCATTCACATCATCCCCAAGATTATTGCGAAAGCCATGGCATTGCGGCTGCACCCAAAAATGAATGACATCATTTCTTCCAGCCAATGTGCCTTCATTAAGACAAGAAGTATTCATGACAACTTCATGTAAGTCACAAACACTGCCCGTAATCTGCATCTAAGCAAAAAGCATTCCCTTCTCATCAAGCTAGACATTTACAAGGCTTTCGATTCCGTCCGGTGGGACTATATTTTGGACATCATGCAAAGATGGGTTTTCTGCCGAGGTGGCGTGCTTGGGTAGCCCTCCTTTTCTCGACATCGACCTCGCGTGTTCTACTCAATGGGATCCCAGGATGTGAAATATTGCATGGGTGTGGTTTGCGTCAAGGCGACCGATTGTCCACTCTGCTCTTTGACCTGGCCATGGACCCTTTGCGACGGATCCTGGAAATGGCAAATCAGTCGGGCCATCTTCAACCTATGCTGGCAAGCGTGGTTAAATCCCGCATCTCCCTCTACACAGACTATGATGTGATTTTCCTAGCTCCGACAACCCAAGACATGGCGAACCTTAGTGCCATCCAGCAGAATTTTGGTGAGGTCATAGGTCACAAGACCAATGTAGCCAAAAGTTAGGTGGCTCCTATCAGTTGCGCACGCATCAATCTCCCGGCTGTCTTAAATGACTTCCTAACCATGCTTACCCAATTCCCCATCAAATACTTAGGATTGCCTCTTTCTCTTGGAGGGATCCAAAGGGTCGACATGCAACCCTATAAGGATAAAACAACAACCCGCCTTAATCCTTGGAAGGCCAGGTTCCTCAATAATTCTGGATGTGCCGCTCTTGTTAAATCTATTTTGACGGCCATACCCATTCACTTACAGACCGCGATTAAGGCTAACAAGGCAACTCTGAAGGCCCTTGACAGAATTAGGCAGGGAATGTTATGGGCCTAGAGAACTTCTGTCAGTGGTGGCAAATGCAAGGTAAACTAGGCAAAGGTGTGCCGCCCCAAAACTCTCGGGGGCCTCGAAATACTATACTTGGATAAATTTGCTTGCGCTCTGCGGCTAAGATGGCTATGGCAAGAATGGGTCGCCCCTGATAAGCTTTGGGTAGGGCTTGAGACCCCCAAATGACAATACTGACATGTCACTTTTCAATGCGGTGACGTTTGTCACCATTGGAGATGGAATGCGTGTCTCCCTTTAGTCCTCCTCATGGTTAAATGGTGTCGCCCCTAAGAAGTTTGCACCGATTTTTTTTAGGCATCCAAAAGGAAGAATAGATGTGTTAGCGAGGCGTTGGAAGACAGCAAATGGGTCACTGACATCAACGCAAGCAACTTCACGGTTGAACATGTCGCCCAGTTCGTCAACCTCTAGGGCCTCTTACAAGACGTCACCATCACCCTAGGAACTGAAGACTCCATCTCTTGGACAATGACTCCCAATGGCCAATATAATTCTACTTCGACATACAATGCCCAGTTCATTGGGTCAATTCCCTACGATTTCACGAGCATTGTCTGGAGGACTTGGACCATCTGAAGTGTCGTTTCTTTGCCTAGCTGGCTGTTCAGAATAGACTGTGGACCTCAGACCGCCTTGAAAAGTGTGGTAGGCCCCATCAGCCGACGTGCCCCCTTTGCAATCCTAGGCGGAAACAGCAAGACACATCCTTTTCGAGTGCCGGTACTCCAAGAGGATTTGGCGGCAGGCGATTTATTTGCTTTCATGCCCAACCCTGCAAGATTTGGGATCGAACCGCCAAACGGTGCTGCAATACTGGCATGCAATCACTAGATCGCCAACAACACATCTGCAAGCCTAAAATCTGCAATCATGCAATCACCTTGATAGCCTGGGAGATCTGAAAGGAAAGAAACGCGAGAGTCTTTAACAACAAGGCAACGATGCCAACGATCCTAATGCAAAAAAATCAAAGACAGGGCAAAAACTAGATCCTTGCAGAAGCCAAGCGGTTGAGGGAGATAACAAGTTAATCGCTAGGAGCATGTTCTAATATTTTCTTGTTTTTCCTTTTTTGATGGCTTAAGACAAACTATGTTTGAGATCCTTCTATATCAATATCAATATAAAAAGCAAGGCTTTTGCCTAGTCTAACAAAAAGCAATCTGTGATTGCATACGCTAGTCAAATCCGGCCTCTGCAATAAACGTTTCAGCCAATCTCGTGGTTTCATGGATCATGGATATAGAATTATTACGTTGCGCATTCCCGTTAAGTCTAACATAGTTCCACATATTTAACTGAGGAAATAGGACAAAATTTGGGAAATAAGTTACTTGGATTTACAGACAAATTTGAGGCATTTATTTCCAGACGGGAGGGAGACAGTGAGTACATAAATCTCAATGGGCATCGCCCTTGATTGCACAATATATTAGATTGTAAGATTGTGTGTTCCTTTCTGAGTGAACCTATAGAAATATATACTCCCTCCATTCTAAAATAATTAACTTAGTTTTGTCTAGATTTACATATGTATTTAAACACGTTTAGATATATAAATACATATGAATCTAGACAGACCCAATTCACACAAAGGGAATACATTTTGTTGGTGTAGCCAAGCAACATAGGTTGCTAGTCTCTTGTGGCTAGCAGTGCCTGGTTTATGCTATCCACATCAGTAGCAGTTCCAGCAGCAGGATCTTCACAGTCCTGCTTTTGTGCCGCCACGAGATCAGCTGCCACCCGCGCGCGCTGTCTGTCTGCTGGGTACGTACAGTAGAGCAAGGAGTAAGTGGTGCAGCAGATAGCCATCGGCACGGCGATCTCGGCGAAAACTGCCTTCGCCAGGGCGGCGGCGTTCTCCCGTTCGGTCGCGACGCCGGACGCGGCCGGCTTGTATCCAAAGACCCGCTCGGCCAGGACGCCCACGAGGGTTGGCGCGAACGAGGCGAGGACCGTCTCGAAGAACCTGTCCAGCGCGTACACCGTCGTCCTCGCCTTCTCTGGCACGATCTCCGCGAGTATAGGACTGGAGAGAAAAAAAAAGACGACCGCCGACGTGAGTAAGCGCAGCAGCCCTATGCAAGGGTGGTTAAAGTCTACTCACTTGTTGGTGGCCGAGGAGCACCAGGGCATGACGACGCCCAGGACGAAGAAAACGGCGGCGTACGCGGCCATCGCCGACGGGTCGTTGGGGAGCGCGAGCAGCAGGACGGCCGCGATCGGAACCGTCGACGCGGTGCTCACCTGCGCCAGCGCGACCCTGCCGGTGTCCGGGAACCGCCGCGCCATGTGGTCTCCAAAGAACCCGGAGAAAAGTGCGCCGAGCGCTCCGGCCAGCTGGTTCAGGTTGCTGATAACGGTGGTCTGCCAGTGACTGAATCCCACAAGCTCCAGCCACATGGCGGCGAAGGTGATCGCCGACCACGGCACCGACCCGGCCACTCCCTGCGCCACCAGGATCTGGAACGTCGGTATGCGCATCACGTCCTTGGCCTCCGTGACGAGCTCCCTGGCAATCGCGACCACGGCCTTGTTGGACCTGCTCGACGGGCGGGGATCCGAGGCGAGGAGCCATGTAGAGGCGGCGAGCGCGACACTGAGAAGCGCGAGTATGTGGAAGGCCAGCCGCCAGCCGGGGACGCCGAGGAAGGTCGTCGGCGCGAGCATCACGCCCAGGGAGCCTCCCACCACGCCTCCCAGGCAGCGCGCCATCATCAGCCACCCGAACAGCGAGCCGCGCGTGGTGTCGTCGCTGTAGTCTGCCACCAGGGAGTAGATCGCCGGCACCACCAGCGCCAGCCCGACGCCGTTAAACCCCCTCGCGATCGCCATCTGCGGAAAGCAGGGGAAAAAAATTCGTTCGGCCCAAAAATTCGTAGACCAACGAAATTCACCAATTTTCGTAAATTTCGTGAATTCATTTCGTGCAAATTTGCAAAATACGAATTCAAATTTGAACAAAATTTCTAGAACAAAATAGACAGCAATGATTTAACACGATGTATTAAAATAAAATCAACTCTGGTAGAATTTAAACACAAAAATAAGACCCCAAGTTCTAACAGGCATACAAAAGCGTGTATCCTAACATTTGTAAACTATGGATTCTAACAGACACAGTGGTTCCTGATTCTTGATTCCTCTTCTTGAATAGATACTTCACATACTTGACAGCAAATTGCCAAGTAGATAATTCCTCCAACAATAACCTAAGATACAATAGGGAAAAAATATACATGTTATGGACTAGCTACAACAGGAACAAAATGTATATGTTGAGATATATAAGATAACAAGTAACTAACCGTGGTTAATAGTAGTGGCTATTGGGGTCCTTCCTTGGCACATTGCCTCGTTTTGAAACCTGACGTGGTATAGTCGGCGTGTTCACTTCTTGCTGCTCACCACCTCTTTCTTTGGCCGCTTCAGTATTTTCATGCGAGTACATCTCATCATCTTCATTATGTTTTTCACCAAGTGACTTGTTTTCAAGTTCAGCACCAAGATTTTCATCATCTTTGTCACTTTTAGCAAAATCCTCCTCTTCCTCCTCCCCCTTCTCCTCGTCCTCGTCCTCCTCGTCCTCCTCGTCCTCCTCCTCCTCCTCCTCCTCCTCATCATCATCATCATCATCATCATCATCATCATCATCATCATCATCATACTCCTCTTCATCCTCATCCTCATCTTCGGTTTGCATGACTTTCTTTCCTTTTCCTGAGATAATCTTTTTTGCAAGAACAGAGAGTTTCTTGGTCTTCCTCTTTCCCTTCCTTCCCACACGACCAAGCTTCCTCTTTATACTTTCCCGGCGTATTTCTTCAATAACAATCTGAGATGGACCGCCATCTTCATCCAAAACTGGGCTAGATTCACTCATTGAATTATTCAGCCAATCCATTATTGGGTTATCTTGCTGAAATAGTGCTGTATCATTAATTATGGAGATAGCATCAAGCTCCCTTTCCTCCCGTTCAATCTCTCTTTGCTAGATACGCAACCTCAGGTTGTAGCGCACGGTCACAAGATCATCCAGCTTCTCAAAACAAAGCCTGTTTCTTATCGTTGTGTGAATCAACGCAAACGTACTCCAGTTGCGTTCACAGCCGCTGGATGACACACATTGCGACACAATCCGAAGAGCATATTTTTGCAACAGTGGAACATCTCCTCCATACAACAACCACCAAGAAGCTGTAATAAATATAAAGAGAAAATACATTGAATGGTCATTTTGTGAACAGTATCAAGCAGTAAAATAGGTTACACAATTGAAAATAACCACAACGCTAGAAAACTCTATGTTAACTCACATGCTGTCATGTTGGATGCTGCAAGACGAGCCATTGTTCCACTGAACATTCCTCTGTTAGCACGGAAGTCCAAAAACTGCTTCATTACCATCATTGCTTCTTGGCTAGATTCTGCTATCTGTGATATCACACGTGTTAACTTATCCGCGGCATCAGGAGATTGACTTCTCTTGAATTTGTAGTGGCCTTCAGGATCAAGAACATTAGCTGCAAGATATGATATTAGATATGTAATAATAATTGACAATTACCTAACTCGAAATTTATAGTCGTACTAGCACATTACCTGCATTGAGGAGTGCGTCTGTGTAAAGATGGCTAACTCTGGGAGCCACCTTACTCATGTATTTCTTAAATTCATCTGTCCCGCTACCAAAATGAGCCTCCATCATATGTATAGCATTTGTCATCCTCAACTGAAAACCAGAAGTTGTGCCATTCTTTTGCTGATCAGCATAACGTAGCATTGTATATAGTGGTTCCACACTATCAAGCACCCACTTCAGATCAGTCCACCATTTACTACTTGTCAAACAATTTTCTACATAGTCAAAGTCTGGCTCATTTCTCCATTCACTATTTCTCCAATCTGCTGACACCATCCACTCTCTAAACTTATCTTTCTTGTCAAAATAACTTTGAAGAAAAATAAAAACAGTACCAAACCTGGTGGCGTTTGGTCTGATCAACTCGCCACCTACTGTGTTCCTCATCTTCTCATGTAATCTCTTAGTGTTGTAGAAAAATCTACATATCCTTTTGGCACTAATGACCACTTCATCAACCTCTGGGAATCGAGCAATATCTTTCAACATGAGATTGATTGTATGAGCAGCACATGGCTGCCAAAAAATATGAGGATACTCGGCAATTAGAAGTTCACATGCTTTTTTATAATTGGATCCATTGTCAGTGACTATTTGCATAACCACCTTATGGCCAATCTCATCAACAACCACTTTCTTGATTTCTTCATATAAGAAAGCTGCATAGAAAATTAGCAATATAAATTAGATATCTGGATAATAAACAATGGTAGAAATGTTTTGGAAGTTCTCAATTATCAGTACCTGCATTCTGAATTTTTCCGGTTGCATTGATAGACTTGTGAAAAAGCATTTTCTCATTGCAATATACCATGAAGTTTATGACGCTCATTGAAGTTGGTCCAGTCCATGAGTCGCACATAACTGTCACACCAAATTGCTCCCAATCAACTCGGCACTCATCAATATATTGTTCCAATTCCCTACGGTTGGCAAGAAGGTACTTCCCATCAATATCAGAGCCTTTGGGGAGAGGCTGCACTACACCAAGCTCCATAGAAAGCAACAATGCTGCTCGAAAATAATAGCAATTGGCTTTACGTCCAGGAATATCATTAGCATGAAAAAAACGTGCCCAAGCTTGCCCAACCCTATCTACTTTTGTTTTGTCAAAAGCATGAGCAATCTTTGGTTGGAAGGTCACTTTCCCAATGCCAACTGAAGGTTTTTTAACACCACTAGCACGACTAGTAGTATGACTATGGCTACTAGATGCAATGTCACCATTCCTCTCCACCTCACGCCGAAGCTCCAAATCTTTCATTGCTCTTCCGATTGCTATCTGAGTTCGGGCATCACAATCACCATCTTCATTCATGTCAAAATCCCCCCGCATCTCTTGCACAAGTTCTTCTTCAATCCTGTAAGCACGCTGCTCATCTTCCTTTCTCTTTTTCATCTTTTCAAGTCACTTCTTCCTCAATGCAGCGCGCACCTCTTTAGGAACGCTGTCACATGGTCTAATCTCCTTTCCCAAAGCCGCTAGATGATCAGTCAAGCGGGTTGCCAATCCACTTTCATATTCACGTCCACAATAAAGACATTTAAATCCTTGTCTGCCTTGGCGGACGCCATGATTCCATACATAGTTAATATCCCCAGTGTACATAAAGCCTGTGTATGACAAAATTATATAGTCATTTAACTGTTTCTACATATATCCAATTTGGCAGCATGTACGTTAACAAAACGGAACCAATAAGCTAAGAACATCATGCTATACTATATATACGTGCGAGAAAACCTATTACATAATAAAAAAAGGAGGCAAACAAGGCACCAAACTAAAATAATCGCATATATATAATGCCTAAATCGTATGATAAAAAAATGGAGGTATTCACTCGATGCATGTTCTGATCCAACATATAAAAAAAATTATGAGGTAAGGATTAAAAGAACTTAGTATCAATCCAACACATGCATTGAACTTAGTATCAATGCATCATAGTTTTACTATAACTTAATCTACTTAATATTTTTCTGCCAAAATACAAGATTAAAACGAACTGTAGCACTATTTAATCTACTTCCTCCGACCGACTTGGTTTTGTCTAAATTCGGATGTATCTAAACTAAAATAAGTCTAAATACATCCGAATCTAGACAAATTTGAGTCAAGTAATTTGGGTCAGAGGGAGTACTTAATCTATTTGGCATCATGTATGTTTGCAGCACTATTTTCTACTTTCAAAATTTTACTCAAGAAGACAGAGGCAACTAAGATATAATACAATACAAAATTAAAATTTACAGTGTTGCTAGCAAGACATAGAAGCCACAGAACGGATCACAAGAACGAACTTGCAACTGAATAAAGAAAGATTTCACCTGTTCGGGCAGGGGGAGATTGCGTAGCTGATGCACTTGGTGTGGCTTCATGTGTGGTGGCGCCATTCATGCCAAGGCCACTATTCCTTTCATGCCTCCCATGCTGGTCACTTGGAGGAGGCCGTGGAGCCATGAGAGAGGAGCCTCACGGTGCAGGTGCAGCCAAAGGAGCTGGGGAATTTTCAATCTGAGAGAGACGATTGGGGATTGAAGAGTGCGGCGGCTAGGGCATGCGGAGCTCCCAGGTGAGTATAAATACTGAATCGTGATGGTGGTGTATTGGCTATTGGGGCCTCTCACGGCCCAGGCCTGGTAGAATAGCGGTATGTTTTAAACGGGGCGTAAAAAAATCGTGGCCCAATGAAATTTACTAAATTTCGCCAAATTTCGTGAAATTTCCACGAAATTTTTTTCCCTGGCGGAAAGTAGCAGGTTTTTTAATCATTCCCACCGTGTCACCGTGCGTCAAATAGAAGCAGAAAACAGCAAAAAATAGAAGGCAGCGGCTGGATGCTTACCTGGAGAAAAGTGCCGGAGACGCCGACGAGCAGCGTAGCGGTGGCCCAGAGGAAGGCCCCGGCGGCGACGACGCGCGTGCGGTCGTAGCACGCCGCGGCGCAAGCCGCCAACGGGTAGCACACGGCCTGCACTAGCGCGCGGCACAGCGTGAGGGAGCCCAGAACGGCTGGGGACGCGCCCAGAGCCGCGCCAACCTCCCTGTACACGGCCGGCAGCAGCGCCTCGTCCGCGCGCTCTAGCAAGGACACCATGGCCATAAGCACCAGCGTCCATTGCCGCCGCCGCTGCCAGCTGGGTAGCTCGTCGGAGCTCCTGCCACCCATTCGTATCATCCCCATACTCGATCAGGAAAGAAACCCCGTAGATGAGTTGTCGCTAGACCCCTGAACATTATATATATTGTGTTGCAGGCATTATGTTTTTGTTTGGAGGGCATTGACCTAGTAGTAGCTGATTGGTCGGTTGTAAATGCTTGCAAGTAAGCCACGGTGCAAATTTCTTGAATTCTGATAGCTACCCGGGCCACACGAGTTCCACGGAGCGATGAATTCGTATTATTAAGTTGCAAGTAACACGGGTGATTTATTACATTAAACTGGATGATATCACAAATTGGATGATATCACTTTGTTTTAGTCGTAACTCATGTGTAACTACCGTGAAAATCGGTTGCTCAAGCTGAGCATTTTTTTTTAAATACACCTTGATATGCCAAAACAGCAAGGTGTAACACCTTTAAGAGCATCTCCACTCGTTGGCCGAATCCAGGCCGAAATTCGGACCAAACTTCGGCCGAACGGCGCAAGTTTTCGGCCTGGGTACGCCCAGTTTCCCACTCGCGTACCCAGGCCGAGTTTCCGGGTCGTCCGTTTTCGCTCAAATTCGGCTCAACTTCGTCCAAATTTCGGCATAGTTCGGCATACGACGAATACAGAACACTTTAAGACAAAAATTCGGCAAAATTTTTAAGCAGAGTTCGGCGTTCTGTAAACATAGTTTGGCCTGCAATAAAATTACAACATATTTCGGCCAAGTTCGGCCAGTTCATGCTCAGCATCTACGTCGTGTTGCCCCTGCGTGTCCATAGGTGCTCGATAAGATCATCCTACAGCTGTTGATGCATCGCCGGATCTCGGATCTCCTGACGCATTGCGATGAATGCAACCCATGTTGAAGGCACTTGGTGATCAGGCTCGGCAAGAGGACCCTGTCTGTAGTATGTCTCGTCCTCCTCGAGCAAAATAATTGGATCCTTCTTCTCATCCTCAATGATCATGTTGTGCAAGGTCACACAACAGTTCATCACTTTCCACATCTGATCTTTTGATCAGGTCATAGCAGGGAACCGGACAACTGCAAACCTCTGCTGGAGCACACCAAATGCCCGCTTCACGTCCTTCCTGCAAGCTTCCTGTTCCTTGGCAAAGTGAGAATGCTTGGGGGGCATTGGGCCTGAGATAGTCTTCACAAATGTTGACCATCTTGGATAAATGCCATCTGCTAGATAGTATCCCTTGTTGTAGTGATGCCCGTTGATCTCAAATTCCACAGGGGAAGCATGACCCTCAACAAGCTTGGAAAAGACAGTTGAGGAGTTGAGGACGTTGATGTCGTTGTTCGATCCTGCCATGCCAAAGAAGGAGTGCCAGATCCAAAGATCATGTGTAGCAACTGCCTCAAGTATCACAGTCCATCCTCCTTTGTGGCCTTTATACATTCCTTGTCATTCAAATGGATAGTTCTTCCACTCCCAATGCATGTAATCTATGCTTCCAAGCATATCAGGAAATCCTCTACTTTCATTGACCGCGAGGATCCGAGCAGTGTCTTCAGCAGTGGGTGATCTCAAGTACTGTTTCCCGAACACTGCAATCACTGCCCTGCAGAACATGTACAAGCATTCAAGGGCGATGGACTCGGCGATGCGGAGATAGTCATCGGCAGCATCAGCCGGCGCTCCATATGCAAGCGACCTCATTGCCACGGTGCACTTCTGAAGCGACGAAAACCCAACCAAGCCGGTGTAGTCCTTCTTGCAAAGGAAATATGGGTCGAACTCCCGGATGGCATGCACGATCTTGAGGAAGAGCTTCCGGCTCATCCTGAAACGGAGGCGAAACACGTCTTCTCCATGGAGTGGCTGGTCGGCATACAACATGCAGTAGCCCTCTATCCTCTGTCTCGCCTTGCACTTCATGCGACCTGGCGCCAAACCACCGCGCTTCGTCTTCGCCATCTGCATGTACAGCTGGGCGAGCGATGCGAGAATCTGCAAGTGCTCTTCACTTTCGGCGACCTCGGCGCTCTCCTCTTCTAGGAGTTCGGCGAGCAACTCCTCGTCGTCGGAATCCATGGCGAGTATCTCGCCCTCGTCAGAGTCAGTGGACAACACCTCGTCGCCGTTGGAGTCCATGGCCGAATCCGGCCAAATGTCGAACACCTGGCGGGCGTGGTGGTGGGCGCACCGAGCCGAAGCACAGCTACGACAAGGGTAGGTAGGCGAAAGCGGCGGCGGAGGCGTGGAGCTGGGCGGCAACGACGGCGAGCGTAGCTAGAGGCGTGGGCATGTCTCGGCGCGAGGGAGCTCCGCCGGCGAAGTCATGGCGACAGAGCTCTCGCGGCAGTCTGGGCGAGTGGAGTGGGTGGAAATGGGACTATCTCGCCGACAGAGCTGGCCCACGCTCTTTTTTGCGGCGTCCGGCGTCCCTAGGGCGTACCCGGGAACCTGGGTTCAGCCTGGGTAGGCCGGACCAAAACACGACGAAATCCGGACGAAAACATGTCCTTGGGTATTTTCGGCGTCCGGACCGAAATTCGACGTCCGAACGGGCGTCCTGGGTAGGCGAGTGGAGATGCTCTAATACTCGGTAGAAGCATGCAGAGAGCGGATTTCCCGCTAGTAGGTTGGTCCCCGGCATTACATATGCCCTAGGATTGTTAGAGATTCGTGCAGAATTCACAGAGTCCATGGCCGTTATATATTTACACTTAAGCCCTTCTAAAAAGTTGGAAACAACTCGAGCTCTAACTGGCAGTGAAACTTGTATGTTGCTTGACCGGATCTGCTGAAATTTGTATGTATCTTTAATTTTTTTGTTAATTTTGGTTTTTTTCTATTGTTAATGCGGTTGTTTTTCTTGTTTATTTAATTCATACTAAATCTTGTACGTATCTACAAGGATTCAAAGCAGTTTCAGAACTCTAATAAATCTCGTATGAATCTAGACTAAGGTGGAAGGGTCTTCTTGTAAACTAGTTTGCACGAATCTCCAATAAATCAATGGTAATGATGGTACCGAGAGACCAACCTATGTGTGATGTTGTATTTCCGATTGTGCGCATTTGCTAGAAAATCAGCCGAATTATCTTCTTTTCTTCCGAAACCTGTGTTTAATGAACTTCTAGTCCTTCAATAAATATACCTGTGTTTAACGGTCTTGATGGTACCAAGAGACCAACCTATGTGTGGTGTTGTATTTTTAATTGTGCGCATATGCCGCATTATCTTCTTTTCTTTTGAAACCTATGTTTAATGAACTTCTAGTCCTTCAGTAAATAATATATCTTTGCTCTTGTGATATGATCGATCTACGTTTTTGTTGTTAAAAAATAGTTGATTCGAGTTGACAAATGACTAACATTTGAAGATATATTTGTACTCTCTTATGAAAGGTCCAATCCTTCCCATGGACCAGCGGTGTGTTGCTATCCCTCGCAGTCGCTGTATATAAACGTGAGTGAATCAAACGTCGTGGTACAATGTCCACATCACAATCCAGCCCCGGATCACCTCCCCGTAGCCCAAACTTGGTACAGTACGTACTCAAATCCTGATTGAAAATCAATGAATGAAAAAAAATCAGAAGATAGTTACACTGAAAAGTGACGTGAATGGACTGCAAGTTGATATTACCTCCTTCTCCATGGGATCCCTCCCAGTGTTCACGTAGAGGCCAATTGAGTCAATTATATCTCTAGATGGCCAAAGAAGCCTTGCTCCAAAGTCTATTAAAGGTCGTTTGGCATCCAGGTATTCATTTTATTTAGTAGATTCATTTTATTTATATTATGATTCCAAAACACCCACATGTTTAGTTGCCACCAGAATTTGAAAATGACAGGTCTAAGATAGGAATCAGATTTACACATGGGAATATTTCAATGAATTTGTCAAATAAAATGATGGTCCAATTTCGTGCCAACCAAACAGCTTAGGGATGAAATTGCAAAATGAATTACAGGATTTCAGACCCAAATAATGGATACCAAATGACCTCTTAGTGATGTACAAAATCAGTCACTATTAATCCGATCCTACCGTGAAAGCAATCTGATCGTCCTAGATTAACCCCATGGGAAGAGGATGTCAATACCTGATGAGAGGATGGCCAAACAGAGTGGTAGTTGGACTGAAGCATAGAAATGAGACATCCAATTTCTCTTGCTGAAAAATTAACGACAAATTTATAGTAAGAAGCAGCAGAACTTGAGCAAGAAGACTACGGGGACGAGATCCTCGCTTCTAGGCTGGAGCTATAAGACAAAGGGCGCGGCCTTGGGCAGAGTTCGACCATCCTCTCCATGAGCAAGTCCTATGAGTCCACGCCCTAGGCCGGCCGTCCCTCTTGGCCACAAGTCAGAACAATTTTTGTTGATTGCCACCAAAGCCCCTCGTCATAAGGACCAATACAAGATATAGAAAACTTGCCCGAACGTTGAGTGATACCAAAATCTTAAAGCATAAATGAATATATGGTCAACAAAGAAAACCGCATTGCCGCTTAAGTGATACAAAACACTTATAAACAAATAAATAAATATATGCTCAATCTCGAAGAAAACCTAATTTGCCGATCTCTAACAAAATAGCTCACAAACTAACTCGAACAAAGTTAAAATACCTCACACATCCACAAAATAAAATTAAACATTGCATCCCCACAACAATTGAACTATGCATCTGCACTGCGACATAACCGTCTTCAAAATAAAAATGAACCACCTCTTAATCTTGTCCAACGACAATGAAAGATCAATCCATCTATATTTTAAACCGCAATCTACCTTTTCCCTTTTTCTTTCTCATAACAAAACTGCATCGAGGCACTCTATTAATACCACATTGATCCGTCGATTTTATTTCACTACTCGATTGTTGATTTGAGTTAGCAACTGATGACACCGATCTACGTGTGTGCCAGCTTGTTAGGACTCTAAGTACAGAGTGATGTAGCAAGCGTCTTTTTCCACAATGGTGACTCTGGATTTATATCGAATTCTCCGGGATCTTCTCGTAGTTTTTCTCCTTATCATCTTCAAGCAATCTATAAAGAAAACAAATATCTTGTGTCCCCAACTCAATCGTATGGTTGTCAAGCACAAATTTTAGTGTAAGTAAAATAAAACTAAAATTAATTAAACTAGGAAAGTAAAAACAAATACGGAAAGTAAATCTAACTATGGAAAGTAATCTACAATAAACAAGGAAAGTAAAAAACAATTAAAGGAATTTTGGGGGGGTGGTGGTGGTGGTGGTGGTATGATTTGCAAGAAACAAATATTTTTGTATTTTCGTATTTAATTAAGAAAAAAATTGTAAAGGTAAGTAAAATTAAGTAAAAAGTGATTCTTGTGATTAAAAACGGACTAGGGTTCATAGTTTTACTTGTCTACTCTCTCAAAGATTATGATGGACATAAAACGACTTACATAATGGTCTATATGTGATTAAAAATTTATATAGTGTTTGATTCGCATTCATATGGGCATTACATCCTAATTTAAAGATGATGCAACACATCTCACATATACTCCTCTAGAAAGGGAAAGCTCCATGCTATCTAGATTTAATTATAAGAGAATAGTTTTAGGTACTTTGATATAATGTTTAGATATCAAATATGCTACCTTAAGCAAACAAGAATCATCTATTGTTGTCACTAGATGGTTGTAGCACATGCATCTACTTTCTCCCTAGTGAGTTAACGAAAGAAAGGTAAAAATTCAGAGTGGATCTCAGATTTGCTATCACTGCCCAATCACCACTATCATGTTAATCCATATAATGCACACGTTCTCTCACACATGCTCTCGCATACAAGTATGATCAAGACAAGTAATTAAAAATGAGATAGTAATATGCATCTACTCATACACCAAACTCAGAATAACATTTGCAATCTCAAATATCATATCATAAGATCTAGATTCACCACATAGAAATTACACATAGATGTCCATGATCATGTTATGCACCTCACATGGATCTAATACAATCATAGAACAAGAGAGAGAGAGAGAGAGAGAGAGAGAGAGAGAGAGAGATGTAGATCAAGATGCTCCCATAAACCTTTAGTCCAGAGGTGGACTACTCACTTCTCATCATGGAGGTGTTGGTGGAGATGTTGGAGCGGATGGAAATGCGACTGAGATTGGTTTCGGCGGCGTTCCCTCTCCATTTTTTTGCTGGTTCTGGATCTGTTTCATGGTTTATGTGTTATCGATGCCTCTGTTTCGTGAATGCCCTGATGGGTCTTTCCATAGGCAGTTTTAGGTAAAGGTGGAGATCCTGAGATGAAGTCGGCCGGCTGCGGACGCTCGAGGCCCAAGTTGGACCAGGTGACGCGTCCCACTTGCTGATCGCGCCACCTGGGCCATCTTGGCCTTCGTGGCTCCCCTCTGATGTTCCAAAAACCTAGGGTCTTATCCTTCGATAAAAATGGTTCGAAAAAAATAGTCCAATTTGACTCTGTATCGGTCATTGAAACATAAAAATACAAAAAATGGGATTTTTTGCCTTGCATGGTTATAAACAAAATTGAAAGAAACTCGCTACCCAAGGGGTAGCTACACACCCTCCTACTAGCTGACATGTGCCCCTATCGGTCAAAGATTCTTAGGAGAAACCAGCGTGTGCCCCCTCTGTTTAATGAATAACCCGCTATTACATGGCCTTGTCGGATACCTCCCACGTGAGATTCTCCATCAAGAGCTCCCTCCATGTCCCTTGACCAGGTCCGCCCCCGACCCACTCCTCCCATCCCCCACTTTTACATCTCTCTTATCCTTTCGTGCCCGATCCCCAACACCACACCAGGAGAGCTCTCTCCGCCTCCCAATCCAGTGCTGCCCCGCTTCTCCATGTCGGCGACCAGGGGGATGAAGTCAACGGCGGAGGGTTGGACCTCCTCAACTCCATCAGGCAAGCCTCCATGACCTCCACATCACGCCCTGGCTTCCTATACCACACACGGATCCCCGACTTCTACATCGCGCCCTGGCTTCCTCTACCATGGGCCACCATGGTCAGATGCGTGAGGTGCAGGTCGTCGCCCTCTTCGAACTCCCCCTCCTACACCCACATCACGTGTCCACTATAAATTCCTATGCATGGTGTGTTACACCATTCCAAGTATATTCTTGTTTTCAACTATCTTCCAATTAAAAACTATTTTGTTATGTGAAAACTTAGTGATTAAAGCCCTCGCGAACTTGATGGTACACTTTATATTCTTTGCCCCTAATAAACTTGAACAATTGTGACAACTTTGTTGTATATGCTTGCACTTATAAGTTGGAATTAGCAGAATCGTGCTGTCACGGTGAACGTTTTCAACATTGCACTTGTACTTTGTACTCAGTTGATATCATGTTTTTTTGTCTATGGATGTCACCGGTGTGAAATAAAGAGGGAACTTGTAAGTCCATGGAGTTTGTATCCTGTGTTAGAGAAACGCCTGGGCCGCTAGCCTAATCCATGCCTAATCATGGTGGAAACTTACAACACCACCTTAGTGAGCTATCTATGAAGCATCCTCAATAAAAAGCTATGCATATGGTAAATAAAAATATTGTTGAGATGCTTATTGTTTGCTTTCCTTGTCATTTTGGTTATGGGAAAGCTCCTGTACCATGTGCAAGGGGTACCCCATCGGCAGTTCTCAATGATATGCAAATACTTACAGTGACAAGAACTTACATGGACCCAAAGTTGAGTATGCATGAGGTGTGGCCCTCGTATTTAAGGGGCATGAGATTGCCAACTTATACTTCGTCAAGCATATACTCCAGCTTTGCCACTTTAACCTTAACCACTTCAAGATGCTTATGATAGGGGCAATGAGGGCTGAAAGCTAACAAGTACTATAATTTTTGGAAGCTCTTTTTGAAACTTATAATCCCTGCTTACTTTACAAAAAGGACTTTCTTCCACCACTATTGAGTCTCCACCTTCTACCTTTAGGCACCATTAAGAGAGCATAGTTTTCATTCTGTGTGCAGTGTTCCAAATCTTATTAATTGATGCATATTGTGATATTACTTGCTCTTGTGCTACTTATTTCTAGTCACCCTTGTGAACTTTGCAGGTGTCCTATGCATTATATTGCTACTCTATGAGGGACAAGCTGATTACCACTATGCTATGTTTTCTGTATATGAAACAAACAAACGTTTTTCAATGTATGTTATTCATGATCTTTGTTTCTAGCCTTTCATGTTGCATGCATAGTTACTATGTCCTATTGTTAGAACTCCATCTTTCATGCACATGTTTAGAGTTCTTTGATCCCAGCTTTCAATGCTTACAAATGGTTGGATCTTTATTGTGAGGGTGCATGTCACCTAAAAAATTATTCTTTTTATCACTTACCTACTCGAGGACGAGCAGGAGTTAAGCTTGGGGATGCTGATATGTTGGAAACGTATCTATAATTTTTGATGCTCCATGCTTGTTTGTATCTACTTTGCTTTACTTGTTCACACTTTGAGGTGCTTTTTTACATGCTTTCTGGTACTAACCTACTAACAAGTTGCAACAGTGTCAGATGCCTGTTTTCTGCTGTTTTTGGTTTCAGAAAAGTTAGTAAAGAAATATTCTCGGAATTGGACGGGACAAAGGAGAAAGTCAATTACTTTCCGTGGGAAACAAGAAGTCCATAGGAGAGCCCGAGGGGCCGGCCAGAGGGGCCATACCCACCCCAGGCACGGGTGGGCCCCATCCCGCGCCTGTCTAGGGTTTGGTGGCCCTGGCCGCCGCCTCGGTCTCCCCCTTCTCCTATAAGAAGTCCCCGATGCAGAAACCCTGAGTACCCGATCAATATTCCATGAAACCTTCTGTAGCCGCCACCACCGTTGTCCCTAGATCAGGAGGGGGGGTCTGAAGTTCTTCCCGGCACCCTGCCGGAGGGGAGATCATCCCGGAGGCCTTCTCTCCGGTATGATGCGTGAGTAGTTCCACCTTGGACTATGGGTCCATGTAGTAGCTAGATGGTTGTATCTCCTCATTTGTGCTTTCATGTATAAATCTTGTGAGCTTCGTTCATGATCAAGATCTAATCTATTTGTAATCATGCATGTTGTGTTTGCGGGGATCCGATGGATATTGAGATTATTATGTTGGTTTAATTAATGGTTTTGTCTTTATGATTCTATCATGTATGTGTTGTTTGTGATCTTGCATGCTCACCGTTGTTAGTAGCTATCTTGGCCAAGTAGTTGCTAGTGACTCCAAGAGGGGGTATTTATGCTCGATAGTGGGTTCATGCCTCTAGTTTCCAAGGGAAGTGACAATAATCTCTTCGGTTGTAGATGTGTTGTTGCTACTAGGAAAAAAACAACGGTCTCTTGTTCATGGAACATGTGGACTGTTTACCTTACACACTTTGCTTAAAGCAGTTGATTATTGCTTGCAACTTAATACTGGAGGGGGTTCGGATGATAACCTGAATGTGGACTTCTAGTCATAGATGTAGTTGGATGGCGGTCTATGTATATTGTTGTATTGCCCAATCAACCTCATAGGATCTTTCTGACTAGTAATTGCATTGTTATGCCTTGCTCAGTTCCTGTCAATTGCCCCGCTATAATTTGTTTACCCTTGATGCCATGTTGTTTATTTAAGGAGAGCACCTCTAGTGAACTATGGACCCCGGTCCAATCTTTACCATTGATACATCTTCTACTGTTACTGTTTACTTGCTACAAACCACCATTACCTTCCACACCATACGTTTAATCCTTTGTTACAGCAAACCGGTGAGCTTGACAACCTCACTGATTCGTTGGGGCAAAGTCTTGAGTTTGTGTTGTGCAGGTCTCCGCGTTGCTTTCAACACCTGTGTGACGTTTCCTTCCTCCTACTGGTTCGATAACCTCGGTTTCTTACCGAGTGAAAACTTCCCGATGTGCTACTTCACACCTTGCTCTTGGGGTTTCCAACAAAGCGCTCCTACATCAACCCAGCGCAGTCAACACCGGGCGAGATGCGTGGGGACTTGGCTACGGGTGCGCGGGGATGCGACGGAAGGCAACGATAGCAACACGGGAAGCTACAATGGGCGATGTAGCTACAACACGCAAGAAGAGGCAAGGCGCGCACATGCCAAGGGGGAGCGACGCGAGAGACGACGCTGCAGAGCGTGCAGGCGGTGAGCTGGAAGCATGGTGCACATGTGGGAGGGCGTTGGTGTCAGCGGCGAGCGGCTTCCCCTCGAGTCCAACCCGAGCTTCTACTATGTCAGACTCACGGGGATTGGCATCGGCGGTGAGAGGCTTCCCCTTGACTCCAATCTGTTTGACCTCGTCGAGGACGCCGGCGACGACATGGTGATGGACACCGGCACACCCATGATGCGGCTGTCTCCTGCCGCCTACGCTCGCTGGGCGATGCGTTCACGGACGCCATGTGTAGTGGCCTCCCGCGCTGAGCTCCTCTATTTGGTTTGTTCGTCTATTCGGAATCTACTCCGTCTGCTTCCTCCAGCAAGCAAGCTGATTTAGCAAACTGTCAAAATTGTGGCCAGGAAAAAATTCAGCGCAGCAGCCGGCGGTGCCGATTCGGGCGCTGGAATTTCCGATGGCAGAACCGGTTCGCCGAAATCTGTTTGTGAAGAACTCCAAAAATTCAAACTGAGAAATCCGTCAAAATTGGGCTGGGGGAAGGTCAAGGAATGTAGATCAACACCCAAAGCAACAGATCTATGGACCAAAATCATGAAAAACTCACCAAATCTAGAGATTGATCCGAAGGAAAATTGGGAATCCTTTTTGGGGATTTTCGAATTTTTGGTGGATAGATGAAAAATTTGAGGGGAAATTCGTGATCAACCTTGCTCTTGATACCAATATGTTAGGGGTGAACCCTTAGGGTTGCTTGATCTTTCACGAGTTCCTGTGGAAATCAAGATGGAGGCGAGTGGGAGGAGGGGAGGATGAAATCCAAGCACTCACACGTGAAAAACTCGATGAACACACACTCACACACGAAGACACAATACAAACCAATAGCTCATGCTGGCGGCAGCCTGTCCGGCACATCCCTAGGATCGGTGACGGAAAAGACAATCTCCCACTACCAACAACGAGGTGAGAGGCTTGATGAGATCTTGACAACTTGGAGACGAGGCACCTACTCCAAGGACTTCTACAACTTGAATGCACTAGGAAAAATCCAAGAGGTTGGGGATAATTGGTGCTCCTTTTCAAGGAGCTTAAGACTAGCAATAGATAGATCCTCTAGGATTTATTTTATTACAATTATCCAAGTCTAGACATTACATTGGAGGTTCGGGTCTATTTATAGACCAGCCAGTTAAACATGAGTAGTTTGGATACAGAAAGGTAAATTCTAGGCGAAATAAGGGATTACACGGGCTAAGCCCAAGGGTTTACTTGTTCATGGGCGGTTTCGGCGGTAAAGTCTAGCGGCACCGGAGTTGGCGCTAGAATTTCTGGCCGCGTACCGAAATGCCTTACAGAGACGTGTTTCTGTCCACGCTGGATGACTTCGATTGCTGATGATCGTGGTTTCTCGATCATGAACATTGAGATGTTGTTAATAACAAGATCATATCATTAGGAGAATGGTATGATGGACATACTCCTATAGATAAGCGTAGCATAAAGATCAAGTCATTTTAATAGTTCATTTGCTATAAGCTTTCTGATACATAGTAACCTAATTCCTTTGACCATGAGATCATGCTAATCACCACCACCAGAAGGATGCTTTGATGACATCAAACATCACACCGTAACTGGGTGGTTATAAAGGTGGCATTGAGTGTTCGGAAAGTATGGGTTGAGGCACATGGATCAAGAGTGGGATTTGTCCATCCATATGACGGATAGATATACTCTGGGCCCTCTCGGTGGAATGTCATCCAATTAGCTTGCAAGCATGTGACTGGCTCACACGGGATCACATATCACGGGAACAAGAAAAGAGTACTTATCAGTAACGAGGTTGAACTAGGTATGCAGAGATACCGACGATCAAAACCTCGGATAAGTAAACTATCGTGAGACAAAGGGAAATTGGTATCGTATGTAAGTGGTTCATTCGATCGCAAAGTAATCGTAGAAATATGTGGGAGCCATATGAATTTCCAGATTCCTCTATTGGTTATTGATCGGAGAAGTGTCTCGATCATGTCCGCATAATTCACGAACCGTAGGGAGACACACTTAAGGATTCGATGTTGTTGAGTAGTTATGGAATGATGAGTAAGAGACCGAATGTTGTTCGGAGTCTCGGATGGGATCCGGGATATCACGAGGAGATCCAGAATGGTCCGGAGAATAAGATTCATATAAGGAAAGTCCTGTTTCGGAGTTCGGAAATGATTCCGGTGATTTCACCAGGAATGTTCTAGAAGGGTCTAGAAGGTCCGACACTCCGGAGGGGAAGGGTACATGGATGTGTCATGACAATGTGGAATGGTTGCATCATGTACTAGGTCACTTGGCTGGGCAATATGGAGAGATAAATCAAATCCAAGTTTGAAAGTCAAACGCCAATTTGAAAAGTCAAATCCGAAGTTTGCTTGGTGGAGGGAGAGTAGGAAACCTACTTGGGGAGGAAGTCCCACTCCCTCCACCCGCCGACCAAGGAGGAGGAGTTGGAGGAGGACTCCCTCCTCCCAACCGCCTCCCTCCCACCTATATAAGGAGGGGTAGGGCTGCCCCCTACTCTCACACCTCAAACCCTAGCCCCAAGCGCCACCACCACAAGTGTTGCCGCCGCCTAGGGATCTCTAACTCGCCGAGTTAGGGTTTCCCCAAACCCTAGCCGCCTGCCACACCCTCCCCTTGGTGCCCTCTAAACCGTAGATCGCCAAGGCCTCTCTCATACTCCACCATACTCGCTCCGGCTTAAGGCGAAGCCCTGCGAGATCTCCCCTCTACTTCCGACACCACGCCGTCATGCTGCCGAAATCACGAGAGAGTGCTACAACCTCCACTGCCTGCTGGAACAAGGGAGAGGAAGGTCTTCATCGAGTACTGAACGTGTGACCGACTGCGGAAGTGCTGCCGGAACGCAGCACCGGAAGGATCGTCTACACGATCTTGAGATCGGCAAGTGTACGACTACATCACCCACGAGAATCTGCTCTCGTTAACCGCTTTGGAATCTTCGAGGGTGAGTTCTTCTATCGACTCATTGCTACAATCTAGTAGATAGATCTTGGCTTGTTTGTGTGCATGCGGTAGAATTTTTTTGTTTTCCATGCTACGAACCCCTACAGTGGATTGTTTACCTTACACACTTTGCTTAAAGCAGTTGTCTGTTGCTTGCAACTTAATACTAGAGGGGGTTCGGATGATAACCTGAAGGTGGACTTCTAGTCATAGATGCAGTTGGATGGCGGTCTATGTATGTTGTTGTATTGCCCAATCGAATCTCATAGGATCTTTTTGTCTAGTATTGCATTGTTATGCCTTGCTCAGTTCCTGTCAATTGCCTTGCTGTAATTTGTTTACCCTTCATGCCATGTTGTTTATCTAAGGAGAGCACCTCTAGTGAACTATGGACACCGGTCCAATCTTTACCATTGATACATCTTCCATTGTTACTGTTTACTTGCTGCAAATCATCATCACCTTCCACATCATATAGTTAATCCTTTGTTACAGCAACCAGTGAGATTGACAACCTCACTGTTAGTTGGGGCAAATTCTTGAGTTTATGTTGTGCAGGTTTCCATGTTGCTTGCAACACCTGTGTGACGTTTCCTTTCTCTTACTGGTTCGATAACCTCGGTTTCTTACTGAGGGAATACTTGCTGCTATGATGCTTCACACCTTGCTCTTGGGGTTCCCAAGAGGCTCCACATCAACGGTTTCGTGGAATATTGATCGGGTACTTAGGGTTTTGGCATCGGGGGGTCTTGATGTCTACGCACTTATATTCTTATATACAGTTGTTGGGCCTCCAAGTGTAGAGGTTTGTAGAACAGCAACAAGTTTCCCTTAAGTGGATCACCCAAGGTTTATCGAACTCAGGGATGAAGTGGTCAAAGGTATTACCTCTCAAGCAACCCTGCAATCAAGATACAAGTAGTCTCTTGTGTCCCCAACACACCCAATACACTTGTAAGGTGTATAGGTGCACTAGTTCGGCGAAGAGATAGTGAAATACAAGTGGTAACAGTGCCAGAAAATAGCTTTGATGGAACTTGACGTGGAGGAAACTAAAGGCAAACTAAAATAAAGATGGAAGCAAGCAAACATTCAACAGATCTAGATGCAAACGGTGTTTCAATGCTTAGAAACAAGGCCTAGGTATCATACTTTCACTAGTGAACACTCTCTCATATAAATATCCTCTCTTCATGATACTACTCTTAACTAATCTCCGGTTGCCTACAAAAGCACACCTCAAAGTCCGCCTTCCCCATCTAGATAACCCCACACTGTCACCTTGAGAGCTAGATGGTTCCAAAAAACACCACAATTTCATAAAGACATCCAACTCCAAATATAACTCATGATAAATATATATGTAACCTAGCTTAAGTGCCACACATGGCGTGCACGCTGTCACTGTCACTCCCGTGGGGAAAATCATAGATCTATTAAAGCACGATGAGTATTTATGTAACCTCTAGTCTAAGTGCCACCACGGTATGCACGTTGTCACTTACACACACGTGGTGAGAGCAGAGATCTATTGAAGCACTTGAGTAAAAAAGTAGATCTACTTGATTACAAAGCTCATGACCACAACATGATCATGCATAGAGAGAGAGATGAACACATAGCTACCGGTAGAGCCCTTAGCCTCGAGGAATAACTACTCCCTCCTCATCATGGGAATCAGCAACGGCGATGGAGATGGTGGTAGAGATCGATGGATATGGCTCCCGCACTTCCCCGTCTAGGCAGGGTGCCGGAACAGAGACTTTCTATCCCCCTAATCTCCCCTTCGGTGGCGGCGACGCTCCGGAACTTTTCGTAGTTTTTTTGTTGATCCTTTAGGGTTTTTGAGTCAGGGGCTTCTTATAGGCGAAGGAGGCAAGGTCGGTGAAGGGCCAGGGGGCCACACCCCTTGTGGGCGCAGCCAGGGTGGGACCCACTCCCACCTAGGGTGTGGCCACCCTGGTGTCCTCCTCCGTCTCGTCTTCGATTTTCCGTATTGTTCAGAGAAAAATATGAACTTCGGCTTTTGTCCTCCGTCTCCTCTGTAGCCGTCGCCACCATCGTCCCTAGATCAGGGGGATTTGAAGCTCTTCCCGGCACCCTGCCGGAGGAGAGATAATCCCGGAGGCCTTCTTCTTCATCATGACAGCCTCCGGTATGAAGCGTGAGTAGTTCCACCTTGGACTACGGGTCCATGTAGTAGCTATATGGTTGTATCTCCTCCTTTGTACTACCATGTTTAGATCTTGTGAGCTCCGTTCATGATCAAGATCATATCTATTTGTAATCATGCATGTTTTTTTTGCGGGGTTCCGATGCATATTGAGATTACTATGTCAGATTGATTAATGGTTTTGTCTTATTGATTCTATCATGTCTGTGTTGTTTGTGATCTTGCATGCTCTCCGTTTCTAGTAGCTATCTTGGCCAAGTAGATGCTAGTGACTCCAAGAGGGGGTATTTATGCTAGATAGTGGGTTCATGCCTCTATTTAATCTAAGGGAAGTGATAGAAATCTCTAAGGTTGTAGATGTGCTGTTACCACTAGGGAGAAAACAACGGTCTCTTGTTCATGGAACAAGTGGATTTTTTACCTTACACACTTTGCTTAAAACAGTTATATGTTTCTTGCAACTGAATATTGGAGGGTTTCGGATGATAACTTGAAGGTGGATTTCTAGTCATAGATGCAGTTGGATGGCGGTCTATGTATCTTGTTGTATTGCGCAATTGAATCTCGTAGGATCATGAATGTCTAGTATTGTATTGTTATGCCTTGATCAGTCCTGTCAATTGCCCTGCTGCTATTTGTTTACCCAACATGCCATGTTTGTTTATCTAAGGAGAACACCTCTAGTGAACTATGGACCCCGGTCCAATCTTTATCATTGATACATCTTCCAATGTTACTGTTTACTTTCTGCAAACCACTATTACCTTCCACACCATATAGTTAATCCTTTGTTACAGCAAACCGGTGAGATTGACAACCTCACTGTTCGTTGGGGCAAAGTCTTGAGTTTGTGTTGTGCAGGTCTCCTAGTTGCTAGCAACACCTTTGAGTCGTTTCCTTCCTCCTACTGGTTCGATAACCTCGGTTTCTTACTGAGGGAAAACTTGCTGCTATGCTCATCACACCTTGCTCTTGGGGTCTTCCAACAAGGCGTCAACAACACGCCCATCATATAGTCTTTGTAGTTGCTTCACAGCGGAATCCATTGTTGTCACTTGGACAATTTAAAATAACTTCGAATTTGGAGCACCGTTTGTAAAAATTATTCGAAATGCCAATATGTAGATATGCACTGATCTACCAAACATGTACACGTTATCATAAACTATTCAAAACATATTTCCATGACCTTGGTCATCTGGTTTGAAAGCCATGAATGTTCATACATATGGTACGCCATATTGTGAAACAAGTTTCTTCAAAAGTTGTCAAATTTTAGCATACTTTTTCATGGAAACTAGGTAAGTGCACATATCAAGATACTCTGCAAAAGAAATACATTGCTTCAATTTCTATATATTTTATTTGTATTTTTCTTTCAAAAGGTCCAAAATTTGGCGGCATTATCATTCATATCAAGAAGTTGAGGGGTTGTTTGGTTAAGCTTATCTATCGCTTTTAGCTTTATTTTATAAGACGCTTTTGATTTTGTCTTTTGGCATATACCATCATTCAACTATGTCAGGGTAAAGGCAAAAAGACAAAGCCAAAAACACCTTCGTGGCTTATAAGCCAAAAATCAAAAGCCAGGATTGCAGCCCAACCAAACATCACCTAAATCTCACGGAACTCCTTGGTGTTTCTCCTTTATTTTAGTTCTTTTTTTGAGGTTAAGGGCACAACAAGAGAGGCTCCTACTGCTTATTTATTGATGGGTTGGGAATATACAGCATATTTACAACCAGATTACAAGGATCACCATGAAATCACCATGGTATCCCAACAAAACAGAAAGTCAGACTCTCAAACTAGCAACAAAGGAAGAGATCCTATTACTAAGATCAGTCTTAACCCTACAGCCAAGGAGCTCACAATCAGTAGAGAAATTATCTAGCCAGCCTCTTTTAGTTGGAATAATACCATCAAAGAATTTTCTGTTTCTTTGCTTCCAAATGTTCCATGCGCCTATGATGGCATATTCCAAAAAAAGGGGGCCAAACCAAGAATCAGCAGTTGTTTTAATTCTATCCTTCAACGCAAGAGAAGTGTCCCAATGAATCCCAATGATGTTCCAGCACTCCTTGTTATGAGGGCAGTCAAAAAAGAGATGATCTCTTGTCTCTCTGTCAGTTTGGCAAACCACACATCTAGTATCCTGAACGGGACAATTTCTGCGGGTGAGCATGTCGCGTGTGTTTAGTCTATCGAGGAACATCAGCCAAGCAAAAACTTTCTGCTTCATGACACATTTCATTTTCCATATTAAAGGTAGGCTCGGATCTGGGGTAATATCTCTGAAGTAAAATTCATAGAAATGCTTGACTGCATATTCATCTTGACCCCAAACATAGCACCATTTGTCTGGAGTGAAATCATCCTCCGAAGCAATCAGATTATCATGTAATGCCATCCATTCGTCTTGTGCTTTGTCAGACAGCGGCAAAAAGAAATGGTCCCCCAAATTCGGCCTAATGATCATATCTCTGACAGAGGCGTCTTCTTTTAAAGCGAAAGAAAACAAGTGTGGAAGTTTTTCTTGGAGGATGCAACCTTCCAGCCAGCAATCTTTCCACGCAAGGATAGTGTCTCCAATGTTCACTTTGCAGTTCGTTATACCCCTGAAAATATCCGAAAGGCTACTGACATCATGCCACCAAAAAGATTCACAAGATTTCTTGGCATGAGGAACATCCAATAGATAGTATTTCTCCCAAATGAGCGTTACCCAAGGCACATCATGCTTGTTGTAAAACTTATGTAAGAATTTCAGAAGCAAGCCTTGGTTTTGCACCTTTAGATCCATTATGCCAAGGCCTCCCTTATTTTTTGGTTGACAAACCACATCCCATGCCACAAGGGAATAAGCTTTTTCATCTCTGTCTTCCTTCTTTCTCCAAAGGCAATGTCGTCTGGCTCGATCAATAAACTCAATGAGCTGAAGTGGAATCTTTAGCACGCAAAGGGCATATATAATCAAGGGAGAAAGAGCAGCATTGATGAAAGACACACGGCCACCATAAGTCAACCAAATCGCGGTACTTGTGAGTCTTCTCTCAACTCTGTCTGCGAAGGGCATCAGTTCAGCAACTGTAGGTCTTGTTGTCCCTAAAGGAAGCCCCAAGTATGTGAAGGGCATGTCGCCAACTTGACAACCTAGCACCTAGGCGAGCTCATTGGCTTTCTCATTATCAATATTAATCGGGATCATCTGTGATTTGTGGAAATTGATATTTAAACCAGTGCATTGTGCATATGCCTAAAGAATATTTTGAAGATTCAGTAACTGTTGGCCGTCAGCAGGCATAAAGATAATGGTGTCATTAGCATACTGAACCACAGGGAAGTCTTCAGAGGCAGGTTGGTTTATTGGCAACTGAATGAGACCTTCTGCAAAAGCTGAGTTGATGATCACTTGTAACAACTCAGCACCAGAAACAAAAAGAAGAGGAGACAAGGGGTCTCCCTGCCGAACCCCCTGTTTGCATTTGAATTCAGTTCCAGGAACACCATTCATGAGAATTGAAGAAGAGCCAGAGTCTAGGATTAACTTGATCCAATTGACAAATCTGTCATCAAAACCCATGTGTTTAAGAATATTGAGAATGGTTGTGTGTTCCATAGTGTCGAATGCTTTTTCAAAGTGAAGTTTGAGGACCACAATTTCATTGCCAGAGGCTTTACATTGATATAGGTACTCAAAAGACCATGCAAGACAATCTTGAATATTTCTTCCTTTTATGAACCCATACTGGTTTCTGTGTACAACTTTCAAAATCCATTTTTGCAATCTGACAGCTATTATCTTTGTGAGAACTTTCAGTACACAATTGAGAAGAGAGATAGGTCAGTAGTTGTTGACGGTCACAGGGGTGATCTTTTTAGGAATTAAAGTAATAAGGGAGTTATTCAGACAATTCAAAGATATCTTGCCTTCCCAAAAAAATCCTCACAAAGTTTGTAGAAATCAAGGGCAATAATTTCCCAACAAACTTTGAGAAACATTCCATTAAAACCGTCAGGACCAGGCGCCTTGTCTGCAGGGATAATCTTAATAACCGTGTCAATTTACTCCTTTGTGAATGGGGCAGAAACTTCCTCAAGACCTTCAACTCTCTGAAAAAGATCTTCAATATTAAATCATATATCATGAGCTTGAGACACCCCCATTCTTCCTTTGAAAGCAGTCAGAAACGCAACTGCTTTTTCCTCATGGCTATCCACTACATATCCATTTTGTAATGTGATAGAAACAATAGAATTATTCCTAAATCTCTCAGTGGCTCGAGCATGAAAATATTTAGTGTTCTCATCACCCAATTGAGCCCATCTGTAAGTGCATCTTTTCCTCCAATATTTGTTTTGATAGTCTAACAGTCTGATGATATGCTTTTTCAGTATATTCCTGAAGTTCCACTCTTGAATGAATAATGGTCTCTTCTCCTCCAACTCATCCAGTTTTAGCAATATCATATTACTATTTTCAATCAGGAGCTTGAGCTTGGAAATGGACTTGCTCCAACGTTTCAAACCTCTTCTAACATTTTTTAACTTTGCCGAAAAAACAGTAGCACTGTTTTTTGCTCTGACTGGCTTGTCCCAAAGTTGTTTGACAGTCTCTTTAAATCCCGGATGTAGCGGCCAGTAATTTTCAAAACGGAATAATTTACTTTTGGGAATGGTTGTTTGAATTGAGACTAAATAAAGGACATGATCAGAGACTGGTTTTGATAATGATTTTACCATTGTGTTGGGAAAAATTGACGTCCATTCCACCGTGGTGAAGAACCAGTCAAGTTGCTCGAGAAGGGGATCTTCTTGCATGTTACTCCAGGTGTACTGCCTACCTTTTAAAGGTAACTCAATGAGGGCCTGCTGACTGATCATCTCATTGAACTGCATAATCTCATTATAATTTCCTCCCGGTTTGTTTCTGTTTTCAGCATGCCTCATAAAGTTGAAATCTCCTAGAAACAGCCAAATACTATCATGTGCAATATTCAGATTCTGAAACCAATCCACAAAGAGCTGCTTATCAGGACCAGTACAAGGACCACAAATGTTTGACAGGAACCAATTTGTGTTCAGTTGGTTGGACTTAAAATTAATGGTGAGAGCAAATCTTTCTTTGTGCACAACCTGACCAGAAAAAATTGAGCTGTTCCATATGATTATCATTCCCCCCAAGCACCAATTGATGGGACAAACTCAAATTTGTCAAAACATCGCGGGCAACATTTTCGGATGAAAGAGTGATCAAAGTCTTCTTTTTTAGTTTCTTGAAGACAGATGATAGCACAACCAGATTCATTTACTTTGTTCATAATTGCCAAACATTTGTCATCAGAATTAGCACCCTTGATATTCCATGAAAAAATGAACAACATTGAAGATCCATAGTATTTAAAATAAATAGTGCCAAATAAAGAGCCCACATGGCTAACACACGAACATAAGCACGGAGTAGAACAGGGTTCAGAACAAACGAAGGAGAGTAACCAAAGTAGCTGATAGACAGACACGTATAAAGACTGACAGCTAGCACTTATTTGCAACATTATGCTTGATTAAACGGATGAGGTGGAGGCAGCATCATTGGCTGCACCATCCTTACGAGGCGCCATCAACAGATCATCAGTGATTTCAGACTCTGGAATACCGCAGACCGCCATACCAACATGCTTCAGATAATTGAGTGGCGTGGGCTGCATGGTACTGTCTGAAACTTCAGCAACAAAATCTTCAGCAATATTTTTGTCCTTTGCAACAGGCTGCTTCTTTCCAGGTACACGCCTCGGTTTAACATGAGATTTGCGCATCGTCTTGTCCGACATGTTGCTGTGTTTAAAACCCTGGTACCTCTTGGATCTTGAGCTTCTACGCAGACCACCTTCATTTCCAACTGTGCTCTTCTCCAGATCAGCAGCAGCAGGCTCAGGCACTGGAACAGTGGCAGCAGACTGGCGACGACGCTTGCGGGACACCAGCAAATCCTCTTCCAGCACAGGTGTGTTGATCAATAAGTCAGCATTCGGCGTTGATTGGACAATGTTGTCATTGACAGCAATCCAGTTAACTGGCTCGGGAGAATAAACTGGCACTAAAGCTAGCCGATCAGCATCTTCATTGACTTGCATCAAAGCCAGCCAATCAGCCGATTCATCCGCCACAAGGAAAACATGCAGAAAGTTCATCTCCCTAACTCTCACAAGAATCTGATTCTGCAGAAACTCCACTAACTCAGCGGAAAGGTGAATCTCAACCCCAACAGACATCATAGTAATTTCAGTGGTAACGTTGTGAGGTTCATTCAGAACAATATCCTCCAGATCATCAGAAATATTCATGTTGGGCACTTATCCATCAGAGGCTAGGACACCTTGCTCAACAGGAATAAAGTTAAGCCATTGCAAAACATGTGCAGGGACAAGAACTTCACCATCATTGGGCAGAATAGGATTCTGGTTCTGGTGAGTGTGATTTTGCTGTTGATGTTGATCCTGCTGCATGTTCCAATGATGCATGGCATGAATGATAGGCCCAAAAAAAGGGTGAGGGTTTGCATTGGGAGGCTCTTCCATGTTAACCTCAACTGGAGGTGCCAGACCTAGTTCGGGTAAAGCACCTAAACCCCTCAGCAGATAAGTGGGTACAGTCCAGGAATGATTCGCACCTCCAATCTGACGAACAACCAAACTTCTCGGAACAAGGGCATCATCCATGATCCAAACCCTAACCAGTACTCTAGAAGGATTTCCTTGAGGGTCATGTCAGAGTACTAAGCGACCAAAAGTATAGCATGCAGCATCAACGAAATATTTAGTCTGGTAATCTTGCGGGAAACCAAGGAACAATACCCATCTTTCTTGACCAAGTACATGTGTACGTAAATTAAGAGCAGCATCGTGTCTAACAAAGTGAATATGGGTGTTCTCATCTAGATCAAAACCATCACCATCAACTATAGCATCTCTAACCAGGACAGATCTTGGGTACCTTCAAATGAATTTAACAAAAAATATGACCAAGCAAGTATCATCCACTTAATAGATAAAAAATTTGAGATACTTTCATTAAATAGCGGTAACGCCATTCTATTCCACGAGTATAACCATAAAGTTTGAACATTATTGAAAAATCTTGAAACCCTAAACTACTAAACCCTAAAACCTAACCACTAAACCACTAAACCCTGACCAAGGAGGTATCATGCATTTATAGATCAAATTTGAGATACTTTTATTAAATTGGGCAACACCATTCTATTTGACGAATATAAGCATAAAGCTTGAACATTATTGAAAACTCCCTAAAACCTAAACCCTAAACACCTAAATACTAAAAACTTAAACCCCTAAACCCATAATTAAACCCTAACCAAGAAGGTATCATCCACTTATAGATCAAAATTTGAGATGGTTTCATTAAATTACGGTAACGCCATTCTATTCCATGATTAAAATCATAAAGCTTGGACATTATTAAAAATTCGCAAACCCCTAAACCCTAAAACCCTATACATTAAACCCCTAAACCCTGACCAAGCAGGTATCATGCACTTATAGATCAAATTTGAGATACTTTCATTAAATTGGGCAACGCCATTCTATTTGGCGAATATAAGCATAAAGCTTGAATATTATTCAAAATTCCCTAAACCCTAAAAAACCCCTAAAAACTAAACCCCATACCCATTAATACTAAAAACCTAAACCCTAGAGCCCTCAACCCATAATTAAACCCTAACCAAGCAGGTATCATGCACCTATAGATCCAAATTTGAGATACTTCCATTAATTTGTGGTAACACCATTCTATTCCACGATTATAAGCATAAAGCTTGAACATTATTAAAATTCCCTAAACCCTTAACCCCTAAAACCCTAAACCCTAAACTCTAACACTCTAAACTCTAAACCCCTAAAAAAACCTGACTAAGCAGGGGTATCATCCACTTGTAGATCAACATTTGAGATATACTTTCATTAATTTACGCTAACACCATTATATTCCACGAATATAAGCATAAAGCTTGAACATTATTGAAAATGCCCAAAAACCTAAACCCCTAAACCCTAAACCATTAAACCCTAACCAAGCAGGTATCATGCACTTATAGATCAAAATTTGAGATACTTTCATTAAATTGCACTAACACCATTCTATTTCATGAATATAGGCATACAACTCAAACATTATGGAAAATTACCGAAACACTAACCCCTTACTACCTAAACCATAAGCCATATACCCCTAAACCCTAAAAACCCTAAACCCTGACAAAGCAGGTATCATGCACTTATAGATCAAAATTTGAGATACTTTTATTAAATTGTTCCTAAGTCATTATATTCCACGAACATTATAGACTATTCCCTAAAACCTAAAACCTAAACCCCTAAACCCTGACCAAGCAGGTATCATGCATTTATAGATCAAAATTTGAGATATTTTCATTAAATTGGGTAACACCGTTCTATTCGACAAATATAAGAATACAACTCGAACATTATTGAAAACTTCCTAAACCCTAAACCCTAAAATACCCCTAAAATATAAACCCTTAACCCCTCAATACTAAAACCCTAAACCCTCAACCCATAAACCCTAACCAAGCAGTTATCATGCACTTATAGATCAAAATTGAGATACTTTCATTAAATTGCGGTAAAGCTATTCTATTCCACGAATATAAGCATAAAGCTTGAACATTATTGAAATTCCCTAAACCCTAAATCCTAAGACCCTAAACCTTAAACACCTAAATTACCCTGACCAAGTAGGGCATTATCCATCTAATCTAGAATCTCCTTTTGTAAACATTGCTTGAAATGCCAAGATGCACCCATTTACCAAATATGGACACGTTATCATAAACTATGGCATACATATGGCCATGACCTTGGCCATCTTTTTTCAAAGCCTCCAAAATATATTTTTTTATCAATTTCGGCAAATGTGTGGAAACTCATTTAAATGCTGGTAAGCATGTTGTCGCTAGCATGTGGGTGTAGACAGGACCAAAACGTGAGGAGCGACCGCGTTGGAGTAGCCTACATCGGAAGATTTAACCCCAAAATTTCCGCACAACGCTGAAACATCCCACGCATCTATTCAAAATTCCCGGCCCATTTTTTGCGAATGCAAAATTCCTCTTCTATCCCTGGCCTGGAAACAAGAACCAGAGGAGCACTACAGTAGTAGAGGGTAAGGTGGAAAATGTGCGGCATCCCACCTATATCCCCCAATCGCCTCTTCACTGCCCACCCCCTCCGACCTCCACCTTTCTGCAGATGCTTCACCGTCAGCCCTCTCTTCCACACCGGAGCTCCTTCACCGCCGACACTCTCTTCCAATGGGAGCATTTTCACCGCCCAACGCACCAGATCCACCTCGAAATGCCCCGCCGCCCTCTTGACCGTCCCACCCGCCTCGTCGCACAGTGGTAATTTCTCTTGCCTGTTTGATATTTGTTTCCGTACTCGTAAGCTACGAAAGTGTTAGCATGTTGCTCAATATCCTGCATGCTATTGCCATTTTGACATCTGGTAGTTCTTATCCACATCATAAACTTGTCGCTATTATTTCCTTTCTTACATTATCACACTATCGGTATAATCCTACAACACTAACTCATAGATGTTATTCTTTCTGAGCGCTTGGATGGGTCATGCGAACAACTCATAAAGGATCCAACACTAACAATCTAACACCAAGAAGGGCTGAAGGGCGATATTTATGTGTGTTACTTAGGCCAGTTTCTTGTGATGTTAATAAGTTATATTACATGTATGCATATTAAGTTAATAAGTCATTCTACCTGAAAACTTGCCATGACATTACCATGCATGTTTTGTGGTGTTTATATCTGCGAATTCTTAATTAAAAAAATGTCCATCTAGTCATTTTTAATGCTACTTTTTGGTGTTTTCAACTGATTTCATCCTTCCAAACCATCTAGCTAGTTTGAATTATACATTAGGTCATTTTTAATGCTATCTTTTTGGTGTTTTTCAAGTGCTTTCATCCTTCCAAATCAGCAAACTCGGTTTTAAATGTCATGCCTTAATGTATAGAAAGGACAATGGAGTATAAAGATCAGAGTTCTAGCCGCTCGACTCAGATACTACTGGCAGATTTACCAAGAGTCGCACGCGCTTGAGAAGGAGCTACTGTCAGCCTGAACAAGCTATTCTAAGTTCATACTCACTTAAAACTTATGGATCACCCTTAAAAAATTGGCTTGTGGACAAGGTCCACTATGTATATGGATAGCTCTTAAGTTGCACTTTTTGGATTAAGGCATGGTTTATTTATACATAGTGGATGTCCAGCATGTGCAGCGTTGGAAATTTAGGGTGTCTAGGAGAATCTTTTTGGTTACTAGACAAAGGTCTAAGCACTAGGGAGGGTGAGTCTAGCTAAGTTTTTTTGGACCCTGGGTCCAGTATAAGACCCATGTCTTTATTGTTTCTTTCTACTCGAATGAGTAGGTCCCCTATCTGGTGTAACGGTGAAGCAGATTTTATTTTATTAGACGCGAGTCTCATAAATTTCTTAGCCACGTCTAGTAAGGCTCACTCTATGCTTTGCTCTTCAATGATCCCTAATTTATATAATACTACTTCCCCCCCTTGTTTTTTGTTTTAACCCCTTTCACCATATTTTACCAGGCCGCCGTGAAAACCAAACAGGAGTCCTCAGAAGGCAGGACTGAAACTTGTGATCCCTCTTCTCATTTATCTCCCATTGCATTTCTTAAGCAAACATCTTACTAAACAGTCCACCTAGAACACCTCCTACAGGTGATAGATATATAAAAGTTATGTTGCATGCAGAAAGAAAGGGCATAGCTGCTCTTAGATCTGTAGCTGAAATGATGAAGAAGAGAACAGATGATACATTAATCGCCAAACTTGCTATTATTGAAGTATTGGAAAAACAACTCCAAACCTCCTTTTTCAAAACTGAAGTATTGCTAGCCCAGGCACTTAGGTGTTATGGTTTTGGAATACTTCAGTTTTAGAAAAACTTTATATTCTTTTCAAAAAATAGAAAAACTTTATTGCCAAACTAGGCCTAAGTATTCAATTTTAAGAGACCGAAGTATTCTCCCGACATTTCAAAAATACCTTGATGTCAAGCGGGACCTTAGGGCGGTCCTAGATATAGAATAATCCGAAGTGAAGAAGTGCTACTTCTTCACCCTCAAACAAGACCAGAAATATGAATTCCCCGGTTTCAATGAATTTGGGAGATTGCATTTGAGCCTATATATTTGTTCCTTAGGAGGTTTTGCCAAGCTTCATCTTAATTAAAGCTTAAAAACTATCTAATTACAGTTGTGTTTTTACCTCTAGATGTTGAATAACAAGACATCTTTTAAATAACGTCACATTTTGCAAGTCTACAGAGAATTAGAGACACTAGCTCAATGCCCGTGCGTTGCTACGGGATAAAATGATAAAACAAAGAATAAATAGATTATCATATTTTACACACCCGTTTTGGATTAAGATCATGTAGTTGCGACAAGAGAGGAAATATGTATATGCTAGGTATTGAAGGCACAAAAAGTGAGTCCTCCTCTGTCACGAGGCGAGGAGGTGGCGCGAGCGCCTCGGCTTGTTTGTGCATCCACACGTCGTGAAAGTTCATTGACGAGCGCAGGCGCCCGAGCCGCCACGTCATGACGTTGTAGGCATGTGCGGCCTCGTGCGCGGTGTCGAGAACGATGCGGTCGTCGCCGAACCGGATCTCGGCGTAGAAGTTGCCCGTCAGGCGCACGTGTACGCCGTGGTATCCGGATCTTCCGTGGCGTGGCGGCATGGCGGCGGTGGCGCGGGTTAATTTAATCTTTATTTTAATTTGTCAATCCAATTTTCCCAAATTGATTATTTTTTCATGTAATCGATAAGAGATTTTGTACATATGCTTTTAGTTTTTATTTCATCTCGTCGAAGAGAGAAATTTCTTTTAGTTCGTGATTTTTGTAGGCAACCTGACAAGCATGTAGTACTGGAATACTCATGAGAAATAATCCTAGATCGAATATGAGAACACATAACAAAATTTCCTTTGGAATATGCAAGGGATTTATGGCAGCATACTCATGTATGATATAATTCTATGATTTTACTCTCATTTGAAGGACCCTCCCACAGAGATAATTATGCACCACACGCAGCATACAAACCTAGTCCAGTGTTTACAGCATATAACGCCCGGCGTGGACAATATTGAAGGAACATCCACACTCACACACACCACCACGCACGCGGCACGCACCTAAACCTACCGCGTCGCACACAACCGGCACACGCACATGGGCACAACACACGCACCCACACCACGCACGCCTCCCTATCGCCACCTACCCCGAGCCCCCTCCATCCCGAGCGGAGCGCAGCCGACGAGGCCTCCTAGTCCTTTCCACCCTGTCTGGCTTTCCTTAGCGCATCGTCTGCCGCTCCTCGTCGGCCGCCATTCCTTCGAGCATATGGCTGCCCCGCGTGCTCCTAGCACCACTGCCTCCCACCTTGCTCGCCATCTCCACCTCTCACAGCGGTCGCCGCCCGCTTCCCTGCTCAGCACGCCGCCTAATTAGTCGACGCCGCCCCTCTACTCCATGTCGCGGACGCGCTCCTCTAACCTCGCCCTGAAGCTCCCCTCTATAGGTCAACCCGCCTCCGCTCGCTGTCGATTAGGCCGCGTCGCCGCAACTACCCGAGCTTCCACAAAAAATCCCAAATTCAGAGATTATGAAGCCCAAATCCATCACCCAATTCTTTGTATCCTTGATTTGCTTGGGAAAGGTCCTCCCTGCCCCGCTCCTTCTCGCCGTCCTCGTCGGCGACAACGATACTCATGCTTCCTTTCGCCGATGTTTCCATGGAGGCCGGTGCTCCTGAGGAGGCCGTACAGTGGATGGGAGCGGCTCCAAGAACGGTGGTCGGTGACGGCAGCGGCGCAAGTGCTGGGCGAGGCTCCACAAGGCGATGGGCGTTGGGGCCGTGCTCGCAGGCCGGCAAGTTTGCTTGCCTCGCGGGCGAACGCCTGGTCCAGATCAATACCCCGCCGCCGGTGGGGGTGGTTGAGGGGAGGCTTGAGCGGGGGAAGGGATGAGGTCTCGAGGAAGATGACCACAGGGGTAGAGCCGGCGCGGAAGGGCCCGTGGCGGTGCCAGGGATTTGGGGGAGAACCATATCACGTCGTGCAAAAAAACAGGCCTATGAATTTGTTTCACTTGGCGGTGGCAGGTGGTGTAAAAACTCCGAACTGTTAGGGGCAAAAGCGTCAGAAAAAAAGCGAACGGAAAAGGCTAGGCAGACGAACCTACCGCAGATAAAATTAGTAGATAGATAGATAGATAGATACGTCGCCCATTTTTTTCTCTGTTTATCTGTATTTTTATGTTTGGTTCTTAATGTACTGAGCATCTATGATTTCCTGCCGACTGGTTGACAAATCCTACAAAGAAAGTCATAAGAGATTCTTGTTCGGTTCCATAGCCTCCCTTCAGAATTTTTTATACGATTCACATCCCACCAAACCTACAAACCATTTGTTTTATCATGCCAATTCAAGCTGGAGTATTTTCTAATTGTAACCTAACCTTGGAATCGGTCTCACGGAGGCTGTTCAAGTAGAACAAGAGTTTTCTAAAGTTAACTTCACGTGAAGTAGTACTGACGTCGGCATGACGTCAGCCACATGCCGTTTAGAAAAACAATAAAACATTTTTATTCTGTTTACAGACTGTTTTAATGTTTAAAAAATATTTTAATGTTTTAATAATATGTTTTAATGTTTTAATAATGTTGCAGTCTGTTTCAATGTTATTCATGTGCGGACTGAAAAAAATTAGACAGACAAACTAATCTCAAAGCAGAAAAGGACAGTAGATAAGACTTAAGTTAAGTGTCGAAATGACTTTCCGTGCTCAAGTACAATCAGTTTTGGGTTGTGTCTCGGGGTTCAGCGAGGGTTTGGAGGTCCGTTGCTATCGCAGTATCGCCTACCATGCATGTGGCATGATGAGAAAAACGTGCGCTAATGCCCAAACATATTGTATCCTCCAACTCCAACAGAAGCGCAGATGCATGCACTGTGGCAACAAGCAATGCAGTGCGATTATTGGCGATTTCTGGCTGTCTCCGTCCAGATTATTGTCAAATTCCGTTGAACTCTCTCCAAATTATTTTCGAGAGAGATCAACTTATTTATAGTACTCCGTACTTTCTTCCGCGTGCAGCAGTATCAGCAAGGCGAAGAGGAGGCGAGCGAGCGTGGGGGGAGAAAAGAATGGTGAGCATGAGCAGCGACGAGCGGCGGCGGCGGCAATGGACGCTCGCGATTGTGACGGTGGCGTCGCTGCTGGAGCGCGCGGACGAGGCGTTGCTGCCTGCAGTGTACAAGGAGGTTGGCGCCGCGCTGGGCGCGTCCCCGGCCGCTCTTGGTTCCCTCACGCTGTGCCGCGCGCTCGTGCAGGCCGTGTGCTACCCACTGGCCGCGCCCGCGTCGTGGCCGTCGTGGCCGTCGGGGCCTTCCTCTGGGCCGCCGCCACCATGCTCGTTGGCGTCTCCGGCACTTTTCTCCAGGTCACCGTCAGCATCCATGCAGCAGCGAGCAGCCTCTTGTCCATCCTTATGACATGCTGGGCCTACTGCTTGAATACTTACTGAACTCTAGTATACTGCTTTCTGCAGATGGCGATCGCGAGGGGGTTCAACGGCGTGGGGCTGGCGCTGGTGCTGCCGGCGATGTTCTCTTTGGTGGCGGACTACAGCGACGACACCACGCGCGGCTCGGCGTTCGGGTGGCTGATGATGGCGAGCCGCCTCGGTGCCATGGTGGGGGGCTCCCTCGGCGTGCTGCTCGCGCCCACGACCTTCCTCGGCGTCCCCGGCTGGCGTCTGCCCTTCCACATACTCGCGCTTCTCAGCGTCGCGCTCGCCGTCTCGACGTGGTTCCTCGCCTCCGACCCCCGCCCGGCCAGCAGGTCCAGGATGACCACGGCCTCGGTTGCGAAGGAGCTCGTCCTGGAGGCCAAGGACGTGATGCGCGTGCCGACGTTCCAGATCCTCGTGGCGCAGGGGGTGGCCGGGTCGGTGCCGTGGTCCGCGCTCACCTTCGCGGCCATGTGGCTGGAGCTCGTGGGTTTCACGCACTGGCAGACCACCGTCATCACCAACCTGAACGTGCTCGCCGGGGCATTCGGCGCACTGTTCGCCGGGTACATCGGCGACCCGGTGGCGCGGCGGTTCCCGAACGGCGGCAGAGTCGCGCTGGCGCAGGTGAGCACCGCGTCCACTATACCGATCGCGGCCGTCCTGCTGCTCGCGCTGCCCGTGAACCCCTCCGCAGGGGTTGCTTACGCTGCCGTCTTCTCCGTCCTGGGCTTCGTCATGCCCTGGTGCCCCTCCGCCACCAACAAGTGAGTAGCCATGGTGGTACGGTACCACAGTACTGTCGCAAGCGTGCAGATATTATTGGTCTGCTTACTCACACCGTGTGTCTCTCTGCAGCCCTATACTCGCCGAGATCGTGCCGGAGAAGGCCAGGACGACGGTGTACGCGCTGGACAGGTTCTTCGAGACAATCTTCTCCTCGTTCGCGCCAACCCTGGTGGGCATCCTGGCCGAGCGGGTCTTCGGATACAAGCCGACCGTGTCCGGCGTCGCGACCGAACGGGAGAACGCCGCCGCGCTGGCGAAGGCGGTTTTCGCCGAGATTGCCGTCCCGATCGCCATCTGCTGCATCACCTACTCGTTGCTGTACTGCACGTACCCAGCAGACCGACAGCGCGCGCAGATGTCTGCTGGTCTCGTGGCGGCAGAGAAACATGACTGTGAAAGCGTTGCTGTTGGTACCGCTACCGAAGTTGATGGCATTACCCAGCCATTACTAGGCTAGTAATACTAGCCACAAAGGACTAGCAATGCATCTAAGACTGTAAGACATTCTTGCCTACAAGAACAAATGTACATATTTCTGTAGGTCAATCCCCCCCGCGGAGGGGGGACCCGCTTCCAACATGTGACACGTGTCCCGCACCTCCTAATCCTGAACCGCTGCAATGAAGCAAAATACTTCCGATGACAGCAAAATAAAGTCCTAGAAAACACACGAGAAAATCCCACTCTGCAAACCATGGCTGTCGCCACTTCTCGAGGCCTAGTGGTCGCCGGAGTTGACGGGGACTCGGGAGATTATATCAAACGCCGTCGGAGTAGTTGTAGCAGGGCCGACTGGTGCTTGTAGAAGCGACGTCAAAAGCTTGTAGCAACACCGCCGGACGCTTGTAGCAGCGGCGTCTGGAGATTGTAGCAACGTCGTCTGACGCTTGTAGCAGGGGTGGCTGGCGCTTGTAGCACCGCCGTCCGGTGCTTCTAGCAGGCCGCCTCCCGACATCGGGCACTTGTTGTTGCGCCATCGGGCGATTGCAGTAGGGCCACCTGACGCTTGTAGCAGGGCTGCCCGGCAACCGCCGCACGTAGCATCGGCACACTGATGCTCTTCCTTCGTAGCAACGCCATCCTCCGTCGGTAGCATAGTTGCCTGCTGTTGGTAGCAACCCTACTCGCCGCAGGTAGCATCGTCGGCTGTCGTGGGTAGCAACACTGCTTGCCGCAGGGAGCAAGGCCGGCCACTCGCAGCACCGCACACTCTTGTGGGGAGAACCATGTGTCGCCGGTGGTAGCATGATGTGTCGACGCTTGCAGCACCGCACACTCAAGCATGAATCAATTTGTCGCCGGTGGTAGCAAGACGTGTCGCCGCTCGCACCACAGTGCGCTCGGGTGGGAAGCAATTTAAATCGTCGGTGGTAGCATCACATGTTGCCGCTCATAGTGCCTATGTGCTAGCATGGCACCACCGGCCACCGCTGGCAACAGCGCTGGGGTGCTCTTTGCAGCATCACAGAGGAGGGGAAGAGAGAGGATTCATGGCGTTTTCCCTCCTGGAGATGCGGCTGGAGAAGGTGGATATCGCGAGGAAGACAAATGGGAAGGCGGTGGTAGGAGGCGGCAACGAGAGAGGAGCGGCTAGGAGGCGACAGTAGGTGGGCTGGGTGTCGCTGCAATGTGTTGGAGATGCGGGAGGTAGAAGACAATGGGGACGAGGAGGTCAATGGGATGAAAAGTGTGGAGACGAATAGATAAGGAAGGAGGTGGGGGTCGGCATGTGGGCTGGGGGTGGGGGGGGGGGGGGGGGGGGGCGTGGCGCAACCTGGAGACGGAGGACGCAACGCGCTCGATCCCCCGAGGGAAAGCAAGCGTTTTCCTTAACGAAATCCACTTTTTTACGAAAAGGGGAACGAATATTGGCTAGCAAATACCATATCCTGCAGTGATGCAAAACACGGAGACGGTGTACTACAAACAAGTGTTTAGACAAAAAAATCGTCCGTACAGAAAAAATGTCGCATATAAAACCCCAATGGAGATCCGGGCTATTTTTTTTCTCCTCTTCTTCTTCCCTGCTTGACCAGCTAGACTAAATCTCACATCAGGACGTGCTTATTTCCAACTGCTTCCTGCCGCCTGCGCCCCTGCCACCCGTCGCACTGCTTCTGCTCCCGCACTGCCTGCGAGTTGTATAATCATCGCCGAAAATCAACAACCGTCGCCGGAAATCAAACCTAGTCGTCGTGAGTTGAAGTTTTACACGGGAATCGAACCACCTCGCCGGAATTTTGCCGGACTCCGACGAATTCAGCTACGGCACGTCCAGAAATTTCAGCCCCCGTGAGGGTTGCCCGTTTTGCGAAAAGCTGCAAAACAGACAGGAAAACTGCATATATGGGATACACACGAGTTGATATCCGGGGAAAAAGCAAAAAATATTCGGATTTGACCATTTTTGCAGTGTCTATTTGAGCATTTTTTGGCTGGTTTTAGACCAATACTACATATTTTACAGGATTGATCAGATATAAGGTATCTGTTAGAGATCCTCTCGGGGATGCACAACGCCTTTTTTTCGTTCATAATGCAAAATTTAGATCACCTTCGACCCAAAAAAAAGCTTGAGATAGTATGCCTCACGAAATAACTCTACCAGTCAACCACTAACCATACCGTAAAAAACAAAAACAAACGAAAAATACACAACTCTTAAGCTAAGCCTTCGAGAAGGATATGCCGCACATGCGCCATTGACAACAAGTGCAACCATCAATCGATCTACGGATTTTCACCCCCAATGCTGGGGTTCGATCCACTACCTCTAACAAAGACACGACGTAGATGCATGTCGACATAGCCTAATCGAGGATCCTGTGTTTCCACCGCAGTGCGCATACTTATCGATGAAGCCGACTCCACCACCATTTCTTGTCCGACTGTTGACACCTCAAAAGCCAGATAACACTGGAGAAGATGCCGAAAGACAGAGAAGTCCCACACCCCCTCACCTCCGTCATTCTTGCACCACCTTCGATCTAGCAGTAATAAGCATGACTTGGCGTCTCCATAGGATCCACCATGCCTATCGTAAACATGCATGACTTGATGGCTCCATTGAGTCGCCATGAATTGACCAAACTTTGACATACATAGCGCATTCATAGGAGTGGTCGTGTGTAACACCGGATGAGCCTATAGTGGACATGGGAATTCAATCTATCGTACTAATGAGACTGAGCCTCAGAAATTAGAGGAGGTCATAAGGGGTCTTTATGAAATCTGATGCAGCCCGTCCCACAGACGCCTCTACATATCCTTCTCCTAGTCCCCCAAGTGGACCAATGACACGCGCGCGAGCCAAGCTCCTTCAAGCTAAGATTAACTCGCTCCTCTCCTCGTGTTATTTCAATACATTCTTGGATGGTTTGCTACTTAATGCCAATACTTTGTGCATCCTCAGCCATGAACCCCATAAAGATTCGCCAAGAGAAGGGCCCAAGTCAGCACGAGAAGAAGCTCCAGGACAAACCAACGCCAGGTCCGGCGAACCGGTTTCCCCGCCGGAATTCCTGGAGCGGCTTCCGGCAAACCGATCCCCATACCAATTAATCAACAAGCTAGTATTATAAAGAGGCTTTACCAGGGACTCTAATTTAGTTTACAAATCACACAAGTATTAATGTTTCCGGTTAATACTATTATAGCATGAATGTAAACATTTATCATAAACACAAAGATATAATAATAACTGCTTTTATTATTGCCTCTAGGGCATATCTCCAATATCCACTTGTTCCATGAACAAGAGACCGTTGTTTTCTCCCTAGTGGCAACATCACATCTACAACCGAAGAGATTTCTGTCACCTCCCTTGGAAACTAGAGGCATGAACCCACTATCGAGCATAAATACCCCCTCTTGGAGTCACTAGCAACTACTTGGCCAAGATAGCTACTAACAACGGAAAGAATGCAAGATCACAAACAACATAGAAATGATAGAATCAAATAGACAAAACCATTAATCAATCTGACATAGTAATCTCAATATCCATCGGATCCATGCTGACACAACATGCATGATTACAAATAAATTATATCTTGATCATGAACGGAGCTCACAAGATCTATACATGAAAGCACAAGGAGGAGATACAACCATCTAGCTACTATATGGACCCGTAGTCCAAGGTGGAACTACTCACGCTTCATACCGAATAAGAAGGCCTCCAGGATGATCTCCCCTCTGGCAGGGTGCCAGGAAGAACTTCAGATCCCTCCGATCTAGGGACGATGGTGGCTACGGCTACAAACGGTTTCTTGGAGTTTTGATCGGGTGCCTAGGGTTTCTGCATCGGGGGCTTCTTATAGGAGAAGAAGGGGTCCGAGGGGGTGCCCGAGGCGGCTGCACCCCCAGGCGAGGGGTGGGCCCACCTGCGCGGCCAGGGGGTGTGGCCTCCTCGAGGCCCTCCTCCATCTCGTCTTCTGGGTTCGTGTTGCCCACGGTAAAATATTGATTTTGGCTTTTGTCCCGTCCAATTCCGAGAATATTGATTTTCTGCCTTTCTAGAACCGAAAACTGAAGAAAACAGGCAACTGACACTGTGGCAACTTGTTCATAGGTTAGTTCCATAAAACATATAAAAATACCACAAAGCGTAGACAAAGCAAAGCAAAGTAGATACTAAACAAGCATGGAACATCAAAAATTATAGATACGTTTCCGACGTATCAACCGTCTGTAGCCGCCACCACCTTCGTCCCTAAATCGGGGGGATCTAATGCTCTTCCCGGCACCCTGCCGGAGGGGAGATCGTCCCGGAGGCCTTCTTCTTCATCATGCTAGCCTCCGGTATGAAGCGTGAGTAGTTCCACCTTGGACTACGGGTCCATGTAGTAGCTAGATGGTTGTATCTCCTCCTTTGTGCTACCATGTTTAGATCTTGTGAGCTCCGTTCATGATCAAGATCATATCTATTTGTAATCATGCATATTGTGTTTGTGGGGATCCGATAGATATTGTGATTACTATGTCAGATTGATTAATGATTTTGTCTTATTAATTCTATCATGTCTGTGTTGTTTATGATTTTGCATGCTCTCCGTTTCTAATAGCTATCTTGGACAAGTAGATGACAGTGACTCCAAGAGGGGGTATTTATGCTAGATAGTTGGTTCATGCCTCTATTTAATCTAAGGGAAGTGACAAAAATCTCTAAGGTTGTAGATGTGTTGTTGCCACTAGGGAGAAATCAACGGTTTCTTGTTTATGGAACAAGTGGATTGTTTACCTTACACACTTTGCTTAAAGCAGTTATCTGTTGCTTGCAACTTAATACCGGAGGGGGGTCGGATGATGTAACACCCTCAGAATCGGCCCTATGCAAGTTTTAGCGAAACCCGCCAAAACCCGCATAGAAACGATTCAAAGGTGCCCACCAGGCACTTTCGTGCGGGTGGAAAACGAAGTAATAACATTACACAACAGTCCTCGATGGGACCCACAGAACAGATATTTATAACAGCGACTCAATGAGTCAAGAATACAGAGATACAGAACAAAGATCCAAATCACCTTGTAAACGATAGAGCGCCCAGCTACGGACAAGATGCAAATGGGGCTAAGAGCCCTGAAGAATAACCAATGGCGTCCATAACCCTGCCCAGGCTAAGCCGGAAGGGTAACCCTGCTAACGACGTCGATCTCAAAACCTGCTTAAACAAAAGGGGTGCCGACAAAGGGGCAAAAGAAAAGAGGAGCGTCAGTACTGAGGCCAGTACACGGCGAGACTAGAATTCGGCGGTCCTCGCCTACATAGGTATGGTGGACTGAAGCGGCAGCGGCAGCGTGCACTGAACACCCTATAGGGACTCGATACAACTGGCGACTGTCAGAGAGGGGTAAGAAAGACCTATTCGGAACCAACCTGATACTACCATCAAACAAACCCATCCTGGTGTTTCCCCCTCGAGACCAAACGAGGAAGTCAACCGAGGAACTCACACAGTTGGCAGTTTTATTTATTCCGTTATTGTTGCAGCAATTACTAGTCAGGTGTAGATAATCATCCTGATAAAATAAGCAGTGGGCACTTTTAGTGAACCATTCCGTTGTAGTGGCGACACTTACTAGTCAAATTCAATTAGCATGAGATAACCCAAAAACCCAGCAGTTGTTGGTACTTTTATTTGGCCATTTCGTTGTAGTTGAAATACTTACTAGTCAGATACAATGGTCGCAAGCGACAAACCCAAACAAGCAATTGTTGGCAGTTTTATTGAGCCATTCCATTATAGTGAAGCTGATTACTAGTCATTATAAAGTCCAATTTATAGCACAACTTTAGTTATAGTTGTCTATGATCGAGATACTGTGCTCCAAGTCGTCCATAACCGCGGACACGGCTTTCAGAAAGTTTTACCCAGCCGGGGTGCACAAATAGCAACACACACACGATCAACCTCGGAAAAACGAAATCAAAACCCAACGAGGCTTTCACGACAAAGCAATCACAGGATTCAGAAATATTTCAGGGGGCCACCCCTTGGAGTACACCCGCAACGAAGCTAGCTGACTTCGAGACGGACCCGAGGTTTGGGTGGACGGCTGTGAACGACTGGGAACCCAAAACTGGGCTTGTCGACACCGCGAAAACGTGTCCCGATCCTAAACAGTACAGTGTGCTATCCATCGCACAATTTAAATAAAGCAGTAAAGCATGGCATAAGTACAGGATCGTAAATAAAACCTCAAACTAGTTTGTGGCCCCAAGAAATAAGAATGAATCAAGCTCTGGCTCAGGGGGGCCCATAATTCCCCGTATGTGGATAGCACGATAAATCAAGGAACAGGTATCAAGCACTCGGGGTCCTACGGGACACAAGTGGACGGTTAACAACCAAATAACATCTATTGCCCACCTTTGCCTCTGCTTACCTACTTCAATTTTAGTTGTTAAACAATAATTAAAGTGAGCAATAAATAAAGCCATAACCGTCTCCAACATTAAACATGCGGCAATGCTCCAACAACTGTGGTACTTGACGACACGCAACAGCACTTGAGCAAGCGACTACGACGCGCAAGTCCAACTATCTACCAAACAACAGGTAATAGGAAGTGTCCAAGGCAATATAAGGCTGCGAGGGATATCACGGGTACGGAAAACTAGAGCATCGCAACACGGATAGCAATAGATCAACAGGAGGGAATAAATACTATAAAAGTAAGATAGGTAGAAAGGGGGAGATGCTCGCCTGAAAACATTGCCGAAGGTTCATCCGAGGATCGGGGCGAAGCTCACATCAACTCAACGGCCTTATCCGCGAAGAAGCAAAACACTAGAATAAACACCGGATGCAATATTTAATACTACGGCAAAAGATCGGGTCATGATGCATGTATGATGTATGACATGGCGAAGATGCGATGCAATTAGGTCATATTAAGTGGAACCGGGGTCCCGACAATTAATTAAACGGTTCAAGTTATTTATCTACCCCGCAAAATAAATGTTGTAATAACAGGACAAGATAAGTTACCGGTTCGCTACACCAATTTAAATGAGGCCAATATAAGACTAGATTTGCCCGCATATGGGCCCCATATTTAATTATGAGGTGAATCGGCATAAGACCCCCAAACCACATGGTATGCATGCGAGATGAACAATTAAATATGCAACAATTTGTTATTATTTTTATAAAATAGGGCTCGAGAAAAGGGGTCACACATTAGGGTTCGACGATCTTGGGGTTCCGGGGTTCGGGGTCGGTCTCGGGGTTCAGGGTTCGACGGATCGTTCTCGGACTCCGGGATTTAGGGTCTTCGGGTCGGGGTGGTAGATCTTGTCGCACGAGCGTCGATGCTTCCGGGAAGGAGAACTCGTCGTCCAGGGTCTCGGTGTCCAGGGTGAAGTACTCGGCGGGAGCGTTCTCCGATAACGGGGTAGATCTTGGCGTTCCGAGGTCTTCAGGTCATGTCGACGGCCTTGGTGTCTCACGGTGAAGTGCTTGTCATCTTTGTGGCGAGCTTGGCGGTCATCGGGTTTGGCGCCGATGGTCGTTGGCGAACTTGGGGCGTTGATCTTGCTGGTCGGTGAGGGACTCGAGCGTCCTTGCGGAGTCAAAGTAGCCGCGTTGGCAACATCACGCTACTACACCAACATGGTCCTTCGGGTAGCGCGCGCACACCTCTTCACCTCATCTGCACTGCACGGCCATCCTCTGAAGAAAACCAGTCCGAAGTGCTTGCGTCAACCAAGCGCACAGAAGGTCAAGGACGAGCGGCCGAGGGGGGGGTGCTCGCGGCGCTGGCAGACATGATCCCCGGTGGCGCGCTCGCGGTTGGGGCCACTGCCGTTGGTGGCCGAGAGGCAAAGGGGAGGCGAGGCCGGGCTTGGCAGGAGCCCGCACGGACGGCGGCGACTCGCTGGGAGGGAGAGCGAGCAGGGCGCCAGGGAGCGTGTCGGGGAGGGGGTCTGAGGCCGGGCCGGCGGCGGTTGAGCAGACTGCAGCGGCGAGCTTGAGCGGGTAGGGGCGGGGTCGAGCGGAGGTTGTCGGCGGCGAGGTCGTCGGAACCGGCTGCGAGCTGGAGGCGGTGCTGCTGGGGCTCGCGGACGGTTACCCGGGGCGCGAGGGAGAGGACGCCGGGACGGCTCGGAGGCGCGCGGCTGCGAGCTAGAGGGGTGGCGTCGGGCTTGGCGGTGGCAGGGCTAGCGGAGGGCGGCCCGGGAGGCGCGGCCTGCAGCGGGTCCTGGCGCGGCGGCCTACGGCAGGAGGCGGCGGAGGAACTAGGGCGAGCTCGGCGGAGGCGGAGATGCGCATGGGCCGGTGAGCTCGGGGCCGAGCCGGGCCGGCGCAGGCGGGAGGAGCACCGGGCGCTGGGAAGAGGGGGGCCGGCGGAGCTCTGCGTGGGGGGAAGAAGGTCGGGTGGAGGGCCGGCGGCTCCGGCAGCGCTGGCGGGCGGCGGGGGTTGCGGGAGCGCATCGGTGGGTGAGCGAGGAGGGAGAGGGAGAGGAAGGAGACGGGCGCGGATTGGTGGGGCTGCCGGTGGGTCCCGCGGGAAGGGCGGCCAGGTGGGGCTAGGGCGCTGGCGGGTGTGTGGCTTGTGTGTGTTGCGTGCGTGTGTGGGTGGGGTGTGGCTGTGGGGTGGACAGAGGTGAGGAAAAGGGGTAGGATTAGGTGGCGGCCTGGGATAGGTTAGGGGGAAGGGGCAGGGTGACGTGGCGGCCAGGGATTGGTCCGGGTGAGGTGGAGGAGGGGTGGGTAGAATAGGACTGGGTAGTTTTAGGATTTTGGTGGACCGATTTTGTTCCGGGGGTGGTCGACTGGGTCGAATCGGCCCGTTCGACTGCCCCCATTAAAATAATTTAATATTTTATTTGTTTAAAACAAGGCTTCTGCAAACCGATAGCAGACAAAACAAAGTAATCCGGAGACCCGGGTTTTGCGTTTGGAACATAGACGGGGCGTTTAGAAAACAAGAACCGGTTTTTCCGCAATTAGTTTTATGCAAGCAAATGCAAGATGATGACGATGTTCAAATGCAATGTGGCATGATGACATGAGCATGCGGTCATGACGATGCAATGCACAAAAACAACGCGATTTTCTAGTAGTGGTTTTGCGGGATGCCACAGATGATAACCTGAAGGTGGATTTCTAGTCATAGATGCAGTGGGATGGCGGTCTATGTATCTTGTTGTATTGCCCAATCAAATCTCATAGGATCATGAATGTCTAGTATTGCATTGTTATGTCTTGCTCGGTCCTGTCAATTGCCCTGCTATAATTTGTTTACCCAGCATGCCATGTTTGTTTATCTAAGGAGAACACCTCTAGTGAACTATGGACCCCCGGTCCAATCTTTACCATTGATACATCTTTCACTGTTACTGTTTAATTTCTGCAAACCACTATTACCTTGCACACCATATATTTAATCCTTTGTTACAGCAAACCGGTGAGATTGACAACATCAATGTTCGTTGGGGCAAAGTCTTGAGTTAGTGTTGTGCATGTCTCCAAGTTGCTAGCAACACCTTTGAGTTGTTTCCTTCCTCCTACTAGTTCAATAACCTCGGCTTCTTACTGAGGAAAAACTTGCTGCTGTGCTCATCACACTTTGCTCTTGGGGTCTCTCAATAAAGCGTCAACAACACGCCCATCAATCATTCTAAGAATTTTGACCTTCTACATGGTTATAACTTCACATATTAAATTTGTGTGACCTTGCTTTATAAAATCTGGTAGTGATGCAGTACCGACATTGAAGGCCTAACATGTAGTCGGTAAAAGGATGCACACTCCTCTTAGATTGCTAGATTGATTTTACAAACATCCTTGGATGTTTTTTCTGCAGTCAAACAGTTATTACACACCGTCACCCGGTGAAATCACATAATATACAAGTAGGGATGTAAATGGCATTTAAATGACATCCGCAAGTCCCTCCGTTTATTCAATTTGTTAGTTCTTTGTTTTAAAAAACACAAATTTTATTGAACTAGAGTATTAATAAACGGTATTATGCGGGATTAAGTGGTGTGCCAGTTACGTCCTTATATACAAGAGCACCGTGTGGTGCATGTCATACCAGCTACGCTAGCTGCAAATCAAGATGTTGCCGCAGCCACCGAGGAACCTAACAGCGATTTATACACAAGGAAGTTGCACGTGCCTGATCCTTGATGTATCGATACAAGCTGAACCAGCTCCAGGTACTGATCACTTCATGTAGGCTTCATTTTAGTAGATTGTAGCTTCTGTACCATATAAGATAATATAACCTATTAACCAAGACATGGTGATTTGGCTCCCAGGTCTAGATGCACCTATTATGGAAAATGCATTTTGTATAAATTTTAAAATATTGAAAAAATCCGAAACAAAATGCCAGACGTGCATCCTAACATGCTATGTCCTCACACAAAGTTTTGTAATGAGAAAACATTTTTTGAGGTATGTACAAAAAAGGCAAAAAAAAAATGAAAAACTAGTCCGTAACATCAAAAATTGTCTTTTTACACAGTCCATATAAAATGTATTTTTTTGTGAAACTTTGTGTATGAACATAGAATGTCAATATATACACCTGGATATTTTTTTTGAAATTTTTAACATTTTGAAAAATATTTTTTTAACAGTGGGTGCATCTATACCTGGGAGCCAAAGTGGATTTCCGATTAACTATTTTCTACTAAATAATCATATGCTACTTATGTGTTTGCTCTTGCAAGATATTTGTCATGCTGATTTTTGTTCAATCTTCAGTAAACAATAACTATGGCCTCAATATTTCATCCCTGCCTGACAAAAGAAATTCACCACCTGGGAATTTACCGAGCAATGCTACAATGCGTACAAAGAATTAAGTGATTGCTGCATCTATCTTAGAGAATTCACTGCTGATTATTTGATCTGATATACGCAGGGCATTGCAAGGTATGCTTACCTTCCAAGTCCAGCGAAACAGTTGGCACTTGGCAACATGCTTTTCTATGCACCGCGCCGTCTGGCAGCTTCTTATTCCCGGGATTAACCGGTGCTAGCTGAAACTAGATGGTTTCCCTTAGCTATAGGATCTGGTTTGTGCATGCATAACCAGATGGGTCTTAGTGAAACCAAGCATGTCTGAAGCTTTCAGGTTGGTAGCTACTGTCTTCAAGAATTACATCTTCAAAAGGTTTCCATGGTTTTAGGCCATACATGAAGTATGGATCACATTTTAAGTTATAGCAAAAATATGTCCTCTTCAATATTATATGAGAGCCGGTGGGAAATACACAAGTACGTTTCAATGTTTCGTTCAGTTATATACCTATATATTAAGCCGCGTGGGTTTCGCGGCCTATCCTTTCTCCGAATACTATTCATTGATCGGATAAACAGTAACAAGGACATGAACAGTGCGTGTGTCTTTTCTGTCCATTCATTTTCGATCCGACGGCCCGCGTTCGAACACATGTGTTATTTATTTTTAATTTTGTCTAATCGCGTGTCACGTTACGTAGACACAATATAACATTTTGGCTAATATTTTCTTTTCTTAACCGATATTTTATTTACGTTTATCTTTTCTAATTATTGGGCTTAATTTTTTTGGCACACCTGTTCCTTCTGTTCGATCCGACGGCCGTGCTCGCGCATGTACTATTTATGTCTAATTTTATCTAAACGCGTGCTACATCACATAGACGCAATACAATTTTTGGCTAAAATGCTAAAATTTTCTTGCCCGTGCGTGTACTATTTATCTTCTTGCCCAATCGCGTGCCACGTCACATAGACGCAACACAACTTTTCGGCTAAAATTTTCTTGCCCTAATTGATATTTTTTTACGTTCATCTTTTCTAACTATTCGGCTTAAATTTTTTGAAACACCTTTTCTGGCCCTAATTTTTCTACTTAATTTTCGAAGACAACTTCTCGGCTTCATTTTTTAATGGTAGTTATTCTATGTATTCTATGTCTACGATAATATTTTTTGGTTTCATTTTTTATTATTCGAAGGTACTTTTTAGTTAACCCATGGTAACTTCTCGCCGGTATAGCTGTATAACCTTAGTTCTCCAGCAATATTTCTTTTAAAGTTATTTCATATTCTTTAGCGGAGGTGTTTCTTTTAGGTTATTATATATTTTTAGCAGTAATTTTTCCTCGCACTTTTCCATCTGTAATTTTCATACGATAGTTACCTTCGGTACTTTTCTAAGGATGAATGATTTTTTTAGCTATGATTAATAAGGAATAATTCAATTTTGTTATACTTTTTCATTCTTCTGCACTAATTGTATCTTACTTTTTTATTTGCAAATAGTACTACTCTTTTTTCCTGCCGCAACTTCGGACAAGAATAATACACTGCATAAGACGTACTCTCTAATAACAATTTTAATCGATTAATTCACAACATTGCCCCTCACGAACGCGGCGTGATGCGCCATGTTCCCTAGTATCTTTCTACATTCATGTCCTTTTCTTTGCTTTGGTAGCAGAATAAATAAACAATTCCAAACCATATGGATGCTAATACGTTGTTCATTATTCAGGTTACCAAAATGATAACTTTATTTTATCTTCATGTGCATTTATATTCAACAATAGTGCTACAAGACCCTTACATCAGGACTCTCACGGGCAACTTTATGTTGTTGTGTCAAAAGTAACATCCAGAAAGGGCCTAGAAGTGCTTGCACTTATGAGAATGGAGAACCAACACAAATACAAGAATATAGTAAATTAGGAAGTGCTTGCTAATCTTTAGACATTATCCAACGCAAGTATTTTCTTCTATAAATTCTCTGGGAATGTGTGTTTTTCTTTGCTTTAGATTTGTACACTGGGGAAAATGTGTATTTCTTTTGCATGTACATTATACACTAGGAGAGGCTCTGTTTGATCCTGGCCGTACGCAGGCTATGGTTACTTCTTGATGTCTAATATACTGTGTCATTGCTGTCGTGCTGGGATTAAATTTCTTTTTAGAGTAAATTTCATTTTTTACCCTCTAGTTTGTCTTTTCGGACACTAATTATCCCATTTAACCATTTTTCATCCAAATTACCCCATTTAGTTGTACTTTTGACAATTTTTACCCTCTCTAAAATTTTTCTAGCATTTTGACATGTGGATATGGCCGCAGGAACAGGTCTGATTGAACGAGTTGATCCGTTTTGTTTTTTCGTTGGGCCACCGAGTTCATTCGTAAAGATTGGTGAACACATAGATATCTTCGATCGGAATGTATTGGTCTGTACATACAGATCACAACTTCTGCAATATGACATTACATAAAACCCCATATAGTTGGATCGAATGCATCCATGGATCCCGGTAGCAGAATAAATAAACAATTCCAAACCATATGGATGCTAATACGTTGCTCATTATTCAGGTTACCAAAATGATAACTTTATTTTATCTTCATGTGCATTTATATTCAACAATAGTGCTACAAGACCCTTACATGCATCTATCACCTCACGGGCGGCGCGCGCCTCATCTTCGACATCAGGACTATCACGGTCAACTTTATGTTGTTGTGTCAAAAGTAACATCCAGAAAGGGCCTAGAAGTGCTTGCACTTATGAGAATGGAGAACCAACACAGATACAAGAATATAGTAAATTAGGAAGTGCTTGCTAATCTTTAGACATTATCCAACGCAAGTATTTTCTTCTATAAATTCTCTGGGAATGTGTGTTTTTTTTTGCTTTAGATTTGTACACTGGGGAAAATGTGTATTTCTTTTGCATGTACATTATACACTAGGAGAGGCTCTGTTTGATCCTGGCCGTACGCAGGCTATGGTTACTTCTTGATGTCTAATATACTGTGTCATTGCTGTCGTGCTGGGATTAAATTTCTTTTTAGAGTAAATTTCATTTTTTACCCTCTAGTTTGTCTTTTCTGACACTAATTATCCCATTTAACCATTTTTCATCCAAATTACCCCATTTAGTTGTACTTTTGACAATTTTTACCCCCTCTAAATTTTTTATAGCATTTTGACATGTGGATATGGCCGCAGGAACAGGTCTGATTGAACGAGTTGATCCGTTTTGTTTTTTGGTTGGGCCACCGAGTTCATTCGTACAGATTGGTGAACACATAGATATCTCCGATCGGAATGTATTGGTCTGTACATACAGATCACAACTTCTACAATATGACATTACATAAAACCCCATATAGTTGGATCGAATGCATCCATGGATCCCAAATATGCGTGTGGTGAGTGGTGAGACCAAAAAAATATTGAGATTGGTAGGATCGGCTCATGCCCAACTAATATGCGTGAGATATCTAGGAGCAAAAGAAAAAATCTAGCCATGCGCCAACCAGTGAAGACGATGACATGTAATGCCACGTGGACTTGACGGTGTAGACCAACCAGTAAAAATGCTCTTAAATCTTTAGAGGAGGTAAAATTTGGCAAAACTTTTGCTAAATAGGGTAATTAGGATGAAAATGTGCTAAATTGGGTAATTAGTGTCAAAAAGAATAAATTACGGGGTAAAATATGGAATTTACTCTTCTTTTTTATTTATATAGTGCCTACATACTTCCCATTATTTTGTGCAATCGTCTAGCCTATTAGTGTCTCTATTCTTTTTTTCTCTATTACTCTCTCCGTCCTAAAATAGATGTCTCAAATTTATGAAAATTTAAATGAATCTAGACACTATTTAATATATAGATTCATCTAAAATTTAAAAAACCCAACGCGTCTATTTTTGAATGGAGGAAGTACTAATATCGGCCGTTCCTTTACTGCAGCAGGCAAAATACTGTCTATATTTGCCTTGGCAGTTAATTGGTTGTCGTTCTGTCGTGACAATGGGCTGAGGTGATATTCTATAACAGGAGATCAACTAAGCTTGAACCATGGAGTGGCAGAGAAAACTAGCACTCTCCTCGCTTTGTTACACAACGGTTATACAGACGAACTTGCGTTCCGCCTCCTCTCTGCAGTGGTAGAAAATCGGCTTGATTCTGTGCTATCTACACTACAAGATAGAAATATAAGATGTTTTAGGTTTGTAAATATGATGTATCTAGACACCTTTTAGTGTTTAGATTGATACATCTCATTTACAAACCTAAAACATTTTACATTTCTAAACGGAAGGACTAGATTAGAAGCAGTAATGTCCATCTTATGTAAGCAACTATAATATATATGCGCATGCCTTCTGGCTGACCAGCAAAAAGAATTGTGCTCTGGCGGGGTCAACGTACGACCATTTTTTGGCCATGTTTTCATATATGAACTACTTCCCTTAACTCCGCTCTCGAGCTCATCTTACCGTCATATCGAATGAAGTCTATATAATCTCCATAAGTTTTAGAATTTGAACACATCACCCTCTTAAGTTTAAACTAGCACACTTAACTCTCTTATCTTTTCAAAACCAGGCAATTGACCCCCCGACTCCTTGTTAGTTATTTTGTTGACCGGTTTGCTAACGTGGACGGTGGTTTTGTCACAACGAGTCGTTCTCCCTCTCTCCAGCCCTTCAGCCAGGGCACCACGGCCGCTGGGCAGCATACCATCTCGGCCTTATCGTCGTGCTCACCAATGTTGTCTCCCCCGTGCTCACCTGCTTCGCCAATGACCTCAAGATTGCCAAACAACCATCGGTCTTGCTGTTGGCGCCAGCGTCACCTCCGACATGGTCGCCACCCTCCTCATCGCGCTTGGTAGCATGGTCTAGTGTGACACCAACGGCACTGACACCGGCAGCTGGCATTCACGGCAGCGGTGGCAGTGGTAGTGGTAGACCAAAGTTGTCTCGCCGAGCTCCAAAGTTGCCTTTTTGGTCTTCGAAGTTGCCTTATCGAGCACCAAAGTTGCTCAGCCGGGCACAAGTTGCTTTATCGGGCTTCAAAGTTGCATCACTGGGCTCCGATGGTCTTCAAAATTGCCTTGTCGGGCTCCGATGTTGCCTCGTCAGGCTACGATGTTGCGTCATCGGGTAGCGACTTGCCCGAAGAAGGGTTATCCTCACGCACTGTGGCTCCTCCATCCTAATGGCCTACCGAAGTTACCTCGTCGAGCACAAAAGTTGTCTCGTCGGGCACCAAAGTTGCACAGTCGGGCATAGAAGTTGCCTCGCCGGGCTCCGAAGTTGCCTCATCAAGATTCGATGTTGCCTCGTCGGGCAGCGGCTTGCCCAAAGAAGGGCGGCCCTCACGCACTGTGGCAGCGCCGTCCTAATGTCCTACTAAAGTTGCCTCGTCGGGCACCAAAGTTGCACAGTCGGGCATAGAAGTTGCCTCGTCGGAATCCGAAGTTCCCTCGTCAAGCTCCGATGTTGCCTCGTCGGATAGCAGCTTGCCCGAAGAAGGGTGGTCCTCATGCACCGCGGCATCGTCGTCCTAATGGCCTACTAAAGTTGCCTCGTCGGGCACCAAAGTTGCTCAGTCAGGCATAGAAGTTGCCTCGCCGGGCTCCGAAGTTGCCTCGTCAAGCTCCGATGTTACCTCGTCGGACTCGGGCTTGCCTGAAGAAGGATCGTTCTCACGCACCACGGCAGTGCCGTTCTAATGGCCTACCAAAGTTTCCTCGTCAGGCATAGAAGGTTCCTCGTCGGGCACCAAAGTTGTCCAGTCGAGTATAGAATTTGCCTCGATGGGCTCCGAAGTTGCCTCATCAAGCTCCGATGTTGCCTCGTCGGGGTTCGATGTTGCCTCATCGGGCAGCGACTTGCTCGAAGAATGATCGTCCTCACGCACCGCGGCAGCACCGTCCTAATGGCCTACCAAAGTTGCCTCGTCGAGCACAGAAGTTGCTCAGTCGGGCATAGAAGTTGTCTCGCCAGGCTCCAAAAGTTGCCTCATTAGGTTCCGATGTTGCCTCGTCGCGCATAGGCTTGCATGAAGAAGGGTCGTCATCACACACCACGGCAGCACCGTCCTAATGACCTACCGAAGTTGCCTTGTCAAGCTGCTCTATGTCACACATAAATCACTTCATTGTGTAAGTAACAAATAATCATTATTAGGAAAGTACAAATTTGGCTCGCCGGTCTATTCCTCTCTCTCTCTGTGTGTATTTATCTTCTCGATTTCTCCTACCTCTTTCCAAATCCTTCTCCATTTATCCCAATGTCCTTGTCAAAACTGCCCCTGCCGCTGATTCCGGCCGTCGTTGGACACAGAAGTTGATTTCGGCCGCCGGCGGCCTCCTCTGCCGCTGTTGTTTACCGGTGCAGCCCCACAGGCCTCCCCTCCCTCAATTTCCCAATGGCATGTCTTGGTTATGCACCCATTTTTGTAGCTTCACCTGCTGCGTCTGGGCCGCTGCTTCAATTGCTGCTCGCGGCTGATGAAAAAAGGTCGGCGCAGAGGAGGAAGAGAAGGGTGGCGCGTGAGAGTAGGTTGCCGCCATCACGCGCGGAACAAAGGGATTGGCGGAGACGGGTGGTCCTGCACCGCACTGGAGCTAGGAGTGGTGGCGGTGGCACGCGAGCTGGGGGATAGGTTAGTTGCCGACGGTGAGCGGCCAGGGTGGCGCACGTGGCCAGCGGTTGTGGGCTCGTGGCTGGAGCAGGGGTGTGATGTGGGGAGTGATTCGGTTGTGAAAGACGACTGGAGTGGGCTGGTGTTTCCTCTCTCTTTTTTGCCGAGAGTGAGCGTCCAACACGTTGCGCTCGCTAAACAGGCGGACGCTAATTCGTACAATACTAACCAGCACTCGGCGAAAAACTACCAGCAATAAAAAACCTAGCCGCCGCCCTCGTCTCGCGTCGCCCCCCGCGCGGGCGACGGGGACGATCTCCAGCCGCCGTCGGCGGCCAGCCCCAATCCCTCTCCCTCCTCCTTCCCGCCGCCGCCGATGGCATCGACAAGCAAAGCCTAGACGCTGGCGGCGGGCCCCCCTTCCCCCGCTCATGGAGGCGACGGCGCGGGCCGGGTGGCCATGGCGGGTGGCCTACTCGGTGCGGGGCACGCCGGCGCGGCTTCTGCTGCGCGGAGACCTTGCGCCGGAGTGTGGACGGTGGTTGCCCCCGACGGCGATGGTGACGGCCTGAGCTCTGCTATGGTTTTGGGAGACGTCGTCGGGATGGCGGAGGCGACGTCGCGTCAGAATAAGGGTGCTGGAGCTCGATCCCCATCTCGGCAAGGCCACTTTTGGCGGCGCCGGCGAGCTGCTGGCCTGGTATCCTCTCAGATCTATGGATCTGGGGAGGGTGGTCTCTCCGGGCGTGGTCGTTTTTCGACTCTGCCGTGGAGCTTCGGGAGTCGAAGGGCTGTTGTTGTTGTTTTCTTCCCCTCGGCCGGCCGTGGTGGCGAGGGAGTGGAAGGGGATGGTACAAACGCCTTCCTTGTTATGGTCTTGTATGGTCTTTTTTGAGATGCGGCTGTCGCGTCTTGAAGCTTCTTCTGGCCGGCCATGGTGGCGAGGGGAGGAGGCGGCTCAACGTGGCGTCGATGGTTGGGACCTTCTGCTCGGGGATCTTGGATTGGAGGTACTGCCTGGTTTTCGCCATCTCCTGCCTGTCCGATGGTCTGGAAAAGTCTCTTAGCTCTCACTTTTCGGGGTGGGCACTCCTGCGGTGTTCAAAGCCCAATGTGGTGAAGGTGGCGGCGGTGATTCGATGGTGGCTGAATATGTGCTGCTTCTGGATCCGGTCTTGGTACTTGGGTGGTGACGATGAGGACGATGGGCTTGATCGTGATTTGGAAGTACGGTGTGTGGTCTTCTGGATCCATGTTGTATTTTCTTTTTTTAGGAGTCGTTTGTAATCGGTTTCGCCATTGCTAAAATTCCATCAGTTGTTATCTAAAAAAAACCAGCACCCGGGTGTTCCTATTTCGTTTAGCAATCAGATTGTGTTTTTCTTTTCAGTGGTATTCCAATCTGAGTGGGAATCCCAATCGGAACCTGCACGCGTGGAGTCAATAAAAGCGCCCGATGCCGGTTGCAAGAAGCAAGAGTTTGGCAGAGAAGAAGAAGAAGAAGGAAACCGCGATGGATTGGCAGTCGGATTGGATTACACTGCGTCATGTGCACGCGTTCCTCAAGTCACGGAACCTGGAGGCGACGGCGAACATGCTTGAGCAAGAGGCGCGGCTGAAATTTGACTACCCGCGCGTGCGCGCCCTGCTGTCTCACGGCCGGTGGAGGTCGGCAGACGAGTACGTGTCGTCCTTCCTCGGAGAGAGCCGCACGCCCGCGACATCCGCCACGCTGTTCCTAGGGGTGGATACAAAACTCGAAGCTCAAGGTTCGGGCTCGACCTATTTTAGCTCGGGCTCGGCTCGGCTTGGAGGTTGGACAAGCCAAACCCAAGACTTGCTACTCAGGCTCGAGGCTCGACAAATCAGCTCGGTGAAGCTCGCAAGCCGGCTCGAAGACTCGATATAATTAAAAATTTCACATAACCTTCTCTATAAATATATCAATTCACAATTATAAACAGCAACTGAACATGAATATATTCATAATATAGTATAGTAAGCTTCACAAAGTTCATGAACTATCAAACTGATGTTTTTTAATCAAAACCACCGGATTACACGGACTTCTCCTGCTTAACATCTTAACAAAATAAAAACAACCGGACTAAAAACAACTATCCAAACGAGGCCTTAGTAGTTTTCGTTGTAGCAATAAAAGAAAATTTGATGCACACATTGTGCTTGCCAATGGTATTCAGCAGTTCCATTAATCCTGAAATAGATCAGTGACTTGAAAGAGTTGCAGATACGTATTACAGGCCGTAGGCATCAAATGAACTAGAGTATCTAGTAGCAGAGCGATTAAGGAACTAGAGAGTAATTAAACATGAACGCTGCTGCTTGAACTAGTACAGATAGATTACCATTTATTTTTCCCATCTCAGATAGATAAATCCACTAGCTATACCTGATTGGATAAGAGCCAACAGGCTGAGAACGAATTGAATCGACACTAGGCAGGCTCCGCCTTGAATCACTGCATGTTGCGCTCCACCTCCAATTGAATGAATAGCTGGATCCAGCACAGTGCCGCCGCTGAGGAACTAACCCTGGATGATTGTTGGATGAGCGGCACTGCCTCCTCGCGAGATTTGAGGGAGATGAGCAGCTCTGCCTCCTCGCGAGATTTGAGGGAGATGAGAAGCTCCGCCTCCTCATGAGATTTGAGGGAGATGAGCAGGTCTGCCTCCTCACGAGACTGAGGGGAACGAGGTCAAGATGGGCTAGAGGGGATCCTTGGAGGAGCTGGTGGGGCTGTCGGCGGTGGTGGCCGACGTCGGTGGTGGCGGCCATAGGTGGCGGCGCGACCTAAGACGGAGAGAGAGCGAGGTGGGCGCGTGAGGCTGGCGTCGCCGCGTCGGGTGAGGGAATCGCACGAGCGGGCGTATCGGGCATCTGCTTCGGCTCGTCGAGCCTAACGAGCAAGCCGCGAGCCTTGCCGAGCGGCGCGTCGACTGCCTCCATGCTCTGCGCTCCAGCCCTAGATTGCTCCACCGGATTTACCCCGACGACGCCGTGCATAGGGGACGGTGCGTTACCTTTTTCACGGCCCTCGTCCAGTTCAACGAAGCGCAGCTCTACCGGTGCACCAAGACTTTCGTTCACGACAGATTCATGCGCTTCAAGGCCACAAGAATCATTGGCTTGCGGCGCTACGCTCACCCTCACGCCCCAAGAAAATCTAGCGCGTGACAGGACGTGTAAATAATCGTCTTTATCTTTTTTTTGCAAGGAATAATCGTCTTTATCTTCACTCAATGTTTTACTCCCTCCTATCTCGAATTAGATTTATCTAAATTTGTGTGAATCTAGTGTTTTAGTGGATACATAGGGAAAAGTATGGTTCTCTAGAGTCATTGAAGTCCGGTACCCACACACCTCAAAAGACTTCGGCGATGTTTGGCGAGTCAACATCGTGCGAGCAACCAAAAATATTGTTTCTGCCACGCGTCCATCAAGCTCCGTCCATATTTTTAGCGGTTTTATTGTAGTAGAAGGGTGCGAAACCAGAAAAAAGTTTTTCATCGGTCACGATCGAGCCGAGAAATTCGTCGCGGAATACGTGCCTTCTATGACGACCGACCGGACAAGTCATTGTGGATGAAAACATTTCTTGTAATGACCGTTTGCCGTTACTACCGCCTCACTACCGGTGCAAGTACCACTAAAAAAACCTTGAATCATAAGGTTGTTGCAAGTCAGCGCACATTTTACCAGAATGGAACCGGTACTAGCATCTGTGATACTCGCGCCAAAATGATCGATAGGTACTACTGGTCCTAGGAAGACTGAAAAGATAAAACTATGATAACTCGAGGAACTGAACTTCAAATAAGATGAAACCAGTTCTGTTGAAAAGGTAATGACAAGTACTATTCAAGGGATAAAATACCAAGAGGAGAGATGTGCGGAACCTTTCTAAGGTAGGAATTAGTAAAAAAAAAAACATAAAAGATGCAATAAGATATACATTCAAAATCCATTTTTGATGAACTAGAGCTGGTTACGAAGATAGCCACAAGCTTTAAAACTTCATATGGATAAGCTCCAAATAACAAACAAGTAAGATGATACCAAAATTGAAAAGGTTTGAGCTCTCTACGAGAATGTGATCAAGTTACTCACTCGAGAGCCCCTCTTGATAGAATGGCTATCTACCATATAACTTCCTCTCCCAACTAATAACATGAGACCGTTAAAGAGAAAATCTATCAATATCATACATTTGTCTTGCGCATTCCACTCGATCATGATGATGAAAATCTTGTCCGTCTCAAATTGGAACATGTTTCTTGATTGCTCTTGCTCTCGCTTGCTGTATGAAGACTCATGAATATCTCCCCCATACTCCACTATGGGAGAGGCTCTTCTTTTGGTATGTCTTCACATATCCATGATCACGATAAGGACGACAAGGTTCAAGCATATGACCTCTTCGAGGTGGATCATGTTGAACTTGCACTTCATTTCTTCTTTCTTCATTATGTTCATGTATTGAAGGTATTAAAAAGATATCATTCCACCTTCTTCTTCAAGATATAATTGTTATGGGAAAATTTGCTATAGGACACCGTTATTTTCTGGCGTTTGCCAAAACACACCGTGATGTGGCTCAGATCACTATAGAGCTTCGTTGGGAAACCCCAAGAGGAAGGTATGATGAGCACAACAGTAAGTCTTCCCTCAGTATGAAACCAAGGTTATCAAACCAGTAGGAGGAAGAAAACAACTCAAAGGTGTTGCTAGCAACTTGGATTCCTGCACAACATAAACTCAAGACTTTGCCCCAACGAACAGTGAGGTTGTCAATCTTACTGGTTTGCTGAAAACAAAGGATTAACTATATAGTGTGGAAGGTAATGATTGCTTGCAGAAATTAAACAGTAACAGCGGAAGATGTATCAATGGTAAAGATTGGACCGGGGTCCACAGTTCACTAGAGGTGTTCTCCTTAAGATAGACAACATAACATGCTGGGTAAACAAATTACAGCAGGGCAATTGACACGACAGAGCAAGGAATAACAATGCAATACTAGTCATTCATGATCCTATGATATTTGATTGGGAAATACAACAATATACATAGACCGCCATCCAACTGCATCTATGACTAGTAATCCACCTTCAGGTTATCATCCGAACCCCTCCAGTATTAAATTGCAAGCAACGGAAAACTGCTTTAAGCAAAGTGTGTAAGGTAAACAATACAATTGTTCCATGAACAAGAGATTGTTGTTTTCTCCCTAGTGGCAACGGCACATCTACAATCTTAGAGGTTTATGTCACTTCCCTTAGATTCAATAGAGGCACGAACCCACTATCGAGCATAAATACTCCATCTTGAAGTCACTAGCATCTACTTGGCCAAGATAGCTACTAGAAACGGAGAGCATGAAAGATCTCAAACAACACAGATATGATAGAATCAACAAGATAGAATCATTAATCAATCTGACAAAGTAATCTTAATATCCATCGGATCCCCGCAAACACAACATGTATGATTACAAATAGATGATCTTGATCATGAACGGAGCTCACAAGATCTAAACATGATAGCACAAAGGAGGAGAGACAACCATCTAGCTACTATATGGACCCATATTCTAAGGTGGAACTACTCACGCATCATACCGGAGGCTGGCATGGTGATGAAGAAGGCCTCCGGGATGATATCTCCCCTCTGGCAGGATGCCGGGAAGAGCTTCAAATCCCCCCGATCCCTAAACCGGATTTACCCCGACGACGCCGTGCATAGGGGACGGTGCGTTACCTTTTTCACGGCCCTCGTCCAGTTCAACGAAGCGCGGCTCTATCGGTGCACCAAGACTTTCGTTCACGACAGATTCATGCGCTTCAAGGCCACAAGAATCATTGGCTTGCGACGCTACGCTCACCCACACGCCCCAAGAAAATCTAGCGTGTGACAGGACGTGTAAATAATCGTCTTTATCTTTTTTTTGCAAGGAATAATCGTCTTTTTCTTTACTCAATGTTTTACTCCCTCCTATATCGAATTAGATTTATCTAAATTTGTGTGAATCTAGTGTTTTAGTGGATACATAGGGAAAAGTATGGTCCTCTAGAGTCATTGAAGTCCGGTACCCACACAACTAAAAAGACTTCGGCGAGTCAACATCGTGCGAGCAACCAAAAATATTGTTTCTGCCACGCGTCCATCAAGCTCCGTCCATGTTTTTAGCGGTTTTATTGTAGTAGAAGGGTGCGAAACCAGAAAAAAGTTTTTCATCGGTCACGATCGAGCCGAGAAATTCGTCGCGGAATACGTGCCTTCTATGACGACCGACCGGACAAGTCATTGTGGATGAAAACATTTCTTGTAATGACCGTTTGCCGTTACTACCGCCTCACTACCGGTGCAAGTACCACTAAAAAAACCTTGAATCATAAGGTTGTTGCAAGTCAGCGCACATTTTACCAGAATGGAACCGGTACTAGCATCTGTGGTACTCGCGCCAAAATGATCGATAGGTACTACTGGTCCTAGGAAGACTGAAAAGATAAAACTATGATAACTCGAGGAACTGAACTTCAAATAAGATGAAACCAATTCTGTTGGAAAGGTAATGCCAAGTACTATTCAAGGGATAAAATACCAAGAGGAGAGATGTGCGGAACCTTTCTAAGGTAGGAATTAGTAAAAAAAACAACATAAAAGATGCAATAAGATATACATTCAAAATCCATTTTTGATGAACTAGAGCTGGTTACGAAGATAGCCACAAGCTTTAAAACTTCACATGGATAAGCTCCAAATAATAAACAAGTAAGATGATACCAAAATTGAAAAGGTTTGAGCTCTCTACGAGAATGTGATCAAGTTACTCACTCGAGAGCCCCTCTTGATAGAATGGCTATCTATCATATAAGTTTCTCTCCCAACTAATAACATGAGACCGTTAAAGAGAAAATCTATCAATATCATACATTTGTCTTGCGCATTCCACTCGATCATGATGATGAAAATCTTGTCCGTCTCAAATTGGAACATGTTTGTTGATTGATCTTGCTCTCGCTTGCTGTATGAAGACTCATGAATATCTCCCCTATACTCCACTATGGGAGAGGCTCTTCTTTTGGTATGTCTTCACATATCCATGATCACGATAAGGACGACAAGGTTCAAGCATATGACCTCTTCGAGGTGGATCATGTTGAACTTGCAGTTCATTTCTTCTTTCTTCATTATGTTCATGTATTGAAGGTATTAAAAAGATATCATTCCACCTTCTTCTTCAAGATATAATTGTTATGGAAAAATTTGCTACAGGACACCGTTATTTTCTGGCGTTTGCCAAAACACACCGTGATGTGGCTTAGATCACTATAGAGCTTCGTTGGGAAACCCCAAGAGGAAGGTATGATGAGCACAACAGTAAGTCTTCCCTCAGTATGAAACCAAGGTTATCGAACCAGTAGGAGGAAGGAAACAACTCAAAGGTGTTGCTAGCAACTTGGAATCCTGCACAACACAAACTCAAGACTTTGCCCCAACGAACAGTGAGGTTGTCAATCTCACTGGTTTGCTGAAAACAAAGGATTAACTATATAGTGTGGAAGGTAATGATTGCTTGCAGAAATTAAACAGTAACAACGGAAGATGTATCAATGGTAAAGATTGGACCGGGGTCCACAGTTCACTAGAGGTGTTCTCCTTAAGATAGACAACATAACATGCTGGGTAAACAAATTACAGCAGGGCAATTGACACGACAGAGCAAGGAATAACAATGCAATACTAGTCATTCATGATCCTATGATATTTGATTGGTAAATACAACAATATACATAGACCGCCATCCAACTGCATCTATGACTAGTAATCCACCTTCAGGTTATCATCCGAACCCCCTCCAGTATTAAATTGCAAGCAACGGAAAACTGCTTTAAGCAAAGTGTGTAAGGTAAACAATACAATTGTTCCATGAACAAGAGATTGTTGTTTTCTCCCTAGTGGCAACGGCACATCTACAACCTTAGAGGTTTATGTCACTTCCCCAGATTCAATAGAGGCATGAACCCACTATCGAGCATAAATACTCCCTCTTGAAGTCACTAGCATCTACTTGTCCAAGATAGCTACTAGAAACGGAGAGCATGAAAGATCTCAAACAACACAGATATGATAGAATCAACAAGATAGAATCATTAATCAATCTGACAAAGTAATCTTAATATCCATCGGATCCCCGCAAACACAACATGTATGATTACAAATAGATGATCTTGATCATGAACGGAGCTCACAAGATCTAAACATGATAGCACAAAGGAGGAGAGACAACCATTTAGATACTATATGGACCCATATTCTAAGGTGGAAATACTCACGCATCATACCGGAGGCTGGCATGGTGATGAAGAAGGCCTCCGGTATGATATCTCCCCTCTGGTAGGATGCCGGGAAGAGCTTCAGATCCCCCCGATCTAGGGACGATGGTGGCGGTGGCTACGGACTATTTCGTGGAAGATTGATCGGGTACTTAGGGTTTAGGTATCCGGGGCTTCTTATAGGCGAAGAGGGAGGCCGAGGGGATGCCCGAGGCGGCCAGGGTGTGTGGCCCCCTCGAGGACCTTCTCCGTCTCGTCTTCTGGCTCCGTGTTCTCTCCGGTGAAATATTGACTTTGTCTTTTGTCCCATCCAATTCCGAGAATATTTTTTTCTGGATTTTCTGGAACCAAAATAGAAGAAAACAGGCAATTGGCACTGTGGCATCTTGTTAATAGGTTAGTTCCGGAAAACATATAAAAACACCTCAAAGTGTAGATAAAGCAAAGCAAAGTTGATACTATACAAGCATAGAACATCAAAAATTATAGATACGTTTACGACGTATCACACCGCACAATTATATCTTTGCCAGGTACCATTACAATTTTGCGGCATATTTGCTAGAACACACCGCACGGTCAAAAAGGGAAAGTTTGGCACATTTTATTCAAAATAGTCCATAGCATGGTCACCTGGGGAAAAGTGACAAAACTTGCCCTTTTTGACCGTGCGGTGTGTTTTGGCAAATGTTCCACAAAATTGTAATAGTACCTGGCAAAGACACAATTGGACAGTGTGTTTTAGCAAATGATAGAAAATAACGGTGTCATGTAGCAATTTTTCCCAATTGTTATAGGATCAACTCTCTGAATACCAATCATTGGATCTTCTCTTCAATATCACTTTGGTCATCATTTGATCTTCTTTGGTTTCTTCTTTCAACCTTGATGCCAGCATATGGTTCAAGCATTGTCTATGGATAATTCCTACAAATATAAATCAATGCAAACATTAGTCTATAACATTATCATTAATAACAAAAACGGCACATGGGGCACACATGCCTTTTCACCACTGCTTCAAGAACAATTGTAGAATCATGATGATAGTCAGTGTTCTACATGTGACCTACTGCATGGAGGTTCTCCTCTTCAATACATGTAATTTATGCCCCCAAGCATGCACCACCATCCTCTTGATTCATTTATCACCATCAGTCCCATTGTGTCCTCCTCATTGGGGGCTTAGAGACACGCTATATCAATGACCTAGATAAATATCTTTGAAATTTTTCTCACACACTTGAGCACAGTATCTTCTCCGATGCGAAGATACTCCTTAGTTTAATCTGCCGGAATACCATATCCATCTAGACACGCCTGGTGATCGGCGAATTGAGCGGCATCGATTGTTTCCTTGACACAGAGCCCTCCAAATAAGTGGTGGGCCTGGCTTCTACCACGACCACAAGCTTGAATCAAGGATGAAGAGCAGCACGAAAGACCGGCAGAGATGGAGAAAGCCACTCCAAGGACGACCTCAACAAATTTATGCTGGAACAGGATAGGCATGGTCTAAAATTTTATTGTGTCAAGCTTTTCCGAGCTATGAGCCGAGCCAGGAAATATCTTGCCAAAAATGGTGATATAGCTGCGGCTTATTTTATGAGGCATGGTAATTTATTTTTTATGGTTTTTACGAAAATACGATATCTTCTCGGTTTAGTTTTTCTGCCAAAATATTAAAAATATGTTATTTTAAGGTCGGGACTCTGATATAAGAATATCTAAGATAGCTTCTTAGATCTGCCTGTCTTCTTTTTTTACAAAAGAAATATATTAATATTGTGAAGATACCAAATACACCAAGTATTTGTATCAATAATATCCCCAAAGATATCAGGGATGCACATAGCCAAGAACAAAAATAAAAAAGAGAGAGAAAAAACAAAGACCGTATCATGGTGTTGAACCACTCGCAACATAAGCACTCTAACCACCACTGAATATAACACCTGTATTATAAACTAGGCTATCCAAAAGCAACAACTCCAAGAAGAAAACAATCTGATCAAGGATCTTGGGTTTTCACCCTAGAAAAAGGCCAAGTTTCCAAAACAATGCCTTCAACAAGACCATTGCTAGGTACAACCAATGAATGCTAGGCCTTAAGTTTTTACCATGTGTTGCCAATTGGAGATATACCCTAGAGGCAAATAAGAAAGGTTTTTTATTGTAATATCTCAAATGCTCATAATAGTTTTATGCCATGCTATAAATGTATTAAGCGGAAACATTAAAACACGTGTGGTATTTAAACAAAACTAGGTCCCTAGTAACCTCTAGAAACTAGTTCATTGGTTAATTGATGATCATGGTTTCCTGATCATGGAAATTTATGTTAATTGACAATGGGATCATGTCAATGGATGAATGATGTTATGGATACACACCCATCTAAAGTATTACAATGATATCCGGTCACAAAGTTCAACATTGAGAATACTAATAAAACCTAGTAATGCAATCCTTTGATCGTGAGATTATATCTAATCATTATCACCGAAGGCTGCCTTGACTGCATCAACCATCACACAATAACAGGGTGACATAAATGTGTCTCTCGGGTATTCCAAAGGGGTAGGTTGAGGGGTATGCATGGAGATCGGGATTGTCCCATCCTCGTGATGGATAGATACTCTGGGCCCACTCGGTGATATTACATCAATGAAGCTTGCAGACATATGAGTAGGTCATGAGAATGTAATATGACAAGAATAAGTAAATATGTTTGTCGATAACAATATGGACCTATGTATTGTGATACCAAAGATCAGATCTTAGACAAACCAGGTATCGAAGAGCAAAGGAAATGAGACTCGATGTTTAAGGTTCAAGCGATCAAGTTTATTCGTGGAATGCATGGGGCCATCATGGGTTTCCATATCACCTCTATTGGTCATTGATCGATAATCATCTCGATGTTGTCTGTGTATTCCTGAACCGTAGGATGGCACGCTTAAGGGTAGATGATGCTTAGAGATTGATTCGAGATCAATGGAGAAGAACTCCAGAAGTGTCCTGGGAGAGATCGGTGATACGTTGGAAACGTATCTATAATTTTTTATGCTTCATGCTTGTTTAGTATCTACTTTGCTTTGTCTACACTTTGAGGTGTTTTTATATCTTTTCTGGAACTAACCTATTAACAAGTTGCCACAGTGCCAGTTGCCTGTTTTCTTCTATTTTTGGTTCCAAAAAGGCAGAAAATCAATATTCTCGGAATTGGACGGGACAAAAGCCAAAGTTAATATTTTACCGTGCGGGACATGAAGCCAGACTACGAGACGGAGAGGCGAACCAGGGACACCACACCCCCCTAGGCGCGGGCTAGGGTGGACCCGTGCCTGGGCAGGGTGTGGCCCCTTCGGCCGCCTCCCAGCCTCGCCTCCTCGCCTATAAGAAGCCCCCGATGTAGAAACCCTAGGCACCCGATCAAAACACCACGAAACCTTCTGTAGTCGCCGCCACCGTTGTCGCTAGATCGGGGGGTATCTGAAGTTCTTCCCGGTGACGAGGATCGATCTCGTCAATGCCCATTGTTATGAGCTTGGGTTTTGGAGAAGATGGGGATTCTGGAGATCGCGGAACGGTTAACATAAAAGCAACCAGGGGACACGAGATTTACCCAGGTTCAGGCCCCTAGAGGGAAAACTCTACTCTTGCTTGTCTGCTCTTGATTACGTCCGAACCGAAAGTTACAGGGGTGCGCAGATGCAATCTGGCGTGGAGGTGTGTATGCGGTGGTATGCGAGGTGCCCTCCTCGTCGTGCCCTCCTAGCCCTTATATAGAAGTAGGCTGGTCCTGGGCACAGATCGAGTCGGTTGCAGGTTTAGGGTTTGCCCCCTTTGAATATTCTATCTAATCTAGTCTTACTCTCCAAGGATCCGAAGGCGTCATGGGCTTGGGCCACCCGAAAGTCTTCATGGGTCGTGTATATTTTCATGGGCCTTCCTTGGGCTGGACCAGGTATGCTGATATCGTGTACCCGTAGGGTATAACCACGTCAGTAGCCCCCGAGTGTTCAGTCGAATCGTAGATTCGGCTGTGGACTCTTCAATATTTCGGGTGCAGCTATTTTCTGTTCATTAGAGAATGATTTTAGGGTGTAGGGATTGTTGATGCGTGTGCCTGACTCTCCCGACAGATCATGGCTAGTTAACTGTCTTAGGACAAAACAACACGATTTTCTTCAGATTCGAGTCCCTTGACTCGAACCCGGAACAAATGCTGGCGTAATTCAACTCAGGTCGTTGAGGACTTACAGGAGTAGAATTCCAGTAATTTTCGAATGATGTACCCAACGCGTCCGTCGGGATTTTCATCGCGCCTGCTGGCACGGATTATTACTAGCAGGGTGCAGTCGTGTGCGTTGCTAGGCCATCAGATGGTATCTGTAGGTCTTATCTTCGCGTCACAGACACAACATCCGAAATGTTATCACCGCGGAGGTGTTTCGGGTGTCCAAGGAGGATCTTTCTCACTTAGCGTCAATCGGGGCAAAGTTGCCGAAAAGTTTTTGCATTCTGATCCGAAGGATCGTACTCGAAGAATTCATAGGGTGCGCGACCAGCGTCCCTCTGGGAGTAGCCCCCGAGTGTCTGTTCGAGTCGTAGACTCGAGTAGAGACTTTTAATTCAGCCTTTGTTTGTTTTAGGTCCGTAGGACACAATTTTTTCGGCTGCTTGACCATTCCTTCCTATGGGAGTAGCCCCCGAGTCCGTAGTGGAGTCGCAGACTCGACGTAGGACTCGAAGTATAGTTCATTGGCGTAGTACGCTATTCATGCTTCGTGTGCGCGGCCAGCGCTCCTGATAGGAGTAGCCCCCGAGTAGTTGCTCGAATCGTAGATTCGAGTGAGTACTTTAGTCTGTTTGAGCCGAAAATTTGTAACCGTTGCTAGTATAGCTTGGATGACGTCAGTGCTGACGATCGGTGACCTCAAGCGTCTGCAGCGCTAGAGGTGATGCGACTGGACGAACGTGGGTCCCACTTTCTGACTTGGAGTTGACTGGTCACGCGCGACGTGGCTATAATTACAGCGTCTCCTCGGTTTCCGTGCTTAGTGGACGATGTGCGAGCGACGGTTCGCTGCTGTGCTGACACGTGGACGGCATTGATTTGATGTTGGCTCTAGGGATTCCCGATGAACGATCCCTGTTTATCGTCTTCGTCCTTATAATCTGTGGGGAAATTTTTTTTTGTTTTCACCGCAGCCATTCTCGTTTCACTGCTTCCACTTTCTTGAGCTTTTCTCGCCGCGCGCTGGAAGTTCTTCGATCCTTCCCATCCTCTTTTCTGCGCTCACGCCGCCACCATCGTCGTACTGCAATGGAGAAACCGAAGAAGGCCTCCACCGAAGTGGGCACCAGCGATGCTGCCGGCGGCAAGAAGGGCACCACCGCCACTCGCGTCACCAATGGTGGCTGGCAACGGTCGGAGACGCGCGAGGGCGAGCTGCGCAAACTTCGTGAGCGGGGTCTGATCCCGCGGGACAAGGAGGCCATCAAGATTCCCGGCGACGAGGTAATTCCCCGTCCACTTGCAGGGTTTTGGGTCATGTTCGTTGCTTTTGTCCTTCGGGGCCTATCTCTCCCAGTCCACGATTTTCTCCGTGGACTACTTTTTTTCTATGGCATCCAACTCCATCATCTATCCCCAAATTATCTTATCCACATCGCCTGCTTCATCACCTTCTGCGAGTGCTGGCTCGGTATCGAGCCGCACTTTGGCCTCTTTCGAAAGCTCTATTCCATGAAGAGGCAATCCGGCTCCGACGGAGTTTATCGGATCGGTGGCTGCATTATTTCCCTTCGATCCAATTTTCTCTTCTTTTCCTTTTCAATGTCCGAGTCCGTCCAATACTGGTGGAGGAGGTGGTTTTATATCCGCGGCTCCACAGTGGACGGGCAAAACATTGGCCTTGCCCCTTTCGACTCCTCCCAGAAAATCCAGCAGAAGAGGTCCTGGAAGAATCACATCCTGGAGGGTGAGGTGGAGGAGATTGAGGGGCTCTACCGTCGGGTGGAGGAACTCTAGGTGATTCTGGAGAAGGAGGTGAACGGTGTGGATATTATCCGCACCTTCCTCAAACGTCGGGTGCAGCCGCTCCAGGCTAGGGCGCATTCGATGTTCCTTTATTCTGGCCGCCACGACCCGACGAGAGTTGCGGCTGAGGAGCTATCCAAGGGGGACCTCGACGGAGTCCTTCGGCCGCTGCTGAAGTTCAAAGCTGACGAGGACCTTCCGGGTAGCTCGCTGACCCTTTCGTTCAGGGCCTCTCGACCAGTGCCGCAAGTGTAGATCTGGGACGTGCGCGTAGCGCTTTTTCCGACTGCGTTTTCTTGTACTTCTTTTGTTCTGAAAGTTTGTTTCATTTGTGCAGGAGTTCAAGGTACCTGGCATGGTTCCTCCACTACCCGAACGTTTTCCGGATGCATCGGACAATGAGGTAGTGGCCTCCATGTCTGAGCTTCCCTAGGCGCGATCACCGGTTGAAGAAACCTTTGAGTCGAGCGAGGAGAAGACCCGAAAGCGAACACGGAGCTCGAGCGAAACATCGGATGCTTCGACTCCACCGACGCCTAGGAACCCGCCATGCCTTGGGCGTCACAGTGGAGTGATGGTGGTTCTTCCTCCCCTATTCCGGTCGTGCCTATGCGGGCTGTAGCACCGCAGCCGCCGTTGAAGCGGAAGAAGGAAGAGAAGAAGGAAGAGAAGAAGGGCAAGAGGACCTTGCCTCTCTTCAACTTGAGTGATATGGACTCGTAAGTACCTTTGGTTGCCTTTGGCTATCTTTCATTGTTGCTTGCTTGTGTTTGACTGGTGTTTTCTTTTGTAGCCACTCCTCTGATGGCTCGTTTAGCGGTGGCACTCAGGAGATGGTGGGGGAGTCAAAGATTACGCCTCCTCCTTCTCAGACGGTGGCCACCTCTGGGGCATTGCTCCGAACCCCTCTCCGCAGGAGGCTCGGGTGATCGTCTCCCAGAAGACTACAGCCGGACCTTCAGAGTCTTCGTCTGATCATGTAAGTTTTTCTGTTCTTGTCGTGGGGGGGAGCCCCCGAGCATTTTTCGTATGATCAGTTGATCAGTGCTTCTGTTTTGTGCCTGTCTCGGGGGGAGCCCCCGAGTGCTTTTTGTGTGCTTGATTTTTTTGCTCGCTTCTTGGGCACAGCCCCCGAGTCCTTTTCCTGATAAGTTGCTTCGTCACGCAGCCTTTTGTGCAAGGTGTCAACCAGCTAGTGAAGCGGCATCTGGCATTGGAGGCCAGCCTCCAGGGGCTTCAAGGTACACCCGCAACTAGGTCTTCTACTTCTTCGTCTGCTTGCTAGCTTATAAAACTCACACATGTTCTTGTTGCTTTTTGCAGATGAAAATAATACTGCCCTCCGCGAGCTTGATGCTCTCAAAAAGAGCCTCGGGCGAGCGGAGAAAAAAGCTGAGGACGTTGTTGGCGCTAAGGAGCGCCTCGAGCAGGAGCTAGTCGACGCATCTGTGGCCAAGGAGCGCCTGTAGCAAGAGGCTACGGACCGCGAGGAGCAGCTCGCCGCCGCTGCGGCCTCGCGCGAGAAGGAGGTAGCCGACAAGCTGATGGCTACTGCCAAGGCTGTTTTGGGTGAGTAGTTTCGTCGGTTACTTGTTCCTTTTCGGCTTCCTTGTCTCTCTGGTTTTGTTTGATTCTCACTTTGCCTTTTCCGTTTATCTAGATGCCGCGGGCATTGAGTTTGACCGCAATGCTCTGGAGCATGGAAGTGCTTTGGATGATGCTACTGCGGCAGTCGAAGACCGCTGCAGCACTATGGTTGGCTCTCTTGCCAAAGCCAAGGAGGTTCTCAGGTGCTTCTACAAGGAGCTCGTCCCCAAGGGCGTTGCCCTCGAGGATGTCGACTTGTTGGCGGATGCGTTGTCAGCCGAGGCGCCTGCGGCGTACAAGCGCAAGCAGAAGGGCATCGGTGCGTCCATGGGGATGGCGATGGCCATGGCGTCTGGAGTGGAGCTGGATCTTCATCAGGTCACCTCCCAGATGCCGACGGCTCCCAACGGATCCGAGGTAGCTTTTGCCCTCTATGCTGCCCGCTGTAAACGCTATGGGCCGAAGCTGATTGACCTGCTAGCGGAGTACGCGGTGAGGCAGCAGGGGGAGGCCAAGAGCAGGCAATCCGGCTCCGAGGCCATTCAGGATGCAGCTGCTTAGGCCTTGTAGTTGTAGGATAGTTTTGTCTGCTTTTGTTGTAATATATTTACAAACGCTGCTTGTGCCACGCAGTGGCTTTTGTTGTATATAATGAATCTTCGAGTTGTTGCCCGTTCATGTGTTTGTTCATATCCTTGCATCTTTTCCTCTAGGGACCTTCGGGTGATGATCCTGTCGATACTTCGTCTGCGCCGTAGCTGCGGCCATCCTTGGATGATGCGTCTCAGCTTGTATTTCTTTGTGATCGCGTCCGTAGTCTTGAGAAGGAGTTGCTTGTCATCCGAGGCCACGCGGATGTTTGGAAGTCGAAGGCGGAGCGAGGCGCCGCCAGAGAGGAGTATCTGATGGGGGAGTTGCGGCGTTTGGCCGAACATCTTTAGTGTAAGTTTCTTCGAGCTGTTGCTCATTTTAGGATGCGCCTGTTGGCTTGTCATCTTACTTTGTAGGTGCTGCGGGTGCTAACCTTGTTCCTAGGGAGGAAAAGGAGCATGTTGCTGTTCGAATCAACTGCTTGACGCAGCAAGGTATGGAAGCCGGTGGCTTTTTCTGGATGGACCGCAATCGTGCCATGGTCCTTGCGACTGTGCAGGATCGTGTTCACCGGGTGTCGCGGGTGCTGCGGCAAGTGAAGACTTCCTTGGCGTCAATTCTGCATGTAATGTTTCCCCTGGATGAGGCACCATCAACTCTCTAGGGCTTGCTAGCGAAGTTTCGAGATGTGCATCATGTCAGGGAGCTGGTGCGGCATCAGTTGGTTGCGGGGGTGAAGGACGCGCTTTCCCTCATGCGGCTGCATTGACCTGATGTAGATCTTGCTGCTGTTGCGGCCGGGCCGCCTCTTCGGACAGATGGTGGCATGTGGGACATGTGTCCGCACTATGCGGCTGTAAGGAAGTATGCCGAACAAGTTGTAGATCTCTTTGAGCATCGTGCGCAGGTGATTCTTCAGAATAGGTAGGACCTGTAAAAAGATAGATGTAAAATTTGCATATATTCGACTGGGCATGTTATGCCCTTTGATGTAAAGGTTGATTGTTTTTAGCACGTGGTGCTTTGTTTGTATGCATGCCCCTTTTCGTTAGCCTGACGTGATCAGCTACTCAGGTGTACATGCGCTATCCTCAGTCAACGAAGTCGTGAGGTGAGGGGAGCCCCCGAGTGTGTTGTAGCATAAAGAAGTGCGAGTGAAGGATAAATTTTGGGGCGAGGCACCTAGCTTTTATTCATATCGTAATGAGGAGGTACATTGTTCGGCTGAGTAGCCTTATTGAAAGTAAAGGGGAGATAGCTAGGGGTAGAAGCGTCGCAGTTGTGCGACGTTCCATGGGTTGGAGTATGCGACTCCAGACTCCACATGCTTGAGGCGATATGCGCCACCTGGGAGTCCTTCCCAGGGTGACTCGAGCTTCTTCGGTCGCTCTTGCTTGAGTCGTAAGACTAGGTCTCCTTCGACGAAGGACCTTGGGCGCAGCCGGCGGCTGTGATAGTTGCGTAGGCTCTGCTGGTAGACCGCCGATCGGGCTGCAGCGATGTCACGTGCCTCGTCGAGTGTGTCGACGGCATCTTCAAGTGCGTCCACCGATTCGGCTTCGCTGTAGGTGATGACCCGTGGGGCCTTGTGGCGTACTTCTGCAGGCAACACGGCTTCGGCTCCATGCACCATGAAGAAAGGCGTGTAGCTAGTTGAGATATTTGGCATTGTGCGCAGGCTCCAAAGGACGAAGGGTATCTCTTCTGGCCAGGCTCCCGCAAGTCGCTGGAGCAGGCTCATCAGGTGTTTCTTGATGCCGCCGCCGACGAGGCCGTTGGCCTTTTCGACCTGCCCGTTCGTTTGCGGGTGCGCCACTGAGGCGTATGTTATGTGGATCCCGAGGCCTTCACAGAAGTCCTGGAATTCTTTGGAGATGAAGTTTGACCCATTGTCGGTGATGATGTTGTGCGGTACGCCGAACTTGTAGACTATGGATTCGAAGAATTTCACAACCGTTTTACACTTTTGATTAGTAACGGGCATGGCCTCGATCCACTTGGTGAATTTGTCGACTACGACCAGGAGGTAGACGTGGCCTCCTTTCGAGGACTTGGGCAGTTTGTCGATCATGTCGAGGCCCCATTGGGCGAAGGGCCAGGCCAGAGGTATGGGCCTGAGCTCCGATCCGGCTGCGTGCGGTTTGTCTGTGAACCTCTGGCATCTGTTACACTTTCGGATGATTTCCTTGGCGTCGTTCATGGTCGTTGGCCAGTAAAACCCAGCTCGCAGAGCTTTGGCGATGAGGGCACGGTTGCCCGCATGATGGCCGCAGATGCCCTCGTGGATGTCTTCGAGAATAGTTTTGAGGTCACCGATGGTGACGCACCTTTGGAGTACACCCGAAATGTTGCACTTGTACAACTCACCATTGATGATGGTGAAGGCCTTGGACTGGCGAGATATGCGTCGGGCATCTGTCGGGTCATCAGGCAGTTCCCTGTCTATCAGGTATCGGAGGTATGGCTGTGTCTATGTTTCTTCGACTGCCATGACCTGCATCAGGTCGACCACTACGACCTCTGTGTCGAGTTTTTCTGGTCCTTCCTGTCCTTCGGGTAGCACAACCCCCGAGTGTTCTGCTTCTTCGGGTGATCCCTTGGGGAATTTCCTTTTGATGGCTGGTACGCAGATCTGTTCAAGGAACACACCTGGTGGCACCCGTGCGCAGGTGGAGCCGATGTTGGCGAGTCTGTCGGCCTCTTCGTTGCTTTCTCTTCCAACGTGCCGAAGCTCGCAGCCGTCAAAGTCTCCTTCGAGTGAGTTGTAGAGTGCGCGGTACGCGATCATGTTGGCGGCGTGCGCGTCGCACTCGTTCATCGTCTGCTGGACGACGAGATTTGAGTCGTCGTAGATGACTAGGCACGTTGCGCCGCAGATCTTGGCCATCCTCATGCCGTGGATGAGGGGCTCGTATTCGGCTTCGTTGTTGGAAGCTCGAAATTTCATCCAGAGGACGTACTTCATCTTGTCACCCTGCGGGGATGTTAGTATGATCCCGGCTCCTGCTCCTGCCTCGCGCTTGGAACCGTCGAAGTGCATCGTCCATGACTGTGTCATGTCCGGGGTATCTGGCAGCTGCAGCTCCATCCAGTGGATGAGGAAGTCCGGAAGGACCTGGGACTTGATCGCATGACGCTTCTCATAGACTATGTCTAGAGGTGACAGATCGATGCCCCACAGGGCCACGCGTCCGATGGCCTCCGGGTTGTTCAGGATGCTGTTCAGGGGCGCTTCGTTGACGACCATCACCTGATGCTCCTGGAAGTAGTGGCTCAGCCGACGAGCCATCATGAACACGTCGTAGGCGAGTTTCTGGTAGTGAGGGTACCTCTGCTTTGTCGGCATCAATACCTCGCTGAGGTAGTAGATTGGGTGTTGGACCCCATGGGTCTTGCCATCTTCGGGTCGTTCGACCACGAGCATGGTGCTTACCACCTAGTGTGTAGCGGCTATGTATAGAAGTAGAGGCTCGCGCTCTTTTGGCGTGACCAAGACGGGTGAGGTGGAGAGCAGCCGCTTCAGATCTTCGAATGCGTTGTCCACTGTAGGCGTCCACTCGAATTTTTATGCCTTGCGTACCAGCTGATAGAAAGGCAGGGCTTTTTCTCCCATGCAGCTGATGAACCTGCTCAACGCGGCGATTCGCCCAGCGAGTTGTTGGATGCCTTTGAGGTTCTTCGGCTTCTCCATGGCCATTTATGGCTCGGATTTTCTTCAGGTGTGCCTCGATCCCTCGCTGAGAGATGGCATTGGCTAGATGGGACGCCGAAGGCGCACTTTTCTGGGTTTATCTTGATCTTGTATCGATCAAGGTTGTCGAATGTCTCGCGGATATCGTCGATCAGTGTCTTGGCCTCCCTTGTTTTGATTACTATGTCGTCAACATAGACTTGTATGTTGCGGCCGATCTGGTTCTTCAGGCATGCCTGCATGCACCGCTGGTACGTGGCACCTGCGTTCTTTAGCCCGAAGGGCATTGTGTTGTAGCAGAACACTCCAAACGGCGTGATGAACGCCGTTTTCTCCTGATCTTCGACCTTCAGTCAAATCTGGTTGTAGCCTGAGTAGGCGTCGAGGAAGGAGAGCTTCTCGCATCCTGCAGTCGAATCGATGATCTGATTGATCCGAGGGAGAGGGAAGTGATCCTTCGGGCAGTGCTTATTCACGGATGTGAAGTCCACGCACATCTGTAGGATGTCCGTGTCATTTTTAGGGACCATCAAGGTGTTGGCCAGCCACTCGCTCTCCTTGATCTCTCTGATGAAGTTAGCGTCGAGCAATCTGTTGACCTTGACTCTGATGGCTTCATCCCGTGGCTCGGACAGTCATCGGATGGACTGTTTGACAGGCTTGGCGTCTGGAAATACGTTAAGTGCGTGCTCGGCGAATTCCCTGGGAACTCCTGGCATGTCCGCAGGACACCAGGCGAAGATTTCCCAGCGCTCACGGAGGAATTCGAAGAGCGCGCTTTCCTATGCGGGGCTGAGGTCGTTGGCGATCAGCGCCGTCTTGGAGGCATCCGTCGGGTGGACCTGCACCTTCTTTGTGTTGACTGTGGAGTCGAAGGACATGCCAGGTGTGTTCTACCTTGAGACTGGGGGTGCCCCATTGTCTATCACCTCTCGGTGCCTTATGAGCTCCTCCTGCATGCCGAATGACTGGGAGATTCTATTGAAGTCCCTATCGTAGTGATACGATCAGGTGAAGCTCCCGTGGACCGTGATGACGCCCCTAGGTCCTGGCATCTTGAGTAGCAGGTACGCGTAGTGCGGTACTGTCAGGAACCGTGCGAATGCCACGCGCCCGAGGATGGCGTGGTATTGTGATGGCCAGTCCACCACTTCGAACTCGAGTCGTTCGCACTGAAAGTTATCGGGCTTGCCGAAGATGACGTCGAACCATATCTTTCCCAGGGGGAATATGCCCTTCCCTGGGACGATGTCGTGGAACGTTGTGTCGGATTGTTCTAGGTTGCACAGCGGGATCCGCATTGCTGCCAAGGTGCTAGCAAACATCAGATTGATGTCACTGCCGTCGTCCATGAAGACGTGGCTCATCTCGAATCCTCTGATCTGCGCCTCGAGCACCAGGGCAACATGACCTGGGCGAGGGATCTGGCGGGGGTGATCCGAACGATTGAACGTGATGCAGGACTCCAAACCGCTGAGGTACTCAGGGATGGCGGGTGGAGTGGTCACAGCCAGACTGACCTGACGGGTGATTTTCTTTTGCACCCTGTTTGTTGGGCACCCCTTTTGGATCACCTGTGACCCTTTTGGCACGGGGTACCCGTTTCCGCCGTTGTTCTGCGCGGGTGCGATTGGGTGATTCGAAGGTCCCACGGGTTGTGGTGGAGGAGCTCCGTGGGCGATGTCACCTGGTGCAGGTGTGTTCCCGTACCCAGGGTTCGAGGCTTGCTGCCTCATCTGGGACATGCTCTCGCTGAGTTTCTGGAACTCGCGGCAGTCTTTGAGCATGTGGCTTGCCTTCTTTTTACCATCCTGCTTGTCGATGTAGAAGTGGATGGTACATGGGCCCGACAACTTGTCGTATGCCGAGGGTCCGTCGTCGCGGCCACGGCGTTGCCATGATTGCGCTGGGCGTCCTCCATCATGGAAGTTGTTTCCACGGTATCCGCCGCTGCTGCGGTTACCTTCGCTGCAGCGGTCGGCGTAGCCAGCCGCGACCATGTCGGGTCCATCGCGATCGTCGTAGACGCGCGATCTTCGCTTTCTATGGCGCTCACGTCGGCGGCCGTAGTCATCTTCCTCCTCCGAGCGTGCTCGGTGGACGGAGTCCTCACCATCTGCCCACCTATTGGCGATGTCCATGAGGTGGTCGAGTGTCTTGGGCTTGACGCGTCCGAGTTTTTAACATCACAAAAATATTAAACTTGAATCATCAAACTCTAATCTTCAAATTTAGGATTAACAAAAACTTTTCCAATTAAAATATGAAAGCATTCATATGAGTATGTATTAAAATTTGGATTCTTTTGAATTGCCATGGTTTTGTGTTTCTTTGCTTGTAAAATGATTCTTAGGTGAAATAAACATCATCTAAACAATCCCCAACCTTTTCCCAAAGACAAACAAATTAAGTAAATGGTCACTTTGGCCAATTTAACTCCCATGCCTACTTTGGCTATCTCTAACTTTCAGAACTTAACAGAAACATATATATATATATATATTTGCACCCCTTGATAGTACTCATAATAAGGTACCAAGGCCCACTTTGTGATCATGCAAAAACATTTGAATGCATGGTTTAAATGACAATTTAAAATTGAATCTATTTCATATGGGAAGATCCCACTATTTCAAAAACCACACAAACAAGCTCAATTTTCAAAACCCAAGCACCCACAGAATCCTCAACACATGCCTAGCACACCCACCAAAAATCTTTTCCAAATTCAAAACTTAAGTTCATGCGGCCATTTCATCAAACAGGTTGCAGATTCAAATCAACAAAATCACAAACACTATTTTGAGCAGTGTTTTGAGCCAACCTTGTTCCCTCTCTGGTTACATTAGCCTCAGTAGATCATCTAGCAACCTTAACTAAGCTCTAGCACCACTGTAAGCTCGCCAATGTCATCAATGGTGAACAGGCCGAGAGCACCCATGTCACCCCAGTGTGGACAGCACGCTAGGAGAAGAACTAGCCATGCCAACCTTGTCTAGCATGCAGCCCATGCCTCACCGCCCCTCTCGACCAGCCCTAGATCAAAGACAGCGACCAGAACTGCCAGGAACGCCGCGCACACGCCGCTGTCGACCATGCCAACGCGCATCGCATAGCACGCGCCGTTCCCACGCAACCCGGCCACCTCGAGCCCTCGCCGCCCGTCAGCACGCACCCTACCGTCCCAGGAGACCACCAGACATGATTGTTTCACCGCCCGTACCCCGTAGCCACCGCTCGCCGCAGAGTTCGCCGCCTCTGCCTCGCAGAGCATCGCGCGTTCCCGACCGTTTGCCACCACCCCTACACGCGCATTTAAACCTTAGAGAATCGCCACGAGACCACCTGTCGATCGCCAACCTCGGCCATGCCTCTAGCCGCCCGTAGCCGTGTCGCCACCGTCGCCTGCCCATCCCTCTCGGTCTCGCCGTCGAGCCTATAAAAGGATACGATCCCAGCTCGATTTCTTCACACCATCTCACTCCCCTCACCTCACTGATCGTTCCACCCCTTAGTCGGAGCAAGGCGAGCAGCGCATCACAGGAATTTGGCCGGAGCTCGCCGCTGCAGAGGAGAAGAGGAGCCGTTGATTTTGACCACCCCCGAAGTTGCCGCGACCACCCCTGAGTTCGCCGTCGTCGACTTTGTCGTTTGCCCGCCTCGCCGTCGTCACTGGAGCCCCGGTATGCCCCCTATGCACCCCCACTGAGCCGCTATGGTTCGAGCTCGCCGGTGACTTGTTCATCGCGACGATGACCCTCAGTCGTCGATCTTCATTCTAATCCTACGCACCACATCGCCCCGTACCGCTTCGTGTTTAAAGAGCCACTGACCAGTAGACCCCCCTGTCAGTTGTGCCCCACGCTGCGGAGTGACACTGGGCCGGCCCATTAACCTTTCCCGCGTAGCCCACTCGTTTGAATTTAGCTTTTTCTTTTTAAGTTCAAACATAGTTCTGTACCTAGTTTCAAAAATCAACCCAGCTCGATTCAATGAACCAAATTGCATGAAACCAATTTTGTTAGAAAGGTATTTAAATGTTTAATCCAAGCCCATTGGATTCAAATCATTTGGATCTATAGATCAACCTTGGTAAAAATAACAAGGTAGAAGCTTTTCTGCAATCAAACATTTTTAAAATTTAAACCATAATAGCTTTTGAGTTGATTCCAAATCTCAAAAATCATAATTGATTATACCTTTCAGAATATATAAAAATATATGGGTTTACTTATAGAAATAATGTTCAAGTAATAAAAGAATGCCACATAGGCATTTCTAGCCACTTTAACGATTTAAAATAAAAAGGTTAAACCTTATTAAATTGTGACACCACTTTAAATCACATTTCCATGTACTGAAATGTGTGGTGATGACATGTGTCAACATGATCCCATGTTTGGTTTGGAGAATATTAAATCTTAAGTAGTTTTTCAATGAGTAGAAATTACTTTTCTAAAAATAAAATCAATAAGACAAAGGCTTTAATCTTGCAATATTAGTGATGATACTAGATCATCTATAGTGCACCTTTGTGTGATGATTGAAAGTAGTTAAGTATTGTTGATGATTGTGTACCTCGTATTTATTCATAGACGCTAGTACCAACCAAGGATACGAGGAGGAAGGAGGATACTATGAAGAAGAAGCCGAGGAGAACTTCAACCACTGCTCTGGACAAGGCAAGCTAACACTTGCAAGATACTCTACTTTAGCAAGCTTATACTGATACTGATGCAAGCCTTACTAATCCAGTTGACCTATGCAAGTTAATACTTGCTTGTTACCATGCCAACTATATGCCTTAAAGCATATGTGATCATTACTCACTTGATAACCCAATCCTAGTTTTACCTACAAGCTTTCTACTTTATTTCTTTATCAAAGCTATTACTTAGAGCTTACTTAAGTGATTTGTAGACTTTAGGAAGATAATTGAAGGTTGCATAAAGAGCATTAAATTTGGCCTAAGCTAGATAATCTTGATGTCACCCTAAGGCATGAGATTGAACTAAGTTAAACTCCACTTGTTTACCACCCCTCATTAGTAATCACCCCCCACTTGTAGATACTAGTGCTAAGCATAAAACTTGATCAACTTTAGATGGGAATACTTGGTGGAAAATGGTTATGAAAACCTTGGAATGATGGATCATTCTACTGAAATGTTTTGACATGTGTTTCCGAACACCAGATGATTTGGATGATGAAAATGTTAAGGCATGAGCCTTAGATCTTTATAAAACTGATGGTTGTCTGGATGCGATACCGTTCCAATTTTACCGTACAACCACAATACCCGAAAATTGGGTAGGGCTTGACTAGAAACTTATATGCCTTAGTATGGGTTCCCTCACAGCCAAGGTCTGAGCTGAGGCTACCTGGTGAAGATTGTCCACCTGTGCAGTACCCAAGATGACAGATGGTCATGGTTGGGAGGCCAAACTCACAGGAGATGTGCTTATACTAGGGCGTGTAATGGAAAGGTTAGGATTGATTATCCGCATACTGAGTATGGTGAATTCAGGATTTGTTCCTGACAGATGTATCGAATGTTGTGGTGAAAGTGTACAATCTCTGCAGAGTGTCAAACTATTCGAATAGCCACGTCCACGGTTATGGACAGTTGGAGTAGCCATACTGTTCCCCCGTCAGATGTTTTCAAAATGACTTATGAAATGAATTGAGATTTTGACTTGACCACAACAGAGTTGTGATATGAAATTCAAGTTCCCACTTAGGTGTTATAAAACTTTAACTAGCTTTTCTTGCTTCTGAACTTAGTAGAGGTAAATCTGGCTTTTTGCAAAACAACCATAGAGCTTAGTGTCCTACTACAAAAACCCCCTTCACTTGTTAGTATTAGTTTGCGAGTACTTAAAGAGTACTCATGGCTTTGTCCCTGGCTATTCCCGTGGCCAGACTATGAAGAGGAGTACCAGGATGATGGACCCCAGGAAGGTTACGACAACTAGGATCATCTCCCATCGTCAGCATTGCCTGTGACCCCGAAGATGGAGCTTCGCCTACGCTACCGTTATTATTACGTATTCCGCTGCTTGAGTTGCATTAAGAACTGGATAATGAGATCCTTATTTGTGTAAGACCTTATGTATGGTTTGTAATGGATGATGTACTGTGGTATCCAATTCTGTTATGTCTCGCAAAAATGGTAATCCTGGGATTGCGATGTATGGCATAACAGGCATCTGGGATTAAAAATCCGAGTGTTGACAGAGTTCTTCCTTGAAGTCCTGGCGTTTGACGCCATCCTTGAAGGCATCGATCGCTCTCTCCTCAGAGATGTGCGCCGTGGATTTCTTGCTATTGGACCAGCGTAGTATATACGAGTGAATGGATTCGCCCGTTCGCTGGGTACAGGCCCTCAGCTCTTCGATCGAGGCTGGCCTCTTGCTGGTGCCCTTGAAGTTTCAGATGAAATTGTACGCTAGTTCCTCCCAGCTTCGGATGGATCCTGAGGATAGGTTGCTAAGCCAGATCCGGGCTACGCCTATCAGCTGCAGCTAAAGGCATTGCAGGGCGGTGTTTTTGTTTCCACCGTGTAGCTTGACGGACGACAGGTGGTCGTTGAGCCACGCCTTAGGGTCCTGCGTGCCATCAAACTTCGGAGTGTCCGAAGGAAGCTTGAAGTTACACGGCATCCGTGTCCGTCGAACGGATCTGCTGAAGCATCGAGCTCCGCAGAGTTCTCCTTCGTCGTCATCCTCTTCGGATTTGGACGAGCATACGCGCTTGGCGCGTGCCTTGTAAATATTGCATTGGGTGAGCTCGCTTCGAGCGTCGTAGTCGCGGCTGCGACGCCGTCAGCTCTTGTGCCGTCGAGGTAGGTGATGTTCTTCCTCATCCGATGAGGGTGTGGGACTATGGTTGAATCTAACCGCAGCCTTCTTCTTCGGCTCCTAAGGAGCTTCTCCATGGAGCGCAGCTCCAACAAGTCCGAGTCCGGCTAGCGCGGAGTTGTGCATGGCCATCTTCGGGTCCCCCACCGGAGATGGATGGGACGCGAGGTATGTGGTGGCTACCATGATCGCAGCTTGGGGCGTCTTTGGGATGACGTTGCTGTTGGCATCCATCTCCATGAAGGATGTGTTGAGGGTTTGGGTCACCTCACGACGCGCGGCGGGGTCCATGTTCTCTATGCGAGAACGGTGCTTGTTGCCGTAGTTGCCATGCGAGCTGGATCCGCCGACGGCAGAGACCGCGGCTCGCCGTGTGATGGACTCCAAGGCTGCTTGCTTGCGTTTGTCAAGCACCTCTTACATCTTCACCTGCCTTTTGTGCTCTTCAATGAGGAGCAGGTGGTATGCCATCAGTAGGTCCCGTGAGGCACCTACAAGCAGGATCTTGTTGCCCGCCACGGCTTCGCGTGCTTGGTTCCATCCTTCCTCGCTGAGGTGGATTACCCGATTGGCATCAGTGTCATCCTCGTTGGGAGGGGGATTGGTCCCTCCTGTTTTCGCCATTTCTACCCTGCGGGTTGGGTGGCAGGTTGGGTTGGTGCTGATCCATGTTGCTCTGGATGACCGCGGCGCATTGGTAGCGTCCATAGGTCGAATCGCTGTTGCTGCAGCTTTCGGATCAGGAACTGTAGGTCCCTTCATCCGATGGCGGATCGCACAGATCTGAGTTGCAGCTGCTGCTGTCATAGGACTCATCTGTCGATGATGATGTGCGTAGCACGGGATGCGGAGCCCATGAGGCGGGCCTGATTGATGGCAGTGGCACCCACTCTGGGAGGCGGAGAGTGTCGGTCTGTCCCACCTGGAAGCAGAAGCTCCCGAACAGAATTTCGAGTCCGTCGCCTACGGGCTCGAAGTCCTTCATGGTGGCTGGCGAGTGGGCGGTGAAGTCGAAAGCGCCGAAGAGGAGATGGCTCTCCGTCGCTGAAGAATTGTAGATCGCTTTGGTTGGGACCGTCACGATCACACAATCAGCGCCCCCAGTTCCCACAGACGGCACCAATTGACGAGGATCGATCTCGTCAATGCCCATTGTTATCAGCTTGGGTTTCAGAGAAGATGGGGATGCTGGAGATCGCGGAACGGTTAACAGACAAGCAACCAGGGGACACGAGATTTACCTAGGTTCAGGCCCCTGGAGGGAAAACCCTACTCATGCTTGTATGCTCTTGATTACGGTGGAACCGAAAGTTACAGGGGTGCGCAGATGCAATCTGGCGTGGAGGTGTGTATGCGGTGGTATGCGAGGTGCCCTCCTCGTCGTGCCCTCCTAGACCTTATATAGAAGTAGGCAGGTCCCGGGCACAGATCGAGTTGGTTACAGGTTTAGGGTTTGCCCCCTTTGAATATTCTATCTAATCTAGTCTTGCTCTCCAAGGATCCAAAGGCGTCATGGGCTTGGGCCACCCGAAAGTATTCATGGGCCATTATATTTTCATGGGCATTCCTTGGGATGGACCAAGTATGTTGATATCGTATACCCGTAGGGTATAACCATGTCACCTGGCACCCTGTCGGAGGGGAAATCATCTCGGAGGCCTTCTCTCCGATCTGAAGCGTGAGTAGTTCCACCTTGGACTACGGGTCCATGTAGTAGCTAGATGGTTGTATCTCCTCCTTGTGATTTCATGTATAGATCTTGTGAGCTCCATTCATGATCAAGATCTAATCTATTTGTAATCATGCATGTTGTGTTTATGAGGATCTGATGGATATTGAGATTACTATGTCAGATTGATTAATGGTTTTGTCTTTATGATTCTATCATGTCTGTGTTGTTTGTGATCTTGCATGCTCTCCGTTGTTACTATCTATCTTGGCCAAGTAGTTGCTAGTGACTCCAAGAGGGGGTATTTATGCTCGATAGTGGGTTCATGCCTCTAGTTTCCAAGGGAAGTGATAGAAATCTCTTCGGTTGTAGATGTGTTTTTGCCACTAGGGAGAAAACAACGGTCTCTTGTTCATAGAACAAGTGGATTGTTTACCTTACACACTTTGCTTAAAGTAGTTGTCTGTTCCTTGCAACTTAATACTAGAGGGGGTTCGGATGATAACCTGAAGGTGGACTTCTAGTCATAGATGCAGTTGGATGGCGGTCTATGTATATTGTTGTATTTCCCAATCGAATCTCATAGGATCTTTTTGTCTGGTATTGCATTGTTATGCCTTGCTTAGTTCCTGTCAATGGCCCTGCTGTAATTTGTTTACCCTTTATGCCATGTTGTTTATCTAAGGAGAGCACCTCTAGTGAACTATGGACCCCGGTCCAATCTTTACCATTGATACATCTTCCATTGTTACTTGTTTACTTGCTGCAAACCATTACCTTCCACACCATACATTTAATCCTTTGTTACAGCAAACCGGTGAGCTTGACAACCTCACTGATTCGTTGGGGCAAAGTCTTTAGTCTGTGTTGTGCAGGTCTCCACGTTGCTTGCAACACATTTGGGGCGTTTACTTCCTCCTACCGGTTCGATAACATTGGTTTCTTACTGAGGGAAACTTGCCTGCTGAACTGCATCATACCTTCCTCTTGGGGTCTCCCAATGAAGTGTTGCTGCACTCATCAAGCCTTTTTCTAGCATCGTTGCCGGGTAGGCTAAGGACGTCTTCACAATGGGAGTCCTCCACTTCCTTTCTATTTACTTTGTTTTTAGTTTGCTTAGTTTCTTTTTCTTGGTTTTGTTTGCCTCTTTTCGAAAACTCCAAAAAAATTAGTTTAGTTTGGTTTGCTTTCTTTATTCAAAAACACACAAAAAATAGTTCCTGCTCTAGCTGCTGCTATTGTTTTTGGCTTGCCCACCTTTGCCAAAATGAACTCTGTCGAGAACACCAAGTTGTGTGACTTCACTAGCACAAACAACAATGATTTCCTTAGCACTCCTATTGCTCCACCTGCTCTTGATGCTACATTTTATGAAATTAAGCCTGCTTTGTTGAATCTTGTGATGAGAGAGCAATTTTCTGGTGCTAGTTCTGATGATGCTGCTGCCCATCTCAATAACTTTGTGAAACTTTGTGAGATGCAGAAGTATAAAGATGTAGATGGAGATATTATTAAGCTCAGTTTGTTTCCTTTCTCCTTGAGAGGAAAAGCTAAAGAATGGTTGCTATCCTTGCCTAGAAATAATATTGATTCTTGGACTAAGTGCAAAGATGCTTTTATTGGAAAGTACTATCCTCCTGCTAAGATTATATCTATGAGAAGTGACATTATGAAATTTAAGCAACTTGATAATGAACATGTTTCTCAAGCTTGGGAAAGAATAAAGTCTTTGGTTAAGAATTTCCCCACTCATGGACTCACGGCTTGCATGATTATCCAGACTTTTTATGAAGGTTTGAACTTCTCTTCAAGAAACATGTTGGATTCAGCTGCTGGAGGTACTTTTATGGGCCTCACTTTGGGATCTGCAACAAAGCTCCTTAACAATATGATGGTTAACTACTCTGAATGGCACACTGAGAGAGCTCCACATGGTAAGAAGGTATATTCTGTTGAAAAAACCTCCTCTTTGAGTGATAAGATTGATGTTATTATGGCTATGTTTGTTAATGGGAAAGCTCCTTTAGATCCTAATAGTGTTCCCTTAGCCTCTTTGGTTGCTCAAGAAGAGCAAGTTGATGTGAACTTCATTAGAAACAACAATTTTGGCAATGATACTTATGGTAATTACATGCCTTATCCTCCTAGTGGAAGTGTTTATCATGGTAGATCTGGAATGCCTAGTGAAGAAAGGATTCTAGAAGTAGAGAGATCCACCAATAATTTTATGCAAATGCAATATGAACAAACTAAGATTTTCACTAAAACTATGGAAGAACAATATATTATCTTGAAAAACATTAGTCATCATCTTGAGAATCTGAATAGAGAAATTCCTAGTTTACAGTCAAAAATTTTGAGTGCTGAGAAGAATATTTCCTCTTTGTCTGAAGCACAGTCCTCCTTGATTAATAAAATGGCTGCTAAACCTAAAACCATGGAAAATACCTTTGCTACTGCTCATGCCATACAAGTTACTATTGATAAAAATGTTAGGTTGTTAGCTCAACTTCATGAAGTGGGAAAGGGAAGATGAAATTGATAGAAACAATAGTGTGTGCACCATCACTAGAATGGATACCACTAAACCAAAAGAAGTCCCTATTCCTCCTCTTACTATGCCTAGTCCTATTGAGTCTACTACTAGTGATGCTAAGTTTGATTTTGATATATATGGTTGCAATATTTCTAAAGTGATTCTGTTTTTGCAAAATCTTGCTATAAGTCCTGATGCTAGTGATATGCATGTTGCTTTCACTAAACACATTATAGATGCTCTTGTTAAGATTAAGGAAGAGAAGTTAAAACACAAAGATTCTATTCCTAGGAAAGTAGAAGATAGTTGGGAACCCATTATTACTGTGATGGTGAATTACTTTGATCTCAAAGCTTCATGTGATCTTGGTTCTAGTGTCTCTATTATGCCTAGGAAGATTTATGAAATGCTTGATTTGCCACCTTTGGAATATTGCTATTTGGATGTCCCACTCAATGATAATTCTAAAAACAAACTCATGGGGAGTATTAATGATGTTCTCATTATGGTTAACAATGCTTATGTCCCTGTTGATTTCTATGTTTTGGATGTTGAATACAATGCTTCTTGTCTTATTACTTTGGGAAGACCTTTTCTTAGAACTGTTGGTGCCATCATTGATATGAAAGAAGGCACCATTAAATATCAATTTCCGTTCAAGAAAGGTATTGAACACTTCCCTATGAGGAGAGAAAAGTTGCTTTTTGCTCCTCCTTTGAAAGCAAGGTTTGATGTTAATGCTTATTCATTTGAAAATACTTGATTCTTCTTGCTTCTTGTGCCTAACTTAAAGGCGTTAAAGAAAAGTACTTGTTAGGAGATAACTCAAGAGTTTCCTTGAGTCTTGGAAGTTATTACTTCTGTAATGACCTCTCCTTATCCTTTTTGTTTAATTTTGTGCCAAGAATGACCCTAATGAGAGGGAAGTAAGATTTGGGGAGTTGTTGTCCCGAAACAGATTTCTGTCCTCCACCAAAAAAAATTGTGAGGAGTCTATGTAACTCGGATTGATCTGAACATTTACGAATAAATCCCCCAGTATGTTAGATAACTTTCGTTAGTTCAACACTTTTTTATTTGAGCAATAGAAGGTCTTCGAACAAATCGGTTTCTACCTACTGGTCTGTTTTGACAGATTTCTGCCATTAATTGCATTTGCTTCTTATTGATTCCTTTTTGAGTTCTCTTTAGGGGAATTAAGCTTTTTGAGGGAGTTGCTATAGTAGCATGTGTTTTTAGTGAAAAGTCTTTCTGTTCCAAAGCTTTACCTAAGGGTCTATTATCTTTTGAATACACTAATGTTGCTAATGAAGATTTTGTGAAGTTTTGTATGAAGGAAAAATTTCAGGTGTAGAGAAAGAATGATGTAATGAGATGAAGAATGGACAAAAGCTCAAGCTTGGGGATGCCACCCCGGTGTCATCCCAAGAAATATCCAAGAGGTACAAGCTTCAAAGCTTGGGGATGCCCAAGGCATCCCCTTCTTCATCAATAAAAAGCTCAGGTATGTCTAGACACTTCGTTTTTATTGTTTTATGCACAGTTGTGTTGTTCTTGGAGTGTCTTAGTTTTCGTTTGGTTTGTTTAGTTTGTTTGAATAAAGTTGTTTGGACCCCCGTTCTCGCTGTGTTGTTTTGCAAATAAGTTGCTTGGTGTTGGAAAGGAGTAGTAAGTTCTTGCTTGATAAGTGCAAGAGGAGCATGCATTGACTGTGACTTAGACTTTAGCATGACATGTTAGGTGTTGTTTTGACCTTATGCTTAGTGATTATTGCTGTAGCATGTGTTGTTCCAAACAATTGGGATTGCTTAGTGTGCCTTGAAGAAATTATGCGTTGTTTTAGCATACAAAAGCATAGTATTGTTATATTCTCCTTTGATGCTTTGTTTGGGTTGACTTGGCGCATGCTCACACCAAGTTATGACTATGAAAAGTCACCATAGCCTCTATGATCATTTAGTCCCTGACTTGTAGTACCACTATATGCTTTGATTAGTAATGCTTTGTTGCTCTACATGATTATGGCCATTATTGCTCTCTTAGTTGGTTGATCCCAGTCTTTTGCTAGCCTCCACTTGTATGAGTAATTTCTACTCATGCTTCCAACTCCCAGGAAACCAAGTATTCCAAAGTGTCCACTATAAATTCCTATGCATGGTGTGTTACACCATTCCAAGTATATTCTTGTTTTCAGCTGTCTTCCAATTAAAAAGTATTTTGTTATGTGAAAACTTAGTGATTAAAGCCCTCACAAACTTGATGGCACACTTTATATTTGCCCCTAATAAACTTGAACCATTGTGTCATCTATGTTGTATATGCTTGCACTTATACGTTGGAATTAGCAGAACTGTGCTATCACGGGGAACGTTTTCAACATTGCACTTATACTTTGTACTCAGTTGATATCATGCTATTTTGTCTATGGATGTCACCGGTGTGAAATAAAGAGGGAACTTGTAAGTCCATGGAGTATGTATTTTGTGTTAGAGAAACGCCTAGGCCGCTAGCCTTACCCATGCCTAATCATGGTGGAAACTTGTAGCATCACCATAATGAGCTATCTGTGAAGCATCCTCAATAAAAAGCTATGCACATAGTAAATAAAAAGATCGTTGAGATGCTCATTGTATGCTTGTCTTGTCATTTTGGTTATGGGATAGCTCTTGTACCATGTTCAAGGGGTACCCCATTGGCGGTTCTCTATGATATGCATGTACTTACAATGACAAGAACTTACAGGTGACTGAAGTTGAGTAGCATGAGGTGTGGCCCTCGTATTCAAGGGACTTGAGATTGCCAAATTATACTTTGTCAAGCATATACTCCATCTTTGTTCAGTTTAACCTTAATCACTTCAAGATGCTTATGATAGGGGCAATGAGGGATGAAAGCTAACAAGTACCATAATTTTTGGAAGCTCTTTTTGAAACTTGAAATCCCTGCTTCCTTTATGAAAGGCCTTTCTTCCACCATTATTTGAGTCTCCACCTTCTACCTTTAGGCGCCATTAAGAGAGCATAGTTGTCATTCTGTATGTAGTGTCCCAAAACTTATTGATTGATGCATATTGTGATATTACTTGTTCATGTGCTACTTGTTTCTAGTCACCCTTGTGAACTTTGAAGGTGTTCTATGCATCTATTTGCTACTCTATGAGGGACAAGATGAATGCCACTATGCCATGTTTTCTGTATGTGAAACAAACAAACGTTTTTCAATACATGTTATTCATGATCTTTGTTTGTAGCCTTTCATATTGCACGCATAGTTACTATGTCCTATTGTTAGAACTCCAGCTTTCATGCACATGTTTAGAGTTCTTTGATCCCAGCTTTCAATGCTTGCAAATGGTTTGATCTTGGTTTTGACGGTGCATGTCACCTCAAAATTATTCTTTTATCACTTACCTACTCGAGGACGAGCAGGAGTTAAGCTTGGGGATGCTTGATACGTCGGAAACATATCTATAATTTTTTATGCTCCATGCTTGTTTAGTATCTACTTTGCTTTGCTCTGTCTACACTTTGAGGTGTTTTTATATCTTTTCTGGAACTAACCTATTAACAAGTTGCCACAGTGCCAGTTGCATGTTTTCTTCTGTTTTTGGTTCCAGAAAGGCAGAAAATCAATATTCTCGAAATTGGACGGGACAAAAGCCAAAGTCAATATTTTACCGTGCGGGACACTAAGCCAGAATACGAGAAGGAGAGGCGAACCAGAGCCACCACACCCCCAGGCATGGGCTAGGGTGGACCCGCGCCTAGGCAGGGTGTGGCCACTCTGGCCGCCTCCCAGCCTCGCCTCTTCTCCTATAAGAAGCCCCTGATGCCTAAACCCTAGGCACCCGATCAAAACTCCCCGGAAACCTTCTGTAGCTGCCGCCACCGTTGTCCCTAGATCGGGGGGATCTGAAGTTCTTCCTGGCACCCTGCCGGAGGGGAAATCATCCCGGAGGCCTTCTCTCCGGTATGAAGCGTGATTAGTTCCACCTTGGACTATGTGTCCATGTAGTAGCTAGATGGTTGTATCTCCTCCTTGTGCTTTCATGTATAGATCTTGTGAGCTCCGTTCATGATCAATATCTAATCTATTTGTAATCATGCATGTTGTGTTTGCGGGGATCCGATGGATATTGAGATTACTATGTCAGATTGATTAATGGTTTTTTATTTATGATTCTATCATGTCTGTGTTGTTTCTGATCTTGCATGCTCTCCGTTGTTAGTAGCTATATTGGCCAAGTAGTTGCTAGTGACTCCAAGAGGGGGTATTTATGCTCGATAGTGGGTTCATGCCTCTAGTTTCCAAGGGAAGTGACAGAAATATCTTCGGTTGTAGATGTGTTGTTCCCACTAGGGAGAAAACAACAGTCTCTTGTTCATAGAACAAGTGGATTGTTTACCTTACACACTTTTCTTAAAGTATTTGTCTGTTGCTTGCAACTTAATACTGGAGGGGGTTCGGATGATAACCTGAAGGTGGACTTCTAGTCATAGATGCAGTTGGATGGAGATTTATGTATATTGTTGTACTGCCCAATCGAATCCCATAGGATCTTTTTTGTCTGATATTGCATTGTTATGCCTTGCTCATTTCCTGTCAATTGCCCTGCTGTAATTTGTTTACCCTTCATGCCATGTTGTTTATCTAAGGAGAGCACCTCTAGTGAACTATGGACCCCGGTCCAATCTTTACCATTGATACATATTCCACTGTTACTTGTTTACTTGTTGCAAATCATTACCTTCCACACCATACGTTTAATCCTTTGTTACAGCAAACCGGTGAGCTTGACAACCTCACTGATTCATTGGGGCAAAGTCTTGAGTTTGTGTTGTGCAGGTCTCCACGTTGCTTGCAGCACCTTTGGGGCGTTTCCTTCCTCCTACTGGTTCGATAACCTTTATTTCTTACTGAGGGAAACTTGCCTGCTGAACTGTATCATACCATCCTCTTAGGGTCTCCCAACGAAGTGATGCTGCACTCATCAATCGGATGTGTTCCAGAGTCGAAGAAGTGTTCAAAGTCTCAAATATTATTTTTTGGTTTTTAATTAATGGAATTAAATATTAATAAATAAATAAAAGGATTGGACTTCCCCTAATGGGATACCATGTGGCAACCCATTAGGGGAGGCGCACTCCTCCCCATGGGGCCAATGGCCCAAGAGGAGGGGATGGAGCGTGCGATGGCTGGAGGGATTGGCCAGTCCTAGGGAAGAACCCCTAGGTGGAGCACCCCTCCCCCTGGCCTATATAAGGAGGAGGTATCCTCCCTCCCTAATTCACCCCATTGACCTTTGCCTCCTCTCTCTCCCTCACGCATGGTTCCCCAATTGGGACGTGCAGATGAGGTTAGAAGTTTTTCCACCATATGAACGTCGTCGTGTTGTTGGAATCTCGGTCTGGATCAATCTTCTTCTTATGCTTTGCTGGTCGGGAGTCCGGGGGACATCATCTACACCTGACATGTGTAGAACTGTAGAGGTGTTGCAAGTTGTGGCACTAGACGCTCGTACGCCTGCAGAACCTTGAGATCGGCGGCGTCGTATGACTACATCGCCAATGTTTGAACGGGAACGTAATCTCAAGTTCGGTCTTCAAGGGTATGAACACCAAATCCCTCTCATCACTTTACATCATAATAGATAGATCTTTGCTTTTTCGTTCTTGTTGTTAGGATTTTTTTTGTTTTCTGCACCGGAACCCCTTCATTGCTACCCCCGTTTGCCAAGGCTGCTGCAGCAAGTTGTTGAAAACTGAAACACAGGGAGAACTTGTGTCTCATTGTCTTGATCACAACCAGAACCCTCTCTACCAAAGATAACCTTCGATCACAGCCTTCATGACTATACATCTCTGTCAGTTTCATGGAAATATAAATGAAGACATGTCCCATGATACCGATAAGAAGACGAAGCTCGACGCCTTTCCAAAAAAAGGTGTGCATGACCGCATTGATTCTGCTCTAAATATACAGTAGGATCATGTGCAAAACTGATAAAATATTCGAGAGGAAGACCGAAACTCGATGGCAGACCAATTGAGGAGGGATTCTAGAGCCAGCTTATTCGGGTTGTGAAGCTTCAAGCAAGCTATAAGCTTAACAAATGCAAGTCGAAGTTGTTTTGGGGGATCTAGGAAGAAGGAAAAGATGCTCCAGTGGAAGTTGTCTCGCCTCTTCAAGGAAATTGCGGTATCCAACAGGTATAGCACCTAGTGTTGCACAGATCACCACTTCGATGTTTTTTGCATCGTTCACCAGGTCTACAGCTAATCCTTTGCGCACTGGTATGTCATGTAATATTAGTCTCTTTTGAAAACCAATTTGACGCTGGTCCCATGTAGCCTCACGCTGATCCAGTCCAACCCATGAACCAAACCGAATCGAACATCTAGTTAAACCCATCAGACAGGTCTCTCCTATTCTCACCATGCTCCCGTGAAGTGGAGGACCGATGGCTGCTGCAGCTAGCAAATCCCCGGTGACTACACCGATGGTTGTAAACCTTAAATTTTTTGGTGCTTCTATACGTATTATTCATGTTCTTTGTTTGATAATGAATCACGTTTAAGACTAGGCATGTTATGTTGGTTGAAATTTCAAAACTAGAATCTGCTTGTATTAGAAATTTTAGTGTCGCTTTGCTGTATTTGTGGACAAATAGCTCATGTTAATTTGTATATGTATTCAAAAATTATGGCAACACAAATACACAATGCAAAATGGAGTGTCCATCTGATTGGATTGTTGAAGAACTGAGGGCAATCCATCAAGATTGGTCCAATGACAACCAAATTGACCTCAACATGGATTGCAACTTTTAGCAAGAAGAGAGGGGAGAAAATTATGTGGATGAATTTATCGGGATGAAGAACATTCTGGTAGATGACATTGAATTTGAGTCTCATTCTAGTGATGAATCAGGGTTTGAGTTCGAGGACAAAATCGATTGGCAGAAAGATGGTTACATTGATGTACCCGAATTGTTCCCTCTAGCCGATGAAGAAGAATTAAATGAGGCACCTGTAATGGAAAAGGCAACGATGGCGAGGGAAGCAAGAAGCAAATCTGTAAAGGCCAAGACAAGTAAAACTCGAGAGTTGAAGCTGAGGGCATCTGCAGGCACAGTTAATGATGCATTTGCGCTTAGTGATAGCTACAGTGATGACAATAAAGAACTCATTCATTTAGATGATGATGATGCGACTGTGGTGGAATCACAAATAGCAATAAGGAAGCACAAGAGTAGAGCTTTTCCATTGAAGAAATGAGTGTGCTACGATGGGATGAAGCATCATGGGCATGGTTTCTCAATCAGATGAAGTATGCTCTAGGTGGTACCGCTGGAAATTAAATATTTTATGAGAGCGGGACATAAGAGTGGGGATCTAAGAAAACTAATTGATCGTGCTGCATATGAATTTGATGTTTCCATGGAAGAAATGTAAAAATAAGATAAAGAAGCATGGGAATGGATGTGTAAAATACCTCGAAAACATTGGGCACGACATGCATTTGATACAAACTACAAGACTGACTTAGTTGTCAATAATATTAGTGAGGTATTCAGTAGCTACATCCTCAAAGTCAGGGATAAACCAATAGTCACCATGATTGAGTCAATTAGGACCAAACTAATGCCTAGATTTGCAACTAAGATGTAAGGGGTAGATCAAGTTCAATGGGAAATCACTCCAACTTATGTAGAAAGATTAGAGTGGGAGAAAAAAAATGCAATATGGTGTACAAATATTGTATGTTCAAAGAAGGATTTGTGGCAAGTTACACATATTGATAGGACTTATGAGGTGAATTTAGCTGAAAGAAAATGTGGTTGCTTCAAATGGGACTTGACAGGCATACCCTACAAACATGATGTAGAAGCCATTTAGAAAGCCAAAAAATACCTCGAGGATTATGTTAGCAACTTCTTTAAGAAGCCCATGTACGAAAAGTCATACAAGGAAGTAATCTATCCGGTACCAGGACATCAAGGATGGACTAAAACATATTCACTTGACATATACCCACCTGAATACAAAACTAAGCGTGGAAGAAAGCAAAAGAAAAGGCGCAAAGGACAACATGAATTATCAAAATCAACCCTTCAGAACAGAATGACAGCTATCAAATGTTCAAATTGTAAGCTCCATGGCCATAGGTATACAAATTGTTCTATGCCTTTGAAACCACACTTGACAGCAAGAAAGGCACAACACATGGTAATCCTTATTTTATTTTTACTTTCTCTCAACTTATTTACATGTTTCACAATTGTGCATTGTTTACCAAATTTGACATGTTTTGTAGAACATGAGAAGGCTGCCAGATGATGATGCTCCATATCCAGCTCCTCAACACCATGTTGTTGCTCCACCTCAACGCCATATTGCTCCACCTCCGGCTCCTCAACGCTATGCTCCTGCACCGCCAGCTCATCAACGCACTGTTCCACATCCACCTTCTAGTCGGGCAGCTAGTAATCCTCCTCACGACTCACGAGTCTACTGTCAATGGGTATGACGGGACAAGGCTTTACTCTTACTTCACAGCAGGTCTGCGCTACCAACAAGAGAATTTCCAAAAGCAATGATTGTCCTGTTTTAGCCTTTATTATGTGTGCAATGGATATATGTCCATAATTGGGTGCCAATATAACCTTAAAGTTGCACCAATATTTTGTTCCATGACTTCTATAATGGCCATATGGCATAGAGTTGGATGCTGATGGTTCTAGTTGATGGCACCTGCTGGATGCAGTTGGAAATTTTCTAGCGTTTTCCATTATTATGTTTATATTTCTGTCCATGTGTTGTTGGTAATTCAGCTAAAATGTCTGACGAGGTTCTTTTTATAAGGAGAGCCCATGCCAAAATTTAGATTATCCATCTCTTCGGGTTTTCTAGTAACAGAGGATAGAAAGACTAAAACAGCACGCACGGGTCAGCTGGCCTGATCCCTAGGATTGTTATTTTGCTACTATCGATTCGTATTAGACCAGTGTGCACCGGATTACATGTAGACCTGGTGAACAAAAAAACATCGAAGTGGTGATCTGTGCAACGCTAGGTCCTAGCGGATACCGCAATTTCCTCCCCCTCTTCTTGTCACCCATGGCCACTACGTTTCTGGTACTTCTTTAGAATGCTGCTCATTGTGAGAGTAATCCTTACTTAGGAGTTAAGCTACTACTAGTAGGTTCTAGGACTGGTACCCTAGTAGGTTCTAGTAGTACAGTATTGATAGTAGTACTAGGTAGGTTCTAGAAGCAGCTTTAGGTGTGTAAATCTTAGGCAGTAAGCTAGATAGCAGTAGAAAGCTCTAGAACTCTCAGGAGTAAATCGACCTGCCCTTGTACTCCTATATATATATGCCACAATGTAATACGGGCTGTAAGAACCTTTTGGCAGCCACAAACAAACCACCTTCCTACACACTACCTGTGAACCAACAAGACTAACAATTGGTATCAGAGCCAGTCTGTTGGTGAAGATAGGGTCGTGAGAGATGTCAGCTCCAAACTAGGGTGTTGCCCGCAGTCTGTCTGCCCAGCCGCGGCGCTGTTCCCCTTCACCACCACCGAGACGATCGCGCCACCGCGATGCAGGAAGGCGCGCGCGTGGTTGAGCATGTTGTGAAGGACGTTGGCAGCTGCAGTTACCCATTGCTGACGCGAACGAACTACACCGAATGAATCCTCCTCATGAAGGTGAAGTTGCAGGCTCGGGGTATTTGGGATGCGATTGAGCTCGGCGCTGACGACTTCCAGGAAGACCGAATGGCACTGGAGGCCATCTTGCAAGCGGTGCCACCAGAAATGGTGGCTGGACTGGCTGTCAAGAGGACAGCGAAGGAGGCGTGGGAGGCAATTCGAGCCATGCGCGTCGGTTCAGACCACGTGCGGAAGGGCAAGGTGCAGCAGCTGAAGAAGGAATTTGGGATGATCTCATTCCGTGGTGGTGAGTCTGTTGATGAGTTCGCGTTGTGCCTTACCAACCTCGTCACAAGCCTCGCCACGCTCGGATCACCCATCGACAAAACTCAAGTCGTCGAGAAGTTCTTGCGGATTGTGCCATCTAGGCTCTCGCAGATAGCCCTTGCAATTGAGACCCTCCTTGAGACTTATGAGATGTCGTTGGAGGAGGTCACCGGTCGGCTAAAGGCAGCGGAGGACTGTCTCGAGTCGCCTGAGCTGCCACGTGAGCAGGAAAAGCTCATGCTCACCGAGGAGTAGTGGCGAGAGAAGATGAAGGGGCACCAAGGAGGCAGCTCCTCCATGCCTGCGAACGGCAGCAGGCAGCAACGCCGATGACCACGGAGTAAGAAGGATGGAGAAGGCGACGACGATCGTGCAGCAGCTAAGGACGGACGACGTGATGACACATGTCGCAATTGTGGCCGTCATGGCCATTGGGCCAAGAATTGCAAGCAGTCTAGGAGAAACAGGGCATACTTGGCCCAAGCAGAGGAAGATGATGAGGAGCCTGCACTTCTTATGGCACAGGTCTGCACCACTCCTGCCCCAGCCGTGGTGGTGCAGCAAAGCATCACTCCTCCCTCGGCCATGATAGTGCAGAAAAGCGACACTCCAGCTGTTCTCATGGTGATGCATAAAAAGGTTGCTCCAGCCCCACCCATAGTGGTGAAGGACAACATCGCTACAGCTCCAGAGCATGACCCTCCCCACATCGACGAGCCAAAGGCAAAAGCCTTCCTCGGGACGAGCAACGACGACGAGCGAATCAAGGGTTGGTACCTCGACACAGGTGCCACAAATCACATGACGGGCCATGGCGATGCCTTTGCTGAAATTGACAGAACGGTCATCGACACTGTCAAATTTGGTTATGGCTCCGTCGTTGAAATCAAGGGCATGGGCACCATCATATTTGCTGGAAAAAATGGTGAACACAAGGCTCTCACTGGCGTCTACTACATCCCACGTCTGAAGAACTCAATCATCAGCATTGGTCAACTTGACGAGAGAGGCGCATGTGTGCTGATCAGGAGAGGTGTGCTTCGCATATGGGATCAACAAGGTCGGCTCCTTGTTTGAGTCGAGCGCGACCAAAATCGTCTCTACCGCCTCCATCTTGAGATTGCCCAGCCGACTTGTCTCTCTGCCCGCCGCGATGATATTGCTTGGCGCTGGCATGAGCGATTTGGGCATCTCAACTTCGACGCTTTGGAGAAGATGGGACGCCTTGCTATGGCACGTGGGCTGCCATGGCTGGAGCATGTGGAGCAGTTCTGTGACACGTGTGTCATCACCAAGCATCGTCGCAGCGCATTCCCTCGGCAGGCAAGGTATCGCGCACAAGAGCTACTTGAGCTTGTCCACGGTGACCTTTGCGGTCCCATTTCACCAGTGACACCTCGAGGTCGGCACTACTTCTTGCTGTTGGTGGATGATGCCACTCGCTACATGTGGGTGGTGCTCCTGGCAGCCAAGAACAATGCACCGAATGCCATCAAGAGAGTCCAGGCAGCAGAAGAAGCTCAAAGAGGACGCAAACTGCGCGTGTTCCGCACGAACAACGGCGGCGAGTTCACCTCAATGGAGTTTTCCGCCTACTGTGCTGATGAAGGAATCGAGCGCCACTTCTCCGCGCCATATGCCCCGCAGGAGAATGGCATCGTTGAGAGACGGAACCAAACGGTGGTGGCAATGGCGCGTGCTGTGCTGAAACAAAGGAGTATGCCGACTGAATTTTGGGGGGAGGCGGTGAGCACTGTTGTCTTCTTGCAGAACCGAGCTCCAACCAAATCTCTCACTAGGAAGACGCCTTATGAGGCGTGGCATGGCCGCAAGCCGGCTGTCCACTACCTTTGCACCTTTGGGTGCTTAGCATATGTCAAAGAACAGGGGAACCTACACAAGCTCGACGACCGCATCTCTCCCACTGTTTTCATTGGCTACGAGGAAGGAGTAAAGGGGTACAGGCTGCTGGACCCAGCGACAAGACGTATTCGCGTCGCACGTGATGTTATCTTCGATGAAGAGCGTGCCTAGGATTGGGCAGCGGGCGGCAGCGAATACTCTAGCAGCAACTTTGACGTAGAGTACATCAGTCGTCCTGCCATGAGGGCACCTAGCCACGCGCATAGTTCAGGAGAGGACAAATCTGCATCATCAAGACATGGGGCTCAAGGTACATCAGCCATCACACCACCATCTTCTCAATCTACACCAGCAGCAACTGCTGCAACCCCGGCAACTCCGGCATTTGTCACGCCACTAGCGGATGACGATGATCGACTCGACGCTGCACATGGCGACACACCAGTCCGCTATCGCAAGGTTGATGATCTTATTGGAGAAGAACCAGTCCCGGGGCTCGCACCGCGCAACCTCGACTCCGAGCTACATTTGGCCAGCACGGGGGAGCCGTGCTTATTTGTAGAGGCTGAGCAGGCCAGGTCATGGCAGGCAGCCATGTGCGAGGAAATCGAAGCGGTGGAGCGGAACAAGACATGGGAGCTCGTCGATCTGCCACACGGGCATCGACCAATAGGCCTGAAATGGGTCTATAAGGTGAAGAAAAACGAAGCCGGCGAAGTAATCAAACACAAAGGCGCGGTTGGTTGCACGTGGCAGGCGCCACGAGCATGGAACGTGAAGCTCGACTACACGCTCAAAGAAATGGGCTTCAAGCAGAGCGAGCACGAGCACGCAATCTACCGGCACATCACCGGCGACGAAATCTTGCTCATTGGAGTATATGTGGATGATCTAATCATCACAGGTTCATCCAAGGGAGCAATTGAGATATTCAAGGATGAGATGAAGACGAAATTCCAAATAAGTGACATAGGATTGTTCTCATTCTATCTCGGAATTGAAGTCCAGCAGCACGGCGATGGCATCACCTATGTCAAGCACACTATGCATTGCGCATTCTTCAGCTGGGAGGAATGGAAGGATGTAATCCAGCACACACCCTAATGGAGGAGCGGCTCAAGCTCAGTCGTGAAAGTACAGCAAAAGAGGTGGACGCTACAAAGTACCGACAGATCGTTGGCAGCCTCCGCTACCTCGTCCACACCAGGCCAGACCTGGCATTTGATGTTGGCTTCGTCAGTCGATTCATGGAACGACCCACGGAGGAGCACATGATGGCTGTGAAGAGAATTCTTCGCTATGTCGCTGCACGACACACTATGTTCTTCACTACTGGCGGAAGACAAAGGAGGCACAGCTGATTGGTTACAATGACAGTGACCTAGCCGGCGACATCGACACCAGGAAGAGCACGAGCGACACTCTATTCTTCCTCGGCAACAACTCAAGGAAATTGGCTGGCTCGACTGCTTGGAGAACTTCTTGGAAGAAAAGCCGAGACAGTTGAGCTAATGGTGGACAGCAAGTATGCCCTGGCATTAGCCAAAAATCCAGTCTTCCATGAACGCAGCAAACATATCGATATTCGATATCACTTCATTAGAGGTTGCTTGGAAGATGGAAGCATCAGCGCCAGCTATATCAATACTTCAGATCAGCTCGCTGCCATTTTGACAAAATCACTTGGGCGAGTAAAGTTTCAGGGGCTGCGTGCTAGAATTGGAATGGTCCAAATCAAGTCAAGCATGAAGAGCAAGGATTAGAGGGAGAATTGTGAGAGTAATCCTTGCTTAGGAGTTAAGCTACTACTAGTAGGTTCTAGGACCGGTACTCTGGTAGGTTCTAGTAGTACAGTATTGATAGTAGTACTGAGTAGGTTCTTAAAACAGCTTTAGGTGTGTAAATCTTAGACAGTAAACTAGATAGCAGTAAAAAGCTTTAAAACTCACGGGAGTAAACCGACCTGCCCTTGTACTCGTATATATATATATATAACTCTTATGGAGGAAATCTGTCGCCACAAACTCACGTGGAGATTCGTTACATGCGAGAGAAATTACTGCTTTTTTTGTCATTTCCATCGTTATCCTGAATAGCTAAATAAGGAATTAAGTCAAAAACCTTTCTCGCTGTGCTCTGTCACCTGCAATTCTGCTGCCCCTGTACGTGCTCGTCAGATGGTCTGCGTGGTGCCGTGGTCGACGACAGGCTCTACGCACGCGGGCGATAATAACATGATGGCAGCCTGTTCCATATTAGATCCCCCTCTCACCACCGTCCACTCCGACCACCACTGCCCCTCTCTCACATCCCACCCAACCCCGCTCCATCCAATGATGCCATGCTCCGCTCCAAATCCGCCGTGCTTCCTGGAGAGGGAGGCTTTGCTGCACGCCGCCTAGCAGAGCGCCGTCGTTGATTAGCACCGACAACTCGCCATGCAGAGCTTCTCCGCCGTTGTTGATTAGCACCGACGGCTCACCGGCACACTATCCACCTCATCCACCTCCGACGCTCACCGTCTCATCCCCACAACCACGTCTCCCCACCCCTGCCCCTCTCTCTCGTCCCCTCCCTCCTTAAATCGGCTCCCAGTTCCATGCCCACAGCCTCGCTCCGTCCGCCTGGTGTCCAAATCCCGTTGAGCGCAGCAATCCACTCACCGGCGACCTGTTGCGAGCTCGCGGCGTCGGGATCCGTTCGGACCACGGCTCCTGGACCTGCAACTGCCCCTGCAAGGGAGCCATGGTGGTGCTCAAGCGACCCATGGTGTTCGGCCTCGCCGTCGTTGCGCTGCCAGCCCGTCCCGTTCGGAGGTGCGCGTGCTGCCTCTGAATCCAGGAGGTCCGCATCCAAGATATGTCGTCGCGCTCTACGCCGGTCTTCCCCGTCGCACGCCGGCGAGTATCACCGCCACGGCTCCATGCGCCGACAGATAACCCACCGCGCCGCCTCGGTTTGCTGCACCGGCCGGCCACACAAGCGTGGCCCGCAGCATCCCATGTCCTCCTGCACGCTTAGAGCAACTCACCCTGCGGCCCCTGTTCGCCACACCGATTTGGGAGCTGCACCGCGCGCCGCCGGACCTCGTATGGGTGGCCACCGTCCCGCTTTGCAGTTCTGCGCGTCTGCCGCCGTGGAGTAGGGCGCACTGGCGCTAGACGTTAGGTGATGCCATGGCGATACTGTGCCGATGGAAATGATCAAGCTGGCGGCGCTCAGGTGTTGTCTCCATTAACTTGTTTGAATGCACGCCAGGTGTTAGTGATAATGCAAGATAGCATAATTTTTCTGTTTGATGCCTGAATAAGCACAACTCCTTTGAGTTTTGCCTGACCGCTTGACTTAGAGCATGTTTCCTTCTAGTTTGCGTTTTTGTTCAAGTTAAACGGCCAGTTCTTCTCCAGGTGCTTAGTGTGCTCCATCTCTGATCTGCATACTGCCGCCATGATCCTTTTTTTGTGATTTTTTTGGCCCCAAAACTTATATGTGTTGATACCAGCCAATAAGGACATTGTTGGCCTGGGCTGCAGGTTGCCGATGCAGTGATCCCACTCAATTTCTTTGGCTAACGATCAGCCTGTTCTTGGACGACTTATTCACTATCAATCCTTGGCTAGATTGATATTCTGATTCTAGCACTGTAATAGTTCTCCGGTACGTCTTGCAGTACAACTGGAAACCTGGTCCCAGTTTATACGCATTCTGTTAATATATCCAAGTTCGAAACTGTGGAATCCGTGTGTACTTATTCGGTGTTGATTGTGCTTTTCAAGGTGCTTAACGTGGTACTGTGTGGTGCTCAATGATGCACCATATTGCAAGCTCCCTATATTTAGTCACGAGGTACACATTTATAGATCAAACTTTGTGTCCAGCGGTATGCCAGGATGTCCTGTTTCATATGAAACTTATAATGTGAAGATGATTTGATCTGCAGAATATTCTGTCATACCTTCTGTCATTATTTCTTTCAGAATTTTTTGAATTGAGTGGGAAGGCGTTGTACAATGCATCGTCAGGCGCTGTATAAATGACCACTTGTTTAACTCACTGTGAGGTGTACAATGCATCGTCAGATATCATACTCCCTTCGTCCAAGAATAGATGTCTTGGGTTTTAAATTTTTTGGATGAATCTATATACTAATTAGCGTCTAGATTCATTCAAATTTTGACAAATTTGAGACATCTATTTTAGGACAGAAGGAGTAGAAGTTTATGTGAGGTGTCGAATCATATGGGTGCTTAATAACTTACCCTGAGGTGCCAAAGGTGCTTAACAAGTTACTGTGAGGTGTTGAATTATTGCTTTGAATTATGAACATTTATCCATGTGCTGAGTCATTGATCTTCTTGTACCGAATAATTCCTACCCGGATGAATTTTGTACCTCACTGTTATGATTTACTTGATTCATCTTTCTTGTCACTCCATGTAGAATTGCATTGCATACTTTGTGCTATATAGAAGAGACTCCTCCTCTGATCCACATCCTGTTGATATAATCTGTAGTCTCTTTTGAGGGGTACCGAATGTATTTCTTTCAAGGTTGCACATCACCAGTGTGCCAAGTAATTTGTGTTAAGGGTGCCGAATGTATTTCTTTGGTGCCGAGTAATTTCAACCGGGGTACCAAATGTATTTCTGTCGAGGGTGCTGGCCTAAATAATCTGGTGCCAAGTAATTTGTGTCAAGGGTGCCGAATGTATTTCTTTGGTGGCGAGTAATTTCAACCGGGGTACCGAATGTATCGAGTGGACAAGTTCGGACACGCTCAGACAGATTGGGTCAACCCGGCAGAGATGCCCTTAACACTAGTACTCTCTCCGACCCATATTACTTGACTTGGATTTTTTAAAAATTTGGATGAACCTATATACTAAATAGTATCTAGATTCACCTAAATCTAGACAAATTTGAGTCAACTAAGAGCATCTCTAATGGCTCGTCTATATGTCCGTCTAAAACGATTTGGACGACCGTGGATAGAAAAAACCTTCCCAGTGGCTCGTCTAAATGGAGGTCTAAATTTAGACGTCCTCCCAAACCTGCTACCCATCGTCCATATATGGACGACGGTGCCACGGCCGTCCAAAGCAACTTCTTGCCCAGAAGCTCACTCCCGCGCCCATCCGGAGCAGTTGGAGACGTAGGACGCGGGGGCACTCGCGAGAGGTCGCCGTCCCTCTGCTCGCCGGCTCCATGTACTCTCCTTTTCCATGTAGATTTGGCGAGAGGGAGAGAGAAAGTGGACAAGAACAAGAGGGTGCTCGACCATGGTGCTTAGACGCACGCTAGATCCATCCGTCGGCAGACAATTTTTGCCGGATCCGGACGCAAAACAGTGTAGACGGGCGCGGTCTCGTCTGGTCCTGTTGGGGACAGGCTCGGGCGTGGAGGGGGGCATGGGGTCACATGAGGCGTCCGGCCTAGCGACGGACAGGGAAGAGAATGGGAAGGGGCATGGCGGCGGTTGGGGAGGAGCAGTGGCAGGGGCATGGTAGAGGGCTGCAGCTACTCCGATGATGTTGAAGAGAGGAGGCTTGTCTCGTACTGAACTTGTTGCTGCTTGTGCATCGATACAGAATATAGAGATGGAGTGATGTACTACTGAATGTTGCTGAACATTGCTTGTATCGCTGCATAAGCAAATATTTGCTTGTATTGATAATCATGTCGTTGTCTTGTTTGCTACTGAATATTGCTTCTAAATTTTGATGGTAGTTATAAAAAAATACTAAAATATTGGAGAGAGGATGTAGACGTCCTACATATACACGTTCCGCTGAAAAACTAAGATCGTCTATATTCTCTCTCCTTTTAGACGGTCATCTATACGGACATATAGATGTTCAGATTTAGACGTTCCACTAAAGATGCTCTAATATGGGCCGGAGGGAGTACTTTAGAGCATCTCTAGTGGCTCGTCTATATGCTCGTCTAAAACGATTTGGACGACCGTGGATAGAAAAAACCTTCCCAGTGGCTCGTCTAAATGGAGGTCTAAATTTAGACGTCCTCCCAAACCTGCTACCCATCGTCCATATATGGACGAAGGTGCCACGGCCGTCCAAAGCAACTTCTTGCCCGGAAGCTCACTCCCGCGCCCATCCGGAGCCGTTGGAGACGTAGGACGCGGGGGCACTCGCGAGAGGTCGCCGTCCCTCTGCTCGCCGGCTCCATGTACTCTCCTTTTCTATGTAGATTTGGCGAGAGAGAGAGAGAAAAAGTGGACAAGAACAAGAGGGTGCTCGACCATGGTGCTTAGACGCACGCTAGATCCATCCGTCGGCAGACAATTTTTGCCGGATCTGGACGCAAAACAGTGTAGACGGGCGCGGTCTCGTCTGGTCCTGCTGGGGACAGGCTCGGGCGTGGAGGGGGGCATGGGGTCACATGAGGCGTCCGGCCTAGCGACGGACAGGGAAGAGAATGGGAAGGGGCATGGCGGCGGTTGGGGAGGAGCAGCGGCAGGGGCATGGTAGAGGGCTGCAGCTACTCCGATGATGTTGAAGAGAGGAGGCTTGTCTCGTACTGAACTTGTTGCTGCTTGTGCATCGATATAGAATATAGAGATAGAGTGATGTACTACTGAATGTTGCTGAACATTGCTTGTATCGCTGCATAATATACAAATATTTGCTTGTATTGATAATCATGTCGTTGTCTTGTTTGCTACTGAATATTGCTTCTAAATTTTGATGATAGTTATAAAAAAAATACTAAAATATTGGAGAGAGGATGTAGACGTCCTACATATACACGTTCCGCTGAAAAACTAAGATCGTCTATATTCTCTCTCCTTTTAGACGGTCATCTATACGGACATATAGACGTTCAGATTTAGACGTTCCACTAGAGATGCTCTTAGGTACTAATCAGTTAGAACATGTCTAAAAGTCTAGTAACCTTGAACAGTTTCAAGATTGCATATCGTTTTTTTCTTTGCTTAAGAAAATTCTAGATTAGATTATTGCTTAAGAGAGCACCTTCTTTTTGTGTTAATGTTTAAGAACCTCAGATGTACAAGCAGCAAAACTGGATAGCACGCACGGATACCACATGCCAACTGCAGCCCAATATAGATGTACACATACCGCGCGGCCTGTCGCTACCTTTGTGCGAACCATTTTTGAATTCGCCTCAGCCAGTTCGTGTAGGTACCGGCAAGCTCAAAACTACTGGCAGCCCACGTGACGCACTAGCCTGGTACCAAACGGTGACCGAAAATTTGAATATCTGCGCAGCACTACCTGCTGGCGGTCAGATCGACTAGGCGGCCCACTGACGTGCACAGTAGCTGCTTTGCCTGTTTATGCAACGATTCAAAAACTGCCTGCAAAGGATGCAAAAATAGAACGCGCCGACTGGGCATATTTCCTCAAATGCTAGGGCTGACATGTGGCAGGTTTGACAAATACATTTCTGAAATAGGTGGTGGAAAAGGGAAAAGATAAAAAGAAGCCATTGGGTACCCATCTCAAAGCAAGCGTGTGGTGGGAGATGCTTTCTCCCGGGTACTAGGGTTTTCGCTTCTATATATATAGGTAAAATGACTGGTACACCTTTTATATGCCACAATGTAATACAGGCTTTAAGAACCTTTTGGCAGCCACAAACAAACCACCTTCCTACACACTAACAAGACTAACACTCATTCATGCCCAATGACCAGAATAATTGATCCGTGAATCCCCACAACCATCTTTCCATCTTTGCCAGATTCTCAGCAAGTAGTAGTTCAACTCACAATAGAAGCAAGAAAAGTAGTGCTCCCAGCTGAGTTGAACCACAGCACCATCTACGCTATACAACCATGTGAGGAAAATCTAAACTTATCACAGCAAATCAGCATCTCCATGGCATTCTGAGACAAACATTATTACTGTTGCGGTAACTAGAGCACCCAATACACTCTAAGCGAGTACTAATAAATCACTGACAGACAGCACAACAATACCCTGAAAAGCATAGCTCATGTACACCTAAACTACTCTGCAAAGGGCCTCAAACTGTGCCAACACAACAACGACGCTCCTGCACTTCAAACTCCAACTCCAACTACTACTGCAGCTCGCCAACACACCACAGGTCTTCAGGGTCCTCGGGGTCCTCGGCCTCCTGCACTTCAAACGCCAACTACTACTGCAGCTCGCCAACACACCACAGGTCCTCAGGGTCTTCAGGATCCTCGACCTCTGCCGGGTTCTGCAGGGCAAGCTCCTCAGAGACGTATGCCAGCCCCTGCATCAGCCTCACGACCTCCGCCGTGTCGTCCAGGTAGTACTTGGCCTTGCTCGGCTTGCGGCCGACAGTGCAAGTGAAGACCTCCGCCGTGGATGCGAGTGCCTCCCCGCAAGGAGCGCTGGAGATGAACTGGAACATGTCCTCATCGGAACGGTCGTCCCCGATGCAGAGCACAAAATCGGGACACATGTCCCTCTCCTTCAGTGTGGCCAGCATGCGTCGCGCCACCAGGCCTTTGCTCACACCCTGTCAATTAAGATAAGGAACTCCATGAACAGAGATTCTTGATTCGCGCAAAGGAAGTGAGAAGATGAAAGGAGAATAAGACTTCACCTGCGGTTTAGCTTCAACAGAATGTACGGTACTCTTCACCGAGACCGGTTCGTTCGCGACCACGCTCTCGAGATGGTCGACGAGCTCCTTAGCTTGGCATGACCCGAAATCAGGGTCTGCATCCTCGTAGTTCCAAACAAGCACGGTGTCCCTCTCCTCGATGATTGAACCATCTGTAGTCTCCGTGTAGAGTTCCATAACCGGACGTGCAATCTGCATCCAGCTGCAGTCTGCAGCTGGAATGCAAGTCTCCCATTCTGCCTCCCTCTTCAACCTTATTCAGTACAACACGTTTCAGGAATTAGACATCCTAAGAGCTAGACAGTTTAAAAATGAGCCACCCGCCATAGCAAAAAAAAAGTATCATTGCAGAAAAGAAAATCATATTATTCCACTTTGATTTGAATATGAGCCTATAGTGTAACAAACATACCGAAACTATATTTTACTTGCAATAATGATAGAGTCTAATAGCATTTCAGAATTAGGTTATTTACTGTGCAGGAAAAAAGGATGGCATGTATCTGAAATTCTGAATGTTGAGCATCCAGCCAAGCTTGCAAGAATGTAGATGGAGGAAATCAAAGCATAAATCCCATACCTCATGTAGTAGCCATGCTCTGCTGCCATGCCAAGGTTCTCACAAGGGAACCACTCGTGGAGTGTGGATCGTTTGAACCCACTGCAGAGAAAAACCGAGTTTTTCTTGTCCTGGCACAAGCTGTTCAGTATCTGGACCGATTTTGCAGTCGGGCTCTTATTGATCGCCTGTGGCATCAGTGTACCATCGTAGTCCAGAAGAATCGCACGCTTCTTAGACCTCCTGTATGCCTGAACAATATGCTCCATGGCAAGCTTCCTGAAGCTCAGATCAAGAGAAACCACTCTAAACCTTAGGCCGAAACCGATCCCCCAGCACCGCCGTTGTGAGTGATCCTTGCAGGTCCTCTCAAGATCCTGAAGGAAGCTATTAGCCCAGTATCCGACATCATGTTTCTCCACGTAGCGGTAGTGCTTGTCATGGCGCAGATTCTTCTCCTTATCAGACAGCACAAGGGCACTCTCCATAGCATCAGCCACAGACTCTATGTTCCATGGGTTCACCCTTACAGCGCCACTCAGTGACGGGGAGCATCCGATGAATTCAGAGACCACCAGCATGCTCTTCTTCTCCTCCGGCTTGCTCAATCGCAGTATCCTGTCGAGCTTATCGTTGCCTTGCCGGGAGGCAATGTACTCATAGGGGATTAAGTTCATGCCGTCACGGACAGCAGTCACCAGGCACAGCTCTGCAATGACATAGTAGGCGACGCGTTCATAGAACTGCAATGGCTGATCGATGAGCACCACCGGCTCATACCCTGGCGCACCATATGCCTCGTTGACCCTCTGCACCATAGCATACGTCTCCTCCTGCACGCCGGCGACGTCCTTCCCCCTTCCTCTGGCTGGGTTGGCCACCTGCACAAGCACCAGCTTGCCCCGCCACTCGGGATGCTGACGCAGCAGTTCCTCCATGGCTATGAGCTTAAGGCTGATCCCCTTGAATATGTCCATGTCGTCGACGCCGAGCATGACGACCCTCCCTTTCCCGGTGTAACTCTCCATGAGCTCTGCGACCTTGGCCTCGGTCTCGGGCAAGGCGAGCACCGTCTTGAGCTGCTCCATGTAGACCCCGACGGGCAGGATCTTGATGCTGACGGTCCGGCCGTAGTACTCGAGGCAAATGTGGCCCCGCTTGGACTCGTAGGGGAGGCCGAGCATCCGGCTGCAGCAGGAGAGGAAGTGGCGTGCGTAGTCGAAGGTGTGGAAGCCGATGAGGTCGGAGTTGAGCATGGCGCGGAGGAGCTCCTCGCGCACGGTGAGCGTCTTGTAGATCTCGGAGGATGGGAAGGGCGAGTGGAGGAAGAACCCGAGCTTGATGCGGTTGAATCGCTTGCGGAGGAAGGTTGGGAGCACCATGAGGTGGTAGTCGTGCACCCAGACGAAGTCGTCGTCCGGGTTGATGACCTCGAGCACCTTGTCGGCGAAGACCTTGTTGGCGGAGACGTATGCCTGCCAGAGGAGGCGGTCGAAGCGGCTGCCGAGGTCCGGGGAGAGCGGCAGCATGTAGTGGAAGAGCGGCCAGAGGTGCTGCTTGCAGAAGCCGTGGTAGTAGCGCGCGGCGACGTCGGCGTGGAGGAAGGCCGGGACGCAGTTGTAGGACTCGAGGAGCGCCTGCGCGACGGCGTCCTGGTCGGCGCAGGGGACGTCCTCGCGGAGGCAGCCGATGTAGACGAACTCCATGGAGGGGGAGGAGGAGCTCTTCTGGAGGTGGCGCAGGAGGGAGTCCTCATCCCAGGAGAAGGTCCAGGGCTGCGACGGCGAGGCCGGGCGGTGGGCCCGGATGGGGAGGTGGTTGGCGACGACGATGGTGCGCGGGCGCGGCGCCGGGGACGGGGTGGAGGGGGACGGCGGGGAGTCGTCGATGAGGCCCGGGGTGGTGACCACGCTCGGGAGCCGGCGCCGGAGCGCGCCGAGCGCGGCCGGCGCGGGCCCCTGGTCCGCCGCGCCGGTGGCCAGGTCCAGGAGGTTGGTGTAGGAGCTCGACACCATGGCTGCCTGCCTAGCTCCCGCGTGGATTTGGGGGCAAATTCGGGGATTTCGGGTGGAGGAAGCAGAGTTTTCGCACGGGAAATCACAGACCAGCGACGAATTGGGGGCGGAAAATTGGGGGGTGTGGGAGCTTCAATCGACGCACGCAGCCGATATTTCGGCACGCAGTTTTGCCGCAGGGCAGTTGCTAGCTCACAGCTTCCGCAGCAGTGGTGGTTTTCTGGAGAAGTGGCGAGAGCGAGACTCCCAACCTGGGCTCAACAAGCATCCACCTGACCCGGGCGCGCCTTGCTCACTGTGCCTCGGAGTGGCCTTGTCTCTCCTCTTGGAGTGAGAGGCAGTTGGAGGAGGGAGACAGCGACAGAAATGACGACTTTTTTTGTACTTTTAACAAAGGCACAAAACCTTTTCTTCTCGAGCAATTTTGGCGGTGCGCGAAATTCCTCCGGCTCGGCAGAAGTGTGAAGCTCACTCCTCGGAGACCGGCTACTTGCAGCAAGATTCCATCAGCAAGCTGGTCTGATCTGCGCCTCACCTCTGGGCAAGAACCAAGGGAACAACATCATCATGAGAGAAAATCGCGAGGAAATAGCAGAGAGAAGAGCCACACCCAGGAGACTGCCCCGACTCTAGACGATCTAGTAGAGCTGCTGCTCATGTTGTCTGAGTGGGCAGAACCCAGGCGATGAAGGCACGGATGCAGCTGCAGGGGAGGGTCGATTTATAGAGAGCTCACCTCGCAGGGATCTTCACGGCGATGTTCTCGAGCTCATCAAACAACGGGGCCAAGTGGACGAGGGAGTGACGGAGACCGGCTATTTTTCTCCGGTTCTTCTCTCCTTTTGCTGGTTGATGGATCGGATGTGGGAGACGAGAGTGGGATTACCGGGAGTAGTACAAGAGAGGAAGGGGACAAAGGGATGAGAGCCTATTCGGAGGTTTCAAGAGGAAGGTTTTGCTTTGGGTTGGTGCTTGGCCGGTGGTGCTTGGATCTTATGCTAGGTTCACTCGGCTCCCAAAGACGGCATGGAAACTGGGGGAGGGCATGAAGGAACGGCTCGGAGATGATTCCTTTCTTACCACGGGAAACAGTTTCGCTGTGGTAAATCTTTCTTTTTCAAAAAAAAAATCTGAATGTCTTCATCACATGAACAAAAATATTTCCTCTGCCATAAAAGGATCTCGCATATTTTTCTAGATTTCCTAAGCCAAAAATATTTCCTACAAAGGAACATATAAGCCAATGCTTTCATAGATTCGATCATGGTTTATTTTCACACCTATTCAATTGTCACTTGGGAGAATTTTCCATATAAAGAAAGTAAAGAAGTTAAAGAAAGGATGGGAGATGTTTCCCATGTCAAATCATTCTTTATTTATTTCATTTCGATTTTTCCCTCTTCCTCTATCCCTATCCTCTAGGTACATCGTTTGCATTAATAGAGAACATTTTCTTTTGTATGAATCTATATTTTTTATTCTAATTTATTCTCGATACTTTCCAAGAAAAATCTGAATTGAATCCAAAATTGACGGGTTAATATGAGCTTAATGATATTTTTTGACATATGTATTAAGACGCTTGGCCTGACTTTGAAATTATCCATAGTTTTATATATTGTTTTCATCGCAAAATGATGGGTCTCCTTCCGTAACTTTCCAATTACAAATACAAGAATTGAAAGACATGAAAATCCTCAATTCTCTAATGTGTCTAGGAGATAGACAAAATATTTCCAGGAACAGGAAAATCAGAAGAATCTAAAGGCTTCAAACCAAGGACTAGTAACCATGAAATCAAAGTCTATTTTTTATTTTTTTATGAAGAAGTTTTGCCTCCATGCAAACTAAGATTGTTGGAAAAATGCACTAAAGAATATTTTTAAAAAGGTGTTAACAAGGGGAGGGGGGGGGGGCGACGTTCCTCCATGCCACACCAACCTTCCTAGTATGTATCAATATCGAGAGAAAAACACGCGAAACATAGGAGACACTAACCACTACTAAGTTGAACATCGTACTCGATACCGCCATTTTCATGAAATACCAAGGCATCTAATCGACCACTCAATCGATATAGAGACCATTGGTCGAACAAAACAACCACATACTCTCTGTTAGGACACTATGACAGGGTTATTGTCGTGGGGCTTTTATTCCGCGTGAAGTTATCTCCCATCTAGATATCGTTGCTATGAAAACAAAATACATTGCATTTAACTTTTATATATGGGGAGGCTACAAGAAATTTTGAGGGAATAATGTGCATTTGTATTGAAAATTATTGAGAAACAACTAATGGTTGGGTGGTTTGGGGGTTCCACCAGGATAAAAAATGTATCAACCTTGTGTGTCTCTCTATAAATATTACCATTTAGGTGGAGACTGTATTTTTTATCGATAGTGATCTTTTTCTAAATTTTCTGGCCCATGTGCATGCGGGCGTGGACAAATGGAGTTTGGATGCGGTGACCCAGCACACCACTGAATGTTGTAATGCGCAAGTCATTGAAATAACACTCACAAAACATCGTTTCGTAAATATTACATTCCTCATATAGTGGTATAATGGAAACATTGTGGGTCCATTTTCTCATATATTTATTATCATCAAAAGCTCAAAGTGTACAAAAATTTCAAGATCCTTCTAGGTCCAATGAGGATTCACATGGAAATGCAAATTTAATTTTACTAGCTTTAAGATCAATGATACTTTTGAGGTTAGCACATTTGGAGCTCAGCAAATCAAGGAATAGATAGCCTACCTGGAGCTACGATGTTGGAGCTTACCAGAAGGATCTAGAAGAGCGGACCAGCCTCGACTCTCAGGAGGAGAGTCGGGAAACGTGGTTGCCAAGGCTCCTCCATAGGTCATCGCCGGCGTCATCACGCACTCAAGATAGGAGTTTTCAGAGTCATTATTGTGCTTTTATTGCTTCAGTTTCTTTGTAATTATCGCATAATTCTCCACTTAGCCTTAATGAGTCCTAGCCAAATTATACTATAAACCAAGGTCAGGTTCTCGTAGGGGCAGACGATTTTTGTAAAATAAACACACACACACACACACACACACACACACACACACACACACACAAGTATATGATGAGACAAGCAAGAGTAGGATTTTACCTCATCGAGAGGGTCTGAACCTGAGTACATCGTTGTGTCATCTTGTCCTCGTAGCTTTGGACTGAATTGTGTCCTCCTCTTTCTGAGTTTGTCTCCTTTCATGGAAAGTCTAGTAGGGTTATATATGAGGCTAATTCATTACTCTATCATAACTCTATTTTCTTATCTTACTTGTGGTTTTAATTCTATCTCGGTTACCCTACATAAAAAAGGATTAGTTGTCTAAGAAATTGTTGCTACAAAGATAAGTTCTTGCCTCTAATTCGTTCTCGGAGGACAAGCAATAGGGAGAGGCATCTTCTAGTCTCTTATTCCTATCCTACGCAAATTTTCTAACATCAATGACTAATTTATGCAATGTATCATATTTTTGGACCTATTCTTACTAATGAAATTATTATGTAGAGGTTGGTGCATACTAGAATAATTTAGCTTATTAAATGGACCAAATACACATCATATTTGACTCCTGGACAAAGGATAACGATAAGTCAAAATTTCAAGCCTATCGAAGGTATCAATCTACTAGTGTAGTTATCATTTAGATTCTTACTTCATTTACTGCCTAGACCCAATACTCTGAACTCACAACATCATATTTTTGAAACAGAAGCCCATTTCAGTAACATTACATAAAAACAAGCTTCCATAAAGGAAGGGGGAGTCACAACCACCATGAATAGTTGCATGACCTCCTTATTCTAGCGATGTGTCTAGGTGTGCGAGGATGAGTAAAACCCCTCAAAATCAAGTGTTGGCATGAGACAAGTCAACAAAATATATGGCTTCTAGTTTGGTTTAATACTTGCCACAGTGGTAGTATCATGATGACATGTTGGAATATGTCTTGTAGATATTTTTGTTGTCCACATGATTAATTTTACTTGGTCATATTGTCATGAAATGTAACAGTGACAATTGTCTGTGATTTGAATGAATTAAATCAGCTTCTACTTCATTGTTTGTGTTGTGTGACATTTTACTGCCACTGCAAAAATTATACATTCTAAGCCAAAAAAATATCTCAACGCAAATGGGTGATAGAAGAAGCACGATAATTGATGAGCCAAATTATAGGGAAAAGAGAAAAATGAAAGTCTGATGCTAATAGTGTGGCCCATCGGTGACGTTTATGGGCTTCGTGTCCATAGAGGTCCTCATATCAATGACCAATATCTAGTAACATAGCAGTTTTCTGTTGTTGATGGAGTTTTTGATCCATACCCATAGCGTCGCTCTGTACCAGTGTCTTATCATCTTACTTGGATGGTGTGGAGGTGTTGATGGAGATGTTCATCCGAGGATGGAGATGTGGCGGCGGCAAGGCTCCGCCATGGAGAATTGTGGTGAGGCGCTCTTGGAGATAGGGTTACCCCTATTTAAATAGGCATCTGCAAGTTGGTTTATGGTTTCCAGGGAGCTCGGCTTTGAATATGCTTTTGAGACCTTCACAAAGGAGGTTCTGTTTGAAGTTGTGGACTTGTTAGATGGTCGTACGGTCTTCAGTATGATCATCACAGCCATACTAGTGCTCGTTATTGTTGTAGATGTCTTGTCGTCTTTTGGGCGGCATTCCTTGTATGAACTCCGATCGAGGAATTATTGGGCTCGTTGCATTCATATGGATCACAGCTACAACACCATGGCCTTGGATTTTATATTTTTACAATCGAAAAATGTCAATTTTTCACCCTTCATATGGCTAAGTCCGGTGCTTGTTAACTCCATCATATTGCATCCTCTTGTCTACTTTCTCCTTGCTTTCTCCATAAATTCTCAATACACCTACACACACATCAAAGATAGTAAAAATTAATAAAATACCAATAAATTTTATAATTGTGCAACAATCACATGGAAAAGAATGGAAACAAGTAACCAGACATATTAGACATAACAGGCCCGTCTCATGTGCAAGTGCAGAGTGTTCCACTATACATGGCCTCCATAATCAGAGGGCCTCTAGTTTTTATGTTAAGATACTACTTAGTACTCCTAATGACAGGTTTATTTCGGCCTAATAAATGCATTGACCTGTTCTGCCGCTTAAAATTTTGCTACAAAATAACTCCCGTGATTAACTCCATAGGAGGCACCAACTCACGCACGCCTTCCCCCTTCTCTCTTCTCATTCTCTTTATCATCTAGCCCGAGAGTTGTTCTTCAACCTTCTCCAAAAAATTTAGGCCAAATTAATTCCATCACGATTTCCCCATAATAGATTCGTTGATGCAATGAAGAGAATCAAGGTCCTTTACAGGCTGAACCCTTAATCACTCTCCATTTATTTACCTTTTTCTTTTCCATTTATCATCCCTCTGTTCTGGTGCTCTTCTTTTTTCGATCCCCTTGCTATTTGTTGTCACGCCTGTGATCTAGGTGCATCAATTTGAGTTGGAGGCCCGACCACAATGCTTGATCTCTGATTCATCAAGATGAGGAGGTCCTGAGGAGGACTGGAGGCACGACCTTAATAACAGAGCCGCGCCCTGATGGCTTTCTGCTAAAATCAATAGACAGGTTGTTTCATCCCATTTTGTTTCCATGCTCTATTTTTAATACGTGATACTTGCCTCTAGTTTCAGTTCTGTAATGTCTTATAGAATTAGGAAACACCCTTACGAATATGATAAACATAAGCAAAAAACAAAAGATTGAAGGTTTTACTCGATCTCAAAGGGGTGCTCTTGATAAGTTTTTAGCGAAACAACCAAACATTTCTTCTGAAAATCAGAGTGCAGATGTTGATATTGATCAAATCCATGGAGATGACGGTACCAATGTTGAATCTCATCCTAGGGATACTAATGTTGATACGAACATGGATATAGTTCATGAGAAGAGTACTAATCCTGGCATTGACATAGGTGCTAATGTTAATGTTTCTTTGTAACCTAACATATCTGATCCAAGAAATTGGGGTGCCCTTGGTCCTAAAGTAACTAACGTTTTGGTATAGAAGGGTCCTAAGAGATATTTATCTTTCCAAAAGAGTCCTAAAGATAAATTTGTTAGAAGATTTTCTGCAAAGTTATACACTAGAGTTTTGTCAAATGTAGAGTAGTGCGATAGATATTGGCTTGTTTATTCTAGAGAACTCGATAGAATTTTCTATTTTCTTTGCAAGATACTTGGAAAGGGCGGGGCAAAGATCAGTTGGCTAATGAGGGTTTTAGTGACGGGATACTTAGCATTAGACTTAAAGAACATGAAATTTGAGCAGAACATGTTCAAAATATGGTCACTTGGTATGATTTGCGTCTCAAGTTGAAAAATAATTAAACTATTGACAACGTAGTTCGACAACAACTTGAGAAAGAAAAGGACCATTAGCAAAATATTTTTCTTAGAGTTTTATTGATTGTTAATTTTCTTGCGAAATACAACCTTGCATTTCGTGCTACTAATTCCAAATTGTATGAAGATAGCAATGGTAATTTCTTAGGCTTGGTAGAAATGTTGGACAAATTTGATCTGGTTATTCGAGAGCGTGTTCTACGCATAACAAATGATGAAACTCACACTTATTGCCTTGGTCATGGCATCTAGAACGAGTTAATATAGTTGCTTGCTTCTGAGATTAAATCATAAATCATTAAAAAAATAAAAGAAGCGGAATATTTTTCGGTGATACTTGATTGTACCCTTGATGAAAGCCACCAAGATCAAATGTCTTTGATTATCAGATATGTTGATGTATCTTCAAGTTTTGTTTGTGTTGTTGAATCTTTTTTGGATTTTTGAATGTAGAAGACACCACTAGGAAAGGACCTTTTGATGTTTTGCTTAATGAACTAATTAAAGCAACTTCAAATGGGCATAGATAATGTGAGAGGACAGAGCTATGCCAATGGGTCAAACATGAAAGGTAAGAATCATGGTGTTCAAAATAGGCTTTTAGATATTAATCCTAGAGCTTTTTATACAGCATGTGGATGTCATAGCCTTAATCGAAATCTCTATGATTTGGACAAGTCTTGTGGTAAGGCTAAGTATATTTTTTGGAATCATACATTGTATCTATACAGTATTTGCGAAATCAACTAAGAGATGGCATATTTTGAAAGAAATATAGAAGGCTTAACTCTTAAGTGTGTGTGATGCATATAAAATGCATACATGAACTTTGTAGTTTGTTAACATGTTTTCCCACATATTTGCATCATATATAACGTTATATCCATGTTTTATATTGATTTTTTGGGATTTACCAATGATCCCCTTTATTTTGGATATAACCCGCTGTAACATCCCAGGATTAGCACCTAGAAATAAAGAGGACACAAGGTTGTGCATTGCATTCATGCATAAGAAAATCCGGGGAATTTTCGCGCAAAACTACAAGAGGCTATAGAGGGATCGAGGTCTCCCTTGTTCTGTTGGAAACACCAGGACAGGTGCGATGGAATTCGACATGACCTCTATTGTACTTTTGTATTTTAGGGGAAGACAATTCAAATATGAATATTTACTTGATGGATTTGAATATTAAAAGAATTTGAAATAGAATTAGAATTGGAAATGAAATTATAATAAAAGATAAGAGGTGAATTCTTATTTAAGAATAAGATTCAATATTCAAAATTATTCAAATTAAAATTTAAAACACAAAGAGATAAGTGTTTCTCTTGCCATTGGAGAAATGGGGTTTAGTTCATCTTAGATGGGGGTTAGGAATTTGGACATGACCTCTGTTGAATTTATAATTTTGGGGAAAAGAATTTGCATTCAACACTTCAAATATGAGATCATACAATTCAAATATAACTTGAATTTAAATTTAGATCTTAAAGTATTATAGAATATTTCATAATCATAATACAAAATGGTATAAATAAATATAATCTTTATTACATAAATGGAGTAACTCAAATAATTTTTCTTACAAGAAGAAATATATATTACATTGTCTTTACAAATGAATGGAATAAGAAAAAATAAAACAAGTAAACTTTATTGAAGGTAATACAATAATACAATGTCTTTACATTATTCAAACATAAAAGAAATAACAATAAGATGAAAAATAAAACCTAAACTAAATCTGGTATCTTCTTTCTTCTTTGTTTTATTTCCTGCAAAATAAAAGATCAACAAAACATGCTAGAAATGAGGGGTTAGTATAATAAATTGCTCTCAGATATCAACAGTGTAGTGCACTGTTTTGTCTCCTCATTGAGCAGAGTTGTTTTTTTAGAAGGGGCAAGTTTCACCAAATGAATAGTATCTGTTCTTATCCAGAATATTTGCCTCAGGCTTATGCATCATAGGCGGGGCAAGTTTCACCAAATTAGTAAAAGGATAAAAGTCAAAACAGTAATACCAACGAAAAGATCTACCTTCACTTGATCTGATCCATGAGTCACAGCAAGCAAGCAAGCAAGCAAGCAAGCTGCTCACATAACCATGCATATGGGTGTGCTGTCAACACAGCAGCAACCCAACAAGGAGACAAGAAGGCCTACTTATGTACACAAAGGGGTGAACCAGACGTAGCAACAAGCTACCATTTCACCTCCACACTTTAGAGCACATTCCCCATCTCATCATCTTATCCTCAAACCAATAATACTTGGATCATCCCACCAAATCCACCACCTAATCAATCTCTGGTTGCTCCCTGGAGCCATCCAAGAGCTAGAACAAGGGGAAGGTAAAGGTCAGGCAGCAGCCCAGGAAAAGAAGGCCAGACCAGCAATGGCAAGGAGTAGCTGATCATACACAAGTATCAAGTGGAAGAAGTAGATCAAGATATAGAAACATATGACCATGAAGGACAAGCATCAGGTTGACCACCCATACCATCAATAATATCTGTTCTTACCAATTCCATTAAAAAAAGATTTTGGGAGTGTTGAGATTGTTCTCAGATAGGCATAGAGATGCTATGCTTGTCTCATCATTGAACTTCTAGGCATCAGTAGTAATTGTTTATCTTATTTCCAAATATGTGCCTCAGCCTTTGCATCCTTGGCAGTCATATCTTGATTCTTAGCCAAACTGTTTAAAACAGCAGATTGAGCTATCCAAGTATGCCATTATAGCTTTAGACTTTTGCATCACTAGCTATAAGCGATATCTCCCTATTATATCACTCGGGTTACATCATAGTGATATTTTTAGCAGCAGTTTTATGCTAATTAAGATTCACCACTGTGCACACTCAAAATTGAGGCACCACAGTGACATCTACACTAACACAAGCCAGTACTTTATTCTTGCCACATCATTTTCCTAACAGATGTTCTAGGAATCAGGTATGTATATTGTTTCCTTGTAGAAAAGTTCTATGAAACAGATCATTTCTTGAAACCTGAAGAAAGAATCCATTCATGATTTGCCTCTACAAAGCTTAAGCCTCACATTATGATATCATTGGCTAGGGAAAGTCCAAACTTCTAACCAGTAATATTATAGCATGGATATATATGTGATCTAGTTCATGTGCATCCTCCAAGGGGCTACCACATCAGCCAGAACAGTTGCTTAAAGCCAAGTATTGCATAAATGCAGCATCTAGGAGACCAAAGAGGCACCACTAGTCTAGATGACAGCAACCCTTACATAGGATAGATTGTTGTGTACTATCTAGAGAGAGGCATCACAACAGCAAGTTACAATCAGCATCAAGCTAGGATGCTTAAAAGATATATATCTCTGGTAACATATCTAGTTCAGAAAATGATCACCAACACAGAAGAAATTATAAATAGGACAAGTAGAGTATATATATCTACCTTTGCAATACACACTTCGGGCAGTCAACATTTAGTTTATTAGCACAAATAAAACTGATACCAGCAACTACTATCAAGTATGAAGGACAGAATAAGGATTTGATAATACAAATCACATAGTAATCACTAGATCATCAGGAAACCACTGACCACTACTTGTATTTATCAACATGGTTAAGAAGAACTCCAACCCAAGAACAAAACTAATAGGATCATCTAGAACTAAAGCAACTGGTACCATAACCTGGTCAAGTGCATCTTGGCTATCCTATGAATACCAAATTTACACATCACCACAACAATACTTTAGCATTTATACATCTGACTATATGAGATAGATTAATCATATTAATCATAGGAATAACATATGTCCAGTAACACTATTTGATCACAAATGATTTCCAGAACCAACAGGTATGCTGCCAGACTCTGAGTTAATCAGTAGCACATGATCAACCACACAACCAACATACTACTAAAATCAAGCCACCAATGAATATGCCACAACCATAACAAGTAGCTCCAATCCTAGATTACCAAGAATCTAAACCTAAAATAATACAAGAACATTTCATCGGCTCGAAGGCCGGTCACATCAGAGTTACCTGAATCAAAATATAAGAAATTGAAGAGAATACCATCCCGCCGGAGTTAGAGAAAGAAATAACCCTAGTACCATTACCATTATCCACAATCCTCTTAGCCAAATTTAGGGGCAGAAAGTCATGGCTGCCGGGGTTGCAGGCACCTCTGCCATCCCGCCGGAACCAATGCCCAAGTAGACAAAAGGAAGAGCCCAAACCAAAGCACCAGAGGCCAAGAACACCGAGGAAGATCCCATGGTTATTCCTCAGCAGCACAGCGAAGCAACGAAGGGCATCGGGGTTGCATCCCTGGATGCCGTACCTCCGGCATCAGGGATAGGGGTCGGCCGCAGTGGCAACTACAGTACCACATCACCATAGGAAGCGGACCTCGAACTGGGAGCATAGGCACGAGCAGTAAAACGAGCTAGGCCGCGCCGTCCCCAACGCCAACCAGCCGGAGAAGCGGGATTGGGGGGCGAGTTGTGAGCACAAGCAGAAGAAGCTAGGGTTTCTCCCGGGGTGAGCGCGCGAGGGTGCTAGGCACCACAGCGGAGGGGAAACGAGAGAGGATAAGGAGGCGGAGCCTCACCGGAAGGCCACAGCGGCGGATGTCGAGCGGCGATGGTCGGAGCAGCGCGTAGCAGTGAGCAGGCGATGGCGCACGGGAGCAAGGGGATGAGGAAGAGTGGTGTGCGGGTGTGTGCGTGTGGTAAGGGATGGGCCGGGGGTGATGTGTCTGGCATGGTCCAGTTGGGCCATGCCAGCCCACATACCCAACCAAACGGCCCAAGTCAACTAGGTTTAGAAAAAATTACTAAAATAACCTCCAAACATTTTTAGCTATAGAAAATTATAGAAAAATCCTAAAAATACATATGATATATCAAAATGACCACAAAAATAATATATACCTAATAAAAATATAATTCTAAATGTTTAAAATAAATTTAAAGTAAAATAATTATTAACACCATTAAATCTTAAATGAAATTTTATAAAATAAAACAAAAACCCTAAAAAATAAATAAACAATCATTTTTGTGTATCAAAATAACTCTATTATTTTATAAAAATACTAACTTAGAGTTTTACAAATATTCAAAGACACTTATTTTTTGATGAATTTTATAAAAAATAAAGATAATACTAAAAATAAATAAAATCCATTTTTAAGGTCTTAAAAAAATATATTACACTAGAAAAATATTAAATATATTAATAGAAAAGTCTTTAATATTTTAAATAATAAATTCTTATCTATTACTTATTTTATAAATTCTTTAAAAACAATTCTTAAGTAATAAATAATCACAATTCTTATAAAACCTTGAGCAATTAGTGTCTTAGTACTAATTCCAAACCCATAACTTGAATTCATAGTCAAACTTAAGTATAACTTTTAACTTTAAAATATTCTTTTAAAAATCTTATTAAGAATCCTTTTAAATAAACATTGGGTATCACCCATTTATATAATATGGTGAATAATCATTATATCTTGACCACTATTAACATAACTTTAAATTCTAACAAATTACTAAGACCATCTAATTATGCTTACATTAAATAAATACATATTTTTTTAATAAGCAAAACAAATTTAATCCAATCATTCACTTAAATATAAAGTGAATAATTCCACACCTTAGTTAGACCTATCATAAATCTAAAACTTGGGAATAATTGAAACATATTACATCTTAAGTTTACTTACCCTTTTAAAGTTAACTTTAGTCTCAAAGCTTATAAACATTATGTCTAATAAACTACTTATGTTTTTATAGTTAACTTTGGTCTATTTCAATTAAGACAAAATGCATCTCAAGTCCAAACTAATCAATCAAATACCAGAAGGCATTGATAACATTTTATTAACAATGAAGATTGCTTAAACATTGTAAAGGTCATTACTTGTAAAGTAAAATTTGAAGATAAACCAAATCTGAAAAGAATCACTTGAATTCACTTCACTCAAAGTATTGGGGATTCAATTTGGGAGTTTTACAAAAATGCATAGCATTACTTATGCATAACTACATATTGCTTCTTTAAACATTAGTCCTTACCGGACCAATGATGCTGATTTCAGATATTGGATCTTATATTGTCTTGAAGACCGTGAGTGCATAATCTTGCAACCACAAAAGGCAAGTTCACACTTGCTCATGTCCTTTGATTATTTTCTGTAAAGTATTTTACAAATCTAGTGTTCTCATCACCTGCATTTGAAAAAGGTCAGAAAACACTATTTTCATAATAATGTGAGTATAGGTTAATTACCATGAGGTAATAACCTACTATAAGAGTTCCGGTGGTAAAGGAACATATTACCTAGGACTTAACAACCAATGTCGCCAGTGATTCTTGCGCCGTATATTACGCGTTGACCATGAGATTTGGAATGGGACGGAGAAGTCAGCTGTATCTTTTCCCTCTCGCATGGAGCTGGATGTGCGGGTCGTGGCTGTTATCACTCGTAGCGTGCATATTATTTATGGTAATTCATAGAGGATATGCAGCATATGGGTCGGAGCCCTCAACGTCCCACGATAGTTTCGGCATCTGAATGGTCTGTACAAACCATTGTCGTAATTCAATAGGTGGGCATGGTGTACACCAAGGAGACATGCGGGGTCGCGGAGAAGGCAGTGATTGGCTTGGATCTTAGGTTGGGCCTCAAACCAAGGAAGTTTGAACGGGGACATACTCCCGGCCGTGCAACAAAATCTAAGGTCTCTCATGGGTAAAGTGACGACCTCTGCAGAGTGTAAGAACTGTAACTTGTTACTCCCTGTTCCGGGAAGGAGCTGCGAACGCGGCAGGAAAGGAACCCCATGAAGGTTCTGGTAAACCCGTGAAGGTTGACGGACATAGCTTTTCAGAATAAAAGCAACCTTTGAAGAAATGTTTATGAAAACTTGCATTGCCTACGACCTACGGTCTGTGGCTGTAGATATAGTGCATCAAACACTCCTTTTCTAGTGAACTTGTTGATTACGCTCGTACTCAAAGTATCTTCTTAACCCTTGCTAGGTTCTAAAGCTAGTACAGACGACGTCTACATCAAGTTATGCTCCAGGAATAATCAGCAAAAGTTAAAGCTCTTCAATGAAGTCAAGAAAGTCAACATATACACCAACTCAAGTGAAGACGAAGTTACTGATTATACATGAATATAATCTCTAGCCATAGAACCTATTTCTGTAGTGTATTGCAATAGCAGCAATGCCAGACCATTAGTTAAGATACTAGTCTTGATAGGATGATAGATTCTGAGTTATTTATTTCTGATTCTTCTTTGTAAGAAATTTCTTTCTCTCTTTAACCTAGAGTGTTCTCTGGATCTTGTGTAAAGAGTTGAGTTGTAACCTATAGTCTTGTCTTGGACCTATTGTGGTTCTGTTGTACCACTTTGAGGGATGTAATACTAGTGAACAGTGTTTCATTGGTGTTATATCAACGACTATAGTGTACTACATCATGAAGTGGTATGCTGGGTCACCGCAGTTGGTATCAGAGCATATGCTTTGACCTTAGAATTAAAACCATTTTAGGAAGATCTGTAGGTTGGATAGTGACTATAGGAGCCATCTTATCTAAACCAAATATTCTTATGACTTGTGATGAGTATCCACTTGAGGATAACCTTGTCATACCTAAGTCAGATGCTTAAGTAATTCTTTCTTAGGAGTAAATATTTTATCTTTTCTCAGTCTAGTGTTATCTAGTGTCTTCCGAAGGAGACATATTATTGGAATTATGCCCTAGAGGCAATAATAAAGATGTTATTATTATAATTCTTGTTCATGTTAAAGTTTATATTCCATGCTAGAATTGTATTAAGCGGAAACTTTAATACTTGTGTGGTTTGTGAACAACACCGTGTCCCTAGTATGCCTCTATGAACTAGCTCATTGATTAATGATGGTTAAGGTTTCCTAATCATAGACATGAGTTGTCGATTAATAATGAGATCATATCATTAGGAGAATGATATGATGGATAGACCCAAACTAAGCGGAGCAATTAGATCGTGTCATCGTGTTCATCTTTGCGAAGCTTTTCTTATGTAAAATATTGTATTCCTTAGACCATGAGATAATACAACTCCCTGGTATCAGAAGAAAGCTTTGAGGTCATCAGACGTCATCCTATGAGAGGGTGATCATCAAGGTGTCTCTCAGGTGATCGGAAAGTACCTGTTGGGTTGTATGTATCGAGATGGGATTTGTCCCTCCCAAGTCGGAGAGATATACTTCGGGCCCACTCGGTAATCGATATCAACACCGCTTGCAAGCATGTGGTTAAGGAGTTAATCACAAAGTGATATCAGATTACGGAACGAGTAAAGTACTTGATGTGAACGAGATTGAACTAGGTATGACGGTACTGACGATCAAATCTCGGGCAAGTAAAATATCGCGTGACGAAGGGAATATATATATGGGATTGATTGAATCCTGGCATCGTGGTTCATCCGATATGATCATCGATGAATGTGTGGGAGTCAATATGGGTTTCCACACCCCGCTGTTGATTATTGATAGAAGATCATGTCTGCATATTCTCGAACCCGAAGGGTCACACACTTAACGTGTCTTGACGCTAGGATAGATTGGATAATTGGTTTATGAGTTTTTGTTCGGGGTCTCGGATGGGATCCGGGACGTCACGAGAGGTTCCGTAATGGTACGGAGAATAAGATTCATATAAGGCAATGCAGTTTTTGGAGTTCGGAATTGTTTCGGGTTAATTGGTATTGTACCAGAAGCTTCTAGAACCTTCCGGAGGGGGACCAACGTGGCCCCACCTACCGGGAGGGGGCATGGGACTATGAGGGAGTGCCCTGGCCGCATTGGGCCAGGGGCACAAGGCCCCATAGGGCCCAGCCGGCCAAACCAAGGGGAAACCCTAGGAAAGCTTCTAGAAGGGGGGGAACTTGCCCCCCACTCCTCCCTCCTTGGCCGCCGGCCTAGGGCTTTGGGGAGGGGCTAGGGCTGGCGCCCACCCCTCTATATATAGAGGGCTGGGGTGCACCCTCCCCCACACCTCCTCCACAACCCTAGCCGCCCTGCTGCCCTCCTCTCTCTCTCCCTCCCGACTACACGTAGGCGAAGCCCTGCTGCAGAAACTCTCCACCACTTGCACCGCGCTGTCGCGTTGTAGATCCAATCCGTCTCTCCACCATACTTGCTGGACTGAGGAAGGAGGAGACGTCGAGGTGCCGCACGTGTGCATCTCTCGGAGGCATCGCCACTTGCGGTGTTAGATCGGATCGAATCGCGAGGAGGAGAAGCGAGTACGACTACATCACCCACGTTCCGACGAACGCTCCGCTGTGCGAATCTTCAAGGGTATGAAGATCTCATCTACCCCTCGTTGTTTGCATCTCCTAGATTAGATATTGGCTTTCCCGTTCGCATCCGTAGAATTTTTTTTGATTTACTATGCTGCGAAACCCTTCAGTGGTATCAGAGCTAGATCTATGCGTAGATGTGTTTCACGAGTAGAACGCAACATGGTTGTTGCGGGAGTTGATGTTTTCTGTTGCAAGCCTCTTGTTTGTGTTCTTCTTATGACGCGGTATTGTGAGATTGAAGCGGTCCAGGCCAACCTTACGCGACGTCGTTCGCGAGACCGGCTCCGCACTTGACGTGTGGCTTGTTCCACACATGCGGCTGGTGGATGCCAGTTTCTCTCACTATAGTTGTCATGGGATTTACACCGGAGCTTGGCAACCATAATATCACTGTTGTGGCTTTCCGTAGATAAGAATCGTTCTTAGCTTGCTACTCCCATAAGCCACGTAAAACATGCAACAACAAAGTAGAGGCGTCTAACTTGTTTTTGCAGGGAGTGTTTTCTGTGATATGGTACGGCCCAAGATGTGATGTGTATGTTGTATGCAATGATCATGTTTTGTAATGTTTCACTACTTGCATGTCGATGAGTACACAACCGGCAGGAGCCATATGGTTGTCTTTATAATTGTGTATGACATGTGTGTCAACTTCTTATATGCCATGTAATAGTTTCACTTTATCGCTAAGTAGTTAGAAATAGTTGTAGTTGCTATTCATGGTGGAGGCAATCATGGTGGAGTGACGGAGATCATGCCGGCACGCAGAAGATGGAGATCATTGCGCGAAGATTGGCTATACCATGTCACATAAAGTTATATGCATGTGATGTTTATCCTTTTATGTATCTTATTATGCTTAGATCGCGACGGTAGCATTATAAGATGATTCCTCACTTAAAGATCAAGATAAGACTGTGTTCTCCCCATGTATGCACCGTTGCGAAAGTTCGTCGTGTCCAAGCATCACGTGATGATCGGGTGCTGTAGACTCTACGTTCACATACAACGGGTGCAAGCCAGTTTTGCACACGCGGAAATACTTGGGTTTGACTTGACGAGCCTAGCATGTACAGACATGGCCTCGGAACACATGAACCGAAAGGTTAAGCATGAGTCATATGAATGATATGATCGACACTTCGTTGTCCACCATTGAAACCACATCTATTCTCGTGAAGATCGGATCAGGTGTGGTGAATTTGGATCATGTTCACTAAACAACTTGAGGGATGTTGAATTTAGTAGGAGTTCATCTAGTAATTTGATTAAAAGTTGAACTAGTTATCATGAACATAGTCTAATTTGTACTTGCAAATATTGTAGATCAAATGGCTAAGTCCAACTTCAACTTCAACGCTTTTGCTGAGACAGTGGCGAAGGACGAAAAAAAATAAAGGTCAGGCAAACTCTAAAACATAAAAAAAATGATGCAAAAAATCAAAATTGTATCGATTTTACAATGGTAATAGAATAATCAATTGACCACATATTCAAATTTGATTCAATAGTTCAATTGACCATAAAATCACAAATTATACCTGTCCCCTTTGAAACTGCAGGTTTCTTTCCCTTCTTGTCCATCTTTACCACAAATACGTTGAGCCTAGAGGCCATTAATGGGAAGAAGTGTAACCTATATTTTGAAGAAGGATGAAAAATTATAATTGAGATGAGAAGAAGCCCTAGCTGGGTAAAACCGTGCACCATGAGACCGAGAATTGAGAATTTGAGAAGATGATAAGGTTGGGGGAGGACCAGGAAGAGGGCGGCCGGATCGGCGGGCAGGTTTGCTGGCAGGGAGTAGATCAGTAGAAGACGGCGGCCGGATCAGCGGGCAGGTTTGCTGGCAGGGAGTAGATCAGTAGAAGACGGCGGCGCACCTGCCTGCTCGTCGCTCGAGTCCTAGACTTGTTGGCTTCGGATACTCCACAGGGGCCAAGACATGAAGGGGCACCAGCCACACGCGCACACACGGATCAGGGGGCTACTGCTGCTTAGTGCGCGGCCCAGCAAAGGTCCAGTACGGCCAAATCCCCTCTTACATAGCCATTTTATAGTACTCCCTCCGAACCAAATTACTTTACTTGGATTTGTCAAAAATTGGATGAACCTATATATATTAAATAGTGTCTAGATTCATTCAAATCTAGACAAATTTAAGTCAACTAATATGGGTCGGAAGAAGTAGTTTTTTCTTCAGAATTCATCGTACTTTGCAGGAATTGTATGTATGTCGAATAAAAGTATATATATATGCGAATTTTTGCAGAAATTAAGGTAGGGCAGCTGCCATACCTTGCCCAAAGGGGTCCTTCGCCCCTGTGCTGAGAAGGAAAAGCTTAGAAACAATGGGTCTAACTTCACCAACTGGTTCCGCAATCTGAGAATCATTCTCTCTGGCGGTCAAAAGGACTATGTCCTTGAAAATGCGCTAGGTGACGCCCCTGCTGTAGATGCGCCGGCTGATGAGAAAGCTGTCTATCAGTCGCGCAAAGATGATTATGGTGTGATTAAGAGCACCATGTTGGTTGCTATGGAATCGGACCTTCAAAATCGTTTTGAAGACTATCCCGGGCCCTTTGAGATTCTTGAGGAGCTGAAAACCATGTTTCAGACTCAGACCCGTTCTGAGAGATATGAGATCTCTAAGAAATTCTTTAACTGCAAGATGGAGGAAGGGAGTTCCGTTAGTGAGCACGCCATAAAGATGTCGGGCTACACTCAACGCCTTGAGCAACTGGGCTGCAAGATTCCAGAGGAGCTCAAGATTGGCAGGGTTCTGCAATCACTCCCTCCCAGCTACAAAAGTTTTGTAGTGACTCACAATCAGATTGGTTCCACTGATACGATCACCGAGCTCTTCGCAAAGCTGAAGGCTGCGAAGGTGGACATCAAAAAGGATAATCATGTGTTGATGGTCAACAAGCCCCCCACCTTCAAGAAAGGTAAGGGTGCAAAGAAGCCCTTCAAGAAAGTCGGCGGCAAGCGCGTTGCCCCTGCTGAGAAGAAGCTCAAGTCTGGACCCAAGCCGGACACTGAGTGCTTCTATTTCAAGGACAAGGGTCACTGGAAGCGCAACTGTCCAAAGTACTTAGCGGACAAGAAGGCTGGCACCATCATAGGTATATTTGATATACATGTTATTGATGTTTTCCTTACTAGCCCTCGTTGTAGTGCCTGGGTATTTGATACTGGTTCAGTTGCTAATATTTGTAACTCGAAACAGGAGCTACGGAATAGGCGGCATCTTGCGAGGGATGAGGTGACGATGCGCGTTGGAAACAGATCAAGAGTTGATGTGATGGCCGTCGGCACGCTCTCCTTAGTTTTACTTCCGGGATTAGTTTTAAACCTCAATAAATGTTATTATGTGCCTGCGTTGAGCATGAACATTATTTCTGGATCGTGTTTATTGCAAGACGGTTATTCATTTAAATCGGAGAATAATGGTTGTTCTATTTATATGAGTAACATCTTTTATGGTCATGCACCTGTTGTGAATGGTTTATTTCTTCTGAATTGCGAAAGGGATGAAACACACATCCATAACATCGAGGCTAAGAGATGCAAAGTAGATAGTGATAATACTACTTATTTGTGGCACTGTCGTCTAGGTCATATTGGTGTAAAGCGCATGAAGAAACTCCATTCTGATGGACTTTTGGAGCCTCTTGATTTTGAATCATTTGACACATGCGAACCATGCCTCATGGGCAAGATGATTAAAACCCCGTTCTCCGGAATGATGGAGCGAGCAACGGACTTGTTGGAAATCATACATACCGATGTATGCGGACCGATGAGTGTTTCGACGCGCGGTGGATATCGCTATTTTCTCACTTTTACCGATGACTTAAGTAGATATGGGTATATCTATTTAATGAAACATAAATCTGAAACATTTGAAAAGTTCAAAGAATTTCAGAATGAAGTGGAGAACCATCGTAACAGAAAGATTAAGTTTCTACGATCCGATCGTGGAGGTGAATATTTGAGTTATGATTTTCTCACGCATTTTAAAGCAAGCGGAATCGTCTCGCAACTCACGCCACCCGGAACACCACAGCGCAATGGTGTGTCTGAACGCCGGAATCGAACCCTATTAGATATGGTCTGATCGATGATGTCTCTTACTGATTTGCCGTTATCATTTTGGGGTTATGCATTAGAAACCGCTGCATTCACTTTAAATAGGGCACCATAAATCCGCTGAGACGACACCGTATGAACTGTGGTTTGGTGCTAAACCTAAGTTGTCGTTTCTTAAAGTTTAGGGATGCGAAGCCTACGTCAAGAAGTTGATGCCGGACAAGCTCGAACCCAAAGCGGAGAAATGCGTCTGCATAGGATACCCTAAGGAAACCATTGGGTATACCTTCTATCACAGAACCGAAGGCAAAGTGTTTGTCACAAAGAACGATTCCTTTCTTGAGAAGCAGTTTCTCTCGAAAGAAGTGAGTGGGAGGAAAGTAGAGCTGGACGAGGTTATTGAACCTTCTCTTGAGTTGGAGAGTAGCGCAGCACCTGAAATTGTTCCAGTGCCGCCTGCACCAACAATAGAGGAAGCTAATGACAAGGATCATGAAGCTTCGGATGATGCTGCTACTGAACGTCGCAAGTCGACAAGGTCGCGTGCCCCTCCTGAGTGGTACGGCAACCCTGTCTTGACTGTCTTGTTGGTAGAAGACAGTGAACCTACGAACTATGAGGAAGCGATGATGAGCCCAGACTCTGAGAAATCGCTAGAGGCCATGAAATCCGAATTGGGATCCATGAGCGAAAACCAAGTATGGACTTTGGTGGACCCTCCTAGCGACCGAAAGGCCGTTGAGTGCAAATGTATTTTCAAGAAGAAAACGGACGCGGATGGTAATGTTACCGTCTATAAAGCACGGCTTGTCGCGAAAGGTTTTTGACAAGTTCAAGGTGTTCACTACGATGAGACTTTCTCTCCCGTAGCGATGTTTAAGTCCATTCGGATTTTATTAGCAATTGCTGCGTTTCATGATTATGAAATATGGCAGATGGATGTCAAGACTGCTTTCCTCAATGGCAACATTGATGAAGAGTTGTATATGATGCAATCCGAAGGTTTTGTCGATCCTAAGGATGCTGATAAAGTGTGCAAACTTCAGCGTTCCATTTATGGACTGAAGCAAGCATCTCGGAGTTGGAACCTTCGTTTTGATCAAGTAATCAAGAGCTTTGGATTTGTTCCAAATTGCTACGAAGCTTGTATCTACAAGAAAGTGAGTGGGAGCTCGGTGACATTTCTGGTACTATATGTGGATGACATATTGATTATTGGAAATGACATTAACATGCTTAACGATGTGAAGAGTTATTTGAACAAGTGTTTTTCAATGAAAGACCTTGGTGAATCTGCTTATATATTGGGCATCAAAATCTATAGAGATAGACAAAGACGCCTGATAGCTTTAAGCCAGAGTACATACCTAGACAAAGTTCTGAAAAGGTTCAGAATGGATAAGGCAAAGAAAGGTTCAGTGCCTATGTTGTCAGGTAAGATATTGAGCAAGGCTCAGTGTCCAGCTACGGTAAATGATAGAGAAGCTATGAGCAAAGTGCCTTATGCCTCGGCCATAGGTTCTATCATGTATGCCATGCTGTGTACTAGACCGGATGTGTCCAATGCTCTTAGTTTGACGAGCAGATATCAAAGTGATCCAGGAGTGGAACACTGGACAGCCGTGAAGAACATCCTAAAGTACCTAAATAGGACTAAAGAAATGTTCTTAGTCTATGGAGGTGATGAACAACTCGTCGTAAAAGGTCACGTCGACGCTAGTTTCGACACCGACAAGGATGATTCTAAATCTCAGACAGGATACGTTTATATTTTGAATGGAGGAGCTGTGAGATGGATAAGCTGCAAGCAAAGCGTGATCGCGGGATCTACAGTAGAAGCGGAATACATGGCTGCTGCAGAAGCGTCAAGTGAAGGAGTTTGGATCAGGAACTTCATCACTGAGCTTGGTGTGGTTCCAAGTGCCTTGGACCCACTGGAGATATTGTGTGACAACACAGGCGCCATAGCACTGCCTAAGGAACCAAGATATCATCCAAATACCAAGCACATCAACCACAAGTTTCATATAATTTGAGATTATATAACATATGGAGATCTGAAGATTAGCAAAGTACATACGGATCTAAATGTCGCAGATCCGTTGACCAAACCTCTTCCACGAGCAAAACATGATCAGCACCTTAGTGCCATGGGTGTTAGATTGTTGCCAAATGTAAACTAGATTTTTTGACTCTAGTGCAAGTGGGAGACTGTTGGAATTATTCCCTAGAGGCAATAATAAAGATGTTATTATTATAATTATTGTTCATGATAAAGTTTATATTACATGCTAGAATTGTATTAAGCGGAAACTTTAATACTTGTGTGGTTTGTGAACAACACCGTGTCCCTAGTATGCCTCTATGAACTAGCTCATTGATTAATGATGGTTAAGGTTTCCTAACCATAGACATGAGTTGTCGATTAATAATGAGATCATATCATTGGGAGAATGATATGATGGACAGACCCAAACTAAGCGGAGCAATTAGATCGTGTCATCGTGTTCATCTTTGCGAAGCTTTTCTTATGTCAAATATTGTATTCCTTAGACCATGAGATAATACAACTCCCTGGTATCGTAAGAAAGCTTTGAGGTCATCAAACGTCATCCTATGAGAGGGTGATCATAAAGGTGTCTCTCAGGTGATCGGAAAGTACTTGTTGGGTTGTATGTATCGAGATGGGATTTGTCCCTCCCAAGTCGGAGAGATATACTTCGGGCCCACTCGGTAATCGATATCAACACCGCTTGCAAGCATGTGGTTAAGGAGTTAATCACAAAGTGATATCGGATTACGAAACGAGTAAAGTACTTGCTGTGAACGAGATTGAACTAGGTATGACGGTACCGACGATCAAATCTCGGGCAAGTAAAATATCGCGTGACAAAGGGAATATATATGGGATTGATTGAATCCTGGCATCGTGGTTCATCCGATATGACCATCGATGAATGTGTGGGAGTCAATATGGGTTTCCAGACCCCACTGTTGATTATTGATAGAAGATCATGTCTGCATATTCTCGAACCCGAAGGGTCACACACTTAACGTGTCTCGACGCTAGGATAGATTGGATAATTGGTTTATGAGTTTTTGTTCGGAGTCTCGGATGTGATCCGGGACATCACGAGAGGTTCCGGAATGGTCCGGAGAATAAGATTCATATAAGGCAATGCAGTTTTTGGAGTTCGGAATTATTTCGGGTTAATCGGTATTGTACCGGAAGCTTCTAGAACCTTCCGGAGGGGGACCAACGTGTTCCCACCTGCCGGGAGGGGGCATGGGCCTATGAGGGAGTGCCCTGGCCGCATTGGGCCAGGGGCACAAGGCCCCATAGGGCCCAGCCGGCCAAACCAAGGGGAAACCCTAGGAAAGCTTCTAGAAGGGGGGAACTTGCCCCCCACTCCTCCCTCCTTGGACGCCGGCCTAGGGCTTTGGGGAGGGGCTAGGGCTGGCGCCCACCCCTCTATATATAGAGGGCTGAGGCGCACCCACTCCCACACCTCCTCCACAACCCTAGCCGCCCTGCTGCCCTCCTCTCTCTCTCCCTCCCGACTGCACGTAGGCGAAGCCCTGCAGAAACTCTCCACCACTTGCACCGCGCCGTCGCGTTGTAGATCCAATCCGTCTCTCCACCATACTTGCTGGACCGAGGAAGAAGGAGACATCGAGGTGCCGCACGTGTGCATCTCTCGGAGGCATCGCCACTTGCGCTGTTAGATCGGATCGAATCACGAGGAGGAGAAGCGAGTACGACTACATCACCCACGTTCCGACGAACGTTCCGCTGTGCGAATCTTCAAGGGCATGAAGATATCATCTAATCCCCCTCGTTGTTTGCATCTCCTAGATTAGATCTTGGCTTTCCCGTTCGCATCCATAGAATTTTTTTGATTAACTATGTTGCGAAACCCTTCACATAAACCACCAAGATACTGTAGGAAAGTCAATTGGTCGTAGCAGATTAGGATCAAGTTTAAGACATGAATTGAAGTAGTTTAAATTGTGTAGCCTAACCCTATAATTCAAGTAGCACAATGGAATCTTATTGTAAGTTGGTAACCAAAGACAGTATGATGGATATCATTAGGATAAATGTTGATGTAATGAGTAGTAATCATGTGGGATTCAATTGAGAATTCTACGTGATGAAGTGGAATTATGTTAGGATTTAATGATAGAGTAAGGTGTAACAAAGTCATCATGGCTAGATTAACTCTTAAATCATGATGAATAGGTAAAACATAACAAGATCATGGTGAGATTAGCTCCGAAACCATGATATAAGTAATTAATTGATTATCTTGAGGTAGAAGAAAGATAATAACCTGGTAGAACTATGATAGAAGTCATAAGTGCTAGAAAATTCTCCTAATCTATAAATTAAGTTAGAATTTGATTAGTCATTTGGAGTGATCATGTGAGGTTAGTTTATTAAATAATGATAGGTTGGTTATATTAATCATTTCAAAAGTGAGATCACTTTGTTTAAGATTATCCTTTTGCAATTGATAAATTAGGTTAAATATTGAGTCAAAATATAGTTTGAACCTAAGTGCTAAGTATCACAATGTAAACCTATACGAGGAGATGTCATAGACTACACAACTAAGCCGGAATTCTAGAGATATTATACTCAACTACTATATTCTAGGCTTAGCATATTTTGTGTTATATGTACCACATTTGGATTTATTTGTTTTTCTTGGATCTTCTTGATTGACTAGATTTGTACATGAAGTTTGACTTGGTGTGCAAATGCATGTTGCAACATCCAGTCACTACTTGATGTTATAGACCTAGATAGAGTAAGGGAATTCGTATAAGGGAGTGACGAAGTTCAAAGACCAAAATGAAGACTTACATGAAGAATGAAGCCAAGTATAAGGAGTATCAGCACAATTTGAAGGATGGATCAAGTTCAGATCATTACTAAACAAATATAAGAAGAAAGTCTTGTGTAGAAAATACACGGAGCAACAAGAAATGATGAACTTAAAGTTCAATCAAAATAGGTAATTTTGCTAAGAAGTCAATGGAGTAATTATGCAAGTTCATGGAAGTATCATGAATAAATACAAAGAAGTAACTTTGAAACCAAAACGGTATTCAAGATCTGACAATTCAGATAGAGTGCCATAAGGATGCTAGAAACCATAGGGTAATACATACACCCTAGAATGGTTCGCAGCTGGTAAATATCCGCAGCTGGTATTTGATCCACAGTCGGTATCTTGCCCGCAGCCGGTGTTGGTTGACATAGTTAACCAGACCTTCTTAGAAGTTGCATAAAGAGCATAAAATTTGGCCTAAGTTAAGTAAGACACAAAGGAGTATAATTTTTTTGAAAGCGACCGTCTTTCGAGACTCTTCGCGAAAGTTGACCTACCAAAGTGAAAATATCCACATCATAAGTAAGACTAATAATGCTAAAAGATTCACTTCGGAGATCCACAAATGTGTGGATACACCATACAATCTTTCATCAGACCCTAATTAAGCTGAGTATAAGCTGGATAGGGACCAATATTCTATTTATAAAATTAAGAAATACTATATAGACCTTTTGAAGACCATTAGTAAACCCTAAGGGGGAGAGTAAACCTTAGAAATGAAGGTATTATTATCTGACTTTACGAATAAAGGATGGAGAAGGACTAACCTACAACAACAGCAAGCCTTATTTTCATAAGGTTAAAAGGAAGTTATTCTTATAAAATTACTGAAGATAATAACAAAATATTGTCTAAAAGCCTAATAAGGTAAAAGCTCGAAGTAATAAAATAGAATAGTTCTAACAAACTAATCCTAAAAGAAACAATTCTTAAGTGATTCTGAAGAGGTAATATAGCACATCCAATTGGACATGTGTAAAGGAACAAGGAATTTCCAATGGGTATGGACTAAATGTGTTCAAATCCAATTTTCAGAAGGACTACCAGTATAAACCAATATCATCACAAATCAAAAGTTAGTCTTTTGACCATAGTTATTGTTTAATAGAGTTAAAAACCCTGGTTTATTTAGTAATACTTCCTGGACCTTATATAGTATAATCCGGAATTTTGATGATCAGGTAAAGGAGTTGTATTAGGATACCTAATACGGGTAATGAACTAAATCAGAGACCCCAATTGAAGGATCTTCTAGTAAGGACATATCCCTAAGGGAATATAGTAAGAGGAACATTAGGGCATTGTAGACACCAAGTTGGACATTGCCAAGTAGAAGGAGAATTCAAAGAAAAGGTATGGATATGTGATATTACAATTATTCCCATTTGAGATTATCATGGAATTGGGAAGTGTCGTGATCAATACAATGGCAATTCCTTATTCTAAAACGTGAGAGTATACGAACTTCGAGGACGAAGTTTATTTTAAGGGGGAGAGTCTATAACATCCCAGGATTAGCACCTAGAAATAAAGAGGACACAAGGTTGTGCATTGCATTCATGCATAAGAAAATCCGGGGAATTTTCGCGCAAAACTACAATTGGCTATAGAGGGATCGAGGTCTCCCTTGTTCTGATGGAAACACCAGGACAAGTGCGATGGAATTCGACATGACCTCTATTATACTTTTGTATTTTAGGGGAAGACAATTCAAATCTGAATATTTACTTGATGGATTTGAATATTAAAAGAATTTGAAATAGAATTAGAATTGAAAATTAAATTATAATAAAAGATAAGAGGTGAATTCTTATTTATGAATAAGATTCAATATTCAAAATTATTCAAATTAAAATTTAAAACACAAAGAGATAAGTGTTTCTCTTGCCATTGGAGAAATGGGGTTTAGTTCATCTTAGATGGGGGTTAGGAATTTGGACATGACCTTTGTTGAATTTATAATTTTGGGGAAAAGAATTTGCATTCAACACTTCAAATATGAGATCATACAATTCAAATATAACTTGAATTTAAATTTAAATCTTAAAGTATTATAGAATATTTCATAATCATAATACAAAATGGTATAAATAAATATAATCTTTATTACATAAATGGAATAACTCAAATAATTTTTATTACAAGAAGAAATATATATTACATTGTCTTTACAAATGAGTGGAATAAGAAAAAATAAAACAAGTAAACTTTATTGAAGGTAATACAATAATACAATGTCTTTACATTATTCAAACATAAAAGAACTAACAATAAGATGAAAAAGAAAACCTAAACTAAATCTGGTATCTTCTTTCTTCTTTGTTTTATTTCTTGCAAAATAAAAGATCAACAAAACATGCTAGAAATAAGGGGTTAGTATAATAAATTGCTCTCAGATATCAACAGTGTAGTGCACTGTTTTGTCTCCTCATTGAGCTGAGTTGTTTTTTTAGAAGGGGCAAGTTTCACCAAATGAATAGTACCTGTTCTTATCCAGAATATTTGCCTCTGGCTTATGCATCATAGGCGGGGCAAGTTTCACCAAATTAGTAAAAGGATAAAAGTCAAAACAGTAATACCAACGAAAAGATCTATCTTCACTTGATCTGATCCATGAGTCACAGCAAGCAAGCAAGCAAGCTGCTCACATAACCATGCATATGGGTGTGCTGTCAACACAGCAGCAACCCAACAAGGAGACAAGAAGGCCTACTTATGTACACAAAGGGGTGAACCAGCCGTAGCAACAAGCTACCATTTCACCTCCACACTTTAGAGCACATTCCCCATCTCATCATCTTATCATCAAACCAATAATACTTGGATCATCCCACCAAATCCACCACCTAATCAATCTCTGGTTGCTCCCTGGAGCCATCCAAGAGCTAGAACAAGGGGAAGGTAAAGGTCAGGCAGCAGCCCAGGAAAAGAAGGCCAGACCAGCAATGGCAAGGAGTAGCTGATCATACACAAGTATCAAGTGGAAGAAGTAGATCAAGATATAGAAACATATGACCATGAAGGACAAGCATCAGGTTGACCACCCATACCATCAATAATATCTGTTCTTACCAATTCCATTAAAAAAAGATTTTGGGAGTGTTGAGATTGTTCTCAGATAGGCATAGAGATGCTATGCTTGTCTCATCATTGAACTTCTAGGCATCAGTAGTAATTGTTTATCTTATTTCCAAATATGTGCCTCAGCCTTTGCATCCTTGGCAGTCATATCTTGATTCTTAGCCAAACTGTTTAAAACAGCAGATTGAGCTATCCAAGTATGCCATTATAGCTTTAGACTTTTGCATCACTAGCTATAAGCGATATCTCCCTATTATATCACTCGGGTTACATCATAGTGATATTTTTAGCAGCAGTTTTATGCTAATTAAGATTCACCACTGTGCACACTCAAAATTGAGGCACCACAGTGACATCTACACTAACACAAGCCAGTACTTTATTCTTGCCACATCATTTTCCTAACAGATGTTCTAGGAATCAGGTATGTATATTGTTTCCTTGTAGAAAAGTTCTATGAAACAGATCATTTCTTGAAACCTGAAGAAAGAATCCATTCATGATTTGCCTCTACAAAGCTTAAGCCTCACATTATGATATCATTGGCTAGGGAAAGTCCAAACTTCTAACCAGTAATATTATAGCATGGATATATATGTGATCTAGTTCATGTGCATCCTCCAAGGGGCTACCACATCAGCCAGAACAGTTGCTTAAAGCCAAGTATTGCATAAATGCAGCATCTAGGAGACCAAAGAGGCACCACTAGTCTAGATGACAGCAACCCTTACATAGGATAGATTGTTGTGTACTATCTAGAGAGAGGCATCACAACAGCAAGTTACAATCAGCATCAAGCTAGGATGCTTAAAAGATATATATCTCTGGTAACATATCTAGTTCAGAAAATGATCACCAACACAGAAGAAATTATAAATAGGACAAGTAGAGTATATATATCTACCTTTGCAATACACACTTCGGGCAGTCAACATTTAGTTTATTAGCACAAATAAAACTGATACCAGCAACTACTATCAAGTATGAAGGACAGAATAAGGATTTGATAATACAAATCACATAGTAATCACTAGATCATCAGGAAACCACTGACCACTACTTGTATTTATCAACATGGTTAAGAAGAACTCCAACCCAAGAACAAAACTAATAGGATCATCTAGAACTAAAGCAACTGGTACCATAACCTGGTCAAGTGCATCTTGGCTATCCTATGAATACCAAATTTACACATCACCACAACAATACTTTAGCATTTATACATCTGACTATCTGAGATAGATTAATCATCTTAATCATAGGAATAACATATGTCCAGTAACACTATTTGATCACAAATGATTTCCAGAACCAACAGGTATGCTGCCAGACTCTGAGTTAATCAGTAGCACATGATCAACCACACAACCAACATACTACTAAAATCAAGCCACCAATGAATATGCCATAACCATAACAAGTAGCTCCAATCCTAGATTACCAAGAATCTAAACCTAAAATAATACAAGAACATTTCATCGGCTCGAAGGCCGGTCACATCAGAGTTACCTGAATCAGAATATAAGAAATTGCAGAGAATACCATCCCGCCGGAGTTAGAGAAAGAAATAATCCTAGTACCATTACCATTATCCACAATCCTCTTAGCCAAATTTAGGGGCAGAAAGTCATGGCTGCCGGGGTTGCAGGCACCTCTGCCATCCCGCCGGAACCAATGCCCAAGTAGACAAAAGGAAGAGCCCAAACCAAAGCACCAGAGGCCAAGAACACCGAGGAAGATCCCATGGTTATTCCTCAGCAGCACAGCGAAGCAACGAAGGGCATCGGGGTTGCATCCCTAGATGCCGTACCTCCGGCATCAGGGATAGGGGTCGGCCGCAGTGGCAACTATAGTACCACATCACCATAGGAAGCGGACCTCGAACTGGGAGCATAGGCACGAGCAGTAAAACGAGCTAGGCCGCGCCGTCCCCGACGCCAACCAGCCGGAGAAGCGGGATTGGGGGGCGAGTTGTGAGCACAAGCAGTAGAAGCTAGGGTTTCTCCTGGGGTGAGCGCGCGAGGGTGCTAGGCACCACAGCGGAGGAGAAACGAGGTAGGAGAAGGAGGCGGAGCCTCGCCGGCAGGCCACAGCGGCGGATGTTGAGCGGCGATGGTCGGAGCAGCGTGTAGCAGTGAGCAGGCGGCGGCGCACGGGAGCAAGGGGATGAGGAAGAGTGGTGTGCGGGTGTGTGCGTGTGGTGAGGGATGGGCCGGGGGTGATGTGTCTGGCATGGTCCAGTTGGGCCAGGCCAGCCCACATACCCAACCAAACGGCCCAAGTCAACTAGGTTTAGAAAAAAAATTACTAAAATAACCTCCAAACATTTTTAGCTATAGAAAATTATAGAAAAATCCTAAAAATACATATGATATAGCAAAATGACCACAAAAATTATATCTACCTAATAAAAATATAATTCTAAATGTTTAAAATAAATTTATAGTAAAATAATTATTAACACCATTAAATCTTAAATGAAATTTTATAAAATAAAACAAAAACCCTAAAAAATAAATAAACAATCATTTTTGTGTATCAAAATAACTCTATTATTTTATAAAAATACTAACTTAGAGTTTTACAAATAAAATATAAAGCAAATATTCGAAGACACTTAATTTTTGATGAATTTTATAAAAAATAAAGATAATACTTAAAAATAAATAAAATCCATTTTTAAGGTCTTAAGTAAATATATTACACTAGAAAAATATTAAATATATTAATAGAAAAGTCTTTAATATTTCAAATAATAAATCCTTATCTATTACTTATTTTATAAATTCTTTAAAAACAATTCTTAAGTAAGAAATAATCACAATTCTTATAAAACCTTGAGCAATTAGTGTCTTAGTACTAATTCCAAACCCATAACTTGAATTCATAGTTAAACTTAAGTATAACTTTTAACTTTAAAATATTCTTTTAAAAATCTTATTAAGAATCCTTTTAAATAAACATTGGGTATCACCCATTTATATAATATGGTGAATAATCATTATATCTTGACCACTATTAACATAACTTTAAATTCTAACTAATTACTAAGACCATCTAATTATGCTTACATTAAATAAATACATATTTTTTTAATAAGCAAAACAAATTTAATCCAATCATTCACTTAAATATAAAGTGAATAATTCCACACCTTAGTTATACCTATCATAAATCTAAAACTTGGGAATAATTAAAACATATTACATCTTAAGTTTACTTACCCTTTTAAAGTTATTTTACTTTACAAGTTTCTTGAAGAGGAGAAGACAAATACCCTTCTATAAACAATTCCCTGAGTGTTCGATATAAACCCTCGAGTCACCCTTATGGGGAAAACAAGCTTGCAAGAACAATCTGCACTTGGAGTCCCAACAAAAAGTGGCCACGTTTGTTGCCATCGATGTGTCATCCACTCGTTGGGAGAGTCACACGGATAGTGTTAAAGCTACCATGTTTTAGATGTCTGATATACGAGAGGCTCTACTCGAAGTAGCCGATACAGATGACATAACCAATAGTGAAGCTAAATATTTAGCCAATAATGATATTGGTGGTTTTGACTTTGTAGTAGCCATAATAATTTGATATGAAATATTGGCTAAGGTAAACTTGGTTAGCAAGAGTTTACAATCAAAAGGTATGATTATTGATGTTGCTATTGAAAAACTGCAGGGGTTCATTACCTTTTTCAAAGGTTATAGAGAAACTGGTTTTACAAGTGTCGTGAAAATATAAAAAAAAATTACACTTGAACTTGGTATAGATACAACATTTTGGAGAAAGCGTGAAATTAAGAGAAAAAAGCATTTTGATGAGAACCCTCATGATGTGCCAATTGCTTCACAATCTAGATATGATTCATTCAGGATAAAGTATTCCCCCTGTTGTTGATCAAGCAATTGCTTCACTTACTATGAGGTCTGAACAATATAAATCATATAACAAAATATTTGGTTTATTGTTTACCTCTCACGCACTACGCTTGTTGGATGAGAAAAACTTGAGGTCTTCTTGTTGTTGCCTTGAGACTACACTTAAAAAGGCTAAAACATATGACACCGATGGTTAAAAATCTGACATTGATGGTAATGAACTATTAAAGTTACTCCAAACTTTAACTCCAAAGGAGAATTTGGGGCATGTTCATATTTGAATTTCTTGAAGCGAATGCATTGTTTTCCTAATGCAACCATTGCATATAGAATTTTGCTAACTATTCCAATGACCATTGCATCCGTGAAGAGAATCTTTTCTAAGATAAGGTTGTTGAAGTCGTACTTGCGCTCGACAATGACACAAGAAATACTTAGTGGGTTGGCTATGATATCAATTGAAAACGATATTTTGGAGAAGGTGTCTTATGAAGAACTTATTGAAGATTTTATCTCAAGGGATGATAGAAGGATGGCACGCTTCTGCTAAATCTTTTCTCTCAAGGTGTACTTTTGAATTCTAAGATGTAATTGTTCAAAAAAAAATTACCACCAATGTGATAACAATATAATATAAAACTTTGTTTTTCTAGTTCCCTGTGATTATTTGACGGCCCAAACTTTTTGTTTCGCATCGGGCCTGTGTTTTCTCGAGTACGGCCCTTACACATAACAATAGCTAGATTGAGTATAAGATGAGTGGTTTTATATGCTTTAAATACTATATAAAATCCACTCATCACCATGACTATTTCCTATCGTGGCCTTATTTTTTGTACTAAATATAATCAAATACCATGCCTAATGTTGCATGTTCCATGTCTATTGCATGGATCAGAAATGATTGTCCATATGTTTCATATACCTGTGTTTTTTAAAACCCTCAAACATTACTTTGTTATTTTGTCAAAAAAAACATTACTTTGATTTTAGGATTCTTCCTGGAATCATTTTCTTTGGATTGAACATCAAATAACTTCACCAAATGATGGAGCCAACATTTTAACCATAACAAAATCTTCTTTTGGTGTCTTTGTTTGTTTTGGAGGTTCCAAGAAGAATAATACGAGAATATAGATATAAGAATACATAAGTAGGACTTGTAGTTTGTATCAGGTTTCTTCTTCCTGTAAATTTATCCTTTATTTCTTCGTGTAGAAATATCCTTGTCAATAGGAATACTTTTGTGATCAATGTGATGTTTTTATTATATTTTTTGAATTTTATTGTATCTATTATGAGTTTGTCTATCTGAACTAACATTTGACTAATTCAAACTTCAGATTTGAATTCAAATATTTTTGTATGGTTCTTGCTTGTTTTAGCACCAATGATGATGTATATTAGTGTGTAATTGTACATAAGTCAAGGACTTATTCAGCTTTGCTACTCAATTTGAAGTCCCAAATTTTGGAAATATACAAAGGTCATGTTGAAATTTAGATAAAATATATGATGACCTAGCTCTAATTCATGCTAGACATAAATTTCGATCACTTTGTCTTCTCAATTTTATTTTTGTTTCCCATATGTTTAGATGCATGAGATGCAAATGTATAAATTCCAAATCAACCCCTTTATTCTCCTAATTCTTTGGGATGTTACATTGGAGGTCCATGATGACTGCTTTAAAAAAGTGAGCTAGGCTCACTTGGTTAGGGAAGTGGATGTATATTTTAGCCACCTAGGTTCAAGTCCTCATGGACACGGATTTGATTTCTTATTATTTTAAAAAAGCCTTGATATAGGGATTTCATGTACCGCATTCCTTTCAAAAAAAAGACTGCTTTAAAAAATCAAAATCAACATTTTGAATATCGAAAATAATGTATAAAATCCTAGATGTATACAATATTGTACTTTATCATGACAAAATCTAACATCTAAAGTGGTGAATAGTGCAAATTTCAAACCTCTCAAATCCGTGAGGGAACCGAATTTAAGGTATTGCGAATTAATATTTTGCATGTTCGTAAAGTACACCATTGTCCACTTCTAGCATTTTATCTAGATTTTTTTGGGAATTTAAAATCTTATTTTCAAATTTTGAAACAAAACAGCTCCATGAACTCATGTTCCATTTGGGTTTTCCAACGCACATGCTTCTCATGTTGTACTCCATCTGTGTATGCATGTGAATCTAAACAATTACGTGATATCCTTTTTGAGATAGAGGGAGTACTAGATGAACAATAAAATATTATTGTTAAACTGAGATTTAGTATTGACTTGTGTCACATTATACATGACAAGACCATCTACTGCCTATGCTTGCATGTTGTACTAAACAAGAAAATACTAAAACCATTTTTATTGCATAGAAAACTACTAATTTCTGATTCATAATAAGTATACTGACTTATTATAATATTCTATTAAATCAGTGACACTCATTATTAATCGGATAGGGTACTGTAGATTATATAAACTTGACAAAATACCTTCCATGAGGTGCTTTTCTAGGAAGCGAACATTTCTTCCTATATCGAGTAACCGGGAAACCAAACCATATCCATCATTCTTCCTACATCCAGTAACTGGAAAACACACCAACAAAAACAAAAAAGACTGGATCCAAAGAGATTTGTCGGACACATAACTCCACAAGCACTCCACCGATGCTAGCCGCACTACTAGAGCAAGGATAGAGCGGATGTAGGACCTTATTCTGACTTCAGGACGTAGCCGCTGCATCAATATCCTGAAGAAGACACTGAAAACAGTCTAAACAAAACACTGATACCTATCGCCAGCGAGGGACCGTGGTCCGTAACGCCTCGAAGGTCCTAAGGCCGTCAGAGGAAAGGAACCCTAGATGAGGTTCGTAATGCTTCAAAGGTCCTAAGGCCATTGGAGGGAAGGAACCCTAAATGAGTTTTTATCGCTGCCTCATGGGAGCGCCTCTGACGAGGTTGGATCTCATCAATGCCCATTGTTATGGACTTGGGTTTTGGAGAAGATGGGGATGCTGGAGATCGTGGAACGGTTAGCAAACAAGCAATACGGGACACGAGGTTTACCCAGGTTCAGGCCCCAGAGGGAAAACCCTACTCCTGCTTGTCTGCTCTTTGATTACGGCGGAACCGGTGATTACAGGGGTGCGCAGATGCGATCTGGCGTGAAAGTGCGTATGCGGAAGTATGAGAGAGAGAGATCTAGGTCGTGCCCTCCTAGCCTTTATATAGACTTAGGCAGGTCCTAGGCACAGATATAGTCGGTTACAGGTTCTAGGGTTTACCCCTTTGAATTTCCTATCTACTCTAGTCTTGCTCTCCAAGGATCCGAAGGCGTCATGGGCCTTGGCCACCCAAAAATCTTCATGGGCCGGCGTATATTTGCCGTGGGCCTTCCTTGGGCTGGACCAGGTATGCTGAGATCGTGTACCCGCGGGGTATAACCATGTCAGTAGCCCCCGAGTGTTCAGTCGAATCGTAGATTCGGCTGAGGACTCTTCAATCCTTCGGGTGCAACTCTGTCTTTCAAGAGAATGTGTAGGGATTGTTGATGCGTGTGCCTGACTCTCCCGATGGATCAGGGTCAGTTAACTGTCTTAGGACAAAACAACACGACCTTCTTCAGATTCAAGTCCCTCGACTTGAACCCGGAACATATGCTGGCGTAATTCGACTCAGGCCGCGGAGGACTTACAGGAGTGGAATTCCAGTGAATTCAATTGATGTACCCAACGCGTCCGTCAGGATTTTTCATCGCGCCTGTTGGCACGGGTTTATACTAGCAGAGCACAGTCATGTGCGTTACCAGGCCATCAGATGATATATGTAGGTCTTATCTTTGCGTCGCAGACACAGCATCCGAATTTTATCACCGCAGAGGTGTTTTCGGGTAGCCAAGGAGAATGCTACTCACTTAGCGTTTAGTTGGGGCAGAGTTGCCGAAAAGTTTTTGCATACTGATCCGAAGGATCGCAGTCGAAATTTTATAGGGTGTGCGACCAGCGCTCCCTATGGGAGTAGCCCCCGAGTGTCTGTTCGAGTCGTAGACTCGAGCGGAGACTTTAATTCAGCTGTTGTTCAGTGTCAGGTCCGTAGGACACAAATTTTTTCGGATGCTTAAATCCATCCTCCCTATGGGAGTTTCCCCTGAGTCCGTAGTGGAGTCGTAGACTGAACGTAGGACTCGAAGAAACAGTTCAGTGTTGTAACGTGTTGTTCTTTTTTCGGGTGTGCGGCTAGCGCTCCTGATAGGAGTAGCCCCCGAGTAATTGGTCGAACCGTAGATTCAAGTGAGTACTCTTAGCTTTGAAGCCGAAGAAATTGTAGCTGTTGCTAGTGTAGCTTTTGATGACGTCAGTGCTGACGATCGATGACCTCGAGCGTCTGCTGCGCCAGAGATGACTTGACTGGACGAACATGGGTCCCACTTTTTGACCTTGAATTGACCGGTCATGCGCGGCGTGGAGATAATTACAGCGTCGCCTCGATTTCCACGCGTAGTGGACGGCGTGTTAGCGACGGTTTGTTGCGATGCTGACACGTGTATGGCCAGATCCTGCCATTGGAGTTAGGTCTTCTCTATGGACGATTGTCGTGCATCGTCTTCGTCTTTATAATCATTGGGGAAAACTTTAGTTTGTTTTCACCGCAGCTATTCTCGTTTCACTGCTTCCTTGTTCTCTGAGAGTTCTTGCTGCGCGCTGGAATATCCTTTCACATTTCCTTCTTCCATCGTGCGCTCTCGCCGCCGGCGTCGCCGTACCGCGATGGGGAAGTTGAAGAAGTCTTCTTCTGCGGTTGGTACCAGCGCTGCTGGAGGGAAGAAGAGTGCCGCCGCTACCCGTGTCACCGACGGTGGCTGGCGGCGATCGGAGACGCGGGAGAGTGATCTCCGCAAGCTTCGTGAGCGGGGCTTGATCCCGCAGGATAGGAAGGCCGTAAAACTCCCAGGCAACAAGGTAATCCCCCGTCCCCTCGCTGGGTTTCGGGTTATGTTCCTCGCCTTCGTTATTCGCGGATTTTCCTTCCCAGTCCACGACTTCCTTCGTGGACTGATTTTTCTTTACAATGTCCAATTGCATCATCTTTCCCCCAATTCTCTTCTTCACATTGCTTGTTTTATCACTTTCTGCGAGTGCTGGCTCGATATCGAGTCGCACTTTGGCCTCTTCCGAAAACTCTATTCCGTGAAGACGCAATCTGATTCGGATGGTGTTTATCCCATTGGGGGTTGCATCATATCCCTCAAACCCAATCTGCTTTTCTTTCCTTTTTCCATGTCCGAATATGTCCAGTACTGGCGGAGGCGATGGTTTTATATTCGCGACTCCACAATGGTTGGGCAGCATTTTGGTCTTGCTCCTTTAGACCCCTCCCAAAAGATCGAGCCAAAGAGGTCCTGGAAAAACCAGATCTTGGATGGCGAGGTAGCGGAGATAGAGACTCACTATCGTCGAGTGGAGGATCTCCAGATGATTCCGAAGAAGGAAGTGAATGGTGTGGATATCATCCGCACATTTCTTGAGCGTCGGGTGCAGCCACTCCAGGCTAGGGTGCACCCGATGGTCCTTTATGCTGGCCGCCGTGATCCGACGACGGTTTCGGCTGAGAAATTCTCCCAGGGAGATCTCGATAGGGCCCTTCGTTCCCTGCTGAAGTTTAAGGCTGGAGAGGATATCCCGGGGAAGTCGCTGACTTCTCCTTTTTCTTCTTCGCTTCCTGTTCCACAGGTGTAGATCCGTGCGCGTAGCGCTATTTTCGACTGCATTTTATTTGCATTTGTTTGCTAACAAATTTTCTTCTCTTGTGCAGAGCTTCAAAGTGCCGGGCATGTCGCCTGCTTTACCCGAAGTATTTCCGGATGCTCCAGATAATGATGTGGTGGATTCCATGTCCGAGCTGCCGTTGGCGCGGTCTCCGGCTGAAGAGGCCAACGAGTCGAGCGAGGACCACACTCGCAAACGATCACAGAGCTCCAGCGAGTCTTCGGATGCCTCGACTCCTCCGACTCCTAGGAACCCGGTGTGTCTTGAACATCACACTGATGGGCATGTAGGCTCTTCCTCTCTGATTCCTGCTGTTCCCGTGCGGGCTGTAGCGCCGCACCCGCCGGCGAAGCGGAAGAAGGAAGAAAAGAAGGAAGAGAAGAAAGAGGAGAAGAAAATCTGGAGGACCTCTCCTGTCTTCAACCTGACTGAGCTTGACTCGTAAGTTTCCTTTGTCCTGCACTGCTTTTTCTTGCCTGTTTACTTTGTACTTGTGCTAATTTGTCCTTGTGCAGGCACTCTTCCAACGACTCCTCCAGCGATGGTGCTCAGGAGATTATGGGGGAGTCGAAAGTCGCGTCTCCTCCTCCTCAGACGATGGCCACCTCGGAAGGTGCTGCTCCAGACCCTTCTCCGCAGGAGGTTCAGGTGGTTGCGCCTTAGAAGGCTGCAAGCGGACCTTCGGAGTCGCCATCGGATCATGTGAGTAGTTCTGCCTCCTGCCACGGGGGAAGCCCCCGAGCATTTGTAAAAGAGTTTTGTTGTTCGTTCCTCCTTCGAGTCTCGGGGGGAGCCCCCAAGCGTTTTCGTGTGTGTATTTTGCTTCTGCTCTTTCTTTTGGGCGTAGCCCCTGAGTCCTTCTCTTGACTAGTAGGTCTTTTTCTTGCAACATTTTGTGCAGGATGCCAAACGACTAGTGCAGCAGCACCTGGCGCTGGAGGCTAGCCTCAAACAGCTTCAAGGTACTTTTATGCCTTGATGTTTGCTTCTTCTTGTATTCTTGTCCTGTTATCCGACGTTTGTAGTATTTGACTGTAGAGGAGCACAACACCTCCCTTCGTGAGATTGATGCTCTCAAAAAGAGCCTCTGTCAAGCGGAGAAGAAGGCCGAGGTCGCCGTTGGTGCGAAGGAGCGCCTCGAGCTGGAGCTGGCTACTGCGGCCGAGGCTAAGGAGCGCCTGCAGCGGGAGGCCACGGACCGCGAGGAGCAGATTGCCGTCGCCACGGCTTGACGCGAGAGAGAGGTGGCTGGCAAGCTTATGGCGGCTGCCAAGGCTGTTTCGGGTGAGTATCTTCGCCGTCCTCTTTTGGTTTTCTTATCTTTCTTTTGCGGTGCTGTCGTTCATTCTTCTTCCTTGCTGTTTTAGATGCCGCACGCATCAAGTTTGATCGCGGTGCTCTGGAACACGGGAGTGCTCTGGATGATGCTGCTGCGGCGGTTGAAAATCGCTGCGGCACCGTCGTCAACTCGCTTGCCAAGGCCAAGGAGGTCCTTGGGCGCTTCTACAAGGAGCTTGTCCCCAAGGGCGCAACCCTTGATGATGTTGATGCTCTGGCGGAGGCGCTGTCAGCCGAAGCACCTGCGGCGTACAAGCGCAAGCAGAAGGGCATCAGTGCATCTGTCGGGCTGGCAATGGCCTTGGCGGCTGGAACGGAGCTGGACCTTCCCCAGGTCACTTCCCGGATGCCGACGACTGCTGATGGATCCGAGGTAGCCTTCGCTACCTATTCTGCTTGCTGTAAGCGTTATGGGCCGAAGCTGATTGATCTGCTGGCCGAGTACGCGCTACGGCAGCAGGGGGAAGACAAGGCGAGGCAATCCGGCTCCAAGGCTACTCAGGGTGCCGCGTCTTAGGCGCTGTAGCTGTAGGATAGTTGTAGTCTCTTTTGTTGTAATTATTTTGATGAACAAATCCTTGTGCCACGTAGTGGCTTTTGATGCACTTAATGAATTTGTTGAGTTATGTGCTCCTTCGTCTGCGTGTTCATGTCTTTGCCTTTCTGCTGATCTAGGGTCCTTCGGGTGCTGATCCCGTTGACACCTCGCCTGCAGCGCGGCTGCGGCCATCCTTGGATGATTCGTCGTATCTTGATTTTCTTCGAGACCGTGTTCATAGTCTCGAGAAAGAGTTGCTTGGGGTGCGTGGCCATGCCGACGTTTGGAAGTCCAAGGCGGATCGCGATGCTGCCAGAGAGGAGTACTTGATGGCGGAATTGCTTCGATTATCCGAGCAGCTTTAGTGTAAGTTTTTCGAGCTGTTGCCCATTTCTTCGGATGCGCCTGCTGGCAATGCATCTTACTTTTGTGCAAGTATTGCAGGTGCTAACCTTGCTCCAAGGGAGAAGAAGGAGCGTGTTGCTGTTTGGGTCAATTGTTTGACTCAACAGGACATGGAAGTCGGCGGGTTCTTCTGGATGGATTGTGACCGTGCTATGGTCCTTGCGACGGTGCAAGATCGCGTTCACCAAGTATCGCGGGTGCTTCGTCAGGTGCAGACTTCACTCGCGTCGGTTCTGCATGTGATGTTTCCGCTGGATGCTGCGCCAACAACCCTTTCTGGTCTTCTGCCTAAGTTTCGAAACGTGAATCGTGTCAAGGAATTGGTGCGGCACCAGCTCGTCGCAGGAGTGAAGGCTGCGTTGTCCCTTGTGAGGCTGCATCGCCCTGATGTAGATCTGTCCGCTGTAGCGGCTGGGCCACCCCTTCGACCAGATGGTGGTGTGTGGGATATGCGTCCGCATTACGCGGCTGTAAGGCAGTATGCCGAAGAGATCGTAGATCTATTTGAGCAGCGTGCTCAGGTTATTCTTCAGAATAGGTAGTGCCTGTAAAAGAGATAAATGTAAAATATGTATATATTTGATTGGGCGCGTTTTGCCCTTTGTTATAAAGGTTTGGTTGTTGTTTGAGCACGTAATGCTTTGTTCGCATACGTGTCCTTTTCGTTAGCCTGACGTGGTCAGCTACTCAGGCGTACACGTGTTATCCTCAGTCGACGAAATCGTGAGGTGGGAGGAGCCCCCGAGTGCGTTTGTAGCATGAAAAAAAGTGCGAATAGAAAAACGAAATTTTTGGGGCGAGACACTTAGCTTTATTTATATCGTAATGGAGGAGGTACATTGTTCGGCTGATTAGCCTTGGCTGAGTAGCCTTATTGAAAGTAAAGGGGTAGGTAGCTGGGGGTAGAATCGTCGCATCTGTGCGACGTTCCATGGATTGGAGTATGCGACTCTAGACTCCACGTGCTTGAGGCGATAGGCACCACCTGGGATGGATTCGGTGACGATGTAGGGTCCTTCCCATGGTGACTCGAATTTCTTCGGTCGCTCTTGCTTGAGTCGCAAGACGAGGTCTCCTTCGACGAAGGACCTTGGGCGCAGCCGTCGGCTGTGGTAGTTGCGGAGACTCTGTTGGTACACCGCTTATCGATCTGCTGCTATGTCTCGTGCTTCGTCGAGTGTGTCGACGGCGTCTTCGAGTGCAGCCGTGGATTCGGCTTCGCTATAAGCGACGACCCGGGGGGCCTGGTGGCGTACTTCGGCTGGTAGCACGGCTTCGGCTCCGTGCACCATGAAGAACGACGTGTAGCCGGTGGAGCTGTTTGGCGTGGTACGCAAGCTCCATAGGACGGAGGGTAGCTCCTTCGTCCAGGCTCCGGCGAATCGCTCGAGCGGGCTCATGAGGCGCTTCTTGATGCCAGCGCCGATTAGGCCGTTGGCCTTTTCCACCTGCCCGTTCGTTTGCGGGTGCGCCACAGAGGCGTATGTGATTTTGATTCCGAGGCCTTCACAGAAGTCTTGGAATTCTTTGGAGATGAAGTTCGATCCATTCTCGATGATGATGCTATGCGGTACGCCGAACCTGTAGACAATGGATTCAAAGAACTTGACGGCAGTCTTGCCCTTTTGGTTAGTGACCGGCATTGCTTCGATCCACTTGGTGAATTTATCGACTGCGACCAGGAGGTAGACGTGCCCCCCTTTCGAAGACCTTGTCAGTTTGCGGATCATGTCGAGGCCCCATTGGGCGAAGGGCCAGGCCAAAGGTATGGGCCTGAGCTCTGACCCGGGTGCGTGTGGTTTGTCAGCGAACCTTTGTCACCCTTTGCATCTTCGGACGATGTCTTTTGCGTCGTTCATGGCCGTTGGCCAGTAGAATCCAGCTCGTAGAGCTTTGGCGACAAGGGAGCGACTGCCTGCGTGATGGCCGCAGATGCCCTCGTGGATGTCTTGAAGTATGGTTTTCCCGTCACCGATGGTGACGCACCTTTGTAGTACACCCGAAATGCTACGCTTGTACAACTTGCCATTGATGATGGTGAAGGCTTTTGACCGGCGAGATATGCGCCGGGCATCTGTCGGGCTGTCAGGTAGTTCTCCGTCTATTAAGTACTGGAGGTACGGTCGTGTCCAAGTTTCTTTGACTGCCATGACCTGCATCAGGTTGACCGTGGCGACCTCTGTGTCCAGTTTTTTGGGTCCTTCATGACCTTCGGGTAGCGTAGCCCCCGAGTGTTCTGCTTCTTCGGGTGATCCCTTGGGGAATTTCCGTTTGATGGATGGCACGCGGATCTTTTTGAGGAACACACCTGGTGGCACCTTTGCGCAGGTGGAGTCGATGTTGGCGAGTCTATCGGCCTCTCCGTTGCTTTCTCTTCCAACGTGTCGGAGCTCGCAGCCGTCGAATTCTCCCTCGAGTGAGTTGTAGAGTGCGTGGTACGCGATCATGTTTTCGGCGTGTGCGTCGCACTCATTCATCGTCTGTTGGACGACGAGGTTGGAGTCACCGTAGATGACCAGGCGTGTTGCGCCGCATATCTTTGCCATCCTCATGCCGTGGACGAGGGCTTTGTATTCGGCCTCGTTATTGGAAGCTCGAAATTTCATCCGAAGGACGTACTTCATCTTGTCTCCCTGCGGGGAGGTCAGTATGACCCCGGCTCCTGCTCCAGCTTCGCGCTTGGAGCCGTCGAAATGCATCGTCCATGACTGCGACATGTCTGGGGTGTTTGGCAGCTGCAGCTCCATCCAGTGTACAAGGAAGTCCGGGAGGACCTTAGACTTGATTGCGAGTCGCTTCTCGTAGACGATGTCTAGGGGTGACAGCTCGATGCCCCACAGGGCCACGCGTCCTTTGGCCTCCGGGTTGTTTAGGATGCTGTTCAGGGGTGCTTCGTTGAAGACCATCACCTGGTGCTCCTGGAAGTAATGGCTCAACCGGCGAGCCGTCATGAACACGCCGTAGGCGAGTTTCTGGTAGTGAGGGTACCTCTGCTTTGTTGGCATCAATACCTCGCTGAGGTAGTAGATTGGGCGTTGGACCCCATGGGTCTTGCCTTCTTCGGGTCGTTCGACCACCAGCACGGTGCTTACCACCTGGTGTGTGGCTGCTATGTACAGTAGTAGGGACTCGCGCTCCTTTGGCGTAACCAAGACGGGCGAGGTGGAGAGCAGTCGCTTTAGATCTTCGAATGCGTCGTCCGCTTCAGGCGTCCACTCGAATTTATCTGCCTTGCGTAGCAGTTGGTAGAATGGCAGGGCTTTCTCGCCCATGCGGCTGATGAACCTGCTCAATGCCGTTATTCGTCCTGCGAGCTGCTGGACACCCTTGAGGTTCTTCGGCTTCTCCATGGCCATGATGGCCCGGATTTTCTTCGGGTTCGCCTTGATCCCTCGCTGGGAGATGAAGTATCCAAGTAGCTGACCCGATGGGACGCCGAAGGCGCTTTTCGGGATTGAGCTTGATCCTGTAGCGGTCGAGATTATCAAACGTCTCGCGGAGATCGTCGATAAGCGTTCTTGCCTCCCTGGTTTTGATGACTATGTCGTCGACATAGACTTGGACGTTGCGACCGATCTGGTCCTGCAGGCATGCCTGCATGCATCGCTGGTATGTGGCACCTGCGTTCTTTAGCCCGAAGGGCATTGTGTTGTAGCAGAACACTCCGAACGGTGTGATAAACGCCGTTTTCTCTTGATCTTCGACCTTGAGTCGGATCTGGTTGTAGCCTGAGTAGGCATCGAGGAAGGAGAGTTTCTCGCATCCTGCAGTCGAATCGATGATCTGATCGATCTGAGGAAGAGGGAAGTGGTACTTTGGGTAGTTCTTGTTCAGTGACGTGAAGTCTACACACATCCGCAGGATGTCCGTGTCCTTCTTGGGGACCATCACTGTATTTGCGAGCCACTCGCTTTCTTTGATCTCCCTGATGAAGTCTGCAGCGAGTAGTCTGTTGATTTCCATTCCGATGGCTTCGGCCCGTGGCTCGGACAGTCTCCGGATGGACTGCTTGACGGGCTTGGTGTCTGGAAAGACGTTGAGTGCGTGCTCGGCGAATTCCCTGGGAACTCCTGGCATGTCCGCTGGACACCAGGCGAAGATTTCCCAGCGCTCACGGAGGAATTCGACGAGCGCGCTTTCCTATGCGGGGCTGAGGTCGTTGGCGATCAGTGCCGTCTTGGAGGCATCCGTCGGGTGAACCTGCACCTTGTTTGTGTTGACGGTGGAGTCAAAAGACATATCAGGTGCGTTTTGTCGTGCGACTGGGGGTGCCCCGTTGTCCGTCACCTCGCGGAGCCTTACGAGCTCATCCTCCATACCGAATGATTGGGAGATTCTGTTGAAGTCCCTGTCGCAGTGGTCCGATCGGGTGAAGCTCCCGTGGACCGTGATGAGGCCCCTGGGTCCTGGCATCTTGAGTAGTAGGTATGCGTAGTGTGGGACAGCCAAGAACCTTGCGAATGCTACACGCCCGAGGATGGCGTGGTATTGTGATGGCCAGTCCACCACTTCGAATTCGAGCCGCTCGCATCGGAAGTTGTCCGGCTTGCCGAAGATGACGTCGAGCCATATTTTCCTAGGGGGAATATGCCCTTTCCTGGGACGATGCCGTGGAACGTTGTGTCTGACTGTTCCAGGCTGCACAGCGGGATCCGCATTGCTGCTAGAGTGCTTGCGAACATCAGGTTGATGCTGCTGCCGCCGTCCATGAAGACGCGACTCATCTCGAAACCTCCGATCTGCGCCTCCAGCACCAGGGCAGCATGACCTGGGCGAGGGATCTGGCAAGGGTGATCCGAACGACTGAATGTGATGCAGGACTCCGATCCGCTGAGGTACTCAGGGATGGCGGGTGGAGTTGTCACGGCCAGGTTGATCTGGCGGGTGATTTTCTTCTGCACCCTATTCGTGGGGCGCCCCTTCTGCATCATCAGTGCTCCTTTCGGCGAGGGATAACTGTGCCCAGCGTTGTTCTGTGCTGGTGCGACTGGTTAGTTCGGGCCTCCTACAGGTGGCGGTGGAGGAGCTCCATGCGCTATTTCACCTGGTGCGGGTGCGTTCCCAAATCCAGGGGGTGGAGCTTGCTGCTTCATCTGAACCATGCTTTCGCTGAGCTTCTAGAACTCGCGACAGTCCTTGAGCATGTGTCTTGCCTTCTTCTTGCCATCCTTCTTGTCGATGTAGAAGTGGATGGTGCATGGACCCGAAAGTTTTTCGTATGCTGAGGGTCCGTTATCGCGATCGCGACGCTGCCACGACTTTGCTGGGCGTCCTCCATCGCGGAAGTTGCCTCCGCGGTATCCGCCACCGTTGCAGTTGGCATCGTTGCGGCGATCGGCGTAGCCGGCCGCGACCATGTCGGGTCCATCGCGATCGTCATAGACGAGCGGTCTCCTCTTGTTACGGCGTTCCCGTTGTCGGCCGTAATCGTCCTCTTCCTCCGATTGTGCCCGGTGGACGGAATCTTCACCGTCGGCCCACCTGTTGGCGATGTCCATGAGGTGGTCAAGTGTCTTGGGCTTACGCGTCCGAGTTCCTCCTTGAAGTCCTGGCGCTTGACGCTGTCCTTGAAGGCGTCGATGGCCCTTTCTTCGGAGATGTGCGCCATGGAGTTTTTGGTGTTGGACCAGCGCAGTATGTACGAGCGAATGGATTCGCCCGTTCGTTGAGTACAGGCTCGCAACTCCTCGATCGAGGCGGGCCTCTTACTGGTGACTTTGAAGTTTCGGATGAAACTGTAAGCCAGCTCCTCCCAGCTTCGGATGGATCCTGAAGATAGGCTGCTAAGCCAGATCCGGGCTGCGCCTGTCAGCTGCAGCTGAAGGCATTGCATGGCGGTTTCCTTGTTTCCACCGTGCAGCTTGACGGATTATAGGTGGTCGCTGAGCCATGCCTTGGGGTCCTGTGTGCCGTCGAACTTCGGAGTATCCGAAGGAAGCTTGAAATTTCGCGGCATCCGTGTCTGTCTGAAGCACCGGGCTCCGCAGAGTTCTCCTTCGTCTTCGTCCATCTCGGATTCAGACGAGCATGTGCGCTTGGCTCGCGCTTTGTCGATTTTGCGCCGTGTTAGCGCGTCTCTGGCGTCGTAATCGCGGCTACGATGACGCGAGCTCTTATGCCTTCGAGGAAGGTCATGGTCCTCTTCTTCGGATGAAGGAGTGGGGCTGCGGTCGAACCTGACCGTAGCTTTCTTTTTCGGCTCCGTAGGAGTTTCTTGATGCAGCGCAGCTCCGACGAGTCTGAGTCCGGTAAGTGCGGACTTGTGCATGGCTCTTTTCGGGTCCCCCTCCGAAGGTGGGTGGGCCGCGAGGTACGCAGTGGCTGCTATGATCGCAGCTTGCGGTGTCTTCGGGATGATGTTGCCGTCGGTATCCATCTCCATGAAGGATGCGTGGAGGCTTCTGGTCACCTCACGGCACTCCTTGGGGTCCATGTTCTCCGTCCGGGAGCGGTGCTTGTTGCCGTGGTTGCCGTTGAAGCTAGAGTCGATGCCCATGGCGGAGAGCGCAGCTCGTCGCGCGCTGGACTCTGAGGCTGGTTGCTTGCGTTTGTCAAGCACCTCTTGCATCTTGACCTGCTTCTTGTGCTTCTCGATCAGGAGCAAATGGTATGCCATCAGCAGGTCCCGTGAGGCGTCTGCAGGCAGGACCGTGCTGCCCGCCACGGCGGCGCGTGCCTGGGCCCATCCTTCTTTGCTAAGGCGGATGACATGGCCGGTGTTATCCCCTTCGGGTGGGGGGGGGGGACTGGCTTCTTCTGTTCCCGCCGCTTCTGTCCTGCGGGTTAGGTGGCGGGTTGGGCGCTTGCTGATCCACGTCGCTCTGGATGACTACGGCGCATTGGTAGCGCTCGTAGATTGGTCCGCTGCTGCCGCAGCTTTCGGATCCGGAACCGTAGGTCTGTTCATCCGATGGCGGATCGCACAGATCGGAATTGCAGCTGCTGCTGTCGTAGGACTCATCTATTGATGATGATGTGCGTAGCACAGGGTGTGGGGCCCACGAAGCGGGCCTGATTGATGGTAGGGGCACCCGCCCAGGGAGGCGGAGGGTGCCATTTTGCCCCACCTGGAAGCAGAAGCTCCCGAACAGGATCTCGAGTCCGTCGCCTACGGGCTCAAAGTCCTTCATGGTGGCCGGTGAGTGGGCGGTGAATTCGAAAGCGCCGAAGAGGAGGTGACTCTCCGTCGCCGCAGAGTTGTAGATCGCTCGGGTTGGGACCGTCACGATCGCACAATCAGCGTCCCCAGTTCCCACAGACGGCGCCAATTGGCGAGGTTGGATCTTGTCAATGCCCATTGTTATGGACTTGGGTTTTGGAGAAGATGGGGATGCTGGAGATCGCGGAACGGTTAGCAAACAAGCAATACGGGACACGAGGTTTACCCAGGTTCAGGCCCCCGGAGGGAAAACCCTACTCCTACTTGTTTGCTCGTTGATTACGACGGAACCGGTGATTACAGGGGTGCGCAGATGCGATCTAGCGTGAAAGTGCTTATGCGGAAGTATGAGAGAGAGATCTAGGTCGTGCCCTCCTGGCCTTTATATAGACTTAGGCAGGTCGTAGCCACATATCTAGTCGGTTACAGGTTCTAGGGTTTACCCTTTGAATTTCCTATCTACTCTAGTTTTGCTCTCCAAGGATCCGAAGGCGTCATGGTCCTTGGTCACCGGAAAATCTTCATGGGTCGGCGTGTATTTGCCGTGGGCCTTCCTTGGGCTGGATCAGGTATGCTGAGATCGTGTACCCACGGGGTATAACCATGTGAGCCTCTCTCTCTTCTCTCGTACGATACCGGTTGGGAATAGCTGTTTTAGGTCGTGACAAGACCATATATTGCCTATGCTTGCATGTTGTACTAAACGAATAAAAAACTAAAGCCATTTTTATTACGAAGAAAGCTACTTCCTCCGATCCATAATAAGTGTTACTGATTTAGTACAACATTGCACTGAATCGATGACACTTACTGATAAAAAAGAGTACTATAAATAGCATAAACTTCACGTAATGCATTCCATGAGGTGCTTTTCCAGGAAGCGAATATTTCTTCCTACATCAAGGAACCAGGAAACCAAGCCATATCCCATCACTCTGCCCACTCCCAAGTCCCAATCTTCCCAAGGAATACCGATGACTAGCTGGCTAGGAGTAATCTAGATTAGCTCAACAGCACCGGAATCTACATCAGCGCTCAAATCGATCCCGGTCAAAACCAGGAGTCACGGCCGGAGATGCCCCTCACGCTTTCGGACATACACTAAGTGCGCGCTCTTTGTGCTTCCTGAATGAACGTTAACTAATCCAAGTGGATTTCATCCAGATTTTTTTGGGAATTTAAAATCTTATTTTCAAATTTTAAAACAAAACAGCTCCATGAACTCATGCTCCATTTGGGTTTTCCAATGCACATGCTTCTCATGTTGTACTCCATCTGTGTATGCATGTGAATCTAAACAATTACGCGGTATCCTTTTCGAGATAGAGGGAGTACTAGATGAATAATAAAATATTATTGTTAAACTGAGATTTAGTATTGACTTGTGTCACATTATACATGACAATACCATCTACTGCCTATGCTTGCATGTTGTACTAAACAAGAAAATACTAAAACCATTTTTATTGCATAGAAAACTACTAATTTCTGATTCATAATAAGTATCGCTGACTTATTATAATATTCTATTAAATCAGTGACCCTCATTATTAATCGGAGAGGGTACTGTAGATTATATAAACTTGACATAATACCTTCCATGAGGTGCTTTTCTAGGAAGCGAACATTTCTTCCTACATCGAGTAACCGGGAAACCAAACCATATCCATCATTCTTCCTACATCCAGTAACTGGAAAACACACCAACAAAAACAAAAAAGATTGGATCCAAAGAGATTTGTCGGACACATAACTCCACAAGCACTCCACCTATGCTAGCCGCACCACTAGAGCAAGGATAAAGCGGATGCAGGACCTTATTCTGACTTTAGGACGTAGCCGCCGCCTCAACATCCTGAAGAAGACACTGAAAATAGTCTAAAAAAACACTAAGACCTCTCGCCGGCGAGGGACCGTGGTTCGTAACGCCTCGAAGGTCCTAAGGCCGTCAGAGGGAAGGAACCCTAGATGAGGTCCGTAACGCCTCGAAGGTCCTAAGGCCGTTGGAGGGAAGGAACCCTAAATGAGTTTTTGTCGCTGCCTCCTGGGAGCGCCTCTCTCTTTTCTCTCGTACAATACCGGTTGGGAATAGCTGTTTTAGGTCGTGACAAGTCCATATATTGCCTATGCTTGCATGTTGTACTAAACGAACAAAAAACTAAAGCCATTTTTATTACGTAGAAAGCTACTTCCTCCAATCCATAATAAGTGTTACTAATTTAGTACAACATTGCACTGAATCAACGACACTTACTGATAAAAGAGAGTACTATAAATAGTATAAACTTCACGTAATACATTTCATGAGGTGCTTTTCCAGGAAGCGAATATTTCTTCCTACATCAAGGAACCGGGAAACCAAACCATATCCCATCACTCTACCCACTCCCAAGTCCGAATCTTCCCTAGGAATACCGATGACTAGCTGTCTAGGAGTAATCTAGATTAGCTCAACAGCACCGGAATCTACATACATCAGTGCTGAAATCGATCCCGGTCAAAACAAGGAGTCACGGCCGGAGATGCCCCTCGCGCTTTCGGACATACTCGGTGGGTGCTCTTTGTGCTTCCTGAATGAACGTTAACTAATCCAAGTGGATTACAGCGGTAACATCAACCCAACCCAAATGACTCTCCTGCCCCTGGAACATTGCCCTTATTAACCGAGACAGACAGGGGACACGACCCGAGCTTCCTCTGCCCGCACGCTCTGCGGTCCGGCACGGCACGAGCCGACGGCCTGGCGGGCGTTCGACGTGGCGAGCCGCGAGCCGTCCTCCTCGACGCGACGTGCGTGGCCCGGCGACGTGGAGGTACAAAGCGGCGACAGCTCCGGCGACGGCGGTGGGTCTGCGTGCGAGTCGGAGGTGGACAAGTGGAAGCGAGGGAAGGTACGAGTGGTGGTAAATTCTGGTGGGTGGGGAATCTGACGGTGCTCGCACTTTTCCGCCGTGTGCGCTGGATCTACAACGTGACCGAACACTGTGCCCGACGTCTTTTTTTCACGTCGGTCCTTGGTGTTTTGTCCCGTCGTAAAAGTGGGGCTCCTGGTGGTACTGCAAGGCGCTACAGTTGTTCTGGGTACCGGCGATTTTACTGATTTACTGGTACTGGAGGAGCTGGAATGCATACTGCGATTTTAAAGCGCTACGTGCGTAGTACTAGAGGTCATCGATCTTCTAACAATGCAGTCTTGACATGCCATGGAGTACCGAAATATTTCTCGGATCTGGAAAAGGCGGGTGGATCGGACCACCTTGATTTCCTGATTGAAAACACACTCTGCATGGCACGCAAATCTCCGTCTATCTTGATTGATCCCAGCGAGATCTCCTCCGTGGCAAAATGTTCATCGCAATCCGCGGATCATTGTAGATAAGCAGGAATTTGACTTCCTAAGGATGCTAACAAAACGCAAAGTAACCTTCTTGCAGTAGTAGGTTAGTCGCATCAGCATCGATTCCCTCCCAAACAAAACAAAAAAAGAGCAGTAGTGGAGTACGATAATCTGGCAGCGTGGGCTACAGGCGGCTACAGGCGGCTACAGGCCAGCAGTACGGGACTGAAACGTAAAATGACCATTATCTTGTCGCAGCGGGGTCAACTCGACAGGACCAAGGCGATAAGATTCGCTCGTTCAGCCCAGCTACTCCCGTATTAATGTTGTTGTTACCGGCATACACATTTTCTTGGGCCTCCGTACCCTACGGGGGGCCGGCAGCGATAGTGGGGAAAGCAGGCACCGTGGCCACGAGCGAGCGCCGCCCGTGCCTCCGCCGCCGCGCCCGCCAAAAAAAACTGGCGAGGGCACGACGACACGGACCCGGCCTCTCACGGGTCCCGACCACTATTTCGCGATAGCTCGTACCGCAGCGTTCGCCGGACCACCGTTTCGCGATAGCTCCTGTTCACCTCAAGCGGTCGTTCAGAATAAATACCCATATCAATTAGCATCATCATCATCATCATCATGGTCTGCGAGACTGGAACCTGATCCACAGCCAAAACGAATCGATCCTGTCTGCTTGGTTGCTTGCTTGCTCACGGTGGAGATCTGGAACGTTTCGCTTCCCTTTTACTGCTACTGCTAAGACGCCCGGCCTGATGATGACCGACGCCGCTCATCACGTCAACGTCATCGGCTGGGGTTTGGGAGCTCAACGCACGCGAGGAACCAAAAAGAGGCGACGGACGGGCGCAGCTACTCTACTGAGTCTACTCCCCCCAATTATTTGTTTTGTTGATCAACAAACTGTAGTGTGCGGTGAAGATTGAAGACGCTTGAACAAGAACCACCCGCCTGTCATCGGCTCGTCGCAAAAGGGAAACGACGCACAGTGTTTCGGCCGAGATTGTTTTTTTTTTCTAGCACGTGCACGACGCGTGCGTGCGCCGGTTTCAGCAGGTCGGGTCTGGTTGTCAAGGTCGGGTCCTGGTCCTCGGGGTCTGATCGGACCGGTTGGTACCAGCTGACTTTCCAAAATTTGATGGATCGCGATAGGTGCAATTTCTTTCTCTAACTAGTTCCAGGCTGGAGCTTCCAGCGATCTTGGCTGCAAATCCGGGCCATAAAAAATGTCCAGGTGAGCTCAATAATCAGCTCGTCGTGAAAATTACAACCCACCAAACCAGCTCGGCTGGGTAGTAATCAGTCGCTATCTACTTGAGTGAGTTCTGCAGGCTGAGATCTTCTCCCGGGAGAAATACTATACTTGTGTGCCCAAAGATTCGTATCCTGTAGCTGTCGCTCCACCGTATGTCTCCGGCTGGGGTGGTCTTGAATGCCCGACCGGTGGTGACCCGTCGTTCGTGCGGAACAGAGAAAGAGAGAGAGCTTGGCCTTCTCTTCTCCTCTCCGGCCGGCAGGAATGGCTTTCACCTCTTGCTACCACGACGTACTACGTGATAGCCAGACTTGTATTTGTACCACACCGGCGCACATGGCCGTGCTGACGGGAACGGGAGAATTGGCGCGGCATGTGCAGTGTACCGTGAGGCTATGGGTGTGTTTGGTTCATCATGTCTTTTACTCGCACCTAGAGATCATAACTATAAGAAAACTGCGTGCGGCAATACGACCTCTCGTATTAAAAGAGACACTCTCGTTTGGTTCTTCGTATTCTTATTTTTCTAGGGGGTGAAAAGCCAAACTTGTTTAGAGAGTTGCATTGTCTCTGCTAGCCTTATCTCCTGGCTGGTGAGGTGAGCTTACCCAACATCATCAAACAAGAGAACAAAATTCAGAGAAGTATAATTCAACACATGTTCGACAAAATAAGTCGTGGCGTGTGTATTACAGCACGAGTTAACGAGCAACTGTCCAGGTGCAGTGTACCGTGAGAAGCTATAGGCAGTGGGTTACGATTGCTCGAGCTGTCAATCAATAGTGTGGTACTCCGTACTACCGTCCCGGCCGGGTACACAAACAGCGACGTCAACGCTAGTCCCTCTCATCCGTGGTAGCTACCGTGTGACCAGCAACACGACAAGACTCAAATTCACGAACTTGAATTGATGTGAAATTTCCCTTTCTAATTGTATGAAGAGCTGACAATATGAATATTTCATATGGCGTCCAGCCCTATAAACTAAATGTACTACATATATACGAAAAATACCTAAGAAAAAAAATTCAAAGCTAATATGATAACGCTTTGAATAAAAGAAGCTGGAGGTGCTTGACACACCACAAGTAAAACAAAGAACATGTAGCAAGATTCTGAGTTGCTGAAAATTTTCACATGGAGTATAGTACATATGTTTTCTTATAAAAAAAGTCATAGAATTTCAGTCATGCCAATCAACCGGTCCACATGGGATGAATGACTTTGCAAGCATTTAAATTCTCCAAAACTCCTACCAAGGTCATTCGAATTAAATAAGCACTTGCACCAAAAGAGTAAAATGCCACGAGATTGTAGAAAACACAATTGGCAATGTTTATTCTTTGTCAATGTTGGCAAGCTTGCTTGGACTTTACCTAACATGTAACCTTGACATACAATTTTAGGGGTAAGCAATAGCTTGCACCAAGGCCGATGGAGAACTCCCAACTTCAAACTACTCCTATTAATTAAGGCTGGTTAATTTAACATCCTACCATTAACGAATAGATAATGTATCTTGAGAGACCATGGAAGATGGATGTTTTGGTGCTATCAAACCTGGCAAGATTCACTGAACCTGATACGGCGATAACAATGCCCCATGTGTCGGGTGTTTGCATCGTGTATTAGATAGTTGTACTGCAGTTATATTTACCCAGTCGACTATTTTTATGAAAAAAACTGTTGTACAAATCACAGTCTTGGAACATGCAACATGGTTGTGATACCAAGTGGTCCGAGAGAAAAACATTTTTGCCGCTCGCATAGTCGTGTGGAATCTCCTATTCGTGGTGAAAATGGAACGCGAGATTAGGAGGATACATGGTTAAATTAATGACCAAAATCAGCATGTAATGTACGTACTCAAGCTAAAAGATGAAAAGCTACAAGTCAACAACCAACAATATTTCCCTTCCACAGCAGTTCAATCCGCAGGAGCATCAGCTGAGTCAGCCACCGGTTGTCACTGCACCAGTTTCTAAGGGTACGGCAGTGGCTGATGTCGGTAAGAAGAATAAAAAATTTGTTCGTTGTTGGAAGTGTGCGGTTAATACTCATGCGACCAAGGATTATAAGGTCATTCATTATTGCTATATTTGTGATTCCGTTGCACATCCCACATTGAGGTGCCCGGTGCTGAAGCAGCCGCGCTTGACTCCGTATATGGCGGGTATTGGCAGTGACCAGACGTTGTTCACCCAGATTCCGGATGCAGTGACTCGGGATCATCTTGAGCGCAGTCAGACTCCGATTGCTCTGGTACGTGTTTCTGGACCGATGGTTTCAGCAGAGGTTGTTCAGAGGCAGATCGCCAGGCGATGTCAGGTGCATGTTCAGTGGAAGTGGGAGGCGGTGCCTCATGGTGATTCTGCCTTCTTAGTGAGCTTCCCGACGTTTGAGGATTTGGACAGGATCGATGGAATCCTGATGACAGTTCCACTTAGTACCGCTCAGCTGACCTTCTCGGTATACAGGATGGAGGAGGTGCCGCATAAGCTTGAGATGCAGCAGGTTTGGTTACATGTGGAGGGGGTACCCCATATTCTGCGATCCTTTCAGGGCTTGTGGGCAGTTGGAGGACTCATGGGGAACACTCTTGATGTCGATTTATTCAGTCTGCGGAAGCGGGGGGTAGTCCCTATACTCGTGGAGATGTTTTACACGAAGATCTTTCTCATGGAGAAGGACGCCCTTGGTCACTTTATTGTGTCAGATGCTGTGGTTAAACACAAGGTATTTGAGTTTCGTTTCCGGATTGAACCTGAGGGTTATCTTCCGGAACCAGAGTTTGTTCCTTTCTTGTGGAGAAAAGGAGATGATGATGCCAATGGGAAGCAGTTTGAGGATGCTATGGATACTTCAGAGGCTTCTGCTGCCACTCAGGGAGGGGGGGGGAGGTACTGGATCTTCCTCGGATGTGCAGGGTACTTCCGGGCCTGCATCTTCCAGTCAGGGGGTGCAGAGGGCATTTGCTGTCACCCCCTTTAATGCTAATCCGGTGACTCCGCGGGGACGACAACTACTGGATGCTCTTCCTTTGGATTCCCCTCTTCGTGGGAAGGGTTCTACTTCAGCACCTCGCGTTTCACCGGCTCAGTTACAGGAGGCTCTTCGTTCTGCTTCCATCCCGGTCTTGCGAGCTTGCTCAGCACCTGCGAGGTCCAGAACGCATATTTTGGGCAGATCTATTCCTGTTTCCACTCCTGTACTTGAGGAGGTTGTTCCTTCGGTGTGTTTGCGGAAGCTGGCTCAGGAGGGGTCGGCTGACCGCGACGCTTGTCACCAGCTTCAGGATATGGCTTCGCTTGGTCCGACCCAGGTGGGGTTGGACCCTCGGGACGTCTCGCCTCCGTTGTTGGGGCAGGTGACCTCGGTGGTCGATGGGGACGACCGGACCCAGGAGGGGTCTGGGGTGCCCCGGTCTCCAGGGGACGCTTCGCTTGTGCAGGGGAGTGGTACTACATTCAGGCGGAGCATGCGTCATGGAGTCGATGCCTCTGGGGCGTCCGTGACTGATGAGGACTCCATGCTCAAGGCCATGCGGCGTAAGGCGGAGAGGAACTTGGATTCCCCAGGTATAAAGAGTAATTCGAAGTCTTTTTTGTCATTTTCTACTCCTGTTATTTCTTCTAAACTAGCCAACGTTGGCATTAGTTTGGGTAGCTCTGTACAGGATGTATCTTTTTCTTCTAATGTTTTGAGACACATGGAGGTTGACCGTCTAACGGTTACTCCTAAGGTCAGTGCTTTTCCTGATGCTTTACTAACTGAGGAGGAGGAGGAGTTGCATGCCACAGTAGATGGTCAACTCCCCTCTCACTTAGTCGGTGAAGTGTCGGAAGTGGACTTTGATGAGACTGGGCTTGCTTCTATGTATGAGCTGAAAGCTTCTGGTCGAAAATCGAAGAGCCAGCGACTGCGTAAGAGATCCCGTGTATCCAAATCTCCTATAGTTTCTCAATGAATGGAATGTTTTCAAACAGCAGAGGTCTTCGGGACTTGGCTAAACATTTATTCTTTGCTGACTGTGTGAGGGATTATAATTTGGATTTTCTGGGTATTTCTGAGACTGGTAGACGGGATTTTTCGCAAACTCTACTCAATCGCCTTTCTGGTGGAGTGGACTTTACGTGGATATCACGTCCGACACGTGGTCGATCCAGGGGGATCATGTTAGGCGTGCGAGATGAGACTATGGAAGTTTTAGCTAGTACGGTGGGAGATTTTTTTATAAAAATCCATATCCGTAACCAGGCTGACAACTTCACATGGTCTTTAGTCGCCGTATACGGGGCCGCTCAGGATGTTTATAAGGCTGACTTTTTACGTGAGCTTGTGAATTTGTCAAAGGACAATCCTTATCCTATTCTTATAGGAGGGGATTTTAATTTGCTCAGATTTCCTCATGAGAAAAGTCGGGGCCGGTTCGATGAACATTGGCCTTTTCTGTTCAATGCTGTCATTGACAGTCTGGATTTGAGAGAGGTTACAATGTTAGAAAGGCAATTCACATGGGCTAATAGTCTTCCGGAGCCAACATACGAAAAACTAGATAGAGTGCTTATGGATACTGATTGGGAACAAAAGTTCCCTATGGTAACTGTTCGGGCTCTAGAGCGTATTGAGGCTTTATCGGATCATGCCCCTTTACTTCTTTCTTTTGGATTACCGCCACGGAAGTCTACGAATGAGTTTAAATTTGAACTCGGTTGGATGATCCGTGATGGTTTTTATGAGATGGTTAAGGCTATTTGGAAGAAACCGGTACATGGCCAAACGCCTATCCTACGATGAAATAACAAAATGCGTACTTTACGCAAGTTCCTTCGGGGTTGGGCCAGGCATACAGCGGGTATCCTAAAAAAGAAAAATTACGCCTAACACTTATAATAGATGACTTAGAGGCTTCCGCGGAGGTAAGGCCATTAACTGCACAAGAAATTGAGCTTAAAAGCCAATCGAATGCAGAGATAGGCCGACTTCTTCGCAAAGAGGAACTCAAATGGTACCAACGCTCTAAAGCTAAATTCATTCTAGAAGGAGATGCGAATACTAGATACTTCCATGCAGTTGCCAATGGCAGGCATAAGAAGAAACTTATTCACTCTCTGATTCAGGACGAAGGTATGATTGAGGGACAAGAACATCTGAAGTCATATATTACTACGTATTATAAATCCTTGTTTGGGGCCCCAGTGGAGAATTCTTTCTCTCTGGATGAGTCCCAAACGTCCGATATTCCCCAGGTTTCGGATGAAGAAAATAGTTTTCTATCTGCCTCATATTCCGAGGAAGAGGTCAAGAAAGCGGTTTTCCAAATGGAACATAACAAAGCACCAGGTCCTGATGGATTCCCAGCGGAATTTTACCAAAAATTCTGGGACGTTATCAAGGAGGACCTGATGAATTTGTTTGTGTTTTTACAGGTTGGACAATTGGATCTCTTTAGACTCAACTTTGGTAACATAATTTTACTGCCTAAGGTTAATAATGCAGAACGTATACAACAGTACCGTCCAATCTGCTTGCTTAACGTTAGCTTTAAAATTTTCACTAAAGTTGCTACAATTAGACTAAATTCGGTTGCTGACAATGTTGTTAGCCCGTCTCAAACTGCGTTCATGCAGGAAGAAATATCCTAGATGGGGTTGTGATTCTGCATGAAACAATTCATGAACTACACTCAAAAAAATTAAATGGTATACTGTTCAAGATTGACTTTGAGAAGGCTTATGACAAAGTTAACTGGTCTTTCCTTCAGCAAACACTCCGTATGAAAGGTTTTTCTGAGGAGTGGCGTGCTCTGATTCAGTCTTTTGTGTCTGGGGGTAGTGTTGCCATTAAAGTAAATGATGATACTGGCAAATACTTTCAGACCAAGAAAGGACTGAGACAAGGGGATCCATTATCGCCTTTACTATTTAACATAGTGGCTGATATGTTGGCTATCCTTATTGAGAGAGCAAAGGCTGACGGCCAAATTGAAGGTGTAGTTCCACATCTCGTTGATGGTGGACTTTCTATTCTTCAATACGCTGACGATACATTCTTTTTATGGAACATGATCTGGAGAAAGCTAAGAATCTGAAATTAATATTATCAGCATTCGAGCTCTTATCTGGGCTTAAAATAAATTTCCATAAAAGCGATTTGTATTGTTTTGGCGAGGCCCAAAACGAGGCCCACATATATGCTAAACTTTTCGGCTGTGGTCTGGGTCAGTTTCCACTCAATTATTTGGGAAACCGATTCATTATCGGCGTCTCACAATTGCTGAATGGAAGCTTGTTGAGGAAAGGATACAAAAACGCCTTAATAGTTGGAAAGAAAAATTGTTATCCCTTGGGGGAAGACTAGTACTTTTAAATTCAGTTTTTACTAATATGGTACTGTATATGATCTCGTTTTTCCAAATGCCAAAAGGGGTTTTGAACAAAGTGGATTATTTCCATTCAAGATTCTTTTGGCAAGGGGATAGTGAGAAAAACAAATATCGTCTGTCCAGATGGAATGTGGTTTGCCGGCCAAAGGAGTTTGGTGGACTAGGCATACACGATTTGCAAGTCAAAAACACCGCGCTTCTGGGCAAATGGCTTTTTAAACTACTTACTGAGGAAGGCGTTTGGCAAACCATGTTATGAAGGAAATATGTGGGCTCCAAAGCTGTGTCTCAAGTGGTATGGAAACCCGGAGATTCACATTTTTGGGCAGGTCTTATGGCCACCAAGAAACATTTCTTTCGTTTTGGTGCTTTCGAGATTAAGGATGGATCACAAATTAGGTTTGGGAAGATAAATGGCTAGGCCAATCTACTCTTCGCGAACAGTACCCAGCTCTATATTCAATTGTTAGACATAAAGGGGATACAATCTCCACAGTGATGGAGGACTATCCTCCTAATTTGTCTTTCAGAAGAAGTCTTATCGGTGCTAGACTATTATCTTGGAACAATCTACTATTACGGTTATCCAGGATACAATTGTCGGACGGTGTTGACGTGTTCAAATGGAAATTACTGGAAAGTGGTAAATTTTCTGTTGGCTCACTATATAAAGCTTTGGTCCAACCTGATTTCCTAGTCGATGATAATAGTAAAATTTGGAAAATGAAAATACCCCTTAAGACGAAGATATTTGCATGGTATCTACGGAAAGGGGTAATTCTAACAAAGGATAATCTTGTAAAGAGGAATTGGCATGGAAGTACACAATGTGTTTTTTGTCATCAAGATGAGACAATTCGACACTTATTCTTTCACTGCAAATTTGCTCGTTCTATATGGTCATTCATCCAAATATCTTCTGGCTTATCTCCCCCACGTTCAGTAAACAATGTTCTTGGTAATTGGTTGCATGGAATTATTGATAAGTACAGAACCTTGTTTAGGGTGGGAGCGCTTGCCATTATATGGTCGCTATGGCTTTGTAGAAATGACAAGATTTTTAATAACATTGTGTCTTCCCCTCTGCAGGTTATTTATCGAGCCACGGCTATCCTTCGATCATGGAATATTCTCCAACGCATGGAGTTTCGCGACGTATTTCTGGACGGATGTACACGATTGGAGGACACGGCGAGGAATATTTTCTCACGACATGGATGGCCGCGTGATCTGAGGATTGAGCTATCTTAGTTTCCAGACTTTAATTTAGTGCCTTTTTTAAATGTTTTTTAATTTTTGTCTTAGTCTGTCATTCGTGTGGCTGTGTGCACCTTGGTTATGCAGAGGCCGGGTGTAAGAATCAAACATTTGATTAATAAATGCGCCCATTTCCAAAAAAAACAATATTTCCCTTCTCGTTCCCATCTAGGTAATTTACCCGGCAGTTGACTATGTAAGTGCGGACATGAACAAATAAAACCAATGAAGCTTGTTCTGTAGCTGGAAAACAAACCAGTAGCATAGTTTACCTTGCCGGCTGGTGATGTATGATGGCGATGTGCAATATGATTGCCTATGTTTCCAAGGAGTTTTGCCACATATTTAAGCATCCGGAACTTTACTTTGCATAGCACGTCAGCTTAGTTTGACTGGAGTTCAATCTGATCAAATATTCTCATGTCATAGTCACAATTAAGTTCGCGTACAATCTACATCTCTTTTAAGATAATCTACGCTTTTGTTGGAATCTGATCTTAGCCTCATCGGAAAAATTAGATATGATGCAACCGCACGAAACTGCAGATCTACCCCAAAAAAGGTAACCAAATTGTATTTAGCATTAGATCGACTGACTTGGCACTTTGCAAAACATGCCAAAAGACATATCCAAACTATATTTATCAATAGTCTCTAAAGGATTTCTTGGTAGTAGTTACCAAGTCAGGAGTTCAAGTTACAAAAAAAAGGTCCAGTCCTACAACGTCGATAAGATTTTCTTTTTATTTTTTGCGAATGACTTTGTTGTAGTTTGATCTACTTTAACATACATGTCCTTAAATTGTTAAAACTTATAACCAGTGCACTAAAAAACTCAAACCATTTAGAATGGCCTCTTTGCTTCTCTAAAATCATGCCTGATTAGGGATTTCACACAAGTAGTAACCTATTAATATTATTTTCACAAAAATAAGAAAAATAGAAAAAATAAAACTAGCTAATCATAAATATTTTTAGAAAACCATGGAACAAATTTACAACCAATTTTCTCTCACATTTTCCTCTTCGTGATTCCCATGTTTTCAAGAATACGTTTTTTTGGAAAAAACATTACTTTACAATTTATTAATATATATTTTTTACCACTAAAATTTCATGTATTTTTTTTGTAAAAAAGTCTATTTCCTTGAAATTTTAACTTATCATTCAAGCCTTTTTCTTTAGATTATTCATGATATTTTGCAAAAGAAAAGTAGGTTTTTTCATGATTCTCCTCATTTTCTTGAAAACTGTGTATTTCTATAGTGACCAGATTGACATAGCCATCATGTGTGAAACCATAGTCATGTAATACCTAAACCTCTTTCAGTTGGGAAAGGAGAAAATCTAGAGTCTGGCATTTGGAAAGAGTAAGAATTTCATATGTTGGAGTTTGGACAAAACTTGGAATTGAAAAATGATGGAGGAACTAAAAAACACATCTTCCATAAAGTTAACATGGGGTAAAAGAGTAACACTATGTAATAATGACAATTGAGTTCCAATATTTTTGTTGAATTAGTATAGACAATACACAATTCTACTTTATGCATATGTGTCCTCCTATTCTACGGTTGAGATGGCAGTGGTCATCAATTGTTCATGCATGCCTTCTATTGGAAATAAATATTACTAGAAGACTATGCGCGCTTCGCCGCGCCACCTGCAGAGCGCTTGTGTTCGCTGAGTTCCACCACATTGTTGTTGTCCTAGACAAGGTTTTTTATCTTCTGTTTTGGTGCTGTAGGGCGTTACTTGTTGTGGTATATAGAGCAAAGAGGTCTCTGGGCCAGTGGGTGATGACATAGCGCACCCTTGAGATTGGCGCTTAATGTCTTACGAAAATGGCATTGATATTGCTGGGAAGTTCCACTATCCACAACGTTTAAGCAATGTTGCTTATTGTGTGGTATTCATGATAGGCAACCCCAAACCAACAGCGTTAAAGCAATTTCTCCTAAAAATTATTAGATAATACTATGTTTAAGAAAAATGAGTATTAAGTATGGTCCAAATGAACTTTGCATCATCACAGTGGACTCATGATACTGGTTTTAGATATTTTGAACGTTCACCATGGATAAGTTCATTAGTTAAGTACCAGGACTGATACATATAGAAATTGCATCAAGTAAATGTCATGTTTGTGAAAAAAAAATTATATAAAGTATCACACATGGTGTACAAATTCTATAAAAGATCATATATGAGAGACTGAGATTGGCTCTTAACTGGCCACATTGTTGTCCCTATTACTGAAGGTGTAGACTAAAACCACATAGGAGCATCTTTCGCAGGAAAATGACCATGAAAAGCTCGAACATGCAGAAACTCCTCAATTGACGAAGCCATTCACCTTATCATTCAGATTTTCTGTTCTGATACACTAAAACAAAGTTCATGTGTGTATTCCACCAATGCGCTTACAAGCCCAACACTCGAAGAAAGTGAAAAATAATATGGTCCAGTACTGAACCTGTATCACAATAGCATGGTAGAGTGTCCTCCCCTCCAATTCGGGAAGCTTTCCCATGTGCCATTGAGTACTTAGGAGGTCATATGATTATTTTATTTCTGTTGAAAATAAAGCACTCAAACAGGACGAATTTGCAACATTGCAGCCAGACAACCTTCATTTGACCTTAACTATATATCACATCATCCAACTACACTGGTTTCTAGATGTAATATCATTTAGTTGTACGATCTTCAATCCTTATCTAGGCGTACAAAGGTCATTACAACTACAAAAGTTTCCTGCGGCTCCAAGATGTGTTCTGCTTTGCTGGCTTCGCAGAAAAAAGGCAACAACTTATTCTAATAATGCATAAAAGGCAGTGTGTAGAGCAAGATTAGTCTAATAATGCATATTGTCTACTAAAAGTTTCTTGTAGCCATGGCAACAACTTACCACATACTTTCTAAACAATATAAATACCTTATCCTTCCTTTGCAAGAACAGGTTACATGGTTTATAGGCTTCTGACATGAAGAGATCATCTGCAAGCAATAGTGTAAGTAATTATTCCAAAAGCTCAATTTAGTTATAAACTTGTTTTATAAAAAGAAATCATCAATCAATAGCTAAACAAATCATCAATCATCCATGCACATCAAGGTCAGTGACACATGGAAGCCTTTAGGTAGACTACCAACTACGGTATGTAATGCATCACCATATGAACATTGCCTTTGTACCTAGCAATATTTAAAAATGTGTGTTAATAAAAAATCTTCGACTTTGGATGCCTGAATGTTCCAAAAATACACAGGCACTATATTTCAGTCTTAAAAAAAATTATCATATAAAGTACATAACACATAGTAGAAGCCCGCAAGTCACATATACATTTTTATTGCCAAAACTCACAACAATGAATGTTAACATATATGCTAACCTGGAGAAAATATAGAACCTTTCCAGAAAAAAGAAGGCAAATTATGAAAGTGGGCCTTCAAAACTGGAAGAGAAACTAAGTTTTAACAGCACACTTATGTAACATACACAAATTTTGTGTAAACTTACAACCTATAATTAGTCCTATATTTGAAAGAGAGGATGAACATTTGGTTCTTCACTGAGTGTTGTTTCAGTTAACAGATTTCCACTTCTCTTCTCTTGTGAGGAAAAAAATGAAATTTTGGGGTGTCATAACATCACTTGAGTCATGCATCAGAACTTTAAGTTCCTGCTCTCTGGCCAACATTAATGCACTTCTAATGGAATGCATCCAACATGGTGTTATGACGGGAATTCAGAAACATTAGATTTATCTATTTATTTCTTCTTTTCTTCTAGTTAACCATATGCTACTATGGAACTTTTTTTTACCTAAAATTGCAAATTTCACCTTGAAGAACTTTCCTATGGTATTGCCCATTTCATTTTGCCTATATAAGACAGAAGAAATGTTCACATTTGTAGTAGGAATAATACAAAATAAAATGTTCAGTACAACACCATGCCGCTACAAGGAGCATCTAGCTCATTTGCAAAAGGATCCATTAATAAAAGAATTGTTCACCTCGAGTTGAAATATTTATTTTTGGACAGTCACTGACCGAAAATAAGACCCAATTAGGATCGCGTGACAACCAACCAGGTTGAAATCCTTTTTATCCACGATTTGGCCAAAACTTCCTCCTCAATCGACTTTTTAACTGACCACCAAAAATACCAAAGTTTGCAGGTAAGAAAAGATTAGTTCACAAGTCACTTGAATAAATAGAGTAAGCAACCAAAATCATATCAGCTACAACATTTGACTCCATGAATAGCTAGTTCTCTAGCATAAATTTATGAGCCCCTCTCACAACAAAGTATTGAACATAATAGTGCAAATATAGGAAGGGACTAATAGAGGGCTATACCTAACTACTTTCTTCAACAACAATGCCCCATGAGTGTGATGGAAGTAAAGAGCCAAGCACTGCAGAAATCCCTCATCTTTCAATAGGAAGAGTCCTTTTCCCAAAGCAATGAGATGTTCTTTTAGAACTAATGCACACAAAAAACTGCGAGAAGCATCCAATAGATGAAATTTTTTCAGTAAGCAACCAAAATGTAGGCCCCTAATCCCCACATCGCTACATCTAGAGAAGGAGCTAAAATACTCAATAATAACGGAGGCACCCATTTGTGACTTGAAGTCGAGATCCCAACAACGGTTGCTACTCCATCACCATTGTGTCCACGCCCGTCGGAAGAACATGCTTTGGGAAATTGAACATCACGGAAGCAAAAACACTAATAGCTAGCTCGCGATGGCTTCCAGCAATGCCACCACAGTATGCGTGGTATGGAAGCACAAATCGGGTGGCGACCATCTGGGTGACGGTGTTTTGAGAACACAATGTTGACCACTAATTTCTACTGCAATAAATTTCTAAATTCCTACAAAACTGAAGTGGTAAAGTTCTTTTCAAAACAAATTCACATATACCATTTTCAAGTTCTAATTATAGTGATATTAGAAGCAAAATTTTGAAAGGTTTGTGTCTAGCTACCATTGCCAATACAAACAAAGAGTAGCAGTGTTGTAAACAAAAATGGCATGGAACAAATCCACTTAAGCAGGCTCTTATGCAATAATAACATATACTACCAGACAATACATCACTTCCCATGGTAGTAAGTTACTAAACTAACTACAAAAACAAATAGTAGTTTTCAGCCAAGAGGTAACAAATGATAGGAGTAATTTAGTTCAGTACTATAATATGATGTATTAAGAAAAAAATAACACTGCTCCACAAAAGCTAAGAATTTCTAGAGAGTAGAAAAATCCAAGGCCCAAACTACAGGACCAGATTTAGTGGCATACTAATAATAACTTAACATAAACTATTTGCAAGATGGATCGATACAGATACAAATTCTAGTCACATTGAATTGTGTTATCGCCAACCATCTTCAAAACAACAGAACATACAGAACCTGCTATGGCGGCAGCTACACATTTGTCATTGTGAAGGAGATGGCAGTGGCGAGGAGGCTGCACATACGAATAGAGCAGGAAGGAACGACCATAGTGGCCAACGGGCAAGGGGGAGGTGGTCATCGGCGGTGGCACATGAGACACCGCCGCAGACAACGGCATCGAGCTAGGTAGAAGCGTGATCGGGGGTAAAGGGCTCAGGAAGGGGGATTTAGACACGGCTAAACGGACAAAGATGCAGCCAAAATAGGCGGCAAGGATAGCGGCCATTAATAAAGAGCGACCGGTCTGCATATAGAGCAACCATTATACCGACAGCAGCCACAATCATGTTGTTGTTGACGTCCCTCACAACCACTCCCCAACTGCCTGTCATTGTTTCCACCACAAACGCTCCATCAGTAATGATCTAAATCAAGTCAAACATATTAACTAATATCTTATACTGAACCTTTAGTAGAGAGAAGTGGGAAATGAGCTCTGATCGTTATTCAGCACAACTCACAAAAAATGAGCCTCTATTTTCAATAATCAAGCAGGTTCAGTTGTAATACTATACAAGACAGAGTAAATACCTTGACTGAAATAATGGGTTCAAGGAACTCGAGCGTGAGGACACGATCCTGGTCCATGGCCTCCTAGTCTTCATATTTGTTCCCATGTGAGGTATAATGGTCGACCCTAACCTACGGTCACGGTGGAGCAGGGATCTTTCGCACCTGGTCTGCATCCCGGTAGTGAGGCGCATCCAAGGTTCTCTCTGTCTCCTCTTGACTTGCACGCTGTCCTCCCTTTCTCCTCCCGTGGACATCACCACCATGCAGACCACCACCAAAAACCCTAGGCTCCGCCGCCCAGAGCAAACAACCAGAAAACAAAGACCACCGGCTTCCCCGCGTCGCCATGGGAAGCATGGCCGATTTTATCTGTGGTAAGATTGTATTACATTGAGATCATTATCCATTTATTTCTTGAATTTATATCAGCTTGACCTGATAAAACCAAAACTCAAACAATTACTTCAGGAAATAAGTGAAAATTATGTCCTTGTATTAAGTTTACTTTTACTAATAGATGGCATGTATGTTTACCTCGCAAAGTGAATGCCGCAGTTTGTTTGGGAATAATTCTTCAGTGGTCTTCTTCTCATGAATGGTACTGTAAAAGCAATTGTAGTAAATAGTGATTCTGGTGTGAATTAAATAGCCCGCATACCCTTTCTAACTGATGTACCAAGAGAGCCAGGAGGCCTTCGTGCTTATGCTTGTTTTAATGGTCGCTTTTTCTGCATTTCTTACGTGCATTGGCGAGGATGAAAGTTTCAAAGGTACAAACTGAACCTTCTTTCATCTGCGGAAGTTTCAGATGTGCAAACAGAACCTTCTTTCAATCGTTTGAATTGTCAATAGGTTAGCACACATCCTTTCACTATGTTTCCCTGCAATGAATGTAAAATTTCGATGTTGCTTGTGTGAGATAAACAAACAAAATATATAAGCCGGGAGGTATGCAACAATAACTGAACCCTTCTTAATTAGTATTCTTTGGGTAGATATATTCACGCTTGGAAGTGTATGTACATTGCCTATATCGGTCAATGGGATATGGAAATATCATGTAGTCAGAATATAAGAAATGCTGCTAAAATAATATTTATGACGACCATTTTCTGATAATATCTATAGCCCAATCGATCTGTACTGAAAGAAGCAAAGATTCAAACATTGTTTGTACCGTGGAAATTATTTTAAAAATAGTCACAACCAAATGATTTGCAAGAAAGGAAAAGCAATTCTTCAAGAAATGTGTAACCTGACAAGTTGTAAATAGCGCTGGATAAAATAATTGTGACAATCATACTGGAAAATAGTGTTATATACGGTAGGAGAAATAACTAAACGGAGACAGTACAGGGAAATTATCAAAGGAAGAGTATGAATAGTTTTAGGCAAGCATTGAAGAAGATTACCCAATAGTATAGAACAATGAAGCCTATGTCATCCTTTGTAGAGTACTTTAGGCGGGGCAGCTGTAGATAGGAGCAGATCGACCGAAGGGGCACATCGACTCCGACGGCTGGGAGAGGAGGAGCAGCGGGGCGTCACGGAGAGGAGGGGAGTCGTGGGACTATTGGGGGATCCAGGAATGACGGCATCCGCCATGGCCTATCCTTGCGACTCGGTGCGGGGCCACCGAGGATGGCAGAAGATCGACCGGGAAGAGCATGTCGCCGCCGACAACCAGGGGTGGAGGAACAGCGGGGATCGCTGGGAGGACAGGAGACGTTGGACTGTGGGAGGATCCTGGAACAGAAGCCGCTGGAGAGGCATGGAGGTCAATGGGGATTTGAGGAGGAGCGCAAAGCAGGGAGAGGCGCTCGGATTTGTCTCGTCCTCCACGATTCGGTCAAAGCGATAATTAGGCGGTGGGCAATGGGGTACGTGGAAAGAAAGGAAGGAACGCATGTCACACCGTCCACCAGCCAGGAACGACGCAGCAACAACTTCCAGAACCCACTCCCCGCTCCCAACGACGAGGCCCACAAGCAGCGACGTAATAGGCCACTCCCAGCAACGAGGCCCACAAGAAGCGACGTAAATCGAAAGGGCGCACTGCAGGAGGCCTGAGAGAGCTCCCTGCAGCTCACGCTTAAGCAACTAAGTAATCTTTCCTAAAAAAAATCAATGGTTTTTTATGGTTGTAGCTCAAAGACAGTTGCATCAACGGGGGATAACTACTAGAGCAAGAGTTACATGGATAAAAGAAGTATATTATGTGGTGAAACATAAAGTATGCAACACCTACTCTTTAATTGTACCATCAAAAAGAAAATTTAGAAATTTATTGTGAAAAGTTCTCTTATTGTTTACGAATATGCTAAAAATATGCTAGGAAAATGTAAGTTCTTAATGTTATAAACATTACCATGGTGTACTCAATATCTTAGTTAACTTGTACTTTTTCTACAAAAACATTAACGATTGAATTCCTCCTCAAAGTACGAAAGGGCTAATGGTTGTAGTCAGTTGCAACATTTAATCATGTGGAGAGGCTTAACGGTAATGATGCAGTTCATTACAATTGTAGATGTTACTCTTTTATTCAGTAAAATATGAGTACTTTTTCATGAGAGAAAATGAGCATGTTATTCTTTCAAACAGGTACATTTTTACTAGCCCCAACAACAGTAAATTTTCGTAATGATGAGGATGACAAAGAAGAAGTAATTATACGATATATCAAAAATCTTCTATTTTTTAGTCGGAATCACAGAACATGTTGCTCCTAGAAGTTAAACACAAATGCTTTTTCTTGTTGTTTTTCTAGTATATGTTTCTTCTTTTTTCTTTTACCGGATTGTTGCTTGTTATAAATTGTGTGCATATTTAGTTGATGAAGAGGCTAAAAACCGGTTGAGTGGAAAGTGTACTATTGTTTTTCTCTTCCAAAGTAAAGTTGGTGGGTTCTATCAAAAATCAACTCATCGATAGATGTTATCTTCAATTATATACTTACAGGAACTATATATTCTCCATTCTAGCTTTAGCCCTTTAGGCGGTTGCTGGTACTTGCTAGTGCAATCCCTGTCGCCAGTACTTGCTAGTGCAATCCATGTGTTGATACAACTTTTTCCATAGAAACAATTAAACTACTCCAGGTATTTTAATAGGCCATTTTACCGTAAACCTGATGCAAAAGGGGATACTTTCACCTTTTTATTGAACTTTGAGTGTGTATTTGCAGTAATTTCCGATGCAAAAGGGGATAAAAAGTGATCATTGATCAACACCGCAACTTGGCAGGTCGTCGTATTAATTAAGTTAGTCGTGTTAACACGCACCGCCACCCTCACTCCTTTGGTTAGCCGATGAAGATTACGATGGATGATGTAGCTAGGCATCCGCGGTGAGTACTGCTGACTGGCGAACGCTGCGTCGTTTCGTGGCCGGTCGGGCCACGGCTCCCACTAGGCACACACCAAGGTGGCGCATCTGCGACCGTCAACTTCCAGCCTTGTAGGTGGACAAGCTAGGGGGCGAGGCAATCAGCCAAATCGCAACCATCAGCAATTCATCATGCACGATGAGAAAGTCTCACATGACATTTTTTTTAGATGGTGGAGTGTTGAACCTCGTTAGCTCTTGAGATTCTTTTCCTCCAGGTGAACGCTAACTACAAAGTCTGGCACGAACGAGTGCTTTGACCGCTCCGTGGGGCAGGACATGACACGCTAGTTGGCTGAGATTCAGATTCATGCGGTATATATATCGACGTTAGTTGACAACGATTTAGATGTAGTAGAAGTGTACGAGTGGTCTGAAATGTTTGCATTAACAAATTGACAAGGCAATCCAATAATTATTTAGCAATAAAGTACAATTGAGAAATTATCGTGTGCTTTCTATCAAGTACAGGATTCAAGTACAGGATTCCCAGGTTGCAAAAGGTAAATTAATTGCCCATCTCGATCACTAACAAATTACTAGTAGTACAAGGTACTCTCTCCGTTTCAAAATATAAAATGCTTTAGGTTTGTGAAGAGAATGTATCTAGACAAATGTTTGTGTAGGTTCACTATAAACATGAATAAACCTATATACTAAAAAAAGTCTAGATATATTTGGTTCACAAAACTAAAACATTTTATATTTTGAAACGGAGGGAGTACTTACCATTATTATTTTGGTAATCCTGCATTGATGATGCGTGTAGCTAATGACCAACTTGCATGAACTAATGCTGCTTTCTATCCCGACGTACGGTTCCTTGATTATTTAGAAGACAGGCGGCATGTGCCGTGCATGTTCACCAGGACGTAAGAGGGCGGCGACAAGAAAATTCGTGAGCTCGGACGAATCTTTGCTTAGAGACTAATCAATCTTAGCATCTCATGTTTTGCAGGCCCGTACCACAACAGGTGCAGTGGATAAGCCGCCCTTTTCCGGCGAGGTGGGGGATTATAATTAGTGATGCAGAAGTAGGATAATTAAGACAAGTGAGATATCACTTTTAGATTACTAGACTAATTTAAAACTAAGTGGAGCAAGTGTGATAATCTAGATTTTATATATTTCGCTTATTCCACTTATCCCTTCTAAATTAGAGTTAATCTAGTAATATAAAAGTAGCATCCCACTTATTTCGATTGTCCCACATCTATATCCCTAGTATCTTATATATTAAACCCGTTGGGACATGGGAGAAAAGAATGACACGGTCAAAGATGGGCTGAGCCAAGTTCCCAACATTTTGTAACTAGGATTTTCGCTTGCCATGACGGGCAGACAGAGACTCGTGCTATCCGGACGATCTGCATCTTAATGCCATCTCCACCAAGCCGACTTAAACGGCCCATCAAAAACGTCAGTTGGCCCGCGGTTAATTTTCAATCATAGTCCAAGTTGTCCGCCCAACCGTATCCAGCGAGACGACCCATCTGTCCGCGCCTGGCAAATAGTCCACCGGCGTCTAGGGCTCACAAAAGAGCACGACAAGCTCCAGAAAGCAGTGCGGGCCAATCTCGACGACGCTTACCTCTATGTTTGGAGCGTGTCCGCCTCGCCCAAGCTCAATAAGAGTTGCAGACGCCTGAGGCGATCTACCGCTCTCTCAACGAAAAATAGGGTCTTGTCGACCTGCCGCCGCCGGCACCGTATAGTTAGAACATTGTTGTAGTTTTGTAGTTGTAGTTTTGTTTTTGTAGTTATAGGGCATCTCCATCGGGTCGATGGAGATGCCCTAAGATACAAAGGTTTTTTCCTATCGTAAAAGAGGGACGCTGATGGAGAAAATCAATTTAGAGCCCGTCCATTCTTGATCCCTTTTTAAAATTTTCAAAATGTATCCAATAGTTTCTGAAAAATGCCTACATGTAACCAATAATATGAAATACATGTCTGAAAATTTTGAATAGAGAATATCTTGTATTTTGGAGGCAGCAAAAAAGACAAATGTGATAAATTTTAGAAAAACAAAGGCCCATTCAAAATTGCATTATTTACGCTTAGATCTAATTTTTTTATGAGGTCAGAATACAATGTATTTTCACATCATCTTTCGCGCACATGTATTATAAATAAGTATATACTTCACATTATATTTTTGGATTTTTCTGAATATTTAAGTTTGAAAATTTTCAAATAAATATAAATTCCTCCATGGAGGACGGTCTCCACCTTCTCGCCGCTGGTGGTACATTGCTATTACAAGGAGCTACAGTTGTTGCAGGTACCAATTTACTGGTACTCGAGAAATGCATAGTGTGTTTTTTAAAGCGCTAGATTGTGGTACTACATGGATCCTCATAATAATGCAGCCTTTTTTTGAGAGAGAGAAATAATAAGAGTAAAGTTCATAATGAACCTTGAACTCGTAGTGCTTGGGTAAATCAAACCTGCATCTTCAATTCCTGGAAGTTAGCACTCTCAACTTACAATTCCCGGTCCACTTTGAACCCTGGTTTTGTCCACTTGCTCGAGTATACAGATGCGCAAGGATGGGCTTCTGTCAATGGCGATGGCGAAGCCAGAAGAAGGTCTGGTAGCTACAAAAGACATGCGCAGATGCTAGGCCCTCGAAACGGTCTGAAGCAGCGCCGGAAACGTCAACCTACGGCGGCGCACTGCCGGTCATGGGGAAGAAGACGACGATGTTCCAGTCCAGACAGTGCTTGGGTTGTAGCAGGATGCGAGGGTCACACAGACGCTAGCCGTGCAGTGTCCTGGAGCGTGTGTGCCAATGTGCCAGTCGGCCAGACGTAGGAACTATGAAGTCGTGGACGAGGTCGACGTTGTCCTGGAGCAGCGGCGCTGCATCTTGCCGGTGAGTCGGAGCGGCATGGAAGTGGCACAAACGCCGCACACTGAAGCACCAATACTCGCGCATACCATAACGATTCTCTGTTCGACTCCTGCTGCAAGGCTCGCGTGGGGATCCAGCGGCTCCGCGTCGGACATCGTGTCACAGAGAATCAGCGCTGCTCCTCCGCGATAGCTCCGACTCGGGGGCCTCCTGTCCTTCTCCTCGTCCCCGCTTCTCACACTCGGCGCTCCTTTTTCTCATCCAACTCCGGCGGCAGGAAGGACCAGGCGACCTCGCCGCCATCAACCCCCGCTTCTCCCTCGGCTCGAACTGGTTTGCTGCGTTCGGCTAGGCCCTCTGCGTAGTAGTGCGGCTGGTACTACAGCGTGTCCATCTGGCTATCCAGCGCGCCGCTTATTGACAGGAACAATTGGGGAATTTGAGAGAGTCTAGGGAAGAGGATGGATATGACAGGTGGGGCCAGATTGCCAATGAGACTAGCATATTATGCTGGTCAGGATTCGTCACTTTCCCCGTGGGCCAAACAGGTCCAGGGTTGAAAATGACCGGGATCGAAAAGGTTGGTGTGCCAACTTCAGGGATTTGAAGTTTAGGGTTTAATTTAGCTAATCCCTATAAATTCAAGGTTCATTATGGACTTTACTCAAATAATAATGCAGCCTTGAGATGTCATTGAGTATCAAAACGTTCTCGGATCTGGAAACGGCGGGTGGGTCGGATCACTTAGGGCATGTACAATGTTAAAGAGAGAATATTTTCTTTTAGTCCTTCACATCATTTAAAGAAGTCATAGAGATAAATTATACAATTCATTATTCCTTAGTATCGTCTGTACCAATTATTAAGAATTGTCTACTTTTAGTAAAAAATGATTTTCCAACAGAAGACATATGGTACAATCAAGAAATTAGTCTTCTGTTATTTTTAATAGATCATCGCTTAGCTAAGAGAAGACGACCTTATATTTTTTATTTCTCTCTCCTCCAACTATGCAAATATCCAACATGGCAGTCATAAGGGAAGACCAACGTTATTGCATTATACGTGCCCTTAGGCTGTTTGGTTCAGTGGATGACAAGGGATATCTATTTTTTTGTGGTTATCCAGTGTTTGGTTTAAATGGTGGAGGGGATATGGCTAACCAATTTTGGTTCAAAATGGTGGTTGAGCATATCCCACAAAAAGAGCTGGATGAGCTCAAACACTTTTTGATAGCTCTTCCGAAACGTTTTCTTGTTCGTTTACCCTTCTAATTTTTGACTAGGTATCCTTAACCATTTTTTATCCCACTTTAGCCAAACGGAAAAATGGCTACCCTAACCAGCTGGTTGGGGATATCCTCATCTCCTATGACATCCTCCGAACCAAACAGCCCTTTAGCTTGTTTTCCAAATCGAAAACACACTCTGCATGCCATGCAAGGCAAATCTCCGTCTTTTTTGATTAGATCTTCTCCATAGCAAAATGTTCATCGCAATCAGGAGATCATTGTAGAGTACTACTTCCTCCGTTTCAAAATATAAGATGTTTTAGCTTTGTGAAGTAAATGTGTCTAGACTTTTTTAGTATGTACGTAGGTTCACTCATGTTTAAAGTGAATCTAAACACTAAAACAAGTCTAGATATTATTTTTCACAAACCTAAAACATCTTATATTTTAAAATGAAGGAAGTAGATAAGAAGGAATTTGACTTCCTAAGGATGCTAACAAAACCGTAAAGTAATCTTGTTGCAGTAGTAGATTGGTTGCATTATGCATCAGTATCGATTCCCTCCCAAACTAAAATAAAAGAGTAGCACGGTGGGTACGATAATCCGCAGCGTGTACAAAATCATTGTACCGTGACCACCTACAGGCTACAGGCCAGCAGTACGGGACTGAAACGTAAAATGGCCATTATCTTGTCCCAGCGGGGTCAACTGGACAGGTCCAAGGCGATAAGATTCGTTCAGCCCAGCGACTGCGTATTAATGTTGTTGTTAACGGCATACTTTTTCCTGGGCCTCCGTACCCTACGGCCGGCGGCGACAGTGGGGGTAAGCAGGCACCGTGGCCACGAGCGAGCGCTGCCCGTGCCTCCGCCGCCGCGTCCGCCAATAGAACTGGCGAGAGCACGACGACACGGCCAGGCGTCCCACGGGTCCCAGCGGTGGTACCACAACGTTCGTCAGACCACTATTTTGCGATAGCTCCTGTTCATATCGTTCAGAAATCAGAATAAATGCCCATATCAATTTTACCATCATGGTCTGCAAGACTGGAACCTGATCCAGTGAAACGAATCGATCCTGTCTGCTTGCTTGCTCACGGTGGAGATCTGTGGCAACGCCCGGCCTGCCTGATGACCGACGCCGCTCATCACGTCAACGTCATCGGCTGGGAGTTGGGAGCTCAGCGCACACGAGGAACCAAAAGGAGGCGTTCCACGGACGGACGGGGATGATCAATAAACTGTAGTGTGCAGTGAAGCCACTTGGACAACAACCTCCCGTGTGTCATCGGCTCATCGCAAAAGGGAAACGACGCACAGTGTTTCGGTCGAGATTGGTTTTTCGTTCTAGCACTAGCACGTGCACCGATTTCAGCAGGTCGGGTCTGGTTGTCAAGGTCAGGTCCTGGTCCTCGGGGTCTGATCGGACCGGTTGGTACCGGCTGACTTTCCAAAATTTGATAGATCGCGATAGGTGCAATAATTCTTCAGCGATCTTGGCTGCAAATCCGGGCCATAATAAATGTCCAAGTGCCGTAATGAAACAGTGGTTTCGTGGACAATTAGCTCAAGGAAATCACAGCCAACCCAGCCAGCTCGGCTGGGTAATCAGTCGCTGTAAACTGGAGTCTCCCTCTGCTTTTAAAATATAAACGCTTTAAATTTATAAAATAAAATTATCTAGACTTTTTTTAGTACGTAGATTCACTCTAAACTAAGTGAACATGTTAGCGTCCACTTAGCTAGCCCAGTATCCGGACCACGTTCTGGATTTTTTTCATGCGCTCGTAGCTCAACTATAAGAACAGAGTCCACTTTGTTCCAAAAGCCCGGACTGAAAAAAAGGAAGGAATTTCTTCCTTATAAGCTGGGTGTGGCTCCTCCACCGGTCAATAGAGGGGTCCTATCTCCCCGAGAAGCCCCTCAAGAAGGCATGGCGATGCTAGCTTTGATACCAGATGTTCGCGTCCACTTGGCTAGCTCAGTACTCGGCCCATGTTCTGGACGTTCATGCGCTCACAACCCAACATAAGAAGAGAGCCCACTCCATCATAAAAGTCCGGACTGAAAGAAGGAAGAAATCTCTTCCTTATAAGCTGGGTGTGGCTTCCTCTCGTAGACGAGGTGAGACTAAACAAGCAGCCTCCACCAGTCAACAGAAGGTTCCTCACAGAACCTAGATATTAAAAGAAGTCTAAATATATTACTTCACAAAACTAAAAAATCTGATACTCCCTTCGACTCATATTAGTGGCTCAAATTTGTCTAGATTTGGATGAATCCGTCCAGTCTCCTCCCGTCAACCCTCCCATCAGGCCAACTTGCCCAACACGCGCCGTCCCCGCCTGCTCGACACCACGCCACGCGGGACCCCGCCTCCGAGTCTGCACGCCAACACGCGCCGTCCCCAGATCCCGCGGGACCCGCCTCGGGCCACCTCCTCTGCTTCAGGTCGGGCCACCTCGGGCCTCTACTTCAACACGGGGGTCAATCCCACCATCGCCTGACAGATCTGCCGCGGGCCACCCGTCGCACGCCACGACCCTCCCGAATCTGCTCAAGGAGCTGCCGGCTCGCCGTCTCACGCCCGCTGCCTCGCTGATCGCTGCGACGCCCGCCCGCACGCCTGTAGATCCCGCCTGCAGATCGGCCCGCCCGCCCGCCCCCCACCTGCTGGACGGTGCTCTGCTGGCCCTCTCCCATCGACGAGATCGACTCTGATCGGATCTACTACCAGCAGTTTCTTTTTCGTTTCTGAGAGTTAACCAAAAAAAATTGAGCGATGTCTTCTGCATCGGGCTATGTTGCGATTCCTCGCTCCCGGTGATCTTCGATGGCGTGAATTATCCTGATTTCACTGCCTTTATGCGCGTTCACATGCGCGGTCTTCGTCTTTGGTGTGCTCTCTGGAGAGGTCTCCTGTCCGTCGTGCCCCTGCTCATGTGGCTCCTCTTCTGCCAACGCCGATTGTTCTCGGCGCTGATGCTTCTCAGGAAGCCAAGGATGCTGCTCAGAGGGCTGATGATACTGTTGTTGCTGCTTATGATCTGAAGTTCAAGCGGTACTCTTCTGATCTCGAGGCCTATCGCCACGCTCTGACTGCCTACACTCAGTGGGTCGATGAGGATGCCCGCGCTGCCGTTGTTCTCACGTTCAGTGTCCTGCCCCACTATGTTGCTGAGTTCATGAGTCTCCCTACTGTTGCCGCTCAGTGGGCACATCTTCGTCAGCGCTATCAGCCATCTAGGGATGCTCTTTACCTGTCTGTGGTTCGCCAGGAGCATGCTCTTTAGCACGGTGATTCCACTATTGATGAGTTCTATACTCAGAGTGCTGCTATCTGGCGTCAGCTTGATTCTCTCCGTACTGCTGTTTGTGGCACATGCTCGTGCTGCCAGATTGTGCGCTTGGATTTAGAGTTTCACCGCATCTATGAGTTTCTGTCTCGGTTCCGCCTCGTCACGGCAATTGTTACGAACAGATCGTCTGTCGTTCCTTTATTCCTTCGAAAGCTAATGAAATTCTCAAGATAAAACATGTCTCTGAACTTCTTGACGATCACGGCAATTGGAATGAACAGCTCGTCTGTCGTTCCTTTATTCCTTCGAAAGCTGATGAAATTTTCAAGATAAAACCGTCTCGACGTGCTTCTGTTGATATTCCTGCCTGGCAGTTGGAGAAGAATAGTATTTTCTCAGTCCGTTCGACGTATAAGCTAGCTCTAAACGATCATCCAGACCAATGCAATTTTGGTGCTACTAGTCGTCGGCCTGCTGGTGATGATCCATGCTGGAAGAAAATATGGCGTGCTACTGTTCCTCCGAAGGTCAAAAATTTCGCATGGAGGGTGGCGTCTAATACATTGGCCAGGGAAGAGAATAAACTCAGACGTCATATGAATGTTACTGGCTTTTGTAATATTTGTGGGATGGAGAAGGAGTGTGTCTGTCACGCCCTTTACCACTGCCCCCATGCTAATGTCCTTTGGCATTCTATGCGTCAGATTTGGAGTTTTCCTTCTGATTCGAGTATACAAATGCAGTCTATCTCGTGGTTCAAGGATCTACTGATTTCTTTACGAGAGCAATTGGCTAACCATACATTGTTGCTGGCTTGGAGAGTCTGGCATTGTTGTAATGAAATTACACATGATAAACCCCTTCCTACAACGGAATCCTCGAAAAGATTTCTAAGTGGGTACTGGAAAATATTGCGGAATATGGAGGATACAACTGAGAGGATAATTAAAGGTAAACAACCAGTGGTGGAGATTTTGCATGTGCCGCATGTTGTTCCTCTTATACGGCCGGAGAAAATTTGGTCTAAACTCTCAGTTGATGGATCGGTAGAAAAACCAGTGGTAAAGCTCTCAGTTGATGGATCTTTTCAATCTAATACTGCTGCTGGTTGTGGTATGGTTCTCAGAGACGAACATGGGCAAATCATTTTCTCCACGTGTCGGTCTCTGCATAGATGTTCTGAGGCGGTGGAAGCTGAACTTTCCGCTTGCCATGAAGTCTTGGAGCTTGCCCTTGCACGTAGTCTTCTACCGATCATTATTGAATCAGATTGTGTCCAAGTTATTGTTGCCGCTTTGGAGAGCTCGATGGATCGTTCACCATACCTGAATATTATTTCAGGTATTAAGCTACTAGCTAGTCATGATAGAAAGTGTAAGTTTGTAAAAGTGAATCGTTCGGAAGTTAGGGTTAGTCATTGCCTCGCAAACTTTGTGAGAGTAGAGAAAAGAACCGTTGTTTGGATCGGATCCGGCCCTGATGTTGTTCTTCGGGAGTTGGATCATGAGCTGTTTGTAACCCTTTCTTCTTAATAAAGATCTGTTTTACCCGAAAAAAATGATTAGGATTTGTTTGGTCTACCTACATACCGTTGGACTTGGACACGACCCATGGAACTCCTTGATCGGTTTTTCGGGGTATTTCACCCAAAGTATCAAAGTATAGTGCATATGTTCTTTTAGCAAAAAAACTATTTTCTCCGGTTTATATTAATGGTCCTAAATTTATCTAGATTCGTATGAGTATTTCGGTCATACGAATCAAATGGTCCACATCGGATGAATGACTTTGTAAGGATTTAAATTCTCCAAAACTCCTACAAAGGTCATTTGAATTAAATAAGCACTTACACCAAAAGAGTAAAATGCCATGATATTCTAGAAAACACAATTTTGGCTCGAGATCATGCACTTTTTTTACTTGAAACTATTTATTCATTGTCACAAGTTTGCTTGGCAAAGCACTTTTTTGGACTTTACCTAACATATGATCTTGACGCACAATTTTAGGTAAGCAATAGCTTGTACCGGCGCCGAGGGAGCCGAACTCCCAACTTCAAACTACTCCTATTAGTGAAGGCTGGTTAATTTTTAACATCCTAGCATTACTAAAGAAATAATGTATCTTGGAAGACCAGGGAAGATAGTTGTTTTGGTGCTATCAAACCTGACAAGATTCACTGGACCTGCTACGAGCAGGATTAGGCCTAAGCAGGATTCAATGAACCTGATACGGCGATAGCAATGCCCCATCAGGTGTTTGCATCCTGTTAGATAGTACTGCGGTAATATTTATCTAGTCAACTATTTTTATGAAAAAATTGTTGTACAAATCGCTGCCTTTGGAACGTGCAGTATGGCTGTGATACCAAGTGGCTAAGAGAAGAACATTTCTGCCTAAATCTCCTATTCATGGTGAAAATGGAACGCAAGATTAGGAGGATCGGATAGGGACTGGCATTGTCAACATCTACATGGTTCAATTAATGACCAATTTAATCAGCACGAAATGTACGTACCACATATATTTGCTGCAATTATGTACTCACTCCGTTTTAAAATAAAAGATATTTTAGCTTTGTGAAGCTAATACATCAAGACATCTTTAAGTATTGGGTTTAGATACATTAGCTTTACAAAGCTAAAACATCTTATATTTTAAAACGGAGAGGATACATCTCAAGGTAAAAGATGAAAAGCAACAGGTCAACAACCAACATTATCTTCCCGTTTCCATCTGGGTAATTTATCCGGCAGTTGTCTATGTAAGTGCGGACATGAAAAATAAAACCGATGAAGCTTGTTCTGTAGCTGGAAAACAGAAACCAGTAGCATAGTTTATGTTGCTGGCTGGTGATGTCTGATAGGTGATATGTAATATGATTGCCTATATTTTCAAGGAGTTTTGCCACATATTTAAGCACCCGTGGCTTTACTTGGCATAGCACGACAGCTTAGTTTGACTGAAATAGTTCAATCTCACCAAATATTCTCGTGTCATAATTAAGTTCGCGTGCAATCTACACCTTTTTTCATATATTCTATTATACGTTTGTTGGAATCTGATCTTAACCTCATCGGAGAAATTAGATATTGTGCGACCTCGTGCGAGATTGCCATTCTATCTCAAAAAGGTAACCAAATTGTATTTTATCATCAGTTCGTCTGACTAGGCACCTTGCAAAACATGCCCGAAAAAGATACCCAAATGGGCCAAGTTGTATGTTCCGAAGAATCCATTGGTAGTAGTTACCAAGTTAGCAGTTCAATTTACAAAAGAAGGTCTGGTCATACGTCTTTGATTGTTTTTGCGAAAGACTTTTATATAGTTTCATCCGCTTAACAAACAAATACTTTATCCATAGATTGTTAAAACTTATAACCAGCGAATTAAAAAAATTCAAGCCATTTAAATGGCCTCTTGCTCCCCTAAAATCATGCCTGATTATGACATGTCGGCGATTTCACACAAGTAATAACCTATTTATATTTTTACAAAAATTGGACAATAGCAACAAAAAAAACTAGCTAATCACATAAATATTTGTGAATCTTTAAAATTCATAAATATTATGGATTGTTCGAAGTCCTGTAAATTTTTAGAAAACCATGGAACAAATTTACTAACGATTTTCTCTCACATTTTCCCCTTTATGATTCCCATGTTTTCAAGAATATGTCTATAAAAAATAATTAATTTTCAAGTTCTTATTATTGAATTTTACCACTAAAATTTCTTGTTGAACTTTGTAAAAAAATCCATCTATTTTATTTAAATTTGGAACTCATTATTCACCCATTTTTCTTGAGATTAGGCGAGATCTTTTATGATTGTAACCCAAACACATGTATCAACGAGGGATAACTATCAGAGCAAGCGCCGCATGGTTAAAACTATATTATCTGGTGAAACATAAAGTATGTAACACCTTCTATTTAATTGTACCATTGGAAATAAAATTTAGAAATTCACTGTGAAAAGTTCTCTTTTTGTTTAGGAATATGCTAAAAATATCCTAGGAAAATTGCAGTGCTTTATTTTTAACCATTACCAGGTTGTATTCAATATCTTATTTAACTCGCGGTTTTTTCTACAAAAATATTGCGATTGAATTCCTTCTCAAAGTACACAAGAGATAATGGTTGTAATCCATTGCAACATTTGATCATGTGGAGGGGCCCAACGAGAGTGATTCAATTCATTAGGGTCACGGTTGTTACTCTTTTGTTCAATAAAACATGACTACTTTATCATGAGAGAAAATTAACAAGTAGGTTCCTTCAAACTCGTACATTTTTACTACCCCCAACAAGACTAAATTTTGGTAGCAATCGACATGACAAAGCAAACTAATTACTTCTTCCGATCCATAATAAGTGTCGCCCATTTAGTACAAAGTTTGTACTAGCTTAGTACAAAATGAGCGACACTTATTATGGATCAGAGGGGGTATATGATATATTGAAAACCTCTATGTTCTTTAGTTGGACATAGAACATTTTGCTCATAGAAATTAAACGTAGATGCCTTTTCTTGTTTCTTTTCTTTACCAGATTGTTGTATGTTGTAAATTGTGTGCATGTTTAGTTGACGCACAGGCTAAAATCGTTTATGTGCAAAAGAAACTTAAAAGTGGGCGATTGTTTTTCACTTCAAAAAAAAGTAAAGTTTGTGTGTTCTGTCAAACATCTACTCATCGATAGATGTAATCTCCAATGATATATATACTTTTAGGAACTATATATTCTCTATTCTACCTTTAGCCTTTAGGAGGCAGTACTTGCTAGTGCAATCCTGATCGCCCGTACTTGCTAGTGCAATCCATGTGTCCATTCAACTCGCAGCCGAACTAATCCAACTATTTTCTTAATAGACCTTTTATCGTAAATCTTATGTGGAATATGTACAACTTATTAAAAACTTTGAGTATGTACTTGAAGTAGTTTCTGACGCAAAAAGGGATAAAAAGTGATCATTGACATCAACACCTTATAGGAGGCGCAACTTGATTCGTTGTTTAGGTCGCCGTCTTAATTAAGTTAGCAATGTTAACACGCTCTGCCACCCGCATTCTGATGAAGATTACGACGGAGGAGGTAGGCATCCATCATGATCTCTGGCCCATGGGAAGTGACTGGCGAAGGCTGCGTCGGCCGGCCACGGCTCCCACTAGGCACACACCAAGGTGGCGCATCTGCGTCAACTTCAAGCGTTGGAGGTGGACAAGCCAGGGAGCGAGGCAATCAGACAAACGGAATTGTCATCATGCACGACGAAAAGAGTCTCAGATGATATATATTTTTAGACAGTGGAATGTTGAACTTCGAAAGCTTTGGAGATTCTTTCCCTCCAAGGAAACACTAACTAAAAAGTCCAGCTGGAAACGGGTGGTTTGACCGTTCCTTGGGTCCGCAGGGGACACTGGCGAGATTCAGCTTCATGACCACTATCAACGTCGTGATCAACAATTCAGACGCAGAAGCACGAGTGATCTGAATATTATTGCATTACCAAATTGACAAAGCAATCTAAAGATTGTTTAGAATAAAGTACATTTGTGGAATTATCTTATCTGCTTTCTGTCTACAGAGTTCTCAGGTTGGAAAAGGTAAATTAGTTGCCCATCTGGATCTACTGACAAGTAGTACTATTTCAACTTACCATTATTATTTTGGTACTGCATGTACTAAATATAAAATATTTTAGACTTGTGAAGAGAATACATATAGACTTGTTTTAGTATATAGGTACATTTCAAACTTGAGTAAATTTATATATTAAAAGAAGTCTAGATATATTTTATTTATAAATCTAAAATATCTTAGCTAATGGCCAACTGGTAACGTGCGAGGGCTACAGGAAAGAAAAACGACGAGCTTCAGTGAATATTATGCTTTGGGACAAATCAATCTTAGAGCAAGTTCAATAGTAAAGCCTATGCTATAAGCCGTCGTCACGTCATCTATAGTCAACCTAATAGCTAACATATACAATAGTTAGCTATAACTATATACTCCCTCTGTTCGGTATTTTAAGTCCGGAGAGCAAACTTGGCAATACCAAGACGGGCTGCAAAATCGAAGCTCACCTTGGGGACGTTTAGATTTTATTAACTGCACCTAATAACTCTCCACTTAAATAGGCCAGATGGTCACTTTTTTCCTTCCCTTCCTCTTGCATCGGACGGCAGAAATGGAAGGCAATCCGCGAGATCCTTAAGTCCCCAATCCATCGTCATGAAAAAAGGCATGCATTGGTCAGTTTTGTTTGCCACGGATTGCTTTCTTCCTCCTCTAGCTAAACACCATGGCCATGGGCTGCACCTATTTAGCTCTCTGATCCCTCCTCTCCTTCCAACTACACCACCATGGCTGGATTTTATCTAAACTTCCTACCAGAGAGAGAATTAGATGGGTAAGGACGAGCTGGAGGAGGTACTATAGGTGGCGAACGAGGCAATGGAGATGGAGGACTAGGCAATGGATCAGGTGGAGGAACACACCGGCCTTGTCTTGGCCTTGCAGGACACAGGAAAGGCACCTTCCCTGCGCTACTTGGCTTGGGACGATTCATGTCTGACATGCACGACCATGAAGCCGGCGACAGCGGGAGCGGGAGCGCGAGCCAGTCGTGGCTTGGCTTCGCCGGCAAGCATGACCATGAAGCCGACGGGAGCGGCAACAGGAGCGCGAGGCACTCGTAGCTTGGCTTCGCCGGCACGCATGATACGTCGGAAACGTATCTATAATTTTTTATGCTCCATGCTTGTTTAGTATCTATTTTGCTCTGCTTTGTCTACACTTTGAGGTGCTTTTTATATGTTTTCTGGTATAACATATTAACAAGTTGCCACAGTGCCAGTTGCCTGTTTTCTGTTGTTTTTGGTTTCAGAAAAGTTAGTAAAGAAATATTCTCGGAATTGGACGGGACAAACGCCAAAATCAATTACTTTCCGTGGGAAACAAGAAGTCCAAAGGAGGGCCGGAGAGGAGGGCTAGGGCGCCCAGACCCCCCTAGGCACGAGTGGGCCCTATCCCGCGTCTAGGAGGGGTGTGGGCCCCTGGCCGCCGCCTCGGCCTCCCCCTTCGCCTATAAGAAGCCCCCGATGCAGAAACCCTAAGGACCCAATCAAATATCCACGAAACCGTCTATAGCCACCGCCACCATCGTCCCTAGATTGAGGGGGATCTGAAGTTCTTCCCTGCACCCTACCGGAGGGGAGATCATCCCGGAGGCCTTCTCTCCGATATGATACGTGAGTAATCCCACCTTGGACTATGGGTCCATGTAGTAGCTAGATGGTTGTATCTCCTCCTTTGTATTTTCATGTATAGATCTTGTGTGCTCCGTTCATGATCAAGATTTAATCTATTTGTAATCACGCATGTTATGTTTGTGGGGATCCGATGGATATTGAGATTATTATGTTGGTTTGATTAATGGTTTTGTCTTTATGATTTTATCATGTCTGTGTTGTTTGTGATCTTGCATGCTCTTCGTTGTTAGTAGCTATCTTGGACAAGTAGTTGCTAGTGACTCCAAGAGGGGGTATTTATGCTCGATAGTGAGTTCATGCCTCTAGTTTTCAAGAAAAGGGACAATAATCTCTTCGGTTGTAGATGTGTTGTTGCTACTAGGGAGAAAACAACGGTCTCTTATTTATGGAACATGTGAACTGTTTACCTTACACACTTTGCTTAAAGCAGTTGTCTGTTGCTTGCAACTTAATACTGGAGGGGGTTCGGATGATAATCTGAAGGTGGACTTCTAGTCATAGATGCATTTGGATGGCGGTCTATGTATCTTGTTGTATTGCCCAATCGAATCTCATAGGATCTTTCTGACTAGTAATTGCATTGTTTTGCCTTGCTCAGTTCCTGTTAATTGCCCTGCTGTAATTTGTTTACCCTTCATCCCATGTTGTTTATCTAAGGAGAGCACCTCTAGTGAACTATGGACCCCAGTTCAATCTTTACCATTGATACATCTTCCGCTGTTACATGTTTACTTGCTGCAAACCATTACCTTCCACACCATACATTTAATCCTTTGTTACAGCAAACCGGTGAGCTTGACAACCTCACTGATTCGTTGGGGCAAAGTCTTGAGTTTGTGTTGTGCAGGTCTCCACGTTGCTAGCAACACCTGTGTGATATTTCATTCCTCCTACTGGTTCAATAACCTTGGTTTCTTACCGAGGGAAACTTGTTGCTGTGCTGCTTCATACCTTGCTCTTGGGGTTTCCAACGAAGCGTCCCACGACAAGTGCTGGGCACCATCAAGCTATTTTCTAGCGCCGTTGCCGGGGAGCCCAAGGACGTCTTCACTAGGGGAGTCCTTCACTTCCTTTCTCTTTACTTTGTTTTTAGTTTGATTTGTTTCTTTTGCTTGGTTTTGTTTGCCTCTTTTCAAAAACACAATACCATGTATGGTTTTGGATCAACCTTTATTTCCCCTATGGTAGAAATCTCCACTTTTAAGCAAAACATTGAAGAAAGATTTAAAGAAGCTTGGTCTAGAATCTCTGCTTTCCAGAGGGAAACTGAGCCTAAGGTAAGCCTTAGCTTGGTTATTGATAGTTTCTACCGCGATATTGCTCTTCGTTATAGATATGCTTTGGATGATGTGGCCGAGAAATATTTTTTTCTATGTACTGAGGATGAAGCTTTTGATGCCATAAAGAAATTAATTATGATTTATGGTACACCTGACAAGTCTGATTCCTCTTTCACAAATATTTTTGCTAGGTTGAACACTCTTGAGACCGGTATTGCTGCTATGAATAGTTGCTATCACATGCTTAGGACTTACCATGATTATGTTCCCATAAATTCTGAGCCTTCAAAGTGGTTTCTCACAATCAAAGTCTCAATAAACACTACACTTTTTGATGCTCGTTGTGATATCATGTCTGAATTTTGTCTCATGCCTAAAGATATTTATGATTCCTTGAGTCTTTGGGGGCTTACTGAAGGAGGACAGGAAATCTCTCTTACCAACAATGCCACTATATTGCCCATTGGAATAGCTAGAGGTTTGTTTACAAAAATCTCAGGGAAAATGGTGTCTAATGATTATCTTGTTATTGAATGTGTACGCAGGGGACAGATTACACTTAGAAGATCCCTACTAAAACACTTTGGGGCAGTAATAGATGTGGGAAAAGGCATCATACATTTTGCTCCTCCGGTAAGCAATCATATATTCCCTAAAGAGAAGAAGAAAGCTAAAAAAGGAAAGAACAAGAGGGGTAATGCTTCATCATTTGAAAATACTTGATTCTTCTTGCTTCTTGTGCCTAACTTAAAGGCGTTAAACAAAAGTACTTGTTGGGAGATAACCTAAGAGTTTCCTTGAGTCTTGGAAGTTATTCGTTCAGTAGCGATCTCTCTTTATCCTTTTTGTTTGCTTTTTGTGCCAAGAATGACCTCTAATGAGAGGGAAGTAAGATTTGGGGAGTTCCTGTCCCGAAACAGATTTCTGTTCTCCACCAAAAAATTCGTGAGGAGTCTCTGTAACTCGGATTGAGCTCAACATTTACAAATAAATCCCCTAGTATGTTAGCTAACTTTCGTTAGTTCAACACTTTTTGATTTGAGCAACAGAAGATGTTCGAAAAAATCGGTTTCTACCTGCTGGTCTGTTTTCACAGATTTCTACCATTATTTGCATTTGCTTCTTATTGATTCCTTTTTGAGTTCTTTTAGGTGAATTGAGGTTTATGAAGGAGTTGCTACAATAGCTTGTTTTTTTGCTAAAAAGTCTTGTTGTTCCAAAGCTTTGCCAGAGGTCTAATATCTTTTGTATATACTAATGTTGCTAATGAAGATTGTGTGAAGTTTTGTATGAAGGAAAAATTCCAGGTTTAGAGAGAGAATGATGCAATGAGATGAAGAATGGACAAAAGCTTAAGCTTGGGGATGCCACCATGGTGTCACCCCAAGAAATATCCAGGAGGTACAAGTGTCAAAGCTTGGGGATGCCCAAGGCATCCCCTTCTTCATTAATAAAAAGCTCATGTCTGTCTAGACACTTCATTTTTACTGTTTCATGCACAGTTGTGTTATTCTTGGAGCGTCTTAGTTTTTGTTTGCTTTGCTTATGTTGTTAAGTTTGCTTGAATAAAGTAGTTTGGACCCCCGTTCTTGCTGTTTTGTTTTACAAATAAGTTGCTTGGTGTTGGAAAGGAGTAGTAAGTTCTTGCTTGAAGTGCAAGAGGAGCTTGCATTGACTGTGACTTAGACTTTAGCATGACATGCTAGGTGTTGTTTTGACCTTATGCTTAGTGATTATTGTTTTAGCATGTCTTGTTCCAAATAATTGGGATTGCTTAGTGTGCCTTGAAGAAATTATGCATTGTTTTAGCATGCAAAAGCATAGTATTGTAATATTCTCCTTTGATGCTTTGTTTGGGTTGACTTGGCACATGCTCACACCATGTTATGACTATGAAAAGTCACCATAGCCTCTATGATCATTTAGTCCTTGACTTGTAGTACCACTCGATGCTTTGATTAGTAATGCTTTGTTGCACTTCATGATTATGGCCATTATGCTTTCTTAGTTGGTTGCTCCCAGTCTTTTGCTAGCCTCCACTTGTATGAGTAAGCTCTACTCATGCTTCCAACTCCCAAGAAACCAAGTTATTCCGAAGTGTCCACTATAAACTCCTATGCATGGTGTGTTACACCATTCCAAGTATATTCTTGTTTTCAGGTATCTTCCAATTAAAAACTATTTTCTTATGTGAAAATTTAGTGATTAAAGCCCTCACGAACTTGATGGCACACTTTATATTCTTTGCCCCTAATAAACTTGAACCATTATGACATCTTTGTTGTATATGCTTGCACTTATACATTGGAATTAACAGAACCGTGCTATCACGCGGAACGTTTTCAACATTGCACTTGTACTTTGTACTCAGTTGATATCATGCTCTTTTGTCTATGGATTTCACCAGTGTGAAATAAAGAGGGAACTTGTAAGTCCATGGAGTTTGTATCCTGTGTTAGAGAAACGCTTGGGCCGCTAGCCTAAGCCATGTCTAATCATGGTGGAAACTTGGAGCATCACCATAGTGAGCTATCTATGAAGCATCCTCAATAAAAAGCTATGCATATAGTAAATAAAAAGATTGATGAGATGCTCATTGTCTGCTTGCCTTGTCATTTTGGTTATGGAAAAGCTCATGTACCATGTGCAAGGGGTACCCCGTTGGCGGTTCTCAATGATATGCAAATACTTACAATGACAAGAACTTGCCTGTTACCGAAGTTGAGTATGCATGAGGTGTGGCCCTCGTATTCAAGGGACTTGAGATTGCCAACTTATACTTCGTCAAGCATATACTCCATCTTTGTCACTTTAACCTTAACCACTTCAAGATGCTTATGATAGGGGCAATGAGGGCTGAAAGCTAACAAGTACCATAATTTTTTAAAGCTCTTTTTGAAACTTGTAATCCCTGCTTCCTTTACAGAAAGGCTTTTCTTCCACCATTATTGAGTCTCCACCTTCTACCATTAGGCACCATTAAGAGAGCATAGTTGTCATTCTGTGTACAGTGTTCCAAAGCTTATTGATTGATGCATATTGTGATATTACTTGTTCTTGTGCTATTTGTTTCTAGTCACCCTTGTGAACTTTGACGGTGTCCTATGCATCTATATTGCTACTCTATGAGGGACAAGCTGATTGCCACTATGCTATGTTTTTTGTATATGAAACAAATAAACGTTTTTCAATGCATGTTATTCATGATCTTTGTTTGTAGCTTGTCATGTTGCATGCATAGTTACTATGTCTTATTGTTAGAACTCCATTTCTCATGCACATGTTTAGAGTTCTTTGATCCCAGATTTCAATGCTTGCAAATGGTTGGATCTTTATTGTGAGGGTGCATGTCATCTCAAAAATTATTCTTTTATCACTTACCTACTCGAGGACAAGCAGGAGTTAAGCTTGGGGTTGTTGATACGTCGGAAACGTATCTATAATTTTTGATGCTCCATGCTTGTTTAATATCTACTTTTCTTTGATTTGTCTACACTTTGAGGTGCTTTTTACATGTTTTCTGGTACTAACCTATTAACAAGTTGCCATAGTGCGAGTTGCCTATTTTCTGCTGTTTTTGGTTTCAGAAAAGTTAGTAAAGAAATATTCTCGGAATTGGACGGGACAAACGCCAAAGTCAATTACTTTTCATGGGGAACAAGAAGTCCATAGGGGAGCCGGAGAGGCGGGTTAGGGAGCCCAGAACCCCCCTAGGCACGGGCGGGCCCTCCCCCATGCCTGGGAGGGGTGTGGGGCCCCTGGCCGCCGCCTCGGCCTCCCTTTTTGCCTAAAAGAAGCCCCCGATGTAGAAACCCTAAGGACCCGATCAAATCTCCATGAAACCGTCTGTAGCCGCCGCCACCATCATCCCTAGATCGGGGGATCTGAAGTTCTTCTCGGCACCCTGCCGGAGGGGAGATCATCTCGGAGGCCTTCTCTCCGGTATGATGCGCGAGTAGTTCCTTCTTGGACTATGGGTCCATGTAGTAGCTAGATGTTTGTATCCCCTCCTTTGTGCTTTCATGTATAGATCTTGTGTGCTCCGTTCATGATCAAGATTTAATCTATTTGTAATCATGCATGTTGTGTTTGTGGGGATCCGATGGATATTGAGATTATTATGTTGGTTTGATTAATGGTTTTGTCTTTATGATTCTATCATGTCTGTGTTGTTTGTGATCTTGCATGCTCTTCGTTGTTAGTAGCTATTTTGGACAAGTAGTTGCTAGTGACTCCAAGAGAGGGTATTTATGCTCGATAATGAGTTCATGCCTCTAATTTTCAAGGGAAGCGACAATAATCTCTTCGGTTGTAGATGTGTTGTTGCTACTACGGAGAAAACAACGGTCTCTTGCTCATGGAACATGTGGACTGTTTATCTTACACACTTTGCTTAAAGCAGTTGTCTGTTGCTTGCAACTTAATACTGGAGGGGGTTCGTATGATAACCTAAAGGTGGACTTCTAGTCATAGATGCAGTTGGATGGCGGTCTATATATCTTGTTGTATTGCCCAATTAAATCTCATAGGATCTTTCTGACTAGTAATTGCATTGTTTTGCCTTGCTCAGTTCCTGTCAATTGCCCTGCTGTAATTTGTTTACCCTTTATGCCATGTTGTTTATCTAAGGAGAGCACCTCTATTGAACTATGGACCCCGTTCTAATCTTTACCATTGATACATCTTCCACTATAACATGTTTACTTGCTGCAAACCATTACCTTCCACACCAGACGTTTAATCCTTTGTTACAGCAAACCGGTGAGCTTGACAACCTCACTGATTCGTTGGGGCAAAGTCTTGAGTTTGTGTTGTGCAGGTCTCCACGTTGCTAGCAATACCTGTGTGACATTTCCTTCCTCCTACTGGTTCGATAACCTCGATTTCTTACTGAGAGAAACTTGTTGATGTGCTGCTTCATACCTTGCTCTTGGGGTTTCCAACGAAGCGTCCCACAACAAGTGTTGAGCGCCATCAACGCACGACCATGAAGCTGGCGGGAGCGAGACACGATCATGGCCTGGCGTCGCCGGCACGCATGACCGAGAAGCGCGCAGCGGCAGCGTCATCGGCAGCACGAGCTCGTGGTGCCGCTTAGGTCTCGCCGGGCGCGACCGAGGCTTCTTTGATGTGAGCGGTAATGTGTCCACCGTGAGCCCATTTGCCCGTGCTGCTCCTTTTTATCTCCATAGACTAACGGTCCTTGGGAGGAAGACTAGGTGAAAACTTAATATGGACAGTTAGCGAAGAGGGAGGAAGATGACGGGGTGGAGAGTAAATCGCTAGCAGTTACTCCTGCACGGGAATTAAGGGTAGTAAATACTCCGGACTTGTATTTCCGAAAAATCTGAAAACACTCTCCGGACTTAAAATCCCGAACAGAGGGAGTACTACTTTATTTGGCTAAGGCCCACCTTACACTCACACAAAGTGTCTAGGACAATGTGCTATAGCTAGCTCTTGCATGAGAGCCCACTGGTTTCCTTTCTCCGCCTCTTCCTCATCCACATCAGCGCAAATATATTATTTAAAGGCTTATAGCCTAATTACATAAACTTATTGTACTTGCTTTTAGCATCCTGTGTTTGTAGTGGACAATGAATGGGCCATATCACAACCGGTGCAATGAATAAGCTGCCCTTTCCGACGAGGTGGGAGACTATTTTATTAAACCCGTTGGGGTATGGGAGAAAAGAGTGCAACTGTTGAAGTCTTGGAGATGGGCAGCGCCAAGTTCCCAACATTTTGTTACTAGAATTTTCGCTTGCCATGACGGGCAGACGGAGAAGGGTACTTTCCGGAGGATCTGCATCTTGAGATACAAAGGTTTTGTCTCATCGTAAAAGAGGGCCGCTGGTGTGGATAATCAATTTAGAGCCCGTCATTCTTGATCCTATTTTTGAATTATTCAAAATGTATCAAATATTAAAAAAACAACTACATGTAGCCAATAATATAAAATACACTCTCTATTTAGAAATATAAGATATTTTAGGTTTGTCAAACTAATGTATCTAGACATCTTTTAGTGTGTACGTTCAAATAAATCTATATATTAAAAGGTGTCTAGATACATTCACTTCATAAACGTAAAACATTTTATATTTCTAAATGGAGGGAGTATATGTCTGCAAAATTTGAATGGAGAATATCCTGAGACAAATATAACAAATTTTAAAGAAACAGAGACCCATTCAAAATTGCACCATTTGTGCTTAGATCTGATTTTTTTTTGCTGAGGACAGAATACAATTTGTTTTCACATGATCTTTTGCACACATGTATTATAAATTATTATCTACGTCCCATTGTAGTTTTTGAATATTTAAGTTTGATTTCTTCAAAAAAATAAAATATAAAATCCTTCATGGAGGACGGTTTGCTCCTTCTCGCGGCTGGTGGTACACTGGTATTACAAGGAGCTACGGTTGTTGCAGTGCAGAATGGACAAAAATAACCCAAATTCGAAAGGATTTCACGAAATGACCCATCTGGAAAACTATTTCCCTGCACTAACCCTTTTTGTAGCGCCTAACAGCTAGGCGCTATACTCTATAGTGTAGCGCCTTTCAGCTAGGCGCTATGCCCCTGCCAGCGTGGCACCGCCTGGCCCCTCCCTGGCCCCACCCCGCCGTGTGACGCCCAGGCGCTATGCCTGGGGCGAGTAACGCCCAGGCGCTATGCCCAGGGTGTAGCGCCTATCTGATAGGCGCTACACTTTAATGTGTAGCGCTACACCCTGAGACATAGCCTGTCGCGCGGTAGCCCCCTCCCCACCCCTCGCTATTCACTCCCAGGAAGATAGAACACACACAGAGGGCACCGGCGGTTCCTCCTCCCCTCTCTCTCAAATCCACTCCTAATCCATCAGATCTGAGAGATTTCACCGTGGATTTGCTTCTCCATCCCTCCCTCAAGGTAATCCCCTCCTTTTCCCTCTCTTTCATCCAATGAATCTTGCACATTATCCTCAAACCCTAGGTCTAGTTGGATTCATAATATGACCTATTTGTGTATGTTTTTGGTTATTTGGAAGTTATGTATTAGTTGTATTTGATGGGGAATGGAAGTGTGTTGTTGATTTGCATTGTGTATGATGGTTTTATATGGATTTGTATGGATGTGTGAATAATATGCTCCCATATTCTTTGTAGTTTATTGTATAAATTGAAACAATGGCCACATACCACACACATTTTATTAATGTTTGGAATATATATGTAGGATGGTGTGGCTACTTGAGGATTACTATGATCATCAACACCAGGCATACTTGATGGCGGAGAAGCATATGGTAATAAAACCATGGTTGAACTTCTTTGCTTTTATTTTTCTATTGATTCAATTGTGTTGGAAAAAGTATAATGTTCGATCTTGTATGTATGCAGAGGCTTCGTCCCCTCAAGATTCGGTCTCATGGTGCGTCTTTGAATGACATGCCGTACGACGAGCGGTACACCGAGTACATCAAGCGGCTAGGCCTCCTCCCTTTCATCACGCTTGTGAGCCGGTCGACGCCGAACCTCAACGCGGCTGCTATCACCGCACTTGTCGACCGGTGGAGGCCGGAGACGCACACTTTCCACCCCCGGACCGGTGAGATCACTCCTACTCTTCAGGATGTTTCCATGAACTTTGGACTTCCTATCGCGGGGGAGCCTCTGTGTATGAGCACAGATTCCGATGGGTGGCGCAATGCGATGGAGCTACTTATTGGCATGGCTCCTGAAGAACTTGAAGATAAGAGCAAAGATAGAGTCCCAGCAGGCGCGACATATGCGTGGATCGTGTCTAACTTTAGGCAATGCCCGAACCCTGCCGAGGTTGAGGTGATCGAGACACATGCTCATGTGTACATGTGGTATGTCCTTTCTAGGACTCTATTTGCTGACAACGGAGGTAGGATCGCTCAGTGGATGTGGCTCAAGGCACTAGCAAACTAGGATAGCAATATCAGCTGGGGTTCGGCGGCTCTTGCCTACTTGTACCGGCAGGTAATCACATGTGCACTCTACATTCATTTGTATATGTCGACTCCACACATATGCTATACTGACCTCGTTTTTGTTCACTTGCAGTTGGACGATGCCTGTCGTAGGGCAGGCGGAAATGCCGGAATAGGTGGTGCTATGGTTCTTCTCTCGATATGGAGCTGGGAATGCTTACCAGTTGGCCGTCCCAAAGAGGTGGGCCACCATCCTTGGCCAGCGTATAATAGAAACCCTCTACGCCAGCCGACTTGGGCTTACAAGTGGGACGTGGTATCGGAGATGACAAGCGATGTTGATGCCATGTACCTCAAGTACACGAACGAGTTTGATGCGATTACGCCCGAGCAGGTAGATGTTTATCTATATGTCACTATCCATAATATTTACTTCACGAGTCAAAATCGATACCAAACATGTTCTTGTGATATGTTGCAGGTGGAGTGGGAGCCTTATGGTTGTGGGGACGAGTTTGGTATTGCTCCCGGGTTTGATATTAACCCGAAGTGCTTGGAGGAACAATCTCTCTGGCTCATGTGCTGCCCATTGATTTGCAATTGGGCAGTTGAGTTTCATATGCCACAACGGGTGATGAGGCAGTTCGGGTTGTTTCAGTGCAACCCTCCCGTGTGGAAGGACACCGACAAGGAGCTTCATCGGTTAGTTAGCATGAGAACTTGTGCTCCATTGCTTTGGATGGTACTAACATGGTTCTTTATTGTTTTTCAGGTTGGACAGAAAGAGGCAGAGGAAGATCAAGAATTGGGATCACCATCATAGGAGGCATGTCATGGAGTTCCTCATTTGTGTGGAGAATGCCCGACGAACGGAATGGAATAGTGGAAGAGCACATTGCCCAGTAGCATTTAACAACTACATCCATTGGTTTCTTGGTAGTACCCGTGTCTCCATTTGCCCGCCGTCCTATGAGGAAGAAATATTGGAGGAGCCAGTCCAGTTCGATGAACTTGCCTACACTCAGTACAACCGGCAGGTCAGGGGGGACCGACATCCCGCTTTCTTCCTCACTCAACTTTGCGGTAAAGGTATCGTTGCCTTCGCATTACTTTCCTTGCACTCTCATCTCTTTCTTGCCTAACATATTCTTGTTCTTGACTCTGTAGAGAACGGAGGTAAAGAAATATGCCGACGATGCCGAGGCGATTCTTTTTTCTGCCCCTAAGGGGAAAAAGGGAGAAGGCATGATACGAAACTTCCTTAAGGTATGGATGCGAGACTTCCTCAAGATAGGCATGTCCTTGGTTTGACTTATGTTGTTATTTGTTACAGCGCTCGGCCCAAAAGATGCGTCGCTTATCTAACGTGCTAGGTTGCCGCGATCCCGAGTACACAACCCCGTCCGGTTCTAAGTCCAAGTCGACTACTGATCTGTCGGCCCATCTTCAGGATGATGTTGAGGATGACACCACTTCGGCGATTCGTTCGGAAGATGAGGTATGGGACAACCTTACATGCATTTAGTGTTTTCTGTTTCTCATGCATTTCTCTTAGCCATACAATCTTACATGTAGCTGCCTCATATGGAGAATGAGACTGAGGAGGAGTACCGGATTCGTTCCGCATACCAGCTGAAGCCAAGGAAACAGTTCAATCGCTGGACGCCGGACGGCTTCCGTAACAAGGGAAAGGCCAATGTTGTCGAGGACGAGCCGCCACGGAGGTCAAGAGCGACTAGGAGGACGAGAGGCCTACAGTATGATGATGAAGATGAGTCGCAAGAAGAGTAGGTGACAAAGAAGATACCTCCAAGGAGGGGCCGAGGCCCAAGGACGCGTGGGCGGAAGTAGGTCATGTATGGCACAATGTTGATGATGATGCACTAGGTTTGAGACTATGTATGGGTTGATGTATGGCACCATGTTGATGTTGTTTAAGACTATGTTCATGTATGACAGTATGTTGATGTTGTTTGAGACTATGTTGATGTATGACAATTTGTTCATGTTGTTCGAGACTATGTTGATGTTATTTGAGTATATGTGCAGTTTGAGTATATGTTGTTTGAAACTAGTATAACAAGTGTTGTTTGAGTACATGTTGTTTGAAACTAGTGCAGTTCAGGAGTGTAGCGCCTGTCTGATAGGCGCTACACATCAGAGCATAGCACCTATCAGACAGGCGCTACACCCTGACTTAGAGGTTTCCACCGCCAGCGAAGATTGGATTTGCTCTCAGTATGCTCCTGTTAGTTTTGGGGCAAATGAAATCTGCTAGCATAGCGCCTAGCAGAACGGCGCTACACAATCATAGCGCCTGTCTTCCCATGGGCCTCGTCAGTACGATTGGTTCCACCCCAAAACTAACAGTGCAATCGGTTCCACACCAACAAATAGGAACCTCCTTCCCATGGGCCTCGTCAGTACGAAACGCCTTTCGTGGCCTTTCCTCTTGGTCGGCGCAAGGTGGCCTAGCATTGGCCCTCATCTTCCTCTCTTCCTCTTCCTTCTCCTTTTGCCTCTTCCTCTCTTCCTCTTCCTTCTCCTTTTGCCTCTTCCTCTCTTCCTCTTCCTTCTCCCTTTTCCTCTTCTTCTCTTCCTCTTCCATTTTCTTCTTTCTCTCGTCCTCTTCGTCCTTCTTCTTCGCCAAGTCTCGAGCAAGTTGAACTACCTCTTAAAATGCCTTCCTCTTCTTCTCTTCTTCTTCCTCTTTCCTCTTCTTCTCTTCTTCTTCCTCCTTCCTCTTCCTCTCTTCCACCACCTTCATAGCATTCGCCCAGATAGCCGAGTAGTTCACACCGTCCCCATCATTGCCCTTGTTGGGTTGAGTCGCCATACCTATTATAAGAACAAAAGCTACAAGTTAGTAAAGGATGCAATGAATGTGAACAATAATTGATTCAATGAAATAAGCATAGTAGGTAGTAACATAAGCATGCAAGTATGAATATTCCATCCGTACCTATTAACATAAGGATTTGGTCCTGCCAAGTAACCTAACATACTAGACGGGTTAAAACCGCCACGTCCTCTTCCTCTTCTAAGCCCAAGTGATCGACCTCTTTGTTGTCTAGGAGCTTGTTGTCTAGGAGCTTGTTGGCTAGTTCTTGGTTGGCTTGGAGCTTGTTGGCTAGTTTTTGGTTGGCTTGGGACTTGTTGGCTAGTTCTTGGTTGGCTTGGTACTTGTTGTCTACCACTTGGTTGGCTAGTGCTTGCTTCATTTCCTTTTGCTCTCTTCCTTTGAGAACACTTTCTTGCATTGTGCCCTTCACCATTGCATGTTTCACACCGGGCTCTCTCACAAGGCTCTTGGAATTGGTCATTGCCCGTTTCTCGAGCACCACCACGGCCCCATCCATCCATGTCGCTCCTAAAGCGTTTTGTCTTGCGTCTTCCACGTTTAATCACTTTCCATTTCGGATCGGGCCATAGTTGAATCCCATGGTACTCCGGCCATTTTGATTGGTCCAAATATGGATGAAATCTAGGAGCCCATGTCTTCTTAGTAGTCTCAATGGAGAACTCAGGCTCTCTCACCGTGATCGGATTATTGTAATCCAAATGTCGTCGGCGAGACGCGACGAGCAAGTGCGAGCAGGCAAGATGAAGCAATGATGGCCTTCCGCATGTGCACTCACAAGTCTTGAGTGAGACCTTGAAAGCTCAGCCTCCGTGTTGGACACCATCAGCCGTTGTACCTCCCGGCTCCGTAACTTGGTAAATTAGCTCGTCATTGTCATACTCCGTGACAACTTGGGAATCCGCTTTCTTTGCCTGAAATTGCATCCAATCATCAACCTTAGGTGGGTACTTGTATTTGTGCTTGTTCTTGTAGTCCCCTGCAATCTGCCGGTCCGTTTCCTCTGAGTATTTAAGAAAATACCCATTCATCATGTCGAATGTATAACGGACTATTGCCATGACGGGCAATGCACGGACACCTTTGAGCAACTTGTTGAAGGCCTCTGCCATGTTGCTTGTCATTTGGCCGTACCTCCGGCCACCGTCATCGAATGCTCGTGCCCACTTTGTTCTTTCTCCAATGCTCCTATCGAGAAACTCTCGACCACCCGCATCGAGCTCTTTGTTGAAGAGCAATTTGTTGTACAAGTTTGAGAAACAACGTTCCGTGAAAGCGAGGCAACAATCTTGTAGATCATCGGCCAAATCCTTGCTCTTGCATGCCCTATAGAAGTTTGAACAAAAGTGTCTCATGCACCAACGATGGTGCAACGGAACATGCCCGGGAATATGTTGGTCCACCGCTTTAAGAATTCCTTGATGACGGTCCGAGATGACACATATTTCCCAATGAGGGGTTAATATCTTAGTTCTTAAAAGATGGAAGAACCACTCCCAATTATCATTGTTTTCCACCTCTACCAAAGCAAAGGCCAAAGGAATCAACCGGTTGTTGGCATCATTGGCTATTGCAATCAAGATAGTGCCCTTGAATTGACCGGTCAAAAAGGTGCCATCAACAGAGATGACCGGCCTACAATGTTCAAATGCCTGAACACATTGCTCGAAAGCCCAAAATGCACGGCCAAAAACTCGAACGGTTCTTCCGTTTACAATCCTTGTCTTGTTCCCCAAAGGTTCAACCACATGAACCATGCCCGGGTTAGCATCGGCCATCGCTCCCAACAACCTTGGGATTCGGTTATAAGATTTCTCCCAATCACCGTACAACATCTTGAATGCGGCTTGCTTAGCCTTCCATGCCTTCCCGTACTTCACCTCATAGTTAAAGAGGGCTTTCACAAACTCCATGACCTGCTTGATGCTCATTATTGGAAACGACGCGATGTCATTGGAAAGCCTATAAGCGAGGAACTCGGAGGTGAGTTTTCGGTGCTCATGCTTTGCATCCTTGCCATCCACCATCGGGCCTCGGCACATGTGAGTTGATACACAACTAGATATGTGCCAATCGGGACCTCCCTTGAATGGTCTAGCACGCACAATCCAAGGACATCCTTCCGCCTCGCACTTCACCGTGTAACGCTTCTTGATATCCGAGTGCACGACCGTGTAAGGACGATGATGCTTCACCGAGAAGTCCTTTATCCATTGCTTAAATTCCAACAAGGTCTTAAACCTTGATCCTTTGCAAAGCCATTATTCACTTCATTGCCATCCTGGTAAGAACTTGTCCTTGGTCCAAGCACTATGCCTTTGCCACCATCAACCGTGGCTTCATCCGTGAGACTAAGATCACGAAACAAAGGCACCCGATGGTCCCGCCCCAATACGTTATGGTGGATTTCGGCCTCTCTAGCCGTGAACCCCTCCTCGTCAACTTCTTCTTCGGGACCATCATCATCCAAGTCCGAAGCATAGCCTCGAGAATACGGGAGTTCACGGTCCATGTCATGTTGAGTGATATATTTCTCCAAATCACCAACATTGTTGTCATGGAGTTCAACATCATCATCATCTTCACCCTCACAATCATCATTGTCCTCTTCCAACACTTCGTCTTGGTGTCTTGAAATCGGGCTCAATGTTTGGCTCAAAGGAGGTTCAATCCATAGCTCTTGCTCCACGGGTGGAGGACTTCTACTATCCAATGGGGAAGCACGGCGGTTCAAGTCCAAAGGCAATGAACTATCAACCTTCTTGGTGGCAAATAGCTCAAGAGCCTTGTCTAGTGATTCGGCCACCACCTCCTTGTATGCAAGCCAACGAGCCTCGGAGAAGATATGCATGGTCTTCCAACGGATATGCACTCCAAAACCCACATTATGTCTTCCTTCCAACTCAACAACATCACATGGGTCCATCCATTTCAATTCAATCCTCACTTGCTCCAAGACCTCGGCATAGGTGGGACTACGCTCAAACACAATATCTAGCTCATCCGGGTCCGGTTGTATGTTGCCTTTCAAAAAGGCATCCTTGTCCACATGATGAACATGAACAATTCTTGCCATCCCTAACACATAGGAGAATATGTTCATTAACTAACCATGACAAGATAAACAAAACTATACTAGACACATTACCAAACCATAAAGCTAACAAGAACACCCTCTCTCACATAAGCAAACCCTAACTCTAACCCTAGCCATAGCATTCCAATATACCAAACAATGTCATTTCAACAACCCTAAACCTAACTAAATGCTTCATACACATCTTTATAACCAACATTGGCCAATAAATCGAACAAATTTCCAAACATTTCTCTCCAAATCAAATTTCCAGGGTTTCAAGCCAAGTCCAACCAAAATGAAAGATTTCAAGAGGTCAAAACGGAGGGGAATGAGGGAGGGTACCTCTAGCAGCCGGGGAGAGGCACAAATCCACCAAATAAAGCTTCCAATGTGAGAGATTTGAGGGGGGGGAAGGGGCGCCTCCTTGCTGTTCTTCCTGCTTGGGTCGAGCTAGGAGTGAATGGGAAGGGGTGGGGAGGGGGCTGTCGCGCGACAGGTTAAGTCCCAGGCGCTACACCCTGGGCATAGCGCCTGGGTGTCGCACGGCCGGGTGGGGCCAGGGAGGGGCCAGGCGGTGCCACGCTGGCAGGGGGCATAGCGCCTAGCTGAAAGGCGCTAGGCGCCTAGAGTGTAGCGCCTAGCTGTTAGGCGCTACCCAAAGGGTTAGTGCCAGTGAAATAGTTTTTTAGATGGATCATTTCGTGAAATTCTTTCGAATTTGGGTTATTTTTGTCCATTCTGTCTTGTTGCAGGTACCGGTGATTTTACCAATTTACTCGTCCTCGAGAAATGCATAGTGTGTCTTTAAAGCGCTAGATTGTGCTAGCTGGATCCTCATGGAGTACCAAAAACATTTCTGGGATCTGGAAAAGGCGGGTGGATCGGACCACCTTGTGTTTTATTAATCGAAAACACACTCTGCATGGCAGGCACATCTCCGTCTTTCTTGACTGATCCCAGAGGGATTTCCTTAGCAAAATGTTCATGGCAATCCGGAGATCATTGTAGATAAGTAGGAATTTGACTTCCTAATAAAACGCAAAGTAATAATCTTGCGGTAGTAGGTTAGTCGCATCAGGATCAATTCCCTCCCTAAACAAAATAAGAGCATCACTACATTAATTTAGCAGCGTGTACAGAATCATGCTATTTTTTAAAAAATAATACAAAATATTTAATTAATATTATGAATAATACACGTTTTAGAAAAATTGTAAAAGTAGCGGCCGCGGGGTCAACTGGACCGTGACCACCTAAAACATGTATTATTCCTAAAATTTAATTAACAAACGTATTATCTTTACTATTAAAAGGAAGTTGGTGATTGTAGGTCGCCCTCAGACATCAAACATTGGAGCACTCTAGACCGTCCAATTTACATCCGATGGTTAGCTTAGCTAATTACATTCTCTGCCACGATAAGTGCAGAACCTGGTTTAGAGTTGAGAATACCCCATCAAAAACAGAATCAACGTCGTGACCCATCTCGTCCCCAACATGCCTCCGACGGAGCCCTAGCATAGCACAATATCCCGCCGTCGCTGCCTTTCCGTATCGCCCTGCCTCCCGCCCCCGCCTCGGCCGCCTTCCGCCGCATATCTGTGGGGCACCTCCAAGCTGGAAAACCTCCTCCTTCCGGAGCGCCTCCAGCCAGACATGGTCTCAGATCGCCGCCGTCGTCCTTTCCCGGCGCGTCGAGGAGGCGCTGCCGCAGCATAGCTGTGTAATTGGGCGTAGGAGTGTACGTATTTGTATAAGTTTCGGCAGCAACGCAAGTCAAGCTTCGGGCTTAGCGGCGAAAGGCGGCTACACGATGATGATCTTGATCTTCTCAACAATCAAGAAGGAATGCTGCAACGAGGAGGACGGCAAGGGGAAGGCGTCCATGGAGCAGCTGATGTGAGAGCATCATGATGGCTCGAGTCTGTTACTGCAGGTGGCACTTGCGAAGACAACGAGCTACTCCCAGCCACCTCCTCTCGTCCTTTTCTGTTGTTCCTTCCAAAGTATGACACAACAACCCAAATCTTTCACCCCGTACCGCATTGTTCTTAGTGAGTTAATCCTCTGGTACCCCATCCATGTTTGGTTAATTTTGAAGATATCAGCCTCCAATTCCTTAATCCTCTGGTAGTCCATACGTGTTGGTTAATTTTATGGAGAAAGAGGGGAACATAGGAGATACTTGGTTAGTCATCACTCAGGTGAGGCTCTCCTTTAATTTTCGTTAATGAAAGTATATATGGGCAGAGCTCAAGCGATGTTGTTAGTGTCATACAAAATTTCCCTTTACTAATATTATAATAATATCTCTGTAAGATGTCATGGCTAATTGATAGCCAAAGAATTATCCAAAGAGAAAAAATGCTTTTGGATCTTTATATCGGAGTAAGTAGAAATTAGGAATTAACATGTCAACTGGGGATAACCCAAGAGCGGTAAACTTTTTGTTTCGATGGATGTAGAAAGTTTAGATTTAATTGAACATGCCTCATCTTAATTGTGTAATATATGTGCAGGTCTGTTGTTTCTTATCAGTATAATCCCCTACAATATATTGAAGAAGTGGCATTATCAATGTTCCTGGACAAAATGATTTGCTACGTTTTGAAGATATCAAAGTTATGTGCAATTATTGCATACATTCAAGGTATGACCCTTGCTCTTATAGTGGTGTCCTCAAAATAGTATAGAAATTTCTCTGTATACTAGATTTGTATAGTAGATTTTGTTGTAATGATTCTCCTTGTAAGTATCAGAGATCTCACGGATGGCCATGTTGTAGAAATCATGACATCTTTTTTCGCCAATTGAAAAAATATATACAACACCTTATAAGTTGTGCACGTGGGAGTTGGCAATTTTTTCTGTTGTGTAATTAAATATTTACTTTTTGCAGAATTGCACGTTTGAGATGATAAAATTAGTATATTTTGCAGTCCTAGAGGCATCTAATTGTTGCAAGACAGGTATATCCATATGGGCAAAAAATGTGAGATGTTCTGTACATGCAAGATTTCCCGCGTCAGCTCCGGCAACTGTCCGCGCCCATTTTCTCAGTAATTTGTCACCCTGTGCACAACCCCTTTCCTTATGCCACCGCTCATGTTCGTCCTCGGGTAGTTTGCGCCACAGCAGCCATGTACCGTTTGGTTACCTTAATTCCTGTTGTTTTTGCTCTTTTCTTTTTGCGGGGAACTGTACTGCCTTTGTGATGTAGACGTGCATTAGTTAATTGAGCGGGCACCATATTTAATGTGTTGGATATGATCTGACATGATTATTTTTTGCAGATCAAGAAAGACGTATCCATAAGCTCGTGAGTCATCCCAATGTGGCCAACATTACATGAGTTATTGTATCTGCTTCCTTTTGATTGATGTTGGAATCCCTAATATTTTCTGTTAGGTGTCTCTGTAAGTTCCAGTAGGATCACTGAAGGCCATTCTATTATGTGCAGGTTTTGGCAAGCCGAAGGAAGATAGTTATAATCTGGAATTCATCACTGGTGGTGAACTATTTGATAAGTTAACATGAAGAGAAGCAATATAGACCTTTGGGCAAGGTTAATATAGAATAGAGAATACAATGTGTTCTAAAGATACTTGGGCCCCAAGAAGATGAACAATGCAACTTCTATGCAAAGTGTCATCAAACTGATCTATAAACAAAAGGAAGATCTCCACCACCCGCTGAAAGATCCTGCTGGTGCAGTGACCCCTGCAGTCCAACCTGGTCTTTGGGGCAGGAGAGTCTACAAGAACATTATGTGCAAGAACTTTGTAAAGGGTACATGTTCCTCATTGATTTGAGTGGTAGGTTTGATGGGGGAATGCCTTTCCTATGCTAGAAATTAATTTGGAGAGTTAACATGTTACTTTTTTATATGAAATAACGTGCTTATTTGAATATGCTTTCCAAGTAGCTTAATTCCCATGCCATATATAGGAGATAATACCATTTTATTCAGCACCATTCCGTATCTCAAATGTTTCCATTAAAACTGTAGGCAGGCCTCCCTATTTTTAAATGTTCATTTTATTAAATTGGACCACTGTTGTTGTTGGATCTAGAGTATTTATCTAATATTCTATTGCTTTTTAGTTTAAAACTGTAGTACTGCACATTGCACTTATGCTACGTCTACGCATGCTCTAGAGTATCTATCTAATATTCTATTGCTTTTTAGTTCAAAACTATAGTATTGCACATGGCACTTATTGCTTTTTTGTTGTTGCCCATGGCTAAATACATGCTACTGTTGTCGGAGGATAAGCCAAGTCTCTCTGTGGCTTCTTGGAGGTGCAAAAAATGGGATCTTCTGCTCAGATCTCTGTGATTTCATAGCTCATGTTCATCAGGCATCGTTTCTGTTTTTCTCCATACTTTGCTATTTTCTAATACTATCTAGATTTCTTGCTCTTGCAGATCTTTGGAGATCAAGCGGATGATTACCTTATCGGTGTGTTTTTCATATATTTAACTGCACAACGCTCTCTAACATGTGGGGTTAATTTAGCGTTTTGGCACTTGCAGTTGTAAGTTCAATTTTAAACAGATGCCACTATCTTGTGTTTGTTGATTCCATGTTCCATGGTCACAGCAATAGTTGATCCGATTGTATTACTGCTGCTAGCAGAGGAGGCACATATGATCTGCTTCTCTTATGCTTTGTAAATGAGTTTCTGCTCATTTAGCATATGCTATCTAAATGAGTTTTTGCTCCTATGTGGAAAAGTTTTATTTTCACTATAGGGCTAGGGCCCTTCGGAAAAATAAATTAATATCAGAACCAACTTATTGTAGGCAATCATAGAGCCATTCGTTATTCAATTTGCACTCTTTCCATCCAGTGATTTGTTTTACATGTCATGTTATGTTTACACCAGAGCTCTACGCGTTGTCCCGACATATGCCTACCGGAAGACGGATAGGAAATCAAGACTGCTATGCCTACTGGAAGACTGTCGGGAAATCAATAATGATGGGTCAACTAAGGACAAAGGTACTGAAAACAACAAAGAGAATACAAGATGAGTCAACTCAGATTGGCACAACTTCCAACATCAACTCTTAGCTAATGACCAGACACACTAATGCATCTTGTAGAGGAGTCAACTATTGATGATAATACTGAAAAATTGTTGTAGTTTATTCAGAAACTCAATTTTTTTTCTCAAAGTTGTGAGGTGGGTAACCAGGACGAGGTATAGTTAAAACTTTGCGGATTTATACTCAGAAGCACCAGTTGGTTTCATAGTGTTTTTAGGAAGAGGGCGATAGTGAGGCATGTGAATAAGCAGCACATTCTATTTGATACAATCACGGTTTCTTAGTGCTTGTATGCCATCGAATCACCGGGTAGTTGAGAGATGAGAAAAGTACTTTATATAGGGTGTACACACCTTAATACATAAGAAAAATAACTAAGCATTGGATGAATTCCACTTTGTTCGCTAGAGTGGATGCGGGAGGAACCAACATATAACCTCCATAAGAAATAAACATCCATGTACAGACATTCCATGTACACAAATCAAATATTCATTGCACATGTTTATGAATTCTTATGATCATTTGTCATAATTTTAATGGTTTTATATTTTGTTATGGCGTAAGTGGTATGCAGCTACTATCTTTACACACGTGGGCGTGAAAAAAACTTGGGGATTCGTGGAAACGCATAGGAATTTAACTATCAAATATAGAGAGTAAATATTAGAGAGTCCATGCAAACTAAATCGAGAAGTTTTGTACAGAGTTTGAGAGATAAATTTGCCAATTTAGTTGAATTCGCTGGCCTCCGGCAGTGCTTTATTCAAGGATAGAATGAAGAAAGGCCAATTTGGTTACGTGGGTTGACCAATTTGGAGTTGAGAATTCTACGCGCGTAACTGCTATAAATAGATCTTGTTATATCATAGTAAAAATTATTTCGTAGCAACACACGTGTACTCATCTAGTTTAAAAAAAATATTCGACAAAATCATTGTACCGTGACCACCTACATGCTATAATCCAGCAATACGGGACTGAAACGTAAAATGGCCATTATCTTGTCCCAGGCTCCCAGCGGGGTCAACTGGACAGGACCAAGGCTATAAGATTCGTTCGTTCAGCCCAGCCAGTACTCCGTATTATTAAATGTTTTTGTTAGAGCATCTTCTTCGGCTAACTAGGACGTTGATTTGGACGTAGAAAATAGATTTAAACGTCGAAATTTTGCATAGTCTTGTATTCAGAAATCTGTTTTTGTCCGGATTTGGATCAACTTTGGTATAGACTACCCAGGCCATTCTTAGGATCCCGGTACGCCCTGGGAACGCCGGACGAAATGAATTCGGCGAGTGGACCCGCCCAGTCGGCATATATTTGCCCATATTCATCCTAAGTTCGCCCATATTCGCCCAAAGTTCGCTCATATTCGCTTAAAGTTCATTCATATAGACCATATTCGTCCAAAGTTCGCCTAAAATTCGCCCAAAGTTTGTCCGTATCGCCCATATTCGTTCAAATTTCACCGAAAGTTCGCCCATAGTTCGTCCATATCGCCCATATTCGTCCAAAGTTCATCCGTATTTGCCCATATTCGCCCAAAGTTTGTTCATATCGCCATATTCGCCCAAAGTTCGTCCATATAGACCATATTCGCCCAAAGTTCACCCAAAGTTCGTCCATATCACCCAAATTTCGCCCAAAGTTCACCCATAGTTCGTCCATATCGCCCATATCACCCAAAGTTCGTCCATATTTATCCAAAGTTCGCCCATATTCGCACAAAGTTTGACAAAATTTGTTAAATTTTAGCCAAACACGGAAACTCGCTTAGGTAGGCGAGTGAGAAACTCGACGTTAAAAAGTTATTTTGTCCAGAAAATTTAATCCAGATTTCGGCTTGAATTCGTCTAACAAGTGGACATCCTCTTACCGACATCCTTTTTCCTGGGCCTCCATACCCTACGGCCGGCGGCGACAGTGGGAAAAGCAGGCACCGTGGCCACGAGCGCCCGTGCCTGCGCAGCCGCTCCCGCCAAAAAAAGAACTGGCGAGGGCACGACACGGCCAGGCCTCCCACGGGTGCCAGCGGTGGTACCACAACGTTCGGCAGACCACTATTTTGCGATAGCTTCTGTTCATCTCGTTCAGAAATGCCCATATCAATTACCATCATGTTCTGCAAGACTGGAACCTGATCCAGTGAAACGAATCAATCATGTCTGCTTGATTGCTTGATTGCTTGCTCATGGCATCTTCACAGCCGAAACCCAAACGAACCGTTTGGGTCGAGTCATTAGCTCATGTTTCGGCCTGCCAGCGCAACATCGCGAACCAAATAGACCAGCCCAAAAAGAAAAAGGCCATTACAGTATTTTTTTGAAAAAAAGTATATATTAATATTACAAGAACACCAATTATATCCAGCATCTGCAACAACGCATGCTCTAGCGGCTCTACGGCTGCACACAGCTCAGAAAAAAAAAATTACAAAAAAGAAAAGTTCCGCTAGAGAGAACTAATCCTCAAAGAAACGACAGTGACACCATCAGAACAACACCAGTAGTTCTCCACTCCAATAACAACGTCTTCAAGAAGAAAACAGTGACCAAGCGCCATCGTTGCCCGACCAAAGGTCATAGGTTTTCACCCTGGAGAAAATCCTCACTCACAAAACAATGTCTTCAACAAGGTCATTGCCAGACACAACCAGCTAAGGCCAGACCTTGGATTTTCACCCTGCAAGATAAGACTGGGAACTCCCCCGTGTTGTCTTCCCGCACCAACAGTCGCTGCAACGAGTACCAGATCACGAAGCCAGATCTCCGTCGCCACAGAACAAAAATCACCATCGCTACCCTCAAAATTCCGCTTTCCTGACATTCTCCGCATCTGACATCACCATGGCTCAAAGCATGGCACTTGGTGGGAACAAACAACAGAGCTTCGCAACGCTCCCGCTGAAACCAAACGGCCAGAAAAACAAGGTGCGCGTGACCGAATACCTTCCGATCCAGCAATCTCCAGGCATGATACGCCCATGGGAGTTCGCCGGCGGAGCCTTCCGGAACCCGCCTCTCCAGACCAGATCAAGGAGGGCATATATCAAGCAGATCTTCGTCTTCGTGCGAGAGAAATCAAAGGACCACCACCTTTATTAGATCCGACATAGCGATCCCCACACCGTCGGCCGGTTCCCGGAGGACGGATCGAGCAGGCAAAAAGAGAGAGAACCAAACCGGGAACCACCGTAGCAGCGCCAGAGCCGCCGCCCAGCAGGATCCCAGCACCACGCCTTGACCGCTGCCTACCACGGCGCCCCTGCCGAGGGCTGACCTGGCCTAGATGGCTCCCGATCCAGCCCACGCGGCGCACCCGCAGACTGTCGTCGTCGCAGCGAGGCCCCTCCGTACGCCATCCACACCGCCTCCGCCGAGCCACCATGCGCCGCCCGTGACCTCTAGAGCAGGCCGCGCCGTCGCCCCGACCCGCCAAAACGCCTCCACGGCAGCTCCCCCCTCCAGCCTTCGGCGGCGAGGGCGCCCGCTGCCACCACGTGAGGGACCTGCGGCAGCGGCGACGGAGGGAGACTCGCGGGGGGCGCCCGCCGGCGGTGGCGGCTAGGGTTCCCCCGAGTCGCCCCGGGTCAGGTGCGACGCGGGGTCTGTTTGGGCTCTCTAGTACCTCGCAGCATTCTTAAGACCGGCCATTATGGGACTATATCTGGGTCAGTGTTTGTCCGCGTCTGTTCAGACGGACGCATCCGTGACCCAGATTTGATGCTCAAATAGATCGGTCAGCGGTGCGTCGGTCCGGATGGATAGTACCGTTGGGACACCGCGTACGTCTATGGTACTGCTGAGACACCGCGTACGTCTCACACGTCCACGCGGATGAGTTCAGACTCGCTCGAACCATTTAGATAGACCAGTTGAAGATGCCCTCACGGTGGAGATCTGCGGCAACGTCCGGCCTGATGACCGACGCTACTCATCACGTCAACGTCATCGGCTGAGGGTTGGGAGCGCACGCGAGGAACCAAAAAGAGGCGACGGACGGACGGACGGACGGGCGCAGCTACTACCCCCATTATTTGATGATCAACAAACTGTAGTCTGCAGTGAAGCCACTTGGACAACAAGCTCCCGTGTGTTTCGGTCGAGATTGGTTTTTTTTTTTTCTAGCATGTGCACGTGCACGACGCGTGCGTGCGTGCGCCGGTTTCAGCGGGTCGGGTCTCGTTGTCAAGGTCGGGTCCTGGTCCTTGGGGCCTGATCGGACCGGTTGGTACCAGCTGACTTTCCAAAATTTGATGGATCGCGATAGGTGCAATTTTTTTTTGTAGTTCCTGGCTGGAGCTTCCAGCGATCTTGGCTGCAAATCCGGGCCATAAAAAAACGTCCAGGTGCCGTTATGAAACAGTGGTGTCGTGGACAATTAGCTCGCGAAAATTGCGACAGTTAGCTAGGTTGGGTAATCGGTCGCCGTCTACGAATCTTGTGTGCCCAAAGATTCGTATCCTGTACCTGTCGCTCGGCCGGAATGGCTTTCACCTCATGGCCGTGCGTTGTGCTGCCGCCGGTGCAGTGTACCGTGAGAGGCTATAGGCAGCGGGGTACGTACGTTGCTCGAGCTGTCAATCAACAGTGTGGTACTCCGTACTACCGTCCGGGCCGGAGTACACAAACAGCGACGTCAATGATAGTCCCTCTCATCCGTGGTAGCTACCGTGTCAAGACTAGCAACACGACAAGACTCAAAGTTTTTTTTTTTTTTTTGAACGTAAACAGGGCCCGAAGACCCTAGAAGCTGCTCAAATTATCAGGGCGGTGGGTACAAATTATAAGAAGGCCCCTATAAAAAGGGGAAACTAAAAGCAGAACATAGAACTTTGCAAAAAGGACCCTAGAACAAAAAATTAAAAAGCAATCGGGTCCTAAGGTCCCTTCTCCACCGCAAGCAACAGCGAGCTCACTTCGCCGGCCACCAGAGCACCGCCGGGGACGAACCACTTGGCTGCACGCTGGGGAGAACTCCGACGAGGCGCTCCGATCAAGACCTCCACACTGGAGGATGAGAAAGGCGCAACCATGGCGCCAAATGGTCGCCCTTCGACCAGAACAGGCAGCAGCCCCGCGGCAGACGCCGCCATCCAAGGGCCACTGCGGATGAACCGCATCAGGAGCAGCCAACAGTGAAGAAGAGAAGGACCACCGTCGGCTCGCTGCCAGCCAGGAGCCGCCACCGCGAAGGCTCCAACTTGACAGCTCGTCCACGCTCTTCCTGCATCTCCTCACCAGGAAACCGACCTTCCCCATGGGAAAGATCAGAGTCCACCGCACAGGCCAAGGTCCAGCAGGATCTCGATCGCACTCCCCATCCTCGCCGCCACGGCCGGCCATAGGGAGCACAGAACCGAGCACCCGCCAGGTACCGCACCGTTCCCCCCCCCCCCCCCACCACCTTGGCCGGCCAGGAACGCCACAACACCAATACCTCCGCCCCGCCAATGGAGCAACACGGCTTTATTGACGAAGAAGCTCCCCACACCGTCCGCCGCAGCCGTCGGCTCCGCCCACCGGAGCACCACCGCGAGGAACCAGAGAAGGAGGCAGATCCAGATCCAGCCAGACGGATCTGAACGCGTCTTCTTCCGGGAAAAACGCCCACACACGGCACGAGGCCAGACCCTACCACTACTACTACTAAGACGACCTACATCTACGCCGGCGCCAACCTCCCGCCGCCACTCACCGGCTAGTCCGGCGAGGGAGGCAAGGGAGGGGACCGGAAGGGGGAAGGGGAAAAACGAGTGCCTCTAGATTCGTGCGGAACAGGGGGGACAAGACTCAAAGTTAATAACCCGTACTTTACGAACCTTTACTTGCCACTTTGGCCGTCTAGTTACCGTTTGGGCGTTTTCAGTACTAGTGCTGTCAGTGATCAGGGTTAATTTGGTCTACCTACACTACACACGGTTGGACTTGGACACGACCCATCGAACTCCTTGGATCGGTTTCTTCAGGGTAACATTCCATCTCGTTGCCCTCTATGGAAAATTTCCTTATCCTCTCGCTCGACCCCCTTCCTCCTGCCCCCGTTGAGAGTCCCCCGTCATGGGCCGCGCCGATCCGCCGCCCTCCCCGCCGGAGTAGCCGGCTGGAGTAGGGTCTGGAGAGGCGCCGAAGGTAGTTTTAGGTTCCTTAGGCTTTGGTTTTGGCGGATTTCCGTCGTGTCTTGGCGTTATGCCGTGTGGAGGTGTGGACTGGATCTCGGGGCCGAGGTCCACCCATAGCTGGCGGCCCTGCCTTCCCTGGTGCTGATCCAGTGGCCGGAGTTGCAGGTGGAGGTCGGAGCCGGCGACTCCCTGAATAATCGGCCCGAGGAGCCCCTTCTCCCGATGAGGACGGCGGCGGCTGCCATGTCTCACCCGGCTGGCCGTGGTGGCAGGGGGGTGAGGTGTGGCAGCTTGAAGTAGTGGTCTGCTCGTCTTCTCCCGGCCGGCCATGGTGGCGGGAAGGGGGAGACAACGGTGGCTGTTTCTTCTCTGCTTTCCTCTAGGTGGCACTTGCGCTGGAGACTTTGGAAGGAGAGATGTGCCGTTTCGCAGCTGTACCTGGCCGGCCGTGGTGGCGAGGAGGAAGGCTGCGATGATGCTTCTTCACTTTCCTTCAGTCTCTGCCTTTTTTGCCCAAGATGGAGTGGATCCTTTGCAGCTACCCGAACCGCAATGCAGGCTTGCCGCTGGAGTGGTCGTTCGCGCCAAATTTTGAGGCTCCGTGGGGGAGCTCCTATTTGGCGTTCTTCGGCCGCTGCTTGTCTAATAAGCCTGTTCCATGGGTTCGTCGCGGTGGCATCTTCTACGGCTTCTTCTACTCATCTCGGGCAGGAGCTCTGAGGAGAGAGCTCGGTTTCTCCGCGTCGCGTCGACACTGTGGAATCCGCACCAAGCTGATCTTATTCGTCGTCTGTCTCCCACCCGTGGCACGTGTGGTGAGTCGGTCGGTTGGGTTTCTCCATTGGGCTTGGTAAGGATTGCTGGCATTTCTGCAAGTTCCCGTGCCACGCAACAGTGGAGTTGGGAGGCTATCTTCTTGAGCATCACCTCGGCGGCGGGTTATGGCCGTCTGACATCCAAGGTCAGCACATGGCCTATCAAAAAGCCGGTATAGGGTTCCAGCATTTTTATAACCTCCTTTCGTGAGGCTCTTGAAGTCAGCCGCTGCATTGTTCGTCGACTCAGGAGCAAGTGGTTTTGTCCCCGTCCCTATGCTTGATGGTAGCGTGCCTGACTTCCTGTTCGGTGGTGGAGAAGAGGAAGGACCAGTTTGTTTTGTGATTTTTATCTGTGAGGTCTTTTCTACTTATATCAGGGACCTATGTGAGTCTTCGAATCTTATGGGGTCCTTTGTAATCTTTGTAACTTCCATCACTTGAAATATATTTGAAGCCTCAAGCCTCTTTTGGGGCACTCCTTGTTCAAAAAAAAATCTCGTTGCCCTCTATTGTATTTTTCCTTTTTGAGGGACAAGAGAAAATGATATTAGAGCACCAATCTTACAGAAAGGTCAGAGAAAAGATAAAATTACAAACACCCTCTATCGTATTTTTGATGGAACCAGGCTTAACCTATCATTAGTAGTTAGACAGTTGTTTGTCCCCTTTTTATAGTTTACCGCAAACAATTTGAGTATTTTAGTATTACCTCTCTATCCTAAGTTACTTTTTGCAGACAGATTTATATAAGTTGCATTTCACCAGGGACAAATTCAGACCATCTTTGTTTCAAAATATTTTCATAGTAATATCTATGAACTGATTTTTTTTCATAATTTAACTACCTAGATTGATTATTTTGCGTATTTTTATCACACATATGAATTTCTCCTAATATCTCAAATTCACTACGTTTCATAAGACCAAACTAACAATGGGCACTTTCTTATGTGGCCTCTTTGTCTCACATAATTCTAAGAACACAGACGAATGGGAAAATTATATGATTCAAGTGTCGTTGCAAATTGGGTCCTACGAAAGCATGTAATAGAATTATTTGGTTGCATGTCATAGTTGTGAATCATATGATATACGTAAGGAAAAAAATTCAAGCTTCATAACACACCGCAAGAAACACAAAGAACATGTAGCAAGATTCCGGGTTGATGAAAACTTTCACCCAAAGTATAGTGCATATGTTTCCTTACAAAAAATTCTAAGAATTTCGGTCATGCGAATCAAACGGTTCACATAGGATAAATGACTTCCTAAGGATTTAAATTCTCCAAAACGCCTACCAACGACCTTTGAATTAAATAAACACTTTCTTGAAAGAGTAAAATGCCACAAGATTCTAGAAAACACAATTTTGGCTCAAGACAATGTGTTTTATTTACTTGAAGCTATTTATTCTTTGTCAATGTTGGCAAGCTTGCTTGGCAAAGCACTTTTTTGGACTTTACCTAACATGTAACCTTGACGTACAATTTTAGGTAAGCTATAGCTTTTACCGGCACTGAGGGAGCCGAACGTCTAACTTCAAACTACTCCTATTAGTTATGGCTGGGTACTTTAACATTCTGCCATAATCGGAGAGATGATGTATCTTGGGTGACCAGAGAAGATTGATGCTTTGCTGCTAGGTTCACTGAACCTGCTACGAGCAGGATTCATTGAACCTGATATGGAGATTGTCAAGCTTTATGCACTAGCCAACGCAACCAAAAATCCGAACTGATGGAAAGGGCTAGACAATCCACTTATACACTTCAACACTCCCTCTCACGTGTGACGGAGAGAAGTTAGCACGTGCAACCGGAAGAGAGCGACGGCGCGCGAAAATCACGTATGACTCAAGAGGCCTATATGTGGACATAGAGGGGTCAACAGCAATTTTAGAATAAATTGCGAAAGCCAGGACTCGAACTCGAGACCTTAGGCTCTGATACCATGTCAAGCTTCATGCACTAGCCAACGCAACCAAAAGTCCGAACTGATGGAAAGGGCTAGACAATCCACTTATACACTTCAACAGAGATAGCAATGCCCCATCAGGTCTTTGCATCGGGTTAGATAATACAGTACTTCAATAATATTTATCCAGACGACTATTTTTTATGAAAAAAATGTTGTACATATCGCTGACTTTTGGAACATGCAAAATGGGTGTGATACCAAGTGTGCTAAGAGAACAACATTTCTGCCCCTCGCATAGTCGCACGAAATCTCCTATTCACGGTGAAAATGGAACGTGAGATTAAGAGGATCGGACAGGGACTCACGTTGTCAATATTTAGGGTCTGTTCGGTTAATCCATCCTATGGTTGGATTGGACTGGAATGGATGAGATTTGCTTGGATTTACTTAGATGGAATTTAATTCCTCCCAATCCATGTTAATCTAGCTCAATCCATTGCAAACCGAACAGCCCCTTACATGGTTCAGTTGATGACCAATTTAATCAGCACGAAAAGTAGGTACGCACCAATTTATGTACATCTCGCAAGCTAAAAGATGAAAAGCAACATGTCAACAACCAACAATATTTCCCTTTCTTGTTCCCATTTGGGTAATTTACCCGGAGTTGTCTATATAAGTGCGTATTCTCTTCGTTTTAAAATATAAAATGTTTTAGCTTTGTAAAGCAAACGTATCTAGACTTCTCTTAATATATAGGTTCACTCAGGTTTAGAGTGAATCTGCACACTAGAATAAATCTAGATACATTTTTTTATAAACCTAAAACATCTTATATTTTCAAACAGAGTGGGTACTTGACAAAATAAAACAAATGAAGCTTGTTCTATAGCTGGTAAACACAAACACAAACTAGTACTAGCATAGTTTATCTTGCTAGCCGGTGATGTCTGATGGCGATGCGCAATATGATTGCTTACGTGTCCCAGGAGTTTTGCCACATATTTAAGCATTCGGCATCCGGAGCTTTACTTGGCATAGCACGGCAGCTTAATTTGACTAGAAGAGTCCAATCTGACCAAATATTCTCATGTCATAATTAAGTTCGTGCACAATCTACACCTTCTTTTTAGATATTTACACTTTTGTTGGAATCTAATCTTAACCTTATCAGAGAAATTAGATATGATGCGACTGTACAAGACTGCCAATCTACCCCAAAAAAGGTAACCAAATTGTATTTAGCATTAGTTTGACTGACTTGTGACCTTGCAAAACACAGTCGGAAAAGATACCCAAATTATATTTATGAATTATTTTTGAAGGACTCGTTGGAAGTAGTTACCAAGCCAAGAGTTCAAATTACAGAAAATAGGTTCGGTCCTACGAGTTTGATGTATTTTTTTAATGACTTTGATATAGTTTGATCTGCATGGATAGAAAACTATGTTATGTGGTGAAACATAAAGTATGAAGCACGTTCTCTTTAATTGTACCATTGGAAAGAAAATTTAGAAACTTAATGTGAAACCTTCATTTTTTTTTTGTTTAGGAATATGCTAAAGTTATCCAAGGAAAATGGCAGTTCTTTAAGTTTTAACCATTACCATGTTGTATTCAATATCTTAGTTTAACTATAGTTTTCTTACAAAAATATTAACGATTGAATTCCTCCTCAAAGTACATAAGAGCTAATGGTTGTAATCCATTGCAACATTTAATCATGTGGAGAGGTTTAACGATAATTATGCAATCCATTACGGTCCCAGGTGTTACTCTTTTATTCAATAAAAGATGACTCCACTTCTTTATGTGAGAAAATGAGCAAGTAGGTTCATCCAAACTCATACATTTTTACCAGCCCCAACAACAGTAAATTTGGTAATGATCAAAGCAAAGGTAATTATACGATTTATCGAAAACCTCCTTGTTTTTTAGTTGGAGTCATAGAACAAGTTGCTCATAGAAAATAAACGCAGATGCCATTTCTTGTTTTTTCTTTACTGGATTGTTGCCTATTGTAAATTATGTGCATCTTTAGTTGATGAGTCTAAAAATTTATTGTGTGCAAAAGAAACCCAAAAGTGGACGGCTGTTTTACTCTTTGAAAGTAGAGTTGGTGGGTTCTATCAAACATCTACTCATCGATAGATGGTATCTTCAGTGATATACTTTTAGGAACTATATATTCTCCATTCCTTTAGCCCTTTAGGAGGTTGCTAGTGAAGGGAATATGCCCGAGAGGCAATAATAAAGTGGTTATTATCGTATTCCTTATTTATGATAAATGTTTATTTTGCATGCTATAATTGTATTAATATGAAAAAATTAATACATGTATGTTTAATAAACAAAAGAAAGTTCCTAGTTATGCCTCTCTTATAAACTAGCTCGTTGATTATCAAGATGATCAAAGTTTTCCTGATCATGGACATTGGATGTTGTTAATAACGAGGTCACAACATTGTTGGAATAATGTGATGGACATTCATCCGAAGTATAGCATTACAATTAAGGTCATTGTGTTTATATTGCTATAACATCATACGAAGTAATCTTAGTCCTTAGACCATGAGATCATGTCAATCACTAACATCGGATGGGTTCAGTGCTACGAAGGTGTTATGTTGAAACTCATGGATCAAGAGTGGAATTTGTCCATCCCGATGACGGAGAGATATACTTTGGCCCTGTCGATGATATCACATTAGTTAGCTTGCAAGCAAGTAATTTGATCACTAGAATGTTATATCACGAGAACAAGAAAAGAGTACATATTAGTAACGAGATCAAACTAGGTATGAAGATACCGATGATCGAATCTCGGACATGTAACATATCGCGAGAGAAATGGATTGAGTTACATGTGTATAAGGTTCACACGATCACAGAAGTCATCGTTAAATATGTGGGAGTCAGTATGGATCTCCAGGTCCCGTTGTTGATTATCGATCGAAGAGGGGTCTCGATCATGTATACATTATTCGCGAATCGTAGGGTGACACACTTAAGGGATACTGACACCATTTGGAGAAAATAATATGCTAGAGAAAGAAAAAGGAAAGCGCATGAATTTATTTCACTAGACACCGAAATCGTTTCGGTTGAAATTGCTGAAACTGGTTCTGCATGTGAAATTGAAATGTTATAAGGGGTTTTATTTGAATGTTTGTTAATAAGAGTAATTAACAAAATTCTGAATAAATAAATAAAATAGTTTTATTTAAATGAGAGCTTGCATTAAATTTGGTGGAAATTTAATGCATGTGAGTGGATTTTTTAGTGGAGGCATGTTTATGTGAGTGGAGGCTTTTCATTTTGAGTGGGAACTCCACCCACATGAATGTGGGAGAGGTAGGGGCAGCCACCATGGGCTGGGCGCCATGCCCCTTGGGGTGCTCCCCCCTCTCCATATAAAAGGCCTCTCTCTCTCCTCCTCTCAAAGTACACCTACTCGTGAAGGATCTCTCTCCCCCTTTAGAATTTCCCCATGGTCTCGGATCAACGAGATATATTTTCCCGGTGGCTTTTTCTGGAAGGATTTGTTGCTTTCGCTGCTTCGCTGGAGCGAGGACGCGGAGGTTGTCGGGGTACCCGGACGTGTGTGCGATCACGGAAGCACCACTGCTTTGCGGTGCTAGACTTGATGGTGCTAGACCGACTGGACCAAATGGACTTCATCACGATCTTGAGATCGACTACATTATTCACGAGTACGACCTCATTAACGCTATTCGGTCTTCGAGGTATGTATTCTATGGATATATATCCACCCGTTGCTTGTATCTAGTAGATAGATCTTGGTACATAGTGTTGGAATATTAGGCATAATTTACATGATTAATTTCAGAATATTAAGCATGACAAAACCAGCTACTAGCTCATGTAACTCGAACATACTAGATGTACTAAACAATAGGATGAACGGAAACAAACAGTAGCTAAACATGTACTCGCAGAACATGATGAATAACCAAACAGGAGCATGTAGCACGTGCCGTTCGGTTGTCATAGTAGAAACTTTAGGGAAGACAGATCGAAGCAGACGGCAACGAATATGGCGGTAGGAAACACCGCCTGACTTGGATGGAAGATGACCCGTGATGGAGAACTCGAGCAGTCGCGCGGGGTGCTTCCCAAAAACCTTATTTGCCCTCTCCCGTACAGGATCACAAGGGCGAGAGGTTCCGAAGACCTGCTCTCCCGTCCGCCGGTGCACGCCAGCAAGCGGGATGGAGTAGACTACACTGACAGTGCAAGTAGAGAGGATGGCAAAACCCTAGATTGGTTTTCGGTGGTGTTGTGACGGTAGCCGTGCAGGACTTTATATAGAGCGGCTTAGGAAACCCTAACAGAGGCGAACGTGGGCCGAGTCCACGTTGCGCATGTTCGGGTCGGTCACGGTAGCCCACGATCCGGGAGCGACCCGAATAAGCTAACTGTTTGACACGTCTGTCAAAACCTCACATTTTTTCTGAGCAACAAAATAAAGCTCGGCTCGGCGAGATTCCCGCAACCCGCGGTGCGCGCGCGTCGTGACGTGGCGAGACGGACGGACGGACGGACGGGCGGGCGGGCGGGCGAGCGGCGTCGTCGGAGGAGGAGCGCGCGCGTGTATCTCTCCTATTGTCACTCACTTATAAAGTGGTGCAATACTCCACCTTATAAGGTGGTGCAACTCTCCTCCAACTTCCCATGTGGGACTAAACTTGATCTCTCACTCCACTTCCATGTGAGCTGCCACAAACATGGGCCCAAACATATATGGGCTGTCATAAATCCGGGCTTTGAGATTTAGGGAAAATCTAAAATACACACGGGTCTAAATGGATTGGCCCATTATTTCTAACAATCCCCCACCAGATCTCAAATGCCCATTTGAAGATTTGTCAATCCTTGCTACTTGTTTATATACCAGTGTTTCAACAGAGACTATTAAGTTAAACTTTCGCCTAGAATCTTGAACTACGTTTATCAACAACTTGAACAATGGACGAACCTTGAATTGCAAGTTTGGTGCCAATAGATTTCACTCAAAATCATAACTAGTACTTGGCTGCCAGTAGCCTACCCCGCGGGTTGGAGCATATACGTCATACTCCCTGGTCTCTTCATGAGTTTACTAGAGATCACCCAAGTCTCATAGACCGCGACGTTTACAGTCAAGCTCATATAGGTGTGTTCTTTCAAGAATGCCCTGTAGGACGGCATCTTTGCTAATTAAATCCAACAGAAACACATTAAGACATGTTGCCAACCTGCCTTACAGATTATGAGAGTTATGCATCTTCACATAGAGAGAGTTACATAACTCTCCTCAGTCCACCCACTAGCTTGTTCTTCCCAGGTCCTAATTCACGGGATCTTCGATCATATAGGTTGGGTTACCACTAGCTATGACATCCATGGGTCTCAACCCCATCTCCCTCGATGCACTATCTATCACATTTCGTGATAGTCCCTTTGTAAAGGGATCTGCCAGGTTTTTGTCTGTTTGAATATACGTAACAGTTATTACCCCGGAGTTTCTCAATTTCCTGACAGATTTCAAATGTCTTTTCACGTGTCTTGATAACTTCGTGTTATCCTTAGAATTGTTCACTTTGACAATAATAGTTTGGTTGTCACAATTCAAAAGGATTATCGGCACAGGTTTCTCAACCACATGCAAGTCCATCAAGAGCTCACGCAGCCATTCTGACTCAACAGTGGTTGTGTCTAAAGCAGTAAGTTCTGCTTCCATAGTTGACCTCGCCAATATGGTTTGTCTACGAGACCTCCATGACACTGCGCCACCTCCAAGGGTAAACACATACCCGCTCGTGGCGTAGAGTTCATCAACGTCAGAGATCCAATTCGAATCACTATATCCTTCAAGCACAGCAGGGTTCCCTGAATAGTGAATCCCATAGCTCATTGTACCACATAGATAGCGCATGACCCTTTCAAGTGCACGCCAATGATCAATACCCAGGTTACACATGAACCTACTCAACTTGCCCACGGCAAAAGAGATATCGGGTCTTGTAGCGCTTGCTAAGTACATGAGAGTGTAGGATTCGCAGCATAGAAAACAAAAAATTTCCTACGATGGGAACTATGTACCAAGATCTATCTACTAGATACAAACAACAGGCGGATGTATATCCGTAGAGAACATACCCTTGAAGACCGACAAAGCTTAACGAGTTCAACTCGTGGTTGATGTAGACGATCTCTTGCCGATCTCAAGATCGAGAGGAAGTCCTAGCGCCGCAAAGCAGCAGCGCATCCGTGCTCGCACACACGTACAAGACACCGGGAAACCTCCGCCTCCTCGCTCCAGCGATGCAGCGGAAGCACAACCCTTTCTTGCCGAATAGCCACCGGGAACATGTATCTCGCTAGTCCGAGACCATGTGGGATAAATTCTAGAGGGGGAGAGAGATCCTTCACGAGGAGGTGTGAGAGACAAGTGAGGAGGGGGGCTCCTTTTATAGGAGGAGGGGGGAACCCCAAGCGGGTGGCCGGCGCATGGGGCTGCCCCTTGCCCTCCCCTCTTCATGTGGGTGGACACTCCACTCACAAAATTCCTTTAAATTCCCTCCACTCTAAAGTCCACTCAAATTCCCATTAAATTTCCACCAAATTTAATACAAACTCTCATTAAATAAAACTCTTTTATTTTATTCAGAATTTTGTCAATTACTTTAATGACAAACATTCACAAATAACCCCTTGCTAGAATTCCATTTCACATGCATAACCACTTTATGCAATTTCACCCGAAAACCTGTTTCGGTATCTAGTGAAATAAATTCCTGCGCTTGTTTATTCTTTCGGCATGAAACATTTGCTCCAACTGGATGCCAGTGTCCCTTAAGTGTGTCACCCTACGGTTCGCGAATAATGCGGACATGATCGAGACCCTTCTCCGATCAATAATCAGTAGCGGGACCTGGAGATCCATACTGACTCCCACACATTCAACGATGACTTTTCCTGTGATCGTCGGAACCTTTTACGCTTGTATCTTAATCCCTTTGTTTCACGATATATTACATGTCCGAGATTAGATCATCCGTATCTCCATACCTAGTTTGATCTCGTTACTGACATGCACTCTTTTCTCGTTCCCGTGATATAACATTCTAGTGATCAAATCACTTGCTTGCAAGCTAACCAATGTGATATCACCGAGAGGGCCCAGAGCATATCTATCCGTCATCGGGATGAACAAATTCCACTCTTGATCCATGATTCTCAACATAACACTTTTGTAGCTTTGAAGCCATCTTTATAATCACCCAGTTACGGAGTGACGTTTGATGTCAACAAGAAACTCTTCCGGTGTTAGTGATTGGCATGATCTCATGGTCTAAGGATTAGGACTACTTTGTAGTTTGTTTATAGCAATATAAACTCAATGACTTTGGTCGTAATGCTATACTTCGGATGAATGTTCATCACACCATTACACTAATGTTGTGATCTCGTTATTAACAACATCCAATGTCTATGATCAGGAAACCGTGATCATCTTGTTAATCAACAAACTAGTTTATGAGAGAGGCATAACTAGGAACTTTCTATTTGTTTATTAAACACACATGTATTAACGTTTCCGTATTAATACAATTATAGCATGCAAAATAAACATCTATCATATACTTGGAATACACATAATAAACATTTTATTATTGCCTCTCAGGGCATATTCCCTTCAGAGAGAACCAACAACTTGTAAATATTTCAGCTGATCTATTGGTTCTTTCTTATTCTTTCGTAATGTCAAACTGGGGTCATAAGGTGTTGGAGAAGTCTTGCCATCATTAAAGCCAAATCGTCCCAAGACCTTCTCAACATAATGATATTGCGTTAAAGTAATCTCGTTCTCGTTCTTAATAAGCTTGATGTTCAGAATCACATCAGCCTCTCCCAGATCTTTCATGTCAAAACTCTTTGACAGGAAAGACTTGACTTCATTTATCACTTTCATGTTTGTACCAAAGATCAGAATGTCATCCACGTACAAACATAATATAACACTGTCGCTCCCACCATGGCGATAGTAAACACACCTATCAGTCTCATTAATGACAAAGCTAGTAGAAAGTAGAGTTCTGTCAAACTTCTCATGCCATTGCTTAGGTGCTTGTTTGAGGCCATATAAAGATTTTAATAACTTGCACACCTATGTCTCTTCACCTTTTACCACAAACCCATCTGGATGATCCATATAGATCTCCTCTTCCAACTCTCCATTAAGGAAAGTTGTCTTCACGTCCATTTGATGAACGAGAAGACCATAAGAGGCAGCCAGGGATAGTAGTACTCGAATGGTGGTCAGTCTAGCAACAGGTGAATAGGTGTCAAAGTAATCTTCGCCTTCTTTCTGTGTGTAGCCCTTAGCTATAAGACGCGCCTTGTACTTCTCAATAGTACCATCAGGCCTTAGCTTCTCCTTGAACACCCACTTACATCCCACAGGTTTACAACCATAGGGTCGTTTTGATAATTCCCAAGTTCCATTAGAAAGAATCGAGTCCATCTCATTTTGGACAGCTTCTTTCCAATCATCTGCATCAGGAGATGCATATGCCTCAGTAATGGATCTGGGAGTATCATCCACAAGGTACACGATGAAGTCATTACCAAAGGATTTTGCAACCCTCTGTCTCTTACTCCTCGTGAGAGGTTCATCGTTATCCTTCTCAAGGAATTCCTCATGTGGTTGTTCAGAATTCTCAATAGATGCACTAGATTCAGGAAGTATTTCAGAAGAAATCCTACCACTGCTATGCATATCTTTCATAGGAAAAATATTCTCAAAAAATGTTGCATCACGAGATTCCATTATAGTATCAACATGCATATCAGGTACCTCAGATTTAACCACTAGAAATCTATAGCCTACACTCCGTGGAGCATATCCTAGAAAGATACAATCCACTATCTTGGGTCCGAGCTTGCGTTTCTTGGGGATCGGTATTTTGACCTTCGCCAAACACCCCCAAGTGCACAAATACGAAAGTGATGGTTTTCTCCCAACCCACTCCTCATAAGGGGTCTTTTCTTTATTCTTGTTAGGAACTCTATTCAGGACATGACATGAAGTCAACAAAGCCTCCCCCACCATGCCTTTGATAAACCAGCAGTGGCTAACATGGAATTCACCAAGTCAGTCAGCGTGCGGTTTTTCCTCTCGGCAACCCCATTTGATTAGGGCGAGTAGGGAGGCGTCCTCTCATGAATAATTCTGTGTTTCTGACAGAATTCGTCAAATATTTTGGGAAAATACTCACCACCATGATCCGACCTAAGACGCTTGATCTTTCTCTCTAGTTGATTTTCAACTTCGGCCTTATAGATTTTAAAGTAGTCTAAAGCCCCATCTTTAGTTTGCAACAAGTAAACATAGTAGAATTTAGTAGCATCATCTATTAATGTCATGAAATATCTATTTTCACCTTTTGTCAACACACCATTCATCTCACATAGATCAGAATGTATGAGTTCTAGAGGTGCCAAGTTTCCCTCCTCGACAGCCTTGTGAGGCTTTCGAGGTTGCTTTGACTGCACACAACTATGTCACTTAGTGTTGGAGATATGCCCAAGAGGCAATAATAAAGAGGTTATTATCATATCTTCATGCTTATGGTAAATGTTTACATACCATGCTATAATTGAATTAACCGGAAACATTAATAATTGTGTGATTTGTAAACATAAAAGAGTCCCTAGTGAAGCCTCTTGGTAAACTAGCTTGTTGGTTAATATATGATCATGGGTTCCTGATCATGAACATAGAGATGTTATTAACAACATGGTCATCTCATTAGGAGAATGATGTGATGGACATACTCCTATAGTTAAGCGTAGCATAAGATCAAGTCATTTTAATATAGTTCATTTGCTATAAGCTTTCTGATACATACTAACCTAATTCCTTTGACCATGAGATCATGCTAATCACCATCACCAGAAGGATGCTTTGATGACATCAAACACCACACCGTAACTGGGTGGTTATAAAGGTGGCATTGAGTGTTCAAAAAGTATGTGTTGAGGCACATGGATCAAGAGTGAGATTTGTCCATCCATATGACGGATAGATATACTCTGGGCCCTCTCGGTGGAATGTCATCTAATTAGCTTGCAAGCATGTGATTGGCTCACATGGGATCACATATCACGGGAACGAGAAAAGAGTACTTATCAGTAACGAGGTTGAACTAGGTATGCAGAGATACCGACGATCAAACCTCGGATAAGTAAACTATCGCGAGACAAAGGGAAATTGGTATCGTATGTAAGTGGTTCATTCGATCGCAAAGTAATCGTAGAAATATGTGGGAGCCATATGAATTTCTAGATTCCTCTATTGGTTATTGATCGGAGAAGTGTCTCGGTCATGTCCGCATAATTCATGAACCGTAGGGAGACACACTTAAGGATTCAATGTTGTTTAGTAGATATGGAATGTAAGTAGGGAAACCGAATGTTGTTCGGAGTCTCGGATGGGATCCGGGATATCACAAGGAGATTCAGAATGGTCCGTAGAATAAGATTCATATAAGGAAAGTCTGATTCCGGAGTTCGGGAATGATTTCGATGTTTTCATCGGAGAGGTTCTAGAAGGGTCTAGAAGGTTCACCGGACCGGAAGGGGAATGGTCCATGAATGTGTCATGGTTAAGTGGAATGATTGGATCATGTCCTAGGTCAATTTGGTTGGGCATTTGCGAGAGAGAAATAAAGCTCTAAATTGAAAGTCAAAAGGGAGGTTTGAAAAGTCAAACTGGAACAATAGTTTCCTAGTGGAAGAAGGAAAGAGTCCTTCCTTATATCCAACTTGGGTTTGCGTATGGATTCAAACTCCCCTCTCCCAAATTGCCCTTCCTCTCATAAATAGAGGGGGCTGCCCCAAAGCACACAACACCATGCCCTCCCCACTGTGCGCTGCCGCCTTGTGTCGCCGCGCCGTCGCCGCCCTAGCCGCCGCTGACACCTCCTCCTCTTCTCCGGCCTTCTAATCTTAGATTGCCGGAAAACCTAGATCCACCATAACCCGTACCGGCTTAGGCAAAGCCCTGTGGGATCTTCCCTCTACTTCCGACACCACGCCGTCGTGCTGCCGGAATCGCGAGGGGAGAACTACAACCTTCGCTGCCTGCTGGAACAAGGGAGAGGAAGGTCTTCATCGAGTACCGAACGTGTGACTGACTTCGGAAGCTCTGCCGGAACGCAGCGCCAGAAGGATCGCCTACACGATCTTGATATCGGCAAGAGTACGACTACATCATCCACAAGAATCTACTCTCGTTAACCGCTTTGGAATCTTCGAGGGTGAGTACTCTAATCGACTCGTTGCTTCAATCTAGTAGATAGATCTTGGCTTGTTTGTATGCATGCGGTAGAATTTTTTTGTTTTCCATGCTACGAACCCCTACAGTGGTATCAGAGCCGTGTCTATATGTAGATCTATTGCACGAGTAGAACACAATGGTCATTGTGGGCGTTGATGCTTTTGTTGTCGATTGCTTCATCTGTACTTTGCATCTTGCGGGATGGTGGGATGAAGCGGCCCGGGCTAACCTTACATGACATCGTTCATGAGACTTGCTCCACGCTTGACATGCAACTTGTATTGCATAAGTGGATTTGCGGGTGCCTGTTTCTCCCAACATAGTGAAGATTCAATTTACAACGGGTAATTGACAATACTAGTATCAAAGTTGTGGTTCTTGTTCGTAAGTTAGAATGACACTTATTGAAAGCCCCAAACCACGTAAAACATGCAAAGTAAATTAGAGGCGTCTAACTTTGTTTTGCAGGGTTGTGTTGTGATGTGATATGGCCATGATTGTGATTATATATGATGTATGCAATGTTCCTTATTGTAAGTCGGCAACCAGCAGGAGCCTTATGGTTGTCTTTTAATTTCGTTAAGTAAAGTAGTTGTAATAGTTGATGCTGGTGGACGATAACCATGGAGCGGCGCCATTGACCTTGACGCCATACCGGTGATGATGGAGATCATGTTCGTGCTTGAAGATGGAGATCGAAAGCACAAGAAGAAAGGCCATATCATATCACATATTATGAATTGCATGTGATGTTAATCCTTTTATGCATCTTGTATTGCTTAGTTCGCGACGGTAGCATTATAAGATGATCCCTCTCACAAAATATCAAGTTATAGAGTGTTCGTCCTTAGTAGGCACCGTTGCCAATGCTCGTTGTTTCGAAGCACCACATGGTGATCGGGTGTGTTAGATTATGCGAGTGTATACAACGGGAGCAAGCTAGATTTGCTCATGCGGAAGCTAAGGTTTGATCTTGACGAGCCTAGCATGTACAGACATGGTCTCGAAACACGGAATACCGAAAGGTAAAGCATGAGTCATATAGATGATATGATGAACATGATGATTGTTCGCCTTTGAAACTATATCATGTCACGTGATGATAGGACTTGGTGTAGTGAATTTGGTTCGTGTGATCACTAAAACAATGTGAGGGATATTTTTTTGAGTGGGAGTTCAACAGCAATATGATTAAAAGTTAAACACTATTTATCATAAATTAAATCAAAGTGAATTTGCATAGTTTTTGTAGTCATTGGCATCTGTTTACCACCTTGCGCTTAGTTATAATTGAGATAATAGAACTATAAAATTCTGGTTAGTTACTTTATGAACTGGTATCGTATTGTTTTGAAGTGTTAATCTAAAATTTAAAAGTCCTATTGCAAACTTTCAGTAAGTTCTGGTTACTTCTTGAAGTTTAATAATTAGTATTAAATCAAGAGTAACAATTCCAGTGTTAGTATATAAATATCATGTTTGCCTCCATGATTCTTGATATTCAAAAGATTGTTTTAATATCAAGTTTATCGGGGAGTTGAAAGAATTGTTTCAAAAACCATCATATGTGGAAGATATTGCGATATCTGAAATGATGTTTTGATTACAACATGATAGAGTATAATATGGCAAAGTTTAAGTTCTCATATTTGATGGGAATTTTCAAAAGGTTGGAGACACTGGTCATCTTGATCCTCCAAAAGGTTTTGGAGAGCAACATTATACTCGTAATTCACCATTATAAGCTAAAGTAGCTTAATCATGAATAGTTCCATGATAAGGATGAATATTTGATGTAGGTAAAATGTTTACTACACTAAATGATTACTAAAGAATAGAATTTGAAAGAACACCAAATATTTGATGATGGTGATTTACTTCAAAGTGCAAGTCCAAATACATTGGTATTTAACTATACATGCTTTGGACTATGTGTCATGTGTATGGCTCCACTGTTGATGTTGATAGATTCTTTCAAACAGAAAAGGAAATACTGAAAGATAATCTCAGAAATATATGGCAGAAAAGAAAAGACTAGAATTGTTCAGCTTAGGTATATAGAGGATATACATGTTATGGCTATATTCTTTGCTTGTTAAATAATGTGGTTCTAAAGTATTAGATACTGAATTTGTTGGTGTGAATCGTCATACAAAACAACACAATTCATGAACTACAATGGCCTAAGTAACTAGCAAAAGAATATGTGATGATGTTCATCGAGAACAAATAAAGGGTTGTTGTGTTGCTCGTTAACATCAAAGCTTGCCTTCAAGATTTGTTTTATCAGGTATTATGAGAACAAAATGGTTGTTCAAATAATTTCCGTAATCCATAAAAGATGGATGATTTACAAATGTTGTTGGATAAATCACATCCATAAAATAAATGCTAAAAATGTCAAAAGACAAATTGATTGAAAGATCACTTAGGAAGTGACATCACCGTTTAAATTATATGGGAAATAAAACATGAAGAAACTCCATGTGGATGGAACTTTGGAGTCTTTTGATTTTTGATCAAATGACGCTTGTGAAACTTTCCTAGAGATAATTAAAACTCCTTTCATAGGCCAAAAGGGAACGAATGACTAGATTATTGGAATTTATACATATTTGATGTATGAAGTCCATTACGTGTAGTCAAGAGCGATGGATTTCAACTTCATATGCTTTCTCCGAAAATTTGAGTGAATATATGAATATTTACTTAATGAGGATGAAGTGTGAAACATTTGAAAAGTTTAAAATACTTTCGAGATGAAGTGCAAAATCAATGTAACAAGAAAATAAAGAATTTATGATAGGATCATAAAGGAAGACATTTGAGTTACAAGTTTAGCATAATACCTTAGATTTGAGGAATTGTTCTGTGGATTTGCATTTCCTGAAACACCATAAGAGTATGGAGCGTTCGAGATATGTAATGAAACCTTGTGTGACATGGTAAGATCAAAGGTGTAAATTATAAAACTGCCATTATATTTTAAAGATTAAAGCTTTAGATACTACCGTTTTCCACTGAAAAGAGCTCCATCATAATCCGTTGAAATGACACCATATAAAGTTATGGTTTGGGATAAAACCCAAGTTGTCCTTTCTTAAATATTGGTATGCTATGCATAAGAAAGATGTTTGCGACCAAAATCAGATGAACATATCTTTGTATGTTATTTCGAATAATCGTTGAGTATTCCTCCATAACACCAAAGACAAAAATGTTTGTCGCTTAGAACGTCAAGTTTATTTGAGAAAGGAATTTTTCGTGAAAAGTTAAGTGGGAGGACAATAGACTCTGATAAGGTTAAGAGAACCTTAGCTATATGTGCAAAGTTGCACAGCGCCGAAAAGTGTTCCGGAGGCAGCAACAATGCTCATGGCTCACGTGCCTCAAAGGTTCTGGTCATGGAGGTCTAAGTTCCTATTGAACCTGGTAGGTCGGGTAAACAATCAAATACTAGGATTTGAAAATAAATCTTGTTATTTGACAATGATGGACCGACTACATGCAAAGAAGCGATGATGGGCCCTGACTCCGTCAAATGGTTTGAAGCCATGAAATCCGTGATAGTTCCATATACGAGAGATTAAGCTTTGAACTTGAAAGACCCTCTGAAAAGGTGCAAGACCCTACAGTCATATTTGGATCTATAAAGAAATATACATGGATGTTTCAGATCTATGAAATAGTCGACATGTTGGGAAAGAGTTTATAACAATGTTCAAAGGTTGACTATGACAAGATTTGATCTTTCATAGCGATATTTAGTCTAAAACGGATTAATGTAGCAACCACTACATATAATTTTGCTATGTGGTAGTTGAATAAACAAAACAAGTTCTTCTAATAGAATGGTTACCTAGGACGTGTGCATGACACGGTCCAAAGGGTTTTGTTAATTCAAAGGATGCTAAAAGCATATGCAAACTTCAATGGTTGAAGTAAGCATCACGGAGTTGGAATCTTCACTATGATGAAACTGTTAAAAGAGTTTAATTTCATCAGAGACGATGAAGATGCTTGCATTTGCAAGAAAATAAGTGGGAGCGCTAAGACATGTTTCTAATACATTATGTGGAAGACATATTGTTGATTAGAAATGATGTATCTTTTTATTAACACATGTAAGAACTTCATCTCAATGAAAGGCTTAGGCAAAACCCGAATATTTGGCATCAATATCTATATAGATAGATTGAGACGCTAATATTGTTCTGCAAATGTACATAAATGAGATATTGAATGAGTTCAATAAGGAAATGACAAGAAAGGTTCTTGCCACACAGAAAGGATTGAATCGAAATTCAAGTGTATTGACACTTGGTAAGTGAAACAAAGATTCAAGTATAGATTGATACTTGATGATCATTGGAGTATTTATATCAATCATACTGTGATATGTACAAATCTAGATATGTCCTATGCTCTAACTGTTATGAACATATACCAGAATGATTCATAAGGTGATCACTGGACGATAGTAAGGATATTCTTATGATCTCTTGGAAGAACTAAAAATATATTAGTTTGTAGAAGTGACAAATAGATGGTTAGTTCATTGTAAAAGGTACTACATTGATACTAGTTTTGTCACAAAGTACAAATTAAATTTATCTCAATCTGAACTAAGGGTGGCACAATACAATGGAAAGTAAGTTCCATAATGGATTTGGATGAGTTCCAAAGTTAAGACATTGTGACAGATACTACAACAAGAGGCTAAGTATATGACTGCTATTATAGCAGCAAACGGGGAATTTGTGTCCAGTAGTTTGTTATCAAACTAGGTGTAGTTCATAGCGGGATAGTACTATGAAGATATATTGTATGACAATATTGTCAACATGTTTTAACCCCAAGGAACTAAAGGTCTCACCAAAGGACCAAAATTATACAAAGCCATCTCATTAGAGAATGAGTGATGCGTAGAGACGCAAAGACATGCAATTACACACGGACCTGAAAGAGTCGGATCCGAAGATCAGTTGATCACTAGCAATCGTGTAAATACAACACCGAAAGCCATAGGTGTTAAATACACAAATATTTGAAACTAGATTATTGTCTCTAGTGCAAGTGGGATACTATTGGAGATATGCCCAAGAGGCAATAATAAAGAGGTTATTATCATATCTTCATGCTTATGATAAATGTTTACATACCATGCTATAATTATATTAACCGAAAACATTAATACTTGTGTGATTTGTAAACATAAAAGAGTCCCTAGTGAAGCCTCTTGTTAAACTAGCTTGTTGGTTAATATATGATCATGGTTTCCTGATCATGAGCATAGAGATGTTATTAACAACAGGGTCATATCATTAGGAGAATGGTGTGATGGACATACTCCTATAGTTAAGCGTAGCATAATATCAAGTCATTTTAATATAGTTCATTTGCTATAAGCTTTCTGATACATAGTAACCTAATTCCTTCGACCATGATATCATGCTAATCACCATCATCGGAAGGATGCTTTGATGACATCAAACACCACGCCGTAACTGGGTGGTTATAAAGGTGGCATTGACTGTTCAGAAAGTATGTGTTGAGGCACATGGATCAAGAGTGGGATTTGTCCATCCATATGATGGATAGATATACTCTGGGCCCTCTCAGTGGAATGTCATCCAATTAGCTTGCAAGCATGTGACTGGCTCACAAGGGATCACATATCACGGGAACAAGAAAAGAGTACTTAACGGTAACGAGGTTGAACTAGGTATGCAGAGATACCGACGATCAAACCTCAGATAAGTAAACTATCGCGAGACAAAGAGAAATTGGTATCGTATGTAAGTGGTTCATTCGATCGCAAAGTAATCGTAGAAATATGTGGGAGCCATATGAATTTATAGATTCCTCTATTGACTATTGATCGAAGAAGTGTCTCGGTCATGTCCGCATAATTCACGAACCATAGGGAGACACACTTAAGGATTCGATGTTGTTTAGTAGATATGGAATGTAAGTAGGGAAACCGAATGTTGTTCAGAGTCTCGGATGGATCCGGGATATCACGAGGAGATCCGGAATGGTTCGGAGAATAAGATTCATATAAGGAAAGTCCGATTCTGGAGTTCGGGAATGATTTCGATGTTCACCGGAGAGGTTCTAGAAGGGTCTAGAAGGTTCACCGGACTGGAAGGGGAATGGTCCATGAATGTGTCCTAGTTAAGTGGAATGATTGGATCATGTACTAGGTCACTTTGGTTGGGCATTTGCGAGAGAGAAATAAAGCTCTAAATTGAAAGTCAAAAGGGAGGTTTGAAAAGTCAAACTGGAACAATAGTTTCCTAGTAGAAGAAGGAAAGAGTCCTTCCTTCTATCCAACTTGGGTTTGGGTATGGATTCAAACTCCCCTCTCCCAAGCTTCCCTCCCTCTCATAAATAGAGGGGGAGGGCTACCCCAAAGCACACAACACCAAGCCATCCCCACCGTGCGCCGCCGCCGCGCTGCCGGCCTGTCGTCGTCGCCCTAGCAGCCACCGACACCTCCTCCTCCTCTCCGGTCTTCTAATCCTAGATCGCCGGAAACCCTAGATCCACCATAACCCGTACCGGCTTTGGCGAAACCATGTGGGATCTTCCCTGCACTTCCGACACCACGCCATTATGCTGCCGGAATCACGAGGGGAGAACTACAACCTCCGCTGCCTGCTGGAACAAGGGAGAGGAAGGTTTTCATCGAGTACCAAACGTGTGACCGACTGCGGAAGCGCTGCCGAAACGCAGCGCTAGAAGGATCGTCTACGCGATGTTGAGATTGGCAAGAGTACGACTACATCATCCACGAGAATCTGCTCTCGTTAACCGCTTTGGAATCTTCGAGGGTGAGTACTCTAATCGACTTGTTGCTTCAATCTAGTAGATAGATCTTGGCTTGTTTGTATGCATGCGGTAGAATTTTTTTGTTTACCATGCTTCGAAACAACGACTTTATTAGACTCTAAAATAACCTTAAACCCATCTCTGCATAGAAGGGAGCCACTAACGAGATTCTTGTTCATATTAGGGACATGCTGCACGTTCCTCAGCTACACGATCTTTCCGGAAGTAAACTTCAGATCCACCATGCCAACACCACGAACAGAAGCATGTGATCCATTCCCCATTAGGACGGATGAATCCCGAGCGACCTGATAAGAACTGAACATAGAGATGTCAGCACACACACATGAACATTAGCTCCCGTATCAAGCCACCAACACGGTGATTGAAATACTGAAAGAACAGTAAATAAATTACCATACCCATCAGTATTGCTAGCGGTCACAACGTTGACAGTCGCCTTTTTCCCTCTGCGGTCTGCGCGTTCTGGACAGTCTTTAGAAAAGTGGCGGGGCTCTCCACAAGTGTAACAAGACAGTTCACTCTTGTCCTTGTTCGTCTTCATCTTCTTGAAGGTTGTAGTCTTTACAGGTTAGTTAAAGGAGGGTTTGAATTTCCCTTTGTTCTTGTCTACGGATTTGCCTTTCTGCACAAAGTTGGCAGTAGCATGCCTCTCTCCTTTCTCAGTAGTGTCCTTAGCCCGAGCCTTCTCATCAACATCAAGGAAAACTATCAGATTTTCAACTGATGTCTCATGTCTCTTGTGTTTAAGAGTTGTGGCAAAGTTCTTCCATCAAGGGGGTAACTTAGCAAATAATGCAACCCGCCACAAACTTGTCGGTTAAGGCACACTTAAGGAGTTCGAGCTCTTTGGCAGTGCACTGTATCTCATGAGCTTGTTGAACCACAGGAAGGTCCTTTTTCATCTTAAAATCATGAAAGCTCTCCATGATGTACAGTTCACTGCCAGCATCTGCAGCACCAAACTTTGCGTCTAGTGCGTCCCAGAGCTCCTTCCCGTATTTTATGTGCATAAAAACATCACACAAACGGTCGGCAAGAATGCTCGGAATGCATCCCACAAAGATAGTATTGGCTTCCTCGAACTTCCTCTAATCCTCGTCAGACATAGTTCCTTCAGGTTTGCCTTTACTAATCGGAAACACTTTCATCGTGGTCAGCCAAAGCTCAGCCTTGTACTGCCACCTCTTAAAATGCACACCGGTAAACTTATCCGGCCTCAGTGCATCGGTAAAACCAGCCATTGTTAATTCAGGAAATTGCCTACAATAAGGTTTTTGGATTGTTGGAATATTAGGCATAATTTCCATGATTAATTCCAGAATATTAAGCATGACAAAACCAGCTACTAGCTCATGTAACTCGAACATACTAGATGTACTAAACAACATGATGAACGGAAACAAACAGTAGCTAAACATGTAATCGCAGAACATGATGAATAACCAAACAGGAGCACATAGCATGTACCATTCGGTTGTTGTAGTAGAAACTTTGGGGAAGACAGATCGAAGCAGACGACGATGACGACGGCGGTAGGCAGTGTTGGAGATATGCCCTAGAGGCAATAATAAATGTAGTTATTATTATATCTTTGTGTTTATGATAAACATGCTATAACAGTATTAACAAGGAAACATTGATACTTGTGTGATTTGTAAACTTAATTTGAAGTCCCTAGTATAGCCTCTATACATCACTAGCTTGTTGGTTGATAAATGATTGTGGTTTCCCTATCATGAACATTGAGATGTTATCAACAACAAGATCATATCGTTAGGAGAATGATATGATGGACATACTCCTATAGATAAGTGTAGCATAAAGATCAAGTCATTTCAATAGTTCAAAATGCTATATGCTTTCTGATACATAGTAACCTAATTCCTTCGACCATGAGATCATGCATATCACCTTTACCGGATGAATGCTTTGATGACATCAAACACCACACCGTAACTGGGTGGCTATAAAGGTGGCATTGAGTGTTCGGAAAGTATTGGTTGAGACACATGGATCAAGAGTGGGATTTGTCCATCCATATGACGGATAGATATACTCTGGGCCCTCTCGGTGAAATGTCATCCAATTAGCTTGCAAGCATGTGACTGGATCACAAGGGATCACATATCACGGGAACGAGAAAAGAGTACTTATCGGTAACGAGGTTGAACTAGGTATGCAGAGATACCGATGATCATAACCTCGGATAAGTAAACTATCGTGAGACAAAGGGAAATTGGTATCGTATGTAAGTGGTTCATTCGATCGCAAAGTAATCGTAGAAATATGTGGGAGCCATATGAATTTCCAGATTCCTCTATTGGTTATTGTTCAGAGAAGTGTCTCGATCATGTCCGCATAATTCACGAACCGTAGGGAGACACACTTAAGGATTCGACGTTGTTTGAGTAGTTATGGAATGATGAGAAAGAGACCGAATGTTGTTCGGAGTCCCGGATGTGTTCCGGGATATCACGAGGAGATCCGGAATGGTCCGGAGAATAAGATTCATATATGGAAAGTCCCGTTTCGGAGTTGGGGAATGTTTCCGGTGTTTTCATCGGGAATGATCTAGAATGTTCCGGAATGTCCGGCACTCCGGAGGGGAAGGGTACATGAATGTGTTGTATCAAGTTGGTATGATTGCATCATGTACTAAGTGTCATCGCTGTTCCAAATAAAGGATTAAATCGAATCCTAGTTTGAAAAGGTCAAATAGCTAAATTGAAAAGTCAAACGGCTAAATCTGGAAAGTGGAAAAGAGGAGGAAGGTGAAACCGAGTTGGGGAGGGAGTCCTCCTCCCCAAGCCGGCGCACCACCCAAGCCGAGTTGGGGAGGGACTCCACTCCCTCCCTTTGGCCGCCGGCCCCTCCACCTATATAAGGAGGGGCAGGACTCCCTCCTAGGACACACAAGTCCCTCACCTCAAACCCTAGAAGCTGCAGCCCACCATAGCCGCCGCCCCCCTAGGGTTTTGCCCTAGCCGCCGACTTGGGTGTCCCGGAACCCTAGCCGCCGGCTCTAGCACCTCCTCCTTGGTGTGTCTAAACCCTAGATCGCCGAGGAGCTCTCTCATAATCCACCATACTCGCTTCGGCTTAAGGCGAAGCCCTGCGAGATCTCCCCTCTACTTTCGGTACCACGCCGTTGTGCTGCCGGAATCGCGAGGAGAGTGCTATGACCTCCGCTGCCTGCTGGAACAAGGGAGAGGAAGGTCTTCGTCGAGTACCGAACGTGTGACCGACTGCGGGAGCGCTGCCGGAACGCAGCGCCGGAAGGATCGTCTACGCGATCTTGAGATCGGAAAGAGTACGACTACATCACCCACGAGAATCCGCTCTCGTTAAAAACTTTGGAATCTTCGAGGGTAAGTTATTCCATCGACTCGTTGCTACAATCTAGTAGATAGATCTTGGCTTGTTTGTTTGTATGCGGTAGAAAATTTTTGTTTTCCATGCTACAAAACCCTACAGTGGTATCAGAGCCGTGTCTATATGTAGATCTGTTGCACGAGTAGAACACAATGGTCATTATGGGCGTTGATGCTTTTATTATCGATTGCTTCTTGTGTACTTTGCATCTTGCGGTATGTTGGGATGAAGCGGCCCGGGCTAACCTTACATGACATCGTTCATGAGACTTGCTCCATGCTTGACATGCAACTTGTATTGCATAAGTGGCTTTGCGGGTGCTTGTTTCTCCTAGCATAGTTAAGATCCAATTTACAACGGGTGATTAACAATACTAGTATCAATGTTGTGGTTCATGTTCGTAAGTTAGAACGACACTTATTGAAAGCCCCAAACCACGTAAAACATGCAAAGAAAGTAGAGGCGTCTAACTTTGTTTTGCAGGGGTGTGCAGTGATGTGATATGGCCATGATTGTGATTATAATTGATGTATGCAATGTTCCTTATTGTAAGTTGACAACCGGCAGGAGCCATATGGTTGTCTTTAATTTATGTTAAGACCCGCGTGTCTATTCAAAGTAGTTGTAATAGTTGAAGCCGGTGGACGACAACCATGGAGGAGCGTCATTGACCTTGATGCAATGCCGGTGATGATGGAGATCATGTTCGTGCTAGAAGATGGAGATCGGAAGCACAAAGAAGAAAGGCCATATCATATCACATATTATGAATTGCATGTGATGTTAATCCTTTATGCATCTTGTATTGCTTAGTAGACGACGGTAGCATTATAAGATGATCCCTCATGCACATGAATTTCAAGTCATAGAGTGTTCACCCTTAGTTAGCACCGTTGCTAAAGCTTGTTGTTTCGAAGCACCACGTGATGATCGGGTGTGTTAGATTCCGCAAGTGTATACAACGTGAGCAAGCCAGATTTGCTCATGCGGAAACTAAGGTTTGATCTTGACGAGCCTAGCATGTACAGACATGGTCTCGGAACACGGATCACCAAAAGGTAAAGCATGAATCATATAGTAGATATGATGAACATGTTGATTGTTCGCCATTGAAACTATGTCAACTCTCGTGATGATTGGTGTTGATGTGGTGGATTTGGTTCGTGTGATCACTAAAACAATGTGAGGGATATTGTTTTGAGTGGGAGTTCACCTAGATTAATTTTATTATTATTTTGAAATCAATTTGTCATAAACTTAGTCTAAACTATTGCAAATATGTTGTAGATCAATGGCAGCCCCTACCATCAATATTAATGCGTTCCTAGAGAAAGAAAAGTTGAAAAACAATGGAAGCAACTTCGCGGATTGGTTCCGCAATTTGAGGATTGTCCTCACAGCTGGTAATTTGACCTATGTGCTGGATGCACCGCTGGGTGACCCACCTGCAGCTGATGCTCCCGATGAAGTAAAGAATGTTTACCTCACTCGGAAGACTCAGTACTCCACAATTCAGTGTGCTATCTTGTACGGTTTAGAATCGGAGCTTCAGAAAAGGTTTGAGAATTCAGACCCATATGATATTGTCGAGGATCTCAAATTTATCTTTGAGACTCACGCGACAATTGAAAGCTATGAGGCTTCTGAAAAGTTCTTTAACTGCAAGATGGAAGAGGGCAGCTCCGTCAGTGAGCATGTGCTTAAGATGTCTGGGCACGCAAACAAACTTCAAAGCTTGGGTATAGTGATTCCTAATGCTTTGGGGATTTACCGTGTCCTACAATCACTACCACCAAGTTACAAGAACTTTGTGATGAACTACAACATGCAGAACATGAACAAGACGTTGCCAGAACTCTTTGCCATGTTGAAGTCTGCAGAAGTGGAGATCAAGAAAGAGCACCAAGTGTTGTTGGTCAATAAGACCACCAAATTCAAGAAAGGCAAGTCTAAGCAGAAGGGAAACTTCAAGAAGGGTGGTAAGAAAGCTACCACGCCGACGAAGAAGACCAAGGCTGGACCTAAGCCTGATACTGAGTGCTTTTACTGCAAGGGAGAAGGTCACTGGAAGCGGAATTGCCCAAAGTACTTGGCGGATTTGAAGAACGGCAACATCAAGAAGAAAGGTATATCTGATATACATGTTATTGATGTGTATCTCACTAGTACTCGTAGTAGTGCCTGGGTATTTGATACTGGTTCGGTTGCTCATATTTATAACTCGAAACAGGTGCTGCAGAATAAACGGAAGCTAGCGAAGAACGAGGTGACGATGCGCGTGGGAAACGGATCAAAGGTTGATGTGATCGCGGTCGGCACGCTACCCCTTCATCTACCATCGGGATTAGTTTTATTCTTAAAAATTGTTATTTGGTGCCTGCGTTGAGCATGAACATTATATCGGGATCTTGTTTATTGCGAGACGGTTACTTGTTTAAGTCCGAGAATAATGGTTGTTCGATTTATATGAGTAATATGTTTTATGCACATGCACCTTTGATAGATGGTCTATTATTATTGAATCTCGATAGTGGAAATACACATATTAATAACATTGAGGCTAAACGTTTGAAATCGAGCGATAACTCGACCTATATGTGGCACTGTCGTCTTGGTCACATTGGAGTGAAACGTATGAAGAAACTCCATTCCGATGGACTTCTTGAATCACTTGATTTTGAATCACTTGATAGATGCGAAGCATGTATGATGGGTAAAATGACTAAGACTCCATTTTCTGGTATGATGGAGCGAGCTACGGACTTATTGGAAATCATACATACCAATGTGTGTGGTCCAATGAGTGTAGCGTCGCGCGGTGGTTATCGTTATGTTCTTACCTTCACGGATGACTTGAGTAGATATGGGTATATCTATTTCATGAAACATAAGTCCAAAACTTTCGAGAAGTTTAAGGAGTTTCAAAGTGAGGTAGAGAATCAACGTAACAAGAAGATTAAATTTCTACGTTCTGATCGTGGAGGTGAATATCTAAGTTACGAGTTTGGCGAGCATTTGAAGAAATGCGGAATACTTTCACAATTGACACCGCCGGGAACACCACAGCGTAATGGTGTGTCCGAACGTCGTAATCGAACTCTCTTAGATATGGTTCGTTCTATGATGTCACTTACAGATTTACCGCTATCATTTTGGGGTTATGCATTAGAAACAGCCGCATTCACTTTAAATAGGGCACCATCTAAATCCGTTGAGACGACACCGTATGAATTATGGTTTGGGAAGAAACCTAAATTGTCGTTCCTTAAATTTTGGGGTTGCGAAGCCTATGTAAAGAAGTTACAGCCGGACAAGCTTGAACCCAAAGCGGAAAAATGCGTCTTCATAGGATACCCAAAGGAAACTGTTGGGTATACCTTCTATCACAGATCCGAAGGCAAAATCTTCGTTGCCAAGAATGGATCCTTTCTAGAGAAGGAATTTCTCTCGAAAGAAGTGACTGGAAGGAAAGTAGAACTCGACGAGGTTGTCGAACCTTCTCTCAAAATTGCGAGTAGCGCAGCACCGGAAGAAGTTCCTGTGGTGCCTGCACCAATAAGAGAGGAAGCTAATGATGATGATCATGAAACTTCGGTTGAAGTTGCTACAGAGCCTCGCAGGTCAACGAGAACTCGTACCACTCCAGATTGGTATGATCCCGTTATGAGTGTCATGTTGGTGGACAACACCGATGACCCTGAGACATATGAGGAAGCGATGATGAGCCCAGATTCCAATAAATGGCAAGAAGCCATGAAATCCGAGATTGGATCCATGTACGAAAACCAAGTATGGACTTTGGTGGACTTACCGGATGGCCGGAAGGCTGTCGAGAACAAATGGATCTTCAAGAAGAAAACAGATGCTGATGGTAATGTTACTGTCTATAAAGCTCGACTTGTCGCAAAAGGGTTTCGACAAATTCAAGGGGTTGACTACGATGAGACTTTCTCACCAGTAGCGAAGCTAAAGTCTGTGAGGATTATGTTAGCAATCGCTGCATATTATGATTATGAGATATGGCAGATGGATGTCAAAACAGCATTCCTCAATGGAGATATTGATGAAGAGTTGTATATGATGCAACCCAAAGGTTTTGTCGATCCTAAAGATGCTAACAAGGTATGCAAACTTCAACGGTCCATCTATGGATTGAAGCAAGCATCCCGAAGTTGGAATCAACGTTTTGATAAGGTGATCAAAAGTTTTGGTTTTATACAAACTTATGGAGAAGCTTGTATTTACAAGAAAGTGAGTGGGAGCTCTGTAGCATTCTTAATACTATATGTGGATGACATATTGTTGATTGGGAATGATGTAGACCTTCTTAATAGTGTCAAGGAATATTTGAATAATAGTTTTTCAATGAAGGATCTTGGCGAAGCAGCTTACATATTAGGCATAAAGATTTATAGAGATAGATCGAAACGCCAAATATCATTGTCACAGAGTACATATTTGGACAAAGTTCTAAAGAGGTTTGGAATGGAAGATAGCAAGAAAGGATTCTTGCCCATGTTGCCCAATACGACCTTGAGTAAAACTCAAAGTCCGACATCGGCAGAAGATAGAGAAAGGATGAGTAAGACTCCCTATGCCTCAGCCATAGGATCTCTAATGTATGCCATGCTTTGTACTAGACCCGACATTGCATATGCTGTTAGTTTAACTAGCAGATATCAAAGTGATCCAGGAGTGGATCATTGGACAGCGGTCAAAAACATCCTTAAGTACTTGAGAAGAACTAAGGATATGGTTCTTTCTTATGGAGGTGATGAACAACTCGTTGTTAATGGTTACACCGATGCTAGTTGGAACACCGATCCGGATGATTCTAAATCACAATCTGGATACGTATTTATTTTGAATGGCGCAGCAGTTAGCTGGAGGAGTGCAAAGCAAAGCGTTGTGGCGAGATCTTCAACTGAATCGGAATACATGGCTGCTTCGGAGGCTTCACAAGAAGCGATATGGATGAAAGAGTTCATTACAGAGCTGGGTGTGGTTCCTAGTGCGCTGGACCCAATGTCTATCTACTGTGATAACATGGGCGCCATAGCCAATGCGCAAGAACCAAGGTCACACAAGAAGCTGAAGCACATCAAGCTACGTTTTCACGCTATTCGAGAACATATCCAAGATGGGGATATAAAGATTTGCAAAAGTACACACAGATCTGAATGTGGCGGATCCATTAACTAAACCTCTCCCGAGGGCAAAACATGACCAGCACCAAACTGCCATGGGTGTTCGGTATATTACCATGTAATCTAGATTAGATGACTCTAGTGCAAGTGGGAGACTGTTGGAGATATGCCCTAGAGGCAATAATAAATGTAGTTATTATTATATCTTTGTGTTTATGATAAATGTTTACATTCATGCTATAACAGTATTAACAAGGAAACATTGATACTTGTGTGATTTGTAAACTTAATTTGAAGTCCCTAGTATAGCCTCTATACATCACTAGCTTGTTGGTTGATAAATGATTGTGGTTTCCCTATCATGAACATTAAGATGTTATCAACAACAAGATCATATCGTTAGGAGAATGATATGATGGACATACTCCTATAGATAAGTGTAGCATAAAGATCAAGTCATTTCAATAGTTCAAATTGCTATATGCTTTCTGATACATAGTAACCTAATTCCTTCGACCATGAGATCATGCATATCACCTTTACCGGATGGATGCTTTGATGACATCAAACACCACACCGTAACTGGGTGGCTATAAAGGTGGCATTGAGTGTTCGGAAAGTATTGGTTGAGACACATGGATCAAGAGTGGGATTTGTCCATCCATATGACGGATAGATATACTCTGGGCCCTCTCGGTGAAATGTCATCCAATTAGCTTGCAAGCATGTGACTGGATCACAAGGGATCACATATCACGGGAACGAGAAAAGAGTACTTATCGGTAACGAGGTTGAACTAGGTATGCAGAGATACCGACGATCATAACCTCGGATAAGTAAACTATCGTGAGACAAAGGGAAATTGGTATCGTATGTAAGTGGTTCATTCGATCGCAAAGTAATCGTATAAATATGTGGGAGCCATATGAATTTCCAGATTCCTCTATTGGTTATTGTTCGGAGAAGTGTCTCGATCATGTCCGCATAATTCACGAACCGTAGGGAGACACACTTAAGGATTCAACGTTGTTTGAGTAGTTATGGAATGATGAGAAAGAGACCGAATGTTGTTCGGAGTCCCGGATGGGATCCGGGATATCACGAGGAGATCCGGAATGGTCCGGAGAATAAGATTCATATAAGGACAGTCCCGTTTCGGAGTTGGGGAACGTTTCCGGTGTTTTCATCAGGAATGATCTAGAATGTTCCGGAATGTCCGGCACTCCGGAGGGGAAGGGAACATGAATGTGTTGTATCAAGTTGGTATGATTGCATCATGTACTAAGTGTCATCGTTGTTCCAAATAAAGGATTAAATCGAATCCTAGTTTGAAAAAGTCAAATAGCTAAATTGAAAAGTCAAACGGCTAAATTTGGAAAGTGAAAAAGAGGAGGAAGGTGAAACCGAGTTGGGGAGGGAGTCCTCCTCCCCAAGCCGGCGCACCACCCAAGCCGAGTTGGGGAGGGACTCCACTCCCTCCCCTTGGCCGCAGGCCCCTCCACCTATATAAGGAGGGGCAGGGCTCCCTCCTAGGACACACAAGTCCCTCACCTCAAACCCTAGAAGCTGCAGCCCACCATAGCCACCGCCCCCCTACGGTTTTGCCCTAGCCGCCGACTTGGGTGTCCCGGAACCCTAGCCGCCGGCTCTAGCACCTCCTCCTTGGTGTGTCTAAACCCTAGATCGCCGAGGAGCTCTCTCATAATCCACCATACTCGCTCCGACTTAAGGCGAAGCCCTGCGAGATCTCCCCTCTACTTCCGGTACCACGCCGTTGTGCTGCCGGAATCGCGAGGAGAGTGCTACAACCTCCGCTGTCTGCTGGAACAAGGGAGAGGAAGGTCTTCGTCGAGTACCGAACGTGTGACCGACTGCGGGAGCGCTGCCGGAACGCAGCGCCGGAAGGATCGTCTACGCGATCTTGAGATCGGAAAGAGTACGACTACATCACCCACGAGAATCCGCTCTCGTTAAACACTTTGGAATCTTCGAGGGTAAGTTATTCCATCGACTCGTTGCTATAATCTAGTAGATAGATCTTGGCTTGTTTGTTTGTATGCGGTAGAATTTTTTTGTTTTCCATGCTACGAAACCCTACAGGCAGCACCGCCTGACTTGGATGGAAGATGACCCGTGATGGAGAACTCGAGCAGTCGCGCGGAGCGCTTTCCAAAAACCTTATTCGCCCTCTCCCGTACATGATCACAAGGGCGAGAGGTTCCGGAGACCTGCTCTCCCGTCCGCCGGTGCACGCCGACAAGCGGGATGGAGTAGACTACGATGACGGTGCAAGTAAAGAGGATGGCAAAACCCTGGATTGGTTTTCAGTGGTGTTGTGGCGGTAGCCGCACAGGACTTTATATAGAGCGGCTCAGGAAACCCTAACGGAGGCGAAAGTGGGACGAGTCCAACGTTGTGCACGTTCGGGTCGGTTACAGTAGCCCACGATCTGGGACTGACCCGAATAAGCTAATTGTTTGACACGTCTGTCAAAACCTCACAGTTTTCCTGAGCAGCAAAATAAAGCTCGGCTCAGCGAGATTTTCGCAACCCCCACGCGCGCGTCGAGACGAGACGAGACGAGCGGGCGGCATCGGAGGAGGAGCGCACGCATGTATCTCTCTTATTACGACTCACTTACAAAGTGGTACAACACTCCACCTTATAAGGTGGTGCAACTCTCCTCCAACTTCCCATGTGGAACTAAACTTGAGCTCTCACTCCACTTCCATGTGAGCTGCCACAAACATGGGTGCAAACATATATGGGCTGCCACAAATCTGAGCTTTAAGATTAAGGAAAATCTGAAATACACACGGGTCTAAATGGATTGTCCCATTATTTCTAACACATAGTTGTTTTCGTCGTAGAATTTTTTTTATTTTCTATGCTGCGAACTCTACAGCTAGTACTTGCTAGTGCAATCCATGTGTGGACGTAACTTTTTTCATAGAAGCAATTGAATTGCTCCAAGTATTTTAAATAGACCTTTTACCGTAAATCGGTATGGAGTATGTACTTTTTTTTGAACTTCTGGTATGTGTTTGCGGTAGTTTCCCATGCAAAAGGGATGAAAAGTGATCATTGATCAACACCTTATAGGAGGCGCAACTTGGCAGAGGGGCCTTGGTTTGTTGCTTAGGTCGTTGTTTTAATTAAGTTATCCCTGCGAACACGCATCGCCACCCGCGCGCCCTTGGCTAGCCGATGAAGATTACGATGGCTAAGGTAAGCGTCTATATTATGGTTGTGGGCCCACAGACAGTGGCAGATGAATGTTGCGTCGTTTCGTGGCCGGTCGGGCCACGGTTCCCACTAGGCACACACCAAGGTGGCGCATCTGCGTCAACTTCCAGCCTTGTAGGTGGACAAGCAAGGGAGCGAGGTAATAAGCCAAATCGTAACCATCAGCAATTCATCATGATCGATGAGAAAGTCTTAGATGCCTTGCGCGCCAGTATTTGCTAGTGCAACCCATGTGTCGATACAACTTTTTTCATAGAAGGAACTGAACTACTCCACGTATTTTAATGGACCATTTTTACTATAAATCTGATGTGGAGTATGTACCTTTTTTTTGAACTTTTGGTATGTGTTTGCGGTAGCTTCCCATGCAAAAGGGATGAAAAGTGATCATTGATCAACACCTTATAGGAGGCGCAACTTGGCAGAGGGGCCTTGGTTTGTTGCTTAGGTCGTTGTTTTAATTAAGTTATCCCTGCGAACACGCATCGCCACCCGCGCGCCCTTGGCTAGCCGATGAAGATTACGATGGCTAAGGTAAGCGTCTATATTATGGTTGTGGGCCCACAGACAGTGGCAGATGAATGTTGCGTCGTTTCGTGGCCGGTCGGGCCACGGTTCCCACTAGGCACACACCAAGGTGGCGCATCTGCGTCAATTTCGAGCCTTGTAGGTGGACAAGCAAGGGAGCGAGGTAATAAGCCAAATCGTAACCATCAGCAATTCATCATGCACGATGAGAAAGTCTCAGATGCCTTGCGCGCCAGTATTTGCTAGTGCAACCCATGTGTCGATACAACTTTTTTCATAGAAGGAACTGAACTACTCCACGAATTTTAATGGACCATTTTTACTATAAATCTGATGTGGAGTATGTACTTTTTTTTTGAACTTTTGGTATGTGTTTGCGGTAGCTTCCCATGCAAAAGGGATGAAAAGTGATCATTGATCAACACCTTATAGGAGGCGCAACTTGGCAGAGGGGCCTTGGTTTGTTGCTTAGGTCGTTGTTTTAATTAAGTTATCCCTGCGAACACGCATCGCCACCCGCGCGCCCTTGGCTAGCCGATGAAGATTACGATGGCTAAGGTAAGCGTCTATATTATGGTTGTGGGCCCACAGACAGTGGCAGATGAATGTTGCGTCGTTTCGTGGCCGGTCGGGCCACGGTTCCCACTAGGCACACACCAAGGTGGCGCATCTGCGTCAACTTCCAGCCTTGTAGGTGGACAAGCAAGGGAGCGAGGTAATAAGCCAAATCGTAACCATCAGCAATTCATCATGATCGATGAGAAAGTCTTAGATGCCTTGCGCGCCAGTATTTGCTAGTGCAACCCATGTGTCGATACAACTTTTTTCATAGAAGGAACTGAACTACTCCACGTATTTTAATGGACCATTTTTACTATAAATCTGATGTGGAGTATGTACCTTTTTTTTTGAACTTTTGGTATGTGTTTGCGGTAGCTTCCCATGCAAAAGGGATGAAAAGTGATCATTGATCAACACCTTATAGGAGGCGCAACTTGGCAGAGGGGCCCTGGTTTGTTGCTTAGGTCGTTGTTTTAATTAAGTTATCCCTGCGAACATGCATCGCCACCCGCGCGCCCTTGGCTAGCCGATGAAGATTACGATGGCTAAGGTAAGCGTCTATATTATGGTTGTGGGCCCACAGACAGTGGCAGATGAATGTTGCGTCGTTTCGTGGCCGGTCGGGCCACGGTTCCCACTAGGCACACACCAAGGTGGCGCATCTGCGTCAACTTCCAGCCTTGTAGGTGGACAAGCAAGGGAGCGAGGTAATAAGCCAAATCGTAACCATCAGCAATTCATCATGATCGATGAGAAAGTCTTAGATGCCTTGCGCGCCAGTATTTGCTAGTGCAACCCATGTGTCGATACAACTTTTTTCATAGAAGGAACTGAACTACTCCACGTATTTTAATGGACCATTTTTACTATAAATCTGATGTGGAGTATGTACCTTTTTTTTGAACTTTTGGTATGTGTTTGCGGTAGCTTCCCATGCAAAAGGGATGAAAAGTGATCATTGATCAACACCTTATAGGAGGCGCAACTTGGCAGAGGGGCCTTGGTTTGTTGCTTAGGTCGTTGTTTTAATTAAGTTATCCCTGCGAACACGCATCGCCACCCGCGCGCCCTTGGCTAGCCGATGAAGATTACGATGGCTAAGGTAAGCGTCTATATTATGGTTGTGGGCCCACAGACAGTGGCAGATGAATGTTGCGTCGTTTCGTGGCCGGTCGGGCCACGGTTCCCACTAGGCACACACCAAGGTGGCGCATCTGCGTCAATTTCGAGCCTTGTAGGTGGACAAGCAAGGGAGCGAGGTAATAAGCCAAATCGTAACCATCAGCAATTCATCATGCACGATGAGAAAGTCTCAGATGCCTTGCGCGCCAGTATTTGCTAGTGCAACCCATGTGTCGATACAACTTTTTTCATAGAAGGAACTGAACTACTCCACGAATTTTAATGGACCATTTTTACTATAAATCTGATGTGGAGTATGTACTTTTTTTTTGAACTTTTGGTATGTGTTTGCGGTAGCTTCCCATGCAAAAGGGATGAAAAGTGATCATTGATCAACACCTTATAGGAGGCGCAACTTGGCAGAGGGGCCTTGGTTTGTTGCTTAGGTCGTTGTTTTAATTAAGTTATCCCTGCGAACACGCATCGCCACCCGCGCGCCCTTGGCTAGCCGATGAAGATTACGATGGCTAAGGTAAGCGTCTATATTATGGTTGTGGGCCCACAGACAGTGGCAGATGAATGTTGCGTCGTTTCGTGGCCGGTCGGGCCACGGTTCCCACTAGGCACACACCAAGGTGGCGCATCTGCGTCAACTTCCAGCCTTGTAGGTGGACAAGCAAGGGAGCGAGGTAATAAGCCAAATCGTAACCATCAGCAATTCATCATGATCGATGAGAAAGTCTTAGATGCCTTGCGCGCCAGTATTTGCTAGTGCAACCCATGTGTCGATACAACTTTTTTCATAGAAGGAACTGAACTACTCCACGTATTTTAATGGACCATTTTTACTATAAATCTGATGTGGAGTATGTACCTTTTTTTTTGAACTTTTGGTATGTGTTTGCGGTAGCTTCCCATGCAAAAGGGATGAAAAGTGATCATTGATCAACACCTTATAGGAGGCGCAACTTGGCAGAGGGGCCTTGGTTTGTTGCTTAGGTCGTTGTTTTAATTAAGTTATCCCTGCGAACACGCATCGCCACCCGCGCGCCCTTGGCTAGCCGATGAAGATTACGATGGCTAAGGTAAGCGTCTATATTATGGTTGTGGGCCCACAGACAGTGGCAGATGAATGTTGCGTCGTTTCGTGGCCGGTCGGGCCACGGTTCCCACTAGGCACACACCAAGGTGGCGCATCTGCGTCAACTTCCAGCCTTGTAGGTGGACAAGCAAGGGAGCGAGGTAATAAGCCAAATCGTAACCATCAGCAATTCATCATGATCGATGAGAAAGTCTTAGATGCCTTGCGCGCCAGTATTTGCTAGTGCAACCCATGTGTCGATACAACTTTTTTCATAGAAGGAACTGAACTACTCCACGTATTTTAATGGACCATTTTTACTATAAATCTGATGTGGAGTATGTACCTTTTTTTTTTGAACTTTTGGTATGTGTTTGCGGTAGCTTCCCATGCAAAAGGGATGAAAAGTGATCATTGATCAACACCTTATAGGAGGCGCAACTTGGCAGAGGGGCCTTGGTTTGTTGCTTAGGTCGTTGTTTTAATTAAGTTATCCCTGCGAACACGCATCGCCACCCGCGCGCCCTTGGCTAGCCGATGAAGATTACGATGGCTAAGGTAAGCGTCTATATTATGGTTGTGGGCCCATAGACAGTGGCAGATGAATGTTGCGTCGTTTCGTGGCCGGTCGGGCCACGGTTCCCACTAGGCACACACCAAGGTGGCGCATCTGCGTCAACTTCCAGCCTTGGAGGTGGACAAGCAAGGGAGCGAGGTAATAAGCCAAATCGTAACCATCAGCAATTCATCATGATCGATGAGAAAGTCTTAGATGCCTTGCGCGCCAGTATTTGCTAGTGCAACCCATGTGTCGATACAACTTTTTTCATAGAAGGAACTGAACTACTTCACGTATTTTAATGGACCATTTTTACTATAAATCTGATGTGGAGTATGTACCTTTTTTTTTGAACTTTTGGTATGTGTTTGCGGTAGCTTCCCATGCAAAAGGGATGAAAAGTGATCATTGATCAACACCTTATAGGAGGCGCAACTTGGCAGAGGGGCCTTGGTTTGTTGCTTAGGTCGTTGTTTTAATTAAGTTATCCCTGCGAACACGCATCGCCACCCGCGCGCCCTTGGCTAGCCGATGAAGATTACGATGGCTAAGGTAAGCTTCTATATTATGGTTGTGGGTCCACAGACAGTGGCAGATGAATGTTGCGTCGTTTCGTGGCCGGTCGGGCCACGGTTCCCACTAGGCACACACCAAGGTGGCGTATCTGCGTCAACTTTCAGCCTTGGAGGTGGACAAGCTAGGGAGCGAGGCAATCAAACAAACGGAACCATCATCGTGCACGACGAGAAAGTCTTAGATGATAGATTTTTTTAAGAGAGTGGAGTGTTGAACTTCGAAAGTTCACGAGATTCTTTCCCTCCAAGCGAACGCTAACTAAAAAGTCTAGCTGGAAACGGGTGGTTTGACCATTCCTTGGGTCTACAAGTGACACGCTGGCGAGATTCAGCTTCCTGACGTATATCGACGTCCGTTGAGAACAACAATATTCAGATGCACAACCACGAGTGATCTGAAATATTTGCGTCAGAAAATTGACCAGGCAATCTAAAGGTTGTTTAGCAGCAAAGTACATTTGCGAAATTATCTTATCTGCTTTCTGTAAGTACAGAGTTCTCGGGTTGGAAAAGGCAAATTAGTTGCCCATCTGGATCTAATGGCAAATAGTACAAGGTACCATTATTATTTTGGTACCCATGCATGCATGTAGCTAATGACCAACTTGATTGCATGAACTAATGATGGTTTTTTTTTCAGGACGGTACGGTTCCCAGATTATTGAGGAGATAGGCGGCATGTGCCGTGCATGTTCACCAGGACGTACGTACGAGGGCAGCGGAAAGAAAATGATGAGCTCCAAGGAATCTTTGCTTACGGACTAATCAATCTTAGCATCTTGTGTTTTGTCCGGTGGCCAATGAATGGTCCGTACCACAACCGGTGCAGTGGATAAGCGGCCCTTTCCGACGAGGTGGGGGATTATATCTTATTTGATCCGTTGGGACATGGGAGAAAAGAGCGACACTGTCGAAGATGGGCAGCGCCAAGTTCTCAACATTTTGCAAGAGTAGATTTTTTCGGCTCGCCATGTCGATGAAGGGGTTTGGTGTTATTATGAGGATCTGCGTCTCCAGCAAAAATGCTAGAGTTACTGGATTTTTGCTACGGGAAAGCTTTACGGAACGAGGTGGAGCAACCCAGCTGGTCTATTTTTTAGGAAACGGGAACTGGTAAATTTACAGTTCGCATCTTTCAGCCCAAGATGAGACTCGGCCAGCTTATTCATGGGCTGTTGTAACGTTGTGCAGACAGGCCTATAGTTGTCTACATCTCCATATTTGGGCTAGAGACGGTAAATCCTGTTCTCCGCCCAACACGAGCGCTATCTACCTCTCTCCTCACGCGGGTGTCCTTGTTAGGCCGGCCCATTAGCGCAGGTAGGTTTTATTTTTAATATTTTTCTTGATTTTCTTTCCTGGTTTTTCTGGTTCTGGTTTTCTTAATTTTTTTCTTTGTTGTGATTTTTAGAGCAGTTTAATTTTTTGAATATTTTTAAATTGAACGAATTTTAAATTTGAACATTTAAGAATTCAAACATTTCCAAAATTAAACATTTTTATATTTGATCTTTTTAAAATTTGAACATGTTTTAAATTCAACCATTTTTAGATTTGAACATTTTTAAAATCTAAACTTTTTTCAAAATCTTTTTTTTTGTTCCTATAAAGACCTAAAACATAGAAAAAGAGGGAAAAGAGAGATTATACCTATTACTACGCCGCATTCAGAGGCCAATGAAGGAACCGCTTCAGAGCATCTCCACTCGCCTACCCAGGAGGCCGATCCGGACGCCGAATTTTGGTTCGGACGCCGAAGCCGAATTTTGGTTCGGACGCCGAAAATCGGCCTAGTCACGTACCCAAGGCCCTCTTTTTGTTCGGATTTCGGCATGTTTTGATCCGGCCTACCAAGGCCGTACCTAGGATCCCGGGTACTCCCTCGGAACGCCGGACTCAGCGAAAACGGGCGTGGCCAGCTCTGTCGGCGAGAGAAGGCACCACTCCCGCCAATTCGCCGAGCTCCCCGCCCTTTTATCCCCCTCCCGCCTTTCTTCCCCATTCCCCCACCCCCGAAGCTCCGCCGATCACCGCGCCCGACATGCCGCCCAAGAGTTTCGTCCAACCCAGATCGATCCTCGGCGAGGGTCCGGCGGAGAAGAAGGCGAGGAAGCCGAGAGCGCCGCCGACCAAGCCGGAGGGCATGTCCTCGCCGAGAAGAAAGCCAGCCTCGCTGAGAAGAAGGCCAACTACGCCGCCAAGAAGCGCCACACGGACCTCAAGTTCCTCATGGGCGGCGAGGACACGTCGAAGATGAGCTCGCCGATCAAGGCCTGGTACATGGCGCAACGTCAGGCCATCCTGGAGGGCATGACCACGGCTTCCCCTTCTCCTTCCTCTGCGCCGGACGTGCCAGCGCCGAACGCTCCCACGCCGAGCTCTGCTTCGACTTCCTCCAACCCATGGGCCTTCATCGACGAGATGGACGACAACACCGCGTCGGCTACGCCGCAGGAGCCCATCCCCATCGACGACTGATCGTTGTTTCCCTGTTATGTAATAAAAATATGTCGCCGAACATGTTGACGCATCTGTCAAACACCTTGTGGCCGAGCACTCGTCGGCGAGAACTATGCAGATTCAAAATATATAGCCGTTTTGTGTCCGCCTGGATACACGGTCTGGGTAACCGAGTGGGAAAAACTTGCGTCGTTCGACCGGAAAAAGGTCCGGATTTCGGCCTAAATTCGGGCAACGAGTGGAGATGCTGTCAGTTGGCACACCCGCAGAATAGGAGCACCCGCTAGAGATTGTCTTCAAACCAGCTAAATTTGTTAGCAATTGAAAGTTCAAAATGTTCACGCCTGGCTCGCTTGATTGTCAGATCGTACCATAGCCCGGTTGGACTGAAGGAAAAAAAAAGAAACAGTTATGGTAATGATTTAACCCTATAGAAATGCTACTTCCTCCGTCAGGGTTTGGAAGACGTCTTATAAAAGTCATGCGTTTTTAAAACTCCTCTTCTCCTAGAAGCATTAGACTTGATTACATAATTAATGTACCTCTTTTTCCTTCCGACTTTCTACTCATGCAGCAAAGGAATTAAATTTTACATACAACTCCACCAATGCATGCGCCTAAACGGCTCATTTTTATTGAGTAATTACGTTTAATAGGGCGTCAAATAATTAATGACGCATGTTTTGGCATAAATCTGGCCCCAATCAGCGCTCACCTAGGTTCCAACAATCTCTCTAAAACGCCCTCCAAAACGTGACGGAGGGAATACGGCAAAAAAAATGTAACCATCGTGTACCGGGTGCAGCCGACCACTCCCGGTACTCGGTACTCGTGAAATCCCCGCTAGTAGCAATGACATATGGGGCCAAGATATATATATGTTTTATGAAACCCTAATTCGCCACCCATACTCAGTTTCACTACCTTCTTCTCTTTCTAGCCGCCGCCGTGACCTGCAAATGGTCAAGACCTTCCCCCTTGCCATCGAGCTCCCGCTTGACCCGGAAGTCGACTTCGAGACTATACCAGAGAAGTGTTGTCGTTTTGGCTCATACTTGCTAGCTAAGGTGGGGATGGGTAGCCATTGATTATTTGCTTATCCGATTGGGATGGAGATGGTAGAAGAATTGGCATGTGATAGTTAATAGGGAGGGAAACGAGCAGGGCGGTGAGTCTATTTGGAGCCAGTGCTCCATGGTGGATTTTTTTTTGAAAAGTCTAATTTTAAAGATCTAAATCCGAAAAATATAAGGACATAGGTAGTAATTTATAATATGAGCACATAAAAAATCATGTCAAAATACCATGTGGTTTAGCCTCAGCATAAAGAGAAAAATGCAGATCAGAACGTAAACCGTGTAATTTTGAATGGACCTCGAGATTTTCAGAGTTTATCACATTTTTATTTTTTGCTATGCCCAAAATACATGGTATTTTCCAAAAAAAATGGCATACATGTATTTCCTATAGCTGGCTACTTATATTTTTTTAGAAAAAAATGACACTTTTAATTTTCTTCAAAAACTGGCTCACTCGAGACGGTCCTCTAAATATATCTTCTTGGAGTATCGGGAGATTTTTTTGCACAGGGATCAGATGGTTACAGTTGAGAAATAAGAGCATCTTCTCTATGTTGAAGTGTATAAGTGGATTGCACTAGCCCTTTTCATCAGTTCGGACTTTTGGTTGTGTTGGCTAGTGCATGAAGCTTGACATGTTATCAGAGCCTAAGGTTTCGAGTTCGAGTCCTGGCTTTCGCAATTTATCCTAAAATTGCTGTAAACCCCTCTGTGTCCACGTATAGACCTCTTGAGTCATACGTGAGTTTCGCACGCCGTCGCTCTTTTCCGGTTGCACGTGCTGGCTTCTCCCCGTCACACGTGTGAGGGGGTGTTGAAGTGTATAAGTGGATTGCACTAGCTCTTTCCATCAGTGCGGACTTTTGGTTGTGTTGGCTAGTGCATGAAGATTCACACTCTCCTCCTTCGATTTTGGGCCAAATAGGGGTACGCCAGATTGGTTTAGGAATTGGCGATGCTGCCTCTCAGTCGTACACCCATAACAATTGTAGGATTTATTATTCCGTAATTCTTTTTACATGCTGGAAAAATAAAACTAGTCATAATCCTGTCTAATCCTGTAGTACATGGCTTTGGGGTTGTCGTCGTCGTCGCCGCCGCTTGGTGCGCGTGGCTGGAACCTGTGTCCTTCTGTGGTTTGATGCGGGTATTGGAGACCGTTGATCAGCGCATGCAGCAGGGACCGGCGTAAGCAGCAGCTGCAACATCCCACAATGTCGTCCTCCACGTCGTAGTGGGAGACTGTTGGAATTATGCCATGGAGGCAATAATAAAGATGTTATTATTATAATTCTTGTTCATGATAAAGTTTATATTTCATGCTAGAATTGTATTAAGCGGAAACTTTGATACTTGTGTGGTTTATGAACAAAACCGTGTCCCTAGTACGCCTCTATGAACTAGCTCATTGATTAATGATGGTTAAGGTTTCCTAACCATAGATATGAGTTGTCGATTAATAATGAGATCATGTTATTGGGAGAATGATATGATGGACAGACCCAAATCAAGCAGAGAAATTAGATCGTGTCATCGTGTTCATCTTTGCGAAGCTTTTTCTTATGTCAAATATTGTATTCCTTAGACCATGAGATAATGCAACTCCCTAGTATCGGAAGAAAGCTTTGAGATCATCAAACGTCATCCTATGAGAGGGTGATCATAAAGGTGTCTCTCAGGTGATCGGAAAGTACCTGTTGGATTGTATGTATCGAGATGGGATTTGTCCCTCCCAGGTCGGAGAGATATACTTCGGGCCCACTCTGTAATCGATATCAACACCGCTTGCAAGCAAGTGGTTAAGGAGTTAATCACAAAGTGATATCGGATTACGGAACGAGTAAAGTACTTGTTGTGAACGAGATTGAACTAGGTATGCCGATGCCAACGATCGAATCTCGGGCAAGTAAACTATCGCGTGACGAAGGGAATATATATATGGGATTAATTGAATCCTGGCATCGTGGTTCATCCGATATGATCATCGATGAATATGTGGGAGTCAATATGGGTTTCCAGATCCCGCTGTTGATTATTGATAGAAGATCATGTCTGCATATTCTCGAACCCGAAGGGTCACACACTTAACGTGTCTCGACGCTAGGATAGAATGGATAATTGGTTTATGAGTTTTTGTTCGGAGTCTCGGATGAGATCCAGGACATCACGAGAGGTTCTGGAATGGTCCGGATAATAAGATTCATATAAGGGAAAGCAGTTTTTGGATTTCGGAATTGTTTTGAAATGTTCGGTATTGTACTGGAAGGTTCTAGAAGCTTCCGGAGTGGGACCAACATGGCCCCACTTGTCGGGAGGGGACGTGGGCCTACGAGGGAGTGCCCTGGCCGCATTGGGCCAGGGGCACAAGGCCCCATAGGCCGAGCCGGCCAAGCCCTAGGGGAAACCCTAGGGAGAGCTTCTAGAAGGGGGGACTTGCCCCCCACTCCAACCATGTGGCCGCCGGCCCTAGGGCTTGGAGGAGGGGCAAGGGGCAGCCGGCAAGCCCTCTATATAAAGATGGCAGGGGCGCACCCTCCCCACATCCCTCCTCAAACCCTAGCCGCCTAGTTGCTGCCCTCCTCTCTCTCTCTCCCGACTGCACGTAGGCGAAGCCCTGCCGCAGAAACTCTCCACCTTTGCACCACGCCATCGTGTTGTAGATCCAATATATCTCTCCACCCCACTTGCTGGACCGAGCAAGGAGGAGACGTCGAGGTGCCGTACGTGTGCATATCTCGGAGGCGTCGCCACTTGCGGCGTTGGATCAGATCGGATCGCGAGGAGGAGAAGGCTAGTACGACTACATCAACCACGTTCCGTTGAACGTTCCGCTGTGCGATTTCTTCAAGGGTATGAAGATCTCATCTATTCCCCCTCGTTGTTTGCATCTCCTATATTAGATCTTGGCTTCCTCGTTCGCATCCGTGGAATTTTTTTGATTTACTATGCTGCGAAACCCTTCAGGAGGCACACATGACCGTGTGCTGCCTCGGGAACTCCTCCGGATCGCTGGTGCGTGGCCATAGCGTATTTCGGAGCCACCTACCACACTGGCCCCGGAGACAGGACGGCCGGAGGTGGTTAGCCCGGTTGGCAACGTCGTCGCGACCACGACCACTGTAGCCCTTACTTGGACTCCGCGGTTGCTAAAAGTGTGGGTACCTTAGGCGGGGTGGTCTCCGTCGATGATGTGGTGCATCACACCGGCGAGAGTCCGGTTCGCCCACGAAAGCCACCATTCGGCTTCGTTGTGGTTGATCGGAGGAGGGTCATCGCCCTCGTACCTAGCGAGATCTATTTATCGCCGATTGGCGAAGAAGGCAGTCTAGGTCACGGTGTTGTCGGGGCACCAATTGGGATCCATCCGCTGCTTCGGCGTGAGATTGATGTAGTAGTGGCTCATGATGGATGCACGGCAGGCGGAACCATGAGGCACACGAGGGACATGCACCTCTCCCGCGCTTAGCATCCAGTCGGGGGGGGGGGGGGCAGCCGGTAGCCCGACGGACATGGATAGCTGAAAGCACAACACCTCCGTCTCCTCGATGGTGAGATAGGCACAGTGTAGGGTGTCTATGGTGAGAGAGGGCAGTGTGGATCTATGGATGGCAATTGCGCCCCCTAGATCTAGCGTGAAATGGCAGGAACGAAAGGGTGTGGCAACGTAAAACGTCGTAAACGTGTGTATAATTTTTGATGTTCCGTGCTTGTTTAGTATCTACTTTACTTTGCTTTGTCTACACGTTGAGGTATTTTTATATATTTTTTGGGACTAACCTATTAACAAGATGCCACAGTGCTAGTTGCATGTTTTCTTCTATTTTTCATTCCAGAAAAGACAGAAAATCAATATTCTCGAAATTGGACGGGACAAAAGACAAAGTCAATATTTTACCGTGGGGAACATGGAGCCAGAAGACGATACGGAGAAGGGCCGCGAGGGGGCCACACCCCCTGGCCGCACGGCCAGGACTGGCCTGCGCCTGGGGGGTGCAGCCGCCTCGGACACCCCCTCGGCCTCCCTCTTCGCCTATAAGAAGCCCCCGATACCAAAACCCTAAGAACCCGATCAATCTTCCACGAAACAGTCTATAGCCTCCGCCACCATCGTCCCTAGATCAGGGGGATCTGAAGTTCTTCCCGGCACCCTGCTGACATGGTTATACCACACGGGTGCACAATATTAGTATACCTGGTCCAGCTCAAGGAAGGCCCACACGAGGACATGCAGTCCAGGACGATTTCGGGTGGCCCAAGCCCATGATGTCTTCGGATCCTTGGAGGACAAGTCTAGAATAGATAGAATTTCAAAGGGTACCAATCCTAATCTGTAACCGAGTCGACCTAAGCCCGGGACCTGCCTATCTATATAAAGTCCAGGAGGGCGCTACGAGAAAGATCTCAACTCACTACAAACACACCTCCACGCCAAATTGCATCTGCGCACCCCTGTAACCTTCGGTTTCGCCGTAATCAAGAGCAGACAAGCAGGAGTAGGGTTTTCCCTCCGGGGGCCTGAACTTGGGTAAACCTCATGTCCCGCGTTGCTTGTCAGTTAACCGTTCCGCAACTTCCAGCATCCCCATCTTCTCCAAAATCCAATTCCATAACAATGGGCATTGACGAGATCAAACCTCGTCAATTGGCGCCGTCTGTGGGAACTGGGGTGCTGATCGTGCGGTCATGACGGTTCCATCTGGATCGATCTACAAATCATCAGCAACGGAGAGCCACCTCCTCTTTGGCGCCTTCGACTTCACCGCCCACTCACCAGCCACCCTGAGGGATTTCGAGTCTGTCGGCAACGGGCTCGAGATGCTGTTCGGGAGCTTCTGCTTCCACGTGGGTCAGACTGGAACCCTCCGCCTCCCAGAGCGGGTGCCACCACCGTCCATCAGGCCCGCCAGTGGCTCCAGCTTGCATGGGTCCTACCCATCGGCGCGTTACACGCGTCGATGCTGACAGACAAGTCAGATGACAGCAGCAGCTGCAACTTAGATCTGGGCGGCCCTCCCTTAGATGAAGGAACCTACGGTTCCAGATCCGAAAGCTGCGGCAGCAGCGATCTAGTCCGCGGGCGCTATCTATACGCTGTCGTCATCCAGAACGAAGCGGAACTGCCGCAAGGTTCAAGTGCACCCAACCCTCCTCTCAACCCGCAAGCTGAGAATGGAGGAAACGGGGGAAATCCGCCTAACAAGCCCAACGAGGGCAATACTCACGCCTACAACAAGATCAACCTCAACGAGGAAGGCTGGCGCCAGGCACGCGAAGCTGTGGCGGGCAACACCATTCTACTTATGAATGCTTCACGAGATCTACTGATGGCCTATCACCTCCTCCTCATCGACGAGCACAACCGCCAGGTGAAGCTGATGGAAGAGCTCGAAAAGCGCAAGAAGGCGGCTGCGGAGTCCAGAAGCGCAAGAAAGCTGGTGAAGCTGATGGCCCGGCCACGCGACACGAGGTCACCCGGGCCCTCAACACGTCCTTCATGACGTTGGACTCACACGACAACGTCATGCCGAAAACACCGCAGGCCGCGATCATGCCAGCCACTATATATCTCGTGTCCCACCCACCTCCGGTGGGCGACCCGAAGAGTGCCATACACAAGTCCGCTCTAGATAGCCTTGGACTTGTCGGAGCAACGCTCCATGAAGAGGATCCTACGAAGCCGAAGAAAAAAGCTGCGGTAAAGTTCAACCGCAGCCCTACGCCTTCATCCAAAGACGATTAGCTTGACCTTCCTCGACGCCGCAAGAGCCCACGACGTTGTAGTAGCAACTACGACGCTCGCAACGAGCTCACCCAATGTAATATTGACAAGGCACACACCAAGCGCGCGTGCTCAACTGAGTCCAACGAGGAAGATGATGGAGAGTTGTGCGGCGCCAGGTGCTTCAGCAGATCCATTCGGCGAATGAGGATGCCAAAAAATTTCAAGATCCCTTCGGATAACCCGAAGATCGACGGCATGCAGGAACCAAAGGCCTGGCTCGACGATCACCTATCTTCAGTCAAGCTCCATGGCGGAAACAAGAACACCGCCCTACAATGGCTTTAGCTGTAGCTTATAGGCGCGGCCAGAGTCTGGCTCAGCAGCCTATCCTCCGGATCCATCCGAATTTGGGAAGAGCTAGCATACAGCTTCATCCGCAACTTCAAGGGCACCAGCAAGAGGCCAGCTTCGATCAAAGAGCTACAGGCCTATACCCAACGGTCCAACGAGTCCATCCGCTCGTACATACTTCGCTGGTCCCACATCAAAAACTCCGCCGCACACATCTCCGAGGAACAGACAATCGACGCCTTCAAGGATGGTGTCAGACGCCCGAATCTCAAGGAGGAGCTTTAGCGCGTCAAGCCCAAGACACTCGACCACCTCATGGACATCGCCAACCGGTGGGCAGATGGTGAAGATTCCGTCACCCGAGCACATTCGGATGACAAAGACGACTACGGCCGCAAACGCGAATGCCGTAGCAAAAGAAGATCGTGCGTCTACGATGATCATGACGGAGTCGACATGGTTGCGGCTGGATACTCCGATCGACGCAATGACGGCAACCGCAGCAGCGGATACCGTGGAAGCAACTACCGCGATGGTGGACGACCCACGCAAACGTGGCAACGCCGCAACCGCGATGACGAGCCTTCGGCATACGACAAGCTGTCTGGTCCCTGCACCATCCACTTCTACATCGACAAACAGGATGGTAAGAAAAAGGCCTGCCACATGCTCAAGAAAACTAAGGCTAAACACAGTGCTTGCAAAAGTGCACACTCACAGAATAATAATATTGAAAACTAGAGTGTTCTAGGCAATGAAAATAAAGTGTGTCTCTCTCCAAAAAGGTGTGATGTGATCAACTAACTTTATTCAAGCAAACTAAACAACCTAAGCCAAGCAAACAAAAACTAAGACGCTCCAAGAACAACACAACTTGGCATGAAATAATAAAAACGAAGTGTCTAGACAAACCTGAGCTTTTTATTGATGAAGAAGGGGATGCCTTGGGCATCCCCAAGCTTTGACGCTTGTACCTCTTGGATATTTCTTGGGGTGACACCATGGTGGCATCCCCAAGCTTGAGCTTTTGTCCATTCTTCATCTCATTGCATCATTCTCTCTCTACACCTGAAATTTTTCCTTCATACAAAAATTCACACAATCTTCATTATCAACATTAGTGTATTCAAAAGATATTAGACCCTTAGGTTTGGTTTTGAAACAGCAAAACTTTCACTAAAAACACAAGCTACTGTAGCAATTCCCTCAAAAAGCTCAATTTCCCAAAAAGAACCCAAAAGGAATCAATAAGAAGCAAATGCAAATAATGGCAGAAATCTGTCAAAACAGACCAGCAGGTAAAAACCGATTTTTCGAGGACCTTCTGTTACTCAAATCAAAAAATGTTGAACTAATGGAAGTTAGCTAACATACTGGGGGATTTATTCGTAAATTTTAAGCTCAATCCAACTGACAGAGACTCCTCGCAAATTTTTACGGTGGAGGACATAAATCTGTTTCGGGACAGCAACTCCCCAAATCTTCCTTCCCTCTCATTAGAGGTTATTCTTGGCACAAAAAGGATAAGGAGAGGTCATTATTGAAGTAATAACTTCTAATACTCAAGAAAACTCTTGGGTTATCTCCCAACAACTACTTTTCTTTAACGCCTTTAAGTTAGGCTTGATAGTTTGAGAAGATGCTCACATAAGAAATAATGGTAAGGAAATCGGTAATCGTTAACTGCTTGGTTGGCTTGGGAGTAGCAACTAATCGGAATTCAGACGATTAACTGATTTAGTCGGTCGGCTATTAATCGGTGCAGCCTACAAAAGTTAGCACCTAAAACACGTATAAATTCTCTTGCACCTCAACCATCTACTCTATTAAACGCAGCCTTCAGCTCCCGGATGAGATCCTCAAGGCGCTCGAGCTCTTGTATCTGAGGTCTGGTCGGCAACTACGAGGAACTGGTCAACAACGACAAGGAACTGGTTGGTTATGGCGACAATCAAGCTCCTAGAGGCAGGGATCGAGCGGGAGCTTCGCAAATCCTACTTCCTTGGGGCGGGCTAGCGGATGGATGAGCGATATGTGTTGATAATTTTGCAAGTTTTTTTACCAAGTGTAGTGGTTAATCGGGAACATACCTAGTAATCGGAGTGTCAGACCTATTAATCGGGCTAAACGATTAATACAAAAGATTAGCGGTAATCGACACGGTCGGCTCCCTAGTAATGATTAATCGACCTATTAATCGGTGATTCGGCCTATTTTTTGAACAATGAGAAATATGAATTGATTTAAAAGAGAGCATCAAGAAGCAAATTCAAAGAAGATTTAAGTCTAAACCACTTCCTATGCATATAAATATTGTAAAGAAACAAGTCATGAAAGCACAAAGCAACAAGCATAGAAAAGCAAAACAAGTGCAAATTCAAGATTTTCAACATAAAGAGGGGAACTTAATATTTTTTAGATGCATAAAACCATGTTTCCCTCTTTCATAATTATTTTCAGTAGCAACATTAATAAAATCAACAATATAACTATCACATAAAACATTCTTATCATGAGCCACATGCATATAATAATTGTTACTCTCCACATAAGCATAGTCATCCTTATTAATCATAGTGGGAGCAAATTCAACAAAATAGCTATCATTATTATTCTCATCACCATAATCATCAAATATAGGAGGCATATTGTAATCACGATCAATTTCTCCTCAATAGTAGGTGGACTGAAAATATCATACTCATCATTGTAATCATCATATATTGGAGGTTTGGTATCATCATAAGAAATAGAATAGCTATCTTCTAAAGCTAGGGAACTAAAAAGATCATCTTCATAAAAACTAGCTTTCCCCAAACTTAGACTTTTCCATAGCATTAGCAATAATGGTGTCCAAAGAATTCATACTAATAACATTGCTATTAGAATGCAAATAAAGTTAAATTCTCTTCAAACACTTTATGTCCTAACACAAGATAAATACTATAAAGCTCTATATTTTTTTTGTTTTTTTCCATTAAGCCTAACTAGTAAAAACAAGAAAAAAGACAGAATTGCAGAATCTAAAGGAAATAACTTCGAGCACTCACATCGGAGGATGTGAGTACCTTTTACCTTACCTCCCCGGCAACGGCGCCAGGAAAAAGCTGGATGTCTACGCACTTCTATTCTTGTAGACAGTTGTTGGGCCTCCAAGTGTAGAGGTTTGTAGAACAGCAGCAAGTTTCCCTTAAGTGGATTACCCAAGGTTTATCGAACTCAGGGAATAAGTGTTCAAAGGTATCCCTCTCAAACAACCCTGCAATCAAGATACAAGAAGTCTCTTGTGTCCCCAACACACCCAATACACTTATGTATTGCTAATGCTATGGAAACGTATCTATAATTTTTGATGCTCCATGCTTGTTTTGTATCTACTTTGCTTTGTTTTGTCTACACTTTGAGGTGTTTTTATATCTTTTCTGGAACTAACCTATTAACAAGTTGCCACAATGCCAGTTGCCTGTTTTCTTCTGTTTTTGGTTCCAGAAAGGCAGAAAATCAATATTCTCGGAATTAGACGGGACAAAAGCCAAAGTTATTATTTTCCTGGAGCAACATGGAACCACGAAGCAGAGCCGTAGGGGGGCCATAGGATGGCCAAACACCCCTAGGCGCGGGCAAGCCCTGGAGGCGCCTAGAGGGGGTGTGGGCCCCCTGGACCCCCACCGACCTTGATTCATGCGCCTATAAGAAGCCTCTGACCCAAAAACCCTAGGCAATCCAAAATAAATCCACGAAAACCTCTATAGTGCCGCCGCCACCGAAGGGGAGATTCGGGGGACATAAAGTCTCTGTTCCGGCACCCTGCCGGGCCAGGGAAGTGCCCCCGGAGCCATCTCCATCGCCATCTTCATCACCGTTGCTGACTCCCATGATAAGGAGGGAGTAGTTCTTCCTTAGGGCTAAGGGCTCTATCGGTAGCTATGTGTTCATCTCTCTCTCTATGCATGATCTTTTTGTGGTCATGAGCTTTGTAATCAAGTAGATCTACCTTGCTACTCAAGTGCTTCAATAGATCTCTGCTCTCCCCATGTGTGTGAAAGTGACAGCGTGCAATGAGCATCTCAGCAATCTTTTTATTTACCATATGCATAGCTTTTTATTGAGGACGCTTCATAGATGCTCATTATAGTGATACTGCAAGTTTCCACCATGATTAAGCATGGATTAGGCTAGCGGCCTAGGCGTTTCTCTAGCACAATGTATAAACTCCATGAAATCACAACCTCCCCATTTATTTCACATCGTCGACATCCGTAAACAAAAGAGCAAGGAATCAACTAGATGAGATATCCAACAGGTGTTGAAAGCTTTCCCCGTGACAACACGGTTCTGTTGACTCCCAACATATAATTAGCAAGCATATAACTTTCATGGACTAGTCACAATGTTTCAAGATTATTAAGCGCAAGGAATAAAGTGTGCCATCAAGTTCGTGAGAGCTTTACTAACTAACTTTCTCAAAACAGACAAACATTTTATTTTAGAAGAAAACAAGGCACATAGAATATGCACTGAAATAACAAATGATGCTAATATGTAGGTATGGTGGACACAACTGGCAATATTGGTTTTGGGAAGTTGGAAGCACATGTAGAGCACATACTCAGTGCAAGTGAAGGCTAGCAATAGAGAGGGAGCAACAAACGAGAGAGCAATAGCTGTCATAATCATGCTTGCAACAAAACAAGACTAACTATGGCATGAAAGTGATACAAGAACTCTGAGGCAAAATAAATCATCTACGCTTACTGACTATTGATTAGTCATATGCATGCGTGAGCATGTTCCAAGTCGATTCACATGAACAGTTAGAGGAGGATACAACAATATCATACTAAAGTATGAATAAAACAATGGAAGCAAACATTCATATGACATGCTACAAATTATTAGCAAGCTGGAGCTAATCATAGACAATCAAGAACTACTAAGCATCCATAATTACATACACCTTACACAAACAGGCTAAGCATGCTCACTATGATGAGTATATGTACAAGAATGAAACAAATAGGGTTCGTTACCAACCTCTTACCACACCTCAAGTTGTCTTAATCTTCATTATTGCCCTTCACTTGTGTGACTTGAATAATTAACATGAAACCAAAATCCACTGAGGACGGCTGAACCCTGCAAAGAACTCACAAAACCAAACAAGAACAACAAATATTTTTGGTGTTTTCGATTTTTTAGAAATAAGCAAACAAAGAAAAACCAAACAAAAACAAAGCAAACCAAACAAAGCAAAATATTTTTGGATTTTTTCTTTTTAAGGCAAACCAAATCAAAGAAACAAAGAAACAAACCAAGAGAAACAATGAAAATATTTTTGGTATTTTTGGGTTTTTGAGAAAGAAGCAACAAGAACCAAAAAGAAAGCGAAACAATGGATATACAAAGGACCGACCGAACATGATATATCAATGAGTGTGATGTCGGTATACCTCCCCCCAAGCTTAGGCTTTTGGCCTTAGTGGGGCTCAATCCCATGGTGCACAAGTAGATGCACCTCCATAGTATGTCGAGGAAGCTCCCTCGTCCTGGTACGAGCTCGAGGCCTCCCCTATGTAGTGTACTGCAGGGTAATATGAGGGCGCTTCCTCCTGATAGTGCCCGTGGAAGTTGAGAGAGCGCATCTTGTCATCCATCTCCGCCTTCGTGCGTGACCAAGGTCCCTGAGAAATACTGAGCAAAGTGGTTTGGGGTAGAGGGATCTCTCTCTCTTCCCCGTCAGTATACATCATTCTATAAACCAAGTTCTCAAGAGTAGAGCTAGAGGTGACAAAGTGATGCGCCTTCATGGCAGCAAGATCGAGCCTCAGAGGATCCAAAACTGTATCATGTGGATCAACAGCAATGTCCAAGGCAGCAGCGATACGCGTAGCAATAATTCCCCCATAAATGGGTCCCTTAGCAGCTAAACGACGAGGAATGAGGGAACCAAGATTATACTTATCCTCACGGTAGAGCGCAACATCTAAGACGGCCAATTGATAGTTGGATATATTACTAGTGTTCTCCCTACCAAGAACACTGGTGGTAAGATAGTAGGTAAAGTACCTGATGGCTGGAAGTTGAATATTCTTTATCTTCCGTCGTTGAGCCCTACGGTCATCATCATTGGTTATTCCTCGGTAAAGCTCTAACAGATCAGCTGGAATTGCTGTAATCTTATTTGATTACCCATTTGTACCAAGTCCCAGGGCCTTGCAAAATTTCTTCAAAGACATAGAATGAGCCCTGCCATAAAGTCTGAAAGACAAAGAAGGATTGAACAAACTATTGGTAAAGGAGAAACTCTCCACAAATATTTTAGTAAGTGAAGCATATTGTGCACTCTCATCCTGCATGAAATTTGTTAGACCAGCCATCTCAATCAAAGCCATGAAATCATTAAGAATCCCAGCAGCTTGCAAGAAAGTTTGAGAAGGAAAGGTGGAGGGGTGCGCATCCCCTTCATCTACCCCGTCACCAAACCACGAAGTGATGAGATCCTCATTGTATGAGGGTCTAGAACTGGTGGATGACCTTGGAAGCCTTGCCCTTCTAGGTGCATCACTCTCAAATATGTCATCAAAGGTGTGGTGGTCCATGACTTCACTATTCTGAAATTTTAAGCAACCATCAAACCAAGTGATTTCTAAGTTGATAAATGATGAGCAACTACTACAGGAACTTGCTAGAGGACTACACATGCATCAAAACAAAGTTTCTAAGCATAGAACAAGCATGCAAGCTCAAACAACCTATCACCTATAACAATAAAATACTCGAGATACAATCTACCAATCAAATATCTAATTGGACAAGTGGAGGAGGCACATACCAAGGAGCAATCCCTCCAAAAATCAGCACTTGGTATGGGATGAACAAGGAGATCAAAAATCGCGAGCAAGAACAGCAAGAACTCGAGCTTGAACAAGTTTTCCGGTGTTTTTCGGAAGAGAGAAAGAAGGTGACTTTGAGGAGGCAGCCTGGAGGGGCCCAGGTGGGCCAGACCCCCCTAGGCGCCACCCCTAGGTAGGCCGCGCCTACCATGGGTGTGGTGGCCTGGGGTGGACCCTGGGTCACTTCAAGTGTATCTCTACACCTTTTTTGAGGAAAAAATTATTTTAAATTTTCTGGGATTTTTCGGGAAACTTTGTTTTTGGCCAATTTTCAGGGTATGAAAATTGATTTTCTCGCAGAAATAGTTTTTCAGAAGAAGCAAAAGCAAACCAAAAGCCAAACTACAGGAGCTCTAAAAAACTCAAACAAGCAAACAACTAGAAAAACTAAAGCTAAAGCAAAGACTAGGAAGGATGAAGGGAAAAAAGCAAGTATAACCACAGTGGAAACATTATTTTGTTCATTAAAATACTTTTGTTAACAAGGTTGATCAAGTCTTGTTACCAAAACAATATTATATGAAGCAAAACTTTGCATTCCACAAGGTGATTATGTTACCTCATATTGATAGCAATAGTCCCAATCATAATAGTTTCAAAATTTTCTTGTGGAATGGGACAATATATTTCTCCAACCTTGATGATCTGAATACTTTCAATGGAATTCAGGCAATAGCTTTTAACAACCTTCTTAGGAAAATAGACAGTGTGCTCTTTGTCATTAATATTGAATGTTACTTTTCTTTGATTGCAATTGATGACAGCACCTGCAGTATTAAAAAAAGGTCTCACAAGAATAATAGACATATTATCATCTTCAAGCATCTCAAGCACAACAAAATCAGTTAAGACCATGCAATTATGAGCAACTTGAACAGGAACATCCTCACATATACCAACAGGAATAGTAGTTGACTTATCAGCCATCTGCAAAGATATATGAGTTGGTATCAACTTTTCTAGCTGGAGTCTCTTATAGAGAGAAAAAGGCATAACACTAACTCCAGCTCCCCAATCACATAAAGCAGTTCTAACATAATTATTCTTAATGGAGCAAGGAATAGTTGGTATACCTGGATCAGCAAGTTTCTTTGGAATGTTATCATTGAAGGAATAATTAGCAAGTAGAGTAGAAATATCTTCATTAGGAATCTTCCTTTTATTAGAGACAATATCCTTCATATACTTTGAATAAGGAGGCAACTTAATAGCATCATTCAAACGAATTTGCAAGAATAAAGGTTTCATCCACTCACAAAACTTGTTGTAGTGTTCCTCCTCCTTTGACTTGTGTTTCTTACCTGGAAAAGGCATATGTTTCTACACCCAAGGTTCTCTCTCTTTACCATATTTATTAGCAACAAAATCTTACTTTGTGTACCTAGTGTTCTTAGTGTGCTTCTTAGGTTCTTCCTCACCTTCCTCCTTATTAGGAGCATCATTATTATTACCACTCTCTGTTTCAGCATCAGAGCCAGATATACTATTAGGATCTACAGCAGGTTCAAGTGTTTCCTCAACTTTCTTATGTTTCTTTTTCTTCCTCTTACGAGGACTACCACTATCCTCACCTTGTTGGGAATCCTGCTCTATTCATTTAGGGTGTCCTTCAGGATATAAAGGATCTTGAGTAGTTGCACCACGCCTAGTTCTAATTCCATAAGCATGTTTATTTCCTGAAGCATTAACTAGAATATCCTTTTGTACCTTAGCAAGTTGATCAAGTTGGGTTTGAACCATTTCAAAGTGTTTACAAAGCATTTAAATATCATTAGAAGTTCTTTCCACAATATCTTTCAACTCATGGATAGCTCTAGAGTTTTCCAATAAATGATTTTGTACTTGTTTATTAAACTTATCTTGTTTAACAATAAATGTGTCAAGTTCTTCTAAGCATTGATCAGGAGGCTTACCATAAGGAATATCACCTTCATTAAATTGGAGAGAGTGTACCTCAATAGTAGATGAGTGGGGAATTGGCTTACATAATTCTTCTATAGGAGGTAGATTCTTCACATCTTCAGCTCTAATACCTTTCTCCTTTAGACACTTCTTAGCTTCCTTCATCACTTCATCATTCAATGCAATGACTCCCCTCTTCTTTGTTGTTGGTGCTGGAATTGGTTCAGGAACAACTGGTTCAGGAGTAATAGGCTCAGGTGTATTCAGCTCACTTGAAGTCCAATCATCATAATTCTTGCTTATCTTGGTCATTAATTCTTCAGCATCTGTAGGAGTTCTTTTCCTGAAAACACAATCAGCAAAGCTATCTAGGTAGGTCCTAGAATCATCAGTTAGTCCATTATAATAAATATCAAGAAGCTCATTCTTAGGTAATGGACATCCAAGATGTGCATGAATCAAGGAATAGAATCTTTTCCATGACTCAGACAATTTCTCTTCTTCTCCCTGTTTAAAATCAAAAAGTCTCTACAAAGCAGCATGTTTAGCACTGGGAGGAAAATATTTATGGAAGAAAGAAGCAATCAAGCAATCAGGGCTATCAATGAAACCAGGAGGTAATCTATTAAACCAAGCCCTGGCTTCTCCTTTTAGTGAAAAAGGGAAGATCTTAGCAACAAAGTACTTACGCATCTTAACATCATCAGAGAACAAAGCACTCATAGTATAAAGCTCATTCATATGAGCCACATCACTCTCATTTTTAGTCCCACAAAAAGGTTCTTTCTCAACAATATCTAAATAAGATAAATCAAGAGGCAAATCATAATCTTCATCTTTAATATCTATGGGAGAAGTGGCAAACTTAGGATCATAGGACAACTTAGGCATAATAGTATGTCTAGCAAGGAGACTCTTCATAGCACTAGTATCATGTGTGTTTCAGCACTCTTCAACAAATTCATCAGTGAACTCAATGTAACCATCATTAATATCATAACTCTCACTAGACTCAGGTGAGCTAACAAGTGTAACAGTGTATTCACTAGGAGTTTCGGTATTTCCTAGACTAGCCATAGTAGCATCTAGAAAAGGACCTAATGAACCACTCGCATCAAGCACAGTAGAAGTAACATCATGAGCATCAAAATCAGTTTTAGATTCAGCAATAGTAGCAATGTGTGTAGCATGAGTATGTGGTGGTGCTGTAACAAGCTTACTTATAACAGATGGTGAATCAAGAGCAACGGAGGTGTTTAGGACTGTACCTCTTCTTATAGTGGATGGTAAAATAGGGAACTTTCCATCACGAGACTTCTCCATGATGAAAGGAGTAGCAGTGAACAATAATATATCCAAGTGAACTTACAAATAAAGCTATGCTCCTCGGCAACGACGCCAAAAAATAGTCTTGATGACCCACAAGTATAGGGGATCGCAACAGTCTTCGCGGGTAGTATTACCCAATTTGTTGATTCGACACAAGGGGAGCCAAAGAATACTTGCAAGCCTTAACAACTGAGTTTTCAATTTAACTGCACCTGGAAATAGTTCTTGCTCATAGAAGTTTATCAGTAGCAACAGTTTGTAGTAGCAACAACAAAGCAACAGCAGCAGTAACATCAACAGTGAAACAATAGCAATAGTAACAGTAACAGTTACAGTAGGATTTGAGTGCGGTAGGCATAGGGATGGATGGACGGGCGTTGCATGGACGAGTCTAAATATGTAACTTTAAGACCTAGGGCATTGCAGATAAATAATAATAAGCATCCAAGTACTAAACAATCCTAGGCATGTGCTCCAAATATAGTCATACGTGCTCGCAATGAGAACTTGCACAACACCTTCTGTCCAGCCAGCCCGTGGCAGCGGGGCCTCTAGGGAACTACTGGAAATTAAGGTGCTCCTTTTAATAGAGCACCGGAGCAAAGCATGAACACTCCGTAAACACATGTGATCCTCATACCACAGCCATCCCCTCCAGTTGTCCCAATTATTGTCACTTTGGGGCCTATGGATCCAGACAATGATATGTGTACACAACTTGCAGATAAGATCACAAACAATACTACTCCCTCCGATCCATATTGCTTGTTAAAATGGATGTATCTAGCACTAAAACATGTCTATATACATCCATTTTAGTGACAAGTAATATGGATAGGAGGGAGTATCATAATGATTCAATAATAAGTTTAGATCTGAGATCATGGCACTCGGGCCCTAGTGACAAGCATTAAGCACAACAAGTTGCAACAAAGTCAAATAGCACTAATAGAGATACTAGGCACTATGCCCCTATCAGATCTTATTCGATTACATGATAGAAATCATCCAATCCCTACCATCCCCAAGCCTACAGCGGGGGATTACTCACTCATGGATGAGGGAAACATCGGTGGTTGATGGAGATGCGTTGGTGATGACGATGGCGATGATCCTCTCCAAATTCCCTGTCCCAGCAGGGTGCCAGAACGGAGTTTCTAGATCCGAATCTTGGTTTTTGGTGGTGGCGGCGGAGCGGAACTCTTTCTGAAAAACTATCGACCCCCCTGTTTTTAGGCCAGAAGGCAACTTATAGGCGCGGAGGGAGGCCGAGGAGCTGCCTGGGGTGGACAGACCTCCCTAGGCGCGGGGTCAGTGGGCCCGCGCCTGGGGTGGGTCCGGCCACCCAGGCCTCCCCTCTGTCTCCCCTTCTGGCTCCGTGGATCTTCTGGTGAAAAATAGTTTTTGGCATATTTTCCGGGATTTTTCATAATAGTTCATTTTCTGCACAAAAATCAGACACCAAGGTAATTCTGCTGAAAATAGCGTCAGTCCGTGTTAGTTGTATCCAGATCACACAAGTTTAGAGAAGAAACAATAACAAAGTGTTCGAGAAAGTAGATATGTTTTGGACGTATCATCAATCTCACCAGTTTGCTAAAAACAAAGGATTAACTGTATGGTGTGGAAGGTAATTGTGGTTTGCAGAAAGGTAAACCGTGACAATGGAAGATGTATCAATGGTAAAGATTGGACCGGGGTCCATGGTTCACTAGAGGTGTTCTCCTTAAGATAAACAAACATGACATGCTGGCTAAACAAATTACAGCAGGGCAATTGTCATGACTGAGCAAGGCATAACAATGCAATACTAGACATTTATGATCCTATGAGATTTGATTGGGCAATACAACAAGATACATAGACCGCCATCTAACTGCATCTATGACTAGTAATCAACCTTCAGGTTATCATCCGAACCCCCTACAGTATTAAGTTGCAAGCAATGAATAACTGCTTTAAGCAAAGTGTGTAAGGTAAACAATCCACTTGTTGTATGAACAAGAGACCGTTGTTTTCTTCATAGTAGCAACAACACATCTACAACCTTAGATATTTCTATCACTTTCCTTAGATTAAATAGAGGCATGAACCCACTATTGAGCATAAATACCCCCTCTTGGAGTCATTAGCATCTACTTGGCCAAGATAGCTACTAGAAATGGAGATCATGCAAGATCACAAACAACACAGACATGATAGAATCAATAAGACAAAACCATTAACCAATCTAACAGTAATATCAATATCCATCGGATCCCTGCAAACACAACATGTATGATTACAAATAGATGATCTTGATCATGAACGGAGCTCACAAGATCTAAACATGATAGCACAAAGGAGGAGATACAACCATCTAGCTACTACATGGACCCGTAGTCCAAGGAGGAACTACTCACGCTTCATATCGGAGGCTGTCATGATGATGAAGAAGGCCTCCAGGATGATCTCCCCTCTGGCAGGGTGACGGGAAGAGCTTCAGACCCCTCCCGATCTAGGGACGATGGTGACAGCGACTATGGATTGTTTCGTGGAAGATTGATCAGATACTTACGGTTTAGGGGTCTTTATAGGCGAATAGGCGAGGCAGGGGGGCACCCAGGGCGGCCACACCCCCTAGGCGCGGGACCAGGGGTGTGGCCCCCTGGTGGCTCCCCTCCGTCTCGTACTCTGGCTCCGTGTTCCCCACGATAAAATATTGACTTTGGCTTTTGTCCCGTCCAATTCCGAGAATATTGATTTTCTGCCTTTTTTGGAGCCAAAAACAGAAGAAAACAGCCAACTGCCACTATGACATCTTGTTAATAGGTTAGTACCAAAAAGCATATAAAACACCTCAAAGTGTAGACAAAGCAAAGCAAAGTAAATACTAAACAAGCATGAAACATCAAAAAATATAGATACGTTTCCGACGTACCATCCCTCACCACCGTCGTTGCCTGAGCTCGAGCCAATCGACGTCGGCTTTGAGTTCGTTGTGACCATCCACTCGGGCAATGACGCGGTACATGATGCTACTTCCCTGCAAATTCACGTCGCTGGTTGATGGCACAGAGCCCCAGCAGGTCATGCTGCGGGCGGCCGGTGTCAATACCGACGCGTGGCCGGTGGAGGTGATGTTCGACTTCCTCAGCCAGATATTCCTCGCCAATGGCTGGGAGGAGCTCGTCTGACGACAGCAAATCGAAGTGGGCAACTTCATCGTCTTCAAGTAGGACGATGAAGCCATGCTCACCGTTAGTGTCTTCGCCTGGCCTCTTCTTTTTATAGTTGCGCCTGGACGTGGTCGGAAATGCCCAGAACAGGAGGGAAGCGACGGGAAAGAAAAATGGGACGCAACACGACAGCGAAAATACACCTTGTGCCGGCTCGGTTAGGTATTATTTGCCAAGCGCGATGCGGTTGGCCGGACAGGCCAGACCACGATCCAAAGTGACTGTGAGCCGATCTAAATGGACAGAAACAAACCGTTTAGATAGGACCTTTGGATCGGCCAACGGAGATGCCATTAGGCCTTAGGGAATCTCCACCGGGCCGACCCATCCGGTCGCTCCAAACTGTCCGTTTTGGTCGGGTCACGGTCAATTTGGGTCGTGGTTAGGGATGTAAGTGACGCACCATTTAATCCCGCATAATACCATTTATCAATACTCACTAATTTTTTTTCCGAAAAAGTGAACTAACAAGTTGAATAAACGGGACTTGCGGCTGCCGTTTTGCTGCCATTTACATCCCTAGTCGTGGTTCGGCCTGTCCTGCCAGCTCAGCGCGACCGACCTAAACGCCCAAAAACGGATAGGTCAACCCAAAAGAAGAAGGCTCATTGTGGAACTGCATCTGGACTAGCCTGTGTCCGTGTCTATCCGGGCAGACGCATCCGTGATCCAGATTTGATGCGTGAATGCGTTGGTCGGGGTACGTCAGTCCGGATGAGTGGTACCGCTAGGGCGCCACGCACGTCCTGGACGTCCGCGCAAACGAGTTCGAATGCGCTCAGACCATTTAGATAGACCGGGTGAAGATACCCTTAGGCCAGACCAAGTGTGGAGATGCTCTAACCATTGGCTAGTGTCCCCGTTGCCATAGAGGTTGGACTAGATTCTTGACTGGCCAGCGGGGCCCAGCGGAGAAGAGACGTGAAAGCGCGTCCATGCGCCGTGTGGAAACGATTTTGACAAGTGTAAATTCGATTCCCAGTCGTCCAATGGGCAGCGATGACGTTGATGGCTTAGCCATCTCTAGGGCTTTCGTACTTGTCACCTGGTCCGTCGTTCCGGAGCCACAATTCAGTCTCTCAGTGTGGATCCTTGTCTGTTTTCCTTTGAACGAACGTACTACGGCTGCTTCCTAGTAGCTCCTACTGGCCAACCGTCTCCCTGGACTCACATCCCACAGAATTTCTCAACAATATTCCAACTGACAGCGGGGCCGGCTGCCAGGTACCGCCAATAGGTCCCACATGTCATGGACACGAAAGTTCAGTCAGAAACTCCAAACGTACTCTCGCACAGCACGGTGGGACGTGACGAACCCACGGCGCCCGGCTGCTGTGCCCCACATTAAAGCGCAAAATGTGGAAAATGCTCCTGGTACAGTCCCCACCACGAGGAAAATCTACAAGCGTAACGCTTTCACACCGACAGGCGGGCCCCGAGGCTTTTGGGCCCACAAGTCATCCTCGAATAAAAACACCGGAGCGCAGCTGTAACACGAAACGCATAGTAGCAAAGCAATTTCCGGGCACGCGCCTTCCGCGATACGACTCACCAAAAAAATAAGGAAATATCCTACGACTCTACAAAATTTCTTTCTTAATCCAGAAGGCAAACCGCAAACCACGCACAAAATCGAAGCCCTCCGGACCCAAACCAAAATCCCCTCGTTCGTTTCGTTCATCCATCTTCTCCCCTTCTCCGGTCCCTTCTCGACTCGTCTCGCCGCCTCAATCTCGAACCCTCGGGACGACGCTAGGGTTTCCCGCTTCTCTCCATATGGGGTCTAAGAAAGGGTCGCCTCCGCCCGCCGGCGCCGCGTCCGCGTCCGACGCCGGGACCTCGGCGGGGAATGCGCCGCCGGAGCCGGTGGGGTCGGTGCCGAAGCCGCCGGACGTGGCGCCGTTCCTCAGGAAGGTGTACGAGATGGTCTCGGACCCGGCGACCGACAACGTGATCTCGTGGACCGACGCCGGCAACAGCTTCGTGGTCTGGGACGCGCACGCCTTCGAGCGCGACCTGCTTGGTCGCCACTTCAAGCACGGCAACTTTAGCAGCTTCATTCGCCAGCTCAACACCTATGTGAGATTCCCCCTCATCCCCTTGACCTCCCAGTTTGTTTCCCAGTGATTTTGGGCGGATTTGGTTGCAATTGCTATTGCAGAGTATGTTCTATTATAAGTTCATCATGTATTGTCGGGGCTAGGTAGGAATTTGGTCGCCTGTTTTGGAGCACATTTGTTTGAAATTATCATTGTGAGATCATTTCCGCTCGGTTCCAGATTGTTGCAGGCTGTTGCTTTCTTTTAATCTTGGTGCTTCTTGTGTATTTTTTTATATTGGGGATAATATGGTGGCTTGCTAGGTCTGTGGTTTCTCACCAAATTTTGTATTTAGTTTTGAAGTCATTCATGATATCAGTTGTTCATCTGATGCTTTCTGCTCCATCAGAACGTCACTGCATAGTACTCATGCCATTCCGGATTAAAGCATTTTATCAAATCATTGTACACTTTAGTAGACAGTAGTATAGTTCTTTATGTGTTCTTTATTTATGTGTTTGTATAAATACAATTGTGCGTGTGTCAAATACAATTTTGTGGATATGGTCAAGATAACCATTGCTTGGAGCAGTCCTTCTGAAGTTATCTCTAGTTCTATTTGCAGGGAAATGGTCACTGCTATTTGCTTGGAGCATGATATCTTACCTCTATTTTTATAATTCTCATTATTTGTTTTTTTTTGTAACTTCATAATTAGAGAAACAAACCTGCTTCACCTAGTTTCTTTGCTTCAGGATTAACCGAAATAATATCCTTGTTGTGTTGTCTGCATCAAACAGAATGTTTAGTTTGCATTGACAGAAATATCCTGATGAACGTTGATGTGCTTTTGATGCATGTCTATTAGTACTGGAGCTCGATTCTTGCATTCTGTGATTCCTTCCAATGTATACTGCTTCTTTAATAACCGTTCTCTGAATATGAGAAAAAACTGGTTTATGCTCACTGGGTTGTGTACCTGCTCTTAATATTAACGTTCAAAAAACCGTACGGACAGGCTTCAGGTGTAGCAGACAGGCGTTCAGTACATGTACATGTACAGACTAGCAGTGACATCTTATTAATCTAGCAGAGTAGCACCAGTATTTTAGGTGTTAAGTGCATGTTCATGTACATATGTACATCAGTAGCTCAGGCAAGTAGAAGCAGGCAGACGCACAATACACCAACACATGCACGCACACACGACGCACCAACATGCCTCACATGCTCACACGCACGCACGCACGAGCTGGGAAAGAAGGGACGAGGGATACCTGAGAGATGTAACGGACGACGGTGATTAGGTTGAGGTCAAGCTTGATCTGGTCGTCTGGGCGCCTGGGCGGAGAGGGATGGGGGAGTCGAGCGGAGCTTCAACGGCGGCATCCAGGTGCGTCGCTGCTCTCCCCCCTCTCTCTCTCCGTCTGGGGTTGGGCTCAGGGGTGGGGAGAGGTCGATTGGAACCCTATCCAGTTGTTTTCCCTCCCAGGTAGGCCCAAATTTTCAATCTCCCGCCGAGGAACCATCGATGCTCAGGGAACGCTTTTCGCCACGCTTTGCGACTTCCGTGCGCCTAAGCGAACGCTTAGCGCTTAATTGAACGCCTAAATGCGCTTAGCGCTTTTCTGTCCGCTTAGGGCTAAAACGAAGCATAAGGCAACCGCTTCGCTCAATTTTACGCTTAAGCATACGCTTTTTTGAACGTTGCTTAATATACTTTGTGGTGACCACATGATTGCATCTCCTTTCTCCATATATTTTTGGTAAAACTTCCTCATGAAGCGTGCAACTTCAAACAGTGCAATGAAATCAATAGAAGCATGAAACGATCTATTATTTATACTATCCTGAAAGCCCCTCCATAAACTGTGCTGTGGTTTATTTTTGATGCTCTATTGCTTGTTCTGTGTTCAGTTTGAGCATTCTAAGATTTCTTGGTTGGTGAACTTATCCATGATTTGTATTGTTAACCGGGGGTTCCGTAAAGTTGACCCTGATAGAAGCATAACATCATCTGTTTATTAACTATCCAGAAAGCCCCTGCATAATTGGCTGTTATTTATCTCTATTGCTTGGTCTGTGTTCACTTTAAGCATTCTTAGATTTCTTGTTTTGTGAACTTATTTATATTTTGTTTTGTTAACCAGGGATTTCGTAAAGTTCACCCTGATAGATGGGAGTGGGCCAGTGAAGGCTTTCTTAGGGGCCAAAAGCATCTTCTGAAAACCATCAAGAGAAAGAAGAGACAGAATGAAGCTGGTGGTGAGTTGGAGAAGGCACCTGTCAAAACTCCACCTGGTACTGAAAATATTGAAATTGGAAATTACGGTGGCCTTGTGAAGGAGGTTGAAACCCTTAAAAGGGATAAAGCACTTCTCATGCAGCAGCTTGTAGATCTCAGGCACTACCAGCAAGGCTCTAACCTTGAAGTGCAGAATTTAGTTCAACGCCTTCAAGTAATGGAACAGAATCAGCAGCAGATGATGGCACTTCTAGCAATCGTTGTGCAGAACCCTAGTTTTCTCAACCAGCTTGTGCAGCAGCAGCAACAGCAGCAGCAGCAGCGCAGGAACAACTGGTGGAATGCTGATGGAAGCAAGAAAAGGAGGTTCCCTGCTTTAGTGCAGGGTCCAGTAACTGATCAGGGGACTTCTGGTGGAGGGGCTGAAATTGTTCAGTATCGGCCTCCTGTCACTGGAACTTCTAGCCAAGAAATAGCAGATGAAGCATTTTGTTCGTCTCCCGCACAACCAATCTCAAGTCCTCCAATTGACATGCCCATGGATATCGATGCTGGAATAACCTCAGACAATCTCAACACAAATGTTTCATCTTGGGACTTTCTTCCAGATACGTCTGATCTACCAGACTGGGACATGGAACTGTTGTTTGACGAAAACGGAGAACCTATACTTCCGCCGTTTGAGAACAACAATCAAGCTTTAAGTGTTCAAGATTATGAGTTATCACAGGAAGAGCAGGACTGTCCGATGGAAGCACAGCATAACTACAGAAATCCTCTATATGGTATTCCCTAGCTGTTGTACTCCGTATGTTTCTGTTGTTCTTTCTCTGCAAACAGGCAGATTGTATCCTAGGTAGCTGCCAACTTTGTATGTGCAATGCCACACTATGCACTTCGTGTGCACACGTCGAGTTCAATTAGCTAGGACTTGACAAAGATTTTGCCATGGTATTTCCTTTCATGTCAGCGAAATAGATTTTATTTGTTTGTTTAGTATGTTATCATGATGCTACTATTTCAGTGGTTCGATGCAAATCTGACTCACTTTCTTATTTCAGCTGATGTCATAATTGAAGCATAAGTGGTGGTCTAGGAGCACATTGGGCAGCAACATTAGGTTTGCAGGGTTCCATAAAAAGAGTAGAGTTCTGCTTATTCACTGAAAGTTACTAGGAGTACGTAGTTTCTCTGATAAACGAAACTAACTGCAAATGCATACTTTCATGATTCCGTTACAGTAGTATGAGGTTGCTGCCCTTTCAGAATTTTGAGTCAGTACTTAGCTGCATTTTTTATTCTAGTTGAACTTCACATAGTATTCTTAATCTTGTTTTGCTACAAACTGGCCCTGAAGATAAACTGGCATAACCTGCATTTTGTTATGTGGTTTTCTGCTTAGTTGATGTGAAGGTAATTTTGCCTTAGCAGGAGCCAGGCCCTTGCTCAATGCTGACTAATTTCACAAAAATGCTTTACTAGTTTCATAAAATGAGTTGAAAATAGTCATTTGATTGTAGAGCTTGATGATTATTCTACTCCCTTTTTTTAGATAGAGTAGTCATTTGATGACTGTTCTACATACTGATTCAGTTCCCTGTTGTTCAGATTCCAGGTGATCGAAGTATGGAGCCATGTTGCATTGGTGATGCAGAGGGAAACCAGATTGGTGCCATTGCACCCTGAAAACTGTAGCCGTGCTCAGAGTCAAGAGTGTAGTTTAGCAATACACAGAGGACCTAACTCTTGTTGACCATACATGATTCTTTTGTTGTTATTAGTCCCGGCATAGGATAGGGACTTTGTGCAAGTATGCAACCCGAGTCTTCTTGTCAATACATAGAATTGCATGCCAGAATGGAATTCACTCGGCGTATATACTGATGTGTTTGTTTTGTAAACGTCAAGCTGTTCTGTATATTTTTGGTGAAGATCTTCTACTGACCATTCTGTCTTCTAGGCCTTTGTATGCTTTCGGTTTACGGTGCGCTATGGTTACTGGGCTGTAGGAATCTATGGTCACTGACCTTTTTTTTGTGAGAACTTCAGCATTATTGATTATATATGGAACATCATTACTCCCTCTGTCCCAAAATAGTTGTCTTAGATTTTTTAAAAGTTGGATGAATCTATATACTAAATATTGTCTAGATTCATTTAAATTTTATGACAAATTTGAGACATCTATTTTAAAACGGAGGGAGTACATATAGTACTTCTCAGATGCATTCCGGAACAACATTCAAAGATAGATTACAAACGGAAGCATCGAGCAGCAACATTAATCTTGTGCCCATAAAGTTTGAATAGACAGGTATGGAAACATGTCGAGTCTTGATGTCAGCCACCACTGCGCCAACAGCAGAGTGATCCATCACCGGAGACCAGATGAGGTGAATTACTGATAGACAATCGGAAGCCAAAATGATATCTCTGAATCCATTGTCAGCAATACTATGCAGCGCTCTTCGGATGGCCATTGCTTTAGCCAGCTCAGGAGAAGTGATGCCATGGATAAATCTCGTACCATTACACCCTAGCCCATCCGATCGCTTCCAGAGAACAAGGTGTCATCCACATTCACACAAACCGGACCAACAAACGGTGGAATCACGCCTGTTACTAGTTGATTTCGATCTGAAGCAGTATAAGGATATAATTTTCAACATATGTCTTCACCTTCCCAGCAACACGATCAGGGTGCAGAAGACCCCTGTCATTCCTAGCATCATTGCGTCACGACTAAAATGTTTCCTGACGCTCATCGGCCCTTTTCAGAAACTCGAACAGCCACTGTTCCATATTCATCAGAGACTTCCGACAAAGCTTGACAGGATAGTTTACTTTAACTAAATCCCACACTGCCCTAGCAAAAGTACACATGAGAAATAGATGATCCACCGTTTCAGATCTGCAGCAGAAGATGCACTCGTCTTTCGCCGGAATGTGCCTTCTCTACCGTTGAACTCCAGTAGGTAAACAATCATGGTCACGGGCAATCCTCCGCAAGATGATCTTTATCTTACCAGGAGCTTGAATCGTCCATAGTGATTTCCATTCTTGTGTCTCATCACTCTGAACTACTTCCACCTCCTGCCCGTGCCCCTAGAAGTGTAGAAGGATTTAGTCCGTGCTAGACTATACGCCGATCTGACTGAATATGGACCAGATTTTGCATGTGGCCAGGATATGAAATCCATTCCTCCATGTCTTCTACTCCCTCCGTCCAGAAATAACTATCTTGGTTTTGTCTAGATTTAAATATATCTAAACGCATTTTAGTGTATAGATACATTCATATCTAGACAAATCCAAGTCAGTTATTTCTGGACTGAGGAAGTAATTTTTATTTGCTGGATAAGTATGGTTACTGAATTTGAGAGCATTGTGAACACGCTAAACCAACTTGCTAATCATTACGTAACTTAATGTATTAGTAAGCTGACAGGAGCAGTTTACACATCGAAGCGCATCTGGTGTAGTGGTATCATAGTACCCTCCCACGGTACTGACCAGGGTTCGATTCCCTGGATGCGCATTTTTTTGATTGGTATAGTTTTCCTTCTGTGTTTTCATTCGGTCAGTCGTTCCGAGTTTCTTTATGTTAGTTTTCCTCATCTGTTTTTGTCAATCTTTGCGACTTGTATCCATTTGATGCCCTTGGAAGTTGTGACACCTGAGGACGATGCAAGTATCTCAAATATAGGATCGATGTCAGCTTTTATTTGAAACTAAAGGAGAAGAATTCTTTTATTAATTAATTGAGAAGCTGCCCGTGCATGGCAAGAACAAACAGAAGCCTAAGGCCGATTTGATTCCTAAGATTTTCGAATAAATGTACAATGGAGGTTAAGAAAACCAAGTCTATTGTAAACTTCTGTGTTTGGTGTCAAGAGATCCAAAGAAAGTGTAAAAAATATATGGTTATGAGAAAATATTTTACTAGAACTATTGTTGGTTTGTTATTATGCCACTAACGTAACGGTTCTCGTACTTCACCTGTAAACATCAAAGTGGGTTTTAAAATAATTGGTGTTGTCCTTTTCAACTAGGATCAAAGGGATCTTCACCGCCTTTATGTGCTCCGTAAGGATTTAGGATTCACCTCTTCGATCACGACTATGTTGATGATATGCATGGTACCGACGGATACACATGAAAAAGAAAACGTTAGGCATCTCATCCGAAACTTCTTCAAGTAAGTCTTCATTCCTTGCCGAGAAGATAGTTTGTGAAACTGCTTGCATGTGCAATTTTTTATTATGCATATAATGTCTTATTTTTGGGCACGTGTAAATCGTTATGAAGCAAAAGAATATGTTGTGCCTAGATAAACAAGAATCTAGTGCCCTAAACAATTATAAGAGCGAGCGGTATCCTAGAAATTTGACTCCTAAACCTAGTTTTAGGAGAGGAGAGGGAAGGTTTTAAGAAATAATCTTGCCTCTTCTTTACCAGATCCCCTAAATCTTATCACCAGTATTTCTTACCACTGGCCCCCGATCTCGCTTCTCTCTCGTCTCCATCACACCGGCAATAACCCAAAGACCTAAGCCACTGCAAGCATCCCGGCAGTAGGTGTCCATCGCTCCAGCTTCTCCTCGCTGCTATGGTCCTCCTTGAGGAAGGAATCGACCTGCCTTAGCCTACATCTACACGGCTTTGTCATCGTTGTGGAGCTCGGTTGCCATCCCAGACTTTGTTTTTGTCCTCTAGGTGAGCACCCAGTTCGAACAACCCTCTCCTCTTTCCTTCCTGTATGTTGCCACTCCAGCGCCGCTCGCCGCAGCTAGCTCACCTCATTGTGCTTCCAGATAGTCTTTCTTGAACTTCTAAAACGTTTAGGGATTGGGGTCTGTTTTGTCCGTCCACTTGAGCCATGTTTTTAGACCTTTTTGAGAGTTTGATGGTTTTTAGGGATTGCTAGTTGATTTTCTCCTTCTGCTAGAGATGCTCTAACAAAGCGCACACGATATTTTGTTGTGCAAATTTACACAAATATTGTTGTCACCCATTTTTGACCAAAATATGGAATAAAGGATTAGGATCAAAGTTTGGTGAAAGTCGACTAAGAAGCAGGTTCCCGATGTGGAAGTCGGTGCCACATGAAGATCCTATAAGAGCGTGTACAACCTGAGGGGTGGCTAAGGGAAAAGGATAGTCTCAAGTCTAAGAAAACAGAACTCCTCCACCGTATGATTTTTCTTAGACTCTATTTTTGGTCCCATTTTGTCAGACTATTTTACTCTTCATCTTTTCTTCCCACCACTGGTTATCATCTTTGCTAGACTCATGTAGGATGTGAGTAGGGGTCAACCCTACACTAGAGGTGAGTCTAGTGCTTGACTCGATGCTAAGAAAACTTGTCTTAGACACAGGTGGTCCAGCGTTTAGACTTGAATCTAAGACCTCTTAGACACATGTGTTTGACCAACACTGCACACGCCCTAAGCCGCTCGAGGGAAGGAGGCCAAAGGACATACGACTCATTGGAGGTGAGCTAGCCAAAACTATAGTATAAAAGTAGTGTTGAAATAGAAAGCTGGGTATAAAGCGACTTATGCCCAGGAGACCAAGATTTTAGCTGGAGGAAGTACGAAGAGAAGGTCAAAAATGTTCCAACACCGAAGAAAAAAACAACTCTTACAAAGTTTGACCCGGGCGCTTAACCGGCGACAGAATTTTTTATTTTAAATGTGTAATGGATTTTTAATTTTTTTTAAAACAAAACGGGCAATATTGCCTCATTTTATTTAAAAAAGTCGAAGAGAATTGACCGGTTCATTTGCAGGGGAACCGGCCGAAAACCCGTACAAGTACACCAATATCGTCATGGAACACGACCACATTGGGCACAGCACCACAGCCAACCTAGCTACCCACAGGAAACACAAACACACAAGAAAGACCCACGTCGAGGTTGCCAAATAGCATCATCGTCATCACTCCTCCGCGAGCCAGCGACTCCGACTTTGCCAGCGACTTCCACAACAGAGCCTCCCAGACGGCGTCGGGAAACATGCCGGCCTATGCCATCAATTGGCCACACGCGCCAAGGAGAGACAGCTCCGACTCAGGCGACGAGCTTCAAAAGGGAATTATGCTGATCTTGCGCCGACCGAGAACCTGCAGAGACCACTGACAGCTGGTCATCGTCGCCGCATGGACACCATCCACCGCAGCTCCGACTCCACAACAACACAACGAAGCAGGAGAACCCATCGGACACGCCGGGAAAACCGACTACCAAAGATCAACCGCGACCCGACCTCCGCTCGAGCCTTCCTCTTTGCCAAACTTCAACCTTGGACCTTGCACAACTGCCTGGCAACAGCCATCTTCACTGAACCCGGCCGTAGGCGACTCCGAGGCGATGCCCCCAAGAAGGAATGAGACACAGAAGCGCCTCCATCGCCCCATCCCGGATATGAGGTTTCCCTCCGGAGTCATGGCCATGGGAGGAGGGGCGAACACCCCTCGACGATGCTCCCAAGAAAGACCGCGATACCCACAGGCATCACCATCGTCGGCTCCGGCCAAACCGAAGCAAGGATTTCTCCCGGGAAGCTCGCACACCTACAACCCGAAAGGCCGCCCTTGGACCACCACCATGTGCGCCGAAGCCCACCGACCATCATCCCTGCCAAAGCAAACTCCGCACCTCCAGGCCAAGCACTCCGGAGCAGCACCGCGCCGCCGCCAGACCAAGTCGGGTTGCAGATCGATGACGACACCGAAATCCCCGCCGCTGACCACCTCCTGCACCGCCAGCCACAGCGCCGGCCGCGGCCCGCAGGGCCCAGATCGGGCCCCCACGGGAGCCCACTGCCATAGCTGCGGCGATGCGCCTCACCCCGCACCCGGCCGCAGCAGCGCCGAAGGGATCTCCGGCCGCCACGAGCCAGGGCGCCTCCCCGGAGCTGGGCGGCGTCCCGCACCCCCTAGACCGCCGCCGTCGCCATGGAGGAAGGCTGCGCGAGAAAGCCCCGCCGCCACCGTCCCTGGAGCCCGCGAAGGCTTCGACAGCAGGCCCCTCTGGTGGCGGCAGCGCGAGGGAGAGCAGAGGGAGGGAGCTAGGCTCGTCGGCGGGGGGTTCCCCGTGCCGCCAGTGAGGGCGACGCGGGGTCAAGGGAGGGACTTGAGCCGCACCTTTCGGCTACAAGATAATGGCTTTTTAAGACTTGTACGGAAAAACTAGCCGCCTCATATATATGTGAGGGGTGATAACCGACCGAAATTAAGCAAAGAGTCGACATACATCAATAGAATCTTTCTTTTTGAAGTAAATTCCAGTTTTTATCCTCTTGTTTGATAAGTTTGACGCTAATTACCTCATTTGGCGAACTTTCATCCTAATTACCCTATTTATTAAAACTTGTGCCATTTTTTACCCCTATATATTTTAACTCAGTTACAGTCTACAAATTATGCACACCAAGAAAAGTTTTGGGCCAACAATTACATAGTTGTTTTGTTGTTGGAATCTGTTCACAAAATATCATGGAAATGGATTAAAGCGGGAAGGACCGAGTAGAGCAGCCGTACGTGCCACGGGCCACAGCAGCCCACATCAGGTGAGCATGCGCGCCGGTGGGGAATAGAGGAAGGGAGCGGGAATTGGATGAGCGGAAATGACAAGCCAGAATAAACAAGTTTAAAGATGTACTAGTGTAAATTTTACCTAACCTGTCGTGTATAACTGGTTTACAGCAAGTAGAGAGAAAAATTACACTGTAGAAGACAAACGGGACTGAGATAGTTGATCGATAGGTGAGGCTGGCGTCCCAACACTCGTTTTTGCCTTGATGTACATCAGCTGGTTGCCACGGTACATGATGGGCAACGTCTAGAGCAACCCCACGTTGAGCTGAAACGGCGCCCCAAAGCAACGCCCCCCCCTCCCCCCCCCCACCCCACCCCACCCACGAATCGAGAGGCAGCTTCTCGGCTGAGCGTTGACCAGATAGAATCGGGCCGACCCCGAGCCCTCTCCGGCGGCGCTGCCGGCCGGAGATGGCGAAGGGAAGGCGCCGGAGTAGTTGCTAGGCATAGTTTTAGCAGTAGATTGGGCTATATGCCCGTAGTTTTGGAGCGAGAAGCTGGATCGAAGCGGTCCGATCTGGTGTGTTCTTGGTCTTCTCCCTCTTGCCCCTTGCTTCTTTGGTTGAAGCGAGATGAGCTGTGGAGAGGCGACGCTCCCTTCAATAAATCCGCGGTGTGGAGCCAGGATCTGGAGCTGAGTGAAGGCACTGCCAGGCATCCTCCGGCCGGCCGAGGTGGTGAGGGGAGGAGTTGGGTTGCGGCGCCCAGCTCTTCTCCTAGTTCTTGGCGTGGTGACCTCTCGTTTCCTCGATTTGAAGCTTTTTCTTCTTCTCCGGCCGACCGTGGAGGCGAGGGGAGGATTAGAGGAGGCTTCTTTTCTTGCAGATCTAGAGGTCGGTGGGCATGTGACGCTGATGTTGTGTCTTTTGGAGCGACATCACGCTGTTTGCAGGCGGCTATTCTAGCTGAAGGGCAGCCGCTCCTCTTCTTTGGGAGATTTTCTTCGTCAGCTTCTTGTCGACGGCAAGATTCCGTCCAGCTGCCGAAACCCATGGCTGTAGGGCAGCATCTCCCGCCCTGGTCGCCGTATTCCTGGCGCAAGGTGATTCTCCTCCAGGCTTGGAAGCCAATATGGAGGTTCTTGGGCTCCAAGACGGCGAGCTCCCGTGGCTCCACCCCAAGTGGCGTAGTCCCCGGCGGTGGCGCTGTCGGCCGTTCTTGGCTGCTTCGTCGGCGATGTGGAGTTGGAGCAGCAAGATGCCCTGGACCCGATTGCGTTTCAAGTTTTCTGTTTAGGGGATTCGATGCAAATTCTTCAGGCTTGGATGTATTTTCTCTATTCTTAGTGGCCTTTTCTGTAACTTGTACTCCACCGACGGTTTAATGCAGCATCGGGGTCTTTCTTGACCCCTGTACCGTTCAAAAAAAACGTTGAGCTGAAACGGATACGTCCGGCAGTTCACCAGGTTGTACCAAGGTACATGAAAACAGTCTACGTCACAGGCAACCTATACCTAATGGTCGGAACACACTTGTCGAATGGCTCAAAAATTTAAAGTGGGTGAAAAATGACACAACTTTCACTAAATGGAGTAATTTGGACAAAAACTTGTTCAATGGGGTAATTACCATCAAAACTGTCAAATTAGGGTGTACAAACTGAAATTTACTCTTCCTTTTACTCTAGAACACTTGTCTTTGCTTCTGTTTCTTCAACGACTTCTACGTACATGTTTTCGTTCGCAGAATCGACAACCAAATTAGAAACGGTGATGCGGATTTAGCTCAAGCAGGCAGTAGTGACGGAACCACAGTCAAAGATCCCGCCCCGATAAACCGGGGCTTATTATGGTTAAAAAACGTGACTTACTAGCAAATTAACGGACCGACCCCGATAAATCCATTCAAAGGAGATGTTTCTAATCTCCTTTGAAACTACCACAAACTACTCTCTTGAATTTGCATTTATACCACTACTATACTTAGAAGAGTGACCCCAATGATATCCTGTTCTACTAGCTTCGCCCCCTGATTGGTCCTCGAGTGGTCTGCTTTGTTTATGACTCTGATGACTTCTCATCTCGAGACTTGAATATCGGGTAGTAGCACCCAAAATCCACCTGTGACATCATCACCAGCCTCGCGGGGGTCCCTCCGAAGCACCGCTCGCTCCTCTCCACGGCCCGATCGGTGCAGCGACAATCGCGGACAACACGGCAAATCCCTCCTCCAGCTGGCGCACCGCCGCACACGTACTCAGCTTGCGAACCATCTCAGATGATTCCGCTCGCCAGCGAGCAAGACGCCACGCTATTTCTACATTTCCTGCTGATGATGTGACCGGCCTTTCTGTCTGTACCGCCTCCCGGTGAAATATCAGGTTGACAAAACGGCGACTACTACAGTGGCTGGCGTCCGCTTCACAGGAGGTTCGGCAGCGGGGGATACGTGCCGAGGACGTGCTGCTCTTCGGAGATCGCGTCGGGATCGAGGATGACGGCGAAGCGCCGGAGCGTGAGGCCCAGAGGCGGCGAGCGGTGGAGGCAGGAAGATGGGAACAAGCAAGGATGCCGTTTTTCCAGTCTAGGATGTGTCGTGTGCGCATCCGTGCTTGCTCGGAATACTGTCGTCTGGGCCTCGCTGGTAACCAATCTGACGCAGCATCCTGACGTAACAAAGCAAGTACTACTAGGAGGATCTGGGCGACAGCGCACAGTTTGCACGCGTTCAGTCAGTGTGCCGGTGAGGGGGGTGATGACATCCATCTATATCGCGTCCATGCATTTGCATATTCAGTTTAGTTCACCTGCTACTACCACCTACGCGAAATCATAGACAGTGTGAGTGTGCTGTCCGTCTAATTGAAAACAGTATCGTCCCCTTGCGGTCGTTGGCAACTGCTGGATTTCGATTAGCGCCTTCTGTTCTGTTCTCTTCTGTTCTGTTCCGTTCCGTACTTCCGTGTTCAATCAGCGCCATGGATCACTCATCTGTTAGTTATAAGGACTTCGTCTAAACGCACGATCCATGATCTCGCGACGACATCTCAACAGCTCTGTGCACTCTCCGCGTAACGCAATTAGCATATTCTAGGAGTACAAGAAACGCTTCTGCTACCTTAACGCACTATTTTTTTTAGGAACACCGGTCGAGCTCAAGAACGTCACTACTGTCACGCGCACACAACACCTACTCGAGTCCAAAGTCACGTAGATTTCATGGTTTTCCAAAAAATCACGACAAGCACCTTTGTTTAACGGGAACATGCATGGTCTCTCGCTGAAATAATATTCCGTTTTAGCAAGACACCTATATATAGTGTTAAACCTGGCGTGTTTCATCTGTGTTTGGCTGGCTGGGACTACAATCCATCCACAAGTTGGTCCTCTGGTGTAAAGCAAACTGAGATGGAGGCAATGCAAAACGAAATTTTGCAATGTAAGATATTTTTGCTTCACCCTCAGGTGAACTCGTTAGAGTAATAATTTTGTGTTGCGCACACCAGGTTTGCATAGCCCTAGATTAGTAAGGTGCTCCTGTTAGTAGGAACGCTTATGGTTCTGGTGGCACTATCTATTGGCATTGTGCTTACGGTTTGCTGCTGCGAAAGATATGATCAACATTTATTGCGAGAAATGTAGAAATAGCATCATATGGTCTTGTACCCAAGAAGGAACATTTTAAAAGAGACAAATCATACGTACGGGTTAAAAGAGGAATAACAATGTCATCATCTCCAATCAACCATGCTATGAATGTCACCAATTCACTTGTGGGGCGAATTATCATCTAGACGACAGACCCTGTTTAAATTGTGCTCATAATTCTGATGATTAAGATATGGCACATCGGGTTGTTCTTTTTCTGGAAGGCTAAGTCTCTTTGGAAAGTGAGCCTAGCTCAATTGGTTGGAGAGTGGATGTACAAAACCAACATCTCAGTTTAAATTCTAATGGATGTGGATTCTGGTTTCTATTTATACTTGAGGATCAGGCTACTTGGTACTCATGCAATTTATCCTGAGGACCAGGCTTGATGCTTAACCAAGTTTAAAAATCCTGGCACTCATGCTTAATGGCCGTGTGTATCCCTAGTTGGTGTAGAGGCCGAGGAAGTGAAATCCTCCCTCCATTAAAGCTAATCCCTCCCGACCCCCGTGCGGCGGCGCCCGCGCCGCACCAGGGTGAAGTTGCCGGCCGTCCCAAACTACTCCGCCCCGGCGCAGCGGTGGCAGACGTTCCTCGCATCCAAGACCTGGGACGGCGGCAGCGGCGCCCTCACGCCCTCGTAAAGGAAGGTGTCGGCGGACGACGGCGGTCAGCGGCCTAGATGATCGGCGACGGGAGGTTATCGGCAGGGGCGGCGCTGATGCGTCCTCTCGACCTCATCCTCCATTAGATGGTGAAGGCGGGAGCGGGAGATGGTCACGAGCCTAATCTTGACCGTTTACTGTCTGATCTGTCGTCGCTGGCGACGTGGTGGCTTCTGGGTTCGTTCGGCTTCACGAGGTCACCTGGGGCTACGAGCCCGGGCATGGTGGTGGTGGCCTTCTCTCCTGTCGGAGTTGGTCGGCGGTCGAATAAAGGTGGCTGACCTAGGGTTCCTCTTTGTGGCATCCCGCAAAACCACTACTAGAAATTCGCGTTGTTTTTGTGCATTGCATCATCATGACCGCATGCTCATGTCATCATGCCACATTGCATTTGAGCATCGTCATCATCTCGCATCTGTTCGCATAAAACTATTTTTGAAAAGTCTGGTTTTGATTTCTAAACGCCCCGTCTTTTATTCAAACGCCAAACCCGGGTCTCCGGATTATTTTGTTTCGGCTGCTATCGGTTTGCAAACGGCCCGTTTAAAACAAATAAAAGGTTTAATTATTTTTAGTAGAGGCAGTCGAACGGGCCGATTCGACCCGAACGACCACCCCCAGTTCCAAAATCGGTCCACCCCGTTATTCTTTTCCTACCTATCCTAATCCTACCCAGCCCCTCTCCACATCACCCCACCCAATCCCCACCTGACACCTCACCCTCTCCCCTTCCCCAACCAACCAGAGGCAGCCACCTCACCCCACTCCCCTCCACCTCACACTCAACCCACCCTGCCCACACACACACGCACGCACACACAGCACAGCGACACCACCCAACCCACTCAGCCCCTGCCCCCTGGGCCCCGCTCGCGCGCTGGCCCACTCGCAGCCCCTCTCTCTCTCTCTTCCCACTGGTCAACCTCACCCTAGCCCCACCCCGGCCCCACGCGCCCCACCTTCCCCCACCTCCCCCAGTCCTCTCTCACCTACCCCTCCGCGACCCCCACCTCCCTCGGGTCCTTCCCCGGCTCCTCCTCCCTCCTAGCCTCCCTTGACGCAGCCGCCGGCGCGCCCCACCGAGCCCCCCTCGCCGCCGGCGACCCTCCTACCCTCTGCCGCACTCGCTCCCTCCGCCGCCGCTCCCATCCTCTCCACCGCCGCTCGCCGGCAACCTCCTCGCCGCGCGCAGCTCCTTCCCCGGCCCCGCCTCGCTGGCGCCGCACCGCTCCGGCCACCCTCTGCTCGCCCCGCCTCCAGCCGCCGTCCGCCGCTCGCCTCACCTCCGCCCGAGCCGCCTCCTACGGCCGCCCCCTGCTCGTCCCGCGCCTCTCCTCTGCGCCCGCGCGCGACGCCCCCTCGACGCCGTCCGCCGCCCGTCTGCGCCAGCCCTCTTCCCCGCTGCCACCCGCGTCCCCGCCGGACTTCTCCTCCGCGCCTCCTACAACCGCCGCCAGAAGCCCCGCAGGCCGCCCTCAACCTCGCCTCCGCGACCCGCCCGAGCTCCTCCGCCCGAGCCCGCCGGCGCCCCGACCCGCAGCCGCCGGTCACCGCCCCGCCCTCGGCCGTCCCGCTGCCCTGCGGCGCCCCGGCCCTCACCTCGCCGGCGTCAGTGGCCCTCGCCCTCTCTGCGTCCTCCCGCGGCCGCCCCTGTGCGTGTCCTTCGTCAGCTCTGGGAGGGCAGCATCCGCGCACCCCTGCCACTGCAAGCTATGTTCGAGTTGGGTTTGCTGTTTGCACAGATGGCTTGGTGGCGATGATGCGGTTCCGGCGACCCCTCGTCGAACAAGTCTAACGAGTTGGGCAAGTATCTCGCCAAGGTCATCAAGTGTACATGGGGTCTGATGTTTATGGAACGCCGAGAACTTCCACTGAACCCCGCCGAACCCCCGACACGCCAAGTTCGCCAAGAACCGTTCCCGGAGTCCAGTTGTCGAGCCGAACCCGTGGAACCCGAACCTCCCCAAGATCTACGCTGCGGACCGACATGATCTTCTTCTCGGACGCCAAGGTTCGTCGAGAGTCCGGAACGCCAAGTACTCCCCCGGATGACAAGTTCTCCATCCCGGAACGGCAGGATCGACCGCATAGAACACCAAGATCTTCCAGTACCGAGATCCGAGTCCGACACCGACAATCGAAACCGCTGAACCGACAAGACCGGCACCGACCCGGAAGCATCCGATGCGCCCCGACACCGACCCAAGTTCTGCTTCCCGGAGGCGACAAGAACTACCCCCGATATCCGAGAACGATCCGTCGAACCCTAAACCCCGAGACCGGACCCCGAACCCCGGAACCCCAAGTTCGTCGAGACCCTCTAATGTGTGAACCCCTTCCCGACACCCTATTTTATAATATAATAACAACTTGTCGCATATTGAATTGTCATACTCGCATGCATATTGTGTGGTTCTGGGGGCCTTATGCCGATTCACCTCATAATTAAATATGGGGCCCATATGCGGGCAAATCTAGTCTCATATCGGTCTCATTTAAATTGATGTAGCGACCCGGTGCTATCTCTTGCCATTCTAAAACAACATTTAAATTGCGGGGGTTCTAAATAACTTGAACCATTTAATTAATTATCGGGACCCCGGTTCCGCTTAATACTGACCTACTTGCATCGCATCTTTGCCATGCCATACATCATACATGCATCATGCCGATCTTTTGCCGTAGTATTAAATATTGCATCCGGTGTTTACTCTAGTGTTTTGCTTCTTCGCGGATAAGCTCGTCGAGTTGATGTGAGCTTCGCCCCGATCTTCGGTTGAATCTTCGGCAATGTTTTCAGGCGAGCTTCTCCCCCTTTCTACCTATCTTACTTTTATAGTATTTATTCCCTCCTGTTGATCTATTGCTATCTGTGTTGCGATGCTTTAGTTTCCGTACCTGTGATATACCGTGCAGCCCTATATTTGCCTTGGCCACCTCCTATTACCTGTTGTTTGGTAGATAGTTGGACCTGCGTGTCTTAGTCGCTTGCTCAAGTGCTGTTGCGTGTCGTCAAATGCCACAGTTGTTGGAGCCTTGCCGCAAGTTGATGTTGGAAGTGATCATAGTTTTTACTTATCGTTCACTTTAATTCCTGTTTAACAACTAAAATTGAAGTAAGCAGAGGCATCGGTGGGTGATAGAAAATATTTGGTTTCCGAACGCCCACTTGTGTCCCGTAGGACCCCGAGTACTTGATACCTGTTCCTTGATTTATCGCGCTATCCACATCCGGGAGGTATATGGGACCCCCCTGAGCCAGAGCTTGATTCAGTCTTATTTCTTGGGGCCACAAACTAGTTTGAGGTTTTATTACTATCCTGTACTTATGCCATGCTACTGCTTTATTTACGATTGTGCGAGGAGCACACTGTACTGTTTAGGATCGTGGCACGATTCCGCGGTGTCGACAAGCCCAGCCACACTTTCGGGTTCCCAGTCGTTCACAGCCGTCCCCACAACCTTAAGTCCGTCTCGGAGCCGGCCGGCTTCGTTGCGGGTCTACTTTAAGGGGTGGCCCCCTGAAATATTTCTGAATCCTGTGATTGCTTTGTCGTGAAAGCCTCGTTGGGTTTTGATTTGGTTTTTCCGAGGTTGATCGAGTGTGTGTTGCTATTGGTGCACCCCGGCCGGGTAAAACTTTCTGAAAGCCGTGTCCGCGGTTATGGACGACTTGGAGCACAGTATCTCGACCATAGACAAGCATAACTAAAGTTTATTGCTATAAATTTGACTTTATAATGACTAGTAATCAGCTTCACTATAATGGGATGGCTAATTAATACTGCCCACAATTGCTTGTTCGTGTGTCGCTTGCGACCATTGTACCTGACTAGTAAGTATTGCAACTACAACGGAATGGCTGAATAAAAGTACCAACAACTGCTGGGTTTTTGGGGTTATCTCACGCTATTTGTATCTGACTAGTAAGTGTCGCAACTACAACGGAATGGATAACTAAAAAGGGCCCACTGCTTATTTTATCAGGATGATTATCTATACCTGACTAGTAATTGCTGCAACGATAACTGAATAAATAAAACTGCCAACTGGGTGAGTTCCTCGGTTGACTTCCTCGTTTGGTCTCGAGGGGGAAACGCCAGGATGGGTTTGTTTGATGATAGTGTCAGGTTGGTTCCGGATAGGTCCTTCTTATCCCCCTCTGATAACCGCCAGTTTTATCGAGTCTCTATAGGTTGTTTAGTGCATGCTGCCGCTGCCGCTCAGTCCACCATACCTATGTAGGCGAGGACCGCCGAATTCTAGTCTCGCCGTGTACTGGCCTCAGTACTGACGCTCCTCTTTTTCCTTTGCCCTTTGTCGGCACCCCTTTTGTTTAAGCAGGTTTTGCGATCGACGTCGTTAGCAGGGTTACCCTTCCGGCTTGGCCTGGGCAGGGTTATGGACGCCATTGGTTATTCTTCAGGGCTCTTAGCCCCATTTGCATCTTGTCCGTAGTCGGACGCTCTATCGTTTTCAAGGTGATTTGGATATTTGTACTGTATATCTGTATTCTTGACTCATTGAGTCGCTGTTGTATATATATATCTGTTCTGTGGGTCCCATCGAGGACTGTGGTGTAATGTTATTACTTCGTTTTCCACCCGCACGAAAGTGCCTGGTGGGCACCTTTGAATCGTTTCTATGCGGGTTTGGCGGGTTTCGCTAAAACTTGCATAGGTCCGATTCTGAGGGTGTTACACTCTTGTGCGATGATGAACACATTCCTGAGGCTGGTCCTTGATCTAGCCGGAGTGGGAGTTCTGGAAGGCTCCGCCGGCGAATGTAGCAGCGCTGCTATGCCTCAGTTTGCTAGATCGGGTGGTATTCGGTCATATGCGCATCCATGTTTTATTCCGACCATTTTTTTAGGAGGGAGCGCCACGAAGCTCTGCCCTTTGTTGCAACTAGGCGACTTTTCATCCATGGTGAATTCAGAGGTGGAGAATATCATGAAGGTCGGTTTGGAAGTATATCAATGGAGGTTCGAGTCGCCGCACTGTTGAGGACTTGCTTGGTGTTCTGGGCTTCATAGCAGAAGTAAGTGGGGGTGGCAACATAGGTGAAGTTTTGAGAGCGGGGATTATCTTGAGGGTGAGAATTTGATGATACCACCCCTGGCCATTTTGGGCCCACATGTCAAAGACAACGTAGGGGGGTTTATGATCAACATAATCATCAACTGGGGGGTTATCATCAATTGTCCCGTATGCTAATGGTTAGTGGCTCAATGGAACCCGGCCTATGTCTCCCGTGACACTATTGTATTGACATCGTGATTACGCTTAGTTTTAAAAAAGGGCACTTCCTCTATCCGAAATTAATGACTCACATATATTCATATTCACATGTCGGTACACGCTAAAATGAGTCTAGATATATACGAATATAGAATGTAAGTCAGTTTTTTTTTTCAAACGAAATGTAAGTCGGTTAGTTTTAGACGGAGGGAGTATGATCAGATTTTGTTGCAAGAAAAAGGAGAAATAACACCATCTAATTTGGCTTGATTTGCGGCTATTAAATTGTGTTGTGCTGAATAGGCAAAACTTGGTTTGGCAACATGATCAATCCAAGTGCCAAACATACCCTACTCTGGAAAATCTTTGCTTACTCCAACAAGTTTTTTCTGTTACGCCTAAAAAGGATGTTCTTAACTAACTCGTAGCACATCCATAGGCTATGCTTGTGACACAATACGAAAAGGGGTTCAAATCTTTGACCGGAATACTACAAAAAAAAATACTCGTATGTCCCTTGATAATTTATCAACTCCAAGAAACAGATCATGGAGATTCACAGCCATTGTGATCCATAATCACAAAACATTAATCGTGTGGTAGGTGCAAACCTAATAAGCCAAGGTGTAGTAGTGCTTCGAGACAATCCAAAACGATAAGATCTGATCGAACTTGGTGTAGGATCGAGCCGACAATTCGCCAAGGTGTAGTTCTCGTCGTGCAACGCGTGTTTCTTGTATGTTTGTGCGTGTCCAATGTCCCCACTTCAGAGTTAAGATAAGTTTTGCTGATAGGTGATCACTCACTGAGATAATGATTCCACTATGTATATCTCCGGAAGATGAAATCCTTTCCTCAAAATTGTGGCTTGCAAGTTGCAATTATCGATCGTAAGAACCCAACTAAAAAAACGAACGAAAGAATCCTCCTCCCCGTGTGGAGAAAAAGAAAAAAAAGGCGAAAGAAGAAGGCCGCATGGGATGGGACAGAGTTATTCCTCCCCGTGTCGTGGCGAAGATTATGTACACATCAGCTCGGATGAGGATCGGCTCCTAATTAATTAACTCGATCTCCTAATTAGCCGGCCGGCAGCTCCGCTATTGGTCGCCGAGCTGGGCCGCCTCGGCGACGAGCGCGGCGAGGGATCGCTGCGCCTCCTCCGCGTCCCGCTGGGCGATGAACGGGTGGTCGAGCAGCTCGGCGACGGACGCGCGCTGCCCGGCCTTCTTCTCGAGGCACCGCGCCACGAAGTCCCGGAACTCCCCCGACGCCGCGGCCGGCGCCTCGGGGGCCTCCCCGAAGCATATGGCGCACATGAGGGCCGCCCAGTCCGGGCGCTGCCCCGCGGGGAGGAGCGGGAAGTGGCCCAGGTACAGCTCGAGGAGCGCCAGCCCCAGGCTCCACACGTCGGCCGCGTACGGGTCGTAGTCGCCCGAGTAGGCCTCCGGGTCGAACCGCTCCGGGGACATGTATGCGGCCGTGCCGACGTAGGACGCGCAGGGGTCGAGCCGCCGCCGCAGCACCTTCCCGGCCCCGAAGTCGGCGATCTTGACCTCGCCGGAGACGCCGACGAGGAGGTTGGACGGCTTCAGGTCGCGGTGCACCACGCGGAGCGCGTGCAGGGCCTCGAGGCCCAGGAGCGTCTGGCGCGCGACGGCGGCGATGGGCCGCTCCCCCATGGAGCGGCCGAGGCCGCGGAGGAGGCCCGCGAGGGAGCCTCCCCGCACGAGCTCGAGCGCCAGCGCCGCCGGCTGTTCGACCGCGGGGGACGGGATGACGGCGTGGAGGCGGACGACGTGCGGCACGTCGGCGGCGAGCATGAGGATCTCGGCCTCGCGGGCGGCGGAGGGCTCCTCGGCGGCGAAGAGCTTGAGCGCGTAGGGCTGGGACGTCCTGCGGTGGCGCGCCTTGTAGACGGTGCCGCCGTTGCCCTGGCCGAGGAGGGAGATCTTCTCGTAGTCGGAGAGGCGGGGCGCGTCGGAGGAGACCGAGGGGGCGACGGCGACCGGCGGGGCCGGCGGCGGGCGCAGCGCGAAGTGGTCGAGCGGGAGGGTGAGGTGGGGTAGCTGGCGGCGCTGCCGGACGAGAGCCATGGATGATGGGTGGGGGAGAGGCGAGGTGGGTGCGGGTGGGTGAGGTGAGCTCCGGGCGGGGGCAAGTGACTAATGATAGAGGCGGAGTTGCTGGTATATATGGAGTGGGGGCAGTGCGGGAGGGGAGGGGGAAGGCGACGGGTGGCGGGTGAGTGGGCGCGAGTGGAGTGCGGGTGGAGGCACCGCCGGGTGATGAGTGATTTCAGTTGGATCTCCATTTCTCCCGTGCGTCTGCTCTGCTGCGCCCTTCGTCTGCGGCTTGTCATCTTGCACGAATGGTGCAGGGCATATCGGCGTCGCGGATTCGGCGACAGTCGCTACTTTTATCTGGTGTATATACTCTATCATTTCTTGGCTACCATTTGTGGTGTGAAAAATATGCCACTAGTTAGCATTTTAGTTGAGGCTGTCCGCATACGAAGTGAACTGACAATAGTACAAGAGATGGCACATGAGTATTTGACCAGCTTTTTTGGTGCGAAAAATATGCCACTAGCTAAGCATTTTAGTTGAGGCTGTGCACAGGAAGTGAATTAAAAGGATGTCACAAATTTGTAAAGATGTCACAAATTTATTTGGATTTATATGTAAGTAGACACCTCTTACTGTATAGATACGTATGAATTTAGATAAATCTTAGACATACTTTTTAGGACGGAGGGAGTACAAGAGATGACACATGAGTACTTGGGGCTTCAACTTTTTAAAAAAGAAATGAAAGACATAATTTGCCGGTATCTTACACAAACTAAACAAATAGAACTACATTTGTTGCAAAAAGAAATAAATAGGCAAAAAAAAAACTGTATTGTTTTTTTTTTGAAAGGAAAGCGGTAGGGGAAGCCCCTACAACGAGTTTTTTTTTTGAATAATAAGAACCCAAATCTGCGTCCATGAGGACTTGAACCTGGGCGGTTGGGCTGTACATCCACTTCCCTAACCAAATAAGCTAGGCTCACTCCTTAACTGTATTGTTTGTTGGCTTGGATTTTTAGTGTGTAAATATGTTATTACTAAAGAACATCTCTAACAGATCCCCCATAATCTAAACTCGGAAAGTCTGCCTACTACCTCCATACCGGGTTATTGGCCTAACACGAAGTTCAAGAAAATAGTTGACCATATAATTGGTCGATAAAACATGAATTATATGCCGCAAAAATTATACCATTGGATTCATATTTAAAATACCTTTCCAATAATACTACTATAGTTTTTGTGATATATGATTCATATTTTGTTGATCAAATTTGTAGTAAAACATATTTATTAAACTCCGTGTTAGCCTAATAAACCGACATAGAGGGAGTAGGGAAGCTGGATAATTGGTACACGGTATATGAGTAAATGCGTTTGCGAAATAGAAACCAAAAACAAGAACCAGATACTTAAGAAACTAGTTGGAGCCATGAAATTTGTTGAACAAGTTCTTGCAAAGTGGAAATTTAAACATAGGTAGGGGAATCATTTTACATTCAAACAATAGGGCGGAACTTTACTAGTTCTAGTAACCTTAACCCTAACCCTAGATTGATACCTACCCCTATGCCTTGTCGCCGATGCGCTCGTTATAGACCCTAGATTTCGAGGGAGCGAAAGATAGTCTCCCCATGATGCCCCCCCTCCCGCATGAACAATGCCCCACTCCTCCTCGAGAGAGCGGATGATCACATTCTGTGTGTTGAGCTCCTCCTGAGCATCTTCTAGGAAAATGGAAGTCTTATCATCCGGTATATGCACCAACTAAAAAACACAACACGGTGTATAGTAAAAACAATAGAAAATACCTCATGGCAAGTTGTTGAAAACAATACAAGTCCCTTATAATCCCTATATCGGAAGATACCGAGAGATTGTCCATGCAACGACAAATTCATGTCCTTGAGGAGTTTGTACTCTTCAGTGATACCTCTAATAGAAATACGACTCTCATCATCGTTTCCAACTTTGCCAAATAAGTCTAACTCCTAGATTAACATCCATGCAACAATGTATAGGTGCTCCCATAACAATGCCTTTAGAAAGCCTAACAGATCTAGATAGGCAGACATAGGTTTTGCGGTTGGACCCTTGGGGCTATCATCGCTAAGGACCATCTAACAAGGTTCGATTCTGTCAATGCCCATTGTTATGGACTTGGGTGTTGGAGAAGATGGGGATGCTGAAAGTCGCAGAACGGTTAACAGACAAGCAACACGGGGACACGAGATTTACCCAGGTTCAAGCCCCCGGAGGGAAAACTCTACTTCTGCTTGTCTGCTCTTGATTACGGCGGAACTGAAAGTTACAAGGGTGCGCAGATGCAATTTGGCGTGAGGTGTTTATGCGGTGTTGAGAGGGATCCTTCTCGCCGTACCCTCCTGGCCTTTATATAGATAGGCAGGTTCCAGGCTTAGGTCGAGTCGGTTACAAATTAGGGTTGGTACCATTTGAAATTCTATCTAATCTAGACTTGTTCTCCAAGGACTCGAAACCACCATGGGCTTGGACCACCCGAAGTCTTCATGGGTTGCGTGTCCTCGCGTGGGCCTTCCTTGGACTGGACCAGGTATACCAATGTTATATACCTGTGGGTTATATCCATGTCACCATCTAATTACCCTCGTCACCATTCCTCCTATCTGCCTAACATATCATGCCAACTAGAATGGCTACCTCGAAAACAAAGTTTGTGTCACTAAAAGAAGAAATTTGACCTCTAGTTTATGTACAAGTTATCTGCCGGTAAAACCGAAAAGGTGTGATTATATAATTTAAATAATTCACATTTTTGTTTATTTATGGAGTTTAAGTCATCTTACTAGTAAACTTACACTATATGTCAGAATCTGTTATTATTTTTAGCTCAAAGACCATAAGTGTCAACTTCCCAATGCATAAGTTTTGATATATCTGAAGGATTTATGCACTAGTCAACTTAACCAGAAGACTGATCAGATGAAAAGAGACTAGGCAATATATTTATATTCAACACTCCCCTTACGCCTAGGCTATTTTAGTCCTTAGCATAGGTTGAGTGTAGATCGCATAATCTTTCTTAATATTGCGTGAGCAGGGTCTTGGATACAAGACCTCTTAGCTCTGATACCATAAAAGATTTATGCTAGCCAACTTAACCAAAAAATTGATCTGATAAAAAGAGACTAGACAAAATATTTATATTCAACAATACCATCAACATACTGCAGTGTCTTATGGAGGTGACGTTTGTCGAGATCAGTTTGAAATCTTGTGGCATATATAAAATTGCATATATACTTCTGTAAATTGGTTGAAGTGTCAAAATTTCTGGGCCGTCGAAATGAATCATCTATGGCTGTACTTGATGCCATTAGTCAATTATCAGAATGTTGTTTGCTTCTGGATTTTTTTTTTTGATATCTATCAACACCCTATTTCCATGACCATGTGGCCGCCTAGAAATTGATCCGGCACATATGCCGAACTTTGGGTTCGAACTGACATGAATTCTATTCCTAAAGCTCCTTTCTATACAATCCAATCCACTAAACGCAACATTTTGCACATGCTATATAGCTTGGTGCACTTGCTGGTTGCTACTTGCTATAAAGGCAGATGACGACACGCAGTGTCACAATTAATTATGACACCTAAACTCGCACGCGATTTTTAAGGCAGTCAGTTTAGCTAGCCTCATGCTGGTATAGAATCTTACCTTCTGCACGTTGAGCTTGTGAGCTTCTTTGAGAAAAATAGAAGTGTTATCATTCAGTCTATGCACAATTAAAAAAACACAACACGGTGTACAAAATAAAATAAATCAAAATGATACCTCATGGCAGGTTGGTGAACACAATACAATTCCGTCATAATCCCTATTCCCGAAGATACCGAGAGATTGTCCACGCAATGGTAAATTCGTGTCCTTGAGGTGTAAAGGAGTTTGTACCCTTCGCCAACGCCTCCAACTAGAAATATGACTCTCTTCGTCATTTCCAACTTTGACAAATAAGTCTTAGTTCTAAGTTAACATCCGCGCAACAATGTATAGGTGCCCCCACAACAACGCCTTAGAAAACCCAACAGATCTATATAGCTAGACATAGGTTTTTTTTGGAGAATGGTAGACATAGGTTTTGCGATTGAGCCCTTGGGGGCATCACCGCCAAGGACCATCTAATTATAGTCGCCACCAATCCTCCTATGCGCCTATTGTATCATGCCAACCACAAGGACTACCCCGAAAAACAAAGTGTGTGTCACTGAAAGAAGACATTTGACCTCTAGTTTACCATGCGGTAAAACCAAAAAGGTGTAAATATAGCTTAAATAATTCATAATTGTGCTTATTTATGGAGTTTAGGTCATCTTAGTAAACCTTACACTATATGTTGGAATACGTTAATCTTTTTAGCTCAAAGACCATAAGTGTGAAGTTCTCTAAGCATAAACTTTGACATATCCTTGGTGTCTTCTAGAGGTGATGTTTGTCGAGATCAGTTTGAATCTGGTGGCATGTATCAAATTGCATATACTTCTGTAAATTGGTTGTGTTGATGAAAATTTCTGGGTTGCCGGAATGGACTGCCAATGGTTGTAATTTCTGAGAATGTTGTTTGTCAATGGTCGAAGCATAAACTTTGATATATCCTCGGTGTCTTCTAGAGATGATGTTTGTCGAGATCAGTTTGAATCTGGTGGCATATATGTATCAAATTGCATATACTTCTGTAAATTGGTTGTGCTGATGACATTTTTTGGGTTGCCGGAATGGATTGCCAATGGTTGTAATTTCTGAGTGTGTTGTTTGCTTCCGGAATTCTTTTTACAGCCTCACAAATTCAACAACATATTTCTAGCACCATGTGGCAGGGCAGCCTAGAAATTGATCCGACACATATGCCAAACTTTGGGTTAGAACTGACATGAATCCGTTCACCTGAACATAGCATTTTGCACATGCTATATACTAGCTTAGCGCACTTGCTGGTGGCTACTTGCAATAAAGCCGGATGACACGCAGTGTCACAATTAATTAATTATCACACCCAAACTCGCACGCGATTGAAGCAGCCAGTTTAGGCAGCCGCACCCGCAGGCTGGTATAGAATAATCCTGTCCTTTACTTCCAAAAAACGGCCTCTTTCTTCTTCCTGCGAGATCTAGCTCCAAAATTCGGATGGATCATGTATTCATGTGGTATATTCGCACGTGGCGGCAGTAACCAGGAAGGATCTTTCGCCATCGCGCCAACCAGAATTAGGCTCCATGGTCCGGCCGGCGATGGTCCCGTTTCTTTTCTCTTTTCAGGTGGGCGCTTTATTATGATAAGCGGAGTGTAGTGGAGGCTGGCGATCGATCGATCGCCTCGCCGGCGGTAATTGAAGGAACGGAGGAGGAAGGAAAGGTGAGCGGAACAAGGGAGGAAACGTGGCCCCGGGGGGTACGGTGAAGATCTTACCGGGAAAGTGGGTGGAACCGATCGATGGGGACAAAATTTAGGGCGTTTCGTGGTCCGGCGGCGGAGGCGGAGGCGGAGAAGAAGAAAGGAAGAGGACGAGAAATTTCCAGCGTCGCGTCGCGTGGCTCCCTGGCCGGCTGGAGCTGGACACCGGCAGTGACGCACCGTCGCTCGTCAGCGCCTCCCCCGCCCCGCGCCCTGGAATTCCATTGCCAGCGTTTGGTTTCCGTGGAAATTTTTATTTTAGGCAGGGTTGGCGGTACCGAACAGGTAGGTCGCGAGGTCGAAAACGATCTGCGTGTATGTATATGCATTTTATTGCTTGGTTATGTTGCATGCCACGAGTTGGATCGGGACAAATTTTCATCAACTGCTCGTTTGGGATATTCATGAGTATAGCAAGTTGGGGGGAGTACTATATGCAAGTGTTCTTTCTAATACTGGTATTGTGTGTGTTAAGCTCGACAAGAAGTGTCAAACAATGACATTTCTCTCGTGGTAACTACCAATCTTCGGTGACCGGTATGTACAGTTGCTTTGGACTATTCCTCCGTCAACTCCTACATACATCGGGTGTCCTCATTCAGCTCCAAGCTATGGAAGGACGGTGTCGTCTTTCTCCTGCATTCTTCTGTCAACCCGTACATACGTGAAACAAATCAGCTCCCATATTAGTGGCAAAAAAAATCCTTACAAAAAAATGTGAAAAATTAGGGAATATAGGCCGGCTAGATCATAGCAAGAAAACACCCCGCCCCCTAGAGGCGGGTTTTCGTTGCCGCCTAAGCGCTGTCGGGAAAAGCCTAGGGAGCGATGATGGTGGTCGCGGGGTCTCCTCCACCTGGTCCGTGGCTCTAGGGCGCAATCAGTGAATCCTCTTGCGGGGTGTCCCGGTCCAGCGTGTGCATTTTCCGGTGTCGGTGGCGCAACAATGTGTTCCCTTCCACCATTGACGACTCGCCGCACATGTGGTAGCACCGCTGCTGATTTGGCCATGTGCGGCTAATTCATGGCTGTTGGGATTTTCCTTTGGGACGTGAAAAAATACGGCTGAGGAGCATCCTGTGGTTCATCCGGTGTTGGGTGCAAGTATGCCACCAAAAGCTTGTTTCGGCCTTGGATGGAACCATCGACGATGACACTTGGTGGGCATTGTTACCTCATTGGAGGCGATGTGGGGGCAATTCTCGTTTCTTGTGTGCTCTGGGGGAAACCTTGCTAAATTCGGGCTTCGCAAATTCAATGATGGTGATGTTCATGCCTCGTCACCTTGTGTGTTATCATTTTTGCAGACATATATCAGATCGAGGGACAAGTAGATAGCTTCCTTGGGTGGGCGTAGGTCTCCATGTTCTTATCCCATGGTGACCAAGGTGGGGCTGCATGACATGTACCATATGGACGGCGACGATTCTCGATGATGGACGATGCTGTATAAGCGCATGGTGATGACTGATGACGTTATCTGGTATCGTGGATGTATCCACGACAAGTCTAGAAAAGTTAATGCGTCGATCCCTATCCTGAAGATTGTTCGACGGAAGACGGCGACAATGGCGATGACTTCTTCAGTGTGCGCATGTAGTGCATGGTGAGTGTTTATTGATCAATTTGTGCTCCCGGATCGCCGCTGGGCGACTTGGTTAGTCTTATAGATTTAGAACAATCTAGCCAAGGCCAAAACAAGATTTCTAAGTTTACACTCACTTCCTAAATTTTTAGGTAAGTTGAGAACGATCTAGGTGTAGCGTACAAGATTTTTTTCACCCGATTCACGAACTGGTTCAAGAGTAAAATTTTGAGAACAGGTGCTATGATGTGTTTCTTCTACAGTAACAAGCTATTTCTACTAAATGCGAACCATTCCCCTCCCTCCCTCCTCCTCCCTGCAAGGCGGCTAGGGTTTCATCACCTCCCGTTGGCACCGCTGTCGTCTACCTCGCTTCTATGGCCTTGGGGCCATGGAGGTAGGGTGGATCTCAGCTTGCTATGTTTCGAGGGCTAACTAGAATTCATACTCAACTAGTAATTGCCTTGATTGCCATTGTGTAGAAATAGTTCATTTTTTGATGAATAGGATTCTGCAATTAAAAGAAACATCGAACAGTACAAAGCATCTTAACAAAAAACGAAAATTACATTGAAATTCTTGAGACTCCAAACCGTGTCGATGGCGCGGCGACGCTCCTCCTTCAGCCAGCATGACATTATTGCTTGCAAATGGCAAGTTGCCGAATGGGTCGAAAATGCCATAGTCCCATAGACAAAGAAGAAAGATGATTCGAAGATCCATAGAGACAGAAGAATTCCTTAAGGACCACACCACTCTCACAAGCTCCTCGATGTCGTCATCGAGATGGGGCTGAAGCCAGGAAGACCTTATTGGAGGAAACACCGCCGCTACCACCTGAGCGCCACCTTACCAAACTTGAATCCTAAAAACAGGAAAACAGGAAAACGAAGCCCCTCTTGCCGGCGGGGGCTGAGACATAACGACGGGTTTGTAGAACACATTAATTTCACCATCCTTTTTCTTCTGACGGGATAAGTTTATGATCCAAGTTTGAAAGAAACTAAAATCCTAGGTTCAGCCTAGAATAATCTCCTCCAGAACTCTTTTAGAGCGTGGTTCTTATTTCTGCCCACGTTATATGATCGTCAAATTATTCTACTAGTATCTCTTAGTGCCAGGGCAGAAATTTAAGCTTGGCAGATTACTCCTTCTTTATTGTTAGACGAGTGTCAGCCTCATCTCCCTTTCCCAACGGCTTAATCAAACCATAAATCCCAATGACGCACGCATGGCTTTGCGATAAGATAAACCCTGATCCATCCCTATCGGCCGGCGGGGCCGGTTTAGTTTAACGCACAACCTGCTGCCTAACTTGTCGCTTGTATCCATCGATCCATCTGTCCATCACCATCCCCATCAACCTTTTCTCCTCGCAGAGGAATATAGAAACGGTACCTTTGGAAATGCCCAAGCTGAGGTAACACGTGACGGAATACTCCGTGAGCACGAGCGAGACAAGCCAGCAGGCGGGGCGGATGCGTATGGACAAAAATTGGATAGTCCTCTATTCCCTTCTTTTTAAAATATAATAGTAATATATTTTAGCTTTGTGAAATAATGTATCTAAACTTTTTTAATATCTAGGTTCAGTTAAGTTATAATTGAATCTATACACTAAAAAAGTTTAGATATATTTTCTTTACAAATCTAAAACATTTTATATATTAAAACGAAGGGAGTACCTATTTTTGGTTTTTAGCACCAGCTTTTTAAGTTTTGGGCACCAAAACTAGTTTAGATTTTTCAGATGCCCAACATAAGGCGCGAGTGAAATTTTAGATGCCGTAAAATAGGGCACCGTCAAACCACATTTTTGCAAGATTTTGCAAAATTTAAATTGGTACTTCAAATTTAACAACACTTTTACAGGATACTTCGAAATTTAAACATACTTAAACCTACAACATCGAAACTAAAGCTTAAACACTTCTTATTCTTCGTCGGGGGAGGTGCTGAAGTAGTAGTCGAGCCACCCCTCGCTGTTGTCGGCACCAGACGCTTCGATGACCCTTGACCGTGTATCTCCTTCTCCTTCCTCTTGTGCTTCTACTCCTCGTTCTCCTTCCACGCATAGAACTCGAGCTCGGAAATCACCTCGCTCGGGTGCTCCTCCGTATAGCGAGCCATCCGCCGCTCGTCGGCCTCGTGCGCCGTGATCTGCTATAGCGCCCAGCGGTGCTCCCGCTCTTCGGCGGCGGTGGTGTAGCAGACCTCTGGTGCCAGCTGTTTCTTGCACTCCGGGAAGTTCAACATCGACCGAGGCCGAACGAACCTCCACGCTGCAAGTTTGTACGTGTGGGTCGCGATCTTGGACATGTTGAACGTACCGAGCCACAAGCGCTCCCTCCGGCAAGATATCTCTGCTAGCGAACGGCCGATGCGCTCGCCGACGCTGACCCTGCTATTGTGGCTGTGAGCTCGCGGCTTCATCATGGCGGCCGGGCTAGGGTTAGCTCGTGGCCATGAAATCGGGCGAGGAAACGACCGTCAGGGCTTCGACGCAGCCTGATCAATAGCTACTAGCGGCGGTGCGGGGCGGCGGTAGTGTGGCGGGGCTAGAATCGACGGCGGTGGGGCGGCACGCAAGTGGCGGGCATGGGGAAGGGGATTTTTCACGGCAATTGGAAGCGGCCGCGGGGTAGGATATTTTTGGGCATGCCCGGCCATGTGCCCGATATATACAGCCCCAAGGCCATCTTTTTACGGCACGCCAAAAAAAATTATATGGCGCCGACATCTGCTAGAGAGAAAAAGTCATGTCTCGCGACGTAAAAACAGTTTTAGGCATCGAGACTGTTTGGGGGCATCTGCTGGAGATGCTCAATGTTAGAGAAGACTTTTGTTTTAGCTCTTTAGGTTATCTATAAAAGATAAGAAAAATAAGTCATTTAATAGGTCATTTCTTATTTTCATCTCTAGCAATTAACGTGAATTGACTAAATATAGTAAGAGAATTGATAAGGGAGACACAAGATAGTACAATAGATAAAAGTCTTTTCTTAGCTAAGAGAAGGCAAACTTTTTTTTAACTCTCTCTTGTACCACTAAACAAAAGTCTGAGATGGCAATTCTAAGAAAATGTTGATGTCACCCCTACATACCCTTATTCTGCTTTCCTTTTTTACTTTCCGCAACCATCGGTCTAGGAAAGTTCACGCCCGCAGCATCCCTGTGTAGCTGTGATGCTGTCGGCGTGACCAAATGACCTTTGGATTAGATGTTTTTTGTCCGGCTGGATTACATGGCTGGATTACATGACCAAATACCCTATCATGCCAACTAGATCGGCTACCCGAAAACAATGCTCTTGTCATTGAAAGAAGACATTTCACCTCTGGTTTACGCACAAGTTATTAGTCGATAAAACCGAAAAGGTGTGAGTATAATTTAAATTATTCATAACTGTGCTTATTTGTGGAATTTAAGTTCTTAGTAAACCTATAGTATATGTTGGAATCCGTTATATGCGAGACAAGGCAGCAGGCGGGGCGGATGCGCATGGCCAAAAATTGGGTACTACCTGTTTTTTGTTCTTGGCACCAGTTTTTTAAGTTTTGGGCACCAAAACTAGTTTAGCTTTTTCAGATGCCCAACATGAGGCGCAAGTGAAATTTTAGATGCCGTAAAATAGGGCACCATCAAACTGCATTTCAGCAAGATTTTGCAAAATTTAAACCGGTACTTTAAATTTAACAACATTTTTATAGGATACTTTGAATTTTAAACATACTTAAACCTACAACATCGAAACTAAAACTAAACAGTTCTTATTCTTCGTCGGGGGAGGTGCCGAAGTAGTAGTCGAGCCACCCCTCGCTATTGTCGGAGTCCACCGGCACCAGACGCTTCGACGACCCTTGACGGCACATTTCCTTCTCCTTCCTCTTGTGCTTATGTTCCTTGTTCTCCTTCCTCGCGTAGAACTCGAGCTCGGAAATCACCTCGCTCGGGTGCTCCTGCGTGTAGCGATCCATCCGCTGCTCGTCGGCCTCGTGCGCCGCGATCTGCTGCAGCGCCCAGCGGTGCTCCAGCTCTTCGAAGACGGTGGCGTAGCAGACCTCCGGCGCCAACTATTGGGCCTCATGGAGATTCTCGCACTCTGGGAAGTTCAACATCGACCGAGGCCGGCCGAACGTCCACGCTGCAAGGTTGTACGTGCGGGCCGCAATATCGGGCGTGTCGAACATCTTGAGCCACAGGCGCTCCCTCTGGCAAGAGATCTATGCCGACCAACGGCTGGCGCGCTCGCGGACGCTGGCCCCGCCATTGTGGCTCCCAGCGCGCGGCTGCATCGTGGTGGCCGGGCTTGGGTTAGCTCGGGACCACGGAATCAGGCGGGGAAACGACTGTCGGGGCTTCAACGTGGCCTGATCTGCAGCTACTAGCGGCGCTGCGGTGCGGCGGCGGCGTGGCGGGGATAGAATCGATGGCGATGGGGCGGCATGCAAGTGGCATGCATGCAGAAGGGGTTTTTCACGACAGTTGGAAGTGGCCGCGGGGTGGAAATTTTTGGGCGTGCCCGGCCATGTGCCAGATATATACGGCCCCGAGGCCGGCTTTATACAGCATGCCGAAAAATTATACGGCGCCGACATCTTCGAGAGAGAGAGAAAAAGTCATGTTTGAAGCCATAAAAATCGGTTTTTACGCACCGAGGCCGTTTTGGGGCATCTGCTGGAGATGTTCAATGATAGAGAAGACTTTTGTTTTAGCTCTTTAGGTTATTTATAAATGATAGGAAAAATAAGTCTTTTAATATGTCATTTCTTATTTTCATCTCTAGCAATTACATGGATTGACTAAATATAGTAAGATAACATGTTGATAAGGGAGACACAAGATACTATATGTGTGAGTATAATTTTACGTGCAAGTTATTAGTCGGTAAAACCGAAAAGGTGTGAGTGTAATTTAAATTATTCATAACTGTGCTTATTTGTGGAATTTAAGTTCTTAGTAAACCTATAGTATATGTTGGAATCCGTTAATTGTTTTACCTGAAAGACCACAAGTGTCAACTTCTCAAAGCATACACGTCGATATATCCTTGGTGTCTTCTGGAAGTAATGTTTGTCGAGATAAGTTTGAATCTGGTGGCATATACCAAATTGCATATAATTATGTAAATTTGTTGAAGCGTAGGATTAAGTTGTGTCGATCAAAAATTTCGGGGTTGTCGGAATGGATTGCCAATGGTTATAATTTCTGAGTATGTTGTTCGCTTCCGGAATATGTTTGGACAGTCCACAAATTCAACACCCAGTTTCTATGACCACATGGCCGCCTAGAAAATTGACCCGACACATGTGCCAAAGTTTGGGTTAGAACTGACATGTCCTATTTCTGGCTCTCCTTTCTATACTATCCAATCCCCTAAACACAGCATTTTGCACATGCTATATACTAGCTTTGGTGCACTTGCTGGTCGCTACTTGCAATAAAGCCAGATGACACGCAGTGTCACAATTAATTAATTATCGCACCCAAACCCGCACGCGATTTAGGTAGCCAGTTTAGGTAGCCGCATGCCGGTATAGAGCCTTGCCTTTTTAGCTTCAAATGGCATATTCTTTCTTACGAGATCGATCGATCGATCGTGTGACCTATATTAGCACGTGGGGAAGGATCTTTCGCCATCGCGCCAACCAAAATTAGGGCGATGGTCCTGCTTGTTTCCGCTTTTCAGGTGAGCGGATTATTATGATAAGCGGAGTGGAGGCTGGAGATCGATCGCCTCGCCGGCGGTAAGTGAGCGAACCGAGGAGGGAAAGGTGAGCGGAACAAGGGAGGAAACGTGCCCCCGGGTGCGGTGCGGTGCGGTGAAGATCTTACCGGGAAAGTGGGCGAAACCGATGGGGACAAATTTCGGGATCCGGTGGCGGAGGCGGAGAAGAAAGGAAGAGGACGAGGACTTTCTGGCCTCGCGTCGCGTGGTGCGTGGCCACCAGGCCGGCCGGCTGGACGGGTGTCCCGCTCCTCCCACCCGGCGCGAGTTTGCTCCACTCCACGAGAGGGCCGCCGCGCCCTGGAATTCTATTGGTTGCGTGTGGCGTCACATTGCGAGCGTTTGGTTTCTGTGGAAATTTTTAGGTTAGGTTGGCGCTACCGGACAGGTTGAAAACGATCTGCGTGTACGAGTTGGATTGGGACAGAATTGCATGCTCGTTTGGGATATTCGTGAGTATAGCAAGGGGAAGTACTACTATGCAAGTATTCCAATACTGGTATTGTGTGTGTTAAGCTCGACAAGAAGTGTCAAACAATGACATTTCTCTCGTGGTAACTACCGATCTTCGGTAACCGGCCGTATGCGTTGCTTTGGACTATTCCTCCGTCAACTCCTACTCCGGCAAAAAAAAAATACCACTCACCCCCAGAGGCAATATAGGGTTTCCGTCGGCGCCTAAGCGCGGCAAGGAAAAGCACGAGGAGGGGGACTATGGCGATGGCGGGGCCTTCCTCCATCGTGATATGTGATTCTAGGGCACGGTTGAGGTGCATCCTCTTGCGTGTGTCCCAGTTCAGTGTGTGTGTGGTGCATCGGTGGCGGCGCATCGGTGTGGCCTCTTCCACCATCGACGGCTCGCCCCAGAGTTGGTGGCACCGTTGCAGATTCATACATGTGTGTGTGTGTGTGGCTAATTCATGGTGGCAGGGACGTTTCCGTGGGATGAGGCGGAAGACGATGGAGAGCATCCAATGGTTCAGTTGGTGTCGGGTGCAAAGTATGTCACCGAAAGCTTGAACTGTCAAGGGCGGCACTTGGCGAGCGTTGTTTCCTTATTGGAGTCTATGTGGAGGCAATTCTCATTTGTTGTGTGTTCCGAGGGAGACCCCGCTTGATTCGGACTTCCTAGGTTCGTTGATGGTGATTCCCATGCCTTTTGTCAGCCCGTGGGTTATCATCTTTGGAGACATGCATCAGCTCGGGGAACAAGTGGATGGCTTCCGTGGGTGGGCATAGGTCTCCATGTGCTTCTCGGGTGGTGACCATGATAGAGCGGCATGGCATCTACCATATCGGTGACAACGAGTCTCGGTGGCATGGTGCAACGGGGTCTCGGCGACAGACGCAGAATGCTAGACGAGCGCATGGCAATAGCGTCATCTATCATCGTGGCGGTGTTGACGACAAGACTAGAAAGGATAATGCGTTGGTCCCTATCCTAAAGATTGATCGCCGAAAGACGACGATGGCGACATCGACTTCTTGAGAATGTGCGCGTAGTGCGTGATGAGTGTTTGTTGCATTGGTTTTTTACTCCTGGCTCGTCGTTGGGCGACTTGGTTAGGGTTATAGATTTAGAACGATCTAGCCAAGGCTGAAACAAGATTTTATAAGTTTCCACTCACTTTCTAAGTTTTTAGGTAAGTTCAGAACAATTCAGTTGTGACGTACTCCTTCGGTACCATATAATAATACTTTTTAGGAAGCTAAAACAGCTCATTAAAACATCTTATATTATGGCACGGAGAAAGTACTCCCCCGTTTCAAAATATAAGATATTTTAGGTTTATAAAAAAAATATCTAGACTTTTTTTTTGTGTGTAGGTTTATTGAGGTTTTGAGTGAACCATTGGAACGGAGAAAGTATAAGATTTCTTCACCTGAATCAGGAGCTGGTCCAAGAGTGAAATTTCGAGAACAAGTGTTGTGATGTGTTTCTTCTTCTTCAGTGTTGTAACCAGTAATGAACTATTTCTACAAGACGACAATGAAGGTACGTAATTATTACTATGAATTCTAGTTAACCCTCGAAAGAGAACAATGGTGAAACATAAGGATGGGTCGTAGAACACATAACTTTCACCATCCCTTTTCTTTCTAGCGGGAACAAGTTTATGATCCAAGTCTGAAAGAAACTAAAATTCTAGGTTTACCTAGAGTATACGTGGTTCTTGTTTCTACTCACGTTTATACGATCGTCAAATTATTCTACTCCTATCTCATAGTGCACGGCCAGAAATCTAACTAAGCTTAGCGGATTACTCCCTTTCCAAACGGCGTAATCAAACCATAAATCCCAATGACGCACGCATGGCTTTCCGATAAGATAACCCTGATCCATCCCTATCGGCCGGGACCAGTTTAGTTTAACGCCCAACTTGTCGCTTGTACCCATCGATCGATCCATCTGTGTCCATCCCCATCGCCGTCAACCTTTTTGGCTTGCCGAGGAATATACTAGAAACGGGTACCTTGGGAAAGTGCCCAAGCAAGCTGAGGTAACACGTGACGGAATACGGACCCCGTGCGCACGATCGAGACAAGGGAGGTAGCGGGGCGGATGCTTCTTATTTTTCTGCTTTCCTTTTTTCTCTTTTTCGTAAACCGTCAGTCTCATACTCTCAGTGAGTTCGTGCCGCCTTCCTTGTGGGACGACATGTGTTTTCTTACTGCGTGCATCGATCTCTGCCTATCTGCGCACTGAGCAACTTGCAGTCGCGGGCAGGAAGCGGCTTCGTTTCTCCGACAGCCCCCGAACAGGGCCTAATAGAGAGTGGCCGTGGGAATTAATCACCTTAATCTAGCGGCTCCCATAGTCCCATGTGTACCAAACCCTCCTGCCGATTTTTCCAGTTTGCCACTGACTGAAGTGCAAACCTTATCCCGGAGATGCAACTCTGGCGTGCACGCGTGCACGTCCGAGTCATCCATCTTTTTTTTCAAGGATACGTCCTGAAAGACGTATCGTTTTTATAGAAGAAAGGCCAGGCGGCCAAGATTTACAATACACTGTGGCACATGCGCCAAAGATGCAACTCCACGCCGCCTCAGGGACAGCAAACACAACCTAAGCAACTACTCGCGGCATCTCCACTTATCTACCTGCCCTAGATAGTCGCGGAAAAGCCCTGCAGCCCTCCAGAGGTCTGCCTCCGCGGCAATCTTTCGGATGACCTCGCCGGAAGAAGGAGGGGCCCCCTCGAAGACTACGTCGTTCCGATGACACCATAGCGTCCAGCAAACCAAAGAGATCCCTGTCCAGAGGTCGCGCTCGCGGCCTTTGCCACCTCGCCTATCTTGGAGCCACGTAACAAATCTGGAGTCATGCTCCGGCATCCAATGCCTCTTGTTCCACCAGCCCAGGCAGGCTACCCAAACCTCGCGGGCTAGGACGCAACCCATAAAAAGATGGTCGATGGTTTCTCCACATTGGTCACAGAAGGGGCAGGCCGCTGGATGCTGAAGGCCACGCCGGCTCAGCCTGTCAGCGGTCTAGCATCTGTTTCTCACGGCTAACCAAAGCGATACTTTACAGCTGGCAGGGGCACGGGATCGCCAGATCTGAAGAGCTCCGGCCATCGAAGTCCGCCCAGCAAAAAGAGCCTGGTAGCAAGATTGGGCTGTGTAGCAGTTGCTCGGGTCCCAGTTCCACTTGAAAACGTCCTGCGTCCCCTCTGTCAGGGTGATTTCTTCGACTCGATCCGCCACCTCGAGGAGCTCTCTGATGGCTGCTGCGTTGAGGTCTGGGGGGACATCATGCAGCCAGCCCCCTCCTAGACCATCGCGCACACGGCGCATGGCGGTTACATTTGGTGGGACAGCTGCGAAGAGGTTTGGAGCGACGTCGCAGAGCCGCCCGCATGGTAGCCACCTGTCTGTCCAGAAAAAGGTAGTCGCTCCGTCCATCTTTTTGAGATTCGAATTAGCTAGCCTACTATGTTCGCTCGTATATGCAGTGTATTGCTTTTGTCTGGCATTTTCTTCTCTTGTGTCCCATTGTGTGGCAGCCGAACATCCGCTGACACCTCACCTTTTTCCCCACGATGTTGTGTGGCAAACTCTCTCTTCTTCCTTAACTCCCTGCCTCCTCATTTCTCCCTCTCTCCTTCCAAACCATGGCTAGATTTATCCCAGTAGAAATCGGTTCTTCCCCCCCACCTCCCCCCCCCCACACACCCTTAGATCTAGCACGCCATTATTTGCTCTGTTCACCGCTCGAGATCATCGCCACTGAGGGCATCTGCCCATTTTCTTCCCTTCTTCAAGCCTATGACTAACATAGATTCAGATGACGACACTGAAGCTACTTCCAGCGAATCAGGTTTGATAATGACTTTAGCCAGTTTAATTTTAATAGGACCAGATGCTTCCCCTTCCTATAGATCTCAGTCTTTTTCTTTTGTCTTGGTCTTTTAGTTTTCTATTATGCGGGCACACATGCAGATGAATCGCTCCATTATTTTCTCCTGAAGTCCTAGAATCCGATTTGGTCTCCTTAAATTTAGATTGATTCATCAATTCGCCAAATGCATAGTCTAGCTCGTTTTAAGGATTTCACTGTCTTTGTTTTTTTTTTGTATTTAGCCAACACTAGTGTGGAACATATTTTATTTGCTGCAAATATACTTGGAGAAGTCGAAGCCTGTACGGATGTTGGCGTTTCTGAAATTCGTGAGCGTGCAGGTTGACAACTTGTCTGAAATACCAGTTCTCGGTATAGAAAAACGAAGCATGTACTGTTCCTCTAAATTTTATAATTGCATATAGAGATTGAGTGTAGTAACTGCTAGAACTGCTGCATTACCTGATCCTTGTTTATTTGTTGTTTTCCATTTAACAATCATTAGTCTGAAACATATTTAATTTGCTACAAATATATTTAAGTTCAAGTGCTTGCCAGTTGTTCTTTGTAGCAAAACATCTTGGCATAGACTGATTTGTTGATTATAATTTTCAATACTAACTATTCCTCTATTTGTAATAATTTAACTTTGTGAAACTGAATAAAATTTAATGTTTCATTGTCTCTAGAAGTCAAACTTAGTAAATCTGAATGAAGCCTAATGTTATTTGTGTTTCATGATCAAAAACTACAATCAGCATATTACACCCCAAAACCGATACTGATGTACAATAGACTTCATTTTAGTTTTTGCCTCAGGACGAACCACACGTATAGTGTTTAACTTCAATGAGAAGGAAGTTTGTGAAACATATTGCACTATCTCTCTAGGTAACACCATGCTATTGTTAGCAATCAAAGGCAAACTTATGATTCTTGATAAAGCTGTGCTATACTTATTTGTATCACTTTCTTTAGAAGTCGTGCCTAATTAGACCGAATGAAACTAAATTTACTTTTTGCAATAATGCCACATTGCATTTGTGTTTCTTGCAGCACAAGAGTATGAATGCAAAAGGGCTACAATAATACAGAAGGAAAGGAAAATAGATCGGTCAAAGAAGTCATGTGGTAGAAAGCCTGAACACTCTGACAGTAGTGATGAAACAAGTGGATCATCTGCCAGACGACGCGGCGCAGTATGAAGGTCAAATATAAGTTGAAGAAGAAACAAAACAAATTCTGCAAGAAAGGTGTGCTAATTTATTTGGTCATTTTTTTGGAAATTACTATATTCAAACATTGATGGTCTAGCTCCCCTAAATGGTATTTGATGGAAATCTTCTATGATTTCTCAGGTTGAAAATCATAGATGCTTCCCTCACATGATACCACCAATAATCAAGCGTTTATCACCAAGACAGAAGAATTGGGTTAAAAATATAGGTTGCGGGTGTATTCTTAAAAATGTCAGAGTGTTAGTTGCCAAAATTTGGTTCTTTCATCGGTGTGCGCACAATGGACCACAATGAAACTTCTTAATACAATATGAACAATAATAGACCTCATAAAATTAGATCTTACATGCTTGTTTTTCCATGAAACTAACATGACAAAATCTTACACATTTCCGTTTGCATGAAAATCTAAACTTAAGTGACTATTTTATTTTGCATAATAGAAGGACCCTTTTTTTTGTAGTTATCTAAAACTTGAAAAATTATACAAAACTATTATGTTATCCTACACAAAGTACTCTAGTATGTGGTCATTGTGTTATTCAGTAAGCTCGACTATCATCTTATTTATTGTGTCTAGAAACACATTGATAACCAATAACATATTATAGTGTAAAGAAACACATCATAATTATTCCGTTATTCCGTGAGGCACATAAATCACCAGACCAACTACTATTTTTTATCGCACTTTAATTTGGCTAAGTATGTAATATACGTCCACTATGTCTAGAAAGTTAACAATAATCAATAGGATAATTTAGTGTTGTGAAACTTCATTTTGTTAATGGTCATACAAAAGATTATTATTTTTATTTACCATACATGGTTTGGTTAAGTAGGTAATCAGTGTGGATACTATAGAGGGATCCTAAATACTCCCGCATAATCTAGGTGTTATTTCATGAGGTTTTGAGTATGGAGGAAGATTATACTCGACGACAGAGGTAGGAAATAATAGGATATAAGTGTACTCAAACAAAAGTACCCTAGTATGTGGTTGTTGCACTCTTAAGTAATCTGCATTATCATCTTTGCTATTGTGTCTAGGAACACGATGATAACCAAGAAAATATAATTTGTTTGGCACCAAAATATTAAAAATCTGGGAAAACTAAGCTACACGAACAATTGAAGTTGACATGGAATAATTCTAACATTGTATGATATGTTTCATAAAGTTTCACCATGGTTCACCATGTTTCAAATTTTGAATTTTAAATATTTTTAAAATATATTCAATATCGGTCTTGTTTCGAAGCTCTTGTCAATAAGAACCCAAATGTTCAAACGGTTCGTAAATTGGAATTATGGTTCAAAAGTTACAGAGATTTCAAAAATTAGAGTCAAACTAAAATCCATGTGCTAGTAGTAGAATAGAGGATGGGTGGTGTGCACTGTCCTCCTTTAATGCCTACGCATGTAACATACCCCCTTCCGTTTCAGTTTACAAGGCCTACGCGTATATCTAGGTTATCAATTTGACCTATATAATTTAAATTATATAATATAAAAATTATATCATTGAAAAATACAAAGTCTAAAGTTTCTGGTGATATATTTTTTGTAATATATACATCATACTAAGTTGCTTAATTTGGCGACATAGAACTACGTGCAGGACTTGTAAACTGAAACGGAGGGAGTAGATTCTTAGATTTCTGATACATAAATGCCATGTATCTCTACCGTATACAAAATAACAAATTTGGCATTTCTAGTCTGACATTGTGGCACGGATCTCAATGGAGTGTGCATGCAACACCGACGGCTGGTATGTGCACGCGACCTCGCGTGCATGCCAGAATCGCCGCTCCGAACCTTATCCTCTCTTTTGTGATCTCCAGTTCTTAGAGTATATAGCATAAAACCATTATTTTTCTGCAAAATTTTTGAAAAACCATCTATTTATGTTTGAATCGCAAAAAACCACCACTTTACAGCAATTGTTGCAATGTGCGCTAAAAGTTTGCTAATTGCTAATTGACACGAAAACTGACGGTAGGGCACACCCGTCAAGATGACATGGCACAAAATTTTCACAGCGTTAGAATGAACCGTAACGGTAAATATGGGTCCCACATGTCAGTCTAATATTTCCTTTTCCCTTTATTTTTTATTTTTTTCCCTTTTCTTCCCTCCCATCTCTTCCTCTTCCCACGACCTTGGGCTGCTCGTCCATGACCGCCGCCCTTTCCCGTCCATGACCGCCGTCGTCCGCCCTTCCCCGTCCAAGTCGCCGTCGTCCGCCCTTCCCTGTCCAGGGACCACCGCCGCTCGCCCTGCCCTGTCCAAGGACCATCGCCACATGCCTCGTCCTGTCCAAGACCGCCATGCCCTTGCCTGTCTGACCGCCGCCACCCTGCCCTGCACCCTCCTGCCCCTTCCTGCATCGCCGGACCCTGCCCCCATCCCGCGCCGCCGCCGCGCCATGCCCTTTCCTGCGCCGACGCACCCTTCCCCTCATGCGCCGCCAGGCAGCGCCATGTCGGCCCGCACTTGGAGGGAAGCCCAGCCGCGCGCCGCCATAGCAACGGCCGGCGACCCGCGCGTCGAGGTGCCGGCAAGTTCGTCGGAGACGTCGCCCACCACATCCTCATGGTTGGTCAATGGGATGAGAGAAATAAATAGAGGAGAGGGGATTTTTTACCTCTTATAAATTTGGCTGACATGTGGGACTCACTAACAACCGTTACACACTGCCGTTATCTCATGCCACGTCAGCTTCTTGGATGGGCCCCGCTGTCATTTTTGGCATCAATTTGTGTTCAATTTGATTTTAGCGCACATTACAACAAATTTGCTGTAAAATGATGTTTTTTTGCGATTTAAACGTAAACTGGTATTTTTTCAGATTTTTTGAGAAAAGTGGTGGTTTTATGCTATATACTCCCGGTTCAAGGCGGCTTCCCAGCGAAAACGAGGGGAAAGAGCAACTGGGTGAAAGGGGAGATGTATGCTTTGAATTGCCGAAGCTTTCCACAATCCAATTGGCACGGCTTCTTTCCCTGTCATCATCTATTCCGTATACAGTATACTGTGCTGGGACACTCGCGGCCCAAAGTTTTCAAGTGGCTGAGGCGTCAGATGAGGTCCAGCCACACCCGTCGAGGTTGAAGAAGACACGTGACACTGGCACCGATCGCCTCACCCTTTTCAGTTATACCCCACCACTGCGATTGACACCCTTTAGTTTCCGGTGATCTAGCAGTTTAGCTGGCAAAAAGGACAACCAAAAGAACATTTCGACAATCCTCAACGCTTTCAATTCTGTAATACAGTAAAAAACGTGAAACTCAGGCATAGAAAGATGGGCGATGGTGGTCTGATACCAATCCATAGGCTTATTACAGAAAAATCTGTTTAGTTTTCCATCCGGCTTGCCCATCCATATGATCCAAAACACAAAAAGTTGCTTGACATTCAGCTGAGTTATTATTATTACCAAGCTACTCTAAACAGATCCTGTAGTGCGAATTAATACTGAATTCTACCATGGAGGTTGATTACATGCTCAGCATGGAGTACCCGTGCGGAACTGTTGCAGGTAAGGCAACCCCTCCAGTTAGTAGTGCGATGGAACGCTGCTGAGATGACAACCGCTGAAGCATGCGCTCTCACTGTCCCCTGCACAGAGCAAATACGATTCGGTAATTAGATAGTAGAACAATCTCATCATGCAACAAAAAATTGTTCTCACTTCTGCCTAAGCCCGAAGGCTTTAACGGGACATGATGCTATATTTACCTTTATTAAACCACTTCCAGAAATATATTTCGCAAAGTGCAAACAGTATCACAGAGACGGAATACCTTAATTACCTATACTACTAAAATACTAGAACTGTATTTTTTCATACGGATGTGGTCCATGTTAATCATATAGATGTCATGCCATTTTCATGATGGAAAGAAGATAACTAGCTGATTGATCTTGTGTTGGTAATAACGTCATCAATGATGAGTTTGTGTATCAATTACCATAATGCGGTAAAACGTGTCATGGAACTTGTGTATGACGACTCATGCATCAAATATTAATAACCATGCTAGCAGTGGTGAACGGAAGCAAAAAAAAAAGGAAATTTTATTACTGTGTATTCGTATCATACTGGTCTCCTGTAGAATTGTCGGCACAACCTAGATTTGAATCTTTACCATTTGAGATTCTTCGCCAATTGAGTTCATTCAGTAACTTCCACAGATATATGGTCCACTAGTTGTATCCCCTAACTGTTCACAGTTACTCCCTCCGTTCCAAAATATAAGATGTTTTAGGTATGTGAAGAAAATGAATTTAGACTTGTTTTAGTGCACACTAAAACAAGTCTAAATTCATTTTCTTCACAAACCTAAAACGTCTTATATTTTAAAACGGAGGGAGTACTACATACCACAAGGAAACCTTAGGAATAGGAAATCGAGTTGTACCCCTATGACTAAGGGTGTGTTTGGTAGCCCGGGTGGACTATCTTAACTCATACAAGTTGAGTGTAGCTATGCCCACCACAGACAAGTGTGTTAGTTGTGTTGTGTTTGGTAGGTTGGATGAGATGAGCCGAGCTCAGTTTAGATTCTGTTTGGTGAGGTTGTATGACCAGATCCATGCCATACAGAAATATAACGCAATCAGGTCCCTGGAACAAAACAAAAAAAGCAATCGGGCCCTTCTTGTTCTTCAGCACCGCTGCCGGCGAGAGGGCGAGCTAGGAAGCACGGCAGCGTGACAGAGCTGGGAGGCGCGGCAACGCGGCAGGGGACGAGCATTGCTGGGCCAGTCTTCGAGGCACGTGCGGGCGTCGGCGTGGTGAGTGCAGCGCAGAGGACCCGCAGCAGAGCGCGGAGCAGAGGACCCGATGGCGGGCTGGGCGATGCAGGAGCAGACACCGATGTAACCCGCCCAGTCCTCCTTGAGCAGAAGCAGCGTCGGCTCGGGCTCCGGCAGCTCCTGCAGCGACTCGTCGTCGAGGTCGTCTCGGGCTCCGGCGGCCATGGTCGACGCGTGGGGACACATGAGATCATCGTCGTTGGTTCACGTGCGGTGGACGAGGGAGGAGGCGGTGCGATCTGCTTTTCCGGGGTCATGCTCGTCGAGGCCGTGGCTGGCTGGGGCGTGGCCGGCGTGCTGCGGTGCCGACGGGAGGAGGCGGTGCACGTTTGGGCGGACGTGACAGAGGGGTGAGAGAGAGCGGGTTGGGGGAGAATGAGGATTTGGGCGGTTGACCCCTGTGGCTTCATCCCAGGGGCGGAGCGCGGGTGGAGATTTTCGGGGCGGACTCGGCAGTGCCGAGTTGCGAAGCCCGATTTCTGCTTCTCAACTGAGCAGGGCTAAGGGGTCGTTTTCGTATGAAGTGGGCACTGTCGGAGAAGACCAAGCCGATCTAACAAACAACAAAACGTGGGATCAGGTGGGAATATCTGGATTGCCCCGGTCTACCAAACACACCCTAAGCTGCTTGACCGGGAAGACACGTCGTTGCATCAGGGGCAGGAAGGTTATAGTGTAGGAGAATGCATGCTGCAGCTCAGCATTGCAGCACTTAAGGCAGCCTGGGCCGTTCCAGTGAGCGCAGTTTGGGGACTGAGATCCTCTGACGTGGGAACCCCTGCCGTTCCCTGACTTTGGGTCGCCGACAGGTGGGACCCACACCCTGCGGGACCCACATGTCAGTGACTCAATGGCAGAAATGGCTACGTCAGGGGAGCCATGTCCGCAGTTTGGTACTTAGCTGACACTTGTTCTGAGAAGCGAGAACAGCTTATTATGGCAGGAGTTTTGGTTCAGGGAGGTATTTATTGTTTAACGCTTCACGTCAGCTAAACTTAAAACTCATCGGTACGTACAAAAATCGTTCACGGTTACATTTTCCACGAGCGAGACAAGGGAGGTGGCGGGGCGGGGCGGATCGATGCTTCTTTATTCTGCTTTCCTTTTTCTCTTTTTCCGTAAACCGTCAGTCTCAGACTCTCAGTGAGTTCGTGCCGCCTTCCTTGTGGATCTTTTACTGCGTGCAACGATCTCTGCCTACCATACCATGGCCTACCTGCGGATCTTGTGCACTGAGCAGCAACTTGCAGTCGCGGGCAGGAAGAGAGAGGGCGGGGAAGCTGCTTCGTTTCTCGGAACCTAGCAGAGCAGCTCCCATGCATGGCAAATTTAAACCAGTAGTGTGCAAGGCAATCAGTTCAGATGAGAGTGCAGGTCGTCGGTATCTCTGATTCTCGAGCTCACAGAGAAAGGCAGCTCCCCAAGCGAAAATTAAACGAGGAGAAGAGCTAGCAACTGGGTGAAAGGGGAGATGTATGCTTGGATCGCCATTTGCCAATGCTTTCGGGCACATGGATATGCATGAACGTAGTACAGTATATACCGTAGTGGATGTTCCACGACAATCCAAATAGCACGGCTTCTTTCCACATGTCCCCCATTTATACTGTGCTGCCGGGACAATCAAGATCCAAAGTTTTCAAGTGGGTGAGGGCGTCGGGTGAGGCGCAACCCCATCCGTCGAGCTTGAAAAGACACGTGAGACCGACCGCTTCGCCCTTTCAGTTACACCACCACATTGCACCGCACCCCGTGATAGATACGTCGTATAGTGCACCTCCTTCTTCTGGTGATCTTGGAGTTCAGCTCGGACAAAGGAACCAACCATTTTAACATTTCTTAACTTTTGTGAATTGAAATGTGAGATTCAAGCATCCATTGAAAGATGAGCAACGTTGGTAATACCTTACTGGAATTTCAAAATCTAATATTGAGGTGGAGATGATAATGGTTTGATGCTAATCCAAAAAATGTTACTACTGGAAATTGTTGGAGGTAAATATGTCGGTACAAAACAAAGGAGTTAGAGATGAGAATGGTTTGATGCTAATTCAAAGGAATTAAAGGTAAATATTTCCAGAAATTGCTGAAGGTAAATGCATTTGAACTTTATAAAATAATATTAATACCAATGACTAAGTTCCACGGAAATTTTCCATCCACCTGTGACTTGTCCACAATCCAAAAGGAGCAAAAGATTCTTGGCACTCAACTGACTCATTATCAACGTGCTCTAAACAGGTCCATGCTTGGAAAACGCTACTTCAATCAACTAGTACTAAACTCCACCATGGAGATGGATTGCATGTTCAACATGAAGTACCCATGCGGAATTGCTGCAAGCAACCCTCCTGTAGTAGGATGGATGCTGCTGAAGTGACGAACCCACTGAGATATATGCTCTCACTGTCCCCTGCACAAAGCAAACACGATTCGATAAATAGATAGAACAATGCGATCCTACAACAACAAAAATATGCTGCTCATTTCTGACTCAAGGCTTTCAGGGAACATAATGCTATATTGTTTTGGCAACATAATATACACGATGCGGAACTGGGAAATCCATAATTATTTACTCTAGGAGCGCCTGGATACCAGGGAGGATACGCCTATACTACAGCATAAACCTACACGATTGACTAGCATTGTTTTATAATAACAGATTTGCCTTTAACAACTTACAGAAATACTTTTTTTGTAAAGTTCAAACAATATTCCAACGCATAATACCTCAAGTAGCTCCTACTAAAATGGAATTATTATTTTTGTTTCCTTTCGTACGGATGTAGTCTGTGCTAATCACATAAATGTTGTATGTCTTTTTCACGGTAGAAAGAAGTTACTGGCTGACTGATTATGTGTTGGTGTAACTTTATCAATGAGTTCGTATAACTATCAGAATGCAGTAAAACGTGTCATAGAACTTCTCTACGACGATGCATCAAGTATTAATAACGATGGTACTAGTGGCAAACGTAAGCAACAGGATAGTGTTAATGTTCATTAGTATCATACTGGTCTCCTGTTGTATTAACTGCACAACCTAGATTTGAATCTTTACAATTTGAGATTATTCACCAATTGAGTTCATTCAGTAACTTCCACAAAAGATATGTTCCACTAACTATATCCTCTAAATTGTCAGTTCGAGTTAATACCAAAGAAATCCTAGGAATAGCAATTCAAATTGTACCAACTGGGACCAAACAGCTTGATCGGGAATACACATTGTTTCATCAAGGAGAGGTAATGTAGGAGAATGCTGAAGATTTAGCATTGCCACTTAGACTGGGTCTTTCCAGTCAGTGCAGTTGATAGCTGAAACTTGTCCTAAAAAGTGATGGGTACAGCTTATGGCAGGAATAGGTTCTGCGAGGTATTCACATCAACTAAAATAAACCTCATCGGCACAAAATCAGTCAGGGTTAGATTTATTGTTTTTATCAGGATTTTAATTTTTCGTTGGTTTCGTATGTACTTATTGAAATGATAGTAAATAAGCAATAGCAGTTTGCTAGAACTTAGATTATACATTCCACGTGCAAATCACATGTTGTCGCCACTGTTGCGCACAAGGAGATTCAGCGTAGTCATGTCATCAGGATACAACATCCCATAATTCAGATTTGTGTTACGTAATTGAAAGTCATAGGCTTAACGTTGATGCAAGCACACACAAAAACGAGACTTAGCAGAGAATAACTATGCTATAACAACAGCACGTCCATAGAGTTATTCTCAAATAAAGTTACATAGGACAAAGATTAACCCAACAATCAAAACGGATTTAAACGTATTTTGTTGATCAAAGTGAACAAACTAATAAACCCTTTGTAAGATGATTATAAGTTTGTGGATTATGGACTTCTCATTTTCTCTGTTCCTGATATGCATCACATTTGATGAAGAGGACAACCAAAATGACTGTCTGCAGATATATAACGAGAGGTAAACCTAAGCCATTCCGCTAAGTAGAAATGTTCTGGATGTTCCATGGGGCATATCTTCTACAGAAGCAAGCACATATTTGTTGCACCTAATGGCTCAAGCGTTTCATCGAACATCTACAGTGCGCAACCTAACGGATAATCTTGTTAGCAGAACTCACCTTACAAATGAAACTGTGCCAAACATTTCTAAGCACCTGGAGAGCGGGAGCAGAAGTCCCCCCTTCCCCACCACAACCCATTAAAAAGTTCGATCAAGCAAGGAAATGCAATAACTAGCATCAATCACAGCAATGTCGTACTATAAGGGGAAAGTGGTCTGAGGGGATGTCACTAACCTGATCTTCTTGATGAGGATCTCACGGAGCTTCTTGCCGAGCTCCTGGGAACGGACGCGGGCCATCAGAGCCTTGTGAGCGAGCACGCGCTTCTCCGAGTTCTTGACGTGGTGCTCCGTCCGGCGTTTGATCAGCCTCTCGATGCCGCTCGACCGCATCTTCCGCTCCATCACCTGGAGCGCGCGCTCCAGGTTGCCGTCCCTCACTTGTACCACGATCCCACGCGACGGCTGCACCTGCCCATAGTACCCACTCCCCGCCACCGCTGCCGTCGGCGGCCAGAGCCCCCGCGCCGTCCGTGCTAATGCCTGCATCGCTCGCTCCCTCGCGCCGCCGCTGCCTGGCCGCCAGCCGTTCCTGCAGAGAAGTGGGGCAGCGGAGGGATGAGTTGGCCCATGGGCCTTCTGAACTCCTCTTAACCATTTGACCCATTGGCCACTGGACCACTCTTCCAGCCCTTCACGGACTTTCATCTGGCCGGGTGAGCCAGCCCGGTCCGAGGCAGCCATCCCTTGCCATCTGGTTGCTGGTGGAAAATGAAAAGGAGAAGAGATTTTAGTAATTTTTTGATTTAAAATAGTCCGAGGAATGCCTAGATTCAATTAAATTTATTTTATAAATCCAACAAAAATATTAGACAGGTCATAGGAAAAATGGCTTCCACCCCATTTGATGCTTTGAAATTACTTTAAATTTCTAAAACATACTTGGATATTTTGGATACATTTTTTTATCCATTCTTTGGATACATTTTTTATTTAACATTCAGACAGGTCATACTTGGATGCATTTTTTTATTTAACATTCAGATATTTTTTTTGGATATTACATAGTTGTACCTGCCATCATGATGAAATCAAGAGTGAGAAGAAAATATTTTGTGGATGGGAGTCTACGAGATAAGGTTTTGATAACTATATCGGCTAATGCGCTGAAACTTTGTAAATAATTTTCATTTCATCTCTCCGAGCTCTTATGATCACAATCCCTAAAAACAAGAAAACAGAGCCCTCTCGCCGACGGGGCCCTAGATCCACCCCGCCTCCATGGCCCGAAGGCCACAGAAGCGAGGCAGATTGGCGGCGGCGCAGATAGGAGGCGATGCAACCCTAGCTGTCTTTGAAGGGAAGGGACGGGATAACAAAAATAACATGGCATACATAGAATTCAATTTTTTCATGAACCTATGAGTTGGAATTTTGGTGAAATAATGTATTATGATCATGATACCACAAAAGACCGGAAATTGGCGAATCCAATTCCAATCCGTCAGTTCCAGCTGCGATACATAAGAGCAAAAACAGTGTAAGAAATTTATGATGTTTAACCCAAATGTAGAAGGTATACTTTTTTTTTTTTTGTGAACTAACACAAAAATTATTTTCCCACGAAGATACCTATTGCAAGCTACACTAGTACAATGGATTTATTTCGATTGTTGGACAATTGACTCAATGTACCAACTAGTACTCTCTCAGATTTGTAAAAATTTAAATGAATCTAAACACTCTTTTAAGATGGAGAGAATATATGAGATTGACTAGTCGTGGTAGTCAATTTTCTCTAGCCTTCACCCTGACGGGGAGCCCGTCCGCCATCCGCAGCGTCAGCGACGCCACCTGCCGCGGTTGGTATTTGCCGTTCACCTCCAATTCAAACTCCTCCAGCACGCACGCCACGATGGACTTCATCTGGATGTACGCCATCTCCTTCCCGAGGCAAATCCTCGGCCCCGCGTGGAACACCGTGAACCGGAACGGGCTCTCCGGCCGGAACGTCCCCTCCGTCGGGTCCAGCCACCGTTCCGGCCGGTAATCCCGCGCGTCCTCGCCCCACACGGACTCCATCCGTCCCATAGCGTACGAGTTGTACGTCACGAACCAGCCCGCTCCCACCGCCGTGCCGTCCGGCAGCACGTCGGCGGCCTGCGCGTGCACCGTGTTCACCGGCACCGGCGTGTACAGCCGCATCGACTCCGTGATGGCCGCGTGGACGTAGTGCATCTCCCTCAGCTCGTCTAGATCGAACCCGGCATTGTTCAGATCGCCCTGCGCACGGCGGGCGCGCACCGCGCCGACCTCGTCGCGGATGCGGCGCTCCACGTCTGGGTGCGAGGAAAGCAGCCAGAAGAACCACGTGAGCGCGGAGGACGTCGTCTCTCGCCCCGCGAGCAGGAAGCTGATCACTACGTCGCGGAGGACAGTGTCGGTGGTGTCGCCGCCCTGGCTCGCCATGATCCGCGACAGGAGGTCATGCTTCTTGCAGCCCATGTTCATCTCCTCCCGTCGCGACCGGATGATGCGGTCGGCGTAGCCGTGCACCATGGCGACGGACTCGCGGAGTCGCCGCTCGGAGCCTAGGTCAAGCGCCTTCTTCATCTTCCAGAACCCCGGGACGGCGTAACGGAACCTGCCCGCGCTGAGATTCGCCGCGTCGCGGAACGCGTCGGCGAACCTGCCGCTCGCGGTCACGGCCTCCGGGCAAACGTCGTCGCCGACCTCGTCTGCAGGGAGCTGGCGCGGGTCGTGGTCGAAGGCGACGCGGCAGATGTTATCGAAGGCGAAGCGTTCGAGCGTGTCCTGGAGGTCGATCGGCTGGCCGGAGATCGCCGCACGGCGCAGCAGCGGGAGGAGCCTGCCATGGAGCTCGCCGTGCACGCTTTCCGCCACGAAGGCGCGCAGCGAGCGCGTGTTGAACTCGTAGCTGGCCGCCTTCCGCTGCGCGCGCCACGCGTCGCCGTCGACGTTCAGGATGCCCCGGCCGAGGAAGTCGTGGAGCAGGGACGCGAAGCGCGGGCCCTTGGGGTAGTTGTCGAAGCCGGCTCGCAGGATGTGCTCCACGTTCGCCGGGTTGGCGGTGATGACGCCCGGGACGCTGCCCGGCCGGCGGAACACGAGCGTGAACGTGGGCTGGCGGGCGAGCACCTCGGTCATCCAGTCCATTATGCGGTGCCGGTTCGCCAGGAACTGCGGCAGGTGGCCGAGCAGAGGGTACGGCCGCAAGCCCGGCGTGTGCTGCGCCGCCGCATTCTTGTCGAGTCTCCGGGCACGAAGGACAAGGACTGCGCCGAGGAAGAAGAGCAGTAGCAGGAGGAAGCCTGCCATCGCCATTGTCGCTAGCTGGGCTCTAGCGGCGTGTCAGGCAATTTGAGGTGATCTCCATCGTTTTGTAGAGGTGGACGTGGGTTGCGGTGGAAGCGCCTCCGCCACAGGTGATTTCTTGTGCTGACCGACCAAGTAGTGCTGCCGGTCTGCCGCCGTTATGCTCGAAGATAGCACGCATACTTTTCGTTAGTACTACTGTACGTTTTTTCTGCACGACTTTTTCACACGTTTAATAATGAATCGGCAACTCGTCATTGGCAAGTTTCCGCTAAATCGACTGGTCTTCTTCATGCGTCATTTTCAACGCATATGCTCCCCTTTCGTATCGGGACATGATACACTTCTTCGGGGGGATCGCTCGCTTCGCACTTTCCAACGCATCTTCTTTCCCGCACGCCTCCTTCCTCTTTTTTTCTTTTTTTTTTCTTCCGCAACTCCCTGCTGTAGGCGTGTGGCCGCACCACTGAGGACCCTGCAACGCTCTTCCATCTGGCATGTGGCTGGCCGCCGTGGCCCATTCGCCGCGCCTTGTCCTGCTCTGCGCCCGCCCAGCCCCGTCCCGCCATGGGGTTCCTCAACCTCGTCCATGTTTGCAGCACCTTGCGGAGCCAGCCCCCCCCCCCCCCCCCCGCTCCACCTCGACTCGCCGTTAAATTCACTGGGGGACATTGAAGAGAGTTGGGTGGAGGTCATGCTATACTACTCGTCCTGGTGACGGTGCTGCAAGAGTTGTCAGGTGACAGCGAGGGTCATGTGTGGGGATTTTTTCTCCGGCCGGCAAATTGTCATGCTTCCAGCTTCCCCTGGCTTTGTCATCCCTCCGCTGCCTTCCCAAGGGATTTTTTTCTGCGGCCGCCGACGGTGCTACCGGAGACCACCGGTGCTGCTACATACGACATCGAGGTTTGCTATTTGCAGCCGGCGGCATTGCTACATGTGACCAGCGGTGATGCTATAAGAAGCGTCCGATGATGCTACATACGGTGTCTGATGTTGCTACTTAAGGCGATCCGACTTGCTACTGACGATGCTTGGAGGTGCTACCGACGAGAGGGTTACGTCCTGGGATTTTTTTTGCTGTGGTGGGGATTTGCTACATACATGTATTTGTTTTGCTAGAACTCTTCTATGTGTTTTGCTACAATAATATAAAGTTTTTGCTACAAGGCATCGGACGAGACTCTCCGGCAACGTTTTCGATGAAGTCGGTTTTTTGCTACAATATCACAATTTATTTTTGCTACAATCGTTTTATAATTTTGCTACAATATCGTGAAGTTTCTACTACAATAGCATAAAATTTTTGCTACACGGTCTCCAGCAATGTCTCCGGCGAAATTCTCCGGTGAGATCTCTGTTAGATAGATCTCAACGTGACTAGGCCCAACGGCCCAGCACGCCCCTAACTGCCCCCTGATCGGGGGCGCCCAACCTTATCTGGTTGGTGGGCCCCTGTCGCCAGCGCTATATAAAGAGGTGAGGAGCCGGCAGCACGACTCACGAGGTCAGACGTGCCCTAGCCGCCCTACCTACAAACCCTATCCGATCTAGGCTAAGCGCTGCGCCGACGGGAAGCTCCACCGCCGCCACACTCACCCCCTTTCCACCCATGGCCAATGACGGAGCTTCTAGCTCCGGCACCAGCTCGGGCATTCCCTCTGGCTCGTGTCTGTCGAGCCAGGGAGCAGGTAGAGCTCATCTCGGTTCTCTTTCTCCCTCTCTCTCTCTCTCTCTCTCTCTGTTCTCGATCTACAAATGTGAAGTATAGTGCTACTGTTAGATCTAGACTAGATCGTTCGTAAAGGTGATTTAACATTGGTATCAGAGCAAGGTTTTAGTTGCTAGATTTTTCAGTGCATTAGTAGAAAGCAAGAGTCCAAAAGAAAAATACTAGATCCAAAGTGCGCCTGCCTTATGGCCGCGCCGTTCCTCTCGATCTAGATGGGCATCTGTAACACCCTCAGAATCGGTCCTATGCAAGTTTCAGCGATCCCTGCCAAACCCGCATAGAAACGATTCAAAGGTGCCCACCAGGCACTTTCGCGCGGGTGGAAAACGAAGTAATACCATTACACAATAGTCCACGATGGAACCCACAGAACAGATATATACAACAGCGACTCAAAGAGTCAAGAATACAGATATACAATACAAAGATCCAAATCACCTTCAAAACGATACAGAGTCCGAGTACGGACAAGATGCAAATTGAGCTAAGAGCCCTGAAGAATAACCAATGGCGTCCATAACCCTGCCCAAGCCAAGCCGGAAGGGTAACCCTGCTAAAGACGTCGATCTCAAAACCTGCTTAAACAAAAGGGGTGCCGACAAAGGGCAAAGGAAAAAAAAAGAGCGGTCAGTACTGAGGCCAGTACACGGCGAGACTAGAATTCGGCGGCCCTCGCCTACATAGGTTTGGTGGACTGAAGCGGCAGCGCAGCATGCACTAAACAACCTATAGAGACTTAATACAACTGGCGGCTATCAGATAGGGATAAGAAAGACCTATTCGGATCCAACCTGAAACTATCACCAAGCATACCCATCCTGGTATTTCCCCCTCAAAACCAATCGAGGAAGTCAACCGAGGAACTCACACAGTTGGCAGTTTTTATTTATTCCGTTATAGTTGCGACAATTACTAGTCAGATATAGATAGCATGAGTCATCCTGATATAATAAGCAGTGGGCAGTTTTAAATAACCATTCCGTTGTAGTTGTAGTGCTTACTAGTCAGATACATATAGCATGAGGCATCCCAAAACCCAGCAGTTGTTGGTACTTTTATTTAGCCATTCCGTTGTAGTTGCATTACTTACTAGTCAGATACAATGGTAACAGGTGACAACCCAAACAAGCAATTGTTGGCACTTTTATTTAGCCATTCCATTATAGTGGAGCTGATTACTAGTCATTATAAAGTCAAATTTATAGCACTACTTTAGTTATAGTTGTCTATGATCGAGATACTGTGCTCCAAGTCGTCCATAACCGCGGACACGGCTTTCAGAAAGTTTTACCCTGCAGGGGGCACAAATAGCAACGCACGCACGATCAACCTCGGAAAAACCAAATAAAATCCAACGAGGCATCACGACAAAGAAATCACAAGATTCATATAATATTTCAGGGGGCCACCCCACCAAGCTACCCGCTACGAAGTTGGCCGGCTCCGAGACGGACCCAGAGGTTTGTGATGACAGCTGTAAACGACTGGGAACCCAAAAATGTGACTGGGCTTGTCGATACCGCGAAAACGTGGCACGGGGTTCCAAAACAGTACAGGCGCTCCACGCGCAATCATAAATAAAGCAGTAAAGCATGGCATAAGTACAGGATAGTAATAAAGCCTCAAACTACTTTGTGGCCCCAAGAAATAAGATATGACTCCAGCTCATGCTAAGGGGATTCATGGGCCCACATGAGGATAGTGCGACTATTCAAAGAACAGGTATCAAGTACTCGGGGTCCTACGGGACACAAGTGGACGGTTAAAAACCAAATAACATCTATTGCCCACCTGTGCCTCTGCATTATTTACCTACTTCAATTTTAGTTATTAAACTGTAATTAAAGTTATAATCATCAACAACATAAAGCATATGGCAGTCTTCCAACAACTGTGGTGCTTGACGACACGCAACAACACTTGAGCAAGCGACTACGACACGCAAGTCCAACTATCTACCAAACAACAGGTAATAGGATGTGTCCAAGGCAATTTAATGGCTGCAAGGGATATCACGGGTACGAAAACTAGAGCATCGCATCAGAGATAGCAACAGATCAATAGGAGGAAATAAAGACTATAAAAGTAAGATAGGTAGAAAGGGGGAGAATGCTCGCCTGGAAAACATTGCCGAAGGTTCAACCGAAGATCGGGACAAGCTCGCATCAACTCATCGGCCTAATCCGTGAAGAATCAAAGCACTAGAACAAACACCGGATGCACTATTTAATACTACGGCAAAAGATCGGGCATGATGCATGTATGATGTATGACATGGCAAAGATGCGATGCAACTAGGACATATTAAGCAGAACCGGGGTCCCGACAGTTAATTAGGTGACTTAAATTATTTAGAAACCCCGCAATTTAAATGTTGTCTTAACAATGCAAAATACAACATCGGTTCGCTACACAATTTTAAATGGTACCACTATTAGACTAGATTCGCCCGCATATGGTCTCCATATTTAATTTAGGTGAATCAACGAAATACCCCCAAACACCCACAATATGTATGCAAGCATGATCAATTGTATGCAACAAGTATACTATGTATATTACAAAAATATAGGGGTCTCGGGAAAAGGGGTCACACATTGTGGTCGAAGGTCTTGGTTTGGAGGGGTTCGAGGGATCGGTCTTGGCGGGTTCGGGCTTCAAAATCCGGGAGGAGAACTTGGTGTCCAGGGTCTCGGCGTCTTCGGGTTCCGGGAAGATGAGCTTGCAGTACGGCAGCAGATTGAGACGATAAAGCATCGGAAGGTCTTGGTTTCTCATAACATCACCATCTTGCGGCACTGGAACCAAAGTAGAGCGGACATGACCATCTATCGTTGCATCTACGCATCCGTTACCTCAGTACCGAAACAACAGCAGAGTAGAAGCATCAGGAACGGTGCACGGGCAGCGGGACACAAAACCAACAAAGACACAAGGGCATTACATGGGCCATGTCCTATTCGGACATTATCTTGAGCACCTTGTGGAAACCACAGAAGCGAGCGGCAACATGAAGGAAGGCCGCGGACAGGAGGAGGAAGGGCTGTCGCGAGGGCACAGGAACAGCGACGCTCGCGACGGAGCTGCATAGGAGGGCGGTCGGGCCTAGCTCGAACGGCGGGGCGACCACGACGGCTCAGGACAGACGCGCAGGGGGCAGGGAGGGGAGGAAGCTCGATGGAGGATGACCCAGGTCGGCGAGAGGCTGCATGGGCAGCGCGGGAAGCGAGCAGAGGCCGAGGCGGCCGGACCTGGTGCGGCGTTGGGGCACGCAGAGGTGTAGGGCGACGGTGGAGACAAGGCGCCGTAGGGGGAGTTCGAGGCGATGGAGGCGAGCGGTGCCTGCAGAAGGAGGGGGTCGTCGGCGCTGGGAGGTAGGGAGCGAGAGGAAGGGTGAGGGGAGCCCGACGAGGGCCTGCAGGGCGGCGACTGCAGGAGCTCTGCGAGGGGAGGGCGTCACAGGCGGAGGGGAAGCGGGTCGGGGGCAGGACAACGGAGAGAAGAGTGGGTCGAGGGAGCAGCTCGGCCGTGGAGGCCCAGCGGTGCTTGGTGCTCGAGAAGGAGGAGCTTCCTATGGCAGCGGCTAGCGGTTGGCGAAGGGGAGGAAGGTCGCGAGGAAAAAGGGAGGGTCGGGGCGTTGAGCGTACGCGAGGGAGCCAGGGGAACATGGGCGACGACATGGTGAGTAGGGGTGGGGCCAGGCGGCAGAGGGTGGTTTGGGTGCTGCGTCGCGTGGGGCTTGGGTGCGATCGGGCAGGTGGCCCTCGGGTGTGTACCGCGTGCATGGTGTGTGTGTGTGTGTGTGTGTGTGTGTGTGTGTGTGTGTTTGTGTGCCTGGCGGCGGGGAGGGAAAATGGGGTGGTGGCGGCTGGATGGGTAGGAGTAGGTGGGGTATTAGGTTTTGGGATCTAGGTTTTGTCTAGATGGGCCGGGTAGTAAACTGCTGGCTTGTCGGGCTTTTGGCCTGGCAGGCTGGCGGTCTCCCCGGACAAAAACAATTTTGATATTTAATATACTGTTACATTTTAAAGCCTTTTGTAAATGATTTTTAGACAAATCAAAATATTTGATGGCCGGGAGTTTGATTTGAAATAAGACGGGGATATTTGGGAAAACAAGATAGGCTTTTGTAAAATAGTTATTCAAAAAGATGCATGCTGATGTTATGATGATGTATAGAGATAACACATGCGATTTTCTAGTAGTGGTTTTACCCGGGGTGCTACAACATCCACTGTGGAGACATCTAGAAGAAGAACATACCCTACGGGCAAAGCAAAACCCTAGATCTAAAACCCCAAAAGGATCCCGAACTAAAGATCTACCCCATAGACCCCAAAGAAAAGTCAATCAAAAGTTTTTTGCCCCCACACCTCGGCCACTTGACGACGGTGCACCCACCCTTGGGAGGATGCACACATCGGCAAGGAGCAAAGGGAGGGGAGCACCACCGTTTTCCCCACGGACAAAGCAACAAAAAAAAGGGAGGGGGCACCCACCCCAGTGCAAAGGGCTCCGCCACCACCCCTCTTGACGGTGGTGCGCCCACCCTCGGGTGGACGCTGTTGGAAATATGCCCTAGAGGCAATAATAAATATAGTTATTATTATATCTTTGTGTTTATGATAAATGTTTACATTCATGCTATAATAGTATTAACAAGGAAACATTAATACTTGTGTGATTTGTAAACTTAATTTGAAGTTCCTAGTAAAGCCTCTATATAATACTAGCTTGTTGGTTAATAGATGATTGTGGTTTTCATATCATGAACATTGAGATGTTATTAACAACAAGATCATATCGTTAGGAGAATGATATGGTGGACATACTCCTATAGATAAGCATAGCATAAAGATCAAGTCATTTTAAATAGTTCAATTGCTATATGCTTTCTGATACATAGTAACCTAATTCCTTCGACCATGAGATCATGCATATCACCTTTACCAGATGGATGCTTTGATGACATCAAACACCACACCGTAACTGGGTGGCTATAAAGGTGGCATTGAGTGTTCGGAAAGTATTGGTTGAAACACATGGATCAAGAGTGGGATTTGTCCATCCATATGACGGATAGATATACTCTGGGCCCTCTCGGTGAAATGTCATCCAATTAGCTTGCAAGAATGTGACTAGCTCACAAGGGATCACATATCACGGGAATGAGAAAAGAGTACTTATCGGTAACGAGGTTGAACTAGGTATGCAGAGATACCGACGATCATAACCTCGGATAAGTAAACTATCGTGAGACAAAGGGAAATTGGTATGGTATGTAAGTGGTTCATTCGATCGCAAAGTAATCGTAGAAATATGTGGGAGCCATATGAATTTCCAGATTCCTCTATTGGTTATTGTTCGGAGAGGTGTCTCGATCATGTCCGCATAATTCACGAACCATAGGGAGACACACTTAAGGATTCAACGTTGTTTGAGTAGTTATGGAATGATGAGAAAGAGTCCGAATGTTGTTCAGAGTCTCTAATGGTATTCGGGATATCACGAGGAGATCCGGAATGGTCCGGAGAATAAGATTCATATAAGGAAAGTCCCGTCTCGGAGTTGGAGAATCGTTCCGGTGTTTTCATCGGGAATGTTCTAGAAGGTTCCGGAATGTCCGGCACTCCGGAGGGGAAGGGTACATGAATATGTTATATCAAGTTGGTATGATTGCATCATGTACTAAGTGTCATCTCTGAACAAAATAGAGGATTAATTCAAATCCTTGTTTGAAAAGTCAAACGCCAAGTTTGAAAGTCAAACGGCTATTTTTGGGAAGTGGAAAAGGAGGAGGAAACCGAGTTGGGGAGGAGTCCCTCCTCCCCACCGCCGGCGCACCACCAAGACGAGTTGGGGAGGGACTCCCCTCCCCTTGGCCGCCCCCCTCCACCTATAAAAGGAGGGGCAGGGCTCCCCTCCTAGACACACAAGATCCCCGCCTCCAAACCCTAAGCCGCCGGCGCCGCCACCTGCTGCCGCCGCCCTAGGTCAAGCCGCCACCGCCTAGCAACCCTAGCCGCCGGCCAAGCTTCCTCCTCGGCGTGTCTAAACCCTAGATCGTTGAGGAACTCTCTCATACTCCACCATACTCGCTCCGGCTTAAGGCGAAACCCTGCGAGATCTCCCCTCTACTTCCGGTACCACGCCGTTGTGCTGCCGGAATCGCGAGGAGAGTGCTACAACCTCCGCTGCCTGCTGAAACAAGGGAGAGGAAGGTCTTCGTCGAGTACCGAACGTGTGACCGACTGCGGGAGCGCTGCCGGAACGCAGCGCCAGAAGGATCGTCTACGCGATCTTGAGATCGAAAAGAGTACGACTACATCACCCACGAGAATCCGCTCTCGTTAAACACTTTGGAATCTTCGAGGGTGAGTTATTCCATCGACTCGTTGCTACAATCTAATAGATAGATCTTGGATTGTTTGTTTGTATGCGATAGAAATTTTTTGTTTTCCATGCTACGAATCCCTAAAGTGGTATCAGAGCCGTGTCTATATGTAGATATGTTGCACGAGTAGAACACAATGGTCATTGTGGGTGTTGATGCTTTTATTGTCGATTGCTTCTTGTGTACTTTGCATCTTGCGGGATGTTGGGATGAAGCGGCCCGGGCTAACCTTACATGACATCGTTCATGAGACTTGCTCCACGCTTGACATGCAACTTGTATTGCATAAGTGGCTTTGAGGGTGCATGTTTCTCCTAGCATAGTTAAGATTCAATTTACAACGGGTGATTAACAATGCTAGTATCAATGTTGTGGTTCATGTTCGTAAGTTAGAACGACACTTATTGAAAGCCCCAAACCACGTAAAATATGCAAAGAAAGTAGAGGCGTCTAACTTTGTTTTGCAGGGGTGTGCTGTGATGTGATATGGCCATGATTGTGATTATATTTGATGTATGCAATGTTCCTTATTGTAAGTTGGCAACCGGCAGGAGCCATATGGTTGTCTTTAATTTATGTTAAGACCCGCGTGTCTATTCAAAGTAGTTGTAATAGTTGAAGCCGGTGGACGACAACCATGGAGAAGCTTCATTGACCTTGATGCAATGCCGGTGATGATGGAGATCATATTGGTGCTAGAAGATGGAGATCGGAAGCACAAAAGAAGAAAGGCCATATCATATCACATATTATGAATTGCATGTGATGTTAATCCTTTATGCATCGTGTATTGCTTAGTAGACGACGGTAGCATTATAAGATGATCCCTCAAGCACATGAATTTCAAGTCATAAAGTGTTCACCCTTAGTTAGCACCGTTGCTAAAGCTTGTTGTTTCGAAGCACCACGTGATGATCGGGTGTGTTAGATTCCGCAAGTGTATACAACGTGAGCAAGCCAGATTTGCTCATGCGGAAACTAAGGTTTGATCTTGACGAGCCTAGCATGTATAGACATGGTCTCGGAACACGGATCACTGAAAGGTAAAGCATGAATCATATAGTAGATATGATGAACATGTCGATTGTTCGCCATTGAAACTATATGAACTCTCGTGATGATCGGTATTGATGTGGTGGATTTGGTTCGTGTGATCACTAAAACAATGTGAGGGATATTGTTTTGAGTGGGAGTTCACCTAGATTAATTTTATTATTAATTTGAACTCAATTTGTCATAAACTTAGTCTAAACTATTGCAAATATGTTGTAGATCAATGGCAGCCCCTACCATCAATTTTAATGCGTTCCTAGAGAAAGAAAAGTTGAAAAACAATGGAAGCAACTTCGCGGATTGGTTCCGCAATTTGAGGATTGTCCTCACAGCTGGTAATTTGACCTATGTGCTGGATGCACCGCTGGGTGACCCACCTGCAGCTGATGCTGCCGATGAAGTAAAGAATGTTTACCTCACTCGGAAGACTCAGTACTCCACAGTTCAGTGTGCTATCTTGTATGGTTTAGAATCGGAGCTTCAGAAAAGGTTTGAGAATTCAGACCCATATGATATTGTCGAGGATCTCAAATTGATCTTTGAGACTCATGCGGCAATTGAAAGCTATGAGGCTTCTGAAAAGTTCTTTAACTGCAAGATGGAAGAGGGCAGCTCCGTCAGTGAGCATGTACTTAAGATGTCCGGGCACGCAAACAAACTTCAAAGCTTGGGTATAGTGATTCCTAATGCTTTGGGGATTTACCGCGTCCTCCAATCACTACCACCAAGTTACAAGAACTTTGTGATGAACTACAACATGCAAAACATGAACAAGACGTTGCCAGAACTCTTTGCCATGTTGAAATCTGCAGAAGTGGAGATCAAAAAAGAGCACCAAGTGTTGTTGGTCAATAAGACCACCAAATTCAAGAAAGGCAAGTCTAAGCAGAAGGGACACTTCAAGAAGGGTGGTAAGAAAGTTACCATGCCAACGAAGAAGACCAAGGCTGGACCTAAGCCTGATACTGAGTGCTTTTACTGCAAGAGAGAAGGTCACTGGAAGCGGAATTGCCCAAAGTACTTGGCGGATTTGAAGAACGGCAACATCAAGAAGAAAGGTATATCTGATATACATGTTATTGATGTGTATCTCACTAGTACTCGTAGTAGTGCCTGGGTATTTGATACTGGTTCGGTTGCTCATATTTGTAACTCGAAACAGGCGCTGCAGAATAAACGGAAGCTAGCGAAGAATGAGGTGACGATGCGCGTGGGAAACGGATCAAAGGTTGATGTGATCGTGGTCGGCACGCTACCTCTTCATCTACCATCGGGATTAGTTTTATACTTAAATAATTGTTATTTGGTGCCTGCGTTAAGCATGAACATTATATCGGGATCTTGTTTATTGCAAGACGGTTACTTGTTTAAGTCCGAGAATAATGGTTGTTCGATTTATATGAGTAATATGTTTTATGCACATGCACCTTTGATAGATGGTCTATTCTTATTGAATCTCGATAGTGGAAATACACATATTAATAACATTGAGGCTAAACGTTTGAAATCGAGCGATAACTCGACCTATATGTGGCACTGTCGTCTTGGTCACATTGGAGTGAAGCGTATGAAGAAACTCCATTCCGATGGACTTCTTGAATCACTTGATTTCGAATCACTTGAAAGATGCGAAACATGTCTAATGGGTAAAATGACTAAGACTCCATTCTCTGGTATGATGGAGCGAGCTACGGACTTATTGGAAATCATACATACCGATGTGTGTGGTCCAATGAGTGTAGCATCGCGCGGTGGTTATCGTTATGTTCTTACCTTCACGGATGATTTGAGTAGATATGGGTATATCTATTTCTTGAAACATAAGTCCGAAACTTTCGAGAAGTTTAAGGAATTTCAAAGTGAGGTAGAGAATCAGGTAGAGAAACATAAAGAGAACAGACTTAGAAGATCGACAGTGATACTGCAGTGTTATTCTGTTTCAAAGACATTGCAGTGCAATGCAAATGAGTGGACAGGTAAAAAACACCAGGTAGAAATTCTCGGAAATATCAATGCAAATACTAAGTGTATATTTCCACTAAAAAATAAGCCAAAAGAAACTGATGTCAGTATTATAATTGCTCGGGTGTGCTTCCCTCTGCTCTGCGGATGTCTAAAGTTACTGAAACAGTTTTGACAAACAATAACATGGGGATCTCTCTGCACTAGAAACAATAGAAGATTGTGCAATCTACTCGTGAGAATGTTTACATAAACAGATTCTCCAACGAAGGGTAGCTTTGTCCCTGCAATATTCTTCTTGCACACATAACTTCTAGAGGAATTTGGAAAAAAAAAAACCACACATAGCTCACAGCGACAATACTTCAGGGAATCTCCTCAGTCTTAACACGTGTGATGCTAGCTCCTCATCACCATGTTTCTTCAGTAACTGCACCAAATAATCAGCGCATGAAGCTTCAATGCGAATTCCCCTATCCATGACCTTCCTTACCAACACTGAGGCCTCAAGGACATGCCCCTCCCCAGACAGCCCAAGCAATACACTAGCATAGACATCAGAGTCACAGAGCACCCCATCGTCATCCATCAGTCTCAACCAATGGTAAGCATCCAACCACATTTTCCTCCGGCAGAGCTCCCTTGCCATTGCACTTCCCGCGAGTGGGCTCAGCGGCACCCCTTTCTTCATCATCCTCTGAGCAAGCCCCTCAGCTTCCCCTGCCATCCCAGCCCCAGACAAGGCAACCAGAAGAACATTATAGCACTGCCCGCTTGACAAAGCGCCGTCCATGACCAAACGCTCCACCACACCATATGCGTTGGCAAGCGAGCCATCCCCTCCGGCAGCACAGAACCCATCGACCAGCGTCCGCACAAAAACGCGGTTCGGCATCACCCCTCTAGCTACCATCCTATCCAGCACGCTCAGAGCCTCCACCATTCTCCCCCTCTCGCACAGGCTTTTCACCAAACACGTGTACGACACCACGTTGGGCACGCACCCGGCACCCAGCCCGCCGCCCTCCATCTCCTCCAGCAGCCCCATCGCGGCATCCACATCTCCGAATGCGCGCATCCCATCGAACATGGCGGTGTAAACCACCACACTGGCCACGCATCCAAACTCAGGCATTTTGTCAATCAGACAGCGCGCGCCTTCGAAGTCGCCCCCGCATGCCAGCTTATGCACCGCAGTCACGATCAGGGGCACGGTCGGGTCGACGCCGGACCTCGACATGATGTCCAGAATGACGGAGACGTCACCAGGCGAGCCCGCGACACGGAGGGCGGAGTGGAAGCAGGACACGGAGGGCGCGAGGCCTAAGGATCGCATGTGGCGGAGGACGGCGAGTGAGACGGGGAAAAGGCCGGCATGAGCGGAAATGGCGAGGAGGAGGGCGTAGTGCGGGAGGGGCAGCGCGCGCTGGGAGGAGGAGAGGAGGAGAGGCACGGCGGAGGGGAGGTCGGGGAGCGAGGCGGTGAGCGAGGAGAGGGTGTGCGGGGAGGGTAGGGGTGGGGAAGGGGGCAGGCGCCAGAGGAGGAACCGGAGGGAGAGGAGCGGGGAGGGGAGGCGCGGGAGGAGATCGGGGAGCGTCTGCAGGGGAAACGCGTCTGACGGGGACGGGAAGGCGCGGGAGAGAGCGTGCGGCAGCGGCGTCGATGAATCCTGCGGCGAGCGGAGGACGGCGAGGAGGGTGGCGAGGTTGGTGTCCCGGTGGGTGGAGAGGCGGCGGAGGAAGGATAGGCGCGGCGGCATCTGGTTTGGACGACGGAGGGAGTTTTTCCCCGAGTGTCACGCATGGCGAGCCACAAGCGAAGCGGGTGACTGCTCCAGGGGAGGCGTCAAACAGTAATACGTCTTCTGAAGGCGGACACGGAAAAAAACAAAAGGTGTGACCTGTGTGTCACGTGAGCCAGGAGGGGAGAAAGAGGTGGAGGGGTCGACGTGAGCTCAGGTGACGGACTGAAATCCAAATATCAACGGAATTGCACCGCACACTTCTATCAAAGCACTAAAAAGCAAGGCACAATAAAGATTTTTTCAAGCATGAAAAACATTCAAATGCTTAAATAAACAAGTAAGATCAAGATCCACAAAGATTTAAAGAAGAGAAGTCCCAATCACGATGGCAAAATGCTTCCTTTTTAGCTACTCTCATTTTGAAGAAAGAAAATCTTGTATGTGGTGGCCTCTGTTGGTGGGGAGGCGGATGACCCCGGATCTCAAGCTGGAACAGTTGCTGGCGTTGCTAGGATAGTGTTGTTGTGTCTTTATGGGGTTACACCCGATGGGTGAGTTGCGTTCGTGGCGCTTTGTATACTGGTTGTTTACAACCTCTGTCGGTGCCAACAATGGTGCCACCCTTGGACATCTTTTCCTCGGTGTCGTCACCATGGATCACATATTCACCTCCATTCCTCTAAATCCTGAGCGAAAACCAGATCAAATCTTGCTAGAACGGAAATGATGTCAGTTGATCCCTAGGTGTGCAACTTGAAGGTTCGACCCTAGGATGACACCCAAACCGGTGGCAAATGCCTTGTTGTAGCTGGTAGATTTTACTTGTGTTTAACAACATGCTAGTGTGGCTATCATGGATTTTCATGGACAATAGACCATGATGGAGGATCACATGCATGTTGTTGTGCCTTGATCCCTGAAAGTCACTCGATGGTTGGATTGGTGCCGGTGATTGTGGACATATCTGGTGGATTCGTGGTGTGGTGATTCATCAATCAAAGTCACCAACATTAAGGACCATTAACTCCAATAGTTTGCCTTCCTTACAAACATTAATCCCTTTCAATATACTCTCAGATGTTGTTAATGAAAACATGCAAAGAAGTCAGTACTCTTCAAATCTCACCACCTACAAGGTCAGAACAATAATAACCATCAGATCAACTAGAACTAGTGGCTCATATACAATATAGTGCACCTTTACATTTCTCATAGTCAATGAACGACTTAAGAATTGTATGTGTGTCCGAAGGAACTTGATAAATTGTTAAACTATTCAGCTATATAAATTATATAAGTATAGATAAAAGATAACAACGAAACAAACATTTTAGCAGCCTTTTAGCATTGTGATAGTCACGTCGTTCAGAGATGCTCTTATGTTATCTCATTGTCCTCGAGCTTCATGACTATGCTTCAAAAAATAAATGGGCTCCTTCGGAGTAGGAAGATGGGCTGCTTCATTTTCTAACATGAAGATGACCGATGACATACGTGGCCTAATATTATCTCATATAGTTTTCTATTACACTTAACAAAAATAACCACATAAGATTGGATCTAGATACCGAGATATAATATTATTGTCATCTAATTGCAACATATATTCTATAAATATATCTCCACAAAAATTTAATATTATTTTGCATTGAAACCAACGTCAACTGTTTACTTTTGATACATGGTCTCATAGAAGACATTACATTAAATTGAGTCTAAAATGATTTGACAAAAATATTACAAAATTAGGATGCCTCCACATAATGATGTGTCACTAATATGAGTCGTAGCGTATATGCATGTGTTGTGGCTCATTTTAATACCATCAAATATCTTGGCAGAGAACTCTATTGCGCTACGATTCTATTGAATATCTTAATAAAGATCTCCAGACATATGGTTGTCAATCTTAGTGGAATTTTTTTATTTTTTAAGAAACACAGTATAAATGCAGACACTCACAATACATACAACACTCACCCATATGAACACACGCACGCACACCCTACCCCTATGAGCACGTCGAAAAGACTGAGCCGGCGGGTCTTGAGATTGACGAAGTCACCGCAGGCGCCTCGCTATCGACGAGAATGTCGCTTCCTATTGAAAGAATATTCCGCCTTTATGAGACACCAAAGCATCAAACCTGGGATTTCAACTCTGGTGGGCTGGGATACCACTGTCCTTCTAACCATACAACCAAGAATTAGTTCTCAATCTTAGTGGAATTCTAGAGCGTATAATTTACCTTTTCGTATTACTCATTTGTTGGCTTTGCTTTCTTGGTCAAACATGTTTTCATGCTTTTGTGGATTAAACAGTCGATTGGCAGCTCATGTGTGCTATGTTGGTTTATGTTGGTGGAGGCGTGATCTCTTGATGACTAAAGTGATGACTAGTTTCTTTAAGTCACCTTTTCTATATTAGATTTAATTATAAGAGAAATGCAGACAATAATTTGTTAGATAAAACATGAACATAACTTTTTTGGAAATAGGTCAACGTGTTTATCGTCGTCAAGTGGAAGTTGGTAACTGCAGAATTTGGTATTGATCTCGTGGTAACTGCGGGACAACTGTCGTTGTCGTCTGTCTTTGCGTCGTCAGTTAGCGCCACGCTATAACCAGCAGGGTGAGTGTCAGCCACCTCTTCCACTTCGTGGTGTGCAAACACATCATCCTCTTCCACCTGAACATAGCCGCCCTTGTCAACACATGTTGCCGAGACATCCAGATGGACATCATACATGTACTCATCATCTACTCCTACATACTCCTCAACTATGTCAAATGGATCGGTTTCTATAGCTGAGATAGATGGAACCACTTGAGCAGATTGTTTTAGTGGCGAGGTTGACTGAGATGCTGCATTTTCATTAGGAGTTAGAGGGCACCCTTGAAAACCAACCAGCAACACATCATTATCAGGAATTGTTGGCTCAAGCACATACTCAGAACTGTCGAGCATAGGCCCTGGAGTTTTAGAATTGGCATTGTCAAGCACAACAACAGAAAGTGCAAGCCTCCTCTCTACTCTATACATGTCAAACATTAGATGAAATTCATCTGTTTTAGTTAGTTTAACATCTTGTGCCATTATCATGTTAAAATACCATACGGTGATACTCTGATCCCTGCCAACTCTCAACTCAGAACTTAACCCATCCATGAGCACATCCATTGTGAAATCATTAGAGTTCACATTCCAACTAATTGTTTTTCCCTTCACATACGATTTCCTACCGCTGGATTCCTTGAGCACAAATGCTTCAACAACAATGTCTAATCTAAATGTATTTGTCAATTCGAGCCTACAAATCATGGGAACAAAATTAAAAGATGGTATTTGTACATCCAAGAACAAATTGGACAGATAATTTGATGCCCTCACTCGTATGGGAAGTCAGTGCCTTCCATGCTGCTAGGCACCGCCGGGTTGGGGTGCAAGTTGATGGGGCGCTGGTCGGGGAAGGTCGAGGTGGCGAGCGGCGGCGCCTTCCTGTGCTCCGAGCGGCGGCTTCCTGTGGCGCGCGGGCAGCGGCGGCCCACTGGTGGCACGCGGGAGGCGCGGCGGCCTCCGGTGGCGCACGGGCGGCGGCAGTGGAGCTAGCGAGGGTTTGTGCGGGCAAACTAGTGATGCCCCACTCTATGTGCAGGTACTCTATACAAAAACGGTCCATATACTGTACAAATACTGGTACATAAACAATATACTCTCTTGTATTGAAGAAAATGGCATATGAGGAAGTATTAAAAAGTTAGAGTGGCATATTTCACAAGTTGTGTTTTTGTAATGGCATATATGCAACATGTGAATTGGAGAGTGGCATAGAACCAATTAACACAAGGAACAATTAAGGTCGAAAGTTGTAATAAGCCTGCTGTGCAAAGTAGTGGCACGTACAGTGTGCTGTTGCTAAACGACCGTGCTACTGCTACCTTCTACGCTATGTTGATCAGCAGGAGATTAGAGCCTGGGAGCCCTGGGTATCACGAAGCATAGTTTGTCAGCCACTCCAGACTCTGCATAAAAAGATGGGCAGTACTACGTGTCCCCCGGGGGATTTGTGTTTTTTATCCCCCGGGTCCCAGCCAACCACGTGTCCTCTTTTTGGTTCAAAATCCCGCTTTTGCTACAGAGATACTCGTTTTTGCTACAAATAGTCCCGCTTTTGCTACAACGTAGAAAAAACGGTTCGACCCAGAAAATAGAAAATTAGACTGGACCTCACCGGAGAGTTCGCCGGAGATATCGTCGGCGACCGTGTAGCAAAAAAGTTGTGCTAATGTAGCAAACCCGACCTCGCCGAAGATCTCACCGGAGACTTTCGCCGGTAGACCTCCGGACACCGTGTAGCAAAACCACAAAACTGTGGTAGCAAAAAAAAGTGCTAATGTAGCAAAAAACAATGTAGCAAAAAAAATTTCACCCGAGACATTGCCAGACACTTTCACCGGGACCCGTAGCAAAACCTATACGCTATTGTAGCAAAAACACAAAGCAGTGGTAGCAAAATAAATATGATAATATAGCAAAAGAAAGACCTCGCCGGAGACTTCCGCCAGAAGACCTCATCGGACTACTCGCAGCAAAAGGCCCACACCCATGGTAGCAAACGCTCTTGCCTCTTGTAGCAAAGCGCAGTTGCCATTGTAGCCAGCGCCGCCGCCATGTGTAGCAAAAACGACGTCGTCATGATAGCAAGCCCGCCGCCAGCCAACATGTAGCACCACTATTGGCTGCACATAGCACCATCGTTGTCCTATGGTAGCAAATCCTAGACGTCGATGTAGCAATTCCCTGACGGGGTTGTAGCGAATGTTGCCGGCCGCTTGTAGCAACGCCGCCGGCCGTACGTAGTAGATAGCAGCGCCGCCGGCCATACGTAGCAGCGCCACCGGCCATACGTAGCAGAGCTATAACGTGTCATGGGTAGCAGAGCCACCGCACGTATGCAGCAGAGCTGTGCGCCATAGGTAGCAGAACCGTCGGCCTAGCAGAGCTGCCGACCATACGTAGCAGAGATGCCCGTCGTTGGTAGTAGAGCTCGCAGCAACCGTATCTGCATATTTGAGCACGAATGCTCGCCCAACGCCCCGTGGATGCAGCACTGCCTCTGACTGTTCAGGGCGGCCAGCCACAGAGGCAGTGATCAGCAATGGCGGCTGCTGTTAGCAGCACCGCCCCACACCGCTCGCAGATATGCCGCCTGTTGCTCGCAGCTCTACCTGAGTGGACCGGGGAGCAAGCTCGACGGCCACGCCAGCGCAACGGAGGAGGATTCGGCCGGGATGCGAGGTGTTCGGCTGCCGCCGGTGAGGAAGGAGGAAGGGATGGGTGCTAGGCGGAGACGGCTGCTGGAATTAGGGGCAGGACCAGGTACCGGTGTTGAGGATTGGCAGGGGTTGGTGAGGAGGAGGAGCAGACGAGAACAAGGTGAGGCGATAAGGTTGGACAGGTTGTAGTCGTCGCTGAACTCACGGCTTTTTTTTCCAGCACGCGAGGGACACGTGTCACACAAGGAATACGGAGGATGCGAACCCGGAATCCTCCGGATGAACTGTATCATTTTCCTAAAAAGATTTGCATAGCGCCACGGACGTTATTAGTTGCCGTGGCACCACAAAAATTCAGTTTCACCAATACTCTGCCCTCTATCTGCAAACGGCGAAGAGCACGATTCGGTTCATGGTCGCCACAAAGTGACAGAATCTGAAGGAGAGGATGGTCGCCGGGGAGAGCGGCAGGGATTTCCGTCCATCTCGAACCCGGCGAGTCTTGGCTGCTCCCATTCATATACGAACTCTGACCTCCAAGACGGACTATGCTCGAACACGCTCCGATGCGAATAAACCTCTCCGGCAAGGACTCTTCTCCACCACGCCACGCGCCCATCGGGTATAAAGATTACTCAAGAGGATTGAGGTGGAAGGCTTCAACGCGAACGGCGTCAAGGACAGCGTCGAGATGCGGGGCATCGAGGCGAAAGGCGTCGAGGAGGAAGACGTCCAACCGGACGGCGGCAGCGCCGGCGCATCATCCTCTGCCGCAGGCCAGTACGCCTTATGAAAGGAGACGCAGGACCACATGAGAGGCTCGAACTAGGTTGCTTGGAGGTTGATGCTGATGATGGCAATGGTACTGGATTCAGCGGGAAAGAAGCTGGATTATACCAGCGATCTACGGTTGGAGGAGCAGAGGTACTAAACTACTAATTCTTCACTTTTATCTGTAACTGGAACGGCTTGGATTCTCGGGAGTGCTTGTCTGTCAATCCTGTCAGCACCACATAGTAACAATTGTTGCAAATAGTTTTTTTTTGAATTTTCTTGATCAACATCTTACTAATGGCAAGTAGCAAGTAGATGCATGCGTGTAGAAGGATAAAAAATAACTTGCAAAATTCAGAATGAGCCCGAGCAGGAGCTTCTGCACTGAAAAAAAACTCCCACTGTCGTCAGATCCTGAATATTAGTTACTGAAGGAAGATTCAGGACATTATAAACGTCACTAGCATCGTCAAGAGGAGTCTGGCTCCAGATGGATCGAATCCGCCATCTGCGTTGAGTGTACCAATTTATTCAACTTGTTATTTGTTCAGGCGTTGACGGGCCGTGTGTGCCACCTTGTTAGCTGAATATGTGGTGAAGTGCATATGTGGTCTAGTGATAGAATAGGTGGATTAATACTAATGATGGTGATAAGAAGTGGTGTTGTAATACGTTTGTTTTCTCTCTGTCCATCTTATTGGTAGAACCTGCCATAATCAGACCTGAACCTTACTATGTGCTACTACAGCACAATCAGCTACTTTAAAAGTTCAATCAAATTCATAAGCTAACTAGTAGTGAATTTAGATGAGAGATTATCTGCACACTTGTTTAGCTAATGAGGATTCTAAGAATCTGAACAATGCCCATAGTTTAGAGTGACAAGGATATATTATTCTACACGGAAAATCCAAAAGGGTACCAAGTCTCTTTCCCTCTGTAACTTAGAAGTAGTAACAGCTGCGAACTAGAAGAATAGATTGTTTTGTCTATGTCCAGCTTATTTGCAGTAGCATATGTGCACAACTGAATGTTAAACCCCTAGCATTTTTTTTTTGTTTCTAGTTGCAGAAAATGGATCACAATGTTGAAACAACCACCATTGATGATTTTCATGATCGGCCTTTTACTCAAGTGTTTTGGATGATCCATTGCTATCACCTCCACCAACCATGTAGACGTCATCTCCGGTTTCTGAGTTGATTAATGAAGAAACAACTTCAGCATATGATGATGATAAGGAAACAGTTTCAGCAGATGATGAGAAGCCACCAGATGAACCTAAACATATCACAGATGTAACGGCATGACTATCTCCCACAAGGTTAAATTTTATATCTGCATGTATTATTTGTACTTTTGTGCCTATACTTTTGATTATAACTAAATCAGAATATAACACAGATGTAACGTATGACTATCTCCCTCTTTCGTTATTGAATAATAATATGTTTTATTTTGTAGATTATACATTGACCGTCATCGATGAATCTGCTCAATGTGTACTAGATTCTTTGGAAGATGATATATTGGTGAAGGTAGATGATATGTCTATCAAACAACGTTTATTTGGTGTGCCTGCTAGATGAAAGCAAATGGCTAGAAGATGAAGTAAGTAACCCTTACTAATAATGAAATAGTTGTTTATTATATATATCTCATTATCTATACCCATCAGTAATGTATTTTTAAAATATTTATAGGTAATCAACACATATATATGTTGTATGAAGGACCAACTACAAGTGCAATCAGAACGATGCTAAAATATATTTTGAGAACCCCTTTTTACCATACTGATAAAACGGGAGGGTGAAATTGGAATAAGTTGACCTACTTGTATGACAAATGCTGTAAAAAACTATCTAAACCATGACATGGAAGTATCGATATCCATAATCGCCAAGTTCTAGGTTCACTAGATTTTAAATTCGTAATTTTATATTTTTTTTTTTCGAAAAGGGGAGTAAAACCCCGGCCTCTGCATCAGTCGATGCACACAGCCTTTTATTACGAGATTAACATCCAAAAGATTTACAGTTCAAGTATCGGATAAGGTTGATACATGTCTACAAGTAACTCATTTTCTTTATTATAGATCGATCTTCCAATAAATATGAAGGACTCACATTGATATTTAGCTTGCATCAATGTTGGCGAGATAAATACCAATGCCAGTCCTTGATATTTATTGGAAGATGAATCTATAATAAAGACAATGAGCAGACATGCAAAATTATGAATTAATAATCTACTAAGCCTAGAACTTCAATTGTGGATATCGATGTTACCATGTCATGGTTCAGATAGTTTTTTACAACATTTTTCATAGAGGTAGGTCCATGGATTCCAATTTCATCATCATGTTTTAATAGTCTGGTAACAAGGGCCCTCAAAATATACTTTAGCATCATTCTGATTTTGCACTTGTAGTTAGTCCTTCATACAACATATATATGCACTGATTACTTCTAAAGATTTTAAAAATACATTATTGATGGGTACCAATAATGAGATATATATATATATATATAATTAAAAACTATTTCATTATTAGTGAGGGTTAATTACATCATCTTCTAGCCATTTGCTTTGATCTAGCAAGCACACCAAATAACGTTGTTTCACAGGAATGTCATCTATCTTCACCAATATATCTTCTTTCGAAGAATCTAGTATAACACATTGAGCAGATTAATCGATGACTGTCAATTTGCCGTGTTTTCACTCTCATCCGGTCCGCGTGGACACGTTCGTACTGGCTTGGTTCGTTTGTGTCGTGTCGCTGGAGATGTCCTAAGGGTGCAAGCGGCGGGTGGCATAAACCCGCTAAAGTGAACGAGCTCCGGAAAATCCAAGGTAACAGACTACTTTGGCTGGTTTTGACTACGGATCGGGCATAGGTACGCAGCACAGCTCCACGCTTGTGAGCTGGTGGATCTGCAATTGTTGTTGGCGTCCTGCCCTTTTCTGTAATCTGTTCTCTATATGATTCTGACTGCCTGAGGTATCCTGGACACTATTTGATCAATTAAGCTCTGATTCCCTCAAATACAGATCTGACTCGAGGATATCATTTCGTTCATCCAAGATATCTGAAATCTGAGACCTTCTAACGAGTCAGAATCATAATCATAACCGGGAAAAAAATACCACTTGCCCACTAGCATTAAACAACACCCTTTTTTTTACTATGAAACCTTTGATCCTTTAAACAAGATATCAGATCCAAGAGAGAAAAAAGGATGTTGAGGATTACAACATTCAACCTTAATTGTTCCTTAGGAGCTAATAACTGACGATGCAAAGACAGACGACAACAACAGTTGTCCCACAGTCACCAGATCAGTACCCAAATTCTGCAGTTACGAACTTCCACTCTACGGCGATAAACACGTGACCTGTCCCCTTTTTTATTTTATCCTGCTGTGCAAAGTAGTGGCATGTACACTTGTGTTGTTGCTAAACGACCGTGCTACGCTATGTCGATCAGCAGAAGATTAGAGTCGAATGTTCAACCTGGGAGCCCTGGGTATCACGAAGCATAGTTTATCAGCCACTCGAGACTCTGCACCAAAAAGATTGCACAGCGCAACGGATGTTAGTTTGCGGTGGCACCGCAGATATTCAATTAGTACATCAATTTCTGCAAACGGCGAAGAGCACGATTCGGTTCATTGTGCAAAGCAACAGAATTTGAGAGAGGGATCAAACCATTAAACATTCAGGCAGATCGTCTTCCTTGTTCCTCATGTGAGTCTGCGTTATGCAAAGAGCAAGGAGTTAGGCGTTTCTAGTCTTTGTAAGGATCATGATCAGCATTTTCAAAGCTCTGAAGAGTAGCAGACACAAGGGAAATGTATAGCTTTGGTGGAGGAGTTCAGCCATTTACCTCCATGACCATATGGCAGGAGGACTGGTTGTTTGTGGCAAGGCAAGCAAGGGCCACAACCGAGGCTGCCACGGTCGAGGGCCAGTAGGAGAGGTGCTTATGGTCCAGAAGGGAGAGCAAGGCCAGGTGTTTTGCCAGATCCTCCATTTTTTCGTCTGCCTTCGCAGCCTTCAGATAGAACCTGCAGATTTACACAAGCAAACCTGTTAGCTTCTCGTTCATTTGCCTCAGCTAGCTTGGCACAAGCAAGGATACAGACAGGAAGCGCGTCGTACCAGAGGAAGTGGTGGACTGTCGTGGCGTAGCACTGGAAGTCAAGGACCTCCTGCACCAGCCACTCCATGGCGACCACCTCGCTCCGGCTGTACATGTTGACCCCTACCATGAAAGTCTTCTGCATGATGCTGAAAGAGGAAACATAGTGAGGTTGGACATCGTCCTAATGTTCTGGACAGCGACAAAGATCAGAAACAAATGCTGATCCCAGAGACAATCAGACAATACACTCAGGAGTTCTACAATGACTCTGTAGACTACAAGGTAAAGAAGAATATGCCATGCTGTTCTGAAGAACTCTACTTTTTCTGCAAAGTACTTTGCGGCACATGTTGATTTTTCTTCAGACATGGTCAAGATTAAGAAAAGGTTCACCTGAATTCAGGCACAAATATAAAAATCACAAAAAGGATCTGACTTCTCTAGCAGTCATGTAAGCACGTTAAACCAGAAAATTGCAATAGGTTACTTGGGTAAAAGTAGATGGAACTCTGCAATCAGGTGGCTCTCACCAACCACTTGAGCCACCTGATTGCAGGTGAACGAATTAGGAGAGTCAATTTCTAAATTCTCAACTCATCAACATTTCCTGATGTATGTTTCAAGTACTAGTATGCAGCCCTTATTAGCCTTTAATGAGATGATTAGCCATTGTGTATGAGCTATTGCCACGTGATCAACAATATGAAGGCATCCTCTACGTACTTGCTACTGTCAAATGCCCAATTAAGTTATATTCCAGTGAGCTCTAGCAAACAGGAGAGAAAACTCATCATAGAAGAAGGCAGTATTGTACTACAATCGTCTGAAGATAGACCAGGAAAGTACACTGAAACTTTTATACGAACTTAAAGGATAAGCAATGCATTTAGCAACACGTAATTTGTACAAAAGTTCAAACGAGGCAATCTGACACCATACATCAGCAACCTGCAGTAATACTCATACTGAAAAGGAGGCATAAGAAAATATACCATGCACAGATTTTACTGAAACAGAATGAAGTTGCAACACAAGGGAACTCGATACCTGTTGTATGGTTGGTTCTCTTCGATGCGGGTAGCCAGAGTGATGCAGGCAATGCCCAGTAACTGCAGATTCCTAGTGTCCTTTACGTATCCCCGTGTCAAGACGCGGTCCATCAGTCCAACTCCCAGGAACAACGTCTCTGGCTGCAGCTCTGTCAAATGCCCATGCTGCAAATTCATGGGAAACAGTTAGTATATTTGCAGATGAAAATAGATGATAACAGTTGTTTCCTCATAGTATGTACAAGGATCTTAAAAATGTACAAGGATAACTGCATATCGAAAGCTTCAGGTGGAAAACATGGTGCTAACAATATTCTCTGAAGTACTAGTCTCAATGCTCACCTCAAGTGCATACATAAGCTTAGATGCATGTAAGGGAACAAAGGGGCATATACTGAAAATGGACTCAAGAGTTGTATATCTAGATAGGTATGATGCAGGTAACCATAATTGCTATGATGTGCTTCCTAGACACGAAGGCCATAAATGTTTTGCTGGACAACTTTGCAGAATAACTGAACGAGATATTTATACATTCTTTTTCAAACACTGAATGTCACAATGTCCAGATGAAACACCCTCAAAATTAGTGACTGAGAATTGCTACTGCAGTTTCGCAAAAAGTATGGGGATCACTCTGCTCAACGAACATTATATGTTGAGCAATCTACTCATCAGAATTTGTACAATAAGATCTTCAATTGGAGTAGTAGACAACTTTCCCCTGAGAAACTTAAGCAAGTACAAAGCTAGATTTGATGTCTCAGCACATCCAATACAATAAATACACTACAAATCAGCCTATTAACGCAGCCACACAACTACAGTGCTTTTCAGAACAGATATCATTCAGCAACTAAACCAACACTGAATCAATAGTATGGAAGGGAACAAAAGGGGCATGTGCTGACAATGTAATCAAGAGTTGAATATCTAGATAACTTTAACCATAACTGAACGAGATATTTATCCACTTTTTTCCAAACACTGAATGTCAAAATGGCAAAACAAACACCCTCCTGAAATATCCTCAAAATTAGTGACCAGACTCGTAATGCAAGTGCTCACATTGCTCAATAATTTCCAAAAACAATATGGGGATCACTCTGCTCAATGAACAATGTATGCTGAGCAATCCACTCATCAGAATGCTGTACAATAAAATCCTCGACAGTAGACTACTCCCCCCTGCATAAGCAAGTACAAAGATAGATCTGCTGCCTCAGCACGTCCAACAGAACAAATACACCACAAATCAGCCAATTAACGCAGCCACACAACTGCAGTGCATTTTTTTTTTTTGAAGGAACTGCAGTGCATTTAGAACAGATATCATTCCACAACTAAACCAGCACTGAATCTACAGTACTACATGATTTCAGCATGCGCGCTTCTACCACGAAATCAAACTGAGGTAAAGTAGAATCGGGGTATACATGTAGAATGCAGATTACGGTGCTGGCATACACTGACTGACTGACCTCGATGATCCAGTTCACCATGACAGAGCGCTGCTCCACGACGGCACGGCCATGGATGCCTGACATGGAGGCGTACACCTCGGTGTAGTCGCATGCCACCACTCCGCGCCGCTCCCGCTGCCGGAACCGCACGTAGCTCTCCTCGTCGTCCACGTCCTCGAACCGCTTCCCCTGACACAAGCAAAGCCACCTGATCGGATCGAACGCCCCACTGACCCTTGCAGATTTGAGAGAATTCGAGAGGAACTGCGTGGATCCGCTCACCTCGGGCATGTCGACGTCGGCGGCGGCGGCGTGTGCTTTGGGGAGCGCGCAGGGGACGAATTGCTTGGCGAAGTCGAGGAAGAAGGAGAAGGTGAGGGAGGGGGCGGCGTTGTCATCGTCGTCGTCCTCGTCGTCGTCGTCGTCGTCGGAGGCCGAACAGGAGGTGAGGTCGAGCAGGGGGCTGAGGGAGTCGTACGCGTCGCAGGGGCTGGGAGCGCTGAGAACCTCCTCCTCCGCGTCGGTCTGCGTGAGCTCGCCGCAGGCCGAAGAGTAGTCCGTCGTCTCTGCACCTTCGGCGAGATGCTCGGGGCAGGCGAGGTCGGACTCGAGGACGGAGCCGAGGCAGGACGACTCCGAGACCTCGACCTCCGCGGGGCGCCGACTCGCGCCGCCGATGACCTCTGAGCACTCGGACGCGGCGGGCCGGGCCTCGTCCTCGTCCTGGCGCCGAGGCCGCTTCTCGGGGCGCTGCGCCGCGGCGGCGAGGGCGGTGGAGGAGGTGGCGGAGACGACCGCGCTGCGGAAGGAGGAGGAGGCCGACGTGGACGACTCCGCGGGCCGCTTCACCGCCGCCAGGATCTGGTCTGGGAGCAGAGGAGCCGCCTCTCTGCGGCGGCGGCAGGGGTTGGACCGTGGCCGCGTGGGCACCGGCGCGAGCATGGTGGGAGGCATAGTGATGTGTGTGTGTGTGTGTCGCTACGGCTAGGTGCTTTGCCTTGCTTTTAAGTAGGAATCGCGAGGCCGGCGAGACCCGGGCGGGGGAGGAAGGGGAATGAAAGCGTGCCGCAGCAGGAGACTTTGATGACCTCACACTCACAGCCCGATCTCATTTGAATTTTAAATTTCTGAGCTTGGTGAGGAAGCCACATGACCTGCTAGCTGCGACCCGTGCACATACACCGCTCTCGAGAGGACCCCACTAGCTGCGAGCACAGGTCCACGGTGTAGCCCCATACGGGTCCCACGTTCTGGGAGAAGAAAAGACCCACGGGTGGGCAGGGCCGAAAATGGATAAAAATAATAACCCTCCAGCGAAAAAAAAAAATTCCCCGTGAAAGAATTTTACCAGACTTTTTTTTGCGGGTGAAACAGGATCTTTATTAATCAGGCAGGATTACAGTGTTGTCAAGTTCCACAAACCGGAGAGCACATTCCGGTCCAAAACCTAACCATGTCATAGTACGGCCTTGCACTCTCGCAAAGGTAGCAAGAGAGTCACTAACCCTAACCTGAACTCGATCCACCTTAAGAAAAACACACTCTCTATCCAACTTAGCTAATTGTTTGATCTCATTAATATAATTGAAGAACAACGATCTGTTCACTGAAGAAGAATTGACAGCTTCAACCAGGAGCGCACAGTCTGATTCAATGATAATTGGCAGCAGAGAGTATTGTATCGCCATTTGCAAACCTTCTACACATGCCTGTAGTTCAGCTTCAAGGGGCTCGGTGCAGTTCAACAGATATCTGCATGCCATGAAAATAGGGGCACCAGTCGCGTCACGTAAGGCCATACCTGCCCCTGCTGTGCCGTCTTTACTAGAAAAGGATCCATCAAAAGCAATACTCAGTGCAATACTCAGTGTAAGAGCATCTCCGCTTGTTGAGCATTTTCAGGCCAAAATCTAGACGTTATCGCCGGAGGAATTAGTTTTCGGCCTAGGAATGCCGAGTTTCGCACTCGCGTTTTCAGGCTAAATTCCCGCTTTTGGCCAAAATTCAATCAAACTCGGCAAACTTTGGGTGAATATAGGAGGTTTTCATTAATAGTAGGCAAATTCATAAATATTACATCAAATTCGGACGAACTCCCGAATTGTGACTTCATTTAGGCTAAAAAAAACTAAGAAAAGGCCGATGTCCATGCCGATGCCGCCGGACACCGCCTTACATGCCGAAGTTGCTGTAGAAGCTTGTGTAGTGTGGGCCGGCCTTGCCGTCTTCGTCACTCGGTGCTAGGGTGGGCGCGAGCTGTCCTGCCCGACGTCATCGTACCACCACGGTTGGGTGGGCAGGGGGTGTCATCGTTGTCGAGGATGATGAGCGGCGCGCCCTGGTAGGCACGCCCGCGACGAGCGGTGGCATGGCGCTTGGCTTCCTCTTGCAGGCGCTAAACATAGCGCTGCTCCGCCTGCTCCCAGTCTGCCCTGGACCAGGCGAGGATGTCCGACTCCGGCATCGGCGGCGGCAGCGCGTCCTGTAGAGAGTGCTCCATCGCCATCTTCATGGCGAGGGGGCGCCCATTTGTGAGTCATCATAACCTATACATGACCAATCTCAATAGCAATGATATAATACACATCTACAATTGCATCAAGCAATCATGTGAACATAAATATATTTGATTTTTTGACAAAAAATATATTAGATATTGATATCACCTACAAAAGATAACACTCATGACAGATTTAATCATGTTCAAACCTCATGTAGTCCAAGATGTATTCTTTTATATGATGCTCTCTTCCAGCACAAAACCCTAACTAAATAACTAGGTAGGACATATGATTGAAGGCTAACTCGATAACCGGAGAGGGGGAGATACCCCATATGGTTTTTTGATGCAACTTGGACTGACCACATTGCAAAACCGTGGGGCTCCTAATGGCACCAAATCACGTGGATACCAATCCATTGGGACTCCAAGCGCAAATTGATGTAGCAATGGTGTACCTCCCCCCACCCCCACAAAGTTAACTCCGAGTTTAATATTGAACTCTTGAGGAGGTAGTAGAACCCTTTTCTAATCCTCTTCTAGCAACCTGCAGAACAAGATATTTTCGTTGTGTCCCGTGCGAACTCCACCGTGTGGTTGTCAAGCACGAGGTTTAATATTATAACTGAAAAAACAAATAACAAAGTAAAATAAGCTAATGATGAGGCAATAAAAGTAAACTAATCTTATATGAAATTCTAAAACTAAATGCAATGTTAATAGTAGTGTTATTTTTGGGTTTTGGATGATGACTGCAAGAATTAAAAGTGTTATTGTATTTTTAGATTAAATAAATGAAGAAATTAAATGATCTTGTAAATTCAAGTAAAAGGTGTTTGTTATTATTAAAAATAGACCGTGGTTCATGAGTTAACTTGTCTACTCTCTCATAGAAGTGGGGGTCAAAACAATCTTAGAGATATCATAAATCTTGATGAAACTTTCATGTTAGTATTTGATTTGCATTATTTTTGTGTGGGTAAAATAAGAATTTATTATGCAGGAGGGGTTGCAAGGCGATCAAGCTCATCTAGATCCCGAAGAATAGCTTCAGGTCCAAGGCCTAGCCAAGTGGCCAACGTGATTTTCCATTCTCGCTAGCGCTAGGTTCGCAAGACTATGACTAACCCTAGCATGTGATCGTTCTACTTTTACAATGACACACTCAAGTCTTTGACTAAGCAACTCTTTAATCTGAGGAACTACTAGCAGAGTGTCCGTGCGTTGCCACGGGTTAATAAACAAGAGATACAATAACATAAGGGTTATACAGTTCTATTTGCTATGTCTTATACTGTGGCACGTAGGAAGTATTTACTATGGTCTTCTTCTCCTTTTCTACATCCCTCCTTTAATCCCGCGGAACGACAAAACAAAGCTTGTCTTACCCACTCCTCATACCTGTTTGGCATAAGGCCGCCTCCTTCTCTGCAGTCAACTTGTAAATCTTCCTCCTTTCTCCTATCACCAACACTCACCTCTCCTGCTGCTAGTAGATGCGGATGGAGCCCGATGCCCACTGTATGCCGACACCGCCGCTAGTACACGTGGATGGAGTTTGACACTAACCATATGCCAACAACAACTGAGATAGTCGCAGTAGAGAAGGTACATACTATACCTTGGTCAATGAGCTAGAAGCCTACAAGCAGTGCATGATTAAGAAGAATTTCAACTTCAAGGAGAAACACACGACATCCTCATCCTCCATAAATTAGCTACCAACCATAGTAAGCTACTTTTTCATGGTTTTTTCAAGTCTAGCGATTATCACTTCTATAAGAAAACTCACGAGATAAACAAAGACACCAAAAGATTGAGCATTCGTTCAACACCCATTCTTCAGAGTTGACCAAGATAATATATCGACTAAAAGTTTGAGAGACAAAGATCCCGCGAACTATGGATTCCGTTAAATCAATATTTCCAAGAATTAGTTGATGATATTTTTTGGTTATGGTTACGTGGATACTGAACAGGCTAAATGAAACAACCGATTAGCCAACATTGCAAAATATTAATTAAAATCTTGCAATGTTAGTATCAATTAGGGAAAAGATAGTTGTCATAAGCTAAGTGCAATATACAGTGCAAGACTTATGAAACTTGTACCAAATTACAAATTTCATGTGACAAAGTATTACTTGAAATTGTGGAATGGCTGGAGCACTAAAAAGAGTTATTATTAACTTTGCACATGTGACACGATGATCAGCTGTATATCTATTATCTATTCCTAAAATATCGTCTTGTTTATCTCTTGCAACTTGACCTTCATGTGATCTGATGATTCAATTTGTTGAACAAAAAGTGGCAGTATCTATAAAACTTAAATACATTTGTAATAATACACAGTTTCTAGTGCTATGCCATATCGAATTTCACCAAATGTGCACGGACCAAACTTTAAAGTTCAACCAGTATCTATATATATTCAAAAATAAATGTTGAACATATAATGAGCTACAAGAACTCCTAACTGAATCATATAGAAAGATGACATTCAGCTCACTATCACAGAAAATAAGAATTCGATTCTGTATGACATGCATTTTGTGCATCTTTAGTTTGTCCATATCAAACATCGGAAAGATGGCGTCACAAATAAGAATACATATCTAAAACAGTTATACTCCCTTTAATCACACAACATGAAATTCATGAGCTGAAGGTCTTTGGTGATTAGAGAAGCAATTTCCTGATGCATTCATTTGCCAAAGAAAATTACATGGTCTTCTTTCAGAATTCTTAACTCTCCTTGGACAAATACATAAAGCCTACAATTCATATTCTCGGATTCTCAAGTCGGTGGACAGAGCAAAAAACTCGGATTCCTTAAGCATTTATGCAGCTATCAACCTTCAACACGTGTAGACAAATTAACAAAAAAGGGAAAACAAATCCACATGCATACGCATCACGAACTGTAGATGCGCCTCAATGTTCGCTTATGCACCGGGTGATGAATTAGATCCTCTCCTTGATCTTCTTCCCCTGCAGCTACACCTTTTTGGCCGGTGGTTGGTAGTGGACGAGGGGCGCCTCCTCGGCAGTTATGGTGCTCTACATGGCCGTCTACTCCCTCCTCACCCTTCCCCACCCCAGCATGTTCCTGTGTCCAGCCGCCCCCTCCCACCACATCCATGGATCCCACAGAGGGCTCCTCTACGCTCCCCGCCGGGAAGAAGGGTGCCTCGAACTCGTCGCCACGTGGCTACTCACCGTGCCATATGGGCACCACGACCACTTCCTAGGGCTGCCCGGCTAGCGAGGGCGGGACGGCATGCTATAGCACAGAAGGGGAGCACCTCTACAAGGGGTTCGGGCCAGATCTCCTCCAATCGGCGCCATGGTCGTCATCTGCATCGGCGGGCCAGGCAACATCGGTAGAGAGGAGGAAAGGGAAGACATGGAGCTAGAGTCCAATAGGTCGATGGATAAAAGGGAACGATGATCGGTTTGTTCGACCCGGACTCTACTCCAGCGGGGACAAACGAGTTTGTTTTCCTCACACGAGCCTAAGTTGTATACGTGACAGACGACGGATGAAATCGACGATTACAAAAACCACCGGAAGACAAATAATAGTATAAACTAGCTGAATGCTCGTGTGTTGCTACAGTATTTTTAGTTTTTTTATAACATGTACACATAAAAATGCACGAGTACAGATAGAGATAACCCTATAATATTCTAAAATCAATATAATTGGTGGTTACCGATTAGTATTAGAAATAGCTGAGTGCCTAGACGTTGCATTGGATTTATCGACACGGTATAGAGAGCCTTGTAATGCGGCACACACGTTAAGTGTTGGAGACACTCCATGTCGTAAGCTGGCTTCAAGCCCCTAGGTCGGCCCTTTTTTCTGCTCGGCGGTACTTGAATTGCCAATGCACTGCCCTTTCCGAGGGCCCATGGATACCTCTTTTTTCACAACAATTCCAGAGTTCATATTTTTTGGCGGGTATGTGTATTATTGCACAGAATCAATGTTGTTGAAAGGCATGTATGCTCCCATGTGTGGTTTTAGTAATTAATGACAATTTCTATGGACTAATGTGTAAATTCAGTTTCACTTGTAGGTTTGTCCATTGGCATCGCTTGGGCCATGTGTTGGTCTCAAGGTTGAAAGATGAAGGAGAAGAAGAAATGTCCAAGGGCTTTGTTCCTATTGGAATCCTGAAGAAAGAAGGAGCTTGAAGGTTGAAGACAAGTGCAAAGAGTCACATCAAGATGAATCAACCTCAAGAAGGAATGAAGAAGGGCAAATTCAAGATGCGCCATCTCTAGAAGATCTCATATTTGAAGCTTGTCGTCCTCGTGATCATGGAGTTATGAAAACAAGTTCAAATAAGAGGCCTCCCTATGGATTATGGGGGAGCAAGCATGCAAGTCTTCATAAAGCAATAGCAAGCAAGCGCAATCAAGAAAGGTGTTCCATCTTGAGAAGGATAATACGGTCTACATCTAGCTCAAGTGAAATTCTCAAGGCAAAGGTATAATCTTGATAGGGTTTCTATTTTACCGGTCTCGTGTTTTTAGTTGGAAAACCGGGTTTTGGGTAGATAGCCGTACTATCAAGAGGGGCTCTCGAGTGAGTGACTCGTTCGCATATTTCAGAGAGAGCTCAAAACTTTGCATACATAACATCATCTTTCTTGGTTGTTATTTGGATCTTGTCCATGAGAGGATCTAGAGCTTGTGGTCATCATCTTAACAAGCTCTAGTTCATATAATTAGGATTTCCCTTGCATATTTTATTGCGTTTTTTGATCTTGCGAGTTTTCCGGCTCCACACCTTGGGATATACCTCACATATATATTCATGGTATTTTATCCCTAGGTGAAACCCCATATTTCGTCGTTATATTTCCAACAAAATTGGTTTCATCTTGTTTGGAGTTCGAATGTGAAAGTTATTGCAGTTTTGGTTTCTGAAACTTCCCTGAGTGGAAGTTCCGGCCCATCACTGATAGTATCGCTAGGGCTTTTTGCCGCTAGTAGTTCTGGTGGAAGTTTCGGTCAATGTTTTGATGCTCGTGGGATGCGTTCATTAAACTGATACGTCGTAAATGTATCTATAATTTTTGATGTTCCATGCTTGTTTAGTATCTACTTTGCTTTGATTTGTCCACACTTTGAGGTGTTTTTATATGTTTTTTGGTACTAAACTATTAACAAGATTCCACAGTACCAGTTGTCTGTTTTCTTCTGTTTTTGGTTCCAGAAAAGGCAGAAAATCAATATTCTCGGAATTGGACGGGACAAAAGCCAAAGTCAATATTTTGCCGTGGGAACACGGAGCCAGAGTACGATATGTAGGGAAGGCACTAGGGGGCCACACCCCCTGGAGGCACGGGCTAGGGTTAGCCGCGCCTGGCGGTGTGACCACCCTGGGCGCCCCCTGCCTCGCCTCTTCGCCTACAAAGACCCCCCGATACATAAACCCTAAGTACCCGATCAATATTCCACGAAACCGACTGTAGACGCCGCCACCATTGTCCCTAGATCGGGGGGATCTGAAGATCTTCCCGGCACCCTGCCTAAGGGGAGATCATCCCGGAGGCCTTCTTCTTCATCATGCCAGCCTCCGGTATGAAGCGTGAGTAGTTCCACCTTGGACTACGGGTCCATGTACTAGCTAGATGGTTGTATCTCCTCCTTTGTGCTATCATGTTTAGATCTTGTGAGCTCCGTTCATGATTAAGATCTCATCTATTTGTAATCATGCATGTTGTGTTTGCGGGGATCCCATGGATATTGAGATTACTATGTCAGATTGATTAATGGTTTTGTCTTATCGATTTTATCATGTCTATGTTGTTTATGATCTTGCATGCTCTCCGTTTCTAGTAGCTATCTTGGCCAAATATATGCTAGTGACTCCAAGAGGGGGTATTTATGCTTGATAGTGGGTTCATGGCTCTATTTAATCTAAGGAAAGTGACAGAAATCTCTAAGGTTGTAGATGTTCTATTGCCACTAGGGAGAAAACAACGATCTCTTGTTCATGGAACAAGTGGATTGTTTACCTTACACACTTTGCTTAACAGTTGTCTGTTGCTTGCAACTTAATACTGGAGGGGGTTCGGATGATAACCCAAAGGTGGATTTCTAGTCATAGATGCAGTTGGATGGCGGTCTATGTATCTTGTTGTATTTCCCAATCGAATCTCATAGGATTATGAATGTCTAGTATTGCATTGTTATGCCTTGCTCAGTCCTATCAATTGCCCTGCTGTAATTTTTTTACCCAGCATGCCATGTTTGTTTATCTAAGGAGAACACCTCTAGTGAACTATGGACCCCGGTCCAATCTTTACCATTGATACATCTTCCACTGTTACTGTTTACTTTCCGCAAACCACTATTCCCTTTCACACCATACAGTTAATCCTTTGTTACAGCAAACCGGTGAGATTGACAACCTCACTGTTCGTTGGGGCAAAGTGTTGAGTTTGTGTTGTGCAGGTCTCCAAGTTGCTAGCAACACCTTTGAGTCGTTTCCTTCCTCCTACTAGTTCGATAACCTCGGTTTCTTACCGAGGGAAAACTTGCTGCTGTGCTCACCACACCTTGCTCTTAGGGTCTCCCAACGAGGCGTTGACAACACGCCCATCATCAAGCTTTTCTAGCGCCGTTGCCGGGGAGGCTAAGGACGTCTTCACAAGGGGAGTCCTTCTCAACGTTTCTCTTTACTTTGTTTTTGTTTTTCTTAGTTTCTTTTGCTTGGTTTTGTTTGCCTCTTTTTATCAAAAACTCCAAAAAAATTAGTTTAGTTTGGTTTGCTTTCTCTTATCAAAAACACAAAAAAATTAGTTCCTGTTCTAGTTGTCGCCTTGCTCTAGCTCACCATGTTGATCTCCAAGTTCACCCTGAAATACCTTTCATTAGGTAGTGACTCCATAATTGGAAAATAAAATATTGAAGAATTCTTTAATCATGTTAGCAAACATGAGGATATTAAGGATAGATCTATAACATAACTTGCTCCTAATTATGAAATTGCTGCAGCTTCTTTACTTCATATGTTGGAGGCTAGGTTTGTTAACCTTAACCCCATGATGCAAATTTTGTTTCTCAAACTAAAAGAAGAAAAGGATGCTGAAAAGAGGGAATTTATCCTTGAAACTTTACTAAAAGTGTTCAATGATGTTGCTAAGGAGGCCAAAAAGGTCTTTGAACGTTTTAATATGCTAGGCTCATGTGTAGATGTTATGGGTACTTTAGATAAAACCAAACCTAGAGAGGAAATTAAGATACCCATACCCTTTAAATTTGTTGGAATGCATGAAGCCTTAGAAAAGAATTTTGATTGGATTGTTCCTGAAAATCCTTTTGATAAAAGTAGTGAACCACGGAGAGATGAGAAGGTATCCTCCAAAACTAATTTTGATGATATACCTTTCCTAGTTGAAGAGATTGCAAGTATGGATCTTAATTCTTTATTTGAAAATACTTGATTCTTGCTTATTGTGCCTAACTTAAAGGCGTTAAAGTAAAGTACTTGTTGGTAGATAACCCAAGAGTTTTCTTGAGTCTTAGAAGTTATTACTTCATTAATGACCTCTTCTTATCCTTCTTGTTTGCTTTTTGTGCCAAGAATGACCTCTAATGAGAGGGAAGTAAGATTTGGCGAGTTGCTGTTCCGAAACAGATTTTTGTGCTCCACCATAAAAATTCGTGAGGAATCTATGTAAGTCGGATTAAGCTGATATTTTGCGAATAAATCCCCTAGTATGTTATATAACTTTCGTTAGTTTCTACCTGCTGGTCTGTTTTAACAGATTTCTATACATTATTTGCATTTGCTTCTTACTGATTCCTTTTTGGGTTCTTTTTGGGAAATTGAGCTTTTTGAGGAAATTTCTACAGTAGCTTGTGTTTTTAGTGAAAGTTTTTCCGTTCTAAAGCTAAACCCAAAGGTCTATTATCTTTTGAATACACTAATGTTGCTAATGAGGACTGTGTGAAGTTTTGTATGAAGGAAAAAATTTAGGTGTAGAGAGAGAGAATGATGCAATGAGATGAAGAATGGACAAAATCTCAAGCTTGGGGATGCCACCCAGTGTCACCCCAAGAAATATTCAAGAGGTACAAGCGTCAAAGCTTGGGGATGCCCAAGGCATCCCCTTCTTCATCAATAAAAAGCTCAGGTCTTTCCAGACACTTCATTTTTATTGTTTCATGCATAGTTGTGTTGTTCTTGGAGCGTCTTAGTTTCGTTTGGTTTGCTTAGTTTGCTTGAAAAAGTAGTTTGGACCCCCGTTCTCGCTGTGTTGTTTCAAATAAGTTGATTGGTGTTGGAGAAGAGTAGAAAGTTCTTGCTTGAGTAGTACAAGAGGAGCTTGCTTTGACTGTGACTTAGACTTTAGCATGTCATGCTAGGTGTTGTTTTGACCTTATGCTTAGTAATTATTGTTGTAGCATGACTTGTTCCAAACAATTTTGATTACTTAGTGTGCCTTGAAAGAATCATGTGTTGTTTTAGCATATAAAAGCATAGTATTGTGGTATTCTCCTTTGATGCTTTGTTTGGGTTGACTTGGCACATGCTCACACCATGTTATGACTATTAACAAGTCACCATAGCCTCTATGATCATTTAGTCCTTGACTTGTAGTACCACTTTATGCTTTAATTAGTAATGTTTTGTCGCTCTGCATGATTATGGTCATTATTGCTCTCTTAGTTGGTCGCTCCCAGTCTTTTGCTAGCCTCCACTTGTATGAGTAAGCTCTACTCATGCATCCAACTCCCAATAAACCAAGTTATTCCAAAGAGTCCACTATAAATTCCTATGCATGGTGTGTTACACCATTCCAAGTATATTCTTGTTTCATCTACCTTCAAATTAAAAAGTATTTTGTTATGTGAAAACTTAGTGATTAAATCTCTCACGAACTTGATGCCACACTTTATTTTTCTTGCTCCTAATAAACTTGAACCATTGTGTCATCTATTATGTATATGCTTGCACTTATACGTTGGAATTAGTAGAACCGTGCTATCACGGGGAACACTTTCAACATTGCACTTGTACTTTGTACACAGTTGATATCATGCTCTTTTGTTTATGGATGTCGTCGGTGTGAAATGAAAGGGGAGCTTGTAAGTCCATGGAGTTATGTATGTATGTTAGAGAAACGTCTGGGCCGCTAGCCTAAGCCCTGCCTAATCATGGTGGAAACTTGCAGCATCACCATAGTGACATCTATGAATCATTCTTCTTATAAAAAAGAGATTGAGAAAAGGAAAAAAATTGAAAAAAGAGGAAAGAGAGAAAAAAACACCATATTCCCATGGTAAATAAGAAGAATGCTGAGATGCTCATTATCTACTTGCCTTGTCATTTTGGTTATGGGATAACTCCTGTACCATGTGCAAGGGGTACCCCGTTGGCTGTTCTCTATGATACACATGTACTTACTATGACAAGAAGTTGCAAGTAACTAAACTTGAGTAGCATGAGGAGCGGCCCTCGTATTCAAGGGACATGAGATTGCCAACTTATACTTTGTCAAGCATATACTCCATAGTTTGTTCACTTTAACCTTAATCACTTCAAGATGCTTATGATAGGGGCAATGAGAGATGAAAGCTAACAAGTACCATAATTTTTGGAAGCTCTTTTTGAGACTTGAAATCCCTGCTTCCCTTTATGAAGGGCCTTTCTTCCACCATTATATTGAGTCTCCACCTTCTACCTTTAGGCACCAGTTAAGAGAGCATAGTTGCCATTCTTAGTTCTATGTGCATTGTCCCAAAACTTATTGATTGATGCATATTATTGATATTACTTGTTCTTGTGCTATTTGTATCTAGTCACTCTTATGAACTTTGAAGGTGTCCTATGCATCTATTTGCTACTCCATGAGGAACAAGCTGAATGCCACTATGCTATGTTTTCTGTATGTGAAACAAACAAACGTTTTTCAATGCATGTTATTCATGATCTTTGTTTGTAACCTTTTCATGTTGCATGCATAGTTACTTTGTCTTACTGTTAGAATTCCATATTTCATGCTCATGTTTAGAGTTCTTTGATCCCATCTTTCAATGCTTGCAAATGGTTTGATCTTGATTTTGATGGTGCATGTCACCTAAAAAATTATTCCTTTTTATCACTTACCTACTCGAGGATGAGCAGGAGTTAAGCTTGGGGATGCTTGATACGTCGGAAATGTATCTATAATTTTTTATGTTCCATGCTTGTTTAGTATCTACTTTGCTTTGCCTACACTTTGAGGTGTTTTTATATGTTTTACAGTACTAACCTATTAACAAGATGCCACGGTGCCAGTTGCCTGTTTTCTTCTGTTTTTGGTTCCAAAAAGGCAGAAAATCAATATTCTCGGAATTGGACGGGACAAAAGCCAAAGTCAATATTTTATCGCGGGGAACACAGAGCTAGAGTACGATACGGAGGGGAGGAACCAGGGGGACACACCCCCTGGCGGCGCGGGCTAGGGTTAGCCATGCCTGGGGGTGTGACCACCCTAGGCTCCCCCTGTCTCGCCTCTTCGCCTATAAGACCCCCCGATGCCAAAACCCTAAGTACCCGATCAATATTCCATGAAACCGTCTATAGACGCCGCCACCATAGTCCCTAGATCAGGGGGATCTGAACCTCTTCCCGGCACCCTGCCGGAGGGGAGATCATCTCGGAGGCCTTCTTCTTCATCATGCCAGCCTCCGGTATGAAGCGTGAGTAGTTCCACCTTGGACTACGAGTCCATCTAGTGGCTAGATGGTTGTATCTCCTCCTTTGTGCTATCATGTTTAGATGTTGTGAGCTCTGTTCATGATCAAGATCTCATCTATTTGTAATCATGCATGTTGTGTTTGCGGGCATCCAATGGATATTGAGATTACTATGCCAGATTGATTAATGGTTTTGTCTTATTGATTCTATCATGTATGTGTTGTTTGTGATCTTGCATGCTCTCCATTTCTAGTAGCTATCTTGGCCAAATAGATGTTAGTGACTCCAAGAGGGGTATTTATGCTCGATAGTGGGTTCATGCCTCTATTTAATCTAAGGAAAGTGACAGAAATCTCTAAGGTTGTAGATGTGTTGTTGTGTAACATCCCAAATTTCATCAAATGAAAAGTCATATCATTGCATTCATATCTTCATAGCATGTTTGTCTTGCACAAAAAAATTTCAAACCAAAACCCTATTTGAAACCATATTTAAACCCCACTTTATATACTATATATGGGGCATGGTTTTGTTTTTATTTCAAAGACCAAAGTGTTTTTGAATGGTTAGATGTGTTCAGCACACTTGTTGATGCTAGGATCATCTTATAAAATTTTGGTGAAGGTTTGAGTTCAAACAGATTTGAATTAGGGTTCAAAATCATTTCTGAAAATCAAAACAGGAAAAGAAAAGGAACAAAGGAAAAAATAAAACTGGCACCACCTATCTAACCCAGACAACATTCGGCCCAATAGCCCTCTCGGGGTTTTCCCCCTATCCTCCCTCTCTCACCGCGCGATCCATACCCCGCACTCGCTGACCATTGGGTCTGGTGCCACCTCACCCCTTCGTCCCCAAACCCCGCGCCCGCAGACGACGCCATCGCCGCCCGTTTCTCCCCTTCACTGCCGCGGATGAATTCGCTTAATTGGCATTGATTCGCCGCGTGATGGTCGCCCCTGATCTATCTAATTAAGCACCACCTCGCCACGGTCATTTCCCCTCACCTAGACCCCACTTAGCACCCTCAGGCTGCCAGTATTCGATATTGCATCGCCGCTGCCCAACGAACGTCGGCGAGTAATTACGGTGAGCTCCATCCACCCCTCCCCCTCTGGTTGATGCGATCTTTTTCGCCATCCTCTTGCGCGTCTAACCATGCCCGTGGTTCGTCCTATATATCCCCTGGTCACCGTCCTTGTCAACCTCCGCGAACAACCGAAGCACCGCTCGACTCCGACGAGTAATTCCGGTAAGGTTCGCACGCCCCTTGCCATCTAGTTCAAACCATTGTGTGTGCCGCGACTTTGTGCATGTCCTGATGCCCTTTGTCTGCCTTCTGGTGACCTAGGTCGTCGCCATCGTCTCCGTTCGCAGGCACCCGACGCCAGGACCAACTCCGACGAGCTCCCACGGCCGCGACAGTACGTCCCTGACCAAGCCAGTTCCACCTTGAGCTTCCTCGTGTCCACGTGAGTCTGGTAAACCTTCCACCACCCCATTAACCCCTAGCATGGCCGGAGCATCGCCGGCAGTGTCGTCGCTGCCGCTAGCGCCGCTAGGTTTTGGTCGCTTGATCCAGAGCCGTTACATCTAGATCCTGCGTCGTAGAATAGATCACTTACTGAACTGTTTTGTTTAGATCTGGCGCATTGGATCTGACTTGATCCAACGGCGCGGAAGCGTGATCCGCGCGAAGCGGTACGGACCAATAGGAACACGCCGCGTGTCTGGCTTTTAGATTTAAAATCTATTTTTGAATCTATTTGTTGATTTAACTTGTAAAATTCCTAACTTTTGTTCTGTTTGTCCAAAATTTGCAAATAATATATCGTTGGATTCAGAAAATTAAGCCCTACACTTCTGTGGCCTTGAAATTTTCATTTGATTCTGTAAAAATAGGATTATTTGCAGAAATATTTGTAGGTCTATTTTGCATATAAAAATTATTTGGAAAATGTTTTAAAAGTAAAATTGAGTTTATTTAGACTTTAGAAAGTTTGCTTTGTGTTTATTAATGTTTGGTTTGACTTGTTTAGTGTATAAAAATCATTTCATTGCATTTGCATGCATTCATATGTATTTTTGTTTGAATATTGAAATATGAATTTGGTGTTATGATTTTATGTGTAGATTTTGGTGATTGTGGTGATTGTGATTGTGAGGACTGTTGCTACTCCCCTAGATACCAAGGCAAGTGATGCTTCATATTTTGTACTACTATTTTGACTATGCACTAGTGTTATTTTTAGTAGGGCTTACATTGGAAATTTTCTAAGTATATACTATGATATGCCTTGGGAAATCCTAGTAGTTGTAGTCTTAGTAGATTTTTCCCTAAGTTAAGAAAACTTGTTATGTTATCATGCTTAGCCTAGCTAGTAGAAAACAAGGGTGTAATATTCATGCTATTAAATTTTGCTAAGTATATGAGTTGTGTTTTTGATTAATAAAACAACTATGTGAATGAATTACCTAGGTGGAATGGTATGGATGGTTTGTGTTGAGTGGTTACACAAGGCCCATGTCTATGGTTTACCTTGTGTATCACACTTGTGGATTGCCACCCAGGAACAAAGAGATTTGAGATATTTAGTGTTGAGAATCTTCTAGTGCAACCACATGGCATATGGGATCTGCCTTGACCAACTAGGTTGCAAGAACTTAGCCAGATGGACAGTTGGTGGTAGGGTTGATAGGATGGAATGCGTCCATGGTGGTATAAGGGAATGCTTCTGAAAAGTCTCGTCTCAATGCATGTCGAGTCTTGTGAGGAAAGTGCACCACCTCTCGAGAGGGTATAATCTAAGTACTGTTGTGTCCCTGGCAACGGACAATTTGAGCATCAAAGACATTGCCAAAAATCTCAGAAAATATGCCAAAAATTATATTTCACCAGAAGATCCACGGAGCCAGAAGACGAAACTGAGTGGAGGCCTGGGGGGTTCCACACCCCTGCCAGGCGTAGGTGGGCCCTGCCTCACGCCTAGGAGGGTGCGGCCACCCCAGGCACCCCCTTGGGCTCCCTCTGCGCCTATAAGTTACCCCTTGACCTAAAAAATGAGGGGGGTTCGACATTTTTCCAGAAAGAGTTCCGCTCCGCTGCCACAATCAGAAACCAAGATTCTGATCCAAAAACTCCGTTCTAGCACCCTGCCGGGATGGGGAATTTGGAGAGGATCATCGTCATCGTCATCACCAACGCCTCTCCATCAACCATCGATGTTTCCCTCATCCATGAGTGAGTAATCCCCCGCTGTAGGCTTGGGGATGGTAGGGATTGGATGAGTTCTAATCATGTAATCGAATAAGATTGTTAGGGCATAGTGCCTAGTATCTCTATTAGTGCTATTTGACTTTGTTGCAACTTGTTGTGCTTAATGCTTGTCACTAGGGCCCGAGTGCCATGATCTCAGATCTGAACTTATTATTAAATCATTATGATAGTATTGTTTGTGATCTTATCTGCAAGTTGTGTACACATATCATTGTCCGGATCCAATGGCCCCGAAGTGACAATAATTGGGACAACCGGAGGGAATGGTTGTGATGTGAGGATCACATGTGTTCACGGAGTGTTAATGCTTTGCTCCGGTGCTCTCTTAAAAGGAGCACCTTAATTTCCAGTAGTTCCCTAGAGGCCCCGCTGCCACGGGCTGGCTGGACAGAAGATGTGCAAGTTCTCATTGCGAGCACATATGACTATATATGGAGCACATGCCTAGGATTGTTTAGTACTTGTATGCTTGTTATTATTTATCTGCAATTCCCTAGATCTTGAAGTTACATGCTTAGACTCGTCCATGCAACGCCCGTCCATCCATCCCTATGCCTACCGCACTCGAATCCCACTATTTAGTGCTACTGTTACTGTTGCTGTTGATTTGCTATTGCTACTACAAACTGTTGATACTGATAAACTTCTATGAGAAAGAACTATTTCCAGGTGCAGTTGAATTTACAACTCAGTTGTTAAGGCTTGGAAGTATTCTTTGGCTCCCCTTGTGTCGAATCAATAAATTTGGTAATACTACCCGCGAAGACTTTGTGATCCCCTATACTTGTGGGTCATCAGGGATCATTTCGAAGAGGACAATAAGATCTACAAGATTGTGTAGGGAACCATCATAGTATAGAAAGGTAGGATAGAACCAAATGATGAAAGGTTTAACCTATCTATAAAAGACAAACTGGTAAAACCTCCAACATCGAAAACACAATAGAGAATGCATATGAAATTCGTTTTCGATGAACTTGAGCTTGTCATGGAGATTACCACAATCTCTAAATCCTATCATGGATAAGAACCAAATAATTGTTGGAATTATGCCCTAGAGGCAATAATAAAGATGCTATTATTATAATTCTTGTTCATAATAAAGTTTATATTCCATGCTAGAATTGTATTAAGCGGAAACTTTAATACTTGTGTGGTATGTGAACAACACCGTGTCCCTAGTATGCCTCTATGGAATAGATCATTGATTAATGATGGTTAAGGTTTCCTAACCATAGACATGAGTTGTCGATTAATAATGAGATCATATCATTGGGAGAATGATATGATGGACAGACCCAAACTAAGTGGAGCAATTAGATTGTGTCATCGTGTTCATCTTTGCGAAGCTTTTCTTATGTCAAATATTGTATTCCTTAGACCATGAGATAATACAACTCCCTGGTATCGGAAGAAAGCTTTGAGGTCATCAAACGTCATCCTATGAGAGGGTGATCATAAAGGTGTCTCTCAGGTGATCGGAAAGTACCTGTTGGGTTGTATGTATCGAGATGGGATTTGTCCCTCCCAAGTCAGAGAGATATACTTCGGGCCCACTCGGTAATCGATATCAACACCGCTTGCAAGCATGTGGTTAAGGAGTTAATCACAAAGTGATATCGGATTACGGAACGAGTAAAGTACTTGCTGTGAACGAGATTGAACTAGGTATGACGGTACCGATGATCAAATCTCGGGCAAGTAAAATATCGCGAGACAAAGGGAATATATATATGGGATTGATTGAATCCTGGAATCGTGGTTCATCCGATATGATCATCAATGAATGTGTGGGAGTCAACATGGGTTTCGAGACCCCGCTGTTGATTATTGATATAAGATCATGTCTGCATATTCTCGAACCCGAAGGGTCACACACTTAACGTGTCTCGATGCTAGGATAGATTGGATAATTGGTTTATGAGTTTTTGTTCGGAGTCTCGGATGGGATCCGGGACATCACGAGAGGTTCCGGAATGGTCCGGAGAATAAGATTCATATAAGGCAATGCAGCTTTTGGAGTTCGGAATTGTTTCGGGTTAATCGGTATTGTATCGGAAGCTTCTAGAACCTTCCGGAGGGGGACCAACGTGGCCCCACCTGCCGGGAGGGGGCAGGGGCCTATGAGGGAGTGCCCTGGTCACATTGGGACAGGGGAACAAGGCCCCATAGGGCCCAGCCGGCCAATCCCTAGGGAAACCCTAGGGAAGCTTCTAGAAGGGGGGAACTTGCCCCCCCCCCACTCCTTCATCCTTGGCCGCCGGCCCTAGGGCTTGGGGGAGGGGCAAGGGCTGGCCGCCCACCCCTCTATATAAAGAGGTCTGGGGGCGCACCCCTCCCACACCTCCTCCTCAAGCCCTAGCCGCCCTGCTGCCCTCCTCTCTCTCCCTCCCGACTGCGTGTAGGCGAAGCCCTGCTGCAGAAACTCTCCACCACTTGCACCGCGCCGTCGCGTTGTAGATCCAATCCATCTTTCCACCCTACTTGCTGGAACGAGGAAGGAGGAGACGTCGAGGTGCCTCACGTGTGCATCTCTCGGAGGCATCGCCACTTGCGGTGTTAGATCGGATTGGATCGCGAGGAGGAGAAGCGAGTACGACTACATCACCCACGTTCCGTCGAATGTTCCGCTGTGCGAATCTTCAAGGGTATGAAGATCTCATCTATCCCCCTCGTTGTTTGCATCTCCTAGATTAGATCTTGGCTTTCCCATTAGCATCCGTAGAATTTTTTTATTTACTATGCTGCAAAACCCTTCAATAATAACCAAGAAATGTGATGCCAAATATGCAAATGTTTGAGCTCTCTTTGAAGCATATGATCAAGTTACTCACTCGAGATCCCCTCTTGATAGTACGGTTATCTATCCGAAACCCGGTCTCCCAACAACAACATGAGACTGACAAAAGGGAAAACCTATCAAGATAATACATTTGACTTAAGCAATCCACTTGAGCTTGATGTGGACGATCTTGTCCTTATCAAGATGGACACCTTTATTGATTGCTCTTCCTTGAGATCGAATGATGAAGACTTGAAACATGATCCCCGTACACAATGGGAAAACCTATTCTTTGACCTTGTCTTTATCGATCCATGATCACCGAGGATGGCAAGCTTAAAGCATGAGATATTCTAGAGATGACGCATCTTGAGCTTGCACAAAATTTCTTCTAACTCCAATTGGATGATGTCTTAAAGATACACATAAGGAACTCCATCTACTTATTCAAGACACACTTGATCTTATTTTCTTTATTCTTCTTATTCTACAAGATTACAATAGGCCCAAAGCCCTTAGACAATGCTTCTTCTTCATTTCTTCTACCTTGAAGCCAACACATGCTCCAAGCGATGCCAATGGACAATTCCTACAAGTGTAACTTAATACAAATACTAATCCATAAATATTGTCATTAATTACCAAAACCACACATGGGGCACACATGCTCTTTCACCAATGCCGGAGGAAGGAGGCAGCGCCGCTTGTCGGAGATCAATCGTTGGGTGGCGGTAGCTGTGAAGGCGTGTTGGCGCTTTGTCAACATGGGAGCGCTTCATCAGGAAACCCCAAGAGCAAGGTGTGATGCAGCACAACAGCAAGTCTTCCCTCAGTAAGAAACCGAGGTTATCGAATCAGTAGGAGGAAGGAAACATCTCAAAGGTGTTGAAATCAACTTGGAACCCTGCACAACACAAACTCAAGACTTTGCCCCAACGAACAGTGAGGTTGTTAATCTCACCGGTTGCTGTAACAAAGGATTAACTGTATGGTGTGGAAGGTGATTGTGGTTTGCATAAAGTAAACAGTAACAGTGGAAGATGTATCAATGGTAAAGATTGGACCGGGGTCCATAGTTCACTAGAGGTGTTCTCCTTAGATAAACAAACATGGCATGCTGGGTAAAAAATTATAGCATGGTAATTAACAGGACTGAGCAAGGTATAACAATGCAATACTAGACATCAAGATCCTATGAGATTCGATTGGGCAATACAACAAGATACATAGACCGCCATCCAACTGCATCTATGACTAGAAGTCCACCTTTGGGTTATCATCTGAACCCCCTCCAGTATTAAGTTGCAAGCAACAGACAATTGCTTTAAGCAAAGTGTGTAAGGTAAACAATCCACTTGTTCCATGAACAAGAGACCTTTGTTTTCTCCCTAGTAGCAATAGAACATGTACAACCTTAGAGATTTCTGTCACTTCCCTTAGATTAAATAGAGATATGAACCCACTATCGAGTATAAATAACCCCTCTTGGAGTCACTAGCAACTACTTGGTCAAGATAGCCACTAACAATGGAGAGCATGCAAGATCACAAACAACACAGACATGATAGAATCAATAAGACAAAACCATTAATCAATCTGACATAGTAATCTCAATATCCATCGGATCCCCGCAAACACAACATGCATGATTACAAATAGATGAGATCTTGATCATGAACGGAGCTCACAAGATCTAAACATGATACCACAAAGGAGGAGATACAACCATCTAGATACTACATGGACTCGTAGTCCAAGGTGGAACTACTCACGCTTCATACCGGAGGCTGGCATGATGAAGAAGAAGGCCTCCGGGAAGATCTCCCCTCCGGCAGGGTGCCGGGAAGAGCTTCAGATCCCCCCGATCTAGGGACGATGATGGCGGCTACAGACGGTTTCATGGAATATTGATCGAGTGTTTAGGGTTTAGGCATCAGGGGCTTCTTATAGGCGAAGAGGGAGGCCGAGGGGGTGCCCGAGGCGGCCGCACCCCCCAAGGAGCGGGGTGGGCCCACCTGCACGGCCAGGGGGTGTGGCCCCCTTGAGGCTCTCCTCTGTCTCATCTTCTGGCTCCGTGTTCCCCATGGTCAAATATTGACTTTGTCTTTTGTCCCGTCCAATTCCGAGAATATTGATTTTCTGCCTTTTTGGAACCAAGAACAGAAGAAAACAGGCAACTGGCACTGTGGCATCTTGTTAATAGGTTAGTACCAGAAAACATATAAAAACACCTCAAAGTGTAGAAAAAGCAAAGAAAAGTAGATACTAAACAAGCACATCAAAAATTATAGATACGTTTCCGACGTATCAAGCATCCCCAAGCTTAACTCTTGCTCGTCCTTGAGTAGGTAAGTGATAAAAAGAATAATTTTTTAGGTGACATGCACCATCAAAACCAAGATCAAACCATTTACAAGCAATGAAAGTTGGGATCAAAGAACTCTAAACATGAGCATGAAAGATGGAGTTCTGACAGTAAGACAAAGTAACTATGAATGCAACATGAAAGGCTACAAACAAAGATCATGAATAACATGCATTGAAAAACGTTTGTTTGTTTCACATACAGAAAACATAGCATAGTGGCAATCAACTTGTCCCTCATAGAGTAGCAAATAGATGCATAGGTCACCTTCAAAGTTCATAAGAGTGACTATATACAAATAGCACAAGAACAAGTAATATCAAAAATATGCATCAATCAATAAGTTTTGGGACAATGCACATAGAACTAAGAATGGCAACTATGCTCTCTTAACTCGTGCCTAAAGGTAGAAGGTGGAGACTCAATATAATAATGGAATAAAAGCCCTTCATAAAGGGAAGCAGGGATTTCAAGTTTCAAAAAGAGCTTCCAAAAATTATGGTACTTGTTAGCTTTTAGCCCTCATTGCCCCTATCATAAGCATCTTGAAGTGATTAAGGTTAAAGTGAACAAACTATGGAGTATATGCTTGACAAAGTATAAGTTGGCAATCTCATGTCCCTTGAATACGAGGGCCGCTCCTCATGCTACTCAACTTTAGTCACCTGTAAGTTCTTGTCATAGTAAATACATGTGTATCATAGAGAACTGCCAACGGGGTACCCCTTGCACATGGTATAGGAGTTATCCCATAACCAAAATGACAAGGCCAACAGACAATGAGCATCTCAACATTCTTCTTATTTACCATGGGAATATGGTGCTTTTTTCTCTCTTTCCTCTTTTCTTAATATGTCTCTTTTTTTATAAGAAGAAAGCTTCATAGATGTCATTATGGTGATGCTGCAAGTTTCCACCATGATTAGGCATGGCTTAGGCTAGCGGACCAGGCGGTTCTCTAACACAAAATACATAACTCCACGGACTTACAAGCTCCCCTTTTATTTCACACCAGCTACATCCATAGACAAAAGAGCATGATATCAACTGTGTACAAAGTACAAGTGCAATGTTGAAAGCGTTCCCCGTGACAACACGGTTCTGCTAATTCCAACGTATAAGTGCAAGCATATACAACATAGATGACACAATGGTTCAAGTTTATTAGGGGCAAGAAAAATAAAGTGTGCCATCAAGTTTGTGAGAGCTTTAATCACTAAGTTTTCACATAACAAAATACTTTTTAATTGGAAGATAGCTGAAAACAAGAATATATACTTGGGATGGTGTAACACACCATGCATAGGAATTTATAGTGGACACTTTGGAATAACTTGGTTTCTTGGGAGTTGGAAGTATGAGTAGAGCTTACTCATACAAGTGGAGGCTAGCAAAATACTGGGAGCAACCAACTAAGAGAGCAATAATGGCCATAATCATGCAGAGCGACAAAACATTATTAATCAAAGCATATAGTGGTACTACAAGTCAAGGACTAAATTATCATAGAGGCTATGGTGACTTGTTCATAGTCATAACATGGTGTGAGCATGTGCCAAGTCAACCCAAACAAAGCATCAAAGGAGAATACCACAATATTATGGTTTTGCATGCTAAAACAACACATGATTCTTTCAAGGCACACTAAGCAACCCCAATTGTTTGGAGAAAGTCATGCTACATCAATAATCACTAAGCATAAGGTCAAAATAACACCTAGCATGACATGCTAAAGTCTAAGTCACGGTCAAAGCAAGCTCCTCTTGCACTATCAAGCAAGAACTTTCTACTCCTTTCCAACACCAATCAACTTATTTGAAACAACACAGCGAGAACGGGGGTCCAAACTACTTAATTCAAGCAAACTAAGCAAAGCAAACGAAAACTAAGACGCTCTAAGAACAACACAACAGTGCATGAAACAATAAAAACGAAGTGTCTAGAAAGACCTGAGCTTTTTATTGATGAAGAAGCTTTGACGCTTGAACCTCTTGAATATTTCTTGGGGTGACACCGGGGTGGCATCCCCAAGCTTGAGCTTTTGTCCATTCTTCAACTCATTACATCATTCTCTCTCTACACGTGAAATTTTTTCTTCATACAAAAGTTCACACAATCTTCATTAGCAACATTAGTGTATTCAAAAGATAATAGACCCTTGGGTTTTAGCTTTAGAACAGAAAAAATTTCACTAAAAACTCAAGCTACTGTAGAAATTCTCTCAAAGATCTCAATTTCCCAAAAAGAACCCAAAAAGGAATCAATAAGAAGCAAATGCAAATAATGGCAGAAATCTGTCAAAACAGACCAGCAGGTAGAAACCGATTTTTTAGAAGACCTTTTGTTGCTCAAATCAAAAAGTATTGAACTAACTAAAGTTATCTAACATACTGATGGATTTATTAGTAAATTTTCAGCACAATACGACTTGTAGAGACTCCTCACGAATATTTATGGTGGAGCACAAAAATCTGTTTCGGGACAGCAACTCGCCAAATCTTACTTCCCTCTCATTAGAGGTCATTCTTGGCACAAAAAGCAAACAAAAAGGATAAGGAGAGGTCATTACTGAAGTAATAACTTCCAAGACTCAAGAAAACTCTTGGATTATCTCCCAATAAGTACTTTTCTTTAACACCTTTAAGTTAGGCACAAGAAGCAAGAAATCAAGTAAATGAAGAAGCATTAACATCAAACCTTGCTTTCAAAGGAGGAGCAAAAAGCAACTTCTCTCTCCTCATAGGGAAGTGTTCAATACCTTTCTTGTATGGAAATTGATATTTAATGGTGCCTTCTTTCATATCAATGATGGCACCAACAGTTCTAAGGAAAGGTCTTCCCAAAGTAATAGGAAAAGAAGCATTGTATTCAACATCCAAAACATAGAAATCAACAGGGACATAAGTATTGTTAACCATAATGAGAACATCATTAATACTACCCATGAGTTTCTTCTTAGCATTATCATTAAGTGGGACATCCAAATAATAATCTTTCATAGGTGGCAAATCAAGCATTTCATAAATCTTCCTAGGCATAATAGAGACACTAGAACCAAGATCACATGAAGCTTTGAGATCAAAGTCATTCACTTGCATATTAATAATGGGTTACCAACTATCTTCTACTTTCCTAGGAATAGAAGATTTGTGTTTTAACTTCTTTTCCTTAATTTTAACAAGAGCATATTTCATGTGTTTGGTGAAAGCAACATGCATATCACTAGCATCAGGAATTCTGGCAAGCTTTTGCAAAAACATAATCACTTCAGAAATATTGCAACCATGAAGATCAAAATCAAACTTAGCATCACTAGTAGTAGACTCATTAGGCTTATGCATTGTAGTAGGAGGAATAGGGACTTCTTGTGGTTTAGTGGCATCCATATTGGTGGTGGTGATAGTGCACACACTATTGTTTCTAGCAGTTTCAGCTTCCCTTTCCCACTTAGCATGAAGTTGGGCTAACTATCGTGGTATTGCACGGCAGATGCTACTGGGGGTAGCTTACGTAGAGGGAGCAAGGCGACGTAGGAGAATCCGGGAGCGAGATTGGCACACGATGTACCCAGGTTCACGTCCCCTCGACGGAGGATCGCTACGTCCTGCTATCAATCCAGTATATGATCATAGATTGGTTTACCAGGGAGCCGTCGTAGGCGGAGGGAGACTAGATCTAATCTAATATGAGAGAAGATACCCCGCGGGGTGCCCCTGGTGGCTTTATATATGCAGTCACCTAGGGTTTACAAGTGCACTAATGGGCTTTGTATTGGAGTCGCCGTCTTGGGCCTCAGTCGGCGCCACTCGTCTGGGTCCAGCACGCGCTAGTAGCCGTATTGGGCGAGTCGACCCGCTCTGGGCTTGGCTTCAGTCGGATCGATCCAGCTGGCGAACCCGCTTCGTGGGTATACCCCGATTGGTATTCCCCCATCAATAGTCCCCGAGCGCGTTGTTGATTCGACGTGGGCTTGAGGCAGGGCGCGGAGAGTCTTGACGATGGGTCGTGGCGTATCAGCGACGAGCTCCTGAACAGAGGAAAGGACCGTGAAGTGGGAGGCAGTCGGCATGAGCCAGTCGATGATGGCCAGTTGGCGAAAGACGCAGGGTGTCAGTGAAGCTACCAGTTGTGGTGAGTCCCCGAGTGCGGCGAGTGGCGAGGTCGAGCGACCGACGAGTGCCGAGTCCCCAAGCGCACCAAGTGACGAGGTTGGGAGACCGGCGAGTGGCACTGTCTGTAGAGCACCTAGTCCCCGAACGCGTTGAGTACGCGAGGGCGAATCCGTGGCGGCGAATCCCTGAGCGTGTTGAGTACGCGAGAGCGAATCCACGGCGGGGAGTCCCCGAGCGCGTTGAGTACGTGAGGGCGAGTCCGCGGTGACGAGTCGACGAGGGCGAGCCGTGGTCGTGGAACCACGTGTACACACTACATGCCTAGGAGTAGTCCCCGAGGCTCGAGTTGGCTTGTAGAGGCGACTTGAGGCTCTTTAGAGATGCATATTCTGAAAATATTAGTGGTTGCTGCCGAGCGCGGCGAGTGGTGAGGTCGAGCGACCGGCGATTGCCGAGTCCCCGAGCGCGGCGAGTGGTGAGGTCGAGCGACCGGCGATTGCCGAGTCCCCGAGCGCGGCGAGTGGCGCGGTCGAGTGACGCTGTCTGTAGCATGCCGAGTAGCGAGGTCGAGTTACCGGCGATTGCCGAGTCCCCGAGCGCGGCGAGTGGCGCGGTCGAGCGACGCTGTCTGTAGCATGCCGAGTGGCGAGGTCAAGCGACCGGCGGACGCCGAGTCCCCGAGCGCGGCGAGTGGCGAGGTCCAGCGACCGGCGGGAGCCGAGTCCCCGAGCGCGGCAAGTGGCAAGGTCGAGCGACCGGAGGGCGCCGAGTCCCCGAGCGCGGCGAGTCCGCGATGATTGCAAGTCCGCGAGGGGAGAGTCCCCGAGCGTGGCGAGTCCGCGATGACTGCGAATCCGCGAGGGGAGAGTCCCCGAGCGTGGCGAGTCCGCGATGACTGCGAGTCCACGAGGGGAGAGTCCCCGAGCGTGGCGAGTCCGCGATGACTGCGAGTCCGCGAGGGGAGAGTCCCCGAGTGTGGCGAGTCCGCGATGATTGCGAGTCCGCGATGATGTTGATTGCGCTGTTTCTGTTAGCGAGTCTCTCGTCTTGGCCCGGGGGGCCAGTCGCATGGCGACTCCAAAGATGGCTCTCGGCTGGGCGTTTTTCCTGGACGATCCGAGGCTCGGTTTGCGAATCCTCGTCCGCAGTACTTGGCCGTGCGAGTCGCACTATCTAAGGTTGAGGAGGACATGGTGTTGTTTGTGTAGCACAACCATTTGTCTTGGTCCGGAAGGCTAGTCGAGCAAGGCGACTCCAATGATGGCTCTCGGTTAGCGTTTTTCGTGGACGATCCGAGGCTCGTTTTGCGAGTCCTCGTACGCACTACTTGGCCATTGCGAGTCGCTCTTTCAAAGGTTGACAAAGGCTAATAGATTTGTTCCGAGGGGAAGAGACGCCCAGTGGTGAGTCCATGCAGCGTGGCAAGCGACCCTCTCTGGCGACTCGGACGATGAAGGTCACTTAGTAGGTGCGGCGTACGTATTTGTCATAGCGGACAGGGTCGCACGACGTTTAGCCGGAAAAAGTCGACGCAGCGGACGGAGGTCGCGCAATGGCGAAGTCGACGCGGCGGACACGGAGTCGACGCGGCGGACGGAGGTCGCGCTATGGCGAAGTCGAAGCGGCGGACACGGGGTCGACGCGGCGGACGAAGGTCGCGCTATGGCGAAGTCGACGTGGCGGATACGGAGTCGACGCGGCGGATGGAGGTCGTGCTATGGCGAAGTCGACGTGGAGGACACGGAGTCGACGCGGCGGACGAAGGTCGCGCTATGGCGAAGTCGACGCGACGGACACGGGGTCGACGCCGCGGACAGAGATCGCGCTATGGAGAAGTCATCCCGGCGGACACGGGGTCGACGCAGCGTTCAGAGATCGCGCTATGGCGAAGTCGACGCGGCGGACACGGGGTCGACGCGGCGGACGAAGGTCGCGCTATGGCGAAGTCGACGCGGCGGACACGGGGTCAACGCGGCGGACGAAGGTCGCGCTATGGCGAAGTCGACGCGGCGGACACGGGGTCGACGCCGCGGACAGAGATCGCGCTATGGCGAAGTCATACCGGCGGACACGGGGTCGACGCAGCGGACAGAGATCGCGCTATGGCGAAGTCGACGCGGCGGACACGGGGTCGACGCAGCGGACAGAGATCGCGCTATGGCGAAGTCGACGCGGCGGACACGGGGTCGATGCAGCGGACAGAGATCGCGCTATGGCGAAGTCGACCTGGCGGACACGGGGTCGACGCGGCGGACGAAGGTCGCGCTTATGGCGATGTCGACGCGGCAGGCGAATCCGCACTGGGCGAGTCCCCGAGCCTAGCGAGTCCGCGTTTAAGCGTGTCCGCGTTTAGGCGAGGTCCGGAGCATGATGAATCCGCGATGGATGAGTTGTCGGACGTGGCGAGTCCGCGGCGGGAGGATCCACGAGCTCCATGACTGGCACGGCGATTTTGTGATGGGTGATTTCCCGGGCTTGGCGAGTCCGCGGTGGCCGAGCGACTTGAGTTGGATCCTTCCCGACTCCATCGTTTCAAACGGGATGTCATGCGTATACAAGTAAACAACATATACGATTGATGATTAGATCAAATAATAATCACGTGAGAGAGAATAATCAGTAAGAGAGGAAAACGTATGTAATTGTTACATCAGTCCTGGCAGTATGCCCTCGACGCGTGTTCGTTTATACCAAAGCTTCTGAGAAAGAATGCGTATCTGATCGTACAACTTTCATGCCCTTTAATATTTTCCGAGCCGATATCTTATTTTGATTTCCGTGCCAGCAATATTGCCTTGGGGAGGTCGTGATGTTCACGATTATCACAACAACAAGATTTCGGTGCAATTTCCGGTTGGCCACGCTACCCAAACGGATCACACCGCCGCCGCCATAAATTGATTCTCCCAATGTGCGTACCAGGAACATGCGGACAAGTTGTTAGATCAAATAAATAATCAATTAACTAAATAATTAATTAGAAGGAGAAAACATTAGATCGAATAGAAAACTGATCAAACATATAGCCTGGAATTTTCCGAGTCGGACGCGTGGTTCCGCGACCGAGGAAACGCATCACGGCCGGCCTATACTGACGCGCGCACCTGGTCACGGCCTGATCTAATTCAATCTTGTTGAAGATCATGCATACCGATATGGTGCCGCATGGCTAATCAGATTATTAGATCCGATTCTACCGGAAATATATTCCGTGTAGCACCCGCGATCGGCCGGCCGGCGACGATCAATACCGTCCTGTGTACTTGGGTCAGTCCTCGAATCGACTCACAGAAATTGGTATCTACAACCTGTTCTGGCTCCAATTCTCAGACAAGACGATCAATGCATGTCAATAATACGCACGCGCAAAAGATTAGATTGAATAAAATATTAATTTATAAAGTAATCAAAGCAAGATCGGATAGAAATTAAACTCAGCTGCCATGTCGATCTTGTACGTTTTCATGCAAGGCTTCTCAAATCGACCACGCCGGGCGGCTGCCGAACGAGACCGATCGGCCTCCAACTCTCGAGCCTAGCTTGTCACGTGCGATCTGGCTGTTGTTGATGATAAAGGGATCCCGCCCGGATTATCACCCTCCAAGCACCGCTTGCCCCACGGTGGGCGCCAACTGTCGTGGTATTGCACGGCAGATGCTACTGGGGTAGCTTACGTAGAGGGAGCAAGGCGACGTAGGAGAATCCGGGGGCGAGATTGGCACACGATGTACCCAGGTTCACGTCCCCTCGACGGAGGATCGCTACGTCCTGCTATCGATCCAGTATATGATCATAGATTGGTTTACCAGGGAGCCGCCGTAGGCGGAGCGAGACTAGATCTAATCTAATATGAGAGAAGATACCCCGTGGGGTGCCCCTGGTGGCTTTATATATGCAGTCACCTAGGGTTTACAAGTGCACTAATGGGCTTTGTATTGGAGTCGCCGTCTTGGGCCTCAGTCGGCGCCACTCGTCTGGGTCCAGCACGCGCTAGTCGCCGTATTGGGCGAGTCGACCCGCTCTGGGCTTGGCTTCAGTCGGCTCGATCCAGCTGGAGAACCCGCTTCGTGGGTATACCCCTATTGGTATTCCCCCATCACTAACAGTCTAACATTTTCATCAATAGTAACTTCTATGGCATGAGTAGCAGCAAAGGTACTTTCCATGGTTTCAGGTTTAGCAGCCATTTTATTAATCAAAGAGGACTGTGCATCAGACAAAGACGAAATATTTTTCTCTACATTCCAAAGCTTTTCCTCCACAGTCTTGTTGAAAGTGGTTTGTTTACTAATAAAATCTTTGAGCATGACTTCAAGTTCAGAGGGGGTACTTCTAGCATAGTTGTAGGAGTTTCCATAGGTATTGCCATTATTAGGAGGATAAGGCCTATAATTGTTGTTACTACCAAAATTATTCCTATAGGCATTGTTGTTGAAATTTTTGTTTCTAATGAAGTTCACATAAACTTGCTCTTCTTGAGCAACCAAAGAGGCTAATGGAATATTATTTGGATCTAAAGGAGCTTTCCCATTAACAAGCATAGCCATGATAACATCAATCTTATCACTTAAAGACAAGGTTTCTTCAAAAGAATTTACCTTCTTACCATGTGGAGCTCTCTCAGTGTGCCATTCAGAATAATTAACCATCATATTATCAAGGAGTTTTGTTGCAGCACCCAAGGTGATGGTCATAAAGGTACCTCCAGCAGCTGAATCCAACAGGTTTCTTGAAGAGAAGTTCAAACCTGCATAAAATGTCTGGATAATCATCCAAGCAGTAAGTCCATGAGTGGGACAATTCTTAACCAAAGGTTTCATTCTTTCCCAAGATTGAACAACATGTTCATTATCAAGTTGTTTAAATTTCATAATATCACTTCTCATAGATATAATCTTAGTAGGAGGGTAGTACTTTCCAATAAAAGCATCTTTGCACTTAATCCAAGAATCGATAATATTTCTAGGCAAGGATAGCAACCACTCTTTAGCTTTTCCTCTCAAGGAGAAAGGAAACAACTTGAGCTTAATAATATCTCCATCTACATCCTTATACTTTTGAATCTCACAAAGTTCAACAAAGTTATTTAGATGGGCAGCAACATCATCAGAACTAGCACCAGAAAATTGCTCTCTCATCACAAGATTCAACAAGGTAGGCTTAATTTCATAAAAGGTAGCATCATGAGCGGGTGGAGCAATAGGAGTGCTTAGCAAATCATTGTTGTTTGTGCTAGTGAAGTCACACAACTTGGTGTTCTCATCAGAGTTCATTTTGGCAAAAGTGGAGCAAGCCAACAGCAACAACAACTAGAGCAGGAACTAATTTTTTGTGTGTTTTTGATAAGAGAAAGCAAACCAAACTAAACTAATTTTTTTGGAGTTTTTGATAAAAAGAGGCAAACAAAACCAAGCAAAAGAAACTAAGCAAAACAAGAACAAAGTAAAGAGAAAGGTTGAGAAGGACTCCCCTTGTGAAGACGTCCTTAGCCTCCTCGGCAACGACACCAGAAAACTTGTTGGCGCTTTGTCAATGTGGGAGCGCTTTGTCAGGAAACCCCAAGAGCAAGGTGTGATGCAGCACAACAGTAAGTCTTCCCTTAGTAAGAAACTGGGGTTATCGAACCAGTAGGAGGAAGGAAACGTCTCAAAGGTGTTGCAATCAACTTAGAACCCTGCACAACACAAACTCAAGACTTTTCCCAAACGAACGGTGAGGTTGTCAATCTCACCGGCTGATGTAACAAAGGATTAACTGTATGGTATGGAAGGTGATTGTGGTTTGCAGAAAGTAAATAGTAACAGTGGAAGATTTATCAATGGTAAAGATTGGACCGGGGTCCATAGTTCACTAGAGGTGTTATCCTTAGATAAACAAACATGTCATGTTGAGTAAACAAATTATAGCAGGGCAATTGACAGGACTAAGCAAGGCATAACAATGCAATACTAGACATCAAGATCCTATGAGATTCAATTGGGCAATACAACAAGATACATAGACCGCCATCCAACTGCATCTATGACTAGAAGTCCACCTTGGGGTTATCATCCGAACCCCCTCCAGTATTAAGTTGCAAGCAACAGACAATTGCTTTAAGCAAAGTGTGTAAGGTAAACAATACACTTGTTCCATGAACAAGAGAGACCGTTGTTTTCTCCCTAGTAGCAACAACACATCTACAACCTTAGAGATTTCTGTCACTTCCCTTAGATTAAATAGAGGCATGAACCCACTATCGAGCATAAATACCCCCTCTTGGAGTCACTAGCAACTACTTGGCCAAGATAGCCCTAACAATGGAGATCATGCAAGATCACAAACAACACAGACATGATAGAATCAATAAGACAAAACCATTAATCAATCTGACATAGTAATCTGAATATCCATCGGATCCTCTTGGAATATGGTGAGTTGTGTGCTTCTTGTAAAATCAGTTTCCGAAGCTCCGCATCTTGCGGAATGCAGATACGTTTTCCATACCATAAATTACACTGTTCGTCTTCATGGAATCCTTTGGCTTTTCCCTTGATAATCTTTTCCTTAATCTCTTCAATTTCCTTGTCTATCTTTTGGGCTTCCTTGATTTTGTCCAACAAGGTGGGTTGAACATCCAATTACATGAGATGTCCTTCAGGCACTATCCCCAATCTGAGATCTTTGAATTGGGCACACGGATCATCTGGAAATTCTCCCTTAGTAAGGCCATTCACATAAACCTTACGGCTTAATGCATCCGCTACAACATTTGCTTTACCGGGGTGGTATTGCAAACTCAAGTCATAGTCCTTGATGAGTTCTAGCCATCTTCTTTGTCTCATGTTGATTTCTTTCTGAGTGAAGATATACTTCAAACTTTTGTGATCTTTGAACACTTCACATCGCTTTCCCAAAAGATAACGTCTCCATGTTTTCAATGCATGGACGACAGAGGCTAACTCCAAATCATGAGTAGGATAATTTACTTCATGAGTTTTGAGTTGTCTCGAGGCATAAGCCACAAGTTTTCCTTCTTGCATCAAAACTGCACCTAATCCTTGGTGAGATGCATTACAATAAACTTGGAAATCCTTCTCCAAATCTGGCAGACATAAGACTGGTGCTGTCACTAGTCTCTTCTTCAACTCTTGGAAACTGAGTTCACATCCTTCAGTCTAATCAAATTTCTTGTCTTTCTTAAGTAATTCTGTCATTGGCTTAGCTACCTTTTCTCAATGAATCTTCTATAGTATCCTGCCAAGCCAAGGAAACGACAAACTTCTTTCACTGACTTAGGAAATTCCCACTCAGTTACAGCTGATACTTTTGCGGGATCAATTGCTACACCATCTCCCGACACAATATGTCCAAGAAATCCGACTTCATTCAGCCAGAATTCACACTTGCTGAATTTCGCATATATTTATGTTCCCTAAGCTTTTCAAGTATCAATCGCAAATGTCCTTCATGCTCTTAGAATAGATCAAAATGTCATCGATGAAAATGACAACAAATTTGTCAAGAAATTCCATGAACACCTTGTTCATCATATTCATGAAATAGGCTGGTGCATTTGTCAAACCAAATGGCATCACGGTGTACTCATACAATCCATACCTAGTGGTGAAAGCAGTCTTAGGTATGTCTTGTTATGTTATCTTTAGCTGAAAATAGCCTGATCGGAGATCAATCTTTGAGAACACACGGGCTCCTTCCAACTGATCAAACAAATCATTGATTCTGGGCAAAGGATACTTGTTCTTGATAGTCACCTCATTGAGTGATCGGTAATCTATGCATAACATTTGACTTCTATCTTTCTTTTCAACAAACAAAACTGGTGCACCCCAAGATGAAGAACTTGGTTGAATAAATCCTTTATGTAACTGTTCTGCAAGTTGTTTCTTGAGTTCTTTCAACTCATAAACTGACATCTTGTAAGGTCTCTTTGCTATTGGTCCTGATCCTGGCAGCAAGTCAATCAGAAACTCAACATCCCGATCTGGTGGCATTCCTGGTAATTCCTTCGGAAACACATCCGAATATTCTCTCACAATTAGCACACTGTCTATGCTAACCCCCTTAAGAGAATTTAGCTCACTCCCTTTTGATTCAAAGTTAGACTTAAATCTAATCCGTTTCTTATCCGGGGTTGTGAGTGTGACAGTACGATTGGCACAATCTAGTACTCCTTCGTACTTAGTCATCCAATCCATTCCCAAAATGTCCAATCTTTGGGAATCAAGGATTATCAAACTAACGGGAAACTTATACCTCCCAAATTCTATCACTAGATCATGACATCCCGAGTTCACTATCATTTCTCCACCAGGAGAACTTACTTTTATAGGACACCCAATAGTTTCAACTGGAAGTCCATTTCTATCAACAAATTCTCTTGATATGAATGAATGCGATGCGCCAGTATCAAAAAGAACAAGTGCTGGAACAGAATTGAGTTTGAACTTACCAGCCACAGCATCAGATTCTTCATAGATTTCTTCCATACTGATGTGGTTCACTTGTCCCTATTGTAAGGGATTGGGCTTGTTGGCACCATCAACTTTATTTTCTGGGCACTCATTAGCATAGTGCCCCATCTTCTTAACTTGAAGCATTCAACCTGACTGAGATCTTTCTTTACAGGCTGACTTCCACTTCCACCTCCATTGTGGTGGCTCTTGTGTCCACTCTTGTGGTTCTTATACTTGTCATTATCATGACTGCGGTGATGCTTGTTGTCATGATGACGGTTGTGATTGTGGTGATTGTTGTACTTTCCATATTTGTGGGATCCAGAACTCCCACTATCATCATGATGGGAACGCTTGTGAGACGATCCCGAGCTATGCTTATCAAAGCTATGCTTCCTATTTCTGCTCTCAACCTGTTTCATCTTGTTTTCCAAGATGGTAGCCTTGTCACAAAGTGATTGGTAGGTTGGGACATAGGCAACAGACAGCTGCAGGTTCAACTCATCATTCAGTCCTTCGAGGAATTTCTCCTTCCTCTTGGCATCTGTATCAACTTCATCCGGTGCATAACGCGCCAGATTGTTGAATTCCTCAATGTACTCAGCCACACTGCGGTGACGCTGTTTCAGATTGTGGAACTCCTTTTTCTTCAAATTCATCACTCCGGATAATATGTGAGCTGTATGGAATCCATCCTCAAAGATAGCCCAAGTCACATCCTTAATGGGAGTGGTGATCTGAAAGTTGTCCCACCAGGTTGCTGCTGGCCCTTCAAGCAGATGTGCTGCGAACCTGACCTTTTCTTCGTCGGTACAGCCAACAGTCACTAAGTCCTTATTCACTGAACGTAACCAGTCATTGGCTACCATTGGATCAGTGGTTCCCGAGAACTTTGCAGGCCTTAGTCTAAGGAATCTGGTGAGCATGTAAAATCCTGGCGGATTATTCTGGTTGTTGTTGTTGTTATTCTAGTTCTGGTTCTACATGAATGTTGTCATCATCTGCATTAGTTAAGATTGTGATGTTATCAACTGTTGCATCTCGGGAGTGACGTTGTTGTTGTTTTGGTTGGGGTTGGCACGTCGAGGAGGCATCTGTGGTTTTAATAAGGATAAGAATGAGATACCCATAGATGCTTAACATGCACAATACATCACATAGAACAATCACATTAACCAAGCTTCAAAATAACATAGAGTTTGAACGACATAAACAACAAGTTTTGAAAATGCAAACACACTATAGCAAGCCATCCACATGTTGGATGGTCATTGCGACTCAATAATCAAAGTACGGTAGATGAAAGATAAACGAGTAGTCTATACTACTCCTCCGCATCGATCTCCACATCAACAAGGGTAAGACCTGCATTCTCCATGGCGGTCTTGTACTCATCAACACTAGTGGTCAAGGCCTCAATATTGGACCTAAGAGTCCTCTTCTGTGAGCGAAGCCTCTCGATCACTCCCTGCTGGTGCTCAAGCTCGAAGTCCTTGGCCTCTAACTCTTCCTTCATCTCCCGGATCTTCTTGTTCCTGTCTTGGACTCTTTTCTCCTGGCTCTTGAACTTCTTGTCCTGGCTTTCAAATCTGGCCTCCATTTCCTTGACGATCTCGTCTTGCTCCGCGAAGAGCTTGTCCTTCTCTCGTAGATGAACCTGGAGCTCGTCATTGCTAAGCATGACGTTGGTCCTATCAGTATCAAGGTGTCTAACAATACCCTCTAGGTCCTGAAGGTACAGACGAATCGGCTCCATCGTCTCTCTAGTAGCATCATCGTACTCTATAGCCTCACCCTCCTCGTTGCGTCTCCCGAAGGGGTGAAAGTAAAGACCTCTAAGCTCGGTGGAGTGCCTCCCTACCAGGCGTCCAAGTAACTCCTGCATGACTACATATAAGACTCTCTCCTTGTCATCATGCATCAGCTTGAAAGTGATAGCCTCCATGGGTGGCTCTGCCTGGCGTCTCGGCTGTGTGACTCTGAAGCCCCATAGGTCCTTCCTCTCAAACTTGGTGAGCTGAAGTGTCGTGATGCTAGGAAGTGGAAGGTTGAGCACACTAGTGAGCTCAATGAGACGAGTACCAAAACGAGTTCCCTTGAACTCCTCGGCCGTGCTGATAACAACGTTAGGCATCTATTTTTATAAGATAGAGAAAAGTTAGAATCAACACAAGTAGATAAAATTCACAAGACAAACTATCACAAGCACATCTTTTAGCAACAAACACAGAAGTCATGGCATACACAAATCCATTACAAACACCAAAGGTTCAACATAACTTAAACAAATATTTTTGGAATTAAAAACGATAAGTGTGGTGGTCCAACTAACGAAGTACGTTACAGTTCTCATTCACTAGACAAAATAGCTATCAGGGCATCCTTAGTGGTCATCTGTCTATCTTGTTCACAAGACTCCCATATGAAGTCTATGATGTCTCCCCTTAGTTGTTGGCTGGTAGTCTCTAATTCTTGGGTATGCTTCTTTTCTTCTCTAAGGTCATTTTGAGTGTTGAGCATTCTGCACTTGAGTCTATCACCAAGCTCCTTGATGGCATTCCATGCTGCATTTCTTGCAGAGTCAAAGAATGTTGTGTGCATTTCAGAGTTGGTGACCATGCAGAATCCTGACTCCTTGTGGTTGTCTTCCTTGTTTTTGTACAAGTGAAGTTTTACCCACCAATACTCTTCTCCTTCATCCATCACAGGGAATCCCTTGTACACAGCTGCACCATGTATCCCCATGGTAACCATAAGGTTCTTGAGTGCCTTGGGAAATTCAGTCTCACACTCCAAAGTCATGGTCATGAGTGGTCCCTTCCTCACGGCTTCGTTGATGGAGTTCATCTACAAATAGAGATGAGAAAGAAGATTAGAAAAGTTTACGAGAAGAAAAAGACAAGTGTGGAATTTTCAAAGTGTTGAAATTTTTCCTTAGTGGTTTCTTAGTCTAATCCAATCCTAGGGTCATAATCCTACAGGCAACACAGTGCTCAGATACCATCTGTAAGACCCCACCTTTATATAGGTAAAGGTACCTGTGATTGCAATGCTAGTCCCTGGATCATATGCTAGCATCCACAGTTTAAGATGAAGTACATAGAAACAAAGGTCATTATTACATCGTCATTCCAGAGATAACATAGTCTTTTACAACTCCATAGCCATAGGCTAGTACAAGAGTTTAACTTAACAATATAATAAAAGTCTTCATCTTCATGTGCCACAGGCAAGCATGTTGAGTGTAGACTCATAACCCTAATCCTCATCAGAGTAACCTGCAACATCACAAGTTACAGCCACAGTGGGTCAATACATTGGAATAGTATTGGCAAGTGATACCTTAGTAAAATAATAGTATCTAGCTCCTACATGAATTTGGCTAAGTGTAGCTTAGGCTTGCTTTGCTCAAAATAGGTTTTACCTATCAGTTCAAAACACTAAGTTTTTGTTTGGCAAAAACTCCCAAGGAATCACCAATAGACATTGGTGAACCTTTACCCTTGTTTAACCACAAGTTTTTAACTTAAAAATTGGGATGAGGAGATTCTTGATAGCTTCCATGTCTTGATGCTCAAATTATCCATTTCCGAGGACACGGCTAAGTACTTAGTTTCTTCCTTCTGCAGAGGTGGTGCACTTTCCCCACAAGACTCGACATGCATCGACACAGGACCTTTCAGAAGCCTTCCCTTAGACCAAAATGGACGTGTTCAAAACCTATCACCCCCTACCACCAACTGTCCATTTGGCTAAGTTATTGCAACCTATATGATCCAGGCAGAGCCCATAATGCCATGTGGTTGCACTAGAAGCTTCTTAACATATGGCATCTCAAATCCCTTTGTTCCTGGGTGGCTTTCCACAAGTGTGATACACAAGGTAGACCATAGATATGGGCCTTGTGTAACCACTCAACATAACCCAAACACACCATTCCACCCAGGTGTTTCATTCACTTAGTTGTTTTATTAAGCAAAAACACAAGTCAAAAGACTTAGCAATATTTTCCATAGCATGTATATACTCCACCCTTGGTTACTACTAGCTAGGCTAAGCATGGCAATAGCAAGTATCTTAACTTAGAGAAAATTCTAAAAATTCTACTACTACTAGGATTTCCCAAGCATAGCATATAGATACTTAGCAAAAATTATCATGCAAGCCCTATACAAAATACCACTAATGCATAGTCAAAATACTGGGACAAAAAGATGAAGCACCACTTGCCTTGGTAGTTGGGGGAGTAACAACAATCCTCACAGTCACAATCACCACTACACCAAAATCTACACATAAAATGATAGCACCAAATTCATATTTCAAATAATCAAGCAAAAATATATGAATGCATGCAAATGCCATGTGATGAATTTTGTAAACTGAACAAGACAAGTAAAACAGTATTGATCATTAAACTAAACATTTATACACCAATTAAACTTAATTTGGCTTTTTTAAACATTTTCCAAATAATTTTTATACACAAAATAGGCCTACAAATGTCTCTGCATAAATTTCCATTTTAACAGAAGCAAATTATATAACCAAGCCTACATATGTGTAGGATTTATTTTTGTGATTCCAATGATATATTATTTGTATTTTTTGGATAAAGGGAACAAAAGTTATTAAATTTACAAGTTTAACCATTTAATTAAAACAAATCTGAATTTAAATCGAAAATCCTGACACGCGGCAGCGTCTGATTGGCGCGTACCGGTTCGCTCTGGATCACGCGCCCGCGCCGTTGGATCTAACTTAATCCAATGCACTAGATCGCATCATACCCCTTCGCGGGTTGATTTAATCGCATCCGCTGGATCTAGATCCAGCGGACCACATCGTACTGACCATTCGCGGGCCGCGCAAATCGCATACGCTGCAAAGGCGAGGATGCCGATGCTTACCGAGGTCGTTGAGACACGGCGAAGCTCAACGTGCAGATGGATGGGGTCGGGGTGCACGGACACGGCGGGAATTCCTCGTCGGAGTTGCAGGCGGCTTCGGGTGTGCTCGGTCGTCGTCGCTAGGGGCGCTACAAGGCACGGGAGAGGAAAAGGAGGGCAGCGTTAGATGCGTTCTGAAGCTGCGAGTGTGCGAGCATGAACCAGAGAGGAAGGGGAAGGCTAGGCTTACCGTGTGTGCTCGTCGGAGTTGAGATCTTCGTCGGGCACGCGCAGTCGTTGACGTTGGCGACGTTCTGGATCGCCCTAGCACGTACCAGAGGTGTTAGGAGATGCGCAAGGTGATAGCGAACAAGCTTGCGTGAGTCAGAGTGCGAGGCGCGCACGAGGCTTACTGCAATCGGTCGCCGGAGTTCGTCGGGACAACGGCGATGCGATGAGAGAAGCGAGCAGCCTGGCGGCGTTCAGAGGAAATTGAGTGGGGGAAATGGAGAGGGAGCCGTGGGGTTTAAGTAGCCGGAGCTGGGCGATGAGTTACTCGGCAAATCAACGGCAATAACTCGCGCAATCAACGGCAGTGACACGGGGAGAAAACGGCGGAGGGCCTGGTCGTGGGCGGGGTTTGGGGACGATGATGACGGGGCAGGTGGGACCGAAGCGTCAGTGAGAGGGGGTGCGTGCGCGAGTGAGAAACAGAGAGGAGGGGGAAACCCGGGTGGGCTGGCTTTTGGGCCGTATCTGTTGTTGGGCTGGAATGGTAGGGCCGACCTTTTTTTATTTTCTTATTCTTTTTCTTTTTCTATTTTGATTTTCTGAACCCATTTTCAATTGATATTCAAATGAGTTTGAATTCAAACTTCCTATGGATTTTTGTAAAATAATACAATCATATATTTGTGTATAAAACATTGTTGTTTGATCACAATTACTTTGGTCCATTAAAAATAGAGTTAAAACCATGCCTTAATTAAATATTTATAATAGGCATATAAATTGTTTTATGTTTTAATTGTTTTGAGACTTTTGTATGGCTTTGGTAGGCTTTGGTATTTACTTTCCAATCGTTACTGATCATAATCATATTTAGAAAGTAAAATATAAACCTTGCCTTACTTGAATAGGTAATAGGCAAAATATGGTTTCTTATGTTGAAAATTCATTTGAAAAAAATCAAATGCTTATGAATGCTATGCAACCTTTATAAATCATGATTTTTTTGGGATGTTACACTTATAGGCAAAGAGAAAGGCCGAGAGGGTGCCCGAGGCGGCTGCACCCCCCAAGGCGCGAGGTGGGCCCACCCGCCCGGCCAGGGGGTGTGGCCCCCTCGAGGCCCTCCTCTATTTCGTCTTCTGGCTCTATATTCTCCATGGTAAAATATTGACTTTGGCTTTTGTCCTGTCCAATTCCGAGAATATTGATTTTCTGACTTTCTAGAACCAAAAAAAAAAGAAAACATGCAACTGACACCGTGACATTTTATTAATAGGTTAGTATCAGAAAACATATAAAAACACCTCAAAGTGTAGACAAAGCAAAACAAAATAGATACTAAATAAACATAAAACATAAAAAATTATAGATATGTTTTTAACGTATCAAGACGATGCGTGCCCGAAATCCTCCAATGGAACCTCCTGAACGTAGCATGATTGGCCATGTTCTTGGAGACGAGCACGTCGCTGCTATGGTTCTTGTTTGATCGCTTGATGTCTCGCCGCATCGCTAACTCAAATAGAGTAGCTTGAAATGTTCCAAGTAGATCATAGGCCTAGATCGATTGCTCCAATTAGATCATAGGCCTAGATCAATTTGAACACTTGGGAAATCGATCGCTCCTTATTTAAATTCGGAGATGAGGCAAGCCTCGAGTCTGAGCCGAATAGTGAAGGTTGTTTGATCGGGACCCGAATACTTAGTCGATCGAGGAGACCGGTTGTTATACTGATCGATTTGCTGGGTTTTTTAGCGATTGACCTGGCGGATGAAAGCGTGCCTAGCGCTAACGACGTACGTACCGCAGTTGGACTAACGACGGACGAAAACCTGGGGCGACGAAAACCACCTTAAGACTTTTTATATAGTAGAGATACGAAGACATGTAGATCATTCCTATCCCATTTCTTTTACCGTCGCTACCAACTGAGAACAATCAGTTTTAAATGATAATCGGTAGAGTATAGCCTTAAGTATTTTAACACGATATGAATAAAAAATATACTACCTAGAACAAATGCTATAGCATATGTATTATGTTCTTCCTAGCGAGACAACAAATGAAAGGTAAAAAACATAGTAGATCCTAATTTTTTGTCACTATCCAGTTACTACTAGCTGTTTCTCCAACTAATACACACTTCCTCCATACATGTCGCGTACTATTTTGATCAGAACATATATACAAGATGGACTAATCATATGCATCTATAAATACACCATACACATACTAAAAATTTGCAATCTCATATAATAATCTCATACACAAAGATGCACCACAAGGGAATTACATATTTGACAATAATCATGTTGGGTAGTTCATATGGTTCTAAAACAATCATAGAACAAGAAATAGAGAGATTAAGCTACTTCCAAAAATCCATAGTCTGGGGATGGACTACTCCCTCTTCACCATGAAGACGATGGTGATGTTGTTAGAGAGGCTGGAGATGCAACTAGGGATGACTCTGGCAACGTTTTATCCTCAAATCTTTGAAAGCTCCTGCCTCTATATCTGGTTCTCTATGTTTCCGCCTCCTTAGAGATCATGATGGGGGATATATATAATCATTTTTAGGTCAAAACAAAGAGAACCATGCGAAATGGACAACATCGGGTGCCAGGTGTCCATGCCATGGTGGTCAACCTAGGCCTCTTGTTGCCTTTGCTCCAAGTGATTCTGGTCTTTGTTTTGGTGAATAACTTCAGCAGAAAAAACATTTTTCCTTTTTAGTTCACGAAGGTCCCTAAAAGTTAAAAATACACAAAATAGAGTTTCCTATCCTATAGAGTTATAATCCAAATAAGGCCTTGTTTACTTCTAGGGTATTTCAAGGGATGTGAGAGGATTATTTTGTATCCCGGATTTTCCCTGATAGGTCGTTTACTAGGCCGGGTTTTGAGGGGATAATCCCGGAATATCCCCACAAATCCCCTCCACACTAGTGTATTTTTGACTAGATTAAAAACTCTCCATCATGGTAGAGTATTTTTGGGGAAGGGATTTGAGGGGATTTGAGAGTATTGGGCGAACACCAAATCCCCGCATATCCCCGCGTCTTTTATGGATAAAAATACCGGAGAAGTAAACAAGGCCTAAAGGGGATATTTTAGAAAATCTCCCAAATCAATATAAATCATGGATATAATAGTACATATGATGCAAATATGTTGGAATATATCACACTATTTTACAAAGTTCATGTATGCCTTTTACATGCATCATCTCATATGTTGGTTCATGTTGATATTCCTCATGCGACTTTGTCTTGTGTCTAGTATCTAAAAAACTTGGTTCCTTTTTCCTGATTTCCACAAATATTTTTGCACAAGACGAGAACTATGAAATATGTAAAATTATGGCAATAAATTATTCATCAAAATAACCAATTGACACAAAAAATCATCATTATACTTAATTAATATATATACTCCCTCCTTCCGTAAATAAGTGACTTGGATTTCTCCAGATTTGGATGTATCTACACACTCAAATGCATCAAGATACATGTGAATTTAGATAAATCCATGACACTTATTTCTGGATGGAGGGAGTATATGTTTTCAACATATTGATAGTTATGAAACTTTTCAAATTAAAATTTGATAACCTCCTAGCCGCACTACACCCCTCTAGTGGAAGCCTTGCGTTCACAATATTTATTGTTAATGGGTAATACATGATGAACCACAAGTGTAGGGGATCGCAACAGTCTTCGCGGGTAGTATTACCCAATTTATTGATTCGACACAAGGGGAGCCAAAGAATACTTGCAAGCCTTAACAACTGAGTTATCAGTTTAGCTGCACCTGGAAATAATTCTTGCTCACCAAAGTTTATCAGTAGCAACAGCAGCAATAACAGCAACAATGAAACAATAACAATAGTAACAGTAACGGTAACAGTAGGATTCGAGTGCGGTAGGCATGGATGGACGGGCGTTGCATGGACAAGTCTAAACATGTAACTTCAAGATCTAGGGCATTGCAGATAAATAATAACAAGCATCCAAGTACTAAACAATCCTAGGCATGTGCTCCAAATATAGTCATACGTGCTCGCAATGAGAACTTGCACAACATCTTCTGTCCAGCCATCCCGTGGCAGCGAGGCCTCTAGGGAACTACTGGCAATTAAGGTGCTCCTTTTAATAGAGCACCGGAGCAAAGCATTAACATTCCGTGAACACATGTGATCCTCACACCACAGTCATCCCCTCCGGTTGTCCCAATTATTGTCACTTTGGGGCCTTTGGATCCGGACAATGATATGTGTACACAACTTGCAGATAAGATCACAAAAAATACTATCATAATGATTCAATAATAAGTTCAGATCTGAGATCATGGCACTCGGGCCCTAGTGACAAGCATTAAGCACAACAAGTTGCAACAAAGTCAAATAGCACTAATAGAGATACTAGGCACTATGCCCCTAACAGATCTTATTCGATTACATGATAGAACTCATCCAATCCCTACCATCCCCAAGCCTACAGCGGGGGATTACTCACTCATGGATGAGGGAAACATCGGTGGTTGTGAAGGGTTTTGCAGCATAAAAATTTCTACGGATGCGAAAGGGGAAACCAGGATCTAATCTAGGAGATGCAAACAACGAGGGGAAATAGATGAGATCTTCATACCCTTGAATATTCGCACAGCAGAACGTTCAACGGAACGTGGTTGATGTAGTCGTACTAGCCTTCTCCTCCTCGCAATCCGATCCGATCCAACACCGCAAGTGGTGATGCCTCCGAGAGATGCACACGTACAACACCTCGACGTCTCCTCCTTCCTCGGTCCAGCAAGTGGGTGGAGAGATAGGTTGGATCTACAACACGACGGCGTGGTGCAAACGGTGGAGAGTTTCTGCGGCAGGGCTTCGCCTACGCGCAATCGGGAGAGAGGGAGAGAGGGAGAGAGGAGGGCAGCAACTAGGCGGCTAGGGCTTGAGGAGGTGTGTGGGGAGGGTGCGCCCCTGCTCTCTTTATATAGAGGGGTGGCCGGCTGCCCCTTGCCCCCTCCTCCAAGCCTAGGGCCGGCGGCCACAAGGGAGGAGTGGGGGGCAAATTTCCCCCTCCTTCTAGAAGGTCTCCTAGGGTTTCCCCTAGGGCTTGGCCGGCTGGGCCTATGGGGCCTTGTGACCCTGGCCCAATGCGGCCAGGGCACTCCCTCGTAGGCCCACGCCCCCTCCCGACAAGTGGGGCCACGTTGGTCCCACTCCGGAAGCTTCTAGAACCTTCCGGTACAATACCGAACAATCCGAAACAATTCCGAACCCCAAAAACTGCTTTCCCTTATATGAATCTTATTCTCCGGACCATTCCAGAACCTCTCGTGACGTCCTGGATCTCATCCAAGACTCCGAACAAAAACTCACAAACCAATTATCCATTCTATCCTAGCGTCGAGACACGTTAAGTGTGTGACCCTTCGGGTTCGAGAATATGCAGACATGATCTTCTATCAATAATCAACAGCGGGGTCTGGAAACCCATATTGACTCCCACACATTCATCGATGATCATATCGGATGAACCACGATGTTAGGATTCAATCAATCCCATATATATATTCCCTTCGTCACGCGATATTTTACTTGCCCGAGATTCGATCGTCGGTATCGGCATACCTAGTTCAATCTCGTTCACAGCAAGTACTTTACTCGTTCCGTAATCCGATATCACTTGTGACTAACTCCTTAACCACGTGCTTGCAAGCAGTGTTGATATCGATTACCGAGTGGGCCCGAAGTATATCTCTCTGACTTGGGAGGGACAAATCCCATCTCGATACATACAACCCAACAGGTACTTTCCGATCACCTGAGATACACCTTTATGATCACCCTCTCATAGGATGACGTTTGATGACCTCAAAGCTTTCTTCCGATACCAAGGAGTTGCATTATCTCATGGTCTAAGGAATACAATATTTGACATAAGAAAAGCTTCGCAAAGATGAACACGATGACACGATCTAATTGCTCTGCTTAATTTGGGTATGTCCATCATATCATTCTCCCAATGATATGATCTCATTATTAATCTACAACTCATGTCTATGGTTAGGAAACCTTAACCATCATTAATCAATGAGCTAGTCCATAGAGGCGTACTAGGGACACAGTGTTGTTCATAAACCACACAAGTATTAAAGTTTCCTCTTAATACAATTCTAGCATGGAATATAAACTTTATCATGAACAAGAATTATAATAATAACATCTTTATTTTTGCCTCTAGGGCATAATTCCAACAGTCTCCCACTTGCACTAGAGTCAATAATCTAGTTTACATCTGGCAACAATCTAACACCCATGGCACTAAGGTGCTGATCATGTTTTGCTCGTGGAAGAGGTTTAGTCAATGGATCTGCGACATTTAGATCCGTATGTACTTTGCTAATCTTCAGATCTCCATCTGTTATATAATCTCGGATTATATGAAACTTGCAGTTGATGTGCTTGGTCTTTGGATGATATCTTGGTTCCTTAGCCAGTTCTATGGCGCCAGTGTTGTCACACAATATCTCTAGTGGGTCCAAGGCACTTGGAACCACACCAAGCTTAGTGATGAAGTTCCTGATCCAAACTCCTTCACTTGACGCTTCTGCAACAGCCATGTATTCCGCTTCTACTGTAGATCCCGCGATCACGCTTTGATTGCAGCTTCTCCAGCTCATAGCTCCTCCATTCAAAATATAAACGTATCCTGTCTGAGATTTAGAATCATCCTTGTCGGTGTCGAAACTAGCATCAACATAACCTTTTATGACGAGCTGTTCGTCACCTCCATAGACCAAGAACATTTCTTTAGTCCTATTTAAGTACTTTAGGATGTTCTTCACGGCTGTCCAGTGTTCCACTCCTGGATCACTTTGGTATCTACTTGTCAAACTAAGAGCATTGGACACATCCGGTCTAGTACATAGCATGGCATACATGATAGAACCTATGGCCGAGGCATAAGGCACTTTGCTCATAGCTTCTCTATCGTTTACCATAGTTGGACACTGAGCCTTGCTCAATATCTTACCTGACAACATAGGCACTGAACCTTTCTTTGCCTTATACATTCTGAACCTTTTCAGAACTTTGTCTAGGTATGTACTCTGGCTTAAAGCTATTAGGCATCTTTGTCTATCTCTATAGATTTTTATGCCTAATATATAAGCAGCTTCCCCTAGGTCTTTCATGAAAAACATTTGTTCAAATAACTCTTCACATCGTTAAGCATGTTAATGTCATTTCCAATAATCAATATGTCATCCACATATAGTACTAGAAATGTCACTGAGCTCCCACTCACTTTCTTGTAGATACAAGCTTTGTAGCAATTTGGAACAAATCCAAAGCTCTTGATCACTTGATCAAAACGAAGGTTCCAACTCCGAGATGCTTGCTTCAGTCCATAAATGGAACGATGAAGTTTGCACACTTTATCAGCATCCTTAGGATCGACAAAACCTTCGGGTTGCATCATATACAACTCTTCATCAATGTTGCCATTGAGGAACGCAGTCTTGACATCCATCTGCCATATTTCATAATCATGAAACGCAGCAATTGCTAATAAAATCCAAATGGACTTAAACATCGCTACGGGAGAAAAAGTCTCATCGTAGTCAACACCTTGAACTTGTCGAAAACCTTTCGTGACAAGCCGTGATTTATAGACAGTAACATTACCATCCGTGTCCATTTTATTCTTGAAAATCCATTTGCACTCAACGGCCTTTCGGTCGCTAGGAGGGTCCACCAAAGTCCATACTTGGTTTTCGCTCATGGATCCCAATTCGGATTTCATGGCCTCTAGCCATTTCTCAGAGTCTGGGCTCATCGTTGCTTCCTCATAGTTTGCAGGTTCACTGTCGTCTACTAACAAGACAGTTAAGACAGGGTTGTCGTACCACTCAGGAGGGGCACGTGACCTTGTCGACCTGCGACGTTCAGTAGTAGCATCGTCCGAAGCTTCATGATCCTTGTCATTAGCTTCCTCTATTGTTGGCGCAGACGGCACTGGAACAATTTCAGGTGCTGCGCTACTCTCCAACTCAAGAGAATGTTCAATAAACTCGTCTAGCTCTACTTTCCTCCCACTCACTTCTTTCGAGAGAAACTCCTTCTCAAGAAAGGATCCGTTCTTTGCGACAAACGCTTTGCCTTCGGATCTGTGATAGAAGGTATACCCAATAGTTTCTTTAGGGTATCCTATGAAGACGCATTTCTCCGCTTTGGGTTCGAGCTTGTCCAGCATCAACTTCTTCACGTAAGCTTCGCATCCCCAAACTTTAAGAAACGACAACTTAGGTTTAGCACCAAACCACAGTTCATACGGTGTCGTCTCAATGGATTTAGATGGTGCCCTATTTAAAGTGAATGCAGCGGTTTCTAATGCATACCCCCAAAATGATAACGACAAATCTGTAAGAGACATCATTGATCGCACCATATCTAATAGAGTTTGATTCTGGCGTTCAGACACACCATTGCGCTGTGGTGTTCCGGGTGGCGTGAGTTGCGAAACGATTCCGCTTGCTTTAAGATGCATGAGAAAATCATAACTCAAATATTCACCTCCACGATTGGATCGTAGAAATTTAATTTTCCTATTACGATGGTTTTCCACTTCGTTCTGAAATTCCTTGAACTTTTCAAATGTTTCAGATTTATGTTTCATCAAATAGATATACCCATATCTACTTAAGTCATCAGTAAAAGTGAGAAAATAGCGATAACCACCGCGCGTCGAAACACTCATTGGTCCGCATACATCGGTATGTATGATTTCCAACAAGTCCGTTGCTCGCTCCATTGTTCCGGAGAACGGGGTTTTGATCATCTTGCCCATGAGGCATGGTTCGCACGTGTCAAATGATCCAAAATCAAGAGACTCCAAAAGTCCATCAGAATGGAGTTTCTTCATGCGTTTTACACCAATATGACCTAGACGGCAGTGCCACAAATAAGTAGTATTATCACTATCTACCTTGCATCTCTTAGCCTCAATGTTATGGATGTGTGTTTCATCGCTTTCGAGGTTCGGAAGAAATAAACCATTCATAGAAGGTGCATGACCATAAAAGATGTTACTCATATAAATAGAACAACCATTATTCTCCGATTTAAATGAATAACCGCCTTGCAATAAACACGATCCAGATATGATGTTCATGCTCAACGCAGGCACATAATAACATTTATTGAGGTTTAAAACTAATCCCGAAGGTAAAACTAAGGAGAGCGTGCCGACGGCCATCACATCAACTCTTGATCCGTTGCCAACGCGCATCGTCACCTCATCCCTCGCTAGCCGCCGTCTATTCCGTAGCTCCTGTTTCGAGTTACAAAATATTAGCAACTAAACCAGTATCAAATACCCAGGCACTACAACGAGGGCTAGTAAGGAAAACATCAATAACATGTATATCAAAACCACATCACTCTCATTTTCAGTCCCACAAAAAGGTTTTTTCTCAACAATATCTAAATAAGACAAATCAAGAGATAAATCATAATCTTCATCTTTAATATCTATGGGAGAGGTGGCAAACTTAGGATCAGAGAACAGTTTAGGCATAATAGTACATCTAGCAAGGAGACTCTTAATAGCACTAGTACCATGTGTGCTTCGACACTCTTCAACAAATTCATCAGTGAACTCAATGTAACCATCATTAATATCATAACATTCTCCAGACTCAGGTGAGCTAACAGGTGTAATAGTGTCTTCACACGGAGTTTCGGTATTTCCTAGACTAGCCATAGTAGCATCTAGAAAAGGACCTAATGAACCACTTGCATCAAGCACAGTAGAAGTAACATCATGAGCATCAAAAGTGGTTTCGGATTCAACAGTGTGTGTAGCATGAGTATGTGGTGGTGGTGTGACAAGCTGAAAGGATCGTATGGGCACCTAGAGGGGGGGGGTGAATAGGTGCTACTTCAAATTTTCTTCTTTTTTCAAATTAAGGTTTGACAATAAGGTAAATTCTCTAGATAATGCAACTAAGGTGAATTTACCTATATGACAAATATGCACGAGCTAACACAATACTAAGTAAGAACTAGTAAGTAAAGTGGGGTAAAGGATAGAAGTAACCAAAGTGGTCGACGCGGAGACACAAGGATTTGTTTCCCGTAGTTCCTTCCTTTTGAGGGGAAGTACGTCTACGTTTGGAGAGGGGGTGGTTTCAAACCACCAACGCCATGAGAGGCCTCCCTGGTTCTCCGATGAATCTCACCCCAACTGGATCGATTCACCTTCCACTATATCGACAACCTTCAAGGTGGAAGCCGGCACCTTTACAAGTTTGGGGCACACATCCACAACTTAATCGGAGGCTCCCAAATACAAGCAAGTTGTCAAAACAATCAAAGACAAGATTGTAAGAACCAAAACTAGAACTAGGGTTTCCAAGAAAACACTAGAGCAAAGGGGACCTCAATTGAATGAGGGGGAAGTGAAGATATCTTTTGGTGAAGTAGTAGATCAAGGCCTCCTCCTTCGATTCCCCAAAGATCAAGGACTTTGGGTGGTGGATTGAAGAGATCTTGTGGATTTGGTGGCTCCAATGGTGGTCTTGACTTTAATGCAAATGAGCACCTTGTCTCAAGGTAGGTGAGGTGATATTTATAGTCCCGGCTCCAATCTGACTGTTGCAGCATTTAATGCAGCGGTAGTACCGGGTTTTCCAGGCAGTAGTACCGATGCAATGTCAAGTTGCATAGCCCACAGTTTCCACCGGTATCAAAGTGTGGAGCTACCGCATGGCGGTAGTACCGCCCCTACAGAGCGGTACTACCAGACACATGCGATAGTGCCGCATTTTGATACAGGGGGAACAACAGTGTGAGTCAAGTGGCCAATCTCCTTAGAAGTGATCGGTACTAAAATGCGGTACTACCGTATTTTGGTACCGGTCAGTTCTGAGAAGATTGGCAAGCTTGCCAATCGCTTCAGTCTTGACCGGTATCAAAATGCGGTACTACCGCTTTTTGATACCGCTCAGTTCTGAGGAGTTTGGCGAGCTTGCCAAGCGCTTTAGTCATGAGCGGTACCAAAATGCGGTACTACCGCTTTTTGATACCGCTCAGTACTAAGGCCTTTGGCCAGTGTACTCATCACACTGCCAGGCCCGGAAGTGAAACCCGGTGCTACCGGACTTGAGCGGTAGTATCGGATGAATTATCTGGTACTACCGGACATCACTGAGGCAGAATATGGAGCAGCACGAAAATCCTTTTGTGTGCAATTAGACAGGGAATTCTATGCATGCAACCTGTAGAATAGTTGGCAGATAATTAGTCATTTATGTGTGTTGTAATAAACACCAAAATCTCTAGGGATAAGAAATGTTCTTTCAATCTCCCCCTTTTTGATGTTAGATGACAACATACATTTTGCATGATAGAATTGATGACAAGTAAGATTTTGTAAAACATAGATGGGGCTCCCCCTAGATGAGTAAAGACATGCCCCATACTATTTTACAAGATACATGGGAGCGCATAGTCACACATGGTGCACATATCTTTGCACACAAGTGTGTGATGAGAACCACAATGGTAAGGAATAGATAATGTCATCACACACCACATAAGATGGATCCAAAATGATAATAACCATACCATACAAATGATGGATCCATACGATAACCACATAGTCTTCGCATACACAGCACAAATAGTTAGTTCATAAGTTTCACGCATAATAAGAGGCAAGTAGCAAATAAAGTTCATAAGCGATTAAAAATCAAAGGCAAGAGCGAGCTTGTGACTTTCCCATGCAAATACCGCATGCCTAATGTGACTCTTCTCCCCCTTCTGGTAGTCATCATCAGAGTCATCCCCATACGGAGGCGGAGCATGGAAAGTGGAAGAGGCATCATCGTCCGAGTGGCTGTGCTTGGAGATCCATTGCTCTTCCGGAGTGATGTTGTCCTCGGAACCCTCGGAGGTGATCAACCCTTGAGCTTGCATTACTTCTTTCTAATGTGCACTGGCTTTCTTGGCATAGACATGGGCCTCATACGTACGCTTCTGATTGTCAACCTGGAAGCAGAAGACCTTCTTAATCTTAGCCTCAATCCTCTTGGCCCATGATGGTTGGGCAGTCTTGCGGTGTGAGGCCACAAAATCAGCATCTTGGGCATCATCATCATCATCACCGGACCCATCCTCAAGTGGGTTCCCATCCTCATCAACAAGTTGACCATCCGCGTTGCATGGTTTAAGATGGGTATTGATCAATAGATTCTTGTGTCGATGAGTAACAAGACGTTGGGAGGAAATGTTCCGAGCAAGAGATGGGCACTTGTGAAGAATAAGTGCCATGGTGTACGGGGCAAAAGGAGGAACCCGCCGAGTGTAAGTAGCATTAACCATCTCGTTCCAAATCACGTCCATCACATCAATTGGTTGTCCTGAATCACGTTGGTGGTGAGTTGTGATCATGAGGTCCACCATGAAACCATGCATATCATCAACATTGCCAGAACGGGGAGCGATGGTCTCACGAAAAATACGATGCAAGATATCATATGTTGGGAGAAGCCCCCTGATCTTTCTAGCAATACCACTCCCACGGATGCAAAGTGGAAGAAGAACATCCTTCTTCATGGGACGCTCGTTGTTGTGACGGCGAAAGCCAACCGGAGTATCTCTCCCATGGTCCTCATATCCAAGGATAGCCCCAAACTCAGCCAATGTTGCGGTCTTGACAACTCCCTCTGTCATCCAGGTGATAGTCCGAGTCTGGTTCTTGGCAAAGTGAACGGTGGCATAGAACTGCGAAATGAGCAAGGGGTCATGGTCACACTTGAACTGCATAATGGGAAGCAAGCCAATGTTTGTGCAAATCTCAAGTGCTTCACCAAAGTAGTTCAAGTTCTTGTTCACATGGTTCATATCAATCCACTTCTAAGGAACCACAATCTTCTCACCCGTCATGAGTACCTAAAAGTAGACCCGCTCTTGGAAGTCGGTGAAAAATAGACTATTGTCCCTAGACTCATGGCGAGCAGTAACATAGGGATTGTCAGACCGTAGGGCAAGAAACTCAGCATCAGGAATGTCAGACAACTTCTTAAGCCCAGATGGCCCAGAACTCTGACTCTTGCGGCGACCCATGCGAGGAGGAGAAGGAGGAGCACTACCTCGACCAACACTTATCTTAACTCCCCCTCCACGTCGGCCCCGAGTGGTTTTTAGCTTCAGACGGTTGCTAGGTTGCGTCATGATCTCTTCTTCTGATTGTTTCTCTGACTCTGACTCAAAGTCCTCTATCTCATGACGAGCTTTGGATATTTTGCGTGATCCCTGGGAGCCCCTGCACCTGTCAAAGAATAAGGGAGGTAGCAGAGGGATAAGGGCACAAGAACCCGAAACAAGTAGAAGACGAATTTCAAGTTTTAGAAAAAAAATGCTGTCAGTACTGAGCGGTAGTACCGGTCCCTCTACGGTAGTACCGCACAGCGGTAGTACCGGAGAATCGTCCGGTACTACCGGTCATGCATCTACAGCATAGATCTGGTGATATCGATCTAGGACTGGCAGCAAAACTTATTGTAAAACGAGAATCCATCGGAGATATGTAAGTGCACACGATACAACCTCAAAATCACAAGTTTTGACCAAGAATCAAAGTTTACCTAGATTCAATGGGGAAAAAAGTGAGGAGAAAGGAAGGACGGTAGTACCGGTGTCCATGGCGGTGGAAAACGAGGAGGAGCCCGCGAGGAAGCCGGATCCGGTGTGGATCCGTGGATAGGAGGGAGGGGCGAAGCTCCGGTGGCGGTCTTGCCTCCGGCGGCGGTCTTGGCTCCGGCAGCGGTGGTGGTTAGGAGTGGAGACGGGAGAAAATGAGGCACTGAGGGGTGCCCCTCCCAGCGTCTCCACCCTTAACCGAGACGCGCAGCGGTAGTACTGGTATGAGAAGCGGTAGTACCGCAAGGCGGTAGTACCGTAGGAAACGGCCGGTAGTACCGCACCTGGGGAGTTTCCAGAAAAGCAGCCTGGAAACAGGTCTCTGTGGTGTAGTACCGCTCGTTTCTTGTGGTAGTACCGTCTCACGGTAGTACCTCTTTTTGAACCGGTAGTACCGTAACCACCAGAACAGACAGCCAAGTTTGAAAACTGGAGGGTTCTTGTGAGGAGTAGATGAGTTTTGTCGTAGTATAAGGAAGGCTTGGGTTAAGATAGTTATACTGATATGGACCTATGCACTCTAAAAATTAAAACATCAACCTCAAATATGGAGAATCAAACAAGAGTGCATTGACCGAGGAAGGAAAACCAACTCAAAAATGACAAACATGAGTAAGCACATCAACCTCTCGAGTGAGAGGGGGCGGTGGCCTAGGCCACCATATTTGAGTATACTCGGCTTGGCACCACGAAGATATATCTTGAGTCCATTACCGAAACTCATCATTAAGCTCACATATCACAAAATGATATTAAGAGGAATGATTTTGTTTACTTTGCGCATAATGGGGGGAGGGATAGTCCAATCAATTAGGACCGCACTCCCCCTATGTCCATGCCTACACCTAAACCAAATATGGGTCGAATATTAGGTGAGAATGTAAGATAATCAAGTCAAACTCCTTGAATCTATGATATTTAGTTCATTCCTCAAGTAGCAAAACCTTGCTTCATCAAGTGGCTTCGTGAAGATATCGGCAAGTTTATCTTTGGTTGACACATAAGATAGATCAATATCACCTCGAGTAACATGATCTCTAATGAAGTGATGGCGAATCTCAATATGCTTTGTCCTTGTGTGATCCACCGGGTTGTAGGGAAGAGGCACTTTGTCACAATGGACACCGTATTCCTTTAAAGTTTGCCTCATCCATAGCAATTGAGTGCAAGCACTAGCGGCTGCCACATACTCGACTTCGGCGGTGGAGAGAGATATACAATTTTGCTTCTTAGAAGACCAACATACCAAGGACCTACCAAGGAATTGGCAAGCCCCGGATGTTGATTTTCTATCATCCTTATTACCCGCCCAATCCGAATCCGTGTATCCACAAAGAGTAAATGTTGAGCCTCGAGGATACCAAAGACCATAAAATGGGGTATGAACTAAATATCGAAAGATTCTCTTGACCGCCATCAAATGGCTTTCTTTAGGAGTCGCTTGATATCTTGCACACACACCTACACTCAACACAATATCGGGTCTAGATGCACAAAGGTAAAGCAAAGAACCAATCATGGACCGGTATACCTTTTGATCCACATCTTTACCATTTGGATTTTGTTCTAGATGAGTCTTTGTAGCCATGGGAGTAGGAGCTCCATTTAAATCTTGCATTTTGAATCTCTTGAGCATATCCTGAGTATACTTGGCTTGATTGAAGAATGTCCCCCCTCTAACTTGCTTGATCTCAAAACCAAGAAATACTCTCAACTCCCCCATCAAGGACATCCGGAACCTACTAGTCATAAGCTTTGAGAATTCATCATTAAAAGCTTTGTTAGATGAGCCAAAGATAATATCATCGACATATATTTGGCATACAAAAAGCTCCCCATTGACTCTCTTAGTAAAAAGAGTGGGATCGATTTTCCCAACCTCAAATCCACGGTCAAACAATAACTCTCTAAGGTGCTCATACCACGTGCGTGGGGCTTGCTTGAGCCCATAGAGCGCCTTATCAAGTTTGTAGACATGGTTCGGGAAGTTGGGGTCCTCAAATCCCGGGGGATGCTTAACATATATGAACTCATTTAATGGACCATAAAGAAATGCACTCTCTACATCCATTTGTTACAACTTGAAATTATTATGTGTCGCATAAGCAAGGAGGATACGGATGGACTCAAGGCGAGCCACGGTGCATAAGTTTCTCCATAGTCAATGCCTTCAATTTGAGAATACCCTTGTGCAACCAATCTAGACTTGTTCCTTACTATAATTCCATGCTCATCTTGCTTGTTCTTGAATATCCACTTTGTCCCAATAACATTGCGGCAATCCTTTGGCTTCTCAACTAACTTCCATACTTTGTTTCTCTCAAAGTTGTTGAGCTCTTTGTGCATAGCTTCTAACCAGTCCGAATCTTCAAGAGCTTCCCACACTTTCTTAGGTTCAATCATGGAGATGTGAGCTTGATGTTCACTGAACCTCTTCAATTGTGCTCTTGTGGAAATGACTTTCCTTAGGTCACCAACTACATTTTGTAGAGAGTGGTCTCTTAATTCCAACATTCTTTCCTTTCTAGCTTCGCGACGAGCGTGGATCTCCGTGTTGTTTCTTGGGGGACCCTCTTCATCATTTTGATCCTCGTCTTGACCATCAACTTGACCTTGATCATCATTGGAATCATTCTCTTCATCTAAGGCAAAGATTGACCTTGGCCTTGATCAAGTGCTCTTCTAGCATCAATCTGAGCTTGTTTCAAAGCAGTTTGTACGGATCTTCCTTGAGCAATTGCCTTGGCACCACTTGACACCCTGGCGAATGAATCAAGCTCCCCTTGACTAGAGTTGTCACTATGATCATCATGTTGAGGGTCCACATCTTGTCTTTGGCTTGAGTCATTGTCCTCCTTGGTGGATGGAGCTTGTTGATGTTGTGAAGATGAGGGCTCCACTTGAGTGGAGCATAGTTCTTATCGATCCTCCATAATGGGTTCCTCAATGGGGCGGATATATCCCACACCCATTCTTCCTATGCTTCCTGAGGCATTTCATCATCTGCATCACAAGCATCAACACGCCCCCCTTGGGGACCATCATATTCTTCGAAGGTCACACTACAAGATTCTATGACGGCTCCGGAGAGCTTATCATAGATTCTATAAGTGTGAGATTCGAGAACATAGCCAACAAAAATACCCTCTAATGCTTTAGACTCGAATTTGGACAAACGAACACCTTTTATGAGATAAAAACACTTACAACCGAACACCCGGAAGTAAGATATGTTGGGCTTGTTACCGGTAAGTATTTCATATGGAGTCTTGTTGGTTTCTTTGCGGAGGTAGAGCCGGTTTGATGCATGGCAAGCGGTGGAGATGGCTTCGGCCCAAAAGTTGTATGGAGATTTAAACTCCGCCAACATGGTCCTAGCCATCTCAATAAGAGTCTGTTTCTTCATTTCGACCACACCATTTTGTTGAGGGGTGTATGCAGCGGAATATTGATGTTTAATCCCCTCATCACTAAGGAAATCATTCAAGGTGTAGTTCTTAAACTCGGTGCCGTTGTCACTTCTTATGATCAACACGGGAAGATTGTATTGACGTTGGACCATGTTGATGAAGTCGATGAAGGTCTTTTGGGTCTCACTCTTTAACTTGAAGAAATATACCCACGAGTATCTTGAAAAGTCATCAACGATCACTAAACAATATTTCTTCCCACCAAGACTTGCATGAGATGGAGGACCAAAAAGGTCCACATGGAGGAGCTCCAAGATCTTGGTAGACTTGATGCGGTTCTTAGGCTTGTGAGGAGCATCATGCATCTTCCCTAGAACACATGCCCTGCAAACACGATCTTTGGCAAAGGAAACATTTTATTTTATTCCAACAATATAGCCCTACTTGTGGAGACTTTGCAAAGTTCTCATATTGACATGGGCTAGTCGGCGATGCCATAACCAACCCACATCGGCCTTTCCGAATAAGCACATCGCACTTGTAGTGGCTTGCCCCGAAAAGTCCACCACATACAAGTTATGTTTGACGTACCCAACGAAAGCGACCTTGAGAGACTTGCTCCACATGAGGACCACAATATCATCATCAACAAAGACGGCAAAACCCATCTTTCCAAGAGCACGGACTGAAAGTAAATTGTATCCAAGGGTCTCAATAAGCATGGCGTTCACGATGTAATGTTGTGAGCAACCACTACCTTGCCGAAACCCATTACCTTAGATTTTGACTTGTCGGCATATGTCATGGTGATTTGATCATCATTTGGCTTTAAGTCCTTGACAATAGATGAGCTTCCGGTCATATGACTTGTGCAACCACTATCAAGCACCCACTTTGACCCTCTGGAAGCATAAGTCTACAAAAGATCAAGCTAATTTTTAGGTACCCATTTTTCAATGGGTCCTCTTTTGTTAGCAACAAGGGTCTTGGGAACCCAAATAGACCAAGCAATATAACCATCATATGGGCCAACATATTGTGCATACACATCACCATAATAATCACGCATTAGAACATAGTGAGGGTTAGCACTTCCCGCAAAGTCATCATGAGACATAGTTTTACCACTTGTGGTCTTACTATCAACAATGGCCTTGTTAGTCTCTCGTGTGGGCTTGGCCTTCTTCTTGTTGTTGTTCTTCTTCTTAGTTTTGGAGACAAAACCAATGCCCCCTTTATCACCACTAGGCCTTTTATTACTCAAAAGATCATCAATGGACTTGTTGCCTTGTGGAAATGTGGCCTTAGCAAGACCCCCCTTCAACCTAGCATTCTCTTCAAGAATAGTTGTACTACTATATGGAATAAAGTTACTAGGTGAAGGAATATTGGCCAATTGAGTTTGAAGTGTTTCATGGGACTTTGTGAGTGACAAGAGTTCACTTTCCAAAGCCTTGTGGGCCTTGTTAAGCAAACTAAAGTCCTCTGCAAGTTTTCCATGAACCACACCAAACTCAATCTTGTCCTTTTTATCCCCTTTGTATTTAGCAATAGCATGATCACGCTCTTTGATGAGTTTATTCACAATAATGTCATTGGCCTCATCAAGCCCTACAAGTTTTAGTTCAAGTGGCATCCTAGTTTCTTGTTCTTCTTCTAGAGCATTGTTTAAAGCCTCTAGCTCAATCATGTGTTCATGTCCAAGTTTACATCTTACATATAGGAGCTCTTGTGTGTGGGAAAGTTGATCTAGGATGTTACCAAAATGTATCTTAGCATCCCCTTGTAGTTTAGTCATAAACTCATCAAAAGCAATTAATTCCTTTTTAACATCTAGAGACATCTCATCATCAGTATCATCATTAGCTAAGGGAATGGAGTGAGATGATGAGGATACCTCCGTTCCTCTTGCCATAAGGCAAGTGACGTTCTTGATGGGAGAATTCTCATTTGGAGAATCGAAGAGAGAGAATGTCAGGGTAGAAGTAGTGGCTAGAGCCGCCACACCATTAGAAGTTTCCTCTTCCTCATCTTCATTGTCGGAGGAGTATTCTTCATGAGTTATCAAGACAATTTCTCCCGACTTCTTATTGATGGGATTCTTCTTGATGAAGGGTTTCTTGTAAGGTGCTTGAGAGTCTTCTTCAACACAATCTTACCCCCATGATCTTCTCTCTTCTCATAGGGACAACTTGCCACAAAGTGATAGCGGTCACCATAATTGAAGCAAGTTCTCAATCTAGTAGTATTTTCTCTTTTCCCATTTGGGTTGCTTCTTCGTTGCATTTCCATCTTGGCCTTGGCGGGGTTCTTCCAAAAGTTCTTTGCATAGAAGGCCATATATTGACTATGAGCAATCTTGAATTCATCGGGGTGGTCCATGGAGAGGCCTTCATCGCTATCATCTTCATCCCCATGGTCCACAACTTTGGCCTTCAACGCAACATTGACAAAATTTCTCATACCAAGGGCACGGGCACGAGCATCTTTGGCATTCTTGGCGGCAACTTTGAAGGCTGCCATCTCTTGCATAACTTCATTTGAGGTCATGAGATGGTAGCTGTGTCTTCCTTGTAGGATCTTCAAGTCGGTGGGCTCAAAGGGCATGAGTGCACTCACATATTTCCTTTTTATCCACGCATCACCCACATGTGAGGCGCCCACGTTTCTAAAAGCGGTGGCGGTGGTCTTGAGCCTTCGGTACATGTCTTCGTGATCTTCACCTTCCTTCATGTAGAAGCCTTCGGCTTCATTGCTTAGAGCATCATACCGGTTCCTCCTCATACTCTCATTTCCAACAAACAATACAGTGAGGGCATCCCAAGCTTCCTTGGCAATGCTAAAGTGCTCAATGTGTGGATAATCCTTTGTACCTAAACCTTGTTGAATCATATGCAAGGCAGTGGCATTGAGTTGACTATTGACAACCTCTCTTCTTGTCAAGTTGTTTGGATCCCCAATAAAGAGTCCATGCTCGATGATGTTCCATAGTTCAATGCAAGAGTTGCGCATATGAGTTCTCATTAGTGATTGCCATTGAGCAAAAGTAGCAGATTCTTCAAGCTTAGGTGGGTCACCTCTATTGTATACATGAGGGTGAGGGATTGGAGGGTCAGGAGAGTACCATGAGTCACGGTGCTCACCCTTCCCTCCATCATTTTGTGTGGAGGAATTAGTGTTGTCTTGTTTACCCCTTACCATCATATCCTCGGGGGATACCGGAGTACTCCCTTTAGGTAAAACAGATGGAGGATCCTCTTGAGGAGAGGGAGATTATGAGCCATCTTTGTCTTTAAGAAGTTGCTCAAGCATCTTCTTGACTTTGTTGACCAAGAAAGAGCTCAATCTTGTTTCCAAGTTTTTGAGATCTTCCATGGTCACCGTGGTGGACTCACCATCACCATCCCCTTCGTGGCTACCCATATTCTCTTAGGCGGTAAAGCCCAAATAAAGAGCCGAGGCTCTGATACCAATCGAAAGGATCGTATGGGCACCTAGAGGGGGTGAATAGGTGCTACTTCAAATTTTCTTCTTTTTCAAATTAAGGTTTGACAATAAGGTAAATTCTCTAGATAATGCAACTAAGGTGAATTTACCTATATGACAAATATGCACGAGCTAACACAATACTAAGTAAGAACTAGTAAGTAAAGTGCGGTAAAGGATAGAAGTAACCAAAGTGGTGGACGCGGAGACACAAGGATTTGTTTCCCGTAGTTCCTTCCTTTTGAGGGGAAGTACGTCTACGTTTGGAGAGGGGGTGGTTTCAAACCACCAACGCCACGAGAGGCCTCCCTTGTTTTCTGATGAATCTCACCCCAACAGGATCGATTCACCTTCCACTATATCGGCAACCTTCAAGGTGGAAGCCGACACCTTTACAAGTTTGGGGCACACATCCACAACTTAATCGGAGCTCCCAAATACAAGCAAGCTATCAAAACAATCAAAGACAAGCTTGTAAGAACCAAAACTAGAACTAGGGTTTCCAAGAAAACACTAGAGCAAAGGGGCCCTCAATTGAATGAGGGGGAAGTGAAGATCTCTTTTGGTGAAGTAGTAGATCAAGGCCTCCTCCTTCGATTCCCCAAAGATCAAGGACTTTGGGTGGTGGATTGAAGAGATCTTGTGGATTTGGTGGCTCCAATGGTGGTCTTTACTTTAATGCAAATGAGCACCTTGTCTCAAGTTAGGTGAGGTGATATTTATAGTCCCAGCTCCAATCTGACCGTTGCAGCATTTAATGCAGCGGTAGTACCAGGTTTTCCAAGCGGTAGTACTGGACGCAACCGGTACTACCGGACTGGTACCGAAGATGCAATGTCGAGTTGCATAGCCCACAGTTTCCACCAGTATCAAAGTGTGGAGCTACCGCATGGCGGTAGTACCGCCCCTACAGAGCGGTACTACCGGACACATGCGGTAGTGCCGCATTTTGATACAGAGGGGAACAACAGTGTGAGTCAAGTGGTCAATCTCCTTAGAAGTGATCGGTACTAAAATGCGGTACTACCGCATTTTGGTACCGGTCAGTTCTGAGAAGATTGGCAAGCTTGACAATTGCTTCAGTCTTGACCGGTATCAAAATGCGGTACTACCGCTTTTGATACCGCTCAGTTCTGAGGAGTTTGGCGAGCTTGCCAAGCGCTTCAGTCATGAGCGGTACCAAAATGCGGTACTACCGCTTTTTGATACCGCTCAGTACTGATGCCTTTGGCCAGTGTACTCATCACACTGCCAGGCCCGGAAGTGAAACCCGGTGCTACCGGACTTGAGCGGTAGTACCGGATGAATTATCCGGTACTACCGGACATCACTAAGGCAGAATATGGAGCAGCAGGCAAATCCTTTTTGTGTGCAATTAGACAGGGAATTCTATGCATGCAACCTGTAGAATACTTGGCAGATAATTAGTCTGTTATGTGTGTTGTAATAAACACCAAAATCTCTAGGGATAAGAAATGTTCTTTCACAAGCTTACTTATAACAGACAGTGAATCAAGAGCAATAGAGGTGTTTAGGGCTGCACCTCTTCTTGTAGTGGATGGTAAAATAGAGAACTTTCCATCGTGAGACTTAACCATGATGAAATAAGTAGCAGTGAACAATAATAGATCCAAGTGAACTTACAAATAAAGCTATGCTCCCCGGCAACGGTGCCAGAAAATAGTCTTGACGACCCACAAGTGTAGGGGATCGCAACAGTCTTCGCGGGTAGTATTAACCAATTTATTGATTCGACACAAGGGGAGCCAAAGAATACTTGCAAGCCTTAACAACTGAGTTGTCAGTTTAGCTGCACCTGGAAATAGTTCTTGCTCGCAGAAGTTTATCAGTAGCAACAGTTTGTAGTAGCAATAGCAAAGCAACAGCAGCAGTAATAGCAATAGTGAAACAGTAGCAATAGTAACAGTAACGGTAACAGTAGGATTCAAGTACGGTAGGCATAGGGATGAATAGACGGGCGTTGCATGGACAAGTCTAAACATGTAATTTCAAGATATAGGGCATTGCAGATAAATAATAACAAGCATCCAAGTACTAAACAATCCTAGGCATGTGCTCCAAATATAGTCATACGTGCTCACAATAAGAACTTGCACAACATCTTCTGTCCAGCCAGCCCGTGGCAGCGGGGCCTCTAGGGAACTACTGTCAATTAAGGTGCTCTTTTTAATAGAGCACCAGAGCAAAGCATTAACACTCCGTGAACACATGTGATCCTCACACCACAGCCATCCCCTCCGGTTGTCCCAATTATTGTCACTTTGGGGCCTTTGGATCCGGACAATGATATGTGTACACAACTTGCAGATAAGATCACAAACAATACTATCATAATTATTCAATAATAAGTTCAGATCTAAGATCATGGCACTCGAGCCCTAGTGACAAGCATTAAGCACAACAAGTTGCAACAAAGTCAAATAGCACTAATAGAGATACTAGGCACTATGACCCTAACATATCTTATTCGATTATATGATAGAACTCATCCAATCTCTACCATCCCCAAGCCTACATCGGGGGATTACTCACTCATGGATGAGGGAAACATCGGTGGTTGATGGAGATGCGTTGGTGATGAAGATGGCGATGATCCTCTCCAAATTCCCCGTCCCGGCAGGGTGCCAGAACGGAGTTTCTGGATCTGAATCTTGGTTCTCGTGGCGGCGGCGGAGCGGAACTCTTTCAAGAAAACTATCGAACCCCCGTGAGTTTTTAGGTCAGAAGGCAACTTATAGGCGCGGAGGGAGGCCAAGGAGCTGACTAGGGTGGCCAAACCCCCTCTAGGCGCGGGGTCAGGTGGGCCCGCGCCTGGGGTGGGTCTGGCCCTCCAGGCCTCCCCTCTGTCTCCCCTTCTGGCTCCGTGGATCTTCTGGTGAGAAATAGTTTTTGGCATATTTTCCGGGATTTTTCCTGATAGTTCATTTTTTGCACAAAACAAAGACACCAAGGTAATTCTGCTGAAAACAGTGTCAGTCCGTGTTAGTTGTATCCAAATCACACAAGTATAGAGGAAAAACAATAGCAAAGTGTTCGAGAAAGTAGATACGTTTTGGACGTATCAATACATAAAAAGGATCAAGCACAATACTGCCACCTCGGGAAAATTCATGCAGAATACCTCACATGGTGTTCAAAATTTTGTTCGTGAACATTTCATGGTCATTGGATTATTATTGATGAGGCATTCAAGATGATGATTGTGTCACCTAGTCATCAGATCTTATTGGAAGGTTAAATCTATACAAAGCCCTACCTCCACCTACTAGTAAACATAGTGTTACTATATGGAATGACTTACTTTTGAACGATTATGAAATGACATGTACTTTGTGATACTTTCCTAATATTGTTGGTGTTAGGAATGATGCCCTAGAGGCTCACATTCTGCCTTATATTTGTAACCCGAAATCCGGCGTAGAGCTAGTTGTATATGTCACTGCAGTTGTTGTAGGTGTGGAACCATATACTTGTATCTACCTCTAGTCACTTTGTCCTTAGTCGTTTGAGGTTGGGAGGGAAACCCAGTGCCGAGACTAATTTGTAAGTCGGAAGATGACAATGTTTCACGTGTCATGTGCATGGAGATGCTATCCGCCTTGCATTGGCTAGTCGGAAGAGGTACAATAGCCGGTGATATGTTCAAAACGTATCTACTTTTCCGAACACTTTTTCTATTATTTCTCCTCTAAACTTGTGTGATTTGGATACAACTAACACAGACTGACGCTGTTTTTAGCAGAATTACCTTGGTGTCTAGTTTTTGTGCAGAAAATCAACTATCATGAAAAATCCTAAAAAATATGCCAAAAATCCTATTTCACCAGAAGATCCACGGAGCCAGAAGATGAGACGGAGTGGAGGCCTAGGGGGCCCACACCCCTGTCAGGCGTGGATGGGCCTAGCCCGTGCCTAGGGGGTGTGGCCACCCCAGGCAGCCCCTCGGCCTCCCTCTTCGCCTATAAGTTACCTCTTGACCTAAAAAACCAGGGGGGTTCGACGTTTTTTTAGAAAGAGTTCCGCTGCGCCGCCACCACCAGAAACCACGATTCGGATCCAGAAACTCCATTCTGGCACCCTGCCGGGACGAGGAATTTGGGAAGGATCATCGCCATCGTCATCACCAACGCCTCTCCATCAACCATCAATGTTTCCCTCATCCATGAGTGAGTAATCCCCCGCTGTAGGCTATGGGGATGGTAGGGATTGGATGAGTTCTATCATGTAGTCGAATAAGATTGTTAAGGCATAGTGCCTAGTATCTCTATTAGTGATATTTGACTTTCTTGCAACTTGTTGTGCTTAATTCTTGTCACTAGGGCCTAAGTGCCATGATATCATATCTAAGCTTATTATTGAATCATTATGATAGTATTGTTTGTGATCTTTTCTGCAAGTTGTGTACACATATCATTGTCCGGATCCAAAGGCCCCGAAGTGACAGAAATTGGGACAACTGGGGGATGGCTGTGGTGCGAGGATCACATGTGTTCACGGAGTGTTAATTCTTTGCTCTGGTGCTCTATTAAAAGGAGCACCTTAATTGCTATTAGTTCCCTAGAGGCCCCGCTGCCACGGGCTGGCTGGACAAAAGATGTTGTGCAAGTTCTCACTGCGAGCACGCATGACTATATATGGAGCACATGCCTAGGATTGTTTAGTACTTGGATGCTTATTCTTATTTATCTGCAATGCCTTAGATCTTGAAGTTGCATGTTTAGACCCGTCCATGCAACGCCCGTCCATCCATCCCTATGCCTACCGCGCTCATATCCTACTGTTTGCTGCTACTGTTACTATTGCTCCTGTTTTACTGCTGTTGTTGCTACTACAAACTGTTGCTACTGATAAACTTCTGTGAGCAAGAACTATTTCCAGGTGCAGCTGAATTGACAACTTAGTTGTTAAGGCTTGCAAGTATTCTTTGGCTCCCCTTGTGTCAAATCAATAAATTGGGTAATACTACCCGCGAAGACTGTTGTGATCCCCTATACTTGTGGGTCATCAGCCGAACCGATCCAAAGGTTAGTAGGACGTGAGCACACTGTCATATTCTATCACTAACACAATGGAATCCTTAGACCTAGGGGGCTCGCATGATCCGAGTTGTGAAAGACACGACTTTGATCCCATCTTTCACTCATCGTGACTGGGAGTCATAAAGTTGTTTTTGGGACGACTCGAAAACAAGTTGCGTTACGTGGATTAGCCAAGATAGAATTTGCCCCTCCAATTCGAAGAGATATTCTCTGGGCCCTCTAGGATGATATGATTTGTAAGCATGGACATGCACTACTCGATCAAGTGTTGATCGAGGTAGTCCGACTTAGGTAAGCCGAAGGGAATCAATTATCACTACAACGAGAAGAGAGTTAAATCAGCACTAGGATGACGAAATCTCCCCCTGCGGTTTATCACCAATATCGTGAGGCAAAGGGACTCGGACATATCGTCACATTGAGGGAACTTGTGGATACTGGGAGTTGGTAAGTTTTGCTACAGGTCGCTACCGGCTATCGACTTTAGAGTCGGAAGATCACTGAGCTACGACTTTGATCAAAGACTATTGAGTTGTTTCTGGTTTACCATAAGCCTACGGGATCTCACACTTAAGAGAGTGGAACTGGGTTGATGTTGATCCGACTATCATGAGCCGACGAGTTAGACTTGCTCGGATAGGGACACGTGTCAATGGGTTGGACCAACTTTGACCAGGGTTTAGGTTTAGGACCGAGGGACACAAGTGTTTTGTGCCCTCACCTACTCGTCTATATAAAGGAAGGTGGGTGGCGGTGGACAGATGTTCCAGTGCTGCTTCCTTAGGGTTTCGCTAGACTTGGCCATTCCCACTTTCCTGTCCCATGACGGCAAGACAGAGGCTAGCACCTCACTTTCTTTTGTTCCACCTTGTACGAGTGTGATACAGCAGATGCACTGCATCTTCGATATTGGGCGGCGGAGTCGGGGGCGGAAGAAGGAGGAGCATCAGAGTTGGCGACATGATGGTCCCAAGATCGAGCAGTTCACCGGAGCCGGACGAGACGAAGAGTAACATATGGCACCACCGGGACGCACTTCCTCAGCTTTCGCATTTGTGCGTCGAGAGGTACAAACTATTGCCTCTGACCTTGGCCAGATCTTGGGGCGGCTTGCCCGAGTACTCGCGGAGCAGAATTTTTTTTTGTTTTCTGGCCTGGCTCTACGCGTTGCCCATCAGTGGTCCTACATGTGGAAAGTCTTTTATTAGTTGCAAAGTTGACTTATTTTACATGCAAGGTTTGGTGGAATCCAGCTGGATACCATAAAGAAAAATATAACGGCAAAAAACCATTATTACAATTAAAGAACCATATCTTGTTGCATTTATATCTTAATTTGGTCATCTCTCCTCTTTATAATCCGTTTCATCTCTGTATGCTATTCTCTCAAATCTATCAAAAGTGTTGAGGTTAATCTCATAGCTCTCTATCACCATGGTTACTACCGACTCCTCCTCTTTCCCCAGTAACAAGGTGCAAAGAGTGCTAGAATCTTTTTGAGTTCATTGTTTTCTCGTAGTAGTTTCCAACCTTGATTATCAATGTTCTATTCCTATGGTATGAATTGTTTATATTGTTTGTCATGCGCTTTTGATTTTATACATGATTCTCCTAGCAATATTTTGAAATCAAGAAATGCATAAACTCAATTTCATGGCTCTTGTATGGAGGTCGGACCCAAGTTGTGGTATATGCTCTCACATGATCTTGTATTGTGTCCTTGAAAGGCTTTGAACTCTTATGTAACTAGGAGAGAGAGAGAGAGAGAGAGATTAGGGGATTGGAAAGAGAGGGGGTGAACAGAGAGGACCCACTGAATTGGATTAACCAAAAATTTGATCGATTTCCAAGATCTGGTATTTGAGTATATTTTCTAGTTTTCATAACAAGTTATTTTAAAGCGATTGGCGTCGATTTTAAGGGGTTTTGTTTGGTATTGTGGTCCACTATCATGTAAACCTGCTCATGACCTGGTTGTTAAAATATGCAAAGAAATTTTCTAGTTCATAGCATTATGTCTTACTTGATAGAGAGGGTGGTTATATATATGATTTGGACATATTGGTATGCATAAGCAAGTTCTTTGGAAACACTGGACATCAAATCTAGTGACGAGGAGTATACTTCTTATTTATGAGGTTTTAAGGCTTTGGGTCTAGGCCCATGGCTTGAAACCCTGAAAGACTTGGGCCTAGAGGTTCTATAGTGATATGTATATTACAAGCTCTATATATCTTATTTATTATGTGTTCTCGTTTTGGTGAAAGCTGGACAAAGTATATAAACAAAAATACATCTACACGTGAACTAAAAATGAATTGTTGCTCATAGTATAATAAACTCGATCATTTTAATTACTCCATCTAAAACAATATCTAAAGAAAAATCATCTGGATTGAAATGTAATCTGGAAATTGTTTAATCATCTTTATTGCGTACTTGAAGGGGGAGGAGATCGTGGTTGGCGACGTGGTCTATGTGAGCAGTGAAGAGGAGGAGGATACCACAAAATGGTTACATGTGCTGCTACAGACCAAGTTTTGGTGGTCGTGCAACGATCACTGGAAGGAACACCGCGGGGAGATGAGCATGCTCTGCCTCTACTGCTATGAGGTGGTATGCCCTCACTGCATGCACGACAAACCCGGCCACCGCCTCCTCAAGGTCCGCCGCTACGCCTACCGATCCATCATCCTCGTCAAGGACATTCATGACCTCGGCCTCAACATTGACATATCCGAGATCCAGGTATGACCATACTTTTAAAAAAACTTCTTAGGTACCATGCTAATGTTACATGCATTGGAACGTTAATACCCAAGGCACTACCTTATACTACTTCCGCTCTTTATTAACTGTCATAGATTTGTTTATGTTCGTATGTATTTATACACTAAAACATGTCTAGATACATGTATATTCGTGTGATAGTTAATATGGGACAGAGTGAGTAGTATTTTTAGGTGAAATGGGCAACTAGGCTTTTAAATGTGCTTGATAAATCCTCGGATTTTTCTCTATCTTTTTTCAGGAAAAAAATCCCAAAATTGTTAAGCATATCTAACAAACCATGTTAATTGTTACTCTCTCCTTCCAAATACACAAGGCTTCTCAACATTTGAACCCAACTTTGATCATAAATCTGATTAATAAAATATGAGTTATATAGCATTGGATTTGTATTTCAAAGAAGTTTCAGATGACATATCTTCCGTGGCATATTTCCACGAAGTATTAAATGTATGAAATGAAAGAACGGTGGGTTCGCTACCATAATTGAAGAGACACCCCCGCACAAAAGAGACATCATTGTGATTAATACCAATAAGCTACTAGCAGTAGTTTTTTCTGTGGGACATTCATAACACTTCCCAGCCAACCTCACAAACAAAAATTATTAGGAATTATTTGGAAGGTAGGGTTCTCTTGAGAATTTTAATGTGTAGATTCACTCATTTGACCATATGGAATGTATGGTCCGGATGGCACATTCCTATAGATTGCATTCCTTTGACCAGAATTCCACAAGACATGTACCATGAACTAAAATGTTTTTTGTGTTACTTTGAGAAGCCCAGTGCACTTTCTCGCATTCTCTCTGCCATTTCTCTTCACTCCTCCAACACGAGTGTGTTTGTTACATGTTCATTATCCAGAGACATCACTTGCAAAACTCATGTGCTTTTTCATCTTTGCATTAATCTGTAGTACATGAGATCCCAATCTCATGTTTTTCTTATTACCATGTTTTCCAATTCGAGGGATCCAAAGAGGCACTTTCTGCTAAATGGGAGAAATATTATTACTATAAATTGGATACCACAAGAATGACCACCAAAACCCCATCTGATAACACAACAAAAAAACATAAATATCAAAGTACTCCCTATGGTTGAAATCATACAAATCAAAAAAAAATCGTGGTAATAATTTTGCAAGAAATATAGTCCTTAATATGAATGTCAAATTGGGTTTGATGATTGATAATCCACTTCACCGTCTTAACCGAGTTGAGAAAAAATACAAAATCTACAATGCGGAATAAATGACATTTTTAAAGGACACACACGGCATATAACATGCAGGCAGAGGAAATCGTAACACACTAACAATGTCCGGATAGTCTAGCTAATTCCTCGGCCAGATATACTACTCTCTCCAATCCACTAAATCAGCGACACTTATTATGGATCGGTGGTATTATTTTGTTTGCTTTTACTCTTATTTCAAGGCCATTATTTTGCTTTTAGAAATAGTATTCATGTTATTTACAATTCAGGGAGGACCGAAATTACCATGTTTGTAGAAGCCAGTAAAAATAAATATGCTTTGTCTAATCATATATTCGCAGACATACATCGTCAACAGCCAAAGGGCAGTGCACCTGAGGCCCGTGAGGAGGTCTCCAGGATTTAGGCCTAGTCAGGGTGCACCTAGCTGCACGACCTGCTCTGTCTGGCTCCACACCGAGCCCAACTTGTTCTGTTCGCTTGCCTGCAAGGTTACTCTCTCTTGACTGTAATTTCTCATCATCCGAGTTATCTTCAACTAATGTGCAGTTCAAGTTAGAGTGATGGAGAAATATTTTTTGTAGCGACGAGTTTTGTTCCCTGTGCATGTGTATTAGGGATGTGAGTTGTGTTGGCCTGCAAGTCTAGCATCTTGTTCATGCCTGTTGCATCATCTTTCACTTCCAAAGAACTCGCCAACTGTTGTAGAGTTGCATTACCTCCATCTAGTTTGCCAAAACATTTTATATCAGTGATCAGAGGAAGTGCATTTATCCAACCAAAACTCTCAAGACTGAATATAACATTGCATTTCTCTTAATGCTGTACTACATTCTTGATTATTGTTGTCTATATCTGATATATGCACACATCTAAATACGAGATAATGTGAAATGCCAATGTAGAATATATGGATTTTGTGGAAACTCAATTGTACTCTGTCTTACAAGTTAGCAAAGAAAATAACTCAATTCTGCTTATCGCAATCTTTCGTACTGCAGTAGATACTAAATAGAATAATAAGGATTTTGTTTCTTTTTTCAGGAGAATGTAGCCATTTCAGGCGATTTCTCGGATACAGAAGCTGATCGCAAAGCTAGGCAGCAAGCAAGTGTGGAGCCTTCACCTGAAAGAACAGTGTCTGCGGTCTTGGCGCTACCCGCCCCGCGACCATATGCATCGCCGGTGAAAGATCAGCGCAACACCGACGTGCCTGAAGCTGTGCGTGGATACGGCGTGCAGAAACCGGTGGCAGACTCCCCCTCCCCGCAACAGCCCGAGGCACCTCCAGCTCCGGTGGCGGAGGATCAGCACCAGGTCGCCAACAACCCGGCGTCGTTCCGTAGGCGACCACGCAAGATGCTGAATCCGGTGCGAGCACCATTCTTCTGATATTTGTGCCTCTAAAGAGTGTCCAAATGAGTAAGCTCAGACAATAATAAGATCTAGCCTGATGGCTAGGTGTCATCCATCTTTCTCCTCATTTATGCTTTTCCGGAGCAAGATGGACTTGTTGAGAATTTTCGTCTGGTGTTCGGTTAAATAATGTCTCTCAAACTCGATCGTATCAAAGGAGTCATGGTTGGTTATACATTATCAGAGCTGTAATAACCTCTAAATATGAGAGTGTGTGGTTTTACTTGCCATTTCTTTGTTCAGAGAAGGGAATCAGCAAGAAGAACATCAATAACCTTTCGGGACATTTCCAAATTCCCGGACTAATAAAGAACTGAAAGAGCAGAAAGGGTACTACATGTACAGGAAATAAGTAATCCTATATCACGAAAGAAGACCTATACTTTTTTAGACCTAGTAAGAAGCAGAGTTCTACTCCTGGCAACTAAGAGAATTACAAACTTAACCAGCTCCTCCTTCACCATAAAAAGGACCGAGGCAGCAAAAACACTCTGTACAATCTTCGTACCCATTCCCTTGTAAAATCCACGCAATCCCTCGTACCGAATCATCTTCAGTATCGCATCTAATGTACCTGTTAAATACATATAGTCAGTGTCATGTTAATTCTCAACAAAAATGACAGATTAGATGCACATCACACGAAAGAAAGAGGCAGCTGATCATGCACTATTAGAGCAGACTTGTTCAGAAAATCATTACAGAATGGAACATGTTTCGCTAGTTTTGGTTAAAAAAGGTAAGAGATACCTGTGTATCTTGACGTTGCATTCCTGCCTATTTCTTGTTTTGCTTGCAACCTAGACTGCAAGGGATAAGATGCATGATCAACAAATTTGATGATAAAGTGAACACTTTTTGCACACGACCCAGATTCGCACGCATGCCTGATTGCCTTTTTAAGGAAGCATTGGTGCAACTAGATCTGACTGAGTCTCCTTGAGTGGAAGTTTGATGATGTGCGCTCACATAGATGATAGAAACATACATTGATGATGCTATGCATCAGAAAGAAACCAGATAGTGAGCCTACTGATGGGGCTATTTGTGCAACACTGCACTACAGGAGATAAAGTACTAGTTTGTTTGGTGGGGAAGATATATCTTATGACATCGGTGGGTGAAAGAGTACAAACGTTGAAGAGGAACGACTTGCATCAGAGTCACTTAGCAAACTATAATCCAGTTGTCTCTTCTGGATAAGTTCGCAAATACCATATATATTTCAAATTTTCCTGAACTTTCAAAGTAGACACGACTTTCTACCACAATTTCTGTTTTATTCAGAAGGGTTTCAGATAAGTATGTATGGGGCACACATTAGTGCTAAAACTTTGCAGGTGATAAAACTTAGAAGTAGTCTCTAAATTTAAATTTACCTTAACCACTAGCAATGGATATGTCACAACAGTAGCTCCCAATTTTGCCATTGCACCTAATAAGAATACCTGCTCACGAGAAAATACTGAGAATGGAATATAGAAATATATTTAGAACTCCAAGAGTTGTACTATTATTCAACTTTGGATCTAAAATACAAACAAACAAACAAATGCAGATCTGGGCTATGGCACAAGACTAAGTGAAATAATTAATTGTCTAACTGCAATAAAAGATACACAAATGCATCTGTACCCAAAACAGACCAACGAATAATAAGAACCATCCCTCCCTGAAGTCACCGCAGAAGCTACATTTTACAACATGCAGTATAACTAACAAGAGTATCTAAAATGTCCTGGCCCTTTGTTTTCTTGAGCGGGAATGCCCTGGCCCTTTGTGTGACTAAATGGTCTTGCTTTCTCAAATAATCACAGCAAGTGTGTTGAAATACAATCATGTAATCGAATATGCTAGAATTGCAGATACATGACTGGAGGTAATTCAAGTAATAAGTAATAACCAATGAAGAATATTAATTACATGAAGCATCTGCCCTATAATATTGATAAGAGAAATACAAACCTGCACTTGGTATGGATACGAGGTATAAAGAGTTTCTAGGAAGACATACACATGCAAATTTTAAAAACACAAAACATCTATGAAGATAATCTGTTGGCAAATGTTCACAAATACAGAGACATGAGCTATATAGAAACATTCCTTACCTCCATAGCAGTGATGTTCTTCTTTGGTAGTTGGTTTCCAGACCGCTTTGATCGAAGACGCTTTGAGAGCGTTTCAAATATCATAAACTGAATTGAAGGGTTGCATACCTGAGAATTTACATGGTTCAACGTCTGGAGTTAGACATAAATGCAATAACTAGCAGTTCTGATGTTCTTGAAACCGATAACTAACCATGATTAGTGTTGGAACAAGTCCTTTCCAGAATCCATGTATGCCTGATTCACGATAGACCTCCCGAACCTGCTTAGCACTGATAGTAGTAAGTATGATCATGTCTGGTAACTTCATTTGAGAAGCAGAAAGCTAATTAATTAGCAATATTGGACAGTGGACAGCGGAAACTGCAGTCTTCAGATGCCTGTCATCATTATTCATTACTGTTCAAACATATGCATGCAAGTTTTTGCAGATGATACTTATAATATAATGTCAGTAATCGAGAACCAAGTGCTGGCTTGGTGGCTTGACAGCACGGTGGTGAGCTCGCCACCGGGTTCGAGTCGCAGGTGCGACCGAATTAAACAGGGTGTTATCTAGCGTGTATTAATCCGCAGCTGGAGAGATCCTTCCCCCGTTGGTCAACTTTTTTAATGTCAGTAATTAAACATGCAAATGTAAAGTGATCGAAGAATATATTCGAGCCTAATATTTGGTGGAGTGAATCAAGATGCATGTTCGATCTATCTGGTGCTTCTAGGTTCTGTAGATAAATTGTATGCATCTTGGAGTTTAAAGGCAACAACTCCAGCAAAAATTTCATCAATATTTCTTTATAAAAGATATGTGACCTGTGCCACGTATCTACCTGTGCCACAATTTAAGTAATAAATTGTCTACTAACTTGCAGGTTATCTACCGGAATATGGCTACTCTCTGTTTATGGTCATCTCTTCAACCTGTGGAGTTTCGGGACCTGTTTACGGATGGATGTACACGCTTGGAGGATACGGCGAGGGATATTTTTTCCCGACTTGGATGGCAGCGTGATTTGAGGATTGAGCTTCCATCCTACTAGGCATCAGGAAAAACATACATTGTTGTAATGATCGCCTAGTTTTATCTTACTTTATTTTCCGTTTATTTCTCGGCTGTGTGCATCTTGGTTATCCAGAAGCCGGGTGTAAACATTACTATCCATAATAAAGCGCCCATTTCCAAAAAAAAAGTGACCTCTGCCACTCATAAATGACATTTTTATTATCTATGTTCAGCATTTTACAGGAATAGGAAGTAGAAAGAGCATTCGAGAACTAGAGGGAAGGAGTGCTCACCGCTTGAAGTGTGCCATATGGGTGAGGTTTTTCAGAATCAAGTTTAGCTAACCTAGCCTTTAGAATTGAAACATCCACTGAATTAGCCCTGGATATTTCCTTCAGCAAAAGCTCCCTCTTGGACTCTATCATCTTCCTTTCTGCCTGAGTATGTGTCTGAAAAGTAGAGGGATAAAAAGTCATCTTCTGATTTTCTGCAGTCAGTTCATCAGATATAAAATAGTAATTTATATGGAATAGCATATAGGCGCATTGGAAATACTATGAGCATTATTTTTTAGAAAAATCTTTGCACAATTATCAAAGGGGGGTCATTTAAAGACGAAGGTAGTATGCTGTACACATACTAAGAGCGAAAACAACCTCAACACTGCTTGACTTCAATAGGATGTAACGGGAACTAATGTTAGCACTCCTCTATAAAGTCCCGCTAATCCTGTATCTAAGCTAGTACTCTTTGTGTAACTCTTTTTTTCAATGAAATTACAATGTTATCATGCTGATGTTTCTTAATCGTGATATCTATCGAAGGGGGGTCATTTAGCAGAGAATACCTGCATACGTGTCACAAGAACCCATATTGGGATTGTAAGAAGAACATTGATCGACCTGAAACAAAGAAGGGTTTCTATGAGCATGCCTGAAGAACATTATCTCGTGCTACAGTTTGACCAATAAAACTAAAGATAGCTACCAAGAATGAAACACGATGCACCAGCATTCATGATTAATTTAAAGGCTGCCTAAAAATTCCCTTCCCCAGACCCCACAATGTGTGGGAGCTTTCAGCACTGGGTATGCCCCTTTTTTTTGGGTAATCCAAACAAATATGACATGGATGAAAGGACTGCTGTTTTGGTAATGGAACTAGATGACTGCAATAGTAGGGGAAACAGAACCTGTTATCCATAAGGACTGTTCCTATTATTTAGTAGCCTACAGATTTACGTTGTTAGGTAGAAATTTCCCCAGTATTTTCCCCAACAACTGACACACTGAAGAGAAAAATCATTGAGAAGTTGCATCTGTCATTGTGGATTTGATACAATACATCAAACAACTACGAAGGAGTTAGAAGTGCAAAGATGATTGAGTTTGAGATAAGGTGAACTACAACCATCAGAACATAACAACTTGGCTGGAAGGACTACAAGCTTACAACTCAATGTGACTCACAGCTGCTCTACATTATCATCAACAGTATCATCATCATCTCTTATCCATTTTTTCAAATGATTCCAGTTTCCAAGTTTCTACAGTCCGTCAACATTTACATGTTCATGTCAAATTCAAAACATCCACAAGCCAATCTGCACAACTTGTCCGCGCAAGTATTTGTTGGATTGTATCCACGCTGTTGGAATGCCCTCATAGACAAATAGCAATATATAACTGGACATCCCATTCAGCACTTCTGTTCTTTCTCATTTCAATGAACTAAAGTGCTCGATCAGTTGACAAAATGTTGATGTTCGGTAATTCCCGTGCAAGTAGATGACTTACCCAGCAATAGCTGCAATAACAAGCCAAGAGAACATCCCTACAGTGCCATCCCCTAGGCCTTTCTTCCCGCGAGCAGCTGCCACATTTTCCACCTTGTTCTTGAGAAGCTGGTAAAAGTAGTAATAGATTCCCTGCAACCCAAAAAAACACAAAGTAGGATACATTAAATCGGACTAGATTGAATTTCCCAAGTGCCAATGTACTGTGAGAAATAACAACATCACAGGTCCATGACTCTTAGAGAATAATATCGCCAAGTTAGAGAAACAGAGCAAAAATGAAGCTAGTGGAATTAACCTGCGAGGCAGCGGTGCCAATAAGTGAGGGTTTGAGGCCGCTGTACAGCCCACCCCAGCCTTCCGTTTGGACCAGCTGCAGTTACTTGATTCCGCAATTAACCATTAGTGCATTAGATTAGCAGCTACAACTAGGAACAGACCAGAAGCCTACGAGGAATCACCTGGAGCATCTGGAAGAGGGTGGAAGCGTCGGAGGCCTTCTTCTTCTTGGCTGTCCTCTCAGTCTGCTGCCGGGTGTTCACCTGTCATCGGGCAGCGAAGAGGGAGGGCCGATTAGGAGGGATTGAGTGGAATTGGTTACAGCGGGACGGGGAGAGGTTCGTACGGTCTGGAGGGGGTAGGTGATGATCTGGGCGATGATACCGCCGCCGGCGCCGGCCAGCCCGTTCACCACCGCGCTCGACATGCTCCAACCTAGCAATTGGGACTGAGTCAGCGGGCAGTACAGCAGACTGTTGTGTGGTCGAGAGCGTCCAAAACAGAGGTCACCTTGCTAGTCTGCTAATCCTTGTTCGGTGGAGCCAGGCGGGGAAAGCCGGCGGAGGCGTCCACCGCTGCGCCGGGGTGGGCTGCCGGTGCGCGTTGCGCGGAGCCCGGAGGCGGACTGGGGGAGCGAGATGGGGGAAGAGCCGAAGAGGAGATCGAATTGGCTGCCACTGGCGGAGGACGGGAGGAGGGTGTGTTCCGCGATTTTTCACATTTCGCTTTCCTTCGCGGGATTAGATGAAGAAAATATGCGTGTAAGCTCGATTTGGTGCAGTCGGGCTATCCTCTCGCGGTGACATTCAACAGCATCTCCAAAAGGAGATTGGAGATGTGACAATCTTGAAGAAAAAATTATCCACCTTGCAAAGATATCTCCAGGATTAAATATATGATGAGATTGCCAATTTGATCGTCCTTGATCAGCAAAAGGAGTATATAATGTTCGTATTTGGGGATTCCAACTATTTATTTAATCGATGTAAATTCCACTTCCACATATTATGGGTAACGTAAGAGGTATCCTTATTTTCCAGGGAGTTTAATTACCACTACTTAGCTTTCAATTTGTCTTTAATCATCAAGTTAAATGTGAATAACATATCCTTCTGTCTTTTAAACAAGGGTTGCTTCCACTATGTGTGTGATTCAAACAATTTAATTTTCTTCGATTATCATATCTCTAGAGTCAATAGTTTTCTACAAAGAACTATTGAACTCAATCACTTGCTGTCGTAGATGGAGGAATTTTAGGATTATCCTTTTAGGCAAAGATTTTTATAATTATCTATGCCATAATGTATTCTTGTAAGATGATACATGCTAGCTAAAGAACCACCGGGTGCTACATCATAAGCACATTATGAGCGTAAAAGATTATAACTATATACATATAAAATGACAGCAATGGAAACTAAATTCTCTGTTTTTATTTGTAAAGTCTATATTCCTCGGTGTTTATAAAGTCTAAATATCTATGAACCGCTTGACTAGCCAATTAGATAACCAACCTTGCTAGATGTCCGAGACTATGTTACTATTGTTTCTTCCCCCTTCTTTATATTTACAGTTTCTTCCCCCTTCTTTATATTTACATTTTTTGACAGGGGAGTATATTGATACTGATTACACTCAGCCTTTTCACCAACAAGATGTCCAAAGACATCATGATGTACACTGCCAAGAACAAAAATAAAAAAAGAGAAAAGAAAAACAAAGACCCTAGTGTTCAACCACTCGCAATGGAAACACTCTAACCACCACCGGATACAACACCTATACTACAACCAAAGCTCTCCAAAAACAACACCTCCAAGAAGGAAACAAATATACAAGTGTTGTCGTCGCTTGGTCGAAGATCTTGGGTTTTCACCCTGGAGAAAGTTCGAATTTCCAAAACAATGCCTTCAGCAAGCCCATTGCCAGGTACAACTAGTGAATGCCAGAACTTGGGGTTCCATCCTAAAAATCATGGCTCGGTACTCAAGGAGCACCACAAAAAATATAGTCCATATGTGTTCCCACCCGCACTTGCCAAGGCTCCTGCTGCAAGTCGTTGAATGCCCGACACACAGATAGGACCTCTGTTGCATTGTCTTCATCAGCCAAAAACCCCTATGCCAAACCCAACCTCCGGTCAAAGCCGCCATTACTATCTCCACCTCTGCCGGTTTCATGAAAATCTATGCGAAGACATTGTCCCATGGTATCGACAAGAAGACGAAGCTTCGCGCCTCACCCAAAAAGGTGTGCACGACCACATCGATTCCACTCTAGATATCCACTAGCATCTTGTGCCAAACTGCGAAAATATTTGAGAGGAAGACCGGAAATAGCCCAAACAAGGAGGCAGACTTGAAGCAGATCGATGCCTTGGCACTCGAAGAACAGCAGGGTCGAACCACCTTTATTCGGAACGCCGACACCACATCGCATGCTCTCCAGGTCCACCAGGGCTGCCGCCCGATGCTCTACACCCGCCTAGCCCACCGTTGGCAGCACCACCATGGTGCCACTCCGAGCACATGACTATGCGCCGCCACGTCGTCCACATTCGCCGACCAGACCAATAGACCCGCCCAGGGGGCAGATCGGGATCTAAAGGCCATGGTCATGGGGGCATGACCTCTAGGAGGGATCCCCGCCGCCACCGCCGAGACGCCGAGAACGTCGCAAGGGAGAACCACGACACAGCGTCGCCGCCATCTTGCAAGGTCATCGTCGCCGCCGGGGGTTTGGGGTCACTGACCGGCGAGAAATGCCCTGCCGCTGCCATCAAAGGCACGAGTTTTGCCCGGCGGCGACGGACATTAGTAGGATTTGGCTCAATTAACTAAAGTAGGCCAATTTGACATTGAGTGTGCGAGGTGCGCTCGACTCGTCGAACCTGCGTCGTCTGCGTTTTTAAGCATTTGGGAAGAAGAACGTATATGGATTATGGAGCATCCAAGCAACTGGTTTTACATTCCAGCTAGTGTAGGTTTTCCCATTTATCACTTTTTAGGAGTATATTATATTACAAAAAGACCCATAGCTCGAACTGACTCCGCATTTGTGGCTCAAGGAGGGGCAAAGCGCAAAGAAGAGAGAAAGGAAGAAACTCAAAACTCTAGTAAAACCCTAGCCTACCGGAGAGAGCGCCGAGACGCCGGCTAGTCGGAGAGCGTGAGGTGGCTGCCGCTCAGCTTGTCCGCCGCCAAATATGTTCTCGCCGGCGATCAGGAAGCCCCATCTCCTCCACCGCAGGGAGAAGGAGGAGGCGACGCCTTCACCTCCTCCCACTGCTCCCGCTCACTCCCCGTCGCCTGGTGGATTAGCGCTTTCCAATCGCCCCGCCACTGGCACCCCGGCCCCATGGACCTCCTCCTCCCTCCTCGCCAGGTACCCCTTTCTTCTCAAACTCTCTTTGATTTCACCAGAATCACTGCATTTCATATGGTTGTATCTAGTTCAGGCATCGGAATCGAGCACGCGCAGGGTTCCCCTTCCTCACTGCTGTAGGCTAGCGCGCGTACAGTTCACCACATATCACTAAGCCTGATGTTTCTATTTTTTTCTTTGTTCTAATTTTCAGGATCTCGACATCCAAGCAAACAGACAAGGCTGGAGACTCTGACCAGATCCAACCAGTGCGTGTAGCAGAGTTTCCCCAAATTGTGAGGAATGCACAAGCCAACCTTCTGCAGAAGAATTTTTCTGGTAACTGTTTTCTCTTGGTGCGCCTCTGCTATTCTTCTTGTACTAGTATATCATCCTGAACAGTGGATGCCTTCTATGTATCCCTTGTAGGCAAAAACATGCTTGTAGGTGGCATTGACAAAGAAACATCACTTGCATGGATGATGTGTGGAAATGACCTTTATATCTGGAGCTACTTGTCTTCTGTTTCCAAAGACTGTCTTGTACTCGATGTCCCATCTTCTCTTATGGGAAACAAAGACACAGAGTCCTTCAGTGGTAACCAGTGGACGCTTTGCATCATGAGATGGGACAGTAGTATTCCATCAACAAGGAAGAGTGGAGAAATGTTGCACCGAAGAAGTTCGACTGGTGTTATCCTCTGCAACAGAAGAACACAAGCTATTGCGTATTGGCCTGATATCTATGGTGAAAGTAGCAAGAGTCCAGTTCTTAGTTTTTCCGGCCACAGTGGCGCATCTGCAAGTGATGGTATATCTGCATGTTACAGGTTTAACTCGCTAATTGCAACTTCCACTCCAGGAGGCATTCATGAATGTATTGCGATAGCTTCTGAGCCAACAGGTGCTTTATGGTTGTTTCAGTGTTCACCAGCAGGAATTATTCGAAGAGAAGTTCATCGTGATACATTAGGAGATAATGGTACTGATCATTATCAGAAAAATAATAGTGGAAGATCCTTGGCTTGGCTACCAAGTAACGTATCACCCGAGGCTGCTGAGCAGAAGTTCTTTTTGTTGACTAGCCATGGGATACAATGTTGGAGCATCTCACTTTTGCATGGCATCACTGTAAACAGAATAGGATCTCAAGAAATAGTTGGTAGTGATGGGGAGCTTGGCATAAAAAAGGACATAGCTGGTCAGAAGAACATCTGGCTTTTGGACATGCAGATAGATGAGCATGGGAAGGAATTTAGCATTCTTGTTGCTACCTTGTGCAAAGACCGGGTGAGTGGGTCAAACTACACTCAGTATTCTCTTCTGACAATGCTGTACAAATCGAACCAAAAGTTTTCGTCCGAAGATAATAATGTTGTTAAATGTGAAAGGTTTTTGGAGAAAAAGGCTCCTTCTCAGGTGATAATCCCTAAAGCTCGAGTGGAGGATGAAGATGTTTTATTCTCCATGAGGCTTAAAACTGGTGGTAAGCCTTCTGGCTCAGTGATCATCCTATCAGGTGATGGAACTGCAACGGTGGCCATCTATTGGAGAGGTACTACACGACTCTATCAATTTGATCTGCCTTGGGACGCTGGAAAGGTTTTGGATGCTTCCATCATCCCATCTACTGAGGACAGAGATGAAGGAGCTTGGGTTGTTCTGACAGAAAAGGCAGGAGTCTGGGCAATACCTGAAAAGGCTGTATTAGTTGGTGGGGTTGAGCCTCCAGAGCGCAGCTTATCGCGAAAAGGTAGCTGCAATGAAGCGGTTGCTGAAGAGAAAAGGAGAAGTCAGGCATTCAGCGCCAGTGTTGTTCCCAGAAGAGTTAGCTCTGAGGCTTGGAGTTCTGGAGACAGGCAAAGGCCAGCATTCACTGGCGTAGCTCAACAGGTTGTGGTTGATGAGGAGGCTGAGATGTTACTCAATCGACTGTTTCATGATTTTATTTTGTCTGGCGCAGTTCATGAGGCACTTCAAAAGCTTAGAGCCGCAGGAGCATTTGAGAAAGAGGGTGAGATGAATGTATTTGTTCGAGTAAGCAAATCCATCGTGAACACATTATCTAAGCACTGGACAACTACTAGAGAAGCTGAATTTCTTGCTTCAACAATTGTTTCATCCCTTGCCGAGAAGCGGCAGAAACATGAGAAATTCCTTCATTTTCTTGTTTTGTCCAAGTGCCACGAAGAACTCTCGTCAAAACAAAGTATGGAACCGATCCAGCCATTATTATGTTTTTATTTTGGACTTGTATTATCCCTGTTGTGAACAATCTGATCGTTTGGTATACTGTCAAAGTAGCATAAGTTTGTGACAATGATGACACGTTCTTTGGAGTTAGGAAGGAACCTGCTGGAAATCATTTGAATTAATAAACTACTACTTGTTTGATCTTACAAAGCTGAGTACACCTCACATTGACTGTTCTTGTCTTTCTTCCATCTATGCTACACATGTTTGGGTCACATAGCTTGTTGTGATCTTTCTACTATGGCATGTTGTGTAGGCCATATTGTTGGTCATCCTTAGGCATTTGTATTAGAACACCTGCACCCTTTTTCCTCTTAAAACTTATCAAAATTGTAACAATAAAAATTTGATATGGCCGTAGGGATTACAATATTGACTTGTAGACAAAAAGAGGAACTGATACGCCCTACGATTTTATTTTGCCACTGAATAATTTTCATTATGCTTTTATTCCATAGGAGCTGCAATGCTAAGTGTCATGGAACATGGAGAAAAGCTCTCTGGGGTGATCCAGTTGAGAGAATTACAAAATGTGCTTAGCCAGCAGCGTTCAAGCACACATTTATCACCTCAGTCCAAAACCCCAACAGCTGGTGCACTTTGGAATCTCATTCAGTTGGTTGGTGAGAAAGCTCGACGGAACACTGTTCTATTAATGGATCGTGATAATGCCGAAGTGTTCTACAGTAGAGTTTCTGATATAGAGGATCTATTTTACTGTTTGTCGCATCAACTTCGGTATATTATTACTGGAGAAGAGAACCCATCTGTCCAGATGCAACGTGCACTTGAGTTATCAAATGCTTGTGTGACCTTATTTCAGGCAGCATTGTACTACAGAGAGGAGCACAAGGACTGGTATCCTTCTCCTGAAGGACTGATAACATGGAACAGTCAGCCTGTCGTGCGGTCTGGTATCTGGAGTCTGGCATCATCTGTGATGGAGCTTTTGAGAGAATCAGGAGCTGCAGACATGCCAATGAAATCTAATCTGTGGTCTCAGCTGGAAGGACTCACAGATATGCTATTGGAGGGATATATGAGCCTGTTAACGGCCAAATTTGAACGTGGGGAGGAACATGGTGTGCTAGTCCAAGAATACTGTGAACGGAGAGATGAGCTTCTTGGATCCCTGTATGACCTTGCAAAACAAATTATAGAGGCAAAATATCAGGTTCGGTCTAATTCGATGTCACTATTTTCTTAATGTTGATCTTTAATATGTGTTTATATCTTGCAAGTTCATATTGTTCCTGTATTTGCCTGTTCTCTTATTTATTGTTCTGTTTGAGAGCTCATACTCAGTCCCGCGTGCCCTCAGAAAATGATGTGGTTGCTTAATAAGCCTATAGTTTATGTAAACGATGAACAAGTCTCATACCAAAATGGTGGTCTTGTAAGGTTCAAACTTCGTGTTACATGTATGCAGTAGAAATTCTCGAACACTTTGTTATTTAGGTAGCATCTCACCCTTTCATTACATAATCTGTGATCTCCAATTACGTCGACACTCAGATGAGATTTCAGTAGTTTGCTCTTTGTTGGTTCTCTGGTTGACTATACATGATTGAGTAGTAATCTCTGATCATAACACAAGTATGCTTTGGTCATCTGCCGCATTAACATAGTAGATGATAGTGTGATGAAACTTGACATTAAGTAGCAAACATAAGTTTCTGCTGGAATGGAATGACATTTCATATAAAATGAAGCATTCCAAAGATCTATTTGGACAATTAGCAATTTGATGAAGTCACTATGATTGTCCGTCCATCTGTTGCTGTTAACAGTTTCTTGAGATCATGCATTCGTACTTAACATGTACCAGTGTATGACTGCTGTCAAATTTTGTTGTTTGGTATTACTTGGTCTTAATACGGAGTACCTAATATTTGTCTGTATCTAACAGGAGTCAAGAGAAGGCAATGACAATCTTGATCTGAAAGAATCTATATTTAGAGAGGTCACCTCTTCTATTTTGGCAACAGCTAAACGGCATGAAGGGTACCAAACATTGTGGCAGATTTGCTATGATATCAGTGATACGGTTCTCCTCCGCAATCTTATGGTAAAATCAGACAAACATATCCCCAATTTTTCTTAGATCATCTTTCCACTGCTTGCATGTTGTGTGAATTATGCAGGAGACACCATATTATTTTTTATTAGTGACCTATGAATAAGCTTCAATTATTCACTTGTGACCAAAATCTGTTATATGGCAAGGTTCTTATGTTGATCTTTTGTTGCAGCATGATAGTGTAGGACCTCATGGGGGATTCAGTTTCTACGTTTTTAAACAGCTAATCAACAGCAGACAATATGCTAAGCTGTTAAGGCTGGGTGAAGAATTCCAGGAAGAGCTAGCTACTTTTCTGAAAGACCAGAAAGACCTTTTGTGGCTTCACGAGATATGCTTAAATCAGTTCTCAACTGCTTCAGAGACTCTTCATACCTGTGCTCTACGCCTGAGTCCCGGAGAAGATGCTGAGCTCACAAGCAACAGAAAGTCGCTGTCCTTTGTTGAAAGAAGACGTCTTCTCTATCTCTCTAAAATTGCTGCAACAGCAGGTTAGCTGTTTCTTCTGTTATTTCTTTCCTTTATACCTCTTGCCAAGACACTGCAAACAATAACTCGGTGTCTGCATACTTATGTCATGATTGATAAAAATGTTGACATTCTCCACATGTTATATGGGCTTACACAAACCTGGCTTCAATTATCTTATTTATGATGGATAACAGTAGTCAAGTGCTATATTTGATGAATCCCATGATTCTCCCTGCCATTGAAATTGTTTCACATGCTTAAGACTTCTAGCTCAACTTTTTATCTTGATAGAACAATTATTTTATATGATAAATTTTTGTACCAGAGGAAATACCGTAGAAGATAATTTTAGTAAGGGAACATAATTTTGCATTATAATTTTGTATTTTTCTTGTTTTGTTGATGACATGTATTATTTATTTTTCCCTTGTAAATGGACTCCTGACACATCTCAATTCATGACAAGTAGGCAAGGATGTTGATTATCAAATGAAGGTTGCACGGATAGATGCTGATATCCGGATTCTAAAACTTCAGGTGAATTTCTTAAACATAAAAAGTTAATAGGTCATATTGTACTTCTGTTTTGTAACCATTATTTTCCTCCAGACTTTAATGTATACAAGCCATGTTCTTGCATGGTCTCCCTTTACATGTGATACTCCTATTGTTGGTAGGGCTAGGAGCCGCAAATCTTCCCAGGCATGGATCTACATCTGTGTCCTCATTTCATTATATGTTCCATAATTATATTCATGCCTGTACTTCCAAGTTCGAGCTCCTACGAAGTTGCACACTTATGTTTTATTTATCTTCAGTGAAAGTATATTCTAGTTGTTGAAAATAGGATAACCCTTGTAATTGGGTGCACTGTCTTGTCCGAGGGAAGTGTTGGAACTGGTAGCTGACCAAATTAGTTTAACTTTTCTTTCCTTACAGGAAGAGATTATTCAGCATGATCCAGAATATGCGCAGGGCAAAAATACGAGCAAGCTGCTTCGTCCATCAGAACTGATCGAGATGTGCATGAAGAGAGGCCGAGAGCTTTCTCTGAAAGCTTTCGAAGTATTTGCTTGGACAAGCTCCTCATTCCGAAGCTCCAACAGAGGCCTTCTGGAGAACTGCTGGACGAATGCAGCCAACCAGGATGACTGGGTCAATCTTTCACAGGCATCCATCTCGGAAGGCTGGAGCGACGAAGTCATCCAAGAATCGCTTCAAGGAACTGTCCTCTTCAACGCCTCCAGGCTGTGCTATAGCCCAGAGGCGGTGGTGTTTGACGGTACATTTGAGGAGGTGCTGCCCGTGAGGAAAGAGGATGTGTTCGCGAGAGGCCTCGAGAGCAAATGCTTCTCGGTGGAGGAAGTACTGATGCAGCACGATGTTTTCCCGGATGCTGGTAAATTGATGATGACGGCAGTGGTAATGGGCAAGGAGCTATCTTATACTGAACCTGCAGATGGACCTGTGGAAATGGACACATGATAGTATCATCAGGGGTGAAGACTCGTAGGGTAGGTGCCCAGATCTGAACTTGTACTTTGTAATGGCTATCCAATAGTTTGATAGCTACAATCGGTGTTATTTGGCTGGCCCAAATATGAAGTTCACTCTGTATGCTGCAACACTGTCAGCTCTTGCCTTTTTTAGGCCTTTTTTTAGCTGGAGCTGCGTTTTGAAAGTTGAAACATGCATTCTCTTTTTCCTGAGCTTAAAACAGATTGGTGTTATGTTTGCTTAAAAATCGTTGAATGAAGTTAAAAAATTGAAGTCACTCTCACATTACAGTGGGTGGGCCCATCATTTTATTTTTTCGATGGCAAAAATGGGGGAGTGAGAATTGTGGGCCACATATCGGTATTAGTTGTCGAAGCCCACTCGTTAGGTTTCTCATGGGCTTTTAAGTGAGCGTGGCCTTAAGCCAACACGGGCATGATAGTATGTACGCCGAAAGCCTCACTCCCCTCAGATCCCAGGCGGTCATCACCAACTCAGGCGAAGCGAAGAGAGGACGGGGGAAGATCACCTCCGAATTGAGATCACGAACTCGGTGGCGCTGCTCGCAACGGCGAGGCGGCGACTGAGCGTGGCAGGATGGCGGCGGCGCTGGCCCCGGGTGTCTCCCGGAAGCTGAAGAAGGTGCTCGAGACGCGGACGGACAGCCCAGATCTGCTGGCCTCGCTGGGCGCGCTCTCCACCTTCTACGTGCAGAACACTCCTCAGGCGCGCCGCAACCTCAAGTCCTCCGTTGAGCAGCGCTCGCTCGCCATCAATCGCCATTTCCTCGACGCCTCCCTCCCCGCTCAGAAGGTACACGCTGCTGGCATTTTGCTGCACACCGCTCCGCTCCTCTCCTCCTCACATCGTCGGTTAGTCGTCTGTATGTGATTGCTCGAGTTTTATCTGTTCGCGTGCAGGCGTTGGATCGCGTCGAGGGGGAAGTGAACGCTCTGAACGACTCCTGGAAGAAGTGAGTGTGTTATCCGTTCCAGCATTTCGTTCTTGCCTGGAAATGGAACTTTAGCTTATCTTTTGACACTTCTACACTAGGTTGAGCTAAAACTTATGTCAATGTAGAGGGATTAGTATGAGCACATCATATTTTAGCTCAGTCCTTACAAGTTTAGATGTAGAACCTGCAATTACCATTTTATTGTTGGTCCTAACTCCTAACTAAGACATTTGACTACTAATCATAGATAATTTAAGCTGTAAATGAAAAGGTTTCAACCAAGAGCTTCCAATTTAACTTCAATTTTATTCTCTGCAATTGTGTTAGGATTGAGGAAGCATTGAGCAGTTGTAGCGCAAGTACGGGGGATATCATCAGTACAACTGAGAGGCTGCAACAGGAACTTGAGGTTATCACACAGCGTCAAGAAATCGTATCATGTTTCCTCCGGGATTACCAACTTTCAAATGAAGAGGTACTGCTTCCATACTTACAAAATCAGTCGGTCTCAATGACGCTTTGGTTGCAAACCTTGAGTATGTTTGTTCACGGAATCCTATGTTTATAGATACATGCACTCCGGGAAGAAGATATAGATGAGAAGTTCTTTAAGGCACTGTTGCATGTCCAAGAAATCCATTCGAACTGCAAGGTTCTGCTGCGAACACACCACCAGGTATTTTTACCTTTGTCCTTGAGGTTTTTTCTTGCCTTGGTTTTCTAGATCACAACAACATGAAGACTTTGTCTTTCCAGTCCCAAATAGAAGAACGGATTTGTAGCTCTCTGAAATATGCTCTTGCTCAGGAAGCACAAAAGAGTTTTCCCAGAATGGAAGCAGTTAATAGGATATCTTAATTTGAGTTTTTCAGCTTCGAGTTTTCAGAACTATGAAATCCCGTCAATTCATTTATTGTCAACTGCATAGCATGCTCAAACTATGTAACGATTTGACCATAAGCTTTACCAAGAACTAGATGCTTTGACACTGGGAACTTCTAATAGCTGATTTCCTAGAGATATTTGTGTTAATATCTTAATTTTGTTATATTCTTCAGCGTGCTGGTTTGGAACTTATGGATATGATGTCCGTGTACCAAGAAGGAGCTTATGAAAGATTATGCAGGTACTGGTCTTCGTTCTGTAATCACCTATCGTCCGCCATTCCTTTTATTTACTCGATCTCTTGGGATTTTACTCCATAATAATAGGATATATATTTCCACTCCACCTGCTTTTAGTTCTCCTGGCAATATATTACTTCAACGTGTCTTTTTTAATTGTAGTCCCTAATCTATATTATATGCTCTAATTTCACCTTACATATGTTACCAAAGCTAGTGTTCCTGACATTCATCTATACTTGATTTCATTCACTGGGCACTACTGAGAAATTAGTTTTCAGGATAAGTACTGTTCATTGACCATTGCTGAATATTTTACTCAAATTTGTTATTACACTCTTCTTATAACATGATCAATTGCCATTTGATGTTCAAGTGTTGTAACTTGTAACTCAATATTCCTTTTCATCAGGTGGGTTCAAGTTGAGTGTAAAAAACTAGGCGATACTGATAATCCTGAAGTAAGTGAACTTTTGAGGAAGGCTGTTCGATGCCTGAAGGAAAGGCCCGTTCTATTTAAGTACTGCGCTGAAGAGGTATATTATATCTTTTACATAGTAAAGTTACCGGTAATTCAAATGGTATTTGACAGCTGAGTTATCCACATCCATAGGTTGCCAATATGAGGCACCATGCCTTATTCAGGCGGTTTATAAGTGCTCTTACTAGAGGTGGACCTGGAGGGCTTCCAAGACCAATAGAAGTTCATGCTCATGACCCTCTTCGTTATGTAGGCGATATGCTGGGTTGGCTGCATCAGGTGCTTTCTTGCTCTATCCTTATCGCTAGTATAGGAACCAATATGAAATGAGCTAATTAGTGTTTGTTAAAAAATCCCTCCCAAATAACATGCATGCAGATGCACCATTCATCTGTAACTTAAAGATGTTTCTTTAGCCTTTATAACCTTCTGGCTCTAATGTTTGAAGGCACTGGCATCTGAAAGAGAGCTTATAGCTGCGCTGCTTGATCCTGAGGCAATAAGTGACAGTGGTCCAGCTAATCGTCGTCATTCTGTACGAGAAGGGGATTCATCCAAAGGAGAATCTGATATCACTTCTGTTCTTGATAGAATATTTGAAGGGGCGTGCCGGCCATTTAAAGTTCGAGTTGAGCAAGTTCTGCAGTCGCAACCAAGTCTTATAGTTTCTTACAAACTTAGTAATACCCTGGAATTCTATGGTTACATGGTGAGTCTGAAATTTTATTTTTGGATATTTAGTGAAGCAGAGACTTGTTTAGTTCACACAGATTACTTTCTATTATAGATATCAGAACTGCTGGGTGTAGACACGGCGTTGTGCAATACAATATGGTCACTTAGAGATGCAACACAACGGACATTCTTCAACATCCTGAAGAGCCGTGGAGAAAAGTTATTGCGATATCCTCCACTTGTTGCAGTTGACCTCTCTCCCCCACCAGCAGTGAGGGAGGGAATTTCTTTGTTGCTTGAGCTCATAAGTACCTACAATAGCATGATGGTGTCTGCCTCTGGAAAAGGGTTAAACTTTGATCCTGTCATTTCTGCAATACTGGATCCTATAATTCAGGTGAGCTTTCTGCATTGATGTGCTTTATAGTTTGTCCAGATGTCTAAACGGCATGTGTCCAATAATACGATTTACCATCCTGCCCTATATGTGTGCTGTTAGGGGTGAATTCTTAAAATTAGCAGCATTTCAGTGTTTGTGCAGTTGCTTAATATCTCCAAGACAGATATGTGTGCTACTGTCATTTGAAAGTAATATTAGTGCCAAACAGTGCATTGCACAGTCAAAAACGGTTTGACAAGAGAAGAATGGGAGTCATACATGATATGGTTATGATTCTGGTTGGTTATGGGAATGCTTATTGTCTCGAGAATCAATGCAGTGTACAGACAAGTATCAGCTCCACTAAGCTACCCCAAAATGATCCTATTTCATTTCGTTGTAGAAGTTTTTGGTGCTGTTACATGTGGAAGATTTTGGGTAATCCTGTAGCATAAAGTAACACTAGACTGCACCTAACATAAAGTAGCAAATTTGTACTTTTACTTGTTTAGCATTAGTATATATGATTTGCAGCAACTAATACTTTAATATGTTTTTAGTGGAGCCAATTAGAGGACATGTGATTGGCTGATTGCACAGTGGTCCATACTTCTATTCATCTCATATACAATTAGTTACGTTATTACCTTTATTCTTGTTACCAGAATAATGTGATGTTATCTGCAGTGTGGTCTATAGGGAGTCATTTCCATGTGGTACTGTAACTGTTAATCCTGACTTACTGACCTACTCTTCAGATGTGTGAGCAAGCTGCTGAGGCACAAAAGTCAAAGGGTTCACTTGCGCGACGTGGTAGAACTAGTTCTGATACTAGTGGAAATAAGAGAGATTCAATCTCAGTTGATGCTATTCTATCGAAGAATTTATCTACATCTGTCCTGGTCAGTAGCATAATTTTTTGGTTTGCCATGTTTATTCGTAATGTAAATCACTTAGACTTATGGCCATTGTGGATCAACCTTTAGATGTATGTTCTGGTCATCAACTGAACTAGTAAAATAGATAACCATTTTTTTCTAGTTCATCACCAATTCTGTTGCTAGCTGCCACCCCAGATTACATATTTAGAGAATTACTTTCTCCTTTTCAGTTTATAAGGCATATATAGTTTGTCCTCAGTCAAACTGTTCTAAGTTTGACCGAATTTATTGAAAAAAATGTCATTATCTACAGTATCAAATAAATACACTATGAAAACATATTTCACAATGGATCTACTGATATTGATTTGGTATTGTACATGTTGACATTATTTCTATGAACTTGGTCAAACTTAAAAGAGTTTGACTTAAGACATGATTCCAATTTGCATTCCTTAATACTACCTTTATCATCTCAGAACAAAAAGAAGGCTGACTTTATGAGAAACAGTCCATGTTGTGAATTTCATCATTGGCTTTGAGTTCAAGTTTAATGAATAACTTTTTGGGCAGTAAAATCAGATTAAAGAAATCGTGATTTTGATGCTGCGGTCAGAAACCTTTTTAGTTTAAGCCTTTGACTGGGTAGACTACTAGACTCTGCTCGCTTCTAGATGCACAGAGCAATTGTAGACATTTCCGTACATTCAATCAAAGTAATTTAAATATTTTGTCCTTGCATGATGATTATTCCCCTCTTTCCTCATCCATACCATGCGATGTACAGAGTGGTGAATCTTCATCCAAAGTCTACCTCATCAACTGTTTATCAGCTATTGAGGAACCACTGATGGGCCAGGAGGTTGCTAAGAGTTATGTTAACAATCTTCGCTCTATGATTGAAACACACGTCCGAGCCTTAGTAGATAAAGAAGCCGATAGCATTCTCACCAAATGTGGATTGTCAAGTAAGATGTCATACATAAAGAACTACAGCTCTACCGACAGCAAGGATGATGTGAGACCTCTGGCAGACGTCGTGGAGACATCACCACAAATGCTTCTGGAATGCTTGAAGGCGTTCTATGGTCTTGTGACCGGAACAGAAGGTTCCTTGCCTGAGTTTGAGCAACTGCAGGTCCCAAGGCTACGTTCAGATGCTTGCTACGGTTTGGCAAGAGCTCTAGCAGAAGCCTATGAGCTCATTTACAAGGCGGTGATGGATCCAAAGAACTGTTATCCTGACCCAAGATCGCTGGTTAAGCATTCGCCTGAGCAGATAAGAACTATACTGGAGATCTGAGGCCCATACAAACCATACCTTCTGATACAGTGTAGTGACAGGAGAGTCATGTTAAAGAATCACTGTGATGTATGTATATTTCCCGCTAAAAAACCCGTGGGTGCGATTTCTTGAAGAAATATTGAAGTGGCTGCACCTTTACTGAACTGTTGCTTGTCCTGGATTCAGTTTATCGTTTGCTTAAACCACATTAGTATTTGTCAGGTTAGTGATGTCAATTGTATACCAGAGAAGAGAAACATTTTCTGACGGATTATCCTCTCCTGTATTTCAAGGATTGAATTGTACTCCCTCCGTTTCAAAATATAAGATGTTTTAGCTTTGTGAAACAAATGTATCTAGACTACTTTTAGTATATAGATTCACTCAGGTTTGGAGTGAATCTACACACTAAAAGAAGTCTAGATATATTTTTTTCACAAACCTAAAACATCTTATATTTTGAAACCGGAGGGAGTATATTTGAAGAAATTAGCGGAAGCATTTCCCATTCTAGCTTGTGTAACGTTGAAAGTGTTAACGAATAATTGCATCCAACTTGCAAGCTAGAGTCAAGCAAACTGTCAGATCAGATGCACCCATCTGGCAAATTGGCAGAAAATGTCACTGATTTTTCTACGTATCCTTCCACGAAAACATCCGAAATAAATTGCATTCTTCTCTGTTACTTTCAGTACTACTACATGCTAAGTATTGATTTTGTCGGAACTTGGCACGTGGCCATGCTATCTGATCTCGTCCTTTTGCCCTAATTTGGCGGATTCGCAAGCTGTAGCGGTTGACCGCGACGAGGAGAGGGACTCTGAAGTTTGGCGGGTGTGGAAAGTGGAAACCACTGGTAATCAAGATCCAAGGCTACCTCTTCTCTTGGGGAGTAGCTAAATAGACTGGTTAATTGAGAAGATATTCAACTTTGTCGGCGCTGCTCATTTGTTTTCCTCGTATTCTGTTACGTAGTATCAAGTTTTTCTCCTTTTGGTAGCTGGAAAAGTGATACGGAGTAGCACTAGTCAGGTCAATCAAATTTAAAGTATGGAGTACTGTAGCTTAAAGTAGCAGCATCAGTTCCGTCGAACGCTTCACGGTCCATGAGTTTGCTCATCTGTAACGTAGAGTAGGTGACAGTTTTGCTTGGTTCTCCCTAAGCTACCCCCACGACACGAGCAATTTAGATTGTGTCAAAGCGGCATGCATGGCTAGCTTCCCCCCCCCCCCCCCCCACCATCTTACGTGTATTAGTTCAATATGTATCCATGTAGGTGGTACCTTTAGCCGCCTTTAGTCGCTTGTTAATCTAAGGCTGTTCGTGAAGATGCCCGTTTTTCCGGGAAAAAGAAAATGCCCAATTGGTGCGAGCGCGTCCTGTGTCTGAGTCTGGCCGTGGGTCGTCGTCTGGCTTGGGATTTTTTGTAGCAGTCGGTTACGTGCGGCAAGTGGCCGGGACGTGTGGTGAGGGTGGAACGGGCGACGGTAGCTGGCGGCTACCCGAGGCTAGCTAGGACTAGGAGGAGGTCTCCGGTCCACGGCCGGAATGTTTAGCCGTGGCGCGCGATGTACGGGTCGTGTGGGAACGGGTGTCCGCGGGCTGCCGGCAGATGACGACGGCTCCACATTCCCATGCATGAATGGACTTGGGGAGGATGAACTGATCGGGAGCGATTGATTTCGATTCCCTGGGCCGAGGCCTGTAGACGCTGAGGTGCCTAGGCGGATAGCGGTGAGCTCCGTGCGGGTGGGATGGGGCAGCGCAGGAGGAAGGAGTAGGTTGGTCGTTGGTCCGGTTTTAATGCGGAATTCCGCGGCAAGGAACAAAGAAAAATGACACACTGGCAAGCAATCACGCAACGCAAGCGCACACCACCACCAGTCCACCACCGCCCCCGTTCGTCCAACTCCAGCCGCGCCTTCCTTTCCTGCACCAGCGGCTTGCTTGACTAGGAATCGGAGATGAGGGCGAGAGCGACGACTTGCTTTCTCCCAAGCAGTATAAGCTAGCAAGCCGAGCTACGGAGATGCGAGGCGCGGCGCTGCCGCTGCTGCTGCCGTTGCTGGCGGCGGTGCTCCTAGCGCGAGCGGTCAGCGGAGGCAGCAACGCGAGCTGCGAGCGGAGCTGCGGGAACACGACGCTGCAGTACCCGTTCGGCTTCTCCAGCGGCTGCGCGATCCCGCTCACCTGCGACGCCGCCACGGGCACCGCGTGGCTCGGGGACGCGCGCGGGCTGGGCCTGCTGGTGCGCAACGTCTCCGCCCGCGCGCTCATCCTCGGCCTGGCCGCCGACTGCACGCGCCCCTTCAACGCGTCCGTGGCCGCGCTCTTCTCCGACACCCACGCGCCGGTCTCGGGGAACACGCTCGTCGTCAGCCTCTGCCGCTCCGACTCCGAGCCCGCCCGCGTCAACAACTGCAGCAGCGAGCCGCCCGACCAGTACATCAACGGGACCTCGTCGCGCTGCACCGCCGCCCAGTCCATGTCCGTCCGCTGCATCCTGCCGCCCCGTCCCGGCAACGGCAACGGCAACGGCAGCTCCAACTCCAGCGGCGGCGGCGGCCACCGGTTCCTCAGCAAGCGCGAGCTGCTCGGCTCCGGGTGCGCCGGGCTGGTGTCGGCCGTGAGCTACTCGGACGCGCAGGGCCCGTCGCTGCTGCTCGGCAAGCTGGAGCTCGACTGGTGGCTGCCGGGGCAGCGCTGCCGCTGCGCGTCGAGGGCCAAGTGCACCCAGCTCACCGCGCCGACCACGGGGAAGGAGGCGTTCCGGTGCGAGTGCCCCGAGGGGCTCGTCGGGGACGGCTTCGCCGACGGCGCCGGCTGCGAACCAGGTCAGTACTCTGCTAGTCTGCTGCCGATCTGTTCGTTCGCTTTCCTGTTCCGTCAGTTGGTTTCGCTGGTCAAATTCTGCGAGCCAGACTAGCCATTAGGAGCATTACTACCTTCCCACTCGTTGACCACGCATCCATCATTCCGCTGCGTACATAGAGTTTGACCATTGGCAATGTCTATGAGTATCGTACTACTATCAATCATGGAGACGAACAGTGGGTTGGTCATCCCCTCTGACCCACATGTTCAGTTAAAGCTCGAAAGGCCATGCCCACCGACTTTTCTGGTACGTATATATAAATCTCAACGATGAGGCCGGGGTTGCTCCGCCTACTTTCTTGCTCTAGTACTACGTTTCAGACTGTCATTCTGTCAATACAACACACCCTGCTGAGTTTCTGTGGAGATTCTGTACCTGCAGTAAGCAATGTGGTCTGAAACACGGCCATGGGAATTACTAATTAATCTGTGGTGATCAGCAAGTAGCGATAGCCGACACAATCTTAATTTCATCGCTGGATGAAACCGCGTGAAGCCTAATGACATATGATAATAAGCATTGTGACACAGTACATTACTGAATTTCTGACGAGATTCTGTACCTGCAACAAGCAATGTGGCATGAAATGCGGACACACTGGAGTTGATAAATCGCCTAAATATTTGTTACGTGATTAGCAAGTGGTGACAGTCGAGATAACCTTTCAATCGCTGGATGAAACTGCATGAAGCCTAGTGACATATTTGGTGGGCACTTGGCCTTGGAAACTTTGAAAGAGTGTTGCAAACGTATGTGCCAAGGAAACCTATCTCCGTAATTTGTCTAAATTCGTATGTATGTGCCCATGTGTTAGTGTATAGAATCCGCGACATCTAATTCGGGATAGGAGGGAGTGTGTGTGTGTTTGCGGTAGCTTGACAGAAGAGCATGCGTGTTCCCCGGTCTGTAGGAACAGATGTAGCACCGTGCCACCTTCAGATGGCTGCTTTTCTTAGAGAACGATTCACCAAATTGCGTCTAAATTATGCTGCAATACTCACTTCTCATTACGTAAAGTCAACTTGAATAGTTTGCTCATCATTTTCCATTTCATTCAATCTAACACGTATGTTCAATGTTTCAGTTTCCAAGTGCGGTGCTTCCAATCTTTTATCAGCAGATTGTGACAAGAAAGTCTTTGTTGGTCTTCTTATGGCAGGTAATTTGCTCATACATCTTTTTGTAGGAAATCCAAAAAATTGTCACTTTGTATTAGTAGAAAAGACGGAAATTGTCTTTGGCCCCCTAGCACCACTGCTCTTTTTATTAAAAAAAAACAAAAATCATATTTTGCAGATTTAAAAAATATCTAAAAATAATTCTGGATATAATCAATGTTGTATCCCACAAGCATGTAAAATCGTGACGTGAAATTCTTTATGTTTTGGTTTACACAGAAATAATAAATCTGATAAAATTTGGGGATTGGAAATGATACATGCACAGATCCACACTCTTGCTCGAAATACAAAGTATTTGAAATTATTATTTTTGCACGTTTATGGGATAAATTATGCGCTACATCTAATTTTTAAATATTTTTTGAAACTCATAAATGTGATTTGGATTTATTTTTTAAATAACAAGAGCACTAGAGCTTGGGAGCCAAAAAATCTCCACTCTAGAAACGAACCTTACAACAATAAAACTACTTCCTCAGATCCATAACAAGTGTCGCTGATTTAGTACAATTTTATAATAAATTAGCAACACTTATTATGAATCAAATGAAGTAACTGAAAACGCAAAAATCCAATTCGGATCAAAGCTAAAACGAAGCAAAGCCAACACAAAGAAAAACAAACTAAGCTAGCGACAACAGGAACAGAAATGGCCAACATGCCAAAGCTACAGAAATTTGGGCATACATCTTGTATGATGATAGGCAAAGCAAAGGCCCGTTTGCAAGAGCAAATTGGACTGACGTAGTTTCTCGGCAATCCCTATTTCTAGCTCATTGCGGGAGGGATTGCGTCCCGCTCAGGCTACCTGCGCCTCGGCCCAGCAGCAGTGTTTCTTGGGCGATTTTTATGTTTTTTTGCGGGGTTTTTCTGGTTCGGTTCTTTTTTGACAGGTTTTATTTCTTTTTAGTTTTTTCTTTTTTCAAATTCGAACTTTTGAAATCTGAATATTATTCAAAACCGAACAACTTTCTTCTAAAAAAGTTGAAAAGGAAGAAAAAATACAGGTATATTTTTGTTTTAATCTAAATAATTTTTAAATTTAAACATTATATAACATTTAAATAAATTTTAAAATTGATTTTTTTTAAATCGAAGCATTTTTCAAATAAAAAACAAAAAAAACACAAAAAGAAAAGGAAGAAAAAACAGAAAAAAACGTACCTATATTTTCTATGGGCCACGACAGGAGGAGCCCATTAAGTACCCCTCGCGGGCGGAGACTACACCAGCCCACAATTTGGATCACAACAATATCCCAAGTTGGGCTTATATCAAAATCCCAAAAAACTGTAGAATCCCAAAAGCTCACACTGGCATTGCGACAACAAAAATTGTACCTCACATAATCCTCTACTTTGATTCCTCTAAAACAGAGTCTGATATTCGTTGATATTGTATTGTACCCCACGTAATCCTGACTTCGATTCCTTTATACATCCGAAATCTCACGATGGTCACTGCTGGCTGCAGGAGTAATCTTTGGAGCCATGGTGATGGGCCTCACGTGCGTTGTCTGTCACCTGCTCAGGCGCCGCACGGCGTCCATCCGGTCGCAGCAAAGCACGAAGCGGCTGCTGTCCGAGGCGGACTGCACGGTGCCGCTCTACTCGTACCGCGAGATCGAGCGCGCCACCGGCGGCTTCGCCGAGGACCACCGGCTCGGCACCGGCGCCTACGGCACGGTGTACGCGGGCCGCCTCAGCGACAACCTCCTGGTGGCCGTGAAGCGGATCAAGCACCGTGGCAACGGCGACGAGGGGCTGGACTGCGTGATGAACGAGGTGAAGCTGGTCTCCTCCGTCAGCCACCGCAACCTGGTCCGCCTCCTGGGCTGCTGCATCGAGCAGGGCCAGCAGATCCTGGTGTACGAGTTCATGCCCAACGGCACGCTGGCGCAGCACCTGCAGCGGGAGCGCGGCCCCGCCGTGCCGTGGACGGTCCGCCTCCGCATGGCCGCCGAGACCGCCAAGGCCATCGCGTACCTGCACTCGGAGGTGCACCCGCCCATCTACCACCGCGACATCAAGTCCAGCAACATCCTGCTCGACCACGACTACAACTCCAAGGTCGCCGACTTCGGGCTTTCGCGGATGGGGATGACCTCCGTCGATTCCTCCCACATCTCCACCGCGCCGCAGGGCACCCCGGGCTACGTCGACCCGCAGTACCACCAGAACTTCCACCTCTCCGACAGGAGCGACGTCTACAGCTTCGGCGTCGTGCTCGTGGAGATCATCACGGCCATGAAGGTCGTCGACTTCAGCCGGGGCCCCAACGAGATCAACCTGGCGCAGCTCGCCGTGGAGAAGATCGGCAGGGGATGCGTCGACGACATCATCGACCCTTACCTGGACCCGCACAGGGACGCCTGGACCCTCACGTCCATCCACAAGGTGGCGGAGCTGGCGTTCCGGTGCCTGGCGTTCCAGAGCGAGATAAGGCCGTCCATGGCCGAGGTCGCCGACGAGCTGGAGCAGATACAGGTCAGCGGGTGGGCGCCGAACACGGATGACGCCGCGTTCATGTCCACGACGTCGTCGCTCTGCTCGTCCGTGCCGTCGCGCGGCACGGACAAGTCGTTGGCGCCGGACAAAAGCAGGAGGGAGGTAATGGCGTCGTCGCCGGTGAGTGCGGTAGTAGCGCAGGAAACGGTGAAGGGTGCCGTGGCCTCTTCTCCCGTGTCCGTGCAGGAGAGGTGGTTCAGCGACAGGAGCTCACCTTCCTCCAGTAGCTTGCTAGGGAATAGCAACTCCCTGCACTGAACTGAACGTACAATCTTGCTCCTCCTTTCTTCTAGAAAAGAGGTTTGCCCCAACTTCGTTAACGAAACTGAAGGTTTGTGTACATCGTTCTTACACAGTTAAAACAATGTGAACATTCACAGTGCATAAAAGTTGCAAGCATGAACCAAAAAGCAAATATCAGCAGTTCAGTGCTTCGAAGCAGCACCTTTTGATCGATGGAAGATGTCTTAGACTACCATCTTCAGCAGTTCAGTGCTTCGAAGCAGCACCTTTTGCATCTTTGGTTTTTACAAATCAATGCACTGACATATTTGATATGTACAATATATCACAAGGCCCACCCCGTGACCCCAGGTCAGCAACGGATTTGGTTAGCCCAGGAGAGTCAAATGCACATTGGAAAAGTAGACCAGACATATCTAGCAATGTGACATTGAAAAAAAAAATACATGGTCCATTCTTTCATCAGAAGCACTAAACATACATTGAAATGATCTATCCCCACCCCCTTTTCAAGTTATTCGTTATTAATGTTCTACCACACATCACCAACCGTATGGATATCTTAATTTTAGCATGAAGTTTTAGACACCACAAGAGTTTAAAAGTTTGATAGGAGGCTTGGTATGCAGGAATCCTTTTGTCCCCAATTTCCAAGTCACCCTATCATCTCCCTGGCTCAAATTGGCACGGTTAATGCTATCCAAAAGTGTTGACCACTCCTAAGATAACTAAGCCTAGAGACACCTCATGAAAACCAGACAAGCCCCTCTAGATTTTATTGCTATCAACTTTAATGCTTTTAAATGACATATCAAACAACCTAGGATTTTTTTTACAAAGTTTCCAATTTATATCACACATCCTCCCAAAAAGTTATTTTATTTCCTGATACCGAAAACCTGCCACGTAGGTCTATAAAAGAATTTCTTCACTTTCATTAGCCTTGCCCAAAATTGAGATACCCCGTGTTTAGTCTTTCAATTTGAATCGAAGTTATTTTTGAAAATATTTTTCTTCAATAGTTGTTGTTAGGCCCCGTCGTCATTTCACAATTTCCATAGACACTACATAAAAAGTTAATATTCATTAAGTCCAGATTTAATACTCCAATCCCACATAAATCCTTAGGGGAATAAAATGTTTCCAAATTCATTAAGTAATACTTCCTATTCCATATTACTCTTGCCACAATATTCCTCCTCTAAAAACATCGTATTTTCCCTAACTACCACAGACAGCCTGTAGAAATCCCATACAAGAATTAAAGAGTATGACTTCCAATGTTCAACAATTTACATGACAACACCCCATGTTTTTCTCCATTTTGTCCTCAGTAGGTTTATACTAGACATTAAGAAGTTTTTTAATATCTATTGGAATCCCAAATAATTGAGAGGCAACATTTCAGATTTAAAAGTGAAAATCTCTTCACAAACACTTGGACCATCAGCATAGTCTCCCAAATAGTAAACTTCGCTTTTCAGAAAAATAATTTTCAAATAGAAAAAGAATAAACTTCAATTTTCTGACATTTTCATAGCCTTCGTCTAGCAAGAGAATTGTGTCATCAACATATTGGAGAATGGCAATGTCAACCTCCTGTAAATTAGGCAACAAACCATTTTAAGCCATTATCTTGAGATTTTTAAATCATTATATTCATAGATCTATAGTAAGATTAAAAAATTGGAGACATTGTGTCCCCTTGTCTAACGACCCTATAAGTACTCAAAGGCTCCAACAGATAAACCGATTTTACATTTAGTTCTCCACTAAAATAATATGAAAAATTAGGTAAAAGGACACAGATGTCGTCTAAAGGGGTGAATAGGCGATTTGATTTTTTTATAGATTTGTTGGCTAAATGCGAAATAAAACTAGCATTTAATTTATCAAGCACAAATCTTATATTTGTTAGGCCCAACTATGTGCCAATAACTTATGCTAAACAAGATATAAGCAACTATGTGATGGCAAGATGTATAACTTCAAGAACAAAGGTTATAACAAGATAAATGTATAAGTAAAAATCTCATGTATAGAAATAACCAAGGCACAAATAGACAACGATGTATCCCAAAGTTCACTTCCCAATGGAAGCTAATATCCTTTGGAGTAGTGTGGAGGATTAGTGCTCCCAAATGCCATAATGGATCATTGTATTCTTGTCACACTCTTGCACAATGCAAGATGCCATGATCCACTATGGCACAATGCAAGATGCCATGATCCACATACAAGTCTAGGAAAATCTTCACAACTTAATTGAAAGCTCCCAAGCAAATGCGCCGAGTTTTATGCCACAATGATTAAGATAGATGCCACCACCAAGCCAATAAGCCATCCTATGGGTATAAGAACCCAAGATTAATTAGCTTCTCAACCGTCACTTCCATAATATTCGTGGATAACTCAAACCGATGCACCAAACTCAATGGAAAGAATACAAGAAGTGCTTAAGTACTTCACTCCCCAATCATAACAAAACAACTATTGCTATGGAGGAATATGGGATAAAGAACAAATGAGGAGAACAAAAATTCTCCAAGATCTACACCCCCCTCACTAAGAGGAGATATGGATTGGTGGAAATTTAGATCTAGATATTTTCTCTCTTTCCCTAAAAGGATGCAAGAAACATGGGAGTGAGAGGGAGAAAGCAAGCTCCACAAAGTCAACAATGGGGGAGCAAAAACGAGCTCAAGATTTGGGGAACCTTTGATGAAGAATGCCCTTAAAAAGGTGCACCGTTAAATCCAACTGCTATGCATGCACAGCAGGAATCCGAACTGTTAGGTCTAGAACATACCACTTTGGGCATCTAGAATAAGCCTATGAATGACTCTGGGATAAATAGTCCAAGGTAGGTCTTGTAGGCCCAGTGACACGTCGAACTTAGCCCAGAATTAGCCCAGACAAGTTTGGGAGCCTAGAATCAGCGCGATATCATCCAAGGACCAGTCTAGCCTAACTAACAATAGAAACTAAAAAAATACCGCTATTTTCTAATACGAACTCCGATTTGGACGAATTTAGGCTCATTGGAATCAAAACAATGATATCTACAACTTCAAGTAGAGAAACATAATATTACATCAAGCAAAGATAAAACCACAAGATGATAGATTTGACCTCTCTATAAAACACAAACCAACAAAACCTCCAATAGAAAAAGCACAAGAAGTTCTCATAAGATCCAAATAACAAGGTTATTATGAAGATAGACACTAGCCCTAAAATATTACATGGATAAGATCCAAATAACAACCAATAAAGATGATATCAAGGATGAAAATGTTTGAGATCTCTACAAATGATGTGATCAATCTACTCACTCGAGAACCCCCCTTAATAGTATTGCTATCGATCCTATAACATGTTCTCCCAAGGAACATCGTGATACTAGTAAAATATATAATCTATCAAGGTTATATCTTTGCCTTGCACATTTTAGTTGAGCTAGATGATGATGATCTTGACCTCCTCAAGTTAGAACACCTTTCTTGATTGCGCTCTATTGGTGAAGACACACAAATTGGTCCCCACACACTATTATGGGAGTGCCTCTCTTGGGCATATATGTTGGAATTATGCCCTAGAGGCAATAATAAAGATGTTATTATTATAATTCCTGTTCATGATAAAGTTTATATTCCATGCTAGAATTGTATTAAGCGGAAACTTTGATACTTGTGTGGTTTATGAACAACACCGTGTCCCTAGTACGCCTCTATGGACTAGCTCATTGATTAATGATGGTTAAGGTTTCCTAACCATAGACATGAGTTGTCGATTAATAATGATATCATGTCATTAGGAGAATGATATGATGGACATACCCAAATTAAGCAGAGCAATTATATTGTGTCATCGTGTTCATCTTTGCGAAGCTTTTTCCTATGTCAAGTAGTGTATTCCTTAGACCATGAGATAATACAACTCCCTGGTATCGGAAGAAAGCTTTGAGGTCATCAAACGTCATCCTATGTGAGGGAGATCATAAAGGTGTCTCTCAGGTGATCGGAAAGTACTTGTTGGATTGTATGTATCGAGATGAAATTTGTCCCTCCCGAGTCGGAGAGATATACTTCGGGCCACTCGGTAATCGATATCAACACCGCTTGCAAGCATGTGGTTAAGGAGTTAATCACAAAGTGATATCAGATTACGGAACGAGTAAAGTACTTGCTGTGAACAAGATTGAACTAGGTATGCCGATACCAACGATCGAATCTCGGGCAAGTAAAATATCGCGTGACGAAGGGAATACATATATGGGATTAATTGAATCCTGGCATCGTGGTTCATCCGATATGATCATCGATGAATATGTGGGATTCAATATGGGTTTCCAGATCCCGCTGTTGATTATTGATAGAAGATCATGTTTGCATATTCTCGAACCCGTAGGGTCACACACTTAACGTGCATCGACGCTAGGATAGAATGGATAATTGGTTTATGAGTTTTTTGTTCGGAGTCTCGAATGAGACCCAGGACATCACGAGAGGTTCCGGAATGGTCCGGAGAATAAGATTCATATAAAGGAAAGCAGTTTTTGGATTTCGGAATCATTTCGGAGTTTATCGGTATTGTACCGAAAGGTTCTAGAAGGTTCCGGAGTGGGACCAACGTGGGCCCACTTGTCGGAGGCCTGCGTGGGCCTAAGGGGAAGTGCCCTGGCCACTTTGGGCCAGGGGCACAAGGCCCAGCCGGCCAGCCCTTAGGGGAAACCCTAAGGGAACCTTCTAGAAGAGGGGGATGACTTGCCGCCCACTCCACCCCTTGGGCCGCCGCCCTAGGGCTTGGAGGAGGGGTAAAGGGGGCCGGCCAGCCCCCTATATAAGGAGGGCAGGGGCGCAGCCTCTTCCCACTCCAACCCTAGCCGCCGTCCAACTGCTGCCCCTCCACCTCTCTCTCTCTCTCTCCCGATTGCGCGTAGGCGAAGCCCTGCCGCAGAAACTCTCCACCATAAGCACCACGCCGTCGTGCTGCAGATCCAATCTATCTCTCCACCATACTTGCTGGACCAAGGAAAGGAGGAGACGTTGCTGCACCGTACGTGTGCATCTCTCGGAGGCGCCGCCACTTGCGGTGTAGGATCGGATCGGATCGCGAGGAGGAGACGGCGAGTACGACTACGTCAACCACGTTCTGTTGAACGTTTCTGCTATGCGATTTCTTCAAGGGTATGAAGATCTCATCAATCTCTCTCGTTGATTACATCTCCTAGATTAGATCTTGGATTTCTTGTTCGCATCCGTAGAATTTTTTTTTATTTACTATGCTGCAAAACCCATCAGCGGTATCAGAGCTAAATCTATGCGTAGATGTGTTTCACGAGTAGAACGCAACATGATTTTTGCGGGCATTGATATTTTCTGTTGCAAACCTCTTGTTGTGTATTTCTTATGGCCCGGCATAGTAAGATCGAAGCGGTCCAGGCCAACTTTACGCGACCTCGTTCGCGAGACCGGCTCCGCACTTGACGTGTGACTTGTTCCACACATGCGGCTGGCGGATGCCAGTTTCTCTCACTATAGTAGTCATGGGACTTACAACGGATGTTAGCAACCATAATATCACCGTTGTGGCTTTCCGTAGGTAAGAATCGTTCTTAGCTTGTTACTCCCATAAGCCACGTAAAACATGCAACAACAAAGTAGAGGCGTCTAACTTGTTGTTGCAGGGAGTGTTTTGTGATATGGTATGGCCCAAGACATGATGTGTATAAATTGAGATGTATGTAATGATCATGTTTTGTAATATTTCACGACTTGCATGTCGATGAGTTCACAACCGGCAGGAGCCGTATGGTTGTCTTTATAATTGTATATGACATGCGTGTCAACTTCTTATACTCCATGTAATAGCTTTACTTTATTGCTAAGTAGTTAGCAATAGTTGTAGTTGCTATTCGTGGTGTAGGCAATCATGGTGGAGTGATGGAGATCATGTTGGCGCGCACAAGATGGAGATCATTGCGCAGAGATTGGCTATACCATGTCACATAAAATTATATGCATGTGATGTTTATCCTTTTATGTATCTTATTATGCTTAGATCGCGACGATAGCATTATAAGATGATTCCTCACTTAAAGATCAAGATAAAATTGTGTTCTCCCCATGTATGCACCATTGCAAAAGTTCGTCGTTTTCAAGCACCTCATGATGATCGGGTGCTATAAACTCTACGTTCACATACAACGGGTGCAAGCCAGTTTTGCACACACGGAAATACTTGGGTTTGACTTGACGAGCCTAGCATGTACAGACATGGCCTTGGAACACACGAACCGAAAGGTTAAACATGAGTCATATGAATGATATGATCGACACTTTGTTGTCCACCATTGAAACCACATCTCTTCTCGTGAAGATCGTATTAGGTGTGGTGAATTTGGATCATGTTTACTAAACAACTTGATGGATGTTGAATTTAGTGGGAGTTCATCTAGTAATTTGATTAAGTTGAACTAGTTATCATGAACATAGTCTAAATTGTATTTGCAAATTTTGTAGATCAAATGGCTAAGTCCAACTTCAACTTCAATGTTTTTGTTGAGAAAGAAAAGCTTAAGAACAATGGGTCTAACTTCACCAACTGGTGCCGCAATCTGAGAATCATTCTCGCTGGCGGACAAAAGGCCTATGTACTTGAGAAAGCGCTAGATGACGCCCCTGCTACTGATGCGTCGGCTGATGAAAAAGCTGTTTATCAGTCACGCAAAGATGATTATGGAGCGTTAAGAGTACCATGTTGTTTGCTATGGAACCGGAACTTCAAAATCGTTTTGAGGAGTTCGACGGCCCTTTGAGATACTTGAGGAACTGAAAACCATGTTTCAAACTCAGGCCCGTTCTGAGAGATATGAGATCTCTGAGAAGTTCTTTAACTGCAAGATGGAGGAAGGGAGTTCTGTTAGCGAGCACGCCATTAAGATGCCGGGCTACAATCAACGTCTTGAGCAACTGGACTGCAAGATTCCAGAAGAGCTCAAGATTGACATGTTGGAGATATGCCCAAGAGGCAATAATAAAGTGGTTATTATAATATCTTCATACTTATGATAAATGTTTACATGCCATGCTATAATTGTATTAACCGGAAACATTAATACTTGTGTGATTTGTAACTGCAAGATGGAGGAAGGGAGTTCTGTTAGCGAGCACGCCATTAAGATGTCGGGCTACAATCAACGTCTTGAGCAACTGGACTGCAAGATTCCAGAAGAGCTCAAGATTGACATGTTGGAGATATGCCCAAGAGGCAATAATAAAGTGGTTATTATCATATCTTCATACTTATGATAAATGTTTACATGCCATGCTATAATTGTATTAACCGGAAACATTAATACTTGTGTGATTTGTAAACATAAAAGAGTCCCTAGTAAAGCCTCTTGTTAAACTAGCTTGTTGGTTAATATATGATCATGGTTTCCTGATCATGAACATAGAGATGTTATTAACAACAGGGTCATATCATTAGGAGAATGATGTGATGGACATACTCCTATAGTTAAGCGTAGCATAAAGATCAAGTCATTTAATATAGTTCATTTGCTATAAGCTTTCTGATACATAGTAACCTAATTCCTTCGACCATGAGATCATGCTAATCACCATCACCGAAAGGATGCTTTGATGACATCAAACACCACACCGTAACTGGGTGGCTATAAAGGTGGCATTGAGTGTCCGGAAAGTATGTGTTGAGGCACATGGATCAAGAGTGGGATTTGTCCATCCATATGACGGATAGATATACTCTGGGCCCTCTCGGTGGAATGTCATCCAATTAGCTTGCAAGCATGTTACTGGCTCACAAGGGATCACATACCACGGGAACGAGAAAAGAGTACTTATCGGTAACGAGGTTGAACTAGGTATGCAGAGATACCGACGATCAAAACCTCGGATAAGTAAACTATCGTGAGACAAAGGGAAATTGGTATCGTATGTAAGTGGTTCATTCGATCGCAAAGTAATCGTAGAAATATGTGGGAGCCATATGAATTTCTAGATTCCTCTATTGGTTATTGATCGGAGAAGTGTCTCGATCATGTCCGCATAATTCACGAACCGTAGGGAGACACACTTAAGGATTCGACGTTGTTTGAGTAGTTATGGAATGATGAGTAAGAGACCGAATGTTGTTCGGAGTCTCGGATGGGATCCGGGATATCACGAGGAGATCCGGAATGGTCCGGAGAATAAAATTCATATAAGGAAAGTCCTGTTTCAGAGTTGGGGAATGATTCCGGTGTTTTCATCGGGAATGTTCTAGAAGGTTCCGGAATGTCCGGCACTCTGGAGGGGAAGGGGTACATGAATGTGTCATTACAAGTTGGAATGATTGCATCATGTACTAGGTGTCATCGCTGTCAAAAATAAAGGGTTTATTCAAATCCTAGTTTGAAAAGTCAAACGGCTAGTTTGAAAAGTCAAACGGCAGTTTTTGGAAAGAGGAGGAGAGGTGGAAACCGAGTTGGGGAGGAGTTCCCTCCTCCAACCGGTGGCCCACCTCCAAGCCGAGTTGGGGAGGGACTCCCCTCCCCTTGGCCGCACCTCCCACCTATAAAGGGAGGGGCAGGGCTGCCCCTCCTAGCACACAAGTTGCCTCCCTCTAAACCTAAACCCTAGCCACAACCTAGGGATTTCTCCCAAGCCGCCGAGTTAGAGCTTCTAATTGCCCTAGCCGCTGGTTTAGCCCCTTATAATTGGTGTGTCTAAACCCTAGATCACCAAGGCTCTCTCATAGTCCACCATACTCGCTCCGGCTTAAGGCGAAGCCCTGCGAGATCTCCCCTCTACTTCCGGTACCACGCCGTCGTGCTGCCGGAATCGCGAGGAGAGTGCTACAACCTCCGCTGCCTGCTGGAACAAGGGAGAGGAAGGTCTTCGTCGAGTACCGAACGTGTGACCGACTGCGGGAGCGCTGCCAGAACGCAGCGCCGGAAGGATCGTCTATGCGATCTTGAGATCAGCAAGTGTACGACTACATCACCCACGAGAATCTGCTCTCGTTAACCGCTTTGGAATCTTCGAGGGTGAGTTCCTCTATCGACTCGTTGCTACAATCTAGTAGATAGATCTTGGCTTGTTTGTTTGTATGCGATAGAAAATTTTTGTTTTCCATGCTACGAACCCCTACAGTGGTATCAGAGCCGTGTCTATATGTAGATCTGTTGCACGAGTAGAACACAATGGTCATTGTGGGCGTTGATGCTTTTGTTGTCAATTGCTTCTTGTGTACTTTGCATCTTGCGGGATGGTGGGATGAAGCGGCCCGGGCTAACCTTACATGACATCGTTCATGAGACTTGCTCCACGCTTGACATGCAACTTGTATTGCATAAGTGGCTTTGCAGGTGCCTGTTTCTCCCAACATAGTTAAGATTCAATTTACAACGGGTGATTGACAATACTAGTATCAATGTTGTGGTTCTTGTTCGTAAGTTAGAGCGACACTTATTGAAAGCCCCAAACCACGTAAAATATGCAAAGAAAATTAGAGGCGTCTAACTTTGTATTGCAGGGGTGTGTTGTGATGTGATATGGCCATGATTGTGATTATATTTGATGTATGCAATGTTCCTTATTGTAAGTTGGCAACCGGTAGGAGCCATATGGTTGTCTTTAAATTCTGTTAAGACCCGCGTGTCTATTCAAAGTAGTTGTAATAGTTGAAGCCGGTGGACGACAACCATGGAGCGGCGTCATTGACCTTGATGCAATGCCGGTGATGATAGAGATCATGTTCATGCTTGAAGATGGAGATCGGAAGCACAAAGCAGAAAGGCCATATCATATCACATATTATGAATTGCATGTGATGTTAATCCTTTATGCATCTTGTATTGCTTAGTAGACGACGGTAGCATTATAAGATGATCCCTCATGCACATGAATTTCAAGTCATAAAGTGTTCACCCTTAGTTAGCACCGTTGCTAAAGCTTGTTGTTTCGAAGCACCACGTGATGATCGGGTGTGTTAGATTCCGCAAGTGTATACAACGTGGGCAAGCCAGATTTGCTCATGCGGAAGCTAAGGTTTGATCTTGACGAGCCTAGCATGTACAGACATGGTCTCAGGAACACGGATCATCGAAAGGTAAAGCATGAGTCATATAGTAGATATGATGAACATGTTGATTGTTCGCCATTGAAGCTATATCAACTCTCGTGATGATCGGTTTTGATATGGTGGATTTGGTTCGTGTGATCACTAAAACAATGTGAGGGATATTGTTTTGAGTGGGAGTTCAACAGCAATATGATTAAAAGTTGAACACTGTTTATCATAAATTAAATCAAAGTGAATTTGCATAGTTGTTGTAGTCATTGGCATCCGTTTACCACCTTACGCTTAGTTATAATTGAGATGATAGAACTATAGAATTCTGGTTAGTTACTTTACGAACTGGTATCGTATTGTTTTGAAGTGTTAATCTAAAGTTTAAAAGTCCCATGCAAACTTTCAGTAAGTTTTTGATTACTCCATGAAGTTTAATAGTTGGTATTAAATCAAGAGTAACTATTCCAATGTTAGTATATAAGTATCATGTTTGTCTCCATGATTCTTGATATTCAAAGGATTGTCTTAATATCAAGGTTATCTAGGATCTGAAAGAGTTGTTTCAGAAACCATGATATGTGGAAGATATTGTGATATCTGAAACGAAGTTTTGGTTGCAACATGATAGAGTATAATATGGCAAAAGTCATGTTCTCATATTTGATGAGAATTTGCAGAAGGTTGGAGACACTAGTTGTCCTAATCCTCCAAAAGGTTTTGGAGAGCAACATTATACTCGCGTTTCACCGTTACAAGCTAAAAGTAGCTTGATCATGGATAAATCCATGATGAGGGTGAATATTTGATGTAGGTAAAATGTTTACTACACCAAGAGATTACTAAAGAAAGGAATTTGAAAGAACACCAAACATTTGATAATGGTGATCTACTTCAAAGTGCAAGTCCAAATACATTGGTATTTAACTATACACGCTTTGGACTATGTGTCATATATGTGACTCCACTATTGATGTTGATAGATTCTTTCAAACAGAAAAGGAAATACTGAAAGAGAATCTCATAAATATATGGCCGAAAAGAAAAGACTAGAATTGTTCAGTTTAAGTATATAGATGATATACATGTTATGGCTATATTCTTTGCTTATTAAACAATGTGGTTCTTAAGTATTTGATACTGAATTTGTTGGTGTGAATCGTCATACGAAACAACACAATTCATGAACTACAATGGCCTAAGTAACTAGCAAAAGAATATGTGATGATGTTCATCGAGAACAAATAAAGGGTTATTATGTTGCTCGTTAAAACGTCAAAGCTTGCCTTCAAGATTTGTTTTATCAGGTATTATGAGAACAAAAGTGTTGTTCAAATAATTGCCGTAATCCATAAAAGATGGATGATTCACAAATCTCGTTGGAGAAATCACATCCATAAAACTAGTGCTAAAAATGTCGAAAGACAAATTGATTGAAAGATCACTTAGGAAGTAACATCGCCGTTTAAATTATATTGGAAAGAAAACATGAAGAAACTCCATGTGGATGGAATTTTGGAGTCTTTTGATTTTGATCACATGACGCTTGTGAAAATTTCCTAGAGATAATTAAAACTTCGTTCTTAGGCCAAAAGGGAACGAATGACTAGCTTATTGGAACTTGTACATATTGTTGTATGAAGTCCATTATGTGTAGTCAAGAGCGATGGATTTCAACTTCATATGCTTTCTCCGAGAATTTGAGTGAATATATGAATATTTACTTAATAAGGATGAAGTATGAAACATTTGAAAAGTTCAAAGACTTTCAAGATGAAGTGCAAGATCATTGTAACAAGAATATAAATAGTTTATGATAAGATCATAAAGGAAGATATTTTGAGTTACAAGTTTAGCATAATACCTAAGATTTAAGGAATCGTTCCGTAGATTTACATGTCCCGAAACACCATAAGAGTATGGAGCGTTCGAGATATGTAATTAAACCTTGTTTGACATGGTAAGATCGAAGGTGTAAATCATAAAACTGCCATTATATTTTAAAGATTAAAAGCTATAGAGACTACCGTTTTTCCACTGAAAAGAGCTCCATCATAATCCGCTGAAATGACACCATATAAAGTTATGGTTTGGGATAAAACCCAAGTAGTCCTTTCTTAAACATTGGTATGCTATGCATAAGAAAGATGTTTGCAACCAAAGTCGGATGAACCTGTCTTTGTATAACTGTTAAGTATTCCTCCATAACACCGGAGACAAAAGTGTTTGTCGCTTAGAACGTCAAGTTTCTTTGAGAAGGAATTTTTCGTGAAAATATAAGTGGGAGGACAATAGAACTTTGATAAGGTTAAAAGAACCTTAGCTATATGTGCAAAGTTGCGCAGCGCCGAAAAGTGTTCCGGAAGCAGCAACAATGCTCATGGCTCACGTGCCTCAAAGGTTGTGGTTACGAAGGTCAAAGTTTCTATTGAAACAAGTAGGTCGGGTAAACAATCAAATACCAAGATTTGAGAGTTAAATCATTATTTGGCAATAATGATCTGACTACATACAAAGAAGCGATGATGGGCCCTGACTCCGTCAAATGGCTTGAAGCCATAAAATCCGTGATAGTTCCATATACGAGAGATCAAGCTTTGAACTTGAAAGACCCTCTGAAAAGGTACAAGACCTTACAGTCGTATTTGGATCTATAAAAGAAATAAGACATGGATGTTTCACATCTATGAAATAGTCGACATGTTGGGAAAGTATTCACAACAATGTTCAAAGGTTGTATATGACAAGATTTGATCTTTCATAGCGATATTTAGTCTAGACGGATTAATGTAGCAACCACTACATATAATTTTGTTATATGGTAGTTGAATAAACAAAACAAGTTCTTCTAATAGAATTGTTACCTTGGACGTGTGCATGACACGGTCCATAGGGTTTTGTTAATTCAAAGGATGCTAAATGCATATGCAAACTTCAATGGTTGAAGTAAGCATCGCGGAGTTGGAATCTTCACAATGATGAAATTGTTAAAAGAGTTTAAATTCATTAGAGACAATGAAGATGCTTGCGTTTGCAAGAAATTAAGTGGGAGCGCTAAGACATGTTTCTAATACATTATGTGGAAGACATATTGTTGATTGGAAATAATGTATCTTTTATTAACACAGGATAAGAATTTCATCTCGATGAAAGACTTAGGCAAAACCCAAATATTTGGCATGAATAGACGCTAATATGGTTGTGCCAGAAGTACATAGACAAGATATTGAATGAGTTCAATATAGAAACTACAAGAAAGTTTCTTGTCGCACAGAAAGGATTGAATGAGTTCAATATTGATGATACATTCAAATGTACTGACATTTGGTAAATGAAACAAGATTCAAGTATAGATTGATACTTGATCACAAAGAGTATTTATATCAATCATACTGTGATATGTACAAATCCAGATATGTCCTATGCTCTAAATGTTGTGATCATATACCAGAATGATTCATAAGATGATCATTGGACAATAGTAAGAATATTCTTATGATCTTTTGGAAGAACTAAGAGTATATTATTTGTAGAAGTGACAAGTAGATGGTTAGTTCATTGTAAAAGTACTACATTGATACTAGTTTTGTCACAAAGTACAAATTAAGTTTATCTCAATCTAAACCAAGGGTGGCACAATATAATGGAAAATGAGTTCCATAATGGATTTGGATGAGTTCCAAAGTTAAAGACATTGTGACAGATACTACAACAAAAGGCTAAGTGTATGACTGCTATTTTAGCAGCAAAAGAGGGCATTTGTGTCAAGTAGTTTGTTATCAAACTAGGTGTAGTTCACAGTGGGATAATACTGTGAAAATATATTGTACGACAATATTATCAACATGTTTTAACCCCAAAGAACTAAAGGTCACACCAAAGGACCAAATTTGTATGAAGCCATCTCATTAGAGAATGAGTGATGCGTAGAGACGCAAAGACATGCAACTACACACGGACCTGGAAGTGTCAGATCCGGAGATCAGTTGACCACTAGCAATCGTGTACATACAACACCGGAAAGCCATAGGTGTTGAATACACAAAAGTTTGAAACTAGATTATTGACTCTAGTGCAAGTGGGAGACTGTTGGAGATATGCCCAAGAGGCAATAATAAAGTGGTTATTATCATATCTTCATACTTATGATAAATGTTTACATACCATGCTATAATTGTATTAACCGGAAACATTAATACTTGTGTGATTTGTAAACATAAAAGAGTCCCTAGTAAAGCCTCTTGTTAAACTAGCTTGTTGGTTAATATATGATCATGGTTTCCTGATCATGAACATAGAGATGTTATTAACAACAGGGTCATATCATTAGGAGAATGATGTGATGGACATAATCCTATAGTTAAGCGTAGCATAAAGATCAAGTCATTTAATATAGTTCATTTGCTATAAGCTTTCTGATACATAGTAACCTAATTCCTTCGACCATGAGATCATGCTAATCACCATCACCGGAAGGATGCTTTGATGACATCAAACACCACACCGTAACTGGGTGGCTATAAAGGTGGCATTGAGTGTCCGAAAAGTATGTGTTGAGGCACATGGATCAAGAGTGGGATTTGTCCATCCATATGACGGATAGATATACTCTGGGCCCTCTCGGTGGAATGTCATCCAATTAGCTTGCAAGCATGTGACTGGATCACAAGGGATCACATACCACGGGAACGAGAAAAGAGTACTTATCGGTAACGAGGTTGAACTAGGTATGCAGAGATACCGACGATCAAAACCTCGGATAAGTAAACTATCGTGAGACAAAGGGAAATTGGTATCGTATGTAAGTGGTTCATTCGATCGCAAAGTAATCGTAGAAATATGTGGGAGCCATATGAATTTCCAGATTCCTCTATTGGTTATTGATCGGAGAAGTGTCTCGATCATGTCCGCATAATTCACGAACCGTAGGGAGACACACTTAAGGATTCGACGTTGTTTGAGTAGTTATGGAATGATGAGTAAGAGACCGAATGTTGTTCGGAGTCTCGGATGGGATCCGGGATATCACGAGGAGATCCGGAATGGTCCGGAGAATAAGATTCATATAAGGAAAGTCCTGTTTCGGAGTTGGGGAATGATTCCGGTGTTTTCATCGGAAATGTTCTAGAAGGTTCCGGAATGTCCGGCACTCCGGAGGGGAAGGGGTACATAAATGTGTCATTACAAGTTGGAATGATTGCATCATGTACTAGGTGTCATTGCTGTCCAAAATAAAGGGTTTATTCAAATCCTAGTTTGAAAAAGTCAAACGGCTAGTTTGAAAAGTCAAACGGCAGTTTTTGGAAAGAGGAGGAGAGGTGGAAACCGAGTTGGGGAGGAGTTCCCCCCTCCAACCGGCGGCCCACCTCCAAGCCGAGTTGGGGAGGGACTCCACTCCCCTTGGCCGCACCTCCCACCTATAAAGGGAGGGGCAGGGCTGCCCCTCCTAGCACACAAGTTGCCTCCCTCTAAACCTAAACCCTAGCCACAGCCTAGGGATTTCTCCCAAGCCGCCGAGTTAGAGCTTCTAATTGCCCTAGCCGCTGGTTTAGCCCCTTCTAATTGGTGTGTCTAAACCCTAGATCACCAAGGCTCTCTCATAGTCCACCATACTCGCTCCGGCTTAAGGCGAAGCCCTGCGAGATCTCCCCTCTACTTCCGGTACCATGCCGTCGTGCTGCCGGAATCGCGAGGAGAGTGCTACAACCTCCGCTGCCTGCTGGAACAAGGGAGAGGAAGTTCTTCGTCGAGTACCGAACGTGTGACCGACTGCGGGAGCGCTGCCGGAACGCAGCGCCGGAAGGATCGTCTACGCGATCTTGAGATCGGCAAGTGTACGACTACATCACCCACGAGAATCTGCTCTCGTTAACCGCTTTGGAATCTTCGAGGGTGAGTTCCTCTATCGACTCGTTGCTATAATCTAGTAGATAGATCTTGGCTTGTTTGTTTTTATGCGATAGAATTTTTTTGTTTTCCATGCTACGAACCCCTACATGACAGAGTTCTGCAATCACTCCCTCCTAGCTACAAAGGTTTTGTAGTTACTCACAATCAAATTGGTTCCACTGATACGATCACTGAGCTCTTCGCTAAGCTGAAAGCTGCGGAGGTAGATATCAAGAAATATAATCATGTGTTGATGGTCAACAACACCACTAACTTTAAGAAAGCTAACGGTGCAAAGAAATCCTTCAAGAAAGGCAGCGGCAAGCGCGTTGCCCCTGCTGAGAAGAAGCTCAAGTCTGGACCTAAGCCGGATACTGAGTGCTTCTATTGCAAGGACAAGGGTCACTGGAAGCGCAACTATCCGAAGTACTTAGCGGACAAGAAGGCTGGCACCATTAAAGGTATATTTGATATACATGTTATTGATGTTTACCTTACTAGCGCTCGTTGTAGTGCCTGGGTATATGATACTGGTTCAGTTGCTAATATTTGTAACTCGAAACAGGAGCTACGGAATAGACGGCGGCTAGCAAGGGATGAGGTGACGATGCGCGTTGGGAATGGATCAAAAGTTGATGTGATGGCCGTCGACACGCTCTCCTTAGTTTTACCTTCGGGATTAGTTTTAAACCTTAATAAGTGTTATTATGTGCCTGCGTTGAGCATGAACATTATATCTGGATCGTGTTTATTGCAAGACGGTTATTCATTTAAATCAGAGAATAATGTTCGTTCTATTTATATGAATAACATCTTTTACGGTCATGCACCTGTTGTGAATGGTTTATTTCTTCTGAATCTCGAAAGCAATAAAACGCACATCCATAACATTGAGGCCAAGAGATGCAAACTAGATAGTGATAATCCAACTTATTTGTGGCACTGCCGTCTAGGTCATATTGGTGTAAAACGCATGAAGAAACTCCATTCTGATGGACTTTTGGAGTCTCTTGATTTTGAATCATTTGACACGTGCGAGCCGTGCCTCATGGGCAAGATGATCAGAACCCCGTTCTCTGGAATAATGGAGCGAGCAACGGACTTATTGGAAATCATACATACCGATGTATGTGGACCAATGAGTGTTTCGACGCGCGGTGGATATTGCTATTTTCTCACTTTTACTGATGACTTAAGTAGATATGGGTATATCTATTTAATGAAACATAAATCTGAAACGTTTGAAAAGTTCAGAGAATTTCAGAACAAAGTGGAAAACCATCATAACAGGAAAATTAAATTTCTACGATCCGATCGTGGAGGTGAATATTTGAGTTATGATTTTATCACGCATCTTAAAGCAAGCGGAATCGTTTCGCAACTCACGCAACCCGGAACACCACAGCGCAATGGTGTGTCCAAACACCGGAATCGAACTCTATTAGATATGGTGCGATCAATGATGTCTCTTACAGATTTGTCGTTATCATTTTGGGGTTATGCATTAGAAACCGCTGCATTCACTTTAAATAGGGCACCATCTAAATCCATTGACACGACACCGTATGAACTATGGTTTGGTGCTAAACCTAAGTTGTCGTTTCTTAAAGTTTGGGGATGCGAAGCTTACGTCAAGAAGTTGATGCCGGTCAAGCTCAAACCCAAAGCGGAGAAATGCGTCTTCATAGGATACCCTAAGGAAACGATTGGGTATACCTTCTACCACAAATCCGAAGGCAAAGTGTTTGTTGCAAAGAACGGATCCTTTCTTGAAAAGGAGTTTCTCTCGAAAGAAGTGAGTGGGAGGAAGGTAGAGCTAGACGAGGTTATTGAACCTTCTCTCGAGTTGGAGAGTAGCGCAGCACCTGAAATTCTTCCAGTGCCGTCTGCACCAACAAGAGAGGAAGCTAATGACGAGGATCATGAAACTTCGAACGATGCTACTACTAAACTTTGCAGGTCGACAAGGTCACGTGCCACTCCTGAATGGTACGGCAACCCTGTCTTAACCGTCTTGTTGTTAGACAACAGTGAACCTGCGAACTATGAGGAAGCAATGATGAGCCCAAACTCTGAGAAATGGCTAGAGGCCATGAAATCCGAATTGGGATCCATGAGCGAAAACCAAGTATGGACTTTGGTGGACCCTCCTAGCGTCCGTAAGGACGTTGAGTGCAAATGGATTTTCAAGAAGAAAACAGACGCAGATGGTAATGTTACTGTCTATAAAGTTCGGCTTATCGCAAAAGGGTTTCGGCAAGTTCAAGGTGTTGACTACGATGAGACTTTCTCTCCCGTAGCGATGTTTAAGTCCATTCGGATTTTATTAGCAATTGCTGCATTTCATGATTATGAAATATGGCAGATGGATGTCAAGACTGCGTTCCTCAATGGCAACATTGATGAAGATTTGTATATGATGCAGCCCGAAGGTTTTGTCGATCCTAAGGATGCTAATAAGGTGTGCAAACTTCAGCGTTCCATTTATGGACTGAAGCAAGCATCTCGGAGTTGGAACCTTCATTTTGATCAAGTGATCAAGAGTTTTGGATTTGTTCCAAATTTCTACGAAGCTTGTATCTACAAGAAAGTGCGTGGGAGCTCGGTGACATTTTTAGTACTATATGTGAATGACATATTGATTATTGGAAATGACATTGGTATGGTTAACGCTGTGAAGAGTTATTTGAATAAATGTTTTTCAATGAAAGACCTAGGAGAAGCTGCTTATATATTAGGCATCAAAATCTATAGAGATAAACAAAGATGCCTAATAGCTTTAAGCCAAAGTACATATCTAGACAAAGTTCTGAAAAGGTTCAGAATGGATAAAGCAAAGGAAGGTTCATTGCCCATGTTGTCAGGTAAGATATTGAGCAAGGCTCAGTGTCCAGCTACGGTAAAAGATAGAGATACTATGAGCAAAGTGCCATATGCCTCGGCCATAGGTTCTATCATGTATGCCATGCTATGTACTAGACCGGATGTGTCCAATGCTCTTAGTTTGACGAGCAGATACCAAAGTGATCCAGGAGTGAAACACTGGACAGCCGTAAAGAATATCCTAAACTATTTAAATAGGACTAAAGAAATGTTATTGGTCTATGGAGGTGATGAGCAGCTCGTCGTAAAAGGTTACGTCGATGCTAGTTTCGACACCGACCCGGATGATTCTAAATCTCAGACATGATACGTTTATATTTTGAATGGTGGAGCTGTGAGCTGGAGAAGCTGCAAGCAAAGCGTGATCGCGGGATCTACAACAGAAGCGGAATACATGGCTGCTTCACAAGCATCAAGTGAAGGAGTTTGGATCAGGAACTTCATCACTGAGCTTGATGTGGTTCCAAGTGCCTTGGACCCACTGGAGATATTGTGCGACAACACTGGCGCCATAGCACTGGCTAAGGAACCAAGATATCATCCAAAGACCAAGCACATCAACCGCCGTTTTCATATAATTCGAGATTATATAGAAGATGGAGATCTGAAGATGTGCAAAGTACATACAGATCTGAATGTCGCAGATCCGTTGACTAAACCTCTTCCACGAGCAAAACATGATCAGCACCTTAATGCCATGGGTGTTAGATTGTTGCCAGATGTAAGCTAGATTATTGACTCTAGTGCAAGTGGGAGACTATTGAAATTATGCCCTAGAGGCAATAATAAAGATGTTATTATTATAATTCTTGTTCATGATAAAGTTTATATTCCATGCTAGAATTGTATTAAGCGGAAACTTTGATACTTGTGTGGTGTATGAACAACACCGTGTCCCTAGTACGCCTCTATGGACTAGATCATTGATTAACAATGGTTAAGGTTTCCTAACCATAGACATGAGTTGTCGATTAATAATGAGATCATGTCATTAGGAGAATGATATGTTGGATAGACCCAAATTAAGCAGAGCAATTAGATCGTGTCATCGTGTTCATCTTTGCGAAGCTTTTTCCTATGTCAAGTATTATATTCCTTAGACCATGAGATAATACAATTCCCTGGTATCGGAAGAAAGCTTTGAGGTCATCAAACGTCATCCTATGTGAGGGTGATCATAAAGGTGTCTCTCAGGTGATCGGAAAGTACTTGTTGGGTTGTATGTATCGAGATGGAATTTGTCCCTCCCGAGTCGGAGAGATATACTTCGGGCCCACTCGGTAATCGATATCAACACCGCTTGCAAGCACGTGGTTAAGGAGTTAATCACAAAGTGATATCGGATTACGGAACGAGTAAAGTACTTGCTGTGAACGAGATTGAACTAGGTATGCCGATACCAACGATCGAATCTCGGGCAAGTAAAATATCGCGTGACGAAGGGAATACATATATGGGATTAATTGAATCCTGGCATCGTGGTTCATCCGATATGATCATCGATGAATATGTGGGAGTCAATATGGGTTTCTAGATCCCGCTGTTGATTATTGATAGAAGATCATGTCTGCATATTCTCGAACCCGTAGGGTCACACACTTAACATGCATCGACGCTAGGATAGAATGGATAATTGGTTTATGAGTTTTTTGTTTGGAGTCTCGGATGAGACCCAGGACATCACGAGAGGTTCCGGAATGGTCCGGAGAATAAGATTCATATAAAGGAAAGCAGTTTTTGGATTTCGGAATCGTTTTGGAGTTTATCGGTATTGTACCGGAAGGTTCTAGAAGGTTCCGGAGTGGGACCAACGTGGGCCCACTTGTCGGAGGCCTGCGTGGGCCTAAGGGGAAGTGCCCTGGCCACTTTGGGCCAGGGGCACAAGGCCCCTAAGGCCCATCCGGCCAGCCCTTAGGGGAAACCCTAAGGGAACCTTCCAGAAGAGGGGGGGATGACTTGTCCCCCACTCCACCCCTTGGGCCGCCGCCCTAGGGCTTGGAGGAGGGGTCAAGGGGGACGGCCAGCCCCCTATATAAGGAGGGCAGGGGCGCAGCCTCCCCCCACTCCAACCCTAGCCGCCGTCCAACTGCTGCCCCTCCACCTCTCTCTCTCTCCCGACTGCGCGTAGGCGAAGCCCTGCCGCAGAAACTCTCCACCATAAGCACCACGCCGTCGTGCTGCAGATCCAATCTATCTCTCCACCATACTTGCTGGACCAAGGAAAGGAGGAGACGTCGCTGCACCGTACGTGTGCATCTCTTGAAGGCGCCGCCACTTGCGGCGTAGGATCGGATCGGATCGGATCGCGAGGAGGAGACGACGAGTACGACTACGTCAACCACGTTCTGTTGAACGTTTCTGCTGTGCGATTTCTTCAAGGGTATGAAGATCTCATCAATCTCTCTCGTTGATTACATCTCCTAGATTAGATCTTGGCTTTCTTGTTCGCATCCGTAGAATTTTTTTTGATTTACTATGCTGCGAAACCCATCAATATATTCACTTTTCCATTACCACCAAATGGACGACGAGATTCAAGCATATGATATCTTAGATACGAATCATCTTGAAATTTACTTCTCATACTTGATGACAATCACCACTCGCATCCTCTTATGGACTATATGAATATTTCGTTTGATGAAATACTATGGAAATATACTTCATCATGATGATTTCTTGAAGGGAATTATGAAGGATCACTCAATTTTATTTTTCCTCAATACATGCTTTCAATAGGCTCAACTCTCTCATATGACATTCTTCGGATCACACCTTGAATACCACCATAGTCATCACTTTATCTTCTTCATTTTCTTCATCTTTAAATGTTAAAACCAACCTATGGTATTCAAGAGTTGACTGTAGAAAAATCCTATAAGTATAAATCAATGAAAACATTATTCTATAGGGGTTGTCATTAATTACAAAACACACACATGGTAACAAGGGGTAACCTCGACAATGTCCATAGTCATGGACTTGTGTTTCGGGGAAAAGGAGGGCGCTGACGATTTTGTCGGCTTATCAGACAAACAAGGGAGGCGAGATTTTACCCAGGTTTAGTCCCTCGTAGAGGAAACCCTTCTCCTGCTTGTTTGATTATTATTGATAGAAAGTTCAAAGTCAAGGTTTGCCAGATACGATCTAGCTTACGTGGGATTGCTATGACAATGTACGGGATACCCTCCATGTTGGCTCCTCCCAGCCTTTATATAAAAGGTCGGGTCCGGAGTCTAGTTCGGGTTAGATTATAGTTTAAAAGTAACTCTATGACTATGTCAGTTACAACTTGGGCTTCTGCCTTGATCATCACGTCTGGTTCCTGGGATTTGGATGCTAATCCTTAGTCTCTTATGGGCCTTAAGGACCTTAGCTTGGATCTATACCAGGTATACCAATCACGAGAACCCGAATGGTCATACCTATGTCAGAGGAGACGATGAGGTCCCGCTCTCGGGATGGTGCATCATGGTCGCATGCGCGAAAGGAGGAAAATCAGCACGGGATGATGTTCCCACAGGATCTGAGGCAAATCCTTGATCAGCATGGATCACGCGCTGCGTTTGTTGCATAGCGGCGATTTAGGAGCGTGGATTTCGTGCTTGTTTGTCACCGTGTCTTGATACGTTGAAAACGTATCTATAATTTTTGATTTTCCAAGCTTGTTTAGTATCCATTTTGCTATGTTTTGTCTACACTTTGAGGTATTTTTATATACTTTCTGGAACTAACCTATTGATAAGATGCCACAGTGCCAGTTACATGTTTTTTGTTGTTTTTGGTTTTAGAAAGCTAAAAAATGAATATTCTCGGAATTGGACGGGACAAAATCTAAAGTTCATATTTTCCCATGAGCGATACGGAAAATCGAAGACGAGAAGGAGGAGGACACCAAGGTGGCCACACCATAGGTGGGCGCGAGGCCCACCCTGGCCGCGCCCACAGGGGGTGTGGTACCCTTGCCCTATACCAACCTTGCCTCCTTTGCCTATAAGAAGCCCCTGACTCAGAAACCCTAAAGAGTCGACCAGAAAGGCACGCAAAGTTCCACAACGCCGCCGCCACTAAAGGGGAGATTCGGGGGGACATAAAGTCTCTGTTCCGGCACCCTGCCGGGATGGGGAAGTGCCCTCGAAGCCATCTCCATCAATCTCCACCACCATCTCCATCGCCGTTACTGATTCCTATGATGAGGAGGGAGTAGTTCTTCCTCTAGGCTAAGGGCTCTACCGGTAGCTATGTGTTCATCTCTCTCTATGCATGATATTGTTGTGATCATGAGCTTTGTAATCAAGTAGATCTACCTTGCTACTCAAGTGCTTTAATAGATCTCTGATCTCCCCATGTGTGTGAAAGTGACAGTGTGCACGCCATGGTGGCACTTAGGCTAGAGTCTATATAAATACTCATCATGCTTTAATAGATCTATGATTTTCCCCACGTGTGTGAAAGTGACAGCATGCACACTGTGTGTGGCACTTAAGCTAGGTTACATATATATTTATCATGAGTATATTTTGAGTTGGTTCTATCTATGAAATTGTGATGTTTGTTGGAACCATCTAGCGCTCAAGGTGACAGTGTGGGGTTATCTAGATTGGGAAAGGCGGACTTTGAGGTGTGCTGTTATAGCCCTACCATGGATTAGAGTATCCAACCGGAGAGTAGTTAAGAGTAGTATCATGAAGAGAATATATTTATATGAGAGAGTATTCACTAGTGAAAGTATGATCCCTAGGCCTCGTTTCTAAACATTGAAACACCATTTGCTACTAGATCTGTTGCATGTTTGCTTGCTTCCTTCTTATTGCCTTTAGTCTTTACCTCATTGTCAAGCTATTTTGTGGCACCTTTACCGCTTGTATTTCACTATCTCTTTGCCGAACTAGTGCACCTATACACCTGACAAGTGTATTGGGTGTGTTGGGGTCACAAGAGACTTCTTGTATCTTGATTGCAAGGTTGCTTGAGAGGGAATACCTTTGACCACTTCCTCTCTGAGTTCAATAAACCTTGTGTAATCCACTTAAGTGAAACTTGCTGCTGTTCTACAAACCTCTGCACTTGGAGGCCCAACAACTGTCTACAAGAATAGAAGTGCGTAGACATCAAGCTATTTTATAGCGCCGTTGCCGGGGAGGTAAGGTAAAAGGTACAAACATCCTTCGGTGTGAGTGCTCGAAGTTATTTCCTTTAGATTCTGCAATTTTGTCTTTGTTTCTTGATTTCACTAGTTAGGCTTAATGGAAAACAACAACAAAAATTAGAGAGCTTTATAGTATTTATCTTGAGTTAGGATATGAAGTGTTTGAAGAGAAAATTAAAAAACCTATGGAGCTTTATTTGCATGCTAATAGCAATGTTATTAGTGTGAATTCTTTGAACACCATTATTGCTAATGCTATGGAAACGTCTAAGCTTACGGAAGCTAGTTTTTATGAAAATGATCTTTTTAGTTCCCCAGCTTTGGAACATAGCTATTGTATTGCTTATGATGATACCAAACCTCCAATTTATGATGATTACAATGATGAGTATGGTATTTTCAGTCCACCTACTATTGAGGAGAAAATTAAATGTGATTAAAATATGCCTCCTATATTTTATGATTATGGTGATGAGAATAATAATGATAGCTATTTTATTGAATTTTCTCCCACTACAATTAATAAGAATGACTATGCTTATGTGGAGAGTAATAATTATTTTATGCATGTGACTCGTGATAAGAATGTTTTATGTGATAGATATATTGTTAAATTTATGCATGATGCTACTGAAAGTTATTATGAGAGAGGGAAACATGGTCTTATGTATCTCAACAATATTAAGTTTCCCCTCTTTATGTTGAAAGTCTTGAAGTTGCACTTGTTTTGCTTTCCTATGCTTGTTGCTTTGTGCTTTCATGACTTGTTTATTTACAAGATTCCTATGCATAAGAAGTGTGTTAGACTTAAATGTGTTCTGAATTTGCTTCTTGATGCTCTCTTTTACTTCAATTAATATTTATTATGTGAGCATCTTCTCAAACTATCAAGCCTAACTTAAAGGCGTTAATGAAAAGTACTTCTTGGGAGATAACCGAATAGTTTTCTTGAGTCTAGGAAGTTACTACTTCTGTAATAACCTCTCCTTATCCTTTTTGTTTGCGTTTTATGCCAAGAATAACCTCTAATGAGAGGGAAGTAAGATTTGGGGAGTTGTTGTCCCGAAACAGATTTTTTGCTTCACCGTAAAAATTCGTGAGGAATCTCTATATGTCTGATTGAGATGATATTTTATGAATAAATCCCCCAGTATGTTAGCTAAATTTCGTTAGTCCAACATGTTTTTATTTTAGCAATAGAAGGTCTTCGAAAAAATCGATTTCTACCTGCTGGTCTGTTTTGACAGATTTCTGCCATTATTTGCATTTGCTTCTTATTGATTTCTTTTTGGGAAATTGAGATTTTTGAGGGAATTGCTACAGTAGCTTGTGTTTTTAGTGAAAGTTTTGCTGTTCTAAATCTAAACCCAAAGGTCTATTATCTTTTGAATACACTAATGTTGCTAATGAAGATTGTGTGAAGTTTTGTATGAAGGAAAATTTTCAAGTGTAGAGAAAGAATGATGTAATGAGATGAAGAATGGACAAAATCTCAAGCTTGGGAATGCCACCCTGTGTCACCCCAAGAAATATTCAAGAGGTACAAGCGTCAAAGCTTGGGGATGCCCAAGGCATCCCCTTCTTTATCAATAAAAATCTCAGGTCTTTCTAGACACTCCATTTTTTGTTTCATGCACAATTGTGTTGTTCTTGGAGCGTCTTAGTTTTTGTTTTTGGTTTTCGTTTTCTTAGTTTGCTTGATTAAGTTGGTTTGATTACACCACACTTCTTTTGGAGAGAGACACACTCTGTTTTCATTGCCTAGAACACTCTAGTTTTCATTCTTATTGTTTTGTGAGTGTTCTCCTTTGCTAGCACTGTGTTTAGCATTAGTTTTCTTGTGCTTTCAGCTTAGAACTTTTTAGTTCTTCTTTGTGGATTTGTGAGACAAGCTCGCTGGTCTTTATTGATTAGTATCTTTGTGAGTTGTTTTAAATAAGTCGATTGGGGTTGGAAAAGAGTAGAAAGCTTCATGCTTAAGTGGTACAAAAGGGAGCTTGTTTTGACTGTGACTTAGACTTTATCATGTCATGCTAGATGTTGCTTTGACCTTATGCTTACTGATTATTGCTGTAGCATTACTTGTTCCAAACAATTGGGATTGCTTAATGTGCCTTGAAGGAATCATGCGTTGTTTTAGCATACAAAAGCATAGTATTATGATATTCTTCTTTGATGCTTTGTTTGGGTTGACTTGGCACATGCTCACACCATGTTATGACTATAACAAGTCACCATGGCCTCTATGATCATTTAGTCCTTGACTTTTAGTACCACTTTATGCTTTGATTAGTAATGTTTTGTCGCTCTGCATGATTATGGTCATTATTGCTCTCTTAGTTGGTTGCTCCCAGTCTTTTGCTAGTCTCCACTTGTATGAGTAAGATCTACTCATGCATCCAACTCCCAAGAAACCAAGTTATTCCAAAGTGTCCACTATAAATTCCTATGCATGGTGTGTTACACCATTTCAAGTATATTCTTGTTTTCATCTATCTTCCAATTAAAAAGTATTTTGTTATGTGAAAACTTAGTGATTAAACCTCTCACAAACTTGATGGCACACTTTATTTTTCTTGCCCCTAATAAACTTGAACCATTGTGTCATCTATGTTTTATATGCTTGCACTTATACGTTGGAATTAGCAGAACCGTGCTGTCACGAGGAACGCTTTCAACATTGCACATGTACTTTGTAAACAGTTGATATCATGCTCTTTTGTTTATGGATGTCGTCGGTGTGAAATAAAAGGTGAGCTTGTAAGTCCATGGAGTTATGTATGTGTGTTAGATAAACTCCTGGGACGCTAGCCTAAGCCATGCCTTATCATGGTGGAAACTTGCAGCATCACCATAGTGAGCAATCTATGAAGCTTTCTTCTTATAAAAAAGAGACATACTGAAAAGAGGAAAGAGAGAGAAAAGCACCATATTCCCATGGTAAATAAGAAGATTGTTGATATGCTCATTGTCTGCTTGCCTTGTCATTTTGGTTATGGGATAGCTCCTGTACCATGTGCAAGGGGTACCCATTGGCGGTTCTCTATGATACACATATACTTACTATGACAAGAACTTATAGGTGACTAAAGTTGAGTAGCATGAGGTACGACCCTTGTATTCAAGGGACATGAGATTGCCAACTTATATTTGTCAAGCATATACTCCATCTTTGTTCACTTTAACCTTAATAACTTCAAGATGCTTATGATAGGGAAAATGAGAGCTGAAAGCTAACAAGTACCATAATTTTTGGAAGCTCTTTTTGAGACTTGAAATCCCTGCTTCTCTTTTATGAAGGGCCTTTCTTCCACCACTATATTGAGTCTCACCCTTCTACCTTTAGGCACCGGTTAAGAGAGCATAGTTGCCATTCTTAATTCTATGTGCATTATCCCAAAACTTATTGATTGATGCATATTGTTGATATTACTTGTTCTTGTGCTATTTGTATCTAGTCACTCTTATGAACTTTGAAGATGTCTTATGCATCTATTTGCTACTCCATGAGGCACAAGCTGAATACCACTATGCCATGTTTTCTGTATGTGAAACAAACAAACGTTTTTCAATGCATGTTATTCATGATCTTTGTTTGAAGCCTTTCATGTTGCATGCATACTTACTTTGTCTTACTGTTAGAACTCCATCTTTCATGCTCATGTTTATAGTTCTTTGATCCTAGCTTTCAGTGCTTGCAAATATTTTGATCAAGATTGTGATGGTGCATGTCACCTCAAAAATTATTCTTTTTATCACTTACCTACTCGAGGACGAGCAGGAGTTAAGCTTGGGGATGCTTGATACGTTGAAAATGTATCTATATTTTTTGATGTTCCATGCTTGTTTAGTATTGTGGCATTCCGCAAAACCACTACTAGAAAATCGCGTTGTTTTTGTGCATTGCATCATCATGACCGCATGCTCATGTCATCATGCCACATTGCATTTGAGCATCGTCATCATCTTGCCTTTGTTCGCATAAAACTATTTTCGGGAAAACCTAATTTGTTTTCTAAACGCCCCGTCTTAATTCAAACGCAAAACCCGGGTCTCCGGATTATTTTGTTTTGTGTGCTATCGGTTTGCAACAGCCCTGTTTAAAATAAATAAATTATTTAATTATTTTTAGTGGGGCAGTCGAACGGGCCGATTCGACCCGGACGACCACCCCCAGAATAAACGGACCACCTAAAACCAGCCACCCCAAAATCCCTAAAACTACCCAACCTATTCTACCCACCCCTCCTCCACCTCACCCCCACCAATCTATGGCCGCCACCTCACCCTCTCCCTCCCCTCTACCCAATCCCAGCTCGCCACCTGGCCACCTCCTCTCACCCCACTCCCTCCCTCTTCCCTGCACACGCCAGCACACACGCACACCGCCCACATCCCCACCCTCTGGCCCCTGGGCCCGTCCCCACCCCCGACCCCACCTGGCCCCACGCCCGACCCCACTTCCCCTGGCTCCTCCTTCTCCTCTCTCCTCCCTCCCCGCTCACCCCCGACAACCTCCAACCACCCCGCGTCTTCCACCTCCCTCCTCCCTCGGTACCCTCTCCCTCACCGCCCGCTCCCTCTCCCCTCCGGCGCCGCCCCGCTGCCCCTTCTCCGACCGGTCCACGCTGCCTCCCCTCCTCTCCGGCCGCCTCCGCCGCCGGCGCGCCTTCCTCCTCTTCGCGCCGCCGCAGGCCAACCCTCCTCCGGCCTCGGCCTCGAGCTCCTCCGCCCGCACCCCTCCGTCGCGTCTGCGCCACCTCCGACGCTTGCCGGCCCCGCCTCCCCCTCCGGCCACGAAGCTCCCCGCGTCTCCATGGCTCCGTCCCTGCGCCGCTCCCTCCTCGTCGTCCGCCGCCCGCCGCCGGCCACGGCCCGTCTGCGCCGCCTCCGCCGCGCCTGCCTCCGCCGTGCCAGGCTCGCCGGAGCCGCCCCTTCCTCCTCCGTGCTCGCGGACGCCCGCGCCTCCCCCTCCTCCGGCCTCCACCTCGTCCTCCTCGCCTCCGGCCCGCGCGTCTCGCCGGAACCGCCGCTGGTTCGCCGTCGCCACCCTTCCTCCGGCGAGCTCGCCACCGCCGGTCAGCCTTCCCCTAGTCGCCGGCCTCTGCCTGCCCTGTGAGCCGCGACCCCGCTGCGTCTCTGTCTCGCTGGGGCCGAACCCCGTCGTCGCCGATGCCATCTGCTCCACCGTGCAGGTTTCCTGTGTAGTACCAAGTTGGTGCTAAGTTGTTGGGTGTGGAGACAGCAAGACCGCAAGACCTTCGCATCGAGAGGGTATCAAAAGAACGAGCAAGGTGACGCTCGATGGACCATCGACAAGTAATTCGACATGGAACCCGAAGACGCCGGTACCCCCAAGATCTACCGCCGGACGCCAAGTACTACCTCGAGGACGCCGAGTACTTCACCCCGGACATCGAGACCCTGAACGACAATTACTCCTTCCCGGATGCGATGCTCGAGAACCCGGACGATAAGGACACCGACGCAGGACGCCAAGGTCTTCTCTTCGGAACGCCATGATCCCCTTCACGGATACGACGAGTACTCCCTCGAAGACGCCGAGTACTTCACCCCGGACACCGAGACCCTGGACGACAAGTTCTCCTTCCCGGAAGCATTGACGCCGCGCGACCAGATCTACCCCGGAGTCCGAGAACGATCCCGTCGAACCCTGAACCCTGAGACCGACCCCGAACCCCGGAACCCCAAGTTCGTCGAGACCCTCTAATGTGTGAACCCCTTCCCGAAAACCCTATTTTATAATACAACTTGTCGCATATTAAATTGTCATTCTCGCATGCATGTCATTGGTTTGGGGGCCTTATGCCGATTCACCTCATAATTAAATAGGGGGCCCATATGCGGGCAAATCTAGTCTTATATTGGCCCCACTTAAATTTGTGTAGCGAACCGGTAATTTATCTTGCCCTGTTATAACAACATTTAAAATGCGGGGTACCTAAATAACATGAACCATCTAACTAATTGTCGGGACCCCGGTTCCGCTTAATATGACCTAATTGCATCGCACCTTCGCCATGCCATACATCATACATGCATCATGCCCGATCTTTTGCCGTAGTATTAAATATTGCATCCGGTGTTTATTCTAGTGTTTTGCTTCTTCGCGGATAAGGCCGTTGAGTTGATGTGAGCTTCGCCCCGATCTTCGGATGAACCTTCGACAATGTTTTCAGGCGAGCATCTCCCCCTTTCTACCTATCTTACTTTTATAGTATTTATTACCTCCTGTTGATCTATTGCTATCTGTGTTGCGATGCTCTAGTTTTCGTACCCGTGATATCCCTTGCAGCCCTATATTGCCTTGGACACCTCCTATTACCCGTTGTTTGGTAGATAGTTGGACTTGCGTGTCGTAGTCGCTTGCTCAAGTGCTGTTGCGTGTCGTCAAGTGCCACAGTTGTTGGTGTATTGCCGCATGTCTGACGTTGGAGATGATCCTGGTTTTACTTATTGTTCACTTTAATTATTGTTTAACAACTAAAATTGGAGTAGGTAAGCAGAGGCACAGGTGGGCAATAGATGTTATTTGGTTGTTAACCGTCCACTTGTGTCCCGTAGGACCCCGAGTGCTTGATCCTGTTCCTTGATTTATCGCGCTATCCACATGCGGGGAATTATGGGCCCCCCTGAGCCAGAGCTTGATTCATTCTTATTTCTTGGGGCCACAAACTAGTTTGAGGTTTTATTTATGATCCTGTACTTATGCCATGCTTTACCGCTTTATTACGATTGTGCGAGGAGCACACTGTACTGTTTAGGTAAGCGGAGTGTTTTTGCGGTATCGACAAGCCCCGTTTTTGGGGTTCCCAGTCGTTTACAGCCATTGACGCAAACCTTGAGTCCGTCTCGGAGTCAGCTAGCTTCGTTGCGGGTCTACTCAATGGGGTGGCCCCCTAAAATATTTCTGAATCCTGTGATTGCTTTGTCGTGAAAGCCTCGTTGGGTTTTGATTTGGTTTTTCCGAGGTTGATCGTGTGTGTGTTGCTATTTGTGCACCCTGGCCGGGTTAAAACTTTCTGAAAGCCGTGTCCGCGGTTATGGACGACTTGGAGCACAGTATCTCGATCATAGACAACTATAACTAAAGTAGTGCTATAAATTTGACTTTATAATGACTAGTAATCAGCTTCACTATAATGGAATGGCTAATTAAAACTGCCAACAATTGCTTGCTTGGGTTGTCGCTTGCGACCATTGTATCTGACTATTAAGTATTACAACTACAACGGAATGGCTAAATAAAAGTACCAACAACTGCTGGGTTTTTGGGTTATCTCATGCTAATTGTATTTGACTAGTAAGTGTCGCAACTACAACGGAATGGTTAACTAAAATGGCCCACTGCTTATTTTATCAGGACGATTATCTACACCTGACTAGTAATTGCTGCAACTATAACTGAATAAATAAAACTGCCAACGGTGTGAGTTCCTCGGTTGACTTCCTCGTTTGGTCTCGAGGGGGAAACACCAGGATGGGTTTGTTTGATGTTAGAATCAGGTTGGATTCGAATAGGTCTTTCTTACCCCTCTCTGATAGTCGCCAGTTGTATCGAGTCTCTATAGGTTGTTTAGTGCATGCTGCCGCTGCCGCTCCAGTCCACCATACCTATGTAGGCGAGGACCGCCGAATTATAGTCTCGCCGTGTACTGGCCTCAGTACTGACGCTCCTCTTTTTCCTTTGCCCTTTGTCGTCACCCCTTTTGTATAAGCAGGTTTTGAGATCGACGCCGTTAGCAGGGTTACCCTTCCGGCTTGGCCTGGGCAGGGTTATGGACGCCATTGGTTATTCTTCAGGGCTCTTAGCCCCATTTGCATCTTGTCCGTAGCTGGACGCTCTATCATTTTCAAGGTGATTTGGATCTTTGTATATTATGTCTGTATTCTTGACTCTTTGAGTCGCTGTTGTATATATATCTGTTCTGTGGGTCCCATCGAGGACTGTTGTGTAATGTTATTACTTCGTTTTCCACCCGCACGAAAGTGCCTGGTGGGCACCTTTGAATCGTTTCTATGCGGGTTTGGCGGGTTTCGCTAAAACTTGCATAGGGCCGATTCTGAGGGTGTTACAGAGTGGTATCAGAGCTCAGCAGTTGCGATACCCCACAAGTCCAGCCTGTAGGATAACCTAGCTAACGGCCGAAGTAGAGTGTCAAAAACTATTTTGCAAAATCGGTTGGATAGATCTGGTTAGGTCTGCTTTTATTCCTTACCCCTCTGCTATTCTCCTCTTACCTCTACGTGTTTTGAATCCGCTCTCGTCTTTCTTCGAGTCCAGGATTTCTCGTGGTTGGGATTCCGTCGTACCTTCAGGGTTTCGCTTCCTTCTTTGATAACGGTGTTCTACCATCCGGTGTTCATGCTGTTTGAGGAATCCGTCTACTGTGGTACCATTCTTTGTTCCTTGTTTGCGCCTTCCGGTGTTTTCCGACGCGACGACATCATCTACGCCAGATCCGATGCAGAGTCTGCATCACTCCTTTGTTTCCGAACCTCGCTTGTCGAGATCTTCAGTCTAATTCCGAGAGTTGGTTGCATAATCCGCCTATTCGTGTGCAGAGTAATGGTTTGGGTGCGCGATGGACTGATCACCATCCGACTACTCTTATCATTCGCTTTTGTACATCGAATCAGTGGATCCAGCAATTTTACTCCGTCCACGGAAGCTAGAGGTGGCTTTATTTGTTGATACCTCTACCTTCGACCCATTTGTTTCCGGAGTGTTTCCCTCGACGGTCACGGACAACGACCTCTTGTTAGTGGTGTCGCGAGGATCTACACGAAGCGAGAAGATTCAGATCGCCGACCTTCTTCCGGTACCATGAGGCGGATCTCGAGGGCGAGATCCATTGTTAGTGGTGTCGAATTGTGGCATCCCGCAAAACCACTACTAGAAAATCGCGTTGTTTTTGTGCATTGCTTCATCATGACCGCATGCTCATGTCATCATGCCACATTGCATTTGAGCATCGTCATCATCTTGCCTTTGTTCGCATAAAACTATTTTCGGGAAAACCTAATTTGTTTTCTAAACGCCCGTCTTAATTCAAACGCAAAACCCGGGTCTCCGGATTATTTTGTTTTGTGTGCTATCGGTTTGCAACAGCCCTGTTTAAAATAAATAAATTATTTAATTATTTTTAGTGGGGCAGTCGAACGGGCCGATTCGACCCGGACGACCACCCCCAGAATAAACGGACCACCTAAAACCAGCCACCCCAAAATCCCTAAAACTACCCAACCTATTCTACCCACCCCTCCTCCACCTCACCCCCACCAATCTATGGCTGCCACCTCACCCTCTCCCTCCCCTCTACCCAATCCCAGCTCGCCACCTGGCCACCTCCTCTCACCCCACTCCCTCCCTCTTCCCTGCACACGCCAGCACACACGCACACCGCCCACACCCCCACCCTCTGGCCCCTGGGCCCGTCCCCACCCCCGACCCCACCTGGCCCCACGCCCGACCCCACTTCCCCTGGCTCCTCCTTCTCCTCTCTCCTCCCTCCCCGCTCGCCCCCGACAACCTCCAACCACCCCGCGTCTTCCACCTCCCTCCTCCCTCGGTACCCTCTCCCTCACCGCCCGCTCCCTCTCCCCTCCGGCGCCGCCCCGCTGCCCCTTCTCCGGCCGGTCCACGCCGCCTCCCCCTCCTCTCCGGCCGCCTCCGCCGCCGGCGCGCCTTCCTCCTCTTCGCGCCGCCGCAGGCCAACCCTCCTCCGGCCTCGGCCTCGAGCTCCTTCGCCCGCACCCCTCCGTCGCGTCTGCGCCGCCTCCGACGCTCGCCGGCCCCGCCTCCCCCGCTCGCCGGCCCCGCCTCCCCCGCCGGCCACGAAGCTCCCCGCGTCTCCCTGGCTCCGTCCCTGCGCCGCTCCCCCCTCGTCGTCCGCCGCTCGCCGCCGGCCACGGCCCGTCTGCGCCGCCTCCGCCGCGCCTGCCTCCGCCCCGCCAGGCTCGCCGGAGCCGCCCCTTCCTCCTCCGTGCTCGCGGACGCCCGCGCCTCCCCCTCCTCCGGCCTCCACCTTGTCCTCCTCGCCTCCGGCCCGCGCGTCTCGCCGGAACCGCCGCTGGTTCGCCGTCGCCACCCTCCCTCCGGCGAGCTCGCCACCGCCGGTCAGCCTTCCCCTAGTCGCCGGCCTCTGCCTGCCCTGTGAGCCGCGACCCCGCTGCGTCTCTGTCTCGCTGGGGCCGAACCCCGTCGTCGCCGATGCCATCTGCCTTCACCGTGCAGGTTTCCTGTGTAGTACCAAGTTGGTGCTAAGTTGTTGGGTGTGGAGACAGCAAGACCGCAAGACCTTCGCATCGAGAGGGTATCAAAAGAACGAGCAAGGTGACGCTCGATGGACCATCGACAAGTAATTCGACATGGAACCCGAAGACGCCGGTACCCCCAAGATCTACCGCTGGACGCCAAGTACTACCTCGAGGACGCCGAGTACTTCACCCCGGACATCGAGACCCTGAACGACAAGTACTCCTTCCCGGATGCGATGCTCGAGAACCCGGACGATAAGGACACCGACGCAGGACGCCAAGGTCTTCTCTTCGGAACGCCATGATCCCCTTCACGGATACGACGAGTACTCCCTCGAAGACGCCGAGTACTTCACCCCGGACACCGAGACCCTGGACGACAAGTTCTCCTTCCCGGAAGCATTGACGCCGCGCGACAAGATCTACCCCGGAGTCTGAGAACGATCCCGTCGAACCCTGAACCCTGAGACCGACCCCGAACCCCGGAACCCCAAGTTCGTCGAGACCCTCTAATGTGTGAACCCCTTCCCGAAAACCCTATTTTATAATACAACTTGTCGCATATTAAATTGTCATTCTCGCATGCATGTCATTGGTTTGGGGGCCTTATGCCGATTCACCTCATAATTAAATAGGGGGCCCATATGCGGGCAAATCTAGTCTTATATTGGCCCCACTTAAATTTGTGTAGAGAACCGGTAATTTATCTTGCCCTGTTATAACAACATTTAAAATGCGGGGTACCTAAATAACATGAACCATCTAACTAATTGTCGGGACCCCGGTTCCGCTTAATATGACCTAATTGCATCGCACCTTCGCCATGCCATACATCATACATGCATCATGCCCGATCTTTTGCCGTAGTATTAAATATTGCATCCGGTGTTTATTCTAGTGTTTTGCTTCTTCGCGGATAAGGCCGTTGAGTTGATGTGAGCTTCGCCCCGATCTTCGGATGAACCTTCGACAATGTTTTCAGGCGAGCATCTCCCCCTTTCTACCTATCTTACTTTTATAGTATTTATTCCCTCCTGTTGATCTATTGCTATCTATGTTGCGATGCTCTAGTTTTTGTACCCGTGATATCCCTTGCAGCCCTATATTGCCTTGGACACCTCCTATTACCCGTTGTTTGGTAGATAGTTGGACTTGCGTGTCGTAGTCGCTTGCTCAAGTGTTGTTGCGTGTCGTCAAGTGCCATAGTTGTTGGTGTATTGCCGCATGTCTGACGTTGGAGATGATCCTGGTTTTACTTATCGTTCACTTTAATTATTGTTTAACAACTAAAATTGGAGTAGGTAAGCAGAGGCACAGGTGGGCAATAGATGTTATTTGGTTGTTAACCGTCCACTTGTGTCCCGTAGGACCCCGAGTGCTTGATCCTGTTCCTTGATTTATCGCGCTATCCACATACGGGGAATTATGGGCCCCCCTGAGCCAGAGCTTGATTCATTCTTATTTCTTGGGGCCACAAACTAGTTTGAGGTTTTATTTATGATCCTGTACTTATGCCATGCTTTACCGCTTTATTACGATTGTGCGAGGAGCACACTGTACTGTTTAGGTAAGCGGAGTGTTTTTGCGGTATCGACAAGCCCCGTTTTTGGGGTTCCCAGTCGTTTACAGCCATTGACGCAAACCTTGAGTCCGTCTCGGAGTCAGCTAGCTTCGTTGCGGGTCTACTCAATGGGGTGGCCCCCTGAAATATTTCTGAATCCTGTGATTGCTTTGTCGTGAAAGCCTCGTTGGGTTTTGATTTGGTTTTTCCGAGGTTGATCGTGTGTGTGTTGCTATTTGTGCACCCCGGCCGGGTTAAAACTTTCTGAAAGCCGTGTCCGCGGTTATGGACGACTTGGAGCACAGTATCTCGATCATAGACAACTATAACTAAAGTAGTGCTATAAATTTGACTTTATAATGACTAGTAATCAGCTTCACTATAATGGAATGGCTAATTAAAACTGCCAACAATTGCTTGCTTGGGTTGTCGCTTGCGACCATTGTATCTGACTATTAAGTATTACAACTACAACGGAATGGCTAAATAAAAGTACCAACAACTGCTGGGTTTTTGGGTTATCTCATGCTAATTGTATTTGACTAGTAAGTGTCGCAACTACAACGGAATGGTTAACTAAAATGGCCCACTGCTTATTTTATCAGGACGATTATCTACACCTGACTAGTAATTGCTGCAACTATAACTGAATAAATAAAACTGCCAACGGTGTGAGTTCCTCGGTTGACTTCCTCGTTTGGTCTCGAGGGGGAAACACCAGGATGGGTTTGTTTGATGTTAGAATCAGGTTGGATTCGAATAGGTCTTTCTTACCCCTCTCTGATAGTCGCCAGTTGTATCGAGTCTCTATAGGTTGTTTAGTGCATGCTGCCGCTGCCGCTCCAGTCCACCATACCTATGTAGGCGAGGACCGCCGAATTATAGTCTCGCCGTGTACTGGCCTCAGTACTGACGCTCCTCTTTTTCCTTTGCCCTTTGTCGTCACCCCTTTTGTATAAGCAGGTTTTGAGATCGACGCCGTTAGCAGGGTTACCCTTCCGGCTTGGCCTGGGCAGGGTTATGGACGCCATTGGTTATTCTTCAGGGCTCTTAGCCCCATTTGCATCTTGTCTGTAGCTGGACGCTCTATCGTTTTCAAGGTGATTTGGATCTTTGTATATTATGTCTGTATTCTTGACTCTTTGAGTCGCTGTTGTATATATATCTGTTCTGTGGGTCCCATCGATGACTGTTGTGTAATGTTATTACTTCGTTTTCCACCCGCACGAAAGTGCCTGGTGGGCACCTTTGAATCGTTTCTATGCGGGTTTGGCGGGTTTCGCTAAAACTTGCATAGGGCCGATTCTGAGGGTGTTACAAGTATCCACTTTGCTATGTTTTGTCTACACTTTGAGGTATTTTTATACACTTTTTGGAACTAACCTATTGACAAGATGCCACAGTGCTAGTTGCTTGTTTTCTGCTGTTTTTGGTTTCAGAAAGCTAAAAAATGAATATTCTCGGAATTGGACGGGACAAAATCCAAAGTTCATATATTTCCCTGAACGATACAGAAAATCGAAGACGAGACGAAGGATGACAGCAGGGTGGCCACACCCTAGGTGGGCACGGGGCCCACCCTGGCCGCGCCCATAGGGGGTGTGGGCCCCCTGGACCTCTACCGACCTTGCCTCCTTCGCCTATAAGATGCCCCCGACTCAGAAACCCTAATGAGTCGACCATAAATCCACGAAAAGTTCTACAGCGCCGCCGTCACCGAAGGGGAGATTCGGGGGACAGAAAGTCTCTGTTTCGGCACCCTGCCGGGACGGGGAAGTGCCCCTAGAGCCATATCCATTGATCTCCACCACCATCTCCATCATTGTTGCTGATTCCTATGATGAGGAGGTAATAGCTCTTCCTCGAGGCTAAGGGCTCTACCGGTAGCTATGTGTTCATCTCTCTCTATGCATGATCTTGTTGTGGTCATGAGCTTTGTAATCAAGTAGATCTACCTTTCTACTCAAGTGCTTTAATAGATCTCTGCTCTTCCCATGTGTGTGAAAGTGACAGCGTGCACACCATGGTGGCACTTAGGCTAGAGTCTACATAAATACTCATCATGCTTTAGTAGATGTATGCTTTTTCCCACATGTGTGAAAGTGACAGTGTGCACACCGTGTGTGGCACTTAAGCTAGGTTACATATATATTTATCATGAGTATATTTTGAGTTGGTTGTCTCTATGAAATTGTGGTGTTTGTTGGAACCATCTAGCGTTCAAGGTGACAGTGTGGGGTTATCTAGATTGGGAAAGGCGGGCTTTGAGATGTGCTATTATAGCCCTACCATGGATTAGAGTATCCAACCGGAGAGTAGTTAAGAGTAGTATCATGAAGAGAATATATTTATATGAGAGAGTATTCACTAGTGAAAGTATGATCCCTAGGCCTTGTTTCTAAACATTGAAACACCATTTTCTACTAGATCTGTTGCATGCTTGCTTCCTTCTTGTTGCCTTTAGTCTTTACCTCACCGTCAAGCTATTTTCTGGCACCGTTACCGCTTGTATTTCACTATCTCTTTGCCGAACTAGTGCACCTATACACCTGACAAGTGTATTGGGTGTATTGAGGACACAAGAGACTTCTTATATCTTGATTGCAGGGTTGCTTGAGAGGGAATACCTTTGACCACTTCCTCCCTGAGTTTGATAAACCTTGGGTAATCCACTTAAGGGAAACTTGCTTCTGTTCTACAAACCTCTGCACTTGGAGGCCCAACAACTTTCTACAAGAATAGAAGTGCGTAGACATCATGTCTTCATTGTTTTCACGCAATTTTCATCGATATGTTTAGAATCTGATGCACTATCAGTAGGTGTCTTAGGTGCTGACGTATCCTGGCAATGGTTAGTGACAACGGGTATAATGGGCAAAGGCATATAGTCATTACTTTGTGCATCCCCAATAGTAGATGTATGAGAGGGCGTGTCATGTGGAAGCAAGACAATCTCAGCTTTGAGACGGCGACCAGCATCAGGATGCAAGGCAACAAAAAAAAAATATGCTCATCTAAAACAACATCACGAGAAACATATACTCGTCCAGTGGACACATCCAAGCATTTAACTGCCTTGTGAAGAGGACTATATCCTAGGAACACACATCTAGTGGAGCAAAACGCAAGTTTGCGTGTATCATAGGACCAAAGATTAGGCCAGCAAGCATAACGGAAAACATAGAGAGACTCATAATTTGGTGTAGTGTGCATGAGACGTTCTACAGGTGTTTGAAAATTGACGACTTTGCTAGAAAGAAGATTCATAAGAAATTTGGCTGTGAGAAAAGCTTCATCCTAGAATTTTAGAGGCATGTATGCATTTGCAAGGAGAGATAAACCAACCTCAACTATATGACGGTGTTTGCGTTCTAAAGAGCCATTTAAGTTGATGAGCATGTGGACATGAGACATGATGAACAATGCATACATTTTGAAAGAAACTGTTGAGTTTTTCATATTCACCACCGTAATCAGTTTGCATGGTTTAAATCTTTCTTTCAAACTTGCTTTCAACAAATTGCTGGAAGTTAAGAAGGACTTGATAAACTTTAGAGCGTTTCTTGAGCAAGTAAATCCAAGTGAATTTTCTAAAATCATCAATAAAACTGACATAATAACAATGTTTGCCAACAGAAGTAGGTGCTGGACCTCATACATCAGAAAACACTTGTTTCAAAGGAAGAGTAAGAACACTAGTAGATATAGGATATGGAAACGGATGGAGTACTACTGCATACTATACATACTGGTTGTCTAACAAGATGATGTTAAGAGTTGGGATCTCCTATAGATTTGTTTTAGGTGTGGAAGTTTGGTTCTTGCGGAAGTAATCCCATGTTAGGGGATGATTCTAGGATAAGTTATCCCATTTGCTATTTCCTTTCCTTTTGTAATTCCTCCTTATATTTTATTCCCTCCGTTTTAAAATATGAGATGTTTTAGATTTATAAAAGAAGTATATCTGGACCTATTTTAGTGTGTAGGTTCGTATAGATTTAGAGTAAACCTACACACTAAAAATAATCTAGATATACTTTTTTTACAAAACTAAGACATCTTATATTTTAAAATAGAGAAAGTAGAACCGAGGGAATATTTGTTACTAATAGAAAACGGACAGGAAACTCTGTCGAGAAAAACGTAGTGGTTAGATTAGTGGCTGCGGATGCATCGTTGTGTTTGTTTGTGAAAGAGATAACGTTTGACTCGCTGTAAAATGAGCAACCATAGCAAACAGCAAATCCCTCCAACCAGGGAGAATCTTATTACACCGAAAAGTCCGTCCGTCTTATTACACCGGGCAACAGTTGCGAAAAGTAAACCATGCTGAAAGAAGAAACAAAATGCAGGGAAGCGGCCGAACAATGATGCATAGCTAGGCACGTTTCTGATGGTGATGATCGATCGATCGATGACTGCAAACAATAAACTGCATGCTGCTGCCGAGTTGATCCGTTGGCACCACCGGCGGTGCAGGGTTTTAGGTACTGAATTCAGGACCGGAGGTGGCCTTTGTGACGGCGGTGAATTCAACCTTGGTGCCGAGCAGGTCGGTGCCGACGTCGGCGGTGAAGGTGTCGTAGCGGAGGAAGAGCTCGACGACGAGGAGCCTGCCTACGAGGACGACGAGGTTCTTCCCCGGGCACTGCTTGTTGGCCACGCTGGGGCTGTCGGTCTCCCTCCCGTTGGACCAGTACACGTACCGCAGCAGCTTGCTCCCTTCCTCCCCGACGAACCTGTCCCCGACGAACTCTGCCGCGGTGGCGCCGAACACGCGCGGGTCCTTGGTGGCGCAGGGCTGGTAGCCGAACAGCATCTCGCCCTTCTTGACGGCGAACACGGCGTCGTGGCTCTCGATGCTGAGGTCGGTCTTGGCGCGGCCGTACTGGAACTTGACGGGCGGGTCGAGGCGCAGCGCCTCCCACACGGCCGACTTGGTGAGCTCCATCTTCTCCAGCGCCGCCATGGTGACCTTCCCGCCGGCGTCCGCGACGGCGGCGCGTACCTCCTTGGCCAGCCTCTGGTGGAACTTCTCGCCGGCGGCCGCGACGCGCGAGAGGATGCCCGGGAGCAGCACCTTGAGGCCGCCGTAGCTGTTGAAGACGGTGGCGAAGAGCAGATTGTGGCACGCCTCGTCGCGCTTGAGCCCGAGGCTCTCGGCGTCGTCGAGCGCCTTGGCGGCGGCGGCGAAGAAGTAGTTGTAGAGGGCCTTGTAGTCTCCTTTGACGAGGAAGGGCGGGAGGTGGAAGGTGTGCAGGAGCGGCTCCTCGAGGATCCTGGGGAGGCCGAGCGTGACGAGCGGGTGGAGCTGCCAGATGAGCCACTTGGCGGCCTTGGCCGGGCCGGTGGCGCCGAGTTCGGAGGCCGAAGGGAGCACCCCGAAGTAGGCGTCGCCGATGAACTCGAAGGAGGTGGCGTCGTTGAGCTTGTTGAAGTCGGACTTGCCGGCGAGGAGGATCTGGGACTCGACGGTGGCGAGGAGGGAGGAGAAGTGGGATCGGAAGGCCGGGATGAATGCGTCCTTGCGGGAGGCGAGGAGGGAGAAGAGCATCTGCTTGACCTTGGCGTGGGTGGGCTCGGCGGGGTCGAGGTAGGAGCAGACGCGGTAGCCGCCGGTGAGGGCGGTGGAGGGCATGTAGGTGCCGGTGAAGAGGTCCTTCTTCTCGACTTTGGTGACGTCGAAGAGGACCGGGAAGCTCTTGGCGTCGAGGACGGCGACGACGCGCGGGTCGCGCGCCATGAAGGGGCCAGGGGGCACGTTGATGCGGACGACGGTGGAGCCGTACTTCTGCACGCGGGACTCGAAGTACTTGTCCTGGCCCTGGTTGTAGTAGAAGTCGAGGCGGTCGCGGATGGCGGAGACGTACGGGACGCCGTAGCTGCCCGGCACCTCCCGCGGCACGCCGGAACCCTCGCCGCCGCTCTCCATGCCGTTCGGGTTCATGGTCTTACAGTACTAGTGTTGCTTCAGATCGATCACGAGAGCAGAGTTTTTGGTAGCGGAGAAGATTGGAGCGAGCGAGCTTGGAGTCCAAGGGGGGCTTCGATCGTCCGTGTCTGTGTGTTGGAAATATGCAGGTGCGTCTACTCGATCCTTGGTGGTGTACATATAGCCCCGCTGCAATGTGGTGTGGTACGCATGCAGGGAGGGAGGACCGCGCGCGCGCGCACAGTATCTATCGTGTTGCGCGTGCCGTGGAGGGTGGGCCGACTGACAAGTCTGGGAGAAAAATAGATTTGGACGTGGCGAACGGGATCCAGAGCTGTTGCAGCGTTTACACCCACCACACCCCCAGCGATATCTATCTCGTCCGCATTTGTTGCGCGTCCGGCTTATCCTCGAAATAGCAACGGCTACGTCACGAGGCGGGCAACGTCGCCGAACCAAAAGATGAAAAGGGAAAATTTTGCTGCTCATCATAAAAGCAGCAAATTATCAGGCAGAAATGGACGTGGCTATCTGCGACCAAGTCGGATTCATTGAACGGTGCAAATTATCTCCGTACGAAAGCACATGCTATCTTTATTATTAAAAAAAAGTTGGTGTTGGTACGTCCACTTTGATATCAAACATCCACTTTGACATCAAATATTGAAACAATCTAGACCGTTCGATTTTTTAGGAAGTATATTATGTACCATCAATTAGGAGATATGCTAATCATCTGTTTTCCCTAAAATTACTTCCGTGGGACAAGAGAAAAAAGGAAACAATAGTAACCCCCGATTGGTTACCGTTTTTAAATTTTGAAACAAATCGAATCAATTATTAACCGAAGATCGTTTTCATGCTATTATTAGTTTTGAAAAGAAATCTAACATTAACTCGCGGGATGTATTCCCAGCTGTATCCATGGAGGCGCATGCAACAAGTCCAAATGTAAGCGAGGCGCCAATGCCCCAGATATTTAACAGGCGACCTTGGCCATAAAAAAATTGACTGAAAGATTGGTTTTTCGGACACCAATATTTTCACACAATTCAATTTTATGAGCACACAAGTTTTCTTTTCTATGAGCGAGGCGTGCAACATAATAAAAATGAGAGGTTGTATCTCCCACTTGGCATTCTCTTCATCATCTCTGGTGAGACCACATAAATACATCACCAGCGGAACTGGTGGATTTTCTTCTGTGGATGACTAACCGGAACTCAATCCGAGAAGGGGAAGAATATGTATCCAATCTTAATTAAGATTATGACTAGGTAGTTCTAGAGCAAGTTCGACAATCCCGCCTCGCCTTAAACTCATAGACTGAATTGGTCCACGTCCACGTTCCCAGCTCGGCCGGCATGACCTCAGAGACACACAATAGAACTTGGGGTCTATCCGCAAGTTTGCATAAAGAGAATGAATCTTCGATTTTTTATTAATACATAGTATTTACTCAAAAAGCGAATCTTAATTTTTTATTAAGACATATTTACGAAAAAGTGAATCTTTAAATTTTCATCAAGACATATATTCGTATGTTTCATAGACTGCTCCTAATGACATAGTCACAAGGACCACGCAGGTTCATGGTATGGCCTAGGGCCCTTCACCATCGAAGGCTGAGTAGATGATATGCACAATTTAACGCATAACCTAAGTAGATCAGATCAGATGAAAATAATAGCAGGTTGGCAATGTAAGGTGTGGTAGATATAGAATAGAAACAAATTAGATCAGATCTTATTGTACAAACACGATATTAGATTCGATCCAGACTATAGACAGGTTTGATTTTGATCAATTTTATCATTAAATAGACAAAATACCCTTCATAAGCTTTTTTTGAATCAATGAACGTATATAAAACCATTATACTCCATAACTAAAATCTTCAAGGTGTAGCTACTTACAATTATACGAGCAAGCTAAGATAAAACAAAAAAAAACTCTTTAATGAAATTTCTTAATGGTGCCCAACAGAAAACAGAAAAAACCACACAAGAGTGTGTACCTACAATAATCACGTATGAAAAAGACTGAGTTTGAGCAAGAAGGTGGAACCTTAATGTTCTTATAATACTACAAGCTGTCTTTTTTACACACATGAGTATTCACATTCATTACATATCACATCATATATGTTCATATATGTTGCGAGTAAACAAAAGGCCGTAGCAGCGCACGGGTATTCAGCTAGTATGACTAAAAGGAAAGCTACGAAGGCAAACTAAATGAAAACAAAGTGTACTGTTAGGTAGTATCTCTGTGACTGGAAATTTCTAAAGTTCCAATTAATATGCCGCGACGGCCGAACAACGCGGCCCGGTCCAAAGTTTTCATGACAACCACCATCCCACCGTCACTTGAAAGATCAAGTGGTCGGCAGTTCGTGCCGTAAGACTAGGCTCGCTCCATATCATTTATAATTACTAGTTGAATGCCCGTGCGTTGCCACGGTTGCTCTATTTTTTTCATAGGTGAAACAGAAAATTCAAACATATGCAGAATATAGCTATATGTTACTAAAAACTTACTGTCCCACTTTTCTTGAATTTTATTTTGGTAAAAACTAATAGGATGACTGCGTACTCAAACTCTGTCGACTTTCAACCTATCCACACCCTTGCTTCGATTTGCATCCAATCAAGTATACTTCTCCTATAGCTTATATAGTCTCTCCCTCCCCACTCAACTCTTTCTACCCGTGGTTATGTGTCTCATGTCACAACTAAATTTATGATATCATGGACTAAGAAAACAAATTATACTTACATATATAGTATGGTGCCCACCTTCGCTAAAAACAAAGTAGCATGTGCGTTAATTCTGATGTTGGACGAGCTCTCTCTGCAGCTTCCACTCCAGCAATGGTGTGGGAGTAGTGACCAAATCTTTTTCTGGTCATATTTTTCTCTTTCTACCCTTTCTTCAGTCAACCACTCCTCACCCCGACCGCATTTGACAAATGGAAACACCTGACTTTTAATAGGTGTGATGGTTGGGTTAGTTTCTATGTTTACTCATCCTGCAGCAAGATCATCTGCTTAATTAGAGCAAACAAAAAAATTAGTTCATGTCAGCCTTAGCTCCTTGTAAGTTGGCGCCACCGAAAATCCACTACATGCCCAAAAAATAATAAATAAAATCATCAATAGTTGAATGGATTTCTTCGTACTTTTAGCTTTACCAACACACAAATACTCTATGCCACTAATTAGTCAAAAGTGCAGTAATAGATAATCCATGCCCGAGAACGGTAGTTTGTTTGAAAGAGGAAACCATCATCACGATTATGAACACCTCAAGCTCCCAGTAAAATCTTACAGAATATGTTCGTGTAAAACATGGCTGATGAGGTCATTTAATTACATATATAAACATATTTTTTTATCAAGCAAACCTTCACACCGCTAAGAACCAAGGGACATTTTTTGCAAAAACATATACCTCGAAAGTTGTCTTCCTACAACCAAGAAATAGTTGAGCTACCTAAACTTTAATAATTTGCTAGCTAAATATGTGTGTGCTGTTATGGAACAATCAGCATATAGACAATACAAAATGTCGGTTAAAGAGTCGAAAAGTATACTTCACCGAAGTGGAACACGGCACCATCATGGTTTCATGTATTTTTCAAAACATGTTTATGTAATATTAATAAAACATGGAGGTAACCAACTCATAGTACTGTTAATATAAATACAATAAATCAGTCCAACTAAAAACTAACTATAGCAATTTATACATAATAATTTCTCCAAAATACACCAAAACAAAGTATACTTCACCGAAGTGGAACACGACGACATCATGGTTTCATGTAATTTTTCAAAACATGTTTATGTAATATTAATAAAACATGGAGGTAACCAACTCATAGTACCGTTAATATAAATACAATAAACCAGTCCAACTAAAAACTAACTATATCAATTTATGCATAATAATTTCTCCAAAATACACCAAAACAAATTATTGAATTTTTTTGTAGTACTCTCGTGTTCATGGGAAACGGCTTACATTGCTAAATCGAGCAGTATTGGACACTTCCACTCTAACCTGACATGGAAGATGATAAAAGAGCAAGTAATTACGGGTTGCTATGATACATGTCCTCTGTCTAACTTAACATTTCATGAAAAGACCATACTTGTAATTGTGTAGGAGAACGACGAGCTCCTCCACTACCACTTAGGTGAGTCGAGCCTGCAAATAGGACTATATGAGTGGCACTTTTCAGTCGATCAGGTGAGCATGAGGCAGGTGGATTGCACCGGACTACCACGACCGCGGCTTGTGCTCAATTTACTGGAATCGACGAAGATGTTGGACCACCCCATGGCCTTGGCCTTGGAGACCAGGTCCCTGCGCTATGGCATCTTAGATATGAAGAACTACAACAATGCCGGGTCGACCTCTCAACCATCCTAAATGGTTACACCTACACAAATGAAATCAAATTGATCATGGTGGGCGCCAAGAAATCAGAGTATAGTGGTAGTAATCCATCTGAATCGATCGATCACGGTGGATAGTACAAAGTAGCAGGGTAGAGCGGAATGATAATTGTACCAGATGTCCAGGTGTAGTCTACATGGTAGGTTTGGATGGCATGGGCGATGCGACCGTTTGATGTGTGGATGGACTTGATGCGAAGGGTCAACCGACATGGAGAACGAACTTGAGACAGTCGACGTAGGTGGTCTCATCGACAAACACAACATGTGTCTCGCCATCTCCACCGCGCCATGACGATTTGAGCGGCCACGGCCTCATCGATGCAAACGACTCGCATCTATCCATCTCTGTCGCGCAACTATGAGTAGAGGTCTCGCATACTCCAGATCGTACGCCTGCCGCGCCGCCCTCGTAGGACAGCAGTAGGTACACCTTGTTGAGAACTTTTGCTAGGTTGTACAATTGATAGATTAACGAGACGATGGATTAGACCTTGATTCTTTGTTACTAAGAAGAGATTGTATTCTTATTTATTTTGAAGGCGATTGTGTCTTGATTTTTTTTAGGCGATTGTGCCCTCATTTTTTTTAGGGAGAGGCGTGCATTAAAGACGAAGGGATTGAACCCAGATTTTTTCTCAGTAGCGACGTGATTTGTGTCCCGATTATTCCTTGTTTGCATTTGGCAATTAATTTTGGTATGATTTTTGGAGATTGCACGTCTCATTTTTTGGGAGAGACCTTCCTTATATAACAAAAGAAAGACCACCGTTATTAGGAAGGATGAGATGGTAATGGTATGCCGATTTGTTTTGCCAGTGGTGGGATTGATATGGAGTAGATTGGATGGTCCTGATTGTTCCAATGTTTGATGTTAAAGTGGATGTTCGATGTCAAAGTGGACGTACCAACATCAACTTTTTTTTAATAGTAAAGACTACTTTTGGTTCCCCACCACTAAAATGCAATTACACAATCACCAAAGATGAAGTGCACGCGAAAAAAAAAAGCTCAACAAAGTGCATTTGCAAAGAAATGGACCAAAACTTCACAAAGATGACTGAAATTTCATCGGTGTGACTAAAATTAACAACGGTTTTTGCAATACGGTGTGTTCTGACAAATGTGCTACAAACTATAATCAGGGCCGGATCTATATTTTGTGTGGCCCTTGGGCAAAGTTGAAAACAAGGCCCCTACGGCCAGCATATATATATGTATAACTAGATTTTTTTTGAAAGGTCCAACCTTAGTTGGCATTTCATTGACTTAAGCAGAGGGAACTTACAAGTAAAACCTGACCACGATCAAACGTGGCAGGCCGACAAACCAAAAACCACAAAAGGAAAAAAAAAAGAAAAAGTTTATCAAAACACTGGAAAAAACATGGGGGTTCAAAATGCAGTTTTCGAAAAGCCTTGGCGCCAACAGAAGCCCAAGCCCTAGCTTCATCCTTGATCCAAGTCACTCTGGCAGCATATCCAGTGTGTTTGATTCGTCGGTTTCTTTCACTCCATATGCTCCAGCAGATTGAGGATGAAGAGCGATCAGAAACCTCTTCGATGATGACCCATCGTGCATTCATGCATTACTGTCCAGACATCTTATTGATTTCAAAAGTAACTAGATTGAATTAATGGTGATGAAATTTATAAATCTTAAAAGATAAAATCCTAATTGAATTATTACATCACAGATTTTATGAAGGCATATAAAAACGTTGCCGAGAGAAGAAACCTTACCAGTCAGGGGCGACCGGGCGAGCAGGGCTGCTGGGGCCGGTTGGCCGGAGCGTGTCCCCAACAGCTTCAAGTCGAGAGAAACAGAACAACATCGGCAATGTATGGAGGATGGAGCATTCGATAAGTGGTCGTCCGAAAAATGAACAGATGCGATCCTCAATTCAGGCTAATTACCTTGCACGTCGGTGAAACTAGACTCCCCTATCGATCTTCTTTTCTCCTATTGTCAATGTGTAATAGGTTTTTTTGACGCATTAGAAAGGAAAGCTACTAGACGAGAAAAGTATAGATAGCCTATATTTTGGGCCCCTCCCTGACATGGGCCCTTGGGCACCGCCCAACCTGGCCTAGGGTCAGAGCCGGGCCTGACTATAATGGTGCATAGCAAAGACATAATTAACACGATGTGTTTCGAAAAATTCAGAAAATCACGGTGTCTTTGTATTCTCTTCATCCAAAAATAAGTGACTCGATATATTTGCTTGTATTTAGAAGCGTTTTAGTGTATAGATATATGCGAATCTAGAAAGTTTTAAATCACTTAATTCTGGACACAGTAGCAAATTTTCTCTTGAAACTTCCCATACAGTGATTGAAACATACTAGTATCAAATTTGAAAAAGAAATCAACGTTTCCATTTGAGCAGTTCCGTTATCATGAAAAGCAAATCACGCATCAAAGAAAACGGATTCGAGGAGGATTGGTTAACGAGATAATTACTCTCTGTCTAGAGATAAGTGACTTGATTTTTTCTAGATTAGCACGTACAGTATCTAGATATGTTTTAGTATATAGATATATAAAATATAGAAAATATAAATCAATTATTTGCACACCAAGGGAGTAACATCTTTTAGTATTCCTTTCCTTTAAAAAAAGTTGTCACAAATTTGTCTAGATTTGAATGAATCTAGACACATTTTAGTATGTAGATACATCCAAATTTTAACAAATTTAAGATATCTTTTTCTCTCGAAACCGGCTTTCGCCCTGCTTTATAAATAAAGCACACCGGTGAGACCGCTGCGGGGCCAGACAGCACATCGCCCAAAGAAACAAACAACACAGGATATAAGGCGCCGGGGAGAACCCAAGGCCTACACGAAACGCAAGAAGAAAGAAAAGAAAAAGAAAGCCGAGAACGGCGGTGTGCCGAAAACGGAAACAACTCGCAACCGGTGCGCCCTCAGAGAAGTACCACCACACATCCCGCAGTCCAAAGCGCCTGCGTACCAAGACAGCACCTCCAAGAAGGGGAGTGACGACGACACTGCTGTCCGGACGGGGCCTAGGGTTCCCCCCGGTACGCAGCGGGGGTGGGGAAGGGAGGCCCCCGACACCCTTCAAGAAGGAAGGTGATACCCGCAGGCGTCACCGTGCTAGTGTCAATAGACAAGGATTTCTCCCGACCCCTCCGGAGCCACCCACCCGAGCACTTTGGAAAGCACCACCAATCCCGTCACCCATGAACACGCGCCACCCTGGTCTTTAAGTCGCCACCGCCGTCACACCGGGAACCACGGAGCGGAGCCGGTAAGCCGAGGAAGCGGAGACTTTGGCGATGATCGGCATGTCAACAGTACGCGAGAGAGAACTACCTCCACCACCAGCAGGTGGTAGCCGACCGGGTGCAGCAGCAGGACAAACCAGGCCCCAGGCCCGGCCAAGCCCGCGGAGGCTCGTGAAGTCCCGCCGTCGCACTGCAGCAAGGGTGCCACCGAACACGCCGACTACCGCCCCAGACCTCACTCCTCCTCCCACCAGGGGATTCGCCGCACCGGCAAATCCCGGCTGCCAAGAAGCAGCACCATCGCCACCGAGCTCCCCCGGGCCTGCCGGACCGCCGCCGGTCTGGGGATCTCACGTCACCTCCCGGAGCCACCTCCGCCGGAGGGAAGTCGAAGCTGCCCACCTTCCGGGGCCACCGCCCCGGCGTCCATGAGCTCGAGTCCTTACCACCGTCGGCATCACACGGAAAAAGTCCGCCGGAATGGGTGTGATGATCGAGCGCTACCTCACGTGGCTGAAAGTCCGCGCCGCCACCAAGGTGCGGGGTACTACCCACCACCAATCGAAGCGGCTGCTGTCCAGACGCAGTCGCAGAGCCGATTAGCCGGGACCAGACCCAGATCAGCCTGCAGGCCTCGTAGGCCCGCAGGCCCAGATCTGGCCCAGATCAGCTCGCTGCTGCGCCTTGGTGTCGCCTCATACCGAGCCCCGGGGAACTCCCTCCCAGCCCACCGCCACCGAGCCGGCCCCCGTCGTGTTCTGCCGCTGCCCTAGCACTCCAGCCAGCATCTTCCATCTCCAGCTCTAGCGAAGAAGCTTCCGCATACCAACGGTCATGCCATGGCACGACGATTGTCACCGCGACAACCCGCAGCAGCCACAGACCAGACCGCATGGCCCATATCAGGCCCGTCAGCCCAGATCTGAGCCCACTGTGCACCCACTACCCCACGCAGCCTGTGCCCAAGGAGAACCGCCCAGCCAGAGCGAGGAAGAGGACGACATCGGCTCGACGGCCGCCACTCCGTCACCCCCCATGCAGCAGGGGCTGGCCCCTGCCAGCCCGAGCTACACCGCCACCAGGGCCGCGCGCTCCCGACCTTCCTCCTCCTGCTTCCCGCCGAGGACCACCAGCGCACCCCACGCCCCCGCGCGCCGCAGCACGCTCCGCCGTCGACGACCGCCGTCGTCTCCGTCTCGCCCCTGCGCCACCCGGGAGAGGCTCCGCCTCCGCACGAAGGGGCCGCCTTAGGGCGCGCCTGTCGTCACCCGCCGCCTTCGGCAGCCAGGCGTGGCCACCACCACCCACGCCGGGGGCGGCAGCGGCCGGGTAGGGGCGCCGGCGGCGGGTTGTTAGGGTTGAGGAGGGGGGTTACCTCCGGAGTCCCCTCGCGCGAGAGGACCCGGGAGTTTTTTTCCAGATCTCTAAGATATCTTTTTTAGGATGGAGGGATTTGTTTTATCTCTTGTATGTAACGGCTCCCTCCGGTGACCTCCTTAACGCGTGTATATTAGGCCTTTTATAATGGGGTTTCTTAGCGTTGTATTCTATACACTTTGCTTATGTGACACTATAGTTAAAAAGAGACAGATTGAGGTTGTATTTTAGCTAAAAAACATCTTTTGCACGAAATGATAGAAAAAAACATTATTAGACCAATCACGACACCACTTAAAAAATGCATTAGAGAGATTGTCTTTTAACCATTTTTTTATAATAACATGCTAAAATACACTCTATTATAGAAGACCTTATTAACTTGCCCCGCTTGAGTTCACATATATTCTGAGCCAAAACACCTCCCCAATTTGTATTGTGCGCGCGAGTGGCACATGGGTTCTCGTCTTCACGCACAAGAATGTACGGATTGATGTGGACTACAAGCCACGCCAGCGCCAATGATCGTTTGATCATTGAAGGATCATTGGCTAGGTATCCTGATTAACCGTTGACAAGGCATGGTATAAACTACAAAGGCTGCCCTTTTACTTCTGCCGACAGCAAGGCTACCTCAAGGCCATCTTCACTGGGTCTACATTCGAGTGCGTCCGAACGTGTTCGCGCGAACACGTGGGATGTGTGTGACTTTTCAGCACGATTTATCCGGACGAACGTGTCCGGCTCGATCTATTCGTACATTAAATCCAGGCAATGATTGCGTTGGTCCAGACATGACGCGGACTGCGAAGGTGTCCGTCAGTCGGCCACTCGAGGCCCACGTATAAGTGAAACATTAGTACTCAATAGCTTTTTATTGATTAGGCCCTACCAATACAAAAATGCACATTTAACCAAAATAAAAGGGAACTGCTGCTGCTAGGGGAGGTCGCCGCTATGGGTATACTCGCCATCATTGCCGCGGCCACCATTGGCCCTGTCGATCGTCGTCCTAGCGGACCAGATGGCCCGCTGCTGGAGGCGTTCGCGGTGACGGTCGCGCGTATGGCCGTGAACCACCGCCTTGCCCGTGCCTTCCTGCGGTCCTCCGCTGCCCGGTTCGTCAGGGCCTTCTTCATCTGGAAGGCCTAGTGGTCCCTCGCCTCCTGGTCGGCGAGCTCCTTTGCCGCCGAGGCTACCAAGGCCTCCTCCTGGCGCGCGACTTTTGCCTCAGCCGGAGCCGTAGCCGAAGCCTCGTTGGGTCCGAAGCCCAGCGCTTGCGCGATCTGCAGGGGGCGTCGATCGCCTCCTCCTCCTCGTCCTCCTCCATCTCCGTCATGTCGTCGTCAATGAGAGCCCGCGCGGCTGCCACCTCGGCGGTCATAGCCATATGCTCCTCCTCCGCCGTCATGTTCGGGGCGTGCTCGCGCTGCGCCGCTTCCACCTCCCTGCGTGTGGCAGCGGCATGGCGAAGATCGCGGATGAAAACCTTAGCAGCCTCCTTGGCCACCTTCTCCAGCATGGTCATGGCCGCGTCGTAGCGGATCTCGCGGAGGGTCGTTGATGCGGCCTCCATGGCAACCGCCTCCACCGCCTCCTTGGCGGCGACATGGTGTATCTCTCTCAGCGCACATTGGGCGGCCACCCTTGCGGCCGCGTCCACCACCCGCTCCAGTGCCGCATCGGCCACACGGCCTGGAAGGCCAACACCTGCGCCTCGGTCATGCGCTTGGCCAGCAACGTGGTCGGGAGGTCGACGACGTCGATCTCCACCTCCGGGTAGCGAGTGCGGCACATCTTCCGGATCTTGGTCCAGTTAGCTATCTTGCGGCGAGACATGGGTGCTAGTGGTGAGCGTTTTTTCGGCTGCTGGTTTGCTTTTGTTTGGGCTTGTTGTCTCCGCGCACCGGCGGTCGTCTTTTATAGACCACGACGAAGGCGGGAAATGACCGGGGAGGAGTGGAAAGTTTTCTGGCCGCAGTAGGCGAGGCGCGCGCGGGAAAAACGCTAGCCACGCGGGAAGCCGCTAGCCGATTGCCGATGTTGCGTCGCAATTAGCATCCCATAACGAGGGTGTCAAGCGGTGAAAGCGAAGCGAGACGCCAGATGGGTCGGCTCGCTAGCCGCGGTTGATCGAACCACTGTTTGAGTCGACCCGGTGGAGATGGCTTCAACCTGATGCAACTTTATGTTTTGACTTTGTTTCGACCTGTTCACCCTGGTTAAACCACTCTGACGAATTCTTCCACGAACAGTAGACCCGACGACGATGGCGAACTCCGGCCCCAGTTCCCCGGTAAACCGATGCATTTGGACGCTTGTTGCAGTACTTTTCGTGGCCAAGCTTCGGAAGTTACGACCGACGGGGTCAACTCCTTCGTAGAGCACGTATACTGCATGTGGGCAACGCGTATACACACTGCTGGCAACATTTCTACCACACAGATACCGCCCGTGTGCGCTCTGTTTCGTAGTACGTGCTATTCGCCACTAGTAGAACTGTGGATACGAGTCTACCGCCGCAGATACACTCCACAGAAACGCATCTGCGCCGAACCATCTCCCCTGCGGCAGGGACCAATGCATAACGCACGTGTTCTGGTGAAGGAAACGAACTGACGGTCACGAGAAGATCGATCGTACGCGGCCGGGTAACATGGTTTCCATGCATGTATATATCCTTGGCACTGCTAGCTGGCTAACTGTGGACCATGCATTACGTACGCACACGTGGTGTGTCACGCCGAAAGTAAGACACGGATAATATATAATTGGCCTCGCATGCAGCTAGCTAGCGGACTGTGCCGGAGGCCCTACCTTCCCACGCTATATCGATGCGGGCAAGAATGGTTGGTTCCTGTCGTGATCTCGTGGTTCAGCCACGAAAGCGACGCGCCGTTTGTTCTTATTACTACTCGGGATCCGATCCAGAGCTCATAATCTCCTGCCTGCCGACGGATCCATCCGTGCAAGGTTCACGACAGCCAGAAATCCTGCAGGCACGTACAATAATCCGGGGAGGCTTAAAAAAAAAGAACTGAGCGTGTGTACGGGGGGGCCTTCAAAAAAAGAACTCGATCGTGCAAGGTTTTCATGTTGTACACTAGTAGCTGTGTACGTGCGGCCGGGCAGGACCCAAGTTTTCCATGCACAGGCGTACGTGAGCACGGGTTCTCCGTGCTGCGCCGATTCGATCACTCGCGGCGAGAGATTGGACGATTGTACAGTATACGCTTGGTGGCGGCCAGCCTTGATCAATATAAACAGTCGTTCGGATGTGGACGACACGTTCATCAGAGTTGTAGCTATCTGAAACGCTTCACATTATTGACCACCGGGGGTGGGTGAACAGGTCGAAACAAAGTCAAAACGTAAAGTTGCATTAGGATTAGGACACAGCCTTACTGTCGGTGCTTACCGTACAGGTAAAACAGGCAGCTAGCTTAGCCTATGTAGTTTATATAAATGCCTTGTCTGTTAGACAGCTCCTCCATGTCACATTATGTGACATGACAACTCAATCCCTGAATCGTGAACAGTAATAGTTGTGATCTCCCATTTATAGCCGGGATTATAATTTGTCTATATATACATGCAATGAAAAAGGCCCAAGTGTGGTCAAGTCTATCTTTCTCACATGGTATCAACCTAAACATCCTCAAACCGCTTCCGCCTCTCCCTCTCCTCTAACCCTAGCCGCCGGCACCCCCTCCCCCAACCCTATAGCCGCAGGCGCCACCCCCTTCTCCTCCCATGGCGCCGTCCGAGCCAGCCGCACCTCGCCCCAACTCACCTCTAGGCGAAGGCCAGCGCCATCCTGAGCATCCGCTCCCTTGTCCTGGTCGTCCTCGACTTCAAGTCCAACGTATTCCCCAAATGGCTCACCTTCTTCACCATCGCCGTCACCACCTACGCCCTCGAGGATTACCTCACCACCACAACGCCTCCAACCGACGCAACGGTCCTTCGTTGGATCTATGGCTCCATTGCCATGGACATCGTCGACCTCGTCATGCCCACCGCGACCTCGACCGATGCCCCCGCTGCCATGGCCTCTTCAACGACAACAAGAAGATCCGCGAGGTTTACCTTGTCGAGGAATTCCGTAGCGTCAAGCAAGAGAGGATCGGTCCGCCTCCGAGTACCTCCGCCTCCAGAAGGCGGCGGCCGATGCCTTGGCTGAGGTTGGTGCCCCGGTCACTGACTCGGACCCCGTCACCAACGTCATCAACGGTCTTCACGAGCACTTCGACAGCGTCTCCGATATCGCCCCCTCCTCACGACATACCCTTCCTTCCTCCAATTTCGCAACATGCTGCTCTTGCAGGAGATGAAGCTATCCAACCACTCCACCAACACCTCCGCCTCGTCCTTTGTCGCCAAAGGACACGCGCCTCCTCCTCCTGCCGATGGTGTGCCTCCTCCTGGGACGGGCGGTGACCAGCCATGACGCCCCAACGCGACCCCAACCCTCACCATGGTGGCGGCCATGGAAGGAACAAGGGCTATAAACCCGCCAGTGGCACCGGCGGTGCTCCTCCCATGTCGACCCCCTACAACCCGTGGACCGGTGCCATCCAGATGTGGCCTATGCAGGGTCATAGCATTCTCGGGCGCGACCCGAGCCCCCGCCCACACACCTACATCGAGTCCTCCCACGCCGGCCATGCCGCCCTACCATGGGGCCACATACGGCGCCCCACATAGCGTCAACTCCTATGGCGCCTCCTCCTATGACGCCCAGCACGGCGCCACCCCTACAACGCTGCCCCCTATAGTGCCACCCCGCACGGCTTGGCCGTGTACGACGCGGCCTCCTATGTCGTGCCCCTGTTGGAGATATGCCCAAGAGGCAATAATAAAGTGGTTATTATTATATCTTTGTGTTTATGATAAATCTTTATATCCCATGCTATAATTGTATTAACAGGAAACATTAATACGTGTGTGTTTTGTAAACATAAAAGAGTCCGTAGTAAGCCTCTTGTTAAGCTAGCTTGTTGATTAATAGATAATCATGGTTTCTTGATCACGGACATTGGATGTTAATAATAACATGGTCATGTCATTAGGAGAATGATGTGACGGACACACTCCTATAGTTAGCATAGCATAAGATCAAGTAATTTAGAGTTCGTTTGCTACAAGCTTTCAGATACATAGTAACCTAATCCTTCGACCATGAGATCATGTTAATCACCGTCACCAGATGAGTACTTTGATGACATCAAATGCCACTTCCGTAACTAGGTGGCATTGGGTATTCTGAAAGTATGTGTTGAAGCACATGGATCAAGAGTGGGATTTGTCCATCCATATGATAAATAGATATACTCTGGGCCCTCTCGGTGGAATGTCATCCAATTGTATTGCAAGCATGGGACTAGGTCACAAGGGATGTCATATCACAGAACGTGTAAAGAGTACTTATCGGTAACGAGGTTGAACTAGGTATGGAGATACCGATGATCGAACCTCGGATGAGTAAAGTATCGCACGACAAAGGGAATCGGTATCGTATGTAAATTGTTCATTTGATCACGAAGTCATCATAGAAATATGTGGGAGCCATATGGATTTCTATATCCCTCTATTGGTTATTGATCGGAGAGGTGTCTCGATCATGTCTGCATAGTTCACAAACCGTAGGGCGATACACTTAAGGAGTCGATGTTGTTTAAGTAGATATGGAATATGAGTTGGAGACCGAATGTTTTTTGGAGTCTCGGTTGATCCAGGTTATCACGAGGAGATCCGGAATGGTCCAGAGAATAAGATTCATATAAGGAAAGTGGTTTTCTGGGGTTCGGGAAAAGTTTCGATGTTTTGACCGGATACTTCTAAAATGTTCTAGAGGGACCACCAGTAGTTCCACCACCTCGGGAGGGGGTCACTTGGACAGTGGCATGCCCTAGGGGCAGCCGCACCAAACCCTAAAGGGCCAATTCGGCCATGACTAGTAAAAGGGTCAAACCCTAGTTTGAATAGTCAAATCCTAGTTTGAAAAGTCAATAGTTTTTGGTAAGAAGGAAGACTTGGTGGAAAAGGTTTCAAGCTCTTCCCTTGGTGGTCGAGTTGAGGGGGGGGCACGACCTGGGATGGGAACCCTTGGTCGCCCCCACCTATATAATGAGGGGTGGGGACGCATCCCCACACCCCTTGTCTATTGGATCCTAACCTTAGTCGCCCCCTCTCTTCTCTCTCGTCCACCATCCTGTTTCGGCTTAGGCGAAGACCTGCAGAAATCTCTCCTCCTGCACCACCACCACCACCACACCGTCGTGTTGTTGGGATTCCGAGGAGATCTACAACCTCCGCTGCCCTGGTGGGGAGAGGAAGGTCTTCATCGACTACCGTACGTGTGACCGACTGCGGAATCGCTGTCGGGACGCGACGCCAGAAGGATCGTCTACACGATCTTGAGATCGGCAAGTGATCGACTATATCAACCAAGAGAATCCGATCTCGTTAAACATCTTGGATCTACGAGTGTTAGTACTCTACAATCTCGTTGCACCGATCTCATAGATTAGATCTTGGCTTGCCCATAGATTAGATCTTGGTTTGTGTGTTCTTGCGATAGAATATTTTTTTTACATGCAACGGACCCTACACCCCCGCCTCGGCGCAGTCATGGGATCCCTCCGCCCTTGCGCATCACTTCACCAACATGACGCTGGAGCAACCCACCCCCGAGTGGGTCATGGAAGCGGCGCCACCGCTCACCTCTCCAACGACACTGATATCTTTTGATATCTCTCCGCATCCTATTTATCTTCATGTCACTATTGGAGACAGTTCCTCCATTCCCGTCTCCACATCTAGGCATGTTTCTCTTCCCTCCTATTTATCTAATCATTCTCTTCATCTTCGTGATGTCCTTGTCACACCTAAAATAATTAAAAATCTTATCTTCGTTCGTCAGTTTACTACTGATAATAAATGTTCTGTCGAGTTTGACCCTTTTGGTTTTTCTGTGAAGCACCTTCCAACCCGGCATGAGATTCTTCGGTGCAATAGTACATGGGAGATTTACTCCTTCCAGCGTATGGCGTCCCGTGCTCTCACCACAACCACCACCTCCCTTGACGTTTGACATCGTCGTCTCGGTCACCTCAGTCATGACGCTTATCGTCATCTTTCGCAATATATTTCTTTACCTTGTGTTAAAAAGATAAATCATAGTACTCTTGTTCATGTATGTCAACTTGGATGTCATGTACGTTTACCATTTTCTTTCTCTACCGCTAGGACTACTCACCCTTTTAAATTAATACATTATGATCTTTGGTCTATGTAAAACTGCAAAGTGGGCTATGCATTAATAAAGTAGTATGTTTTTATAAATATATACTGTACATGTTGGCTATAGAATTGACTATATATGACATGGAAATGTCTTATAGCCAGCGGTTGGCTCTACTATTGTCCTTGCTCGTACATGTTAGCTCTTAGATTGACTATAGATAACATGGACAAGGTTTGTAGCCATCTACTGGTTCTACTATTATCCTTGCTCTCGGGCCTTTCACAATGTAGAGTCTCTTAGCATTTTTTTTGTGGGTGACCTTAGCACGTTATATCACTACAGGACGCGAGCGCTACGCCGAGGGCAAAAAGCCGTCGGCGTAGGCAAAAATTCCCTCGGCGTATGGTACGCCGACGGCTGCCCTCGGCGTAGCCTCCTCTGCAAAGTTCTTCCTCGGCGGAGCACGTAGAGGCCGTCAGCGTATCAAAATGCCGTCGGCCTACGCTACGCCGAGGGCAATGCCTTCGGCGTAGCGGTCATCGGCATAGCTTGTCGACAGGTTGCAAAAACTTTTTTTTTAAAAAAAAATAATTTTTTTTCCTTAATTTTTGAATCTTTGAATTGTTTGACTCGTTAGTCTCTCACTTTGAACATTTTTAACACTAATTATTACACTTAATATTTAATTAAATTGCAATCTTGTCCAAATTTTTCGGCCGGTCATCCATCCTAATACTACTTCAGCTCCAGCACGCTTAACTTTCTCGTTCTTTCAGAATCTGTTTCCACAAAGTAATTCATACATTGTTGTCAATACTATGATATCAATCCTATTAACTCTTATATCATCATGTCACATGTTTACATTTTTTGAAATTATAAACAATTATTTAAGTAAACATTAATGAATAAGTAAAAATATTATTGAATTCAAATAAAAATATAATAATTTTATTTTTTTATTTAATATGGAATAATTAATATCTTTAAATCTGTAAATCGGACTGTTGGAGATATGCCCAAGAGGCAATAATAAAGTGGTTGTTATCATATCTTCACACTTATGATAAATGTTTACATACCATGCTATAATTGTATTAACCGGAAACATTAATACTTGTGTGATTTGTAAACTAAAATAAGAGTCCCTAGTAAAGCCTCTTGTTAAACTAGCTTGTTGGTTGACTGATGATTGTGGTTTCCCTATCATGAACATTGAGATGTTATCAACAACAAGATCATATCATTAGGAGAATGATGTGATGGACATACTCCTATAGATAAGCGTAGCATAAAGATCAAGTCATTTCAAATAGTTCAATTGCTATATGCTTTCTGATACATAGTAACCTAATTCCTTCGACCATGAGATCATGCATATCACCTTTACCGGATGGATGCTTTGATGACATCAAACACCACACCGTAACTGGGTGGCTATAAAGGTGGCATTAAGTGTTTGGAAAGTATTGGTTGAAACACATGGATCAAGAGTGGGATTTGTCCATCCATATGACGGATAGATATACTCTGGGCCCTCTCGGTGAAATGTCATCCAATTAGCTTGCAAGCATGTGACTTGGTCACAAGGGATCACATATCACGGGAACGAGAAAAGAGTACTTATCAGTAACGAGGTTGAACTAGGTATGCAGAGATACCGACGATCATAACCTCGGATAAGTAACATATCGTGAGACAAAGGGAAATTGGTATCGTATGTAAGTGGTTCATTCGATCGCAAAGTAATCGTAGAAATATGTGGGAGCCATATGAATTTCCAGATTCCTCTATTGGTTATTGTTCGGAGAAGTGTCTCGATCATGTCCGCATAATTCACGAACCGTAGGGAGACACACTTAAGGATTCGACGTTGTTTGAGTAGTTATGGTATTATGAGAAAGAGACCGAATGTTGTTCGGAGTCTCGGATGGGATCCGGGATATCACGAGGTGATCCGGAATGGTCCGGAGAATAAGATTCATATAAGGAAAGTCCCGTTTCGGAGTTGGGGAATGGTTCCGGTGTTTTCATCGGGAACATTCTAGAAGGTCCTGGAATGTCCGGCACTCCGGAGGGGGAAGGGTACATGAATGTGTCATTGTAAGTTGGAATGATTGCATCATGTACTAAGTGTTCTCGCTGTCCAAAATAAAGGGTTTATTTAAATCCTAAATTGAAAAGTCAAACGGCTAGTTTGAAAGTCAAACGACAAGTTTTGGAAAGTGGAAAGAGGAGGAGAAGAGGGAAACCGAGTTGGGGAGGGAGACCTCCTCCAACCGGCGGCCAACTCCAATGCCGAGTTGGGGAGGGACTCCACTCCCTCCCCCTGGCGCGCCAGCCCCCTCCCACCTATATAAGGAGGGGCAGGGCTCCCCTCCTTACACACACAGAAGTTCCTATCTTCTACCTCCGGTTTAGAGCCGTTTTGGTTTAGAGCTTCTAATTGCTTTAGCCTGCGGTTTAGAGCCTTCTAATTGGTTTAGAGCCTTCTAATTGGTGTGTCTAATTACTAGACCACTAATAGCCTCTCTCATAAGCTCCACCATACTCGCACCGGCTTAAGGCGAAGCCCTGCGGGATTTCTCCTCTACTTCCGGTACCACGCCGTTGTGCTGCCGGAATCGTGAGGAGAGTGCTACAACCTCCGCTGCCTGCTGGAACAAGGGAGAGGAAGGTCTTCTTCGAGTACCGAACGTGTGACCGACTACGGGAGCGCTGCCGGAACGTGGCGCCGGAAGGATCGTCTACGCGATCTTGAGATCGGAAAGAGTACGACTACATCACCCACGAGAATCTGCTCTCGTTAACCGCTTTGGAATCTTCGAGGGTAAGTTATTCCATCGACTCGTTGCTACAATCTAGTAGATAGATCTTGGCTTGTTTGTTTGTATGCGATAAAATTTTTTTGTTTTCCATGCTACGAACCCCTACACGGACTTCGACAAATAATATGTCTAAATTGATCAGAAAAATGAGAGGAATCCAAATATGATATCCATATCAACTAATCACAAACCTTTCGTTTTTGTATTAGCTATTTGGTGGTTGCTTCAGAAAATCCTCCTTTTTGTGCTCGGAAAATGAAAAATGTCTTTTGTGTGCGATGAAAAGGAAAACTTGCATTGGATCTTTGAGAAAATAGAATATTGTGAACCTAAAAATGATTTTTATAAAAAAACATGAGCATCGGATCATGTAACTGTAGTTCATATCTGACCCACTTCCTACCGATTCGGCAGGATTTTTTTTTACCAGAGGTGGACAGAAAGGTTTTGGATCCCCCTGTTGGGACATTGTCCATATAAGGTTGTATAGTGTTTTTGTAAAATGTGGTGGTAGTATTTTGAATTAGCCATTTGGTGGTTGCTTCACAAAACCGTCTGTTTTTTGTGCTCAGAAAATGGGAAATGTCTTTTTGGTGTAACGAAAAGAAAAACTTCCTCCTGCAACAATGTTCGCCATCCCATGATGCATGTGTATGTACAATATGGGTACATTATCACAAATTATGCCTTCATTCTAGCCATAACATTGGTCATTTGACCCGAAAGCCAAGAAACCTCGAATGAGATAGGTCATTTTGTGAAGGGTTTTTTGAGACATAATCAATATATCAAGTTTGATATTTTTCCTTATAACTATGTAACATAATATGCACCACGCGAAGGTTTCACATTGTTTCGATCGTTTTTGAATTTTTTATGCCCGTTTTAAACTATTGTCAAACTTTGTCGAACGACGGGCATGAAGATTCTTAGCTCGGGGCCGAGCCTCGCCAAACTTGCATTGGATATTTGATGAAATAGCATATTGTGAACCTAAAAATGATTTTTGTAAAAAAGCATGAGCATCGGATCATGTACATGTAGTTCATATCTAACTCACTTCCTACCGATTCGGCAGGAATTTGTCTTTTTCACCAGAGGTGGACGGAAAGGTTTCGGATCCCCCTGTTGGGACATTGTCCATATAAGGTGGTATAATATTATTTTTAAATGTGATGGTAGCATTTTGAATTAGCCATTTGGTGGTTGCTTCACAAAACTGTCCGTTTTTTGTGCTCGGAAAATGGGAAATGGCTTTTCGGTGCGACGAAAAAGAAAACTTCCTCCTGCAACATTGTTCGCCATCCCATGATGCATGTGTATGTACAATATGGGTATATTATCACAAACTATGCCTTCATTTTAGCCATAACATTGGTCATTTGACCCGAAAACCAAGAAACCTCGAATGAGATAGGTCATTTTGTGAAGGGTTTTTTGAGACATAATCAATATATCAATTTTGATATTTTTCCTTATAACTATGTCACATAATATGACACCACGCGAAGGTTTCACATTGTTTTGATCGTTTTTAAAAATTTTATGCCCGTTTTAAACTATCGTCAAACTTTGTCAAACGGCGGGAATGAAGATTCTTAGCTCGGGGCTGAGCCTCGCTAAACTTGCATTGGATCTTTGATAAAATAGTATATTGTGAACCTAAAAATGATTTTTGTAAAAAAACATGAGCATCGGATCATGTACTTGTAGTTCATATCTGACCCATTTCCTACCGATTCAGCAGGAATTTGTCTTTTTCACCAAAGATGGACGAAAAGGTTTCGGTCCCCCTGTTGGGACATTGTCCATATAAGGTGGTCTAGTATTTTTGTAAAATGTGTTGGTAGTATTTTGAATTATCCATTTGTTGGTTGCTTCACAAAACCGTCCGTTTTTTATGCTCGGAAAATGGAAAATAGCTTTTTGGTGCAACAAAAAGGAAAGCTTCCTCCTGCAACATTGTTTGTCATCCTATGATGCACATGTATGCACAATATGGGCACATTATTACAAACTATGCCTTGATTCTAGCCATAACATTGGTCATTTGACCCGAAAGCCAAGAAACCTCGAATGAGATAGATCATTTTGTGAAGGTTTCTTTGAGACATAATCAATATACCAAGTTAGATATTTTTCCTTCTAACTATGTCACATAATATAACACCACGCGAAGGTTTCACATTGTCTTGATCGTTTTTGAATTTTTTATGCCCGTTTTAAACTATATATAATGTTTTATGTTTTACTTTATTTTTATTTACAAATGTGTAATATTTGAGTGTAGATAGATAGGTCTTATTTTTTGCAAATTTTTATTTTTCCGAATTAGAATGATTTAGTTATGATTTTTCAAAGTTTAATGAGATAAAATAAAAAATAGCTACGCCGAGGGCAGCCGTCGGCGTAGGATAGGATAATGCCGAGGGCAATTCTACGCCGACGGTTGCTTGGCGGAGCTGGCCTGAGCGATGGCTATGCCGACGGCCCCGACGTTTGGCCGTCGGCGTAGCTTCCCATTCCTGTAGTATATATTATAGGACAAATAAATACTTAAGAGACAACCTTTCCAATGAATTGTTTCTTAAGTGTTGTCTCTACATTTAATGATTTTGATATAACAACACTCTCTTTCATCACTATATATATATATATATATATATATATATATATATATATATATATCATATTTTTTTTGTGTATGATCTCCTATTATCCCTCAGATGACGTGTCAATCCATCTCCGTTAATTCACTCTGGCCAATAGTTCTTCCACGAACAATAGACCCGACGATGGCGAACTCCGGCCAGTTCCCCGATAAATCGATTCTTTTGGATGCATGCAGCAGTACTTTTCGTGGCCAAGCTCCGGAAGTTACGACCGACGGCCGGGGTCAACTCCTTCGTCGACGACGGTAGAGCACGTATACTGCATGCGGGCAACGCGTATACACACTGCTGGCAACATTTCTACCACACAGATATACCGCCCGTGCGTACGCGCACCGCTCTGTTTCGTACTTACGTGCTATTCGCCACTAGAATTGTGGATACGGGTCTACGGTAGACCGTCTACCGCAGATGTACTCCACAGAAATGCATCTGCAATTATCTCCCCTCCCCTGCAGGTGCAGGACATGGCCATGGCCTGATGGCCAATGCTGCATGTCCACAGAAATGCATGTGCGCACGTGTGTTAATGCATGCATGACACACGTGCATGCTGGCTGTCCCGTGGAGCATACGTACGTTTTTCTGGTGAAGGAAACAAACTGACGGTCACGAGAAGATCGATGGTACGAGCTGACGTGTAGTGATATAATTGGCCGAGCTAAGCGGCCGATTAACATGGTTTCCATGCATGTATGGGTGCGTTTGGATCGTGGCCAAAATATACCCTACCAATATTTTGGCCATGACCAAAAGGTTGGCTCTTGTTTGGATTGTTGCCAATTTTTTGGCATGCCAATGCTTCACTATCAACTCTAGTTTACTTTTTTAGCCAATGTTGGCTAACTTGTGGGCAAGCAAAGGCTCAACCAAAATTTTGGCTAGCCAAATATTTGGTGGGGCAATCTTTGGCACAAACCAAACACACCCTATCTGTCGCGCTGCTAGCAAAGAAAAAAAGAGGACGGATATAATTGGCCTTGCATGCAGATGTGCTACTGTATATCGATGCGGCCGGGTAAGAATGGTTGGTTTCCGTCGTGGTCTCGTGGTTCAGGCACGAAAGCGAGATGCGCCATTCTTATCTTTTTTTACTAGCAGTACTCGGGATCCAGAGCTGATTACTCCTGTTAGACATATTTAGTCTTTATTTATCTTTATTTGGTATATATATTTTGGTGTTGTATTTGCACCAAATTCTGTACCGTATCTGTACCTAACTCTGTAAACCTCTAGATCCACAGGGTGTTCCCTCGGTCATATATTAACATGCAATCAGTGCTAGCACTACTAGGAAAACAGCTATAGGTAATCAGCACATCCGTGGCTCACATGGTTGAAGTGCCCCACGGCTAAAACAGGCGTGGCTCACCTGTGGGCAGTGCCCTACTAGTAACTAGAACAACCGTGGCGCACATGACTATAGTGCGCCACAGATGTGTGTGGGCCAGGGCCCTGTTGGCCACACGCCAAACATCTGTAGCGCACTACAGTCATGTGCGCCACGGTTGTTAGGGTCATCTGTGGCGCACGTGTGCCTGGTGCGCTACGCCTAAGCGCATGCCCCCCTCTGCTCTGAAACGGCCACAAACTTCTGTGGCGCACTCGGCCTAGTGCGCCACAGGGAGTAGGAGCATCTGTGGCGCACGTGGCATAGTGCGCCACAGATGTTTGTACTCCCTGTGGCGCACTAGGGCCGTGTGCGCCACGGATGTGTCGATTCTTTTAGGACAGCACTTTATGTGCATATGTGTGCCCACACATCCACCACCCCACACTTCACTTTCCCCTTCTTCTTCCTCCTTAGATCTAGTCGGGATCTTCTCCTTCCCACCTCAATTTCTCCACACATTCACCATTTTTAGCATGTAAAACTTGCTTTGGATGTTACATAAGTAATAGAGGAGGTCTCCGGTCTCTCATCTATCCGTCTCCGGTCGACGCGCGCACCTCTCCTTTCCATCTTTCTCGCGATCGATCGGTCTCTCATCTCGGTAAGTTGTCCATGTAAGGATGTGTTCATGTGTATATGGATGATGTGCTCATATGTATGTAGCTGATCGATGCTCATGATGTGTGTATGTGTGGAGAGGATCGATGGTCATATGTGTGTGTATATGGAGAGTATCGATGATGCTCATGCATGTGTGTATGGAGAGGATAATGATATGTTCATGTGTGTATGGATCGGTCTCTCTCTCTCTTGTGTTTGTATGTGAACAAGTTGCCATTTGTTTTGCCAAAATGTTGATTCATTTCCATTTTGGCAAGACTTTGGCATTTCGCAAAGGTCTTAATTTTAGGATAGGTCATGCCGAAATTTTCTATCGACCATTGCATGCATGCATTCATTATGTGGTTCTAATAGACTTCAAAATTGTACCGTGTACATCGTGCAGGCAAAAATGGTCCGCATAATGAGCGAAGGCATTTTGGCTAGATTTTTGAAATGTGCGACGGCCGACATGATACGAAATAACAAGACAGATATAAGATGTCCGTGCACAAGATGCAAACTCAACTGGGTGATCGACCCAGATTCCGGGAATCTGCAGGCGCACCTACTCCGCCATGGTTTCATGGATGGATACACTCGTTGGATAAGCGATGGCGTAGATGATGGAGATGGTGAAGAAGGTGGCCAACATGACGATGATCATCATCACGGCGAGAACGGGCGAGATGATGAAGAGTCTCCTGGAGATGGTGAAGGTGCGGAAGCAGACCGAGATGATGATGATCTAGATGCCGGAGGAGCAGACGACGATGGAACAACGTCAGGCTGGGTGCGGGACCCTTATGTGCAAGAGCTGCTTCTCAAGCAGACGAGTAACGCCAGGGCTGCCGCTAGAGAGAAAGCCAAGCTTGCGCAACTTGAGAAAGACGCGGTTACTCCATTGTATGAAGGATGCAGGCCCGATGATACCCGGTTGAATGTAACGCTCAAGGCTATGGAGATGAAGGCAAAGCACAAATTGAGCGACGCAAGCTTCGACGATATGATGGCATTCTGGCACGATCGTCTCCCGGAGGGGAACACATGTCCAACTAGTATCGAAGATGCCAAGAAAATCGTCTGTCCTCTCGATCTACCGCACGTTAGATATCACGTATGCATCAACGATTGCATCATTTATCGGGGCGAGGACGCGGAGAAAACCACATGTCCGGTGTGCGGCGTGAGTCGATACAAGAAAGGGAAGAAAGCACCTCGAAAAGTGGTATGGTACTTTCCTATCACTCCTCGTCTGCAGCGCTATTTCGCGGACCCTAAGGAAGCGAAGCTCATGCGATGGCATGCGGAAAGGAAGAAGCCAGGAGATGATGATGACCCCGAAAAGGATGAGCTGCTGACGCACCCTTCAGATGCTAGCCAGTGGAAAGCATTGGACCTCGAATTCCCAGAATTCGGTGGAGATTCGAGGAACATCAGGCTTGGTGCGAGCACCGATGGACTCAATCCGTTCGGTAGCCAGAGCAACACGCACAACACTTGGCCCGTGTTTGTATGGATGTACAACCTCCCTCCATGGTTGTGCATGAAGAAGAAGTACATACAAATGAGTATGCTAATTCAAGGGCCGAAACAACCTGGTACCGACATCAATCTGTATCTCGGGCTGTTGAAAGAGGAGCTAGCCATGTTATGGGAATCTGGAGCCAATACTTACGACGCCGTCGCACAAGATTATTTCACTATGAGAGCCGCGTTGGTCACTACGGTGCAAGACTATCCAGGTTGCGGGTATATCTCGGGGCAGGTTATCCAAGGATTCTGCGCATGCGTTAGGTGCATGGATAACACAAGCTATCTCCAACTAGAGAAAGATCCAGGGTCATCGAAAACCGTGTTCATGGCGCACCGGAGGTGGCTCGCCAAGAATGATCCATGGAGAAAACGTGGAGACCTGTTCGATGGCAAATCAGAGACCCGAGGAATCCCAGAGCGTAGGAGCAGCGAAGAAGTGGAAGAGTTGCTGAAAAACTGGAAAGATTGTCCTAAGCCTGGAAAGAAGCGAAAGAGGCAGCAACAAGACAAGCCGCTGATGAAGGTATGGAAAACAAGGTCTGTTTTCTAGGAGTTGCCATACTGGAAGTTTCTCCGCACGCCTCATAGCCTCGACATCATGCATATCACGAAAAGCGTGTGCGAGAGTCTGGTCGCCACCATAATCAACATGCGAGATAGGACGAAAGATGGTCCGAAAGCAAGGCACGACCTGATATGCTTGGGTATCCGGAAGGAGCTTCACGGAGGACGCACTACTCCTGATGATCAGGAAGATGACGATGATCATGAGTCGGAGACGACACAAGGTCGTTGGAAGGGTAAAAAGTTCAAGAAGAACGAATATTACTGCCCTCCTTCTTGCTTCACTCTAAGCCAGGATGAGATCAAACAGTTTTTCAAGTGCCTTCTAGGAGTCAAATTTCCTTACGGCTACGCGGGCAAGATAAGCAGATACCTAGACGAGGCGAAGCAGAGGTTCAGTGGCATGAAGTCTCACGACTGTGCCGTGCTAATGACGCAGGTACTTCCGGTCGCACTAAGAGGGATAATGGACGAGCACGTCCGTGAAACGTTATTTGGCCTATGCAAGTTTTTCGACGTCATCTCTAGGAAGTCGATTGGCTTGAATCAGCTCGGAAGGCTACAGGAGGAGATCGTGGTGATACTATGTGAGCTTGAGGTCTACTTCCCACCCGCATTCTTCGACATTATGGTGCATCTGCTGGTCCATGTCGTGGAGGACATCGTACAACTCGGGCCGATGTTCCTCCGCAGCATGATGGCGTTCGAAAGGATGAACGGACACATCAAAGGATACGTTCGCAACAGGTCCCGTCCAGATGGAAGCATAGCCAAGGGCTTTCTGGCCGAAGAGTGCATCTCTTTCTGCACGAATCATCTAGACATCGAGAACCCTGTCGGTCTTCCCGTCAACAGACACCTTGGCAAGCTCGACGGATCTGGTCACCGAGAGGGTCGTCCCATACTGCATGCAGACTTCGATTTTCGACGCGCAGACTTTGATCGAGCAAACCTCGTCGCGCTACAGCATTTAGAACTGGTCGATCCTTGGGTACAGAAGCACAAAAGGTTAATCGAGAAAAGTACAGTGACCGGGGCATACAGAGGACGCAGGGAGAAATAATCAAAGAGCACAACTCAGATTTCACGCGTTGGTTTAGGCAGACGCTCCTTGATAATCCCCCGCGCTCGAAAAAGATTGTAATATTCATGGACAAAGTATTATGAAATTTAGTTATACTTTGAATCATATTTTTGGGCATTTTTGGAATATTATTACTTTTGGGCATTTTTGGAATATTTAAAAGTATTTTTAAAATCAAAACAAAAAATTGGGGCACCAGGATTCGAACCTGGGTGCTCTCAGGTTTAGAATAGAGTAGTGGGCAGAACCAGTGGGATAGGCTAGTATAGTTGTTAGCTAGTGGGGCTGTAGTTCTCTTATGCAGTAGTTAGAAGCCGATAGGGGTAGCGCACTAGCCCATAGTGCGCTACAGATATCCGTAGCGCACTATGGCTCAGTGCGCTACGCCTAAGTGGCTTTATCCACACGTGGCGCCCGACCCCCTCTCTCATCCCCATCTCTCCATCTCTCAGCCCGAGTACGATCCGCCGCCGCCGCCGCTCTCGATCCGCCGCTGCTGCGTCTGAGGAGGAGGAGGCCTGCCCGCGCCCGAGGAGGAGGAGGTCCGCCCGTGTCCGAGGAGGAGGTCCGCCCGCGTCTCAGGAGGAGGCCCGTGTCCGAGGAGGAGCAGTCGCCGCGTCTCAGGAGGTGGAGGCCGCCGTCGTCCGCCCGTCGTCGTCCGCCCGTCGTCCGCCCGTCAGAGGTGAGCGTCGCCTCTCCCCTCTCTCCCTCTCTCCCTCTCTCTCCCTCTCTCTCCCTCTCTCCCCTCTCTCCCACTGAAATTCACTCACCTTGTCCTCATCTTTTTTATCAACACAATCTCAGTCTAGTAATACAATTTTCACTACTAGATAGCATCAGCAAATCAGACTTATGGATAAACAAATGGAGAAATGGAATGATAGGACGGACCAGTGGGTTGGGTGAGAGGGAAAATGGAGGATGCGATCATGGGATACAGTCAAGAGTTGGTGATTACGCATTGGCGCATTATTATGGTTTTTCAGGATATTTGCGATTGTGAGGCCATCATCGAGTTCATGAGTTCATCATCAGCTCTGTCCTGGTCGCTCTGTCCTGGTCATGAGTTCATCATCAGCTCACTGTTGTCAGGTTAAAAAAAAACTCAAGAACAAACACAATGGAAAACAAATTGTTAGAGAACTTCTCAGCAGAAGCAATAAGTTTTTTTTTAGAATTTAGCAATCAGCATTTTGCTAAAAGAAGAAGAAGCAACAACTGTTTCTTTCTTTCTTTCATCTGGGAAGTTTTGTTTTTATTTTGGGCCAGGACATGCTGCGAAACGAAGGCACTTGATCGACAGAGATAATAAGAAAAAGAAAAGGATAGTTCAATTCACAGGTGCATATCATCATCATCTAGTAATATGTGTCTTGGACTTGAAGCCTAGACATGTCTCGACAATCCTTTTGGGAGAGGATTAGTTAGGGAGGGAGGCCTACATGCATGTCCCTGAAATGATCTTTTCCTTCTTCTCCTGTGATAAAATTCCAATCTTAGAAAGGCCAGGACCAATGCGGCGAGCACCAACCAGAACCCAGGCCACCCCATCTACCCTCACCTCAAGTCATCTTATTTTGTATCTGGTTGTGTATTATAACTGTTTATATTGGCACTGGGTATAGACTGATCATAATGTAAATATTGATAGTGGTTATCCTTGCCCGTTCTTAGTTGCTAGACTCTTAGCTGTAGTGATTTGAGAGATAAGTTTGTTTCTTGTTCTGCTCCGATCTAGCAAGAAGGGTTTTCTAGAGTAATATGTCAGTAACATTCTTGTGTCATTAATTGTGAAGTTGTCATCATGTGTTATCATATCTTATTTTATGGGAAAAGTTGTATTTTTCATTTGAGATCATATATCTGATGGTGGACACCTTTGCTCTCCCTACAATCAGAAGCACTTGTTGAATCGGTGTTTCTCTATCTCTTGATATATATATTCTGTGTGATTATGGAAAAGATGTATTCATCGAGGATGGTACTGTGTTGCATCATGTTGTATTGACATAGATGGGGCACTGTCCAGGATGCGGTGTGTTGAAACTTGTACATTTTCAGTCCTTATGGCCAATCCTTAGTGACCTGCTAGTTTCAGTTAGATGGAGTATAACTGATTGCTGGAAGCCTGTAATCTAGACAAGGAGGAATAGTTACCACTATGCCAATGTAGTAGTAAATTGCTGTCAATTGCTGCTGTCATTTGTATTCTCATTTGCTTAGTCTGAAGTAGTAAAAGAAAACCTGGCTATCAATTGCGCTGTCAGTTGACAGAAACATGTATGCTTGGGTTTTAGTTGCTGCTGTCAATTTCTTGGGTTTTATTTGCTGCTATCAATTATTTATTTGTAGTAAAATGGAACTTTGATGTCATTTTCTTGCTATCAGTTCCTTGCTGTCATTTTCTTGCTTGCTATCATTTGTGCTTCTAAGTTAGATGTTGTAGGATTGCAGCAAATGACAGCAAGCATTAAAGTGCAATTGGTTATGAAGCACTTGAAATTGTGCTTGTGCTTGTATATGAAGAACTTTATTATGTGTGTATGCAGGTTATTGTATGAAATGAGTCCCGATTCTTGCCGGAATGTTGATTAACTTCCGTTTCGGCAGAAATCGGGCACTCCTAGTTTAAGAAAATTAGCAAAGGTCATGCCGGATTTTTCCGTGCATTTAACCAATTATTTGTTTTTTATTAGTGCAAAGATGTGTGACAACGACGAGGCTGGATGTTCTAAGCGCATCAGCGCTGAAGGAGAACTCAGACCTCCGAATAAACAATTGACATCCTGGGAGGCGGCCCAGCGTCTAGAAGACGATGAAGAATACCATCCTTCGGAGAGCGAGGATGATGAGATGGAAGACGCGGAGGAAGAAGCCGAAGGAACGGCGGACGATGAAACCACTGATGGCGGCGAGGGCATAGGGAGTGGTAGCAACCCTCCTAAGAAGAAGAAGAAGCCAAAGGACCGGCGCCCGAACACGGTCGGCACGGTCAGGGAGGAAATTACCGAAGTGAGCCCATCAGGGGTTCCTTTGGAGCCCGCCCTTGTCGTCAAAGGGTACGGTGGGCAAGTGGCGGCGATCACCCGGACAACCATCTCGATCAACACCGAGAATCTCCGGCATAAAGATAATGGCCACTTGCGCACACTCCTCTTCGAGAAGCTGCACGCCAGATACAAGTTCCCCGCTAAGTATCAGAACACAAATTATCATGGGAACGAAGTAAACAAATCCGCCCTCACAAAGATGAGCACCGCCCTGGCCAGCTGGAGAACCCGGATAAAGAAGAAGATCTATAAAGAAGGCAAAAGTCTCGAGGAGATCCAGAAGATTGACCCGCAGATCACCGAAGATCAGTTCCGGGAGTTCAAGGAGAGGTGTGAATCCGAAAGAGCCCTGGCCAATAGTAATCGGGGAAAGGTGCTGCAGGCGATGAATATAGGTCATCACCATCTCGGATCTGGTGGATACAGAACCGCGGAGGCCAAATGGAATAAGGAGGACGAAGAGTATAGATCCAAGGGGATAGAAAACCCCTTTGCTAAATTCGAACCCGGGCAGGTTCGAAACTTCATCAGGGCCCGTTACCATGTGGACCCAAAAACCAAACAACTCACCGCGGATCCTGCGGTGAAGGAATTCGAGGAAATTGTGGTAAGTATAATCTAATTACCGCGGATCAACACGATTGCAATCTAATCGATGATCTAAATGATTCACTGTTACTTCTTCTACAGGAGGAGGAAATTGTTGCTAGTCATGGATCCCAGGGTTCCTCATCCCAGGGGTCGACGGCGGCCACCCGGTGGGATAACCCTTTTAACAGGGCGATGAACCGGGCCAAGAAAATAGAGCCGGTTACGAAGAAGCCGTCGTCGGCTGGCCGTCTGGCCGGCCTCGGGGGTAAGAATTGGGTGGATCATTTTGGTCCACCGCCGAGGACGCATGTGGCGCCGTCGGGAAGGAGCGAGGAGGAAAACCGAGAGGTTCAAGAACTTAAGGCACAAGTGCGCGGATCCCGCAGATCTTCCAAGACAACCTGGCAATCACCCTCACGTCATTCCTGCCTACCTTGGTGGAGTCAATAGCGAACTGGAGTGCGGGTGGTCGAGTAGGGCCGTGCCCGATTCCAAGCATGGTCAGCAGCCACTCGAACAACGCGGCGCCGACGAATCAGGCGGACTACGTGTTCGTGACTCCGCCCGCTAGCACCGCGGCGCCGCAAGTGTTGGTGACTCCCCCTGCCATCACCGCGGCGCCGGAGTACATGTTGGTGCCCCCCCTGCCATCGTCGCGGCGGCACCGGAGCTCCAAGCACCCGTCGGTAGGGAGAATACACCGGCGGCCAGCACCGCGCCATCAAGCATCCCTTCCGTCTCTTGCACGCCCGTCGCCGTATGCGGTGTGTCGACATTAGCCGATCTCGACGCCATCACGGTAAACAAATTTCTTTAATTACCGCCTTTCATGCCATCTATATATTACTCTTGTGGCATCTCGCTCTGACGACGCCGTACATGTTTTCTGCAGACGGATGTTCCTTGCACTCTCTTATGCTACGTGAACAACGAGCTGAGGGATGTTGCCAAGGGTACCATCGTTCAACCCTTGCAGCGCACGTTCCACTCAAAGCCGATGCCAGATAGCGTGCACAGGATTAAAATTAGTCGGGTGCTAAGGGGCTGCGACGACCTGGAACCTCCCATTCAACCCCCATGAGCGGATGAAGAAGAGTCGTCTGTCCTCAGAAGTTGCTTCGGCTTGTTCTTGCTATGGCCAAAGAGCATGATCCGTTTGGGGACGGCGGGGGCCATCACGCCACAGACAACAGCACCGCCTGTCGTGCCAGCGACAAGCGGTGGCAAGGCCCCCTTACCGCCCTCGCCGTCACCTCCACGCGGTGGGTCGGATGATCATGTTGATGATATGCACATGGCGCAGGATCCGGCCGAGGACGACGAAGACTGGAATGATCACTTCTTCAGCACTCAGTTTGGCAACGAAGAAGACCTAGCTGGTGGCCCCACAGAGAAAGCCACTATCACCAAGCGTCTGTTTGGTTCTCAGGAGACGCCTCCAGCTTGCGCCTTTACAGAGCCAGCTGATACAACAACCCGGCCCTTTATTCTAAGCCCTGACACACTACATAGGGCGGACGGTGCTCAGATTGCGGTGCCTGCCCGCTCTCCAAAAGGAAAAAAGGGCAGGAAAAGAAAATCTAGCAGCTCGAGCCAGCCGGTGGCGTCAACAACTGCGAATCCGATCAGGTTTCGGGACGGGCCACCAAGACCCGAGGGTATTATGTGGAGGATTCATGTGGCGGGTGAGCCCATGCTACCTAATAATTTGCGGAAGCTCGCCAGTTCGGAACTGCAGAGTGTGCATGACGGCGTGCTGACGATAGAGAGACGCCTTCTATCGGAGAAAGATCCCTCGCACCCGGTATTCGTGGTTAAGGTGCCACCAGGCTTGGGATTCGTCGACACTGCCCCCGCGGATCTGTTCTTCCTGCGGTTCGAGGACATCTTCAATATGTTCCACCTATACCCGCTGCACTATACCATGGTCCGTCTCTTTTCTCTCAGCCTGGCCACGCAGATCATTAGAGAGAACACACCGGGCATCGCTATAGTGGACCCCTACTACATGCGTGACGGCTGCTTGGGTTCCCCCGCCGAACGACGTATCGTGGCCTCGTACCTAAAAAGAATCCTTGTGGCGAACAAGACAAAGGAATACATTCTCCTGCCTTACTTTCCCGAGTAAGTCGTTATTCAGTCGCCACCATCGATTGGCTTTATTAGATCATCATCATTCTTTTTTCAACACATTCCATTTGAATTTTTTGCGCAGAGATGAACACTGCACGCTCATCTCCTTATCGCCGAAGCATTCCCACGCCACGTATTTCGACTCGGGGAGTCTAGAAAAGAAGAAAAACTACGACAAGATCAAGGAAGTTCTGGATGATGCTCTCACTGGCTTTGCCTCGACGGAAGGCACCAGCTTCGTGCGTAAGAAGGTCAAGTTCGGCAGGCACGTCTTCAACCACGTAACAGAGTTCCCCTGCGTGAAGCAGCCGGAAAACAGTAAGAAGGAAGCCTACTACGCACTCCATCACATGAGGGCGTTCCTACTTGACCAGCAGAATTCTACGCTGCCAGATCATCTCAAACAGTGGGCCGAAGCAAAGGTCAAGATCAATGATTCGGATATTAGACAAGAGATGTATCGCATCCAGCAGCAGTTTGGGGCAATCATCTTTCGTGATGTCATGACTTCGGGGGGGATCTTCTACGGAGGAAATATCCCGAATAACCGTGACATAGAAGATCGCCTAGAGATGCAGGGTGACTATAGGAAGTTCATGACGAGACAGGGCGTCCTCCCGTTCCCTAAGCCGAGCCAGAAGGCTTGATGTTGGCCTAGTTGTAGTTGCAAACTATAGATGACCTTTGTGTGTGTGTGTGGACGACAAGTGTACTTATCTTATTAGGTTTATGAATCACCGCTTACTTATTTTGCTTATTATTATTATATATCAATCAATGCTTGGTTTTTTTGCTTACTCTTTGGTTTTTTTGCTTACTCTTTGGTTCTCGGACGACAAGTGTGAGTTATTTTTGTCTTTTTCGAGAATATGCCGATGATTGAAATGTCGTGGCACAATATATATGTGAATGTGCTATGACGGGATTGTTAGCCTTGTGATATGCGCAAGTCCAGGAATTGTGCATCCTACTTGGCTAACAGTCCCGTCATAGCATATTCCTGTGTCCAACGACCTAGCTAGTTATATATGAGGCATTCTTTTCGAGTTATTTTTGTCTTTTTCGAGAATATGCCGATGATTGAAATGTCATGGCACAATATATATGTGAATGTGCTATGACGGGATTGTTAGCCTTGTGATATGCACAAGTCTAGGAATTGTGGATCCTACTTGGCTAACAGTCCCGTCATAGCATATTCCTGTGTCCAACGACCTAGCTAGTTATATATGAGGCATTCTTTTCGAGTTATTTTTGTCTTTTTAGAGAATATGCCGATGATTGAAATGTCGTGGCACAATATATATGTGAATGTGCTATGACGGGATTGTTAGCCTTGTGATATGCACAAGTCCAGGAATTGTGCATCCTACTTGGCTAACAGTCCCGTCATAAGCATATTCCTGTGTCCAACAACCTAGTTATATATGAGGCATGCTTTTCGAGTTATTTTTGTGTTTTTCGAGAATATGCCGATGATTGAAATATCGTGGCACAATATATATGTGAATGTGCTATGACGGGATTGTTAGCCTTGTGATATGCACAAGTCCAGGAATTGTGCATCCTACTTGGCTAACAGTCCCGTCATAAGCATATTCCTGTGTCCAACAACCTAGTTATATATGAGGCATGCTTTTTGAGTTTGCTCTTTTTGATTTAAGAGTACTTTCTATAAGTGTATCTTCATATGCGACTTTAATTATACATGTTTTTTCAATCACCGGTTAGTTATTATTGTCAACTTGTAGATGACGTGGTACGTCGTGTACAAGGGACGGGTTCCCGGAGTCTACGATGATTGGGAAGACTGCCGGAGATAGCTACAAAGGGTACAACACTATGGCGGAGGCGGAAGCTAGATACACGCGCTATCTAGCGGTAGTTAGGACAAGGAACCAGATGAAGACCTACACCTTCGTCGCGGCGGTGATCATGCTTATCTTCTTTGGTTATTTATCCCGCGTTTGTGTCTAGCTAGCTAGTTTAGATGTCTAGGCGAGCTTCCGAGCTCTAACTTGTTCGATCGACACATGTATTCGCATGTCACCAACTACTACTTTGTAACATGATCAAAACAATGTAACTTAGACTATGTATTCATGTATGAGACTTATCTATATGTATTTGTTTCAATCTTGTTTTTCATATTGAGTATTTATATATATAATTGTATATCTTGTATCTGTGTGTGTATATCTGCTGTAATATTGTATATAATCTGTATTGCATATAATCTGGCTTGGAAATTAAAAAAAAAAACAAAAAATACATCTGTGGCGCACATGGTCTACCTTCTGTGGCGCACTACACCTAAAGCGCACCATGGATGTTTAGTGGCGCACTAGGTAGTGCACCACAGAAGATCCAAGGGGTAGCGCACCATGCTAAACTTCTGCGGCGCACTAGGAGGTGCGCTACGCCTATCTCTACACAACCGTGGCGCACTAGGCAGTGCGCCACGGCTGAGAGATAGCCGTAGCGCAAGGCCCGTGGCGTACTGCAGGTGCGCCACAGATGATGGTTTCAGGTGCGCCACTAAAGGCCGTTTTCCTAGTAGTGTAGGTAACGCACTGTTCCACGCCTAAAATCTGTCATGGTATCAGAGCCAATATCTTCCCTGACCTAGCTTCCTAAAACGCCGTCGCCAGAGCCCGCTCTATGCCGCCGCGATCTTGCGCCTCGCTGCCACAAAACATACAAAGCCAAAATCGCCGCCGCCAGACTGATCTCTGCCGCCGCGACCCAAACCTCACAAAAAAACCTGCCGCTGCACAGCCTTCTATTGCCGCCGCCCACAAACACGCCACCAGATCCAGAAAAACATCAAGATTGATTGCAGCTGCTGGGCTCCGATCAACAACCTGCCATGACGTCCTCTACATCCTCAATTACTTCCCTCGCCGCTGCCCTTGGGGCACCGCCGAGCCAGCTCCTTACTTGCGACAACACACTCGTCTGGTAGGCTCTTGTCGTTCCAGCTCTGCGTGGCGCCCGGGTTCTCAACCTCGTCAAGGGACTCGAGCCAGCCCCTGCGGAGGAAATTGAAGTGGAGGATACCAATGGAAAACGTGTCAAGATCGAAAATCCGGAGTACACTACCTGGATCACGCGGGATCAGCAGGTTCTGCGGTACCTTGTCAATCTGTCTCTGGATCTACTATCACATGTGATTGGTCTTGATACATCTGCAGAGGTGTGGAAGGCGATTGAGTCTCTCACCACGACTCCTTTCCGTTCCCGCACGCAACAACTTCGGTCAGCCCTACATGATATGAAGAAAGGTGACCTTCCTGCTGACAAATATTTTGACAAGATGAAAACGCTTGCATCTGAGCTTGCCGCTGCTGGAAAACCCCTTGAAGATGATGAGCTAATCTGGTCTATTCTACATGGTCTTGAAGATTCATACAACACCCTAAAAGTGGCCATCAATTCCAACCCGAGTACTACCCTAGCTGACTTGTGCAATCAGCTGATGGCGTTTGATCAGCTGCAACAATCTGGTGGCAATGCCGAGACGTTTGTTTCCTTTGCCAACATGGCACGCCGTAGTGATGATCGCCCTCCACCTCCTGCACACTCTGATGATCACGCCCGCTATGATGACCGCCCACGTCGCTATGAGGATCGTCCGGATGACCGCGGACGCCGTGACAGATATGATGATCGCCGTGAGCGCTATGAGGAGAGGCGTGATAGTGGCAATGATCCTGACCGTCGATATGATGACCGCCCCCGTCGCCGTGATGATGATGGAGGACGGCGTCGTGAGGATGCACGTGATGATGGGCGTCGTCGTGGACGGGCACCTACCCCTTATGTCAATGTAACATGTCAGATCTGCAAGATTCATGACCATCCTGCCAGTGATTGTTGGTGGAGATTTCAGAATAATCGAGATCGTCGTGATGATTCTGATCGTGGTGAAAAAGGGGCTAATATGGTGTCCTATGGTGTGGACACGAACTGGTACTCTGACACTGGTGCCACCAATCATGTAGCTCATGAGATGAACAAGCTCACCTTCCAGGAGAAGTACACAGGGCGTGATCAAGTCCACATGGCAAACGGTAACGGTATGAAAATATCTCATATTGGTCATTCAATGTTGTCCACTCCCCATGGTCCCTTACACCTTAGAAATATTCTTCATGTTCCTGATGCATCAAAAAACCTTCTCTCTGTCCATAAGCTTACTCTTGATAATGATGTTTTCCTTGAGTTTCATCCAAATCTTTTCTTGATAAAGGATCAGGCCACAAGGAGAACTCTGTTTGAAGGTTCATGTCATGAAGGTCTCTATCCACTAGTGCCTTCATCCAGCGGGTCTTCCAAGCAAGCCTTTCTCACCATAAAGTCGTCGTCTTCTATATGGCATCGTTGCTTAGGACATCCTTCCTCTTTTGTAGTCCAGCAAGTTCTTAGAAAAAACAATATTGCTCATTCGCCTGAAATAAATCCATATATTTGTGATTCTTGTCAACTAGCTAAGAGCCATCAGTTACCATATCCTGTCTCTACTAGTGTTTCGACGGTTTCTGTGGAAGAAGTCTTCTCTGATGTATGGGGACCAGCACCTGCCTCTGTTGGCAAACATTCATATTATGTAAGCTTTATTGATGATTTTAGCAAGTTTACCTGGATATACCTCTTAAAAAAACGGTCTGAAGTTTATCAAGTTTTTCTTAACTTCCAACAACTTGTGGAGAGAAAATTTGATAGAAAGATTATTACTATGCAAACTGATTGGGGTGGTGAATATGAAAAACTCCATGGTTTCTTTCAAAAAGTTGGTATCACTCATCATGTCTCATGTCCTCATGCTCATCAACAAAACGGTTCTGCAGAACGCAAGCATCGTCATATTGTTGAAATAGGACTTGCTCTCCTTGCAAATGCTCATATGCCTCTCAAGTTTTGGGATGAGGCTTTTCTCACTGCCACTTTTCTCATAAATCTTCTTCCCAGCAAAGTAATCCATAACTCTACTCCTGTTGAGCGTCTCCTTGACACAAAGCCTAATTATGAGTCTCTTCGAGTTTTTGGTTGTGCTTGCTGGCCTAATCTCCGTCCCTACAATAAACACAAATTGTCTTTTCGTTCCACCAAATGTGTTTTCTTAGGTTACAGTCCTCGTCACAAAGGAGTAAAGTGTCTTGATACCAAAACAGGTAGAGTCTATATCTCTAGAGATGTTGTGTTCGATGAAAATGTGTTTCCCTTTGCTGATTTAAATCCAAATGTCGGCACACGCCTCAAGAAAGATATTCTCTTGCTTCCAACACATCATGGGGTGGCACATACTGATGATCATATGGAGTTGCATATTATTCCTAACGTCACTAATCACAACCTAGCTCCTGCAGATAATACTGGTTTTGCAGATAATGGTGTGTCGCAGAATACAGTTGAAGAAAACTCTGAAGAAATCGGTGAAGAAATCAACACAAATGGATCAGTGCATGGCTCGGAAAGTAACAAAATAGATATAGATTCCAATAGCACCGCGTCGCGTACTGGTCCCGTTGCAGATCCCGAAGCTGATTCCCATGCAGCCAATCAGACAGTTTCCCGCCGGCCTCTGTCCCCCTTAGCGCACCGCCGGTCGCTGTCTCCATCGACGCATGCATCCGACTCGCCTCCTGCGCATCATCATTATGACCCGACACACTCCGTTGCTCCGTCACGTCAAGGAGACAACGATGTACAACTGCCACCGGTGGAACAAGCTCGTTCTCCCAGCGCGTCAGGCTCTTCATCATCTGATTCTCCCAGCGCGTCAGGCTCTGCTGCTCGTTCAGCTGATTCCTTCAGCGTGCCAGGCTCTGCTGGCACTGTTCCAAGTGATGTCCATGGTACGGATTTGGCTGGGGCAAACAACACAGGATCTTCTGGATCTTCTGCGGCAGAATCTTCAGAGCTTTCTTCAAACACAGCACCATCACCGCCCCCTGAACCTCGCACACGTCTCCAGAAAGGTATAAGAAAACCCAAAGAATATACTGACGGTACTATTCGCTATGGTCTATTTACGTCCACAGGTGAACCATCCACACTTTCAGAGACTCTCTCTCATAATCATTGGATTAAAGCTATGCAAGAAGAATATGATGCTTTGCTAGCTAACAAAACCTGGAGACTTGTTCCTCCAAATTCAACCAAGAATCTTATTGACTGCAAATGGGTTTACCGTGTGAAAAGAAATGCAGATGGTACAATTGATAGATATAAGACACGACTTGTTGCAAAAGGGTTTAAGCAACGGTATGGCATTGATTATGAAGATACCTTCAGCCCTGTTGTGAAGGCAGCTACTATTAGACTGGTTCTATCTGTTGCTGTCTCTCGAGGCTGGAGTTTGAGGCAGCTGGATGTCAAGAACGCGTTTCTTCATGGTGTTCTTAAAGAGGAGGTTTATATGAAGCAACCTCCAGGATTTGAAGATTCACAAAACCCACACTACATATGTAAGCTTGACAAGGCTCTTTATGGTCTCAAGCAAGCTCCTCGAGCATGGTATTCCAGGTTAAGTGCTAAGTTGCAAGCTCTTGGTTTTGTTCCTTCAATAGCCGACACCTCACTTTTCCTCTACAAGAAGTCTGGCATTATGATATTTGTTCTAATCTATGTAGATGATATCATTGTCACCAGTTCATCTGATCAGGCTATATCTGTTTTGCTACATGATCTAAAGGATGATTTTGCCCTCAAAGATCTGGGAGATCTTCATTTCTTTTTGGGCATAGAGGTAAAGAAAATCAATGATGGTTTGCTTCTTACTCAAGAAAAATATGCTACTGATTTGATTGCAAGAGTGGGTATGAAACAGTGTACACCTTGTCCTACACCACTTTCCTCCACTGAGAAGTTGACTCTTCATGAAGGCACCTTGCTTGGTCTAGATGATATTACTGAATATAGAAGTATTGTGGGTGTCTTGCAGTACTTGACTTTAACAAGACCTGATATTTCCTTTTCAGTTAATAAGGTCTGCCAGTTTTTACATGCTCCAACAACTTCTCACTGGACAGCTGCAAAGAGAATATTAAGATATATTCAGGGGACCTTGAAGGTTGGATTGGTTTTTCAGCAGTCTTCATCAAGTCTGCTTAGTGCTTTTTCTGATGCAGATTGGGCAGGTTGTCTTGATGATAGGAGGTCCACAGGAGGTTTTGCTATATTCTTTGGACCAAACTTGATATCTTGGAGTGCCAGAAAACAAGCCACAGTGTCAAGATCAAGTACATAAGCTGAGTACAAGGCTTTAGCAAATGCCACAGCTGAATTAATATGGGTTGAAGCTCTTCTTGGTGAACTGGGTGTCTCAATGAGAGAAAAACCGTGTTTGTGGTGTGACAACCTAGGAGCTACATACTTGTCTGCTAATCCTATTTTTCATGCAAGGACCAACCACATTGAAATTGATTTTCACTTCGTCAGAGAAAGAGTTGCAAACAAATTGCTAGATATCAGATTTATTTCTACCAAGGATCAGGTAGCAGATGGGTTTATAAAGGCACTTCCGGTAAAGGATCTTGATGAGTTCAAACGTAATCTCAACCTTAGACAAGGTTGTGATTAAGGGAGGCTGTTAGACATATTTAGTCTTTATTTATCTTTATTTGGTATATATATTTTGGTGTTGTATTTGCACCAAACTCTGTACCGTATCTGTACCAAACTCTGTAAACCTCTAGATCGACAGGGTGTTCCCTCGGTCATACAATCAGTGCTAGGTAACGCACTGTTCCACGCCTAAAATCTGTCAACTCCGACTAGATTCATAAGAGATCGTGCACGTACGTTTTCACTTGCCTTTTTTGATCTGTCGTGCACGTTTATTTACATTAAAGGTCCAACAAAGTCAGTCAAAACATCTTTAATTGGAGCCTCACACCTACGTAGCAAACTACGGATAGTAATTAGCCGTAGAATCCAAACCAAACATATATAATCTCCTGCGGATTGACGATCCCTGCAATGTTGAGAGGCTTCAAACAACAACAAAAAAACAAGTCTAAAACAAGTCTAGATTCATTGTCTTCACAAACCTTAAACATACCTCCGTTTCAAAATATAAGATGTTTTAGGTTTGTGAAGAAAATGAATCTAGACATCTTTTAGTGTATAGATTCATCCCAAAGTTGAGTGAACCTATGTACTGAAAGAAGTCTAGATACATTTGCTTCACAAAGCTAAAACATCTTATATTTTGAAACGGAGGGAGTATGATACAACGACACGCTCTCTCATCACTAAATACGATGCCATTGTTGAAGTATATAAGTGTATTGCACTACCCTTTCCATAAGTTCGGACTTTTGGTTGCGTTGGCTAGTGCATGAAGCTTGACATGTTATCAGAGCCTAAGGTCTCGAGTTCGAGTTCTGGCTTTCGCATTTTATCCTAAAATTGTTGTTGACCCCTCTGTGTCCACGTGTAGGCCTCTTGATTCATACGTAAGTTTCGCGCGCCGTCGCTTTCTTCCGGTTGCACGTGCTGACTTCTCTCCGTCACACGTGAGAGGGGGTGTTGAAGTGTATAAGTGGATTGTACTAGCCCTGTTTATCAGTTCGGACTTTTGGTTGCGTTGGCTAGTGCATGAAGCTTGACAGCCATATCATCTTTTTCCCCCTATAATTCCGTGCTAAGAAACTCCCATTGTCCCTCAGATGACGTGTCAATCCATCTTCCAATGATGACGGAGATGGTTAATAATTCACTCTGACCAATTCTTCCACACGAACAATAGACCCGACGATGGCGAACTCCGGCCAGTTCCCCGGTACGTAAATCGATGCATTTGGATGCATTCAGTACTTTTCGTGGCCAAGCTCGCGAAGTTACACCGACGGGGTCAACTCCTTGGTCGATCGAGGACACCGTAGAGCACGTATACTGCCACTGCCGGTGTGCGTACGCGCGCACCGTTTTTGTTTCGTACGTATTCTCCACAGATAATTACTACGGCAGATGTACTCCACAGAAACGCATCTGCGCCGAATTATCTCCCCTCCCCTGCAGGTGCAGGCCATGGCCAATGCTGCATGTCCACAGAGAAATGCATGTCCGCACGTGTGTTACTCCATGTATATCGACGCGGCCGGGTAAGAACGGTTGGTTTCCGTCGTGGTCTCGTGGTTCAGGCACGAAAGCGAGATGCGCCATTCTTATCTTTTTTTTACTAGTACTATACTCGGGATCCAGAGCTGATTACTACTCCGACTAGATTCATAAGAGATCTGTCGTGCACGCACGTTTTCACTTGCCTTTTTTGATCTGTCGTGCACGTTTACACTATTATTAACCAGGTTGAACAGGTCCAAACAAAGTCAGTCAAAAGTCAAAACATCTTTAATTGGAGCCTCACACACCTAGCAAACTACGGATAATTAGCCGTAGAATCCAAACCAAACATATACTATAATCTCCTGCGGCCGGATTGACGATCCGTGCAATGTTCAGAGGCTTCAAAGAAAAAACAGCGCCGCGTGTACGGGCATGACTCAAGTTTTAAATTTCCATGTTGTACCCAAAAGAAACAGCCGTGCACAGGCAGGACTCATGCTAATTAACGAGTTTTCCGTGTGGTGTACCGATTTGAGTGACCATTATTCACCAGAGTTTGGATTGTACAGCCTACGCTTTATGGCCTTGAATAATACAGTAGACAGTTGCGTTCAGACGGACAACACGTTCGGAGTAGCTATCTGAAACGCCTTTTACATTAACACACAAAAAAGGTGATGAACAGGTCCAAACAAAGTCAAAAACATAAAGTTGCACTAGGATTAGGAGCCTTGCTGTCGCCTGTCGCCTGTCAGTACTTACCGTAGAAAAAAAAGGGCAGCCTCTGTAGTTTATATGATGCCTTGTCAACGGTTAATCAGGATACGAAAGAGCGAATAATTGAGGAGGTGTGTTTATTTGGCTCAGAAAATATGTAAACTCATAGGCGGCAAGGCAAATCGTAATAGAGACACGCCACATGGTATATGAGGGTCACCGGAGAGAGCCGTTAGATATATAAGTGATCCGAAAAAAATACTAAAAGATGTAGTAATTATCTTGTTATAAATCCTACACAAATTCCTTTTCATTTACGTGTGCTTTCTTTTTCATGATAACAGAATTTCTCAAATATGGGCACATTATTACAAACTATGTCTTGATTCTATCCATAACATTGGTCATTTGACCCGAAAACCAAGAAACCTCGAATGAGATAGGTCATTTTGTGAAGGTTTCTTTGAGAAATAATCAATATACCAAGTTAGATATTTTTCCTTCTAACTATGTTACATAATATAACACCACGCGAAGGTTTCACATTGTCTTGATCGTGTTTGAATTTTTTATGCTCGTTTTAAACTATATAAAATATTTTATGTTTTACTTTATTTTTATTTACAAATGTGTAATATTTGAGTGTAGATAGATAGGTCTTATTTTCCTGCAAATTTTGATATATTATTTGTATTTTTCCGAATTAGAATGATTTAGTTATGATTTTTCAAAAGTTTAAAGAGATAAAATAAAAAATAGCTACGCCGAGGGGCAGCCGTCGGCGTATGCTACGCTGAGGGCAGCCGTCGGCGTAGCATAGGATATGCCGAGGGCAATTCTATGCCGACGGCTGCTTGGCGGAGTTGGCCTGGACGACGGCCCCGACGTTTGGCCGTCGGCGTAGTGACCGACCGTCGTAGCTTCCCATTCTTGTAGTGTATATTATAGGACAAATAAATGCTTAAGAGACGACCTCTCCAATGAATTGTTTCTAAAATGTTGTCTCTATATTTAATGATTTTGATATAACAACACTCTCTTCCATCACTATATATGGTGCCACATCATATTTTTTTGTGTATGATCTCCTATTGTCCCTCAGATGACTGTCAATCCATCTCCGTTAATTCACTCTGGCCAATAATTCTTCCACGAACAATAGACCCGACGATGGCGAACTCCGGCCAGTTCCCCGGTAAATCGATGCATTTTGGATGCATGCAGCAGTACTTTTCGTGGCCAAGCTCCCGAAAATACGACCGACGGGGTCGATCAACTCCTTCGTCGAGGACAACCGTAGAGCACGTATACTGCCGGCCGGCAACGCGTACACACACACAGACATTTCTTCCACACAGATACCGCCCGTGTGCGTACGCGCACCGCTTTGTTTCGTACAGTACGTGCTATGTGGTGGATACAGGTCTACCGCAGATCGATGTACTTCACAGAAATGCATCTGCATGCGCCGAATTATCTCCCCTCCCCTGCAGGTGCAGGTGCAGGCCATGGCCAATGCTGCATGATGTCCACAGAAATGCGTGTGCGCACGTGTGTTAATGCATGCATGACACACGTGCATGCATGCTGGCTGTCCCGTAGAGCATACGTACATACGTTTTCTGGTGAAGGAAACAAACTGACGGTCACGAGAAGATCGATGGTACGCGCTGACGTGTAGTGATATAATTGGCCGAGCTAAGCGGCCGATTAACATGGTTTCCACGCATGTATATCTGTCGCCCTGCTAGCAAAAAAAAAAAAAAAAAAAGGAGGACGGATATAATTGGCCGGGTAGGAATGGTTGGTTTCCGTCGTGGTCTCGTGGTTCAGGCACGAAAGCGAGATGCGCCATTCATATTTTTTTTTACTAGCAGTACTCGGAATCCAGAGCTGATTACTACTCCGACTAGATTCATAAGAGATCGTGCACGTACGTTTTCACTTGCCTTTTTTGATCTGTCGTGCACGTTTATTTACATTAAAGGTCCAAACAAAGTCAGTCAAAACATCTTTAATTGGAGCCTCACACCTACGTAGCAAACTACGGATAGTAATTAGCCGTACGTAGAATCCAAACCAAACATATATAATCTCCTGCGGATTGGCCATCCCTGCAATGTTGAGAGGCTTCAAACAACAACAAAAAAAACAGAGACTTTTCATGTTGTACCCCAAAAAACAAAACAAAAAAAACAGGTGTGTACGGGCATGACTCAAGTTCTTTCCATGTTGTGTACCCAAAAGAAACAGCCGTGCACAGGCAGCAGGACTCATGCTAATTAACGATTTTCCCGTGTGGTGCCCATTTGACCATTCGCGAGAGTCTGGATTGTACAGCCTACGCTTGATGGCCTTGAATAACAAAAGGACAATACTATCTATCACAGCCCGATGGAAAACGATCCGTCGGGCCTCTCCAACGGCGTCCATCTTGATGCGATCGAACGGAGTGGGTATCCAATTTCATCTCAAAAACTGTCCCTGTTAACTACGTGCTGACCAAAATCACATGAAATTTCCGATCATTAATGCATCCCAACGTTTCTCCTCGCCTCCGCGACCGATCCCCAAATCATGCTCCCGGCTCTCCTCCATTGCCCAATCTCTCCCACCGTGATGCTTCCTCCCCTCTAGGTCGCCACCTCCGCTTGGTTCGTCTCATGCGCCGGCGGCACGCATGATGCTCTGCCGCGAAGAGACGTCGTTGGAGTATCACTAGGCGGCGCCTAGCTCCTCCGCGGTCTTATGTTGTTCTCACACCCAGTAACAGCTTACTCCCTGGTGGGAAGCACCGATGGGAAGCACCGATGGGGCCTTGTCTTTCCGTCTGTGTGACCACTGCGGCGACTGGCCTCTGCGGTGACTAGCCTCCGCAGCGTCCTGCACACTGCCGATATTGAAACAAAGGTAGCTACAACTATAAGCCCAGGACAAGTCTAATTCTTTTTCTTTTTAATGGATTTATTCTCTCGTTGTACTGTCTATATGAAAGATCAAATTTCACGTATATAAGTACTAGTATTTGTACCCCAATCCTGGTGGCAAGCTGTCAAATTTGCGAACTCAACTTTTTTTTACTGATGCATGTCTACGATTCATGTGCCCTCATATGTGCTGTGATATACTAGCACACTATATGCGTTTGATACCTCTACATGTTTCCTTTCCTTGTGATATTTGTTTCTAATATAATTGAACTTTGCTTCGACCATTAGAATCCATACTTCGTTTCTTTTAATTTTTCCATCAGGCAATATCAGTTTGTGCTTCTTATATTTCCCATTGTTGTTTAAGTTGTCTATATTATCCTTTTATAGTTCATGCCAACAATGCTTCAAAGTTTATCACTGGTTTTGAATATTAGTTGTGACTACTAACATGGTCATGTGCATCTCTTGGCTTCAACACGGCGCCTAGCCTCGTCTGGTAGCTTTGTCATGGCATGAAGAAGTTCGACTTTGCCGCATGTCTCGGCTCGCCTTCGACCACCACACGTCCGTCGTGGGAGCTGCCATCAAGTTCTTTCCCTGTCCTCCCGCCTTGTGTACACCGTCATCATCGGTAGTGGCGTGGCCAACATGACTCGCCATTTTCTCCATGACATATACACAAAGGTCTTGAGTGTCTGTAACATATTGTTAGTTTCATATGAAACATGTAAGGAAGCATACTGGCTAGTGGATGGAAATATATATTTAGCCAATAGGAAGCATGTGTTATGAACATATGAAGCTCTATAGTATTGGCGACTAAAAGGAATAAAATGTTTTGGTTAGTGGAAACATGTAATATGGATGTACGAAGCGTTGTGGCATCAATAATATACAGTTACATTGGACATTTGTTTCATATTTTATACTAAAACAATGTTTGGTTGCCATGGAAGCAAATGATCTTGTCGAAGCAAGCAAATATTCTACCCGCATCGCACGGCCCGCAATAGCCAGTTATCCTCTAAAAAAACAGGCCGACAATTTCACATGGTGAATCCCATAATATGGTGAATCCCATAATATCGGTGCACTTCTCCCACAAAACCGTCACTGCCTCCTCGTTTGTATGATTATCAGTTCGGACGCTACACCTCGATCCACCACATACGTTCAAACTGAAGCAAATTCAGTGATGAGGAAAGTATCCCGTCAACAGTAGCATGGTTTGATATTTTTGAAACAAGCCATTCTAACTATTTTTATATTGAAGCAAAATTTAATTTCATTAGAACCAAATTTTAGTAGCATTGGAAACACATATTTAGATCACATTGGAAGCAAATATATGTAGTAGCATGATTTAATATTTTGAAAGCAAGTCGTTGGCAACTATTTTCATGGATGGAAGCAAATTTTAGTAGCATTGGAAACACAAAGTTTGATCACATGGGAAGCAAATATACATAGTATTGCAAAAGAAAATTGTTCTATAACGAAGTAAATCAGATTTTAGGAGACTAATTTTGCTAAAATTGTCATTTTTATTAAAAATAAATTAGTTTCCTACAAATAAGGAATGATGAGTAGTTAGACGTGAATTAATTAAGGGATCTGTTTTTTATAGAAGCATGCAAATCGGTCTTTGATTCCCTGAAACAGAAGCGCAGGTCTGGTTGCAAATCAATGGTCAACCTGCATGCAACCTACGACCATGCACTAGTCCGATCTCAAGCCAATATCGACTTCCGATTTCTAGCGGTGCCTATAACAAAAACAGTTGTTCGAACGGAGATTATGAGATGCGGCGCCTAGCTAACACCTACAGTATTAATTGACGACAGCATGCAAGGCTCCTAATATAATCAGAGTAGCTATCTGAAACGCTTTTCTTTTACATTAACACAAAGCAGGTGAACATACAGGTCCAAACAAAGTCAAAAACATAAAGTTGCACTAGGATTAGGAGCCTTTGCTGTCGCCTGTCGGCACTTACCGCAAAAGCAAAAGCGCAGCCTCTGTATTTTATACTATGATGATGATGCCTTGTCAACGGTTAAATCAGGATACCAAAAAGAGCCAATGATCAAGGAACATCGGCGCTGGCCAAGTCCATATCAATCCGTACATTCTTGTGCGTGAAGACGAGAACCCACGTGCCACTCCTCCTAAAGATACACAAATAATTGAGGAGGTGTGTTTGGCTCAGAAAATACAACAATGCTACGTCTATGGACAAACTGTTACGGAATTAAAGTTACGGGGTTAGGTGGAGAGAAACCGGGGGTTTCAGACCTGAAAATCAAGGAATGTAAAAACTCTGAACCAACCCGGTAATCCCACGTCATTCTGTAAGAGTAGTCCGTAACAAGTTTGTCCGTAAGTCTAGCATTTCTGAAGAAAATATGTAAACTCAAGCGGCAAGGCACATCATAATATACACGCCACATGGTATATGGGGGTCACCGGAGAGAGCCGTTTTAGATATATAGTAGTGATCCGAAAAAAAATACTCCTAAAAAATGGTACTAGTAATTATCTTGTTAATAAATCCTACACAAATTCGTTTTCATTTATCGTGTGCTTTATTTTTCATGACAACAGAACTGCTCAAATGCAAACGTCCATTTCTTTTTGAAGTTTTGTATTTTCCGCAGTTGCATTTTTGTTTTGGCAATTGCACCTCGTTGAGCTTATTTTTGTTTTGTTTTTCACATGCACTTTAGCGCAAAGGTATTTTATATACAATGTGTAATTGCATTTTAATGGTGGGGCACTAAAAGTAATTGCAAATTCTGTCCATTGCTATTCCGAGGATAAGCCGGCCGCGCAGCAAATGCGGATGACAGATACCCACTGGGTGTGGTGGGTGAACGCTGCAATTGCTCTAGGTCCCCTTCGCCACGTCCAAATTTTTGGTAAGATAAAATTTAACACCGCATACGGTTCAGATATATTGACGTCTGACATTCTGAATCAAATTGCATCTGCAGCTAGAACCTTTAAAGGCTGATTTGACAATAATTAGTATTCTCATCCAACTCCATACCAAATGAACGCAAAAAGCAATAGAATAGAATTGTTCTGGCAAGTATTCTGAAAAAGATGAAAGGAAGATAAGACACCTCACCTTATTGTTTTTGTGCTGAAAGGAGGATACCTAACACTCATCTTATTTCCTTTCTATATTCCCATCCATTTTGCAGTTAAATAATAGCAAAATCTTCCGGATGGAAAAAACAAGAGACACCGCGATTAAGTAACCCAACATCATTTGGAGCCTACTGGCTAAACGTCTCCTTCTTCTGTAAACCAGCAACTAAAAACATGAGATTGATCAAGTAACATTCTTCGAAATAGTTTTTCTACTCATTGGACTCAGCAATGTGTTGCATGTGCAGGAAAAGTTAGCTAATCTACACATGAGTGGTATCTAGGGTTCAGAAGGTAGCATGGGAAAAAATCATAGCTTAATCCGTATAAGTGTATAAACTACAATTTGAGCCATGCAGAATAATATAATAAAAAGAACGACAAAGCAGCCATGTGTTTATAGAAAGATCAATGTACTTACCTGCCGTCGAGTGTTGGTTGAGCTCTCAAACTCGATCGAAACAAGAATCTCACAGGAAATTAAGCAAAAGGCGATTTCACATGTCTGCAATTTTAAATAGTGTGAGGATTATCTTGTTGAATATAAATATATTGAATATAAATATATGCCTAGCCTCTTTTCATAAAATTGGTCTTTTAGGATAATTAGCTAGTGCATAAATTATTTATGATATCAGAGCCAAAAGGTCTTGAGTTCAAGACCCTGCTCACGCAGAATTAAAAAAAAGATTATATTGTCTATTTCTATCCCATACTAAGACCTAAAATAGACTACGTATCTCACTTCAGTTACGGTGCTTTATACAATCGGTGCAGGTGACTAGCGATAGCTTCGGACAAACCATGCCAAGATGCACACGTGTGTGACGCCAGTTGATTTAGTCCCGCAAGGCTAGCTAACAAAATCGTACATCTGAGATATCGTCACGAGCAGAGACTGTAGTTCGGCAAAATATATAGATTAATTATGGTTAGCTGGCCAGATAGATACGAAAGTCATTCCGCTCCAAACCTGAAATTGTGATCCTGTAATACCAAATAAGGACATGCATTCCACATTTTGTTTCCTGATTCCATTATTCAGCTAAATCAAAAACCAAGAATAGCGTACTCTCACACCTGATTTTTGGGGAGAATACGTGGTAACCCGAATTCAATTTCAGAATAGAAACTATTAGGGGGAATGAGCATGTGGCTCACTATTAGCGTGATCCAGTGGTTTCGAGGAGAGGCAACGACGCTACTGACACTACAGGAATGGGAAGCTACGCCGACGGCCGGTCGCTACGCCGACGGCCAAACGTCGGGGCCGTCGGCGTAGCCATCGTCCAGGCCAGCCCCGCCAAGCAGCCGTCGGCGTAAAATTGCCCTCGGCATATTCTATGCTACGCCGAGGCTACGCCGACGGCTGCCCTCGGCGTAGCTATTTTTTATTTTATCTCATTAAACTTTGAAAAATCATAACTAAATCATTCTAATTCGGAAAAATACAAATAATATATCAAAATTTGCAGAAAAATAAGACCTATCTATCTACACTCAAATATTACACATTTATAAATAAAAATTAAGTAAAACATAAAACATTATATATAGTTTAAAACGGACATAAAAAATTCAAAAACGATCGAAACAATGCGAAACCTTCACGTGGTGTTATATTAAGTGACATAGTTAGAAGGAAAAATATCAAACTTGGTATATTGATTATGTCTCAAAGAAACCTTCACAAAATGACCTATCTCATTCGAGGTTTCTTGACTTTCGGGTCAAATGACCAATGTTATGACTAGAATCAAGGCATAGTTTGTGATAATGTGCCCATATTGTGCATACACATGCATCATGGGATGGCGAACAATGTTGCAGGAGGAAGTTTTCCTTTTCGTCGCACCAAAAAGCCATTTCCCATTTTCCGAGCATAAAAAACGGCCGGTTTTGTGAAGCAACCACCAAATGGCTAATTCAAAATACTACCACCACATTTTACAAAAATACTATACCACCTTATACGGACAATGTACCAACAGGGGAATCCGAAACCTTTCCGTCCACCTTTGATGAAAAAGACAAATTCCTGCCGAATCGGCAGGAAGTGGGTGAGATATGAACTACAGATACATGATCTGATGCTCATGTTTTTTTACAAAAATCATTTTTAGATTCACAATATGTTATTTTATCAAAGATCTAATGAAATTTTAGCGAGGCTCTGCCCCGAGCTAAGAATCTTTATGTCCGCCGTTCGACAAAGTTTGACGATAGTTTAAAACGGGCATAAAAAAATCAAAAACGATCGAAACAATGCGAAACCTTCGCGTGGTGTCATATTATATGACATATTTATAAGGAAAAATAGCAAAGTTGATATATTGATTATGTCTCAAAAAACCCTTCACAAAATGACCTATCTCATTTGAGGTTTCTTGGCTTTCGGGTCAAATGACCAATGTTATGGCTAGAATCAAGGCATAGTTTGTGATAATGTGTCCATATTATGCATACACATGCATCATGGGATGGCGAACAATGTTGCAGGAGGAAGTTTTCCTTTTTGTCGCACCAAAAAGCCATTTTCTATTTTCCGAGTATAAAAAACGGACGGTTTTGTGAAGCAACCACCAAATGGCTAATTCAAAATACTACCACAACATTTTACAAAAATACTATACCACCTTATATGGACAATGTCCCAACAGGGGGATCCGAAACCTTTCCGTCCACCTTTGGTGAAAAAGACAAATTCCTGCTGAATCGGTAGGAAATGGGTCAGATATGAACTACAGGTACATGATCCGATGCTCATGTTTTTTTACAAAAATTATTTTTAGGTTCATAATATGCTATTTTATCAAAGATCTAATGAAAGTTTAGCGAGGCTTGGCCCCGAGCTAAGAATCTTTATGTCCGCCGTTCGACAAAGTTTGACGATAGTTTAAAACGGGCATAAAAAATTCAAAAACGATCGAAACAATGCGAAACCTCCGCGTGGTGTCATATTATGTGACATAGTTATAAGGAAAAATAGCAAAGTTGATATATTCATTATGTCACAAAAAACCCTTCACAAAATGACCTATGTCATTCGAGGTTTCTTGGCTTTCGGGTCAAATGACCAATGTTATGGCTAGAATCAAGGCATAGTTTGTGATAATGTGCCCATATTATGCATACACATGCATCATGGGATGGCGAACAATGTTGCAGGAGGAAGTTTTCCTTTTCGTCGCACCAAAAAGCCATTTTCTATTTTTCGAGCATAAAAAACGGACGGTTTTGTGAAGCAACCACCAAATGGCTAATTCAAAATACTACCACCACATTTTACAAAAATACTATACCACCTTATATGGACAATGTCCCAACAGGGGGATCTGAAACCTTTCCGTCCACCTTTGGTGAAAAAGACAAATTCCTGCCGAATCGGTAGGAAGTGGGTCAGATATGAACTACAGGTACATGATCCGATGCTCATGTTTTTTTACAAAAATCATTTTTAGGTTCACAATATGCTATTTTATCAAAGATCTAATGAAAGTTTAGCGAGGCTCTGCCCCGAGCTAAGAATCTTTATGTCCGCCGTTCGACAAAGTTTGACGATAGTTTAAAACGGGCATAAAAAAATCAAAAACGATCGAAACAATGTGAAACTTTCGCGTGGTGTCATATTATGTGACATATTTATAAGGAAAAATAGCAAACTTGATATATTGATTATGTCTCAAAAACCCTTCACAAAATGACCTATCTCATTTGAGGTTTCTTGGCTTTCGGGTCAAATGACCAATGTTATGGCTAGAATCAAGGCATAGCTTGTGATAATGTGCCCATATTATGCATACATATGCATCATGGGATGGCGAACAATATTGCAGGAGGAAGTTTTCCTTTTCGTCGCACCAAAAAGCCATTTTCTATTTTTTGAGCATAAAAAACTAACGGTTTTGTGAAGCAACCACAAAATGGCTAATTCAAAATACTACCACCACATTTTACAAAAATACTATACCAACTTATATGGACAATGTCCCAACAGGGGATCCGAAACCTTTCCGTCCACCTTTGGTGAAAAAGACAAATTCCTGCCGAATCGGTAGGAAGTGGGTCAGATATGAACTACAGGTACATGATCCGATGCTCATGTTTTTTTACAAAAATCATTTTTAGGTTCACAATATGCTATTTTATCAAAGATCCAATGCAAGTTTTCCTTTTCATCGCACCAAAAAGGCATTTTTCATTATCCGAGCGCAAAAAGGGGATTTTCTAAAGCAACCACCAAATAGCTAATTCAAAAACGGAGGGTTTGTGATTAGTTGATATGGATATCATATTTGGATTCCTCTCATTTTTCTGATCAATTTAAACATATTATTTGTTGAATTTCGATTTACAGATTTAAAGATATTAATTATTCTATATTAAATAGAAAAATACAAATAAAATAAAATTATTATATTTTTATTTGAATTCAATAATATTTTTACTTATTCATTAATATTTACTTAAATAATTGTTTGTAATTTCAAAAAATACAAACATGTGACATGATGATATAAGAGTTAATAAGATTGATATCATAGTATCGACACCAATGTATGAATTACTTTGCGGAAACAGATTCTGAAGGAACGAGGAAGTTAATCGTGCTGAAGTTGGAGTAGTATTAGGATGAGTGACCTGCTGGGAAGTTTGACTAAGACTGGAATTTAATCAAATAGTAAGTATAATTAGTGTTAAAAATGTTCAAAGTAGGAGATTAACAAGTGAAACAATTCAAAGAATAAAAAAAATTGAGAAAAAAAAATAATTATTATTTTTTCAAAAATAAAAAAAATATTTTTGCAACCGGTCGACAGGCTATGCCGACGGCCGCTACGCCGACGGCATTTTGATACGCCGACGGCTTGACTGTGCTCCGCCGAGGGAGATCTTTGCCGAGGAGGCTACGCCGAGGGCAGCCCTCGGCGTACCATACGCCGACGGCCTTTTGCCCTCGGCGTAGCGTGCGCGTCCCGTAGTGTGATGGCCCTGCTTTCCACCGCGTGCTCTAGCACCACCATGCGTGAAGGCCTCAAGATCGGCGTGCCAAGTGCATGATTTCATCTTTGGCAACCCCAATAACAATAAACCACCATTGATCTCTTTGCTCCCCAAGGACTTGAGGTCGGCGGCGAGGGAATTGCGGCCAGGGTAGTACACGGGTGGGCGATGCATCGGTGTCGTCGTCTAGTGCAGGGTTGTGATGCGGTGGTGGCGTGATGCGGGTGGGGCGGCGATGCAGCAGCGGTTGTTTTGCATGGGGCGGGGACGATGCCGATACCATGTTTCATTTTACAATTGTGACATGGAGTGTTTGGCACGTCTAAGCATGTTTTAGTGTTAATCTGAGCATAGATGGTTGAGATGTTTTAGATTTGTCTATCTGGGTCTTTTTATTGAACAGAGATATATCACATAGCATAGCATGTGCTTAATTACGTACGGAGACAATTTGCACCGTTCAATGAATCCGACGACGTCGCAGGAGGTGATAGCTACGTTCATCTCCGCCTGTTACGAAATCATTATTACTCTTAGCTAGCAGTAGTACTTCTATCTATGATGAGCGGCAGATTTTTCGTTTTCATCTTTTGGGTTCGTCCAGCGACGTCGCCCGCCACGGCGCCACGTACATCGTCTATCCGGGACGTAGCCATTGCTATTCCGATGGAGGATAAGCCGGGCGCGCAGCTAGCAAATATACGGATGATAGATACCGCTGGCGCTGGATGTGGGTGTGGTGGGTGAAAAGAAACGGACGCTGCAACAGCTCTGCTGGATCCCCTCGCGCTCGCGGCGCCCCGTCCAAAACTAATTTTCTCCCAGACTTGTCCGTCGTCGGCCCACCCTCCACCTCCACCTGCACCTCCACGGCACGCGCAACACGATACTGCGGTCCTCCCTGCTGCATGCTACTCTCCCCGCGGGCAGGGCTATATCTATATGTACACCCCCCAACCAGTAGACGCAGCTGCATATTCCAACACACACAGACACACAGACGATCGAAGCCCCCCCTTGCAAGCTCCCTCGCTCCATTAATCTTCTCCGCTACCAAACTCTGCTCGTGAATCGTGATCGATCTTACTAGTGTAGTAAGACCATGAACCCGAACGGCATGGAGAGCGGCGGCGAGGGTTCCGGCGTGCCGCGGGAGGTGCCGGGCAGCTACGGCGTCCCGTACGTGTCGGCCATCCGCGATCGCCTCGACTTCTACTACAACCAGGGGCAGGACAAGTACTTCGAGTCCCGCGTCCAGAAATACGGCTCCACCGTCGTCCGCATCAACGTGCCCCCTGGCCCCTTCATGGCGCGCGACCCGCGCGTGGTGGCCGTGCTCGACGCCAAGAGCTTCCCGGTCCTCTTCGACGTCACCAAGGTCGAGAAGAAGGACCTCTTCACCGGCACCTACATGCCCTCCACCGCCCTCACAGGCGGCTACCGCGTCTGCTCCTACCTCGACCCCGCCGAGCCCACCCACGCCAAGGTCAAGCACATGCTCTTCTCCCTCCTCGCCTCCCGCAAGGACGCCTTCATCCCGGCCTTCCGCTCCCACTTCTCCTCCCTCCTCGCCACCGTCGAGTCCCAGATCCTCCTCGCCGGCAAGTCCGACTTCAACAAGCTCAACGACGCCACCTCCTTCGAGTTCATCGGCGACGCATACTTCGGGGTGCTCCCTTCGGCCTCCGACCTCGGAGCCACCGGCCCGGCCAAGGCCGCCAAGTGGCTCATCTGGCAGCTCCACCCGCTCGTCACGCTCGGACTCCCCAGGATCCTCGAGGAGCCGCTCCTCCACACCTTCCACCTCCCGCCCTTCCTCGTCAAAGGAGACTACAAGGCCCTCTACAACTACTTCTTCGCCGCCGCGACCAAGGCGCTCGACGACGCCGAGAGCCTCGGGCTCAAGCGCGACGAGGCGTGCCACAACCTGCTCTTCGCCACCGTCTTCAACAGCTACGGCGGCCTCAAGGTGCTACTCCCGGGCATCCTCTCGCGCGTCGCGGCCGCCGGCGAGAAGTTCCACCAGAGGCTGGCCAAGGAGGTACGCGGCGCCGTGGAGGACGCCGGCGGGAAGGTCACCATGGCGGCGCTGGAGAAGATGGAGCTCACCAAGTCCGCCGTGTGGGAGGCGCTAAGGCTCGACCCGCCCGTCAAGTTCCAGTACGGCCGCGCCAAGACCGACCTCAACATCGAGAGCCACGACGCGGTCTTCGCCGTCAAGAAGGGCGAGATGCTGTTCGGCTACCAGCCCTGCGCCACCAAGGACCCGCGCGTGTTCGGGGCCACGGCGGCCGAGTTCGTCGGGGACAGGTTCGTCGGGGAGGAAGGGAGCAAGCTGCTGCGGTACGTCTACTGGTCCAACGGGAGGGAGACCGACAGCCCCAGCGTGGCCAACAAGCAGTGCCCGGGGAAGAACCTCGTCGTGCTCGTAGGCAGGCTCCTCGTCGTCGAGCTCTTCCTCCGCTACGACACCTTCACCGCCGATGTCGGCACCGACCTGCTCGGTACCAAGGTTGAATTCACCGCCGTCACAAAGGCCACCTCCGGTCCTGACGCTGCGTAAAACCTGCACCGGGTGGTGCCAACGGATCAACTCGGCAGCAGCATCAACGTCATGCATGCATCTTGTTCATCAGTTGCTTCCCTGTTTTTTGTTTGTTCCTTCAGCATGGTTTACTTTTCGCACTGTTGCCCAGTACGTATAATAAGACGGACTTTTCGGTGTAATAATAAGATTCTCCCTCAAGGTTGGAGGGATTGACTGTTTGCGATGGTTGCTCATTTTACAGCGAGTCAAACGTTGTCTCTTTCACAAACCTAAGAAGCAACACAACGATGCATCCGCAGCCACAGATCTAACTACTACGTTATCCTATCAATCTTCCAACGGGAGGAGAAGTGACTGACTGTCTCACTCAGTTGGAAGGCTTGGAGCGTAATGTTTTTCTTGACAGAGTTTTCTGTATATTTTCTATTAAGTACTTTTTACGATCTAAATTAATAAACTTAGATTTGTCTAGATTCAAATGTATATAATCATATTTTCATGCTAGATACATATGAATCTAAACAATCTAAGTGTATTAATTTGGATTAGAGGGAGTAACAAATATTCTCTCGGTTCTAAAATATAAGAAGGGATTACAAAAGGAAAGAAAATTACAAATGCTCCAACTTTGGAACATTCGGGCGTCACTGACATATTGTGACATATGGGAGAGCCCAAAGCAAACCAACTCTCCTAAAACCATCCCCTAACCTGGGATAACATCCGCAAGAACCAAATTTCTACACCTAAAACAAATCCACATGAGATCCCAGCTCTCAACATCATCTAAAACAGATTAAGGGCCCTTTTGATTTGAAGATAGAAAACATATAGAAAAAATGTGTTAGGTATAATCCTCATGTCGGTTGTGAGGAGATGGTCTTATGAAGCCTTTCAGACGGTCCAAACAGCAGCTTCAATAAGAAAAACTCTTTTGTTTGTAAGAAAGGAACGAGAGAGATATGGGTTAAACATAAAATTTCTCCCTTTTTTCTTTATCTTTTTTTTCTATAGATCAGATCAGACATTTTATTTTATGGAACAAAAATAAAAGGATTTAGTTCATATTCACGAAGTCCTAGATTTTTGGCCGAGCTGGATTTTCACCAGCGTAGAAATATTGTCAACGAATTTATAGTCCGTCCCCATTAACCGCTCGGGCATCGACCCAGGAAGAATTTATTCTAGGTTTTTTATAATCTATGATTAACCTCCTTTCAAAATACCCCCTACCTCTAGGGGAAGTCGAATCCTCGCTGCCTCCTTGAAAGAGAGATGTCCTGAACCACTAGATGATAGGGGCATCACTAGACGATAAGGCCATATACAGCCGCTCATGATTATACTATAATCATAGTATGAGCAGTTTTTTTTGGAATTGTCAATATACTCGAAAAGTATAACTAGATCCAAAGTAAAGAGTTTTTCCTACTTTTTTGTTATGTTTTCATCTAGGAGTTTTTTTAGTTGCTGATTAGATTAATTCATGGATCGTCCCCTACTTTATTAGGGAAATTCATTAAAAGGGTATAGAATAAGAATGGATTACTAAATAGGGATTCTCTATCTATATTAGTTCAGTACATGTAGATGATCCCTTTTAATTTGTACATTGCACATAAGGGAAGGAGGATGGTAATCCTCTCATCCAGCAACTACTAGGGGTTAAAAGAGATGAAAATCTAGGTTAGCCTCTACTACGGGGAGGAAATGGGAGAAGTTGAAGGAGGAAGCTAAAATCAAGCACCGGGCTCTGCCTGTGACGTCCAGATCTACTATTTTGTCTAGATTCAAATGTATATAATCATATTTTCGTGCTAGATACATATGAATCTAAACAATCTAAGTGTATTAATTTGGATTAGAGGGAGTAACAAATATTCTCTTGGTTCTAAAATATAAGAAGGGATTACAAAAGGAAAGGAAATTACAAATGCTCCAACTTAGGAACATTCGGGCGTCAATGACATATTGTGATATATGGGAGAGCCCAAAGCAAACCAACTCTCCTAAAACCATCCCCTAACCTGGGATAACATCCGCAAGAACAAAATTTCTACACCTAAAACAAATCCATAGGAGATCCCAGCTCTCAACATCATCTAAAACAGATTAAGGGCCCTTTTGATTTGAAGATAGAAAACATATAGAAAAAATGTGTTAGGTATGATCCTCATGTCGGTTGTGAGGAGATGGTCTTATGAAGCCTCTCGGGCGGTCCAAATAGGAGTAGTAGCAAGGATCATTTGTACACTGCACATAAGGGAAGGAGGATGATAATCCTCTCATCCAGCAACTACTAGGGGTTAAAAGAGATGAAAACCTAGGTTAGCCTCTACTAGGGGGAGAAGGAAGTCAAGAAAGAAGGAAATGAGAGAAGTTGAAGGAGGAAGCTAAAATCAAGCACCGGGCTCTGCCCGTGACGTCCAGATCTACTATCTTGTCTCCTTCAAGCTGTGTTTTCACCATATTTGGTGAGATTGTTCCAGTTCCTAACTCTTGTGCCCCAAATCTTGTTGTTGTCATCTATTGGATAATTTGGGGAATTTTAGTGTTAGGGATTGAGAGAAGATTGAGACATGAGCAAGAACTGTGGGGAAATTTCTGGATGGCTCTACCACCCTCCTCTGTCTATTACTTATTTTTATCTTGTTTACACCTTACACTTTAGTCCCTATAAAACTACATATTCCTAACCATAACACACACCAACACTCCCCCTCAAGATGGAGCAAATATATCATAAAGCCCCATCTTGCTACAGAAAACTGAAAATGTCCTTTCAGGCAATACTTTTGTAAGGACATCAACAACTTGGCTAGATGAACTCACATATGGCATGCATATTATCCATTTGTATAGCTTCTCTTTGATGAAATGACGATCAATCTCCACATGCTTCATTCGATCATGTTGTACAAGATTATTTGCAATATCTCTAGCTACCTTGTTATCACAGTACAACATCAATGGCGTACCTGAAACAACTTGATGGCTCAGTTGATGTAGAACCCTTTGGGAACCCCAAGAGCATTGTATGATGAGCACATCAGCAAGTTTTCCCTTAGTTATGGAACCAAGGTTATCAAACTGGTAGGAGAAAGAAACCACTTCCGAAGGTGTTGCTAGCAACGTGGAACCTGCACACAACACAACCACAATACTTTGCCCCAACTTATCAATGAGGTTGTCAAGCACTAGTTTTGCTGAAAACAAAGGATTAAACGTATAGTGTGGAAGAAAGTAATTGCTTATAGTAATTGCAGAAATTAAACAGTAAACAGTTGATGGAATATCAATGGGAAGGAATGGACCAGGGTCCACAGTTCACTAGAGGTGTTTTCTCCATAAGATAAATAACATGTTGGGTGAACAAATTACTGCGGGGCAATTGACAAATAGAGAATGCATAACAATGTATGTACATGACATGATGATCACTATGAGTTTCATTTGGGCATTACAACATGATACATAGACCGTAATCCAACTACATCTATGACTAATAATCCACCTCCAGGATATCATCCGAACAACCCTCGGGTATTAATCTGCAAGCAACAGATCATTGCATTAAGCAAAGTGTGTAAAGTAAACAATACAATTTCCCTTGGACAAAGGATTGTTGTTTTCTCCCTAGTAGCAAAAGCACATCTACAATCTTAGAAGTTTCTGTCACTCTCCCAAATTACTAGAGGCATGAACCTACTATCGAACATAAATACTCCCTCTTGGAGTCACAAGCAAATACTTGGAAAGAGTAACTACTAGCAACGGAGAGCATGCAAGATCATAAATAACAGACATGATAGAACAATAATCAATTTGACATAATACTCAATATTCATCGGATCCCCGCAAACACAACATGTAGAATTACAATAAGATGACCTTGATAATGATAGGCAGCTCACAAGATCTAAATATGGTAGCACAAAATAGGAGAAACAACCATGTAGCTAATGCATGGACCCATAGTCCAAGGATGAACTACTCACACATCACTCCGGAGGCAGACATGGTGATGAAGAAGGCCTTCGGGATGATCTCCCCTCTCCCGCAGGGTGCCGGGAAGAACTTCAGATCCCTCCCAATCTACGGACGATGGTGGCGGCGGCTATGGACTTTCTCGTGGAATTCTAATCTTGTACTTAGGTTTTTCATCTTGGGGGGTTTACATAGGCGAGGTCGGTGGAGCGCCAGGGACGCCACGCCCTAGGGCGGCGTGCCCCCTGGCCGCGCCTGGGCCAGGTGTGGCCGCCCTGGGGTGCGTCTCCCCCTCTCCTTTGGACTCCGTGTCATGTCAGAAAAAATAGGAACTTTGGCTTTTGTTTCGTCCAATTCCAAGAATATTTCTTTCCTAGTGACATAGATATACCCTGCGGGTGCACAACATTAGTATACCTGGTCCAGTCCAAGGAAGGCCCATGAAAGGACATACAACCCATGAATACTTTGGGTGGCCCAGGCCCGTGACGCTTTCGACTACTTGGAGGACAAGTCTAGATTAGATAGAATTTCAAAGGGTATCAACCCTAATTTGTAACCGACTCGACCTATCCCGGGATCTTCCTATCTATATAAAGGCCAGGAGGGCACGACCTAGTTTTTCTGAAACCAAAAACAATAGAAAACATGAAACTGGCTCTATGACACTTGTTAATATGCTAGTTCCATAAAAAATTCATAAAAATGCCACAAAGTGTAGACAAAAACATAAGATAGTGGTGCAAAACAAGCATGGAGCATCAAAAATTATAGATACGTTTGCAACGTATCAAGCATCCCCAAGCTTAACTCCTGCTCGTCCACGAGTAGGTAAGTGATAAAAAGAATAATTTTTGAGGTGACATGCACCATCACAATCTTGATCAAGATATTGTAAAGAATTGATAGATGGTATCAAAGTACTCTAAACAAGAGCATGAAAGATATATTTCTAACAATAAGACATAGCAACTATGTTGCAACATGAAAAGCAACACAAACAAAAGATCATGAATAATGCTTTGAAAGACATTTGTTTGTTTCACATATAGAAAACATAGCAGAAGTGGTATTCAGCTTGTCCTTCATGGAATAGCAAAACATAAATGCATAGGACACCTTCAAAGTTCATAAGGGTGACTAGATACAAATAATTTAAGAACAAACAATACCATAATTATGAATCGATCAAAAAGTTTTGGGATAATGCACATTGAACTTAGAATGTAAACTATGCTCTCTTAACTGGTGCATAAATATAGAAGATGAAGACTCAACATAAAGTAAAAAAGAAAGGCCCTTCGCGGAGGGAAGTAGGGATTAAATGGTTTTATAAAGCTTCCAAAAATTATGGTACTTATTAGCTTTGAGCTCTCATTGCCCCTATCATAAGCATCTTGAAATGATTAAGGTTAAAGTGAGGGCAAATATGAGTTATATGCTTGAAAAATCACAAGTTGGAAGTCTCATGCCCCTTGAGTATGAGTACCGAGACCTCATGCTACTCAACTTTGGTTCCAGACAAGTTCTTGTCATTGTAAGTGTATGTGTATCATAGAGAACCGCCAACGTGGTACCCCTTGACCCATGACATAGGATCTATCCCATATCAAAATGACAAGGCAACAGACAATGAGCATCTCATCGATCTTTTTATTTACTATTTGCATAGTTTTTTATTAAGGATGCTTCATAGAATGCCACTATGATTTCGCTGCAAGTTTCCACCATGATTAGGCATGGCTTAGGCTAGCCGCCCAGGCGTTTCTCTAACACATAGACAAACTCCATGAACCTTCAAGCTCCCATCTCATTTCACACCGACGGTATCCATAAACAAAAGAACATGATATCAACTGAATAAATAAGTGTAATATTGAAAGCGTCCCTCATGACAGCATGGTTTTGCTAACTCCCATATTACAATTTGAAATCATATAAGCATCATAAGATAGTCATAATGGTTCAGGTTTATTAAGTGCAAAAATTAAATGTGCCTTCAAGTTCGTGAGAGCTTTAATCACTAATTTTCACATAACAAAAATTTAATTTGGAAGATAGATAAAAACATGAATATATTTGGAATGGTGTAACACACCATGCATAGGAGTTTATAGTGGACTATTTGGAATAACTTGGTTTCTTGGGAGTTGGATGCACGAGTAGAGCTCATACTCAGTATAGGTGGAAGCTAGCAAAAGACTGAGAGCGACCAGCTAAGAGAGCAATAATGGCCATAATCATGCAAAGCGACAAAACATTATTAATCAAAGCATAAAGTGATATCACAAGTCAAAAACTAAATGATCATAGCGGCTAAGGTGACTGGTTCATAGTCATAACATGGTGTAAGCATGTGCCAAGTCAACCCAAATAAAGCATCAAAGGAGAATACCACAATATTATGATTTTGTATGCTAAAAAATGCATGATTCTTTCATGGCACATTAAGCAATCTCAATTGTTTAAAACAAGTCATGCTACAGCAATAATCACTAAGCATATGGTCAAAGCAACATCTAACATGACAAGATAAAGTCTAAGTCACGGTCAAAACAAGCTTCTTTTTTTACCACCATCAGCATGAAACTTTCTACTCTTTTCAAACACCAATCAACTTATTTGAAACAACTCACAAAGATAATAATTAATAAAGATTATAGATCTTGTCTCACCTAAATAAAAAGAAGAACTAAAAAATTCTAAGCAAAAACAAGAAGAAAACTAAAGCTAAATGCAGTGCTAGCAAAAGAGAACACTCACAGAATAATAAGAGTGAAAACTAGAGTGTTCTAGGCAATGAAGCACGGGGTGTGACTTCTCCAAAAGAAGTGTGCTGGGATCCAACCAACTTATTGCAGCAAACAAATCAAAATAAAACTAAAAACAAAAACGAAGACGCTCCAAGAATAACACATAGTGCATAAATCAATTAAAATATAGTGTCTTGAAAGAAGACATGAGATTTTTGTTGATGAAGAAGGGGATGCCTTGGGCATCCCCAAGTTTTGACGCTTGTACCTCTTGAATATTTCTTGGGGTGACATGGGTGGCATCCCCAATCTTGAGATTTTGTCCATACTTCATCTCATCACATCTTCTCTCCCTACACTTGAAAACTTTCTTCATACAAAACTTCACACAATCGTCATTAGCAACATTAGTGTATGCAAGATAATAAACCTTTGGGTTTATTTTCAAATCAAGTAAATAATCCACTAAAAAATATGCTACTATAGTAACTCCTTTTAAAATCTCAAGTGATCAAAAGAACTCAAAAATAAATCGATTAAGAGGCAAATGCAAATAATGGCAGAAAGTTATCAAAACAGACCTGTAGGTAAAGACCGACTTTTTAGAAAAACTTAAGTTTCTCAAATAGAAAAGTGCAAAACTAAAGAAAGTTGGGTAAATACCAGGTGCATGCGCACAAACAATTTCAGCTCAACCCGACGTTCTGGGATTTTTCAAGATTGTTTACAGTGAAGCACAGAAATCTGTTTCGGGATAACAACTTTCCCAAATCTTACTTCCATCTCATTAGAGGCCATTCTTGGCACAAAAACCAAACAAAAAGGATAAGGAGAGGTTATTACATAGGTAATAACTTCCAAGACTCAACAAAAGAAAAAACTTACTGAAATAAAAATTGGGTTATCTCCCAAGAGTGCTTTTCTTTAACGCCATTCAGCTAGGCACATAAAGCAAGAATCGAGTATTTTCGAATGAAGAAGCATCAAAATCAAAATTTGTTCTAATAAGAGAATCAAAAGATACCTTCTTTCTTTTTTGAGGGAAGTGTTCCATACCTTTCTTGAATGGGAGTTGATATTTAATGGTGTCTTCCTTCATATTAATAATGGCACTGACAATTCTAAGAAAAGGTCTTCCCAAAATAATAGGACAAAAAGCATTGCATTCAACATCCAAAACATAGAAATCAACGGGGACAAAGGTATTGTTAACCATAATAAGAACATCATTAATTCTCCCCATAGGTTTCTTTTTAGCATTATCATCAAGATGGACATCCAAATAACAATCTTCCAATGGTGGTAAATCAAGCATATCATAATTTTTTCTAGGAATAATAGAGACACTAACACAAAGATCACATAAAGCATTGAAATCAAAATCATTCACTTTCATATTAATGATGGGCTCCCAACCATCTTCTAATTTCTTAGGAATAGAAGCTTCATGTTTCAATTTTTCTTCTTTAATTTTCATGAGAGCATTTGTAATATGTTTTGTAAAAGCCATATTCATTGCACTAGCATTAGGACTTCTAGCAAGCTTTTGCAAGAACATAATTACTTCAGAAATATTACAACCATTAAGATCAAAATCAAAATTATCATCCAAGGTAGTAGAACTATTGTCTTCCATATTAATTTCAGCATTTTTATTGGAAAAAGTTTTAGTGGGTTTAGGAAATGTTGCAAAAGGATTGGGGACTTTGTATACACCAATTATTTTTACCATTAATAGTAGGAGGTTTGGTAGCATCAACATCACTAGTGGTGGTAATGGTACAAATTTTAGTCATGCTATTTTTTTAGCAATTTCATCTTCTCTTTCCCACCTAGCATGCAATTCAGCTAACATCCTAACATTTTCATCAATTCTAAATTGTATGGCATTCAAAGTCTTGATTTCTTTAACATCATGAGGCATAACCTTTAATTTAAGAATTTCAACATCAAGGGCAAGGCTATCAACTTTAGAAGCAAGATCATAAATTTTTCCAAGCTTTTCCTCAACAGTTTTATTGAAAGCGGTTTGTTTACTAATAAAATCCTTAAGCATGACTTAAAGTTTAGAGGGTGCACTTCTATTTTTGTTGTAGGAATTTCCATAAGAATTACCATTATTAGGAGGATATGGCCTATAATTATTATTACCAAAATTATTCCTATAAGCATTGTTGCTAAAATTATTACTTCTAATGAAGTTCACATCAACTTGCTTTTCTTGAGCAACCAAAGAGGCTAAATGAACATTATTTGGATCAATATGAGCTTTTCCACTAACAATAATAGACATAATAGCATCAATCTTATCACTCAAGGAGGAGGTTTCTTCAACAGAATTTACCTTCTTACCTTCCGAAGCTCTCTCAGTGTGCCATTCAAAATAATTAATCATCATATTATCCAGGAGCCTTGTTGCACCACCCAAAGTGATGGACATAAAGGTACCTCCAGCAGCCGAATCCAGCAAATTTCTTGAAGAAAAATTTAGTCCTGCATAAAAGGTTTGGATAATTATCCAAGTTGTCAGTCCATGAGTGGGGCATTCTTCACTAAAGATTTCATTTTTTTCCCAAGCTTGAGTAACATGTTCATTATCAAATTGTTTAAATTTAATTATGTCACTTCACATGGATATAATGTTAGCATGAGGATAACATTTTCCAATGAAAGCATCTTTGCATATAATCCAAGAATCAACTTGATTCTTGGATTAAATGCAAAGATGCTTTCATTGGAAAATATTGTATTGATTCTTGGATTAAATGCAAAGATGCTTTCATTGGAGAATATTATCCTCCTGCTAAGATTATATCCATGACAAGTGAAATAATGAAATTTAAACAATTTGATAATGAACATGTTGCTCAAGCTTGGGAAAGAATGAAATCTTTAGTGAAGAATTGCCCTACTCATGGACTGACTACTTGGATGATTATCCAAACCTTTTATGCATGACTGATTTTTTCTTCAAGAAATATGTTGGATTCGGCTGCTGGAGGTACTTTTATGACCATCACTTTGGGTGCTGCAATAAAGCTCCTAAATAATATGATGATTAATTATTCTGAATGGCACACTGAGAGAGCTCCACAAGGTAAGAAGGTAAATTCTGTTGAAGAAACCTCCTCCTTGAGTGATAAAATAGATACTATTATGTCTATGCTTGTTAGTGGAAAAGCTCATATTGATCAAAATAATGTTCCTTTAGCCTCTTTGGATGCTCAAGAAGAACAAGTTGATGTGAACTTCATTAGAAGTAATGATTTTGGCAACAATGCTTATGGTAATAATAATTACAGGCCATATTCTTCTAATAATGGTAATGCTTATGGAAATTCCTATAACAACAATAGAAGTGCACCCTCTGAACTTGAAGTCATGCTTAAGGATTTTATAAGTAAACAAATTGCTTTCAATAAAACTTTTGAGGAAAAGCTTTCGAATGCTAAAAAAAATATTTCATCTTTGTCTGAAACACAATCTTTTTTCATTAATAAGATGACTGCTAAACCAGAAACCATGGAAAATCCCTTTGCTGCTACTAATGCCATACAAGTTAGAATTGATGAAAATGTTAGGATGTTAGCTGAATTGCATGTTAGGTGGGAAAGAGAAGATGAAATTTCTAGAAATAATAGTATGACTAAAATTTGTACCATCACCACCACTAGTGATGCTGAAGTTTCAAATTCTAGCAAATATCCTACTATTAATGGTAAAATAATTGGTGTAGACAAAGTCCCCATTCCTTTTGCAACATTGCCTAAACCCACTAGGAATCTTTGCAATAAAAATGCTGAATTTTTTTGAAATATGGGAGACAATAGTTCTACTACCTTGGATGATAATTTTGATTTTGATCTTAATGGTTGCAATATTTCTGAAGTAATTATGTTATTGCAAAAGCTTGCTAGAAGTCCTAATGCTAATGCTATGAATATGGATTTTGCAAAACATATTACAAATGCTCTCATGAAAATTAAAGAAGAAAAATTGAAACATAAAGCTTCTATTCCTAGGAAATTAGAAGATGGTTGTTCAAAGCCTTATGTGATCTTGGTGCTAGTGTCTCTATTATGCCTAGAAAAATTTATGAAATGCTTGATTTACCACCATTGGAAGATTGTTATTTGGATGTCCATCTTGATGATAATGCTAAAAAGAAACTTATGGGGAGAATTAATGGTGTTCTTATTATGGTTACCCATACCTTTGTCCCCATTGATTTCTATGTTTTGGATGTTGAATGCAATGCTTCTTGTCCTATTATTTTGGGAAGACCTTTTCTTAGATATTGGTGCCGTTATTAATATGAAGAAAGACACAATTAAATATCAACTCCCACTCAAGAAAGGTATGGAAGATTTATATTACGCCTAAACTCATGAAGATTCCTAACAGGAAGAGCTTTAGTGAAGCCATCTGCAACTTGATCCTTGCTGGAGACAAACTTGATAGCCAGTTGTTTATTTGCTACTCCTTCTCGAACAAAATGGAAATCAATCTCAATGTGTTTAGTGCAAGCATGAAAGACTGGGTTTGCGGACAAGTATGTAGCACCTAGGTTATCACACCAAATACATGGTTTTTTTGTGAGTGAAATGCCAAGTTCACACAAAAGAGCTTCAACCCATATAATTTCTGTTGTAGCATTTGCCAAGAACTTGTATTCTGCCTCAGTACTAGGGTGTGAGACAGTGGCCTATTTTCTGGCACTCCAGGAGACCAAGTTAGGTCCAATGAAGATTGCAAATCCTTCCGTGGAGCGTCTATCATCAATATATCCTGCCCAATCTGCATCTGAAAAGGCACTCAACAATGTAGAGGGGGATTTCTGAAAGGTAATACCAAGTTTGATGGTGGCCTTGACATATCTGAGGATCCTCTTGCCTGTTGCCTAGTGAGCTATGGTAGGAGCATGAAGATACTGACACACCTTATTAACTGAGAAAGATAAGTCAGGTCATGTCAGAGTAAGATACTGTAAAGCACCAACTATACTATGACATCGAGTAATATAGTCAGAGGCAAGTGGCTCCCCCTCGACAAGGGAGAGAGGATCCAAAGGAGACAGAGGAGTCGGTGCCCTTTTGTAGTTCTGCATACCAAATTTTGCAAGAATATCTGTGGCATATTTTTGTTGTGTCAAGAGAAAACCATTATGTAACTTTTTTACTTCAATACCCAAGAATTAGCGTAAATCGCTAAGGTCCTTAATGGCAAAGTGAGCATTGATATCATGGAGTAAAGCAGAGATAACATGGCTGGAGGAGCTTGTTACTATGATATCATCAACATATATCAGAACAAAAGTAGTGATACCTCCCTCGTTGTACAAGAATAAGGATGTGTTTGCCTTGGATGGAGTGAAGCCAAGATCCTGAAGCTTCAAACTAAGCCGAGAGTACCAAGCTCGGGGTGCCTGTTTGAGACCATACAAAGCTTTGTCCAATTTGCAAACATGATGGGGAGCATGTGGGTCCTCAAAACCTTGGGGTTGAAGAATGTAAACCTCCACTTCCAGAACACCATGCAAAACGCGTTCTTTACATCTAGCTGCCGCAATTTCCAACCCCTAGAGACAAAAATAGCAAGAACAACCCTGATGGTAGCTCCTTTAACAACATGACTGAAGGTATCTTCATAGTCAATATATACCATAATGTTGCTTGAAGCCTTTTGCAACAAGACGAGCTTTGTACCTGTCAACAGTACCATCTGCACATTTTTTGATTCTATAGACCCATTTACAAGTAATTAAATTTTTACCATGACTTGAGAGAACAAGATGCCATTTTTTGTTTTGGAGAAGTGCATTGTGTTCATCTTCCATAGAATGACGCCAGTTTTTATCACTAAGAGCATCTGAGAGAGATCTTGGTTCTCCTGTAGATGTAAGTAGCCCATATCGAATAGTACTATCTTTGTAAATTTTGGGATTTTTAATACCTTTCATAAGCCGTGTGCGCACACCAAGTGCATGAGGTGCTGCAGGCATAGGTGACGCAGAAGATCCAGGTGGTGGATCACTATCGGCAGCAGAGCCGTCCGTAGAGGATTCTGGCAAGCACCGTACAGGCGATGGCGTCATTGGCGACGTGTCGTTGGAGGACGGGATGGCAATGTGGTCCAATGCGCTAGCCGACCATGTGCGCTCGGGGACAGGCGGGGACTGCCCAGATGGCGATGGAGATCGTGCAGGAGAGCGCACTGGCGATGAGACCCCGCAGGGGCACGTGGCGTTCTGGGAGTGGCGCGGGAGCACCTGGTCGGCGAGAGGGACCGCGGCGACATCCGCGCGGCCTAATGGTAGTGTCTCCCGCCCTCGGGAGCAGGCGTGTCATCAGGAGAGGCAACACCATCCGAGGAGGATCGCGCATCAGCATGGGATCGGGCGCTGTTTTGGCCCGTTTGGCCTGAATTTGAGTGTATTTCACTCATTTCTGCACTGTTTTGCTCCAAATTTTCTTCTTCATATTCAGAATCAGAAGCACTAGCATCATCACTCGGTACCTGGCCATGGTTAGTAACAATGGGAACAATGGGCAAAGTCATATGGTCATTATTTTGTGCACCCGCATTAGTATCATGCATGGAAGGTGTATCAGAGGGTAACAACAGAATATCTTTGCGAATTTGTGCACCAACATTGGGATGAAGAGAGGAAAAAGGAAACACATTTTCATCAAATACCACATCTCTAGAAATATAGACTCGGCCACTAGAAATATCTAAACACTTAACACCTTTATGGAGGGGACTATAATCCAAGAAAACACATCTAGTGGAACGGAAGGCAAGCTTCCTCTTGTTGTATGGGCACAAATTTGGACAACAGGCACAACCAAAAGCGCGAAGACACTCATAGTTTGGTGTAGTGTGTAGGAGACGTTCTACAGGGGTGTCATTATTAATCACCTTGCTAGGAAGCAAGTTAATGGTAAAAGGGGTTGTAAGGAAGGCTTCAATCCCAGAATTTAAGAGGCATGGATGCATTGGATAGTAGTGAGAGACCTACCTCAACAATGCGTCTATGTTTGCGTTCAGCTGAACCATTCTGCTGATGTGCATGTGGACAGGAGACATGATGAGACATGCCTACTTTTTGAAAGAAATTATTGAGTTTTTCATATTCACCACCCTAATCAGTTAGCATGGTTTTGATCTTTCTCTCAAATATGCGTTTAACAATTTGTTGGAAATTAAGAAAGTCTTGATAGACATAAGAAAAGTTCTTAAGCAAAGTAATCCATGTAAATTTACTATAATCATCAATGAAGATTACATAATATGAAGGGATTTCTATTTTCGTGCCCTTAGTTCGTTAGTTGTACTCAATTTTCCCCAGCCGCTTAACTTTTCCTCACTTTTCCCTGATACGCCCAATTTGCATCACCTTTCTATATCATAATTTACCTCTATTCATTGATATATGTCTTATTATGAGGTATTACTTATGGCTTTTCATCTATTTATACATGTTGGATGATTCTTGGAGGATGAACTGCCGGAGTCTGGATTCTGATGGAAAAGAAGGCATTTCGGTGCAATTTCGCGAAGATCAGAAAAATACCAGAAAAATATGGAAACGTATTATTTTACCAGAAGAATGAGGGAGCCAGAAGGAGGGACGAAGAAGGGTCGCATGGGGCCCACACCCCCTAGGCGTGGGCCCACCTAAGGCCGCGCCTAGGGCAGGTGTGGCCCACCTGCCTGGCCTCCAACTCTGCCCCTTCACCTATATCTTCCCTACAAAACCCTAAGCCTCAGGGAGCGACCAGAGATAGATTTCCGCCACCTCTGGGGGTCGGAAACACCGAGAGAGAAAGATCTCTCCGGCAGACAGATTTTTGCCGAGGGAATTCCTTCCTGGAGAGGGGAGACCGTCGCCATCAACACCATTGTCAAGCTAGGATTCATCGGGATCATCATCATCATCCACACAATCATCTCCACCAGCACCATCATCACCACTCCATACCGCTGTAACGATTGTGTTGGATATTGCTTTAGTTCATTAGGGGAAACCTTCCCGGTGTTAATTAATATTGTAGTTGATGCTTGTGAGTGGAACCATTGGATTATTGTTTATGTTCACATTGTTATCCATTACCATATCATATTTGATCTTGATCCATATGATGTCTTGTGAGTAGTTCGTTATGTTCTTGAGGACATGGGAGAAGTCATGTTGTTAGTAGTGAATCTGTGATGAGTTATTATTCAATGGTTTAGTATTTAAGTTGTGGTGCTATTCTTCTAGTGGTGTCATGTGAATGTCGACTACATGATACTTAACCATTTATGGGCCTAGGGGAATGCACTCTGTATTTGGCTACTAATTGCGGGGTTGCCAGAGTGACAGAAACCTGAAGCCCTGTTAGGACACCTTTGCACAAGGGAGTGTAGGATCTCAGAGTTTAAGGTTGTGGTTAGATTTATATCTTAATTACTTTCTTATAGTTATAGATGTTTGCAGGTGGGTTAATCACAAGTATGTATTAGTCCAAGTAAGGTCGGTATGTTAGCACAGGTTCACCCACACAACACTTACAACACCAGAGAAGAGTACTCAGCTATTTGAAGCGAAAGCACTTGACTGAATTCCCATGTGTCCTCGAGAACATTTAGTTCTTATAAGTATTTCCACCGTCTTGTCCTTTGCTAAGAAACGATTGGGCCACTTGCTCCGTTTGTTTACTGCCTTTGTTACTTGCTCTTTGTTTTGTTGCTGTATCAGAAAACCACTAAAAATCCATTTGCTAAGTATTCACAGGGATTTCCTGCTCCATACCACTGTGCAGCACCTTCTGCTCCTCGTTGGGATCGACACTCCTATTTATCGAAAGTACTGCGATACACCCACTATACTTGTGAGTCATCAAGACTATTTTCTGGCGCCATTGCCGGGGAGTGAAGCGCTATAGAAGAGTGGAACTGGTAAAGGAAACTTTTACTGTGAGTATTGCTTTTGTTACTGCTTGTTGCTTTGCTTCCATTATGGATAACCCACTTGGTTTTCTGTTTGGGAGAACTACTACCACTGAAAGGGTAGTAGAGGAATCGCCACCTATTGAGATAGATCCTTTTAAGATACCTGCAAGTATTGTTAATCGTGTTATGGATAATTATTATTTAGGGGATGGAACTGTCCACCCTGGTAATCACTTGCTTTTTATCCATGAATTATGCGGGTTGTTTAAGTGTGCAGGTATCACAACTGAACAGGTGAAGAAGAACTTACTCTCCATATCCTTTAAAGGGAGAGCTGAAGAATGGTATAAGCTGCTGAAGAATGGACAATCCATGGAATGGGAGGAGATGGCATCTCTCTTTTACTCTAAATTTTATCCTCCCATTGAAATTCATCAAGATAGAAATCTTATATATAAATTTTGGCCTCTTGATGGAGAGAGTACAGCTCAAGCTTGGAGAGATTGAAGTTACTAATGCTTAAATGTCCTATTCATGAACTCCCTAACAATATTATTCTCAATAACTTTTATGCTAGGCTTTCTCTTCATGATAAAGGTTTACTAGATGCTTCTTGTGCTGGATCATTCACACGCATGAAGGAAGAAGCTAAATGGGATCTCTTAGACCGTATTCAAGAGGACACTGAATCTTGGGAGAATGACAAAGGAAGAAAGTCAGGTATCAACTATGATTATGAATGCATTAAATCTTTTATGGAAACTGATGACTTCCGTGATATTAGTAATGAGTTTGGTATTGATTCCCAAAGTATTGCCAACTGTTTTAAGGTCTTTGCCTCTTACATAGAAATTCCCAAGAAGAAGTGGAATAAGTACCATGCTCCTTATAAGATGTTGTTAATCATGTTCCAGTTAGAAGTACTCAAGTTTGTACTACTAATCATATTGTGCCTGAACCTTATATTGAGAAAATGCCTTTCCCAGCTAAGGTAAAGGAGTATTCTATGGTTATTAGTGCAAATAACAAAGGTACAATGAAAACTATGGAGCCTGGTGAGCAAATTAGTGATAAACCTGTGGTAGCTATTGTGAAAGACACTATCACTAGAAATATGGAGGATGAGCATATTGTCTTTTGTGAAGACGCTTCTAACATTATTTCTCATCCTAGTAGAGCTAGAAAAGCTAGTGTTCCTGTGCTTTCTGTTAAAATTGGTGATCATTGCTATTATGGTTTATGTGATATTGGTGCTAGTTCTAGTGCTATTCCTTATGAGATTTACAGGGAAATTATGCATGAAATTGGTCCTTGTGAGCTTGAGGACATTGATGTGGTTATTCACCTTGATAATAAGGAAACTGTTTGCCCCATTAGCATTGTAAGAGATGTGGAGGTCCTTTGTGGTAAGATTAAATATCATGCTGATTTTCTAGTGCTTGGTAAAGAAGCTAGCAAAATCTATCCTATTATCTTTGGTAGACCCTTCTTGAATACTTGTGGAGCTATTATTGATTGTAAGAAGGAGAAAGTTTTAACTAAGTTTGATGGAGATTCTTATGAGTTTAACTTTTTCAAATTTGCTAAAGCTCCTTGTGAGAATGCTTGCCTAATAAAGATTTCAGGATAGAACAACTTTCTTCTATTGATCCAGTCTATGACCTTGGACCTCTTTTTGATGACCGTAAGTATGCTCACTATAATGATAAAGTTGTTGCCAGTGAAAGTTATATTGTCAACTTTATTCAAAGTGCTACTGAAAGTTATTTTAATAGAGGGAAACATGGTTTTATGCATCTCAATGATGTTAAGTTTCCCCATTTTATGTTGAAAGCTTTGAAGTTGCATTTGTTTTGTCTTCCTATGCCCGTGGCTTTTTGTTTCAACAATTTGTTTTCTCATGATACTCCCTTGCATAGGAAGTGGGTTAGACTCAAATGTGTTGGTTATTTGCTTCTTGATGCTCTCTTTCACTTAAAATGTTTATCTCCTTTGTGAGCATCTTTGAAAGTTTCAAGCCTAACTTAAAGGCATTAAAGAAAAGTACTTGTTGGGAGATAACCCAAGAGTTTTATTGAGTCTTGGAAGTTATTACCCCAGTAATAACCTCTCTTTATCCTTTTTGTTTTGGTTTTTGTGTCAAGTTCAACTACTTTTGTGAAGTAGTGGAGTTGTGAAAAATAGTTATCCTGGGACAGATTTTTGTGCTGCATTGTAAAAATTCGTGAGGGATCTCATTACTTTGGATGGAGCTGTATTTTTCTGAGCTTGTTCTCCAGGTTATTACCCAACTTTCATTAGTTCTGCACTTTTTGATTTGAGCAACAGAAGGTTTTCGAAAAAATCAATCTTTGTCTACTGGTCTGTTTTGACAGATTTCTGCCGTCATTTGCATTTGCCTCTTACGGAAGCCTTTGTTTTGACGGGTTTTCAGTTGAAGTGTGATCCTAATGGATATTGTTTTTGCTTACACTAATGTTGTCATTGAGTTTTTCCAGGAGTTTTGTATGAAGAAAATTTTCAGGAGAAGGAGAAAAGGAATCTGCAGAGTTCGTCTTTGAATATGTAAAAGTGGTGAAAACAGAAGGAGAACAGGAAGTTCGAGCGTGTCAGCTTTGTCGAAGGAGGGGATCCGAGAGCGACGCTGAGGGCCGTAGAAGATTCTAAGGAAGATATGTTCGTTGTGTCGGGGAGGCGGCGACCGATCGATCAAAAGACAAGATTGCGGCGGCGGCTGCTTGTTCTATCGTGGGTTTTGGGTTTGTAGGTCATGTCGTAGCGGCAACCAAGATCGACAACGACATGGATTGTGTCGTGGTTGTGTTGTAGGGTTTTTGGGTTGTGAGTTTGTGGCGGCGGCGAATCACAACAGAGTTCAGCGGCGGCTAGGGTTGTAGTGTGGCTTGGAGGCGGCGGCGGTGGAACAAGGAGGTCGGCGGCGACGGCTTTAGGGTTTGTGGGATCGGCGACTAGTGTATGGCAGAGGAGGGATCTGGTACCTTATTGATCTAGGCGTAAAGCGATGCCCTTGTTGGAGGGCTCAGGTGCGTGTTATATAGTGGTGGAACAGCCCCACCCGTGGCATGTACATAGGGTATCCTAGGGTATCCGTATAGGGCGGTATCCTATACCTTACCTATATGGATAGGAGGTGTTAACAGTTCTAACAAGCTTAAGTTAATGATGTGCATTATTATGGGGCTATATCACACACGAATCATGGAGCAGATGTTGGCGGTGTGGGTTTCTACCTCCCTTATCACCACACCATGTCCACCAAGTCGGCGTCAATACCACCTGACGATATTGTTTAGCATTTTGAGAAGACTGGGACCCATGAATCCGGCTTGTTAATTACCTGGCTGGTGAGATGCTTACACATTGCACACTCGACTGAGTTGAATGCATCATCCACTATGCAAAACTTTGGCACTTGGCACACCAGAACGAAGTGAGCATAGACGGTAGAAACTTAAAAGTGCGGTCTGGTACCTGTAGGATCCGTACCATATACATATATCGTACCCCCTCCGTCCCAAAATAGTTGTTTCGGATTTGTCAAAATTTGGATGAATCTAGACACTATTTAGTATATAGATTCATCCAAATTTTGACAAATCCGAGACATCTATTTTGGAAACGGAGGGAGTAGTACTATCAAACATAATATTACCCAAAATATAGCTAACATGTTCCTCAAATGCCAGTAATAAGTTCGTCGCTAGCACCAGAAAATAATCACCCAGGTTCCAATCTTAGTAGTACTGCTACTACAAAAATATTGTAAAAAAAGTATAAGTATGACGTACTACAGGCATGCATGTAGGCTGCTAGGGCCATGAGCTAAAGATCTAGCCATTGTTGGATGACCCGACGATAGTGAAATCTGCCTTGACAACACAGCTCGATCCTACAAGATAGCCACCAGACGGGTCCTTGAATTTCTCGAGTGACAGAAACTTGGGCCATCCAAAACCGTAGGCACCCGTAAACACAGAGAGACCTGCCACCATATGGTAAGTGTAAGACCAACTGAAATCAATCAGGAGGTAGTGAATAGTGAGTTAGTGACCACCGATAGTTGCGAAGGAGAGCTGAACCTGTAGTCATGGTGAAGTGTTTCCCATTCTTTTGATCCAGGATGGATAGAGTTAATTCAACTACTTTCCCCAACTCAGCAGAGAGCTCATCCGAGGCCTCCAGGTATAAGAACAAGGAGATGTAATCAGTGATGTGTCTGGTACCACTTGGATACATGCTGACATGCCTGTTGAAAAACACGCAAAGTGACACTTCAAATATAATTGGGTACGCAGACAGAATTTGTGATAATACTGTAAGGGAATGTGTTTCCAGAACTAGAGTTGCATGGTTCCATGCTTAAAAACTGGGCTATCATATTCAGTTGGAATATTTGAATCAACTAGTGTTGGCACACCTAATGTATGTTGGCATAAAACGCTCACAAATGTACATCTGGCCACTATGTAATTAGTAATATAACTTGGCATGGGTATATATATGGTCTAATAATGATGTATGTGCATTGTTAGTATATAAGTTACTTATATCTTATGTAACTGATGATAGCAGATGAATACCACTTAAGTCCACCAACTTCAAATGTAGGAGAACCAACAAAGTTCTTCGAGTCCAGTTCAAGGTAGTTGTCCATGGTCCAGGTGTAGGTCCCTTTGATGAATCCTTTCTTCTGGACAAAAAGGTTCTGAATTGTGGTTGCCTTCTTGTCAACAAGAACATCCTTCTTTTCAGGAGAAGTGACTCTAAGTTTTAATATCTTCACCCCAAAGACACAACTACCATCGACTTGAAAAGCAGATGATTTTAGTAGCTTCTGAAGAGGAATTAAGCATTCATTCTTCGACTGGTTATTCTCCAAATCAAACTTGTGGCTAGCTGCATTTATGTTAAGGTTGGAGATTAGAGAAAGAAAAATTGCATGTAATCTGCACATATCCCAAATAATTTATGACCTCAGTTCACACCCCATTAACCCATTAAGAATATATTCCAAGCAATGTAGACCTTGATTCACACCCCATTAACCCATTAACAATATATGCAAATATGGCAGTAGTGAATCCCATGTACATACCATGTTTGCTGTAAGCCCAAACATAGAGTTTATAGATCAAATTTATATTATTATTTTTGAACCTAAATAGCTCAAACTTATATAGCACAGCCACACAGGACTACAGACTCCCATCTGTAATAGGATGAATGTGCAAAACGAAGCATTTAGAAAAACTACCTCTGCATCCATAATACATCCTCTTTGAATAATTGTATACTGATAACTCAAACACCGCATTCACCGTGTGACCTGGCTCCAAGCTTGTCCAGCATAGCTTAAGGGAAAGACCAACATATGGAGTTTCAGCACCAGTTGTTTTGTTCACTGGTGGTGTCACTTTGAGGAACCTGGTAAGTAAATCATCAATGGACAGAAAGTAAAACAAGGTCAACCTATCAAATTCATCCTCTAACTAAAAGATGGTGGGATATGATTGTCATTTTGACTTCAGTGGAACATGATTTGTGAGCAATTCACATATTAAATCAGTATTGCTATATACAACTACTCTATCTACTCAAAGAAACCAAATATTTAAGCTATAATGCTGGCTCAGTATGTATATTATACCTAACAAACAGTAATTGCGTAACATTCCTTTGCAGTTACGGTGCATACCACTTATACCCGGAGCAGTGAAAATAAGAAGATTTTGCTGATTTAGCTCCTGCCTCAAGCAGCGCTGAGAAGTCATGAACCTTCCACTGTAAATGCGGAACATGGGCCTTTCCTAAGCTTGCGGGAGCTGAAATTTTCACATTGAAAACGACTCAAAATTATTTATCAGGGAAACAGAAAAAAAGGATCTGAATCCTAGTCTATACAGATGTCGAACAATTTTCAGAGAGGAATTTAAATGGCTAAAATTCAGAGAAAAGAGGAAGACCTATCATCTACTTGTTGAATGGGTGAATAGCTTCGTTTTAACCATACTTGTAAACATAGAGAACATAGCTAGTTTCAAAAATGCACTAGAGTCCTACTGTTTCCATAAAGAAATACAGAAAATAGTTGTATGCGCTGTGCGGAAATTCATATGCTGTTGCGTTTCAAGATGAACATGCTGCAAGGTGTACCAGGTTTGAAAAGGGAAAACAGCAGAACCGTTTTGTATGTATTCCTGAATAAGTATTTTTTGTAAATAGCGCGCAAAAGATTTCCACATCTTCTAGTTAAGAAGGAAATACCAATAAAGTACAAGAGTTTGGACACGAACGGAATTTTCATTAAAGAAAGAAAAAAACAACTAAAGCATAGAACAGCAGATTTTGTGTACTAAATGAACGTTCCGAATGATATCTGCATTCCGTTTATAAAAGGAACAATCTGAAATTCCACTACAAATGGACAAAGAACGTCACAATTGACCGATCAGATACATACATGTACTCCCGGAGTTGCCCATAGCTCTGGCCCTTCCCACTTCTCTCGTCTCCAACTGCAAGTGAAGCTATCATCATGCCACAGGGCTATGAAGAAATAGAAGAATCTCTAATACAGGGAGTAATGCAAATCTTGAAGAAATAATTTATTCCTACAAGGGTGAGATCCCTAGTCATAATAATTAGCACGTCGATGCAAAGCATTTGCCAAGGGAAAAAAGAACCAGCTCAACTAAAAGAGATCAAGAAGTAAAACCCCACTCCATGAACAGATAGATTCAGGTTTCTAGAAAATACAGAACATGTAGATTGAAAAGGAACTATAGTATAGCAAAACTCTGAAGGCCTCTGCTACGGGGATTTCTTTATTCACTACGGAATATACAGTAGAGAACCCTAAGATGCAGACCTAGGGGCAAAGAAAACCTAGATTTCCTGAAGAACAAGACAAAGCGAGGGAGGAGAAAGACCTGGATTTAGGAGCAGATTGAGCGCGGCTCACTATGGCTTCCACGGGCGGCGGCGCAAGGGGGCGGGCATTTATGCAAGCGGGGGAGGGTGTTGCCACTGCCCCACGCAATCACAACGATTTTAGCATGCCAAACGGCTTCCGCCTCAATTCTAGGGAGAAATCCGTTCGCATATTATATATTGTACGCAACAAGGTTCTAGAATATTTTTCTTGAAACAAGGCAAAAGCATTGCCATTCTATTAAGGACCGCGCTAGGCGTCTCCGGACGACGGGGCTTCCCATCGTCCTGGTCCCGTACGCCACGTGTCCTCCAAATAGCACAAAATCCCGCGTTTTGCTGCAAAACATCCCGCGTTTGCTGCATGTTCCCGCTTTTGCTTCCGAAGCAAAAAAAAGGTTCGTTTTAGAAATAGAACGTCTCGCCGGAGACCTCACCGGAGACCTCGCCGGAGACCATGCAGCAAAAAAATTATGCTAATGCAGCAAAACCGGCTTCGCCGGAGACATCGTCAGAAAAAACTCGCCGGTAACTCTCGCCGAAGACCTTGTAGCAGAAAATTGACACTGTTGTAGCAAAACCACAAGACGGTTGTAGCAACAAAGTTCTTCTAATGTAGCAAAAATCCTACTTCGCCGGAGACATGGCCGGAGAATTTAGCCAGAAAACCTCGTCGGAGAACCTGTAGCAAAAATTTTATGGTATTGTAGCAAAACAAAAAAACAGAGGTAGCAAAAAAATTTATCAATATAGCAAAATCAAAAGCTAGGGTTGTTCGTTGCATGGAGCAGCGCCGCCCTTAGCAGGGAGCAACTCTGGCCGCCGCTTGTAGCAACGTCGCCCACCACATGGAGCAAGGCCTCTCTCTGCAAGAAGCAAAAGGCCGCCGCCGTTAGGGAGCAACACCGCTCGCCATAGGGAGCAAAGCCGGCTGCCGCAGGGAGCACCCCCGCTGTTCCCGTCACAGTAGACACCGCCATGGCCCTCGCAGCACAGCAGCAGGCGCCTCCTACCCATGGCAGAAACATGTCGTCGTCGCGCGCGAGAGTGGGGCTGCAGACGGGCTGTGGCCGGAGCTCCGCGAGGAGGGTCGAGCAGGACGACGAGGACGCGACGGCGTCTACTAGGGGGAGCGAGGTCTCCGGCGAGGAAAGGGATGAGGGCGATTGGCCGCCGCCGGCGGTCGCGGGCGAGGGTGGTGCTGTAGAGTGGCCGGCGGTGGCGGTGGCGGTCGCGGGCGAGGGTGGCGCGAGCGCCATGGCCTACACCTCTGCAGAACCATGATTTTAAATCGAGCAGCCATGGAGACAAATAATGGAGGGAGAAAGGAAGGAAGAAGGAGGGGAGGAGGTGGCCGACACCACCAGAGTGGAGGGCGACAAGATTTGGTTGCCGCCGGAGCTAGAACGGTTCACGACGGAAGAGGAAGGAGGTTGGACTCGGTCGCGCATACGTACGGTTCGAGGGCGAGAGGATAAGGCAGGAAGACGAGGGAAGGAGACGCATCCATGATGGGGTCCACCGGAAACACGCGTCGCTATCCGGACGATGCGAGTTACGTATCCCCGGGGATGTACATCATTTTCCTTCTATTAATTAACTAGTATTAATTAAGAGAGGAGTTCGACAGAAAATAAAAGTTAGTACATATTACAACACAGGGTCCTATTTCCCGAAATTAAATTGCTCAAACTCGCTAGCACCCAAAGATGTGCCTCACTTTTGATCTTACTAAAAACCACAGCGGGAGGGGTGTGCTTGTTAAGTAAGACTCTAGCATTGCGTTTGTTCCAAAATTTCCAAGATACGAGGAGGCAATACAAGCCAGGTCCTTGCGTCTAAACATGATGGGCCACCAAGAGGAGATAGGTTAAGTCGCCCAAGTAGTTGGGTCAAGGTCATGTAGCCCGAGCCAATTATTAATCGGCCCCGAAAGTCTTGCCGTGTATCTACAATGGATAAAAATATGGTCACTGACTCCGTCGTTTGCTTGCAAAGGGGGCATACTCCACACAGTTTGTCCATCCTTTGTCTCAAGACGGTCGGCCATCCAAAGTCCTAGATTATGGGAAGGCGTTGTTGCTTTCATACGATTCTCCGAGAGCCGTGGCATGCGGGCGATCTGCTTCTTCCTTTTCTTCCTCTTCCTTCGTTGATGTCCTTGTTCATATTCTCGTTCCAGCTAGCTAGCTCAATAGTAACCACTCCGAGGGCACGTCTACTCGAGCATATAGGCATCCAGGGAAAGCGTAATTATTGTTATATTATTTTTTCAAAGAAAATGCCGCAATGTCAAGTGTGACAGTGGGGATCAGTTCGTAGCCTACAGGTGACGGTATTTTTCTTGCTCGCCGTGGGTACACTACCACCAAAGGACTTTTGGTTTTCCGCAAGTAAAGCCGTTGCGGCACTAAGCCTTTTTCCAATAGTGATAACTAAACTTTTTTCAGTTACAAACAGAGTTTCAACCAAGGCTTTTTTTAGTTACAAGTGGTGCTGCAACAAACATTTTTTGGGTTATAAATGGAGTTGCGACTGAGATTTTCTAGTTGCAAATAGGGTTACAGTTGGGTTTTTTAAGTTACAAGTGATATTGCAGTTTTTAGGTCATAATTGGGTTGTAGCGGAAAAAAAACATTTAGACGTTGAATTTGTCTTACTTGTTCTAAATGATAATTAAAAGTAGGTTGCAACTGAAATCTGGCTACATAAACTCACATGCTTCCATGTTGGAGATATGCCCTAGAGGCAATAATAAATATAGTTATTATTATATCTTTGTGTTTATGATAAATGTTTACATTCATGTATAATAGTATTAACAAGGAAACATTGATACTTGTGTGATTTGTAAACTTAAATTGAAGTCCCTAGTAAAGCCTCTATACATCACTAGCTTGTTGGTTAATAAATGATTGTGGTTTCCCAATCATGAACATTGAGATGTTATTAACAACAAGATCATATCGTTAGGAGAATGATATGATGGACATACTCCTATAGATAAGCGTAGCATAAAGATCAAGTCATTTTAATAGTTCAAATGCTATATTATTTCTGATACATAGTAACCTAATTCCTTCGACCATGAGATCATGCATATCACCTTTACCGGATGGATGCTTTGATGACATCAAACACCACACCGTAACTGGGTGGCTATAAAGGTGGCATTGAGTGTTCGGAAAGTATTGGTTGACACACATGGATCAAGAATGGGATTTGTCTATCCATATGACGGATAGATATACTCTGGGCCCTCTCGGTGGAATGTCATCCAATTAGCTTGCAAGCATGTGACTGGCTCACAAGGGATCACATATCACGGGAACGAGAAAAGAGTACTTATCGGTAACGAGGTTGAACTAGGTATGTAGAGATACCGAC